>CM060678.1:30872334-33323307 GCA_030686995.1 Artemisia argyi
TCATTAAACAACCAAATAATTCATTAACCAAAAAATAATTCAATTTAAAAATTTTGGATATCTTGTGTGGTGTGCAAGAAACAAAAGAGCGTATGAGAATAAAGTTTCAAATCTTACGACTCTTTGTGACGAGCTACAAGTGGTTACTTATAATTGGTTGTCGACAAGATTAAAAGGGTCTAGTGTATCGTGGCTGGATTGGTGCTCAGACCCAAGTACTGCTTGCAAAGTCTAAGTTGAGTTTAGTCAGAACAACATATTCATCTTTTTTGTATTAGCGTAGCGTTCTTGGTGTCTCGTTTACATTAGTTGAGCTTTAGTTTTCTAGTGGTTTGTAGTTTATGAAGCTAGATCTCTTGTCTTGTAGATGCTAATGTGTAAGTTTAAGTACATTGTATTTTTTCTATTTATTCTTTAATAAACATTTTCTGCCTTCCAAAAAAAATAAAAAATAAAAACAATTTATATCACCCAAAGATTCGTTATAAAGCCCAAAACCAAATAGCCCTGTACATCACCACACTAAATTCGTCTGCTTTTAATCCATACGCAGCCACCATTCACCTACACAATACCCCATACGCAGCCACCATACAAAACATAAAATGACAAGGATCTGTTTAGTAACAATTGCAGGGGGGTGTTTGTGTAAATTTATTTGTCATCTAGCGCGTTTCGTTTTGAGTTATTCTAGCAACATATCTCACAACGCAAGGCCAACGCCACCATAGCTAGTATGGTAACGCAGCCTCAACGCGCCACATCAGCCTTAACACCGTTGAGGCGTTACCGTACCCTACCTCTTAAGCTAAAAAATGGTTCAACATGCTTAGGTATGGAGGTCAATATTCAACAAAAATCAATGTCAATGGATTATCCTTCATAGAGCCCACATGTTATTAGAGAAACATGTCTATATATCATATTTGCCTATAGGGTAAAGGTTAAAAATGACCAACATACTTTTTTTCTTGTAAATAAGTGCTAAAAATATCCATTATGAGTAACATTGCATGTGATCGACAAATTGCCCTTGTGTACTTCATCTTCATCTTCTACCTTTTTAAACCAAGATTCCGACCATCATATATACCTAGATTACCCATCAAACCCATGGTTGAGTACCCCAAGAACTCCTTTTTGGCATACACGATTTAGTACCCGAGTTTAAATATACACCCAAACCCAAGATCCCGTTTTTTATCGCTTTTCTCACTTTTGGCCTTGAAGTTGATTCTCTTCACCCATTGCGGGCACGCGTAGGTGTTGGATTGAAATTAACTAAAGACAATTTGACTAAGCAATACAAAGACTTGTATATAAACCCATAAAATTTTCCATATCTAGGCGACGCGGGAGAGCATTTCCAATTTTCGGTTTTATGTTTTAAATGCCTCAATTTCAGACACCGATATTTGATTCATATTAACCACATTTTAGACATGCTATAGCTCGTTGTGAATCTCTCTTCAAAGAGAAATGCACAAATACATACATTAAATAGTGTCCAAAGTTTGAATATTTTTTGAAAAAAGAATTCCACGATTGAAAGCATATATTTATGTTTCTCGTATTGATTTATAAATGGAGTACAATATATGCTGAAACAGAAACATAGAAGGATGACTATATTCGACAATATTACAGTAATAGAAAACTTAAAATGACCAATAATGTTTTGGATACACAGATTGTTTATTTTTTAGATAGTGAAATGACAACATTATAAAATCTTGTTTTCGTCTTAGCTAAATGAGTGGTCACATGCTTCTCGTAATTCATAAATAGCCTTTCAAGTATGGAACTTCCAAAATGAGAGATAAGCAATGATTCTGAAACAGCTGTAATTAGATTTGCTGTATTTTTTCCATGGTTATGCCTAGGCTCATTTAAATCTTTCTTATTCTCATAATCTGTGTCCATTGGATCCCAGTTGACGTCAAAAACGTCTAAATTATCAAGAGCAAACGATCCCTCATTTTGAATAATTTTCACGACTTCATCCTCACAAGGAAAATAATTGGGGATGTTGAATGAGTTAATATCTGATTCTCGAACCAGTCCCTGTATTATTTGTTGAAACATAAATTATTAGTTGCTCCAAGCAAATCAAAATCACTAAGACCTTTGATCATAAGGTCAAATCTGTATATTAAAGAACCTTATACCTCTTTGAGCATATCGAGGAGTGAATGAGCTAGCAGCTCCCAAATACAGCCTGAATCATCACGAGTTGGATCTTTAGTTCTCCGACCAATTAACGTTAAAACCATGCATCCCCCGCATACTATTTCTTCGGAGCGCATTTGTAAGAACTTTGTGAAATCGGCGTGAAATTGATTTCCGTAGGCTTCAAAAACATTATGAGGACTAGTTCTCGCCATGAATATATTTAATCCATTGTTTTCAATTCCTTCAGGTACCTAGCACATATTACAAGAACTACAATATATCGCCAAAAATTGTTTATACTAAATATATGGAGGACCGTGAAATGTAGTTAAGCATTATAATTCCTTCTAAGTGCTGGCTTGTTTTCCATTACTAAGTAAATTTCAATGTTGAAAATGTAACACACTTCTTAAAACATGTGAATTCTTAAGTTATTCTTTTTCTTTATATTTCTCCGCATGAGTGTATAATAAGAAATTAATTGCTAATAAATGTAATTTCGGTATTATAGAAACCTGAGAAAGCCAATGGACGCTGTAAGAGGAATGAACAAAGTGTAAGCTTTTGTCCGGAAAGAGTCTACCATGGAAGGAACCTGGAACAGCATAAACGAAACAAAGGCCAGGATTTGCGCTCTTCTCCTTTCTAAACTTTGCATAAAAGTCAGGTAACATTTTAAAAATGTTGTTGAAATCATTTCCGAAGAGATCATTTAAGAATACTTCAAACTGGGGCGGTTTACCATTGTTTTCTGTACAGACCTCATAGACTATATCAATAATGTTAGATGCAACAAGTAGTGTATTTTGCTAGAGGAGCATCCCAAGTCTGCTATCTTAAAATGCTGACCAGAGATGACATTAGCATTACAAAGCCTCCGGATTGTATGCTTTAGGATCGGCAGCGTTTTACATATCACAGTTTCCTGGAAAGAAAAAAAGAAGGCAACACTTTAGTGACAAACAAAAGATGTATATGATTTTATGATATGCTTTACATTGAGAGTACGAGGTTTTATGATATGCTTGAGAAACCTGAAGAAGTGAGTTTTTGGCATAACTTGATTCTCCATCACCAGTACTCATGTGTAGGATATTTGCTACTGTCATGACTTGGGTAATGTTTTGCCTTTGCTCTGCAACTGCCAAGGCCTATTTATCATTTAATAAGGCGTTGCTTACACAAGTAATTGATAGAGTTAGGTAATGAACTGATCACAAACATGTTTTTCTTATGTCGAAACACTCTCAAATCTATCCCTTTCAATAATTAATCTAATGTTTCATGGCAATAAGTGCAGCGGCCCAATGTTTACCATCTTATCCAATGTTTACCATCTTATCCAGTGGCGGAGGCAGGAAAAAGTGATCACGGGGGCATCGGTCCAAAATTTTTGGCTTAAATAGCATGTCGATATTTGTCTTTTTTATGCAATTTGAAACAAGTCGGGTCGGGTCTCACTAAGGAAATATTTTTCACTCTAGTGCAATCATGACGTACTTATAACGTGATTTCTAATTTTTAATTTAAACTAAGTTAATCTTTACATAGAAAAAGAAATAAACATGGGTCAAATTTGTATGAAAAATACTTCAATTTTATAAGTAATATATCAGTAAAGAATATGATCATTATGTCAAAATTTTAACTTTTAAAAACCTTAATAAACAAACCATTATCACTAAGTATAAAAAATTAAAATCTCTATCTCGATATCAGTATCAATCAATATACTCCGTGAGAAAAGTACTAATCTAGTACGATGTTTTTTTTTCCCCCTGCCATTGTCACTATTAATCTAAATCCTCGAAATGGTCATGCGCGACTACTCAACTTCCCAACTCCTCTCAAAACGCGGCACGTGTCATTATGCTGGCTCCCACATTAACTTCCACATTTACTCAACCGGCGGTTACTCAACTGGCGGCTACTCAACCGACTGCGATTGACTAGCTAACTTTATTAGAAAGGTAAGAATACTTTTTGATTTTTTTTTTTTTTTTTTTTTTGATTTTATTATTATTATTATTATTATTATTATTATTATTATTATTATTATTATTATTATTGATTTGGATTCAAAAAACACATAATATCACTAATCACACTCATTGTTTTTATTTCGTTATGATTTCGGTATTTTTTTTTTCGATTGACACTATCAGTTTACTTAGGTTAAGGCTTTTTTTTTTTTTTTTTTTTTTTTTTCCCGATTGGTAGTTATAAGTTTGTTATATAGATATGTGTTTATAATTGTTTTAGATTGCTCTTAAGAAGATGATCATTTTTTTTTTTTTTTTTTAATCCATGATGTATGTTTGGAGGTAGGTGGTAGTACTTTTTAGAGAATATTGCCAAAAGATTTGGTGGTACAATTTCTTTTTTAATGCAATGCGTTTTAGGTTCCCAATATACTTTTACACGTGGATTAATGTAGGTCAAGTAGCCGCTGGTTGAGTAACACAAAATGTTGAGTAAGTTTGATAGTTATGTGGGCCCATTCAAAGTAACTAACTGTACTTGCTTAAGGACACATGTTGCGTTTTGGGAGGAGTTGCGGAGTTGAGTAATCGCCCATGACCATTTTGAGGATTTAGTTTAAAAGTGACCATGATGGAAACCAAAAAAAATATTTTGTACTATACTCCGTAGCTTTTACAATCCTAAATTTCTTTAATTATCGTATATTCTATAAAAAGGCCCATTTTACAAATATCAATAAATTATTAAAGGAAGGTGATTTGCACATTTTTAAAATTGATTTGTACACTCAAATTTTAAATGATGTGAGGACATTTATACCTTTAGAGTGTGAAAAGAATAAAAATGATTTGAGGATATATATGTCAAAACACTTAGGGGCCGTTTAGTTGGTGAAAAATTTCTCAATTTTTCCATCTCTAAATTCTTTGAGAAGGGGATGGTTTTTCTTCTCTAGAGAAGAGTAGAAAATTTTGAAAACGCGTTTAGTTGGAGTTATATTTTTCTTTTTTAAAAATGATAAAAAGATTACCTCAAATTGCGACGGTGGCGGTGACGGCGGGCGGTGGCGACGACGGTCGGCGGTGGAGGATGACACGAGAGATTAGTGGTAGAATGGTGTATGTGTTTTTTTTTAGTTGAGAAAAAAAAGTGAGAATGGTAGAATGGACTTTTCAATTTCTTAGTTAAAAATTAGAAAATGAGAATTTCATTTTTTTTGAAAATTGTTGAAAAAAAGTGCGACTAAACGCGTTTTCAGTTTTTTCATTTTCTTATGAAAAATTTTTTGGAAAAATGAAGAATTTTTCTCCAACTAAACGCACCCTTAAACTTTGCGTGTGCCAATCTATCTTGAAAGTGTGCAAATCACCTTCCATTATTAAAAAGTGCGGAACTATTGGACTATTGGTACCTCTACTTATCATCTTACCACCCTCTGCTTCCCACACATGAATTTGCCCATTCTCTGAAACTGTCAACAAACTCTGCCCATAATTCAACATGTCCATTGCCACCACTGCTCCGTCATGCTTCCTGCCCCATACCACCACGGCACCACCTCTCCTCCACTTGCTACCTGTTTCCTTGTCTCCACTTTGAGATCTTTTCGGTATATTCTTCCATCTATTCCACCAGCATACAACTGTGTCTCAGATGGATCCAACACCGAGCACAGCATTTCTCCCTGAAACTTCACCGTCCGGAGGTAAGTCCCTTTTACAATAACGTATGTACCCTCCGGATACTTTCCGTACGATGATAAACCCTCCGGATCCGTATCAGATAAAACGTACTCAAATGTGTTCAAACAATACGGACCAATATCCGATGGGTTACGAATGTCCGTACGAGCTCAGTCCTCCGGATATCACAAACCCTTCGGGCGAGCCAACAAGTACCTAGACCAAAGTACAAGCAAGTACGCCAAAGTATACGATAATGGAGTTTAAACTAGCGAACATTAGGGGTTAAGTACGAAACAGCCTGGCACCCCATGTAGAGAGTCTATAAATAGAGAGGAAATCTTCATTTAAGGTTAACTAATTCTCCCCCACTCTCTAGTTTTATTTATACTTTCTCTCACTAAGAACGTATACTTATTCTCACGCCGGAGGTTGGTCCTGGGATACATTCCCGGGGCGAGTCTAACGGACGTATTTGTTTTGCAGATATCCGAAGCAACGCACTATAAGCTAAGATCGCATTGAATCCGTAGGACCTATTCTAGTCCGAAGGATTCATCTCGCTTGTTCGAAGTAAAAGCAAACTTTTACCTCAACAAATTGGCGCCATCCGTGGGACCCGTCATTCACTCTACCGAAGCTAATAAATGACAGGTCCTTCCCCAACCACACCCGAAAGATCCGGAAGTCGTCCGGATAACAATATCAATCCTGTTAACCTTGAACAAATCCAAAGTCACTTTGCTGCTCTAAAATCTCTCATCCAACAATACAATGTCTCGGGAGAAACACCGATTGACCCCATCCAACTCGACTTTGAGGTTGCCGGATCTCATGATGTCGAAGCCCAAAAAGCCGAAGAAGAAAGGACGGACGACTTATCCAAGCCTTTCAAGGCAGCGTCCAAGAGTCTGTTTACCCGGAGGATCATCGATTTCTCCGGACCAAAGGGTTCAAAGTATCTGATGCCTTCTCACTTAAAGTTATACAATGGATCTACAGATCCTGATGATCATATCACCAGATTTGAAGGGGCGGCCCATCAAGGTGCATGGCCCATGCCCATTTGGTGCATGATGTTCCAGCAGACCTTGGACGACGCTGCTAGAGCATGGTTTGATCGTCTTCCGCGAGGTAGTATTGACAATTGGGATGAATTGAGTGAACAGTTTGTTCAGAGGTTCGCCCTTCGTAGAAAATGTATCAGGGATCCGATGGAAATTACCAAGATCATCCGTAGAGCCAACGAAGCCCTCCCGGAATTTAAGGAACGATGGACGGATGAGGCCAGCCGCATTTCAGGAGTACCAGAGCTGATGCAGATATCCTCTTTTATTGATGGTTGTAAAAGTCCGGAGCTAGCGAAGAGATTCTCCGAGAAGGTTCCCCAGAGCATAACCGAAATGATGATACGAGTTGATGACTTCGTCCGTTCCGAAAGAGTGTATCGGCTAACGGAAGTACCGAAGGGAGAAAGGATGGATAATTCTTTGAAACTTTAAAAAACATCACCAAGGAAAACAAGGAAAAATATCAATGGACGGAAGCAGCTGAAAAAGCCTTCCAAGATATGAAGAAAATGATTCTGGAGCTTCCCTGCTTAACGACTCCGAAACCCAAAGAGGATTTGTATCTGTATCTGTCAGCCGCCGCAGAGGCAATAAGTGGAGTACTGATGGTCGAAAGAGAAGGGCGACAGATCCCAATTCATTATGTAAGTCGAACCTTACACGAAGCCGAAAAGAGATATGCCCAGTCGAAAAGTTGGCTCTAACCCTCCTGCACTTATCAAGAAGATTGCGGCGATATTTCGAAGCCCACCCCATCAAGGTCATAACGGATCATCCCATCAAGCAAGTGCTCAACCGGGCAGAATCATCCGGACGGTTAGCCAAATACACAGTAGAATTGGGGGCTTACAACATCATCTACATGCCCAGAAATGCTGTCAAAGGACAAGTGCTTGCTGACTTCATTAATGAAATACCCATCGGAACATCCTCCTCGGATCCGAAGAGGAGAAGCAAAGAGATATGCAACGTTTCTAAACCAGAAGAATGGATCCTATATACTGATGGGGCCTCCAGCAGGAAAGGTGCCGGAGCAGGATTAGTGTTAATCAGTCCGGAAAAAGAAGAATACACATATGCTCTCCGTTTAAATTTCGAAACTACCAATAACAGAGCAGAATACGAGGCACTCCTGGCCGGATTGAGAATTGCAAAGGAGATGCATATAGAGGCATTGGACGTACGAGTGGACTCTAACTTAGTGGCAAGCCAGATCAATGGAGAGTTTACTGCATACAAGGAGAGCATGGCGAAATACCTCGCGAAAGCCAAAGAATACATCACTTATTTCAAGCGCTTCAAAATAAAGAATATCCCAAGAACTCAGAACCAAAAAGCAGATGTGCTTAGCAAGCTAGCATCCGTTGCATTTAACCACTTGACGAAAGAAGTCCTCGTAGAAGTATTGGAGAAGCCGTCCACCGAAGAAGAAACAGTCAACGCAATAGTGGAAGAAGAGGAAGAAAATTGGATGTCCCCCATATTCCGATGTTTAAACGAAGGTATATGGCCGGAAGATCAAAATGAAGCTCGGAACCTCCGTATGAAAATAAGCCACTACACACTAATTGACAACGTGCTATTCAAAAAATCTTATCTCGGACCAATGCTACGATGTGTCGGACCTCTCCAAGCCAATTACATAATCCGAGAGGTGCACGAAGGAGCCTGTGGCATGCACTCCGGACCCCGGACGGTCGTAGCTAAACTCATGCGGCAAGGCTACTATTGGCCAACCATGCACCGGGACGCTAGGGAAGTCATCCGAAAATGCGATGCTTGTCAAATACATGCTCCGGTCCCCAAGCTGCCAAAAACGGTATTAACCTCCGTCATGGCACCATGGCCCTTCTTCCAATGGGCAATGGACATTCTGGGGCCTTTGCCTGAAGCCCCAGGAAAAGTTAAATATGTTATTGTGGCAGTAGACTATTTCACAAAATGGATGGAAGCAAAACCGTTGGTCAAGACAACCGGAAAAGAGGTCAAAAAGTTTGTATGGGACAACATCGTCTGCAGGTTCGGACTACCCAAGATAATTGTCACGGACAATGGAAGCAACTTTGTGGGAGATCCGTTCAAAAGTTGGTGCGAGAGGTTAAATATCACACAAATCAACACGGCCGTGGCTCACCCTCAAGCCAACGGATTGGTCGAAAGAGCCAACAAAAGCCTAATGAAGGGATTTAAGTCCCGGCTAGGAAGAGAAAGAGCAGGATGGGTAGACGAATTGCCAAACATACTATGGGCTTTCCGAACCACTCTGAAAACTAGCAACGGAGAAACCCCTTTCAGTCTAACTTATGGGAGTGAGGCAGTCATCCCGGCAGAAATCGGTATGCCTACCTTCCGGACCATGATGGCAAACGTTGAAAACAATGACGATGAGATAAATCTAAATCTAAACTTATTAGAAGAACGGAGGGAAATGG
Source organism: Artemisia argyi (assembly GCA_030686995.1). Classification (NCBI taxonomy): domain Eukaryota; kingdom Viridiplantae; phylum Streptophyta; class Magnoliopsida; order Asterales; family Asteraceae; genus Artemisia; species Artemisia argyi. The sequence goes on from CM060678.1 coordinate 30,881,674, forward strand.
CAGCTATAAGGGAGACAAAGTACAAAAAGAAGGTGGAGCAGTATTACAACCGAAGGGTTAGGCCCGAAGCCTTCAAAGTGGGAGATTTCGTGTACCGAAAAAATGAAGCCAGCAGGATGGAAGATCAAGGAAAATTGGGACCTAATTGGGAAGGCCCCTATCGGATAACGGAGGCTTATCAGCATGGCACATACAAGCTCCAAACCATGGAAGACGTGGAAGTACCTCGGACCTGGCATGCAATTAACTTAAAGAAATGTTTTATGTAACCTATTATGTACTTTGATTTTTTCAGGATCTATTGTAAGGCATGAGCCATTTTTACATCAATGAAAAATCCGATGCACTTTGACCATACATTGAATTATTTTCCACAAGACACAAGTTGTCCAGTAAAGAAAACCCCAGGTGGGTATTATTAAGGCCAAGAGCCGAAGGGTACAGGTTACCCCGTCAAAGCAAACCCCAAGCGGGTATTATTAAGGCCAAGAGCCGAAGGGTACAGGTTACCCCGTCAAAGAAAACCCCAGGTGGGTATTATTAAGGCCAAGAGCCGAAGGGTACAGGTTACCCCGTCAAAGCAAACCCCAAGCGGGTATTATTAAGGCCAAGAGCCAAAGGGTACAGGTTACCCCGTCAAAGAAAACCCCAGGTGGGTATTATTAAGGCCAAGAGCCGAAGGGTACAAGTTACCCCGTCAAAGCAAACCTCAAGCGGGTATTATTAAGGCCAAGAGCCGAAGGGTACAGGTTACCCCGTCAAAGAAAACCCTAGGTGGGAATTATTAAGGCCTAGAGCCGAAGGGTACAGGATACCCCGTCAAATAAAGATAAGGAATAAACCACGGCCAAGAGCCATAAGGCATATATGGTCCGATGAGACAAAACCTCTCGAGTATATAAATAAAAGCCGTAAGTTCCATAAATTACGTACTCCTCGGAATAACGGAGTAATAAATTACGCAAGGCATACATGTAGCTTAAAGGCGATACAAATAACAAAAAGAAAGTGATATATTCATATGATCAAAATTCGGTTACATCAGACATTCCGAAATAACGGAATAACAAAAACTGAACAAACCTATTCTATTACATCAATTGGTAAGCTTCACAAGGAATCCGGGATACCTGAATCCATAGTCAAAATGGAGGTATCCGGACTCCGACATACATCTTCCAAACACAAACAACTTCAAGCAAAGACAGAGGCATTCTGGGTATCGGAAGGATTCTCGATATGAGATTCGACCTCCGGACCCTCAGTTGGTTCTTCAGCCGGAGCAGGGTCAGGAATCAAGGCGCTCAGTTCATCAAATTTCCGGTACACGGTTTCCCGGATCTTCTGAAAGTAAGGATAATCCTGAGACAAAGCCTTGTCATACAACGGACCATATTTGGCCCCGGCCTCCATGTCCATTCCCTCAACCTCTCCTAACAACTTAGCCGCTTTCTCCGGCTCCTCAAACAAACCTGCCCCATCAATTAGCCCCGAAAGATAAAACAAGTTGAAGGGCTCTGCCAAGGCTGTTCGGAACTCATGACTCCCGAGAAAGCGGTGGATAGCTTCCGGGATAAACTCATTGACAATACGGTTCCTCTCCACCTCGGCATTCCCAGCGGCTACGGCAATGTCCACTTTCTCTTGATAAAGCTCTTTGTAAGCCTTCTCTTCCTCGCTCAACTTATTGTTGGCATCAGACAACTGCCCCTCCAACGACCTGATCTTCTCAGCCTGCTCACCGGACACTTTTCTCCACTCATTCTTTTCCAACTTAAGATCACCAACCCTCCCCTCCAAACTTGCATTCTCTGCACGAAGCTTCCTCAACCCCTCCGGATTCACCTCGGCACACTCCTTGTGTTCATCCTTCAATTTCTGAAACTCTCCGGACATTTGCTGGAACATCTTCCAGTTGTCATCCAAGGTTTTATCACAGATCTTGTGGGTCTCAGACAATTTTTGATGCTCCTTCAAGAGGGACTCCAAACGGAAAATAACATCCGCTTGAACCGTAGCACATTTACCCAGCATCAACCAGGACCTTCGGATAGCTTCCTCATCACTCTGATCATCCAAATACTTCTCCTCCCTAGGAGTCGCCAAATTGATCATCATATCCCTACAGACATTCGCATTATTCATGCGATGCCCCCTCCTCACCGACCAAGCAGGAACAAAAACATCTTCATCATCACCATCCCCCTCTATATCAACCTCTGTATCCTCCTCAACAACAGTTTCCTTCCCCGGACGTCGGGAGGCAGCCTCCGAACCCCCTGACAACAAAGTTAATATCAACAGACGATAAAAATTCCGGAAGGAAAGACAACTAAAAAAAAAAATAATAATAAATACAAGCAAAAAAGTAAGTCATAACATACCAGCACCTGATCCTCTGGATTGATCCTTCAAAATTTGATCCGGATGTAATGAACGGATAGGCTCCGGCCTCTCCAGGGACTCTCCGGTATCCAAGTCAATAACTGTATCACCAGCAGAAATTTTACTTCTCTTATGAAGGCGAGAAGAGACACTCCCTGCTCCGGTTCTCTTCAACGGAGGCTTCTTCAAACCCGCCTTCCCAGCCTGCTCCTTCTTCTTCTCTTTAGCAGCTATCACTTTGTCATCAGCAGCTTCAACATTCCTCAACTCCTCCGTCTTCTCCGGTACCTCAGTATTGGAGGCCAAGGGAGGAGTAACATGCACTTCACGGGTATGCCCTTCCGGAAACGGGGTACCTTGAACAATTTTTGTATTCTTTCGTAGCGGAGGTTTCTTTAGATAACTTGACATGGTTATACCTGCGGACAAACAAAACCCAACGTTAAAAACGAAAAGAGGTGCACAATATAAAAACACGCGTTATAATAAAGGCTATACCCCTCCCCTGCTCATCCCTCAATGCCGGACGATACCCAGGAAACTCCCAATGATCCGATAAACCTAGAGCATACAAGAACGCTTGCGGAATTTGGCAAGGCTCAATGATCGTCTCGGAAAGCCTTTCGGCATGAGTAACATCATACTCACTCGCCTTTGGAAACGGATCCGATACGTCCGAATCCGAATGCCTCCATGGCATGGCAAACGGAATAGCTCGTCTATCGATCAGAAAAAAATTATACTTCCAACCCTTTAGACAAGAAGGGAATTCCCCAAAACAAACTTTCCTATTCTTATGGATGCGTTTCTCGAAGGAAAACCAATCACCCTGCTTGCTAAGCTTGTAAAAGACACGGAATAAAGAAGAGGTAGGAGGAATGTGCATGCTACGGCAATACACCTCAAATAGGGTAGTCCGATGCATACCCAACGGTACCAGCTGAGAAATGTGAACTTTGAAATATCTAATGACCTCTAAAAGAAAGGTGGAAAAAGGGACGACGAGACCACCCTCAAAAAAGTACTCCGCATACAAGCCTATGGCATCCTCCGGAAGCTGGTTCATCGTCATACCCGATGGAGGTATCCTTGGATGTAAATCCTCTGGTATCCCGAACGCTTTTACCACAGCGATCACATCAGATTCATCCATGGCGGACATTCTTAAATGCATATCTTTTTTCACATGCGAACCGTCCGGATTAGACACATCTTCGTACTCAAACGATGCTGTGGATTCCGACATAACGAACGAAAAGGAGAGGAGAATAGCCAAACGACAAAAAATAAACTAAACGGGCTGAGACGTACCTCAAAGACGATGCGAATAATCGTTCGGAATACGGAGGAGAAGAGATGTGTCAGAGGTATGTGTGTAAAATAAAATTACGGTGCTGTAAATAAAAGAAATGGGACTATTTATAGGCGGTCAAAATAGGCGGGAAAGGGACACGTCACCCGTAGGGCTAACGTGTCAGCCATCCACACCGTGTCTCTCAGAAAACGCGTACGTGTCCCAATCCAAACGACGCGGTAAAAAACGACGGCGCACCTTAAACGACACCTTAATTACTTTTGGCATTTTGCGTGACTTACAAAAGAACAAAGCTATGACTTATCCTCCGGAAAATCGCAAAAAATAAAAACTTAGTATCACACTATTGGCACAACCAATACTATGATACTGGGGGGGACATGTTAACATATGTACCCTCCGGATACTTTCCGTACGATGATAAACCCTCCGGATCCGTATCAGATAAAACGTACTCAAATGTGTTCAAACAATACGGACCAATATCCGATGGGTTACGAATGTCCGTACGAGCTCAGTCCTCCGGATATCACAAACCCTTCGGGCGAGCCAACAAGTACCTAGACCAAAGTACAAGCAAGTACGCCAAAGTATACGATAATGGAGTTTAAACTAGCGAACATTAGGGGTTAAGTACGAAACAGCCTGGCACCCCATGTAGAGAGTCTATAAATAGAGAGGAAATCTTCATTTAAGGTTAACTAATTCTCCCCCACTCTCTAGTTTTATTTATACTTTCTCTCACTAAGAACGTATACTTATTCTCACGCCGGAGGTTGGTCCTGGGATACATTCCCGGGGCGAGTCTAACGGACGTATTTGTTTTGCAGATATCCGAAGCAACGCACTATAAGCTAAGATCGCATTGAATCCGTAGGACCTATTCTAGTCCGAAGGATTCATCTCGCTTGTTCGAAGTAAAAGCAAACTTTTACCTCAACAGTTCCACACTTTGCAACTCCAGTCCAGTGAGCTGGATATCATAACACCCATCCCGGTGGTTAATCCTGTCACTGACAGCTCATGTCCTGTAAACCTCGTGAAATTGGAACATCCAGATTCAGTGTCAAGCGAAACATCTAGAAGCAAGAGTATAGGAATCACTGCAATAGTTCCATCATCACTCCCCGAAATGACCAATGATTCATCAGAACTGATCACAATGCAAGAAACAGGTTTCTCATGAGCCGAAACTGATCGAATCAGGTCACCTGAAGTTACTAATACCGACTGAATATGACCCGAAACACCACCTGAGAATATATACGACCCATCGTTGGTGGCAGCAAGTGGAGCTACAGGTTCAGGGAGATTAATACTCTGCACACAAGACTTAGACCACCAGTTATACAAATGAATGGGAGGTGATTTGCACACTCCACAATTTGATTGGTACACTCCAATTTAGTATGTATTGCCATTTATACCCTTACATTACTTGTACTCTTCTTCACCTTTATAAGGGCATAAATGGCAATGCACACTAAATTGGAGTGTGCCAATCAAATTGTGATGTGTGCAAATCACCTCCCCAAATGAATGTAGCCCACACCAGTGTCTGAAACGTGTGAACAAGCAAACTGATTGCTGCTTATAACAGTGATGCCCTTACGAGGACACTGGCTGCCACTGAAGCGAGCTAAGACAGCTCCAGTGTATGGATCATAGGCAGTGATTGGGCCATCAGGGGAGGCTATAAGAACAATTTCCGGTGTTGTTGGTAGCAACGACATTGAAACAAAATCATAAGGACTGTGATGTATGGAAGATACCATATATAAGTATTCCTCAAGGACATAATGTTGACTAGACTTGATGACTGATGATTTTGGTCTTTTTGAGTTTCTACTTTTTGGAGACAATGGTCAAGAAAAAGTCATAGATTCCTTTGTTTGAATAACATAATTTTGACTACATCGTTTTGATTCCTTTGTGTTATCGTTGTGAATCCAATGATATTAGTCTTAGAGTTTGACAAATTCTGTTGCATACTTTTGAAAAGCAACATGAATGAACATAACCGACAAAGCCTATTACCAATCCTTTATGAAACTCCTAAAGGCGCTCTAATACAAACTTGAAGACTGCTACAAAGAGTACATTTTATACCAAAATAATAATAATAATAATAAAAATAAAATAAAATAAGGATTTTGACTAGGGGTGGAAATGAGCCGAGCCGCTCGTGAAAAGCTCGGGATCGGATCGGTAAAAAGCTCGAACGAGCCGAGCCTAAACGAGCTCGAGCCCGAGCTCGAGCCTAATTTGCAGCTCGTTTATTAATCGAGCTCGAGCTCGAGCTTTACATAAAAAGCTCGTTTGGGCTCGCGAGCCTAAACGAGCCTAAACAAAAATATGATATTTTAACTTATATACGAGCCGAGCTCGAGCTTATTAACGAGCTCAATAAAGATATATTACGAGCCGAGCTCGAGCTCGAGCCAAGCTTTAACTTTTCATGGACAAATCGTATAAACGAGCCGAGCTCGAGCCGAGCCCGAGCCTATATAATATTCTACGAGCCGAGCTCGAGCTTAAAGTTTAAGGCTCGAAACGAGCCGAGCTCGAGCTCGAGCCTTTTAAAACTTAAACGAGCCGAGCTCGAGCTCTGGCAGGCTCGGGCTCGGCTCGGCTCGTTTCCACCCCTAATTTTGACTATAAAGTTGCGTTGAATAAGAAAGTGATGCATCAAATGAGAAGAAAATTTAAAATGAGAAGGATGAGAAATAACTATAACTACACATTTGAGATGCGTCGACTTAAAATATAGATGCATCATAATATATTTTCTAGCAAAAAATTAGATGCATATACAAATATTAGATGCATTTCATCAAGTTAGACAAATCCTATACATTTTTCGTCCTCTGCGGGTCAAATTTGTTGTTAGTACTACTTTGCATCGTTTTCACTTCAAATCATTTTTCGGAACTAATTGGGATGCATCTAAATGAATAGAGATGCATCTAAATCAAGTCGATCCATCTCAAATGTGTGGTTATAGTTATTTCTCATCCTTCTCATTTTAAGTTTTCTTCTTACTGGATCCTCACACTTGGTAATGTTACTAAAGCTATTCCAAATATGCATGGCAAATTGCAAATGCATGAAATTCACATAGTGGGTATAAGAGGGGAACATGTCGCTAGTTGTCCACTCATACGTGGCAACCAAATTTGCCTTGTCACAGCTCTTCACCACACCGGACATGGCTCGTTGAAGCTCGCCAGTTGGGAGCTCCTCGTGCAGACGACGAGCATTTGTTCTGACATAAAGTGAAAGAAACGTTGGCAATATTTATTTTCAAACAGTTATTTTACCGTTTAAAACAAACGGCTCTATTTTTTTTTTCTTTTTCTTTTTTGTTTTAAAAAACCTTAATAAATTCTATAAATATCAAATCATTTACACACAATTTTCTCACTACACAACATATATTTCAAACACTTACACATATAATAAGCAAGAAACATGAGCGAATCATCTTATTCAAGTGTTAGCGACTTTGAGGAGATAACGGAGCTAGAGATGATTCTCTAAGAATTTGAGTACGAGCAATCGTTGCAAAACCAAGAAGCCGATCCTTCACAATGCCATAGATACATCCCCCGTGAACGTGATGTTGCTGAAGCACGTCTAATGGGCGACTATTTTGGTGACCAACCAAAATATACGGAAGAAAATTTTCGACGTCGTTTTCGTATGTCGTAAACTATTCTTAGAAATAGTCCAAGGTATTGAAACGTATATTGAAACTCATCATCCTCTTCCCTCGCATTTTGATTTCTTTAGACAACGACGTGATGCTAGGGGTGTAGTGAGTTTTAGTGTGATTATGAAATGCACATGTGCACTACGCCAATTGGCTTACGGGGTTCATGTTGATGCATTAGATGAGTATTTACAAATAGGTGAACACCGTGCACGCGATTGTCTAGATTTTTTTACTATATGCATAATCCAGTTGTTTGAGAGGGAGTTTTTAAGAAAACCAAACGAGGATGACATTCGCAACTTATACCATGCGCATAACATGGTTCATAAGATACCGGGAATGTTGCAAAAAACGTGAATCGGTCCCGAGGCGGTCGAGGGCCGTGTAACGATTTTTGGGCGATTAATCGCCGATTCCAAGGTCCAAGGCCGATTAATCGGCCGATTACCTTGTAAATCGCTCCAAGGTCCAAGGCCGTTCAGCGATTAATCGCCGATTCCAAGGCCGACTCGGCCGATTTTTGCAACACTGCCGTTTTGTATAATTCTCCGTTATTTGACGAACTGATTCACGACGTCCGCGATGTGGTTCCGTTTGAAGTATACGGAAGAAAAATTAAACGTGGGTATTATCTAGCTGACGGAATTTACCCAGAGTGGGCAGCTTTTGCGAAATCCTTTATGGTTGCAAGCAACCCAAAAAACGCCGCATAAGTGCTCGAAAAGATATTGAAAGAGCTTTTGGTGTCCTCCAATGACGTTGGCGTATTATTGCCCAACCGGCACGTCAATTTACTGTGAGCAAGTTACGGAGAATCAGGTACTCGTGCATCATAATGCATAACATAATCTTAAAAGATAAAAAATATGCGATATCCGAAGCTGCCGAAATGTATATTCCTCCTACACCAAATATGCAAAAGACATGTCTTGAACGTTGCGAAGTGCAAAGAAGAAAAAGAAAAGAACTACATGATAAAGACACACACAAAAAGCTTCAACGATGTCTCATCGAGCATGTTTGGCAACGACATCAATGGGAACAAATCCAACAGCAGAATGCGAATAATTAGTTTCATTATAATTTGGTGTATTTTTTTTTCGTATCGTATTTTTTTCATTACGTTATTTTTAGTTGTGTGTAATATTTATTGTGTTGTATTTAATTTTAAGTATTAGAGCATTGGATACAGTGGTGTCGTGGGCTAAAAGTACTGCCATGTCAACAAAAAAGCTCCATGGCACCAGAAACGCGACGGCACCACATTCATGGGGTATCCGTTGGCACTAGAATTTCTGGTGCCGTCGGCCAATTTTTTTTTTTTTTTTTTTTTTTTTTTTTTTTTTTTTTTTTTTTTACATAAATTAAAATATACACAATATAAACTTAAATAAACTTCATTAATATTTAATCATCTATATAAAATAAGGGCTAAAATTGTCAATTCTTTAAGTTATTTTCCTTATATTGAGATCAATATAACTAAATTAAGACAAAAGTGTAAACACTATAAACTTTGGGGTGAAAATTGACAAATGCCAAAACTTGTCATCTTCTTCCTCCTATCACTTTTACCCAGTTACCATGTTTTCACACTGCTTCAAAATCAATTAAAAAAAAAATGCGACGGCGCTGAGCCGTGGCTGCGGGGCGAGCACCGACGGCGCCATCACCGGTACGGTGCGCCGTCGGTTTTGCTTGGCTGGTGGTGATGGCGCCAGCCACCAGCTCCCCGTACCCCATGCTCTTAGTGAAATGAATTTAGTTTATTTAATGAAATGAATAAAAAAAAATAAAGTTATAACTAGTGGACCCCAAATGAGTAAGTTGATGTTAGTTGTGAGTGAGGAGGGGTTAGTTGTGAAGAGATGTTAAGGTGATGTGGCACCCGTGATTGCAAATGAGTAAATTTAGCTCTCCACCATACCTCTCCCTCTAATAAAATTCATTCTCATTCATGAAAACATCATAAACTTTTAAAAGTCATGTACTTAGAGTATTCGACAACCTGTTTTTACGATAGTCGATTCATAAACAGGTTTCGTGGCAATTGGTAATACCTTAGCAAGTGTATTAGTTCTAAAATAGTAACTGAAGTACTAATAGAGTTCGTGTTGTGTATCGTGAGTGCCTTTGCTTTTTGTTATGCCTTCGTCAAGTCGAGGATACAGACGTATAAGCAAATCTAACGTGGTCCCTTTACATGGGTGTGGCTACAAAATCAGCCGATCAAGGAGTTAGCAGGTTAATGGATGGGTTGGGTCGATAATCATTATTTTAATGTTGGTACCATTTTACAGATAATGGCGCATCTTTTATCTTGCAACTTTTGAGAAAGTAATATATTTACAAGAGATTGAAATTACAAATACGAATCCACCCATTCGTGTTTAAAGAAAAATAAACATGGGCTCATAGAAACCAAACAAAAAGCTAATGGGTGGGCACATGTAATTGTGACATCTCATATTCACAAACGTGTTTAAAGAAAAATAAACATGGAATTATAGAAACCAAACCAAAAAGCTAGCTATAAACCTTCATAAGCCCAAGCCAATTGAAAGAGGCTATGTGAGCTTATAGTTAGTTATATTATTTAAATATTTTTAAAAATATAATTGATTATCACTCAAAAGCCAAAAATGTATTTGAACTTTTATGCGATTTTACATTAATAAGTTATAGCTCCAACTAATTCGTCAAATAGTTTTATAAAAATACAAACTCCATCTTTCGCCATATAATATAAGCCATAGGCCCTGCCCCAACTCCAACCCCAGGCCAGTCTCAACTCGTTCCGCCAAACAAACCCGTAAGGCCGTAATACGCAAGAAAAATGCTACATCCATTATTTATTTATTTATTTATTTTTGAAAGAATGACTTGTCATAATATTATTATTATTATTATTATTATTATTATTATTATTATTATTATTATTAAATTCCATCTTCATATGTCTCACATCCTTTTGTGATAAGGAGATGATTTACACACTTTTTTAAATTGATTGACACACTTTAATTTAGAGTGTTTTGACATTTATACCCTTTAAAGTGATGTGAGGGTATAAATGCCAAAACATTTTAAAATAAAATGTGACAATCAATCAAAAGAGTGTACAAATCACCACCATTTGTGATAATATCTTTTGTGAAAATTGTATGGATGTAACACCTCTTATTGAAATTATAAACCGAACATGTTTTAAATGTTGTATATGGGTGACAATAACACTGCTACATGGGTAACAATGCTTCATATATGCTCAGACGGTTAAGAGCTTCAAACCTTGTGTCAATCGATCGGAGTTTGAATTTCTCAATTGGCTTAAAAGCTTTTAATTGATATCATCCTCTCACCGCAAATGCTCAGATTGACTGGTCAACGAGGGGCCTATTGGAGGAAATGGCGAGTGTTCAAAGCTCACCTCCAAATAAGTACAGTCACTGGAACATGTGCTCATTCCAGGTCCTTGAGGAAGGGTCCGATTGGCATCTTTAGGATGCATGGGAACAGGGTAATCCCACCGTTCTTCACCTTCTGAAGAACAATCCATGGTTAAAAAATAATTACCACGGTTGTATAAATGGATATATCAATTCTCTTCATAGTTGGGTTTTAATTAACTTATGAACTTATATATATATATATAATTCTTGCATTTATTCCTGTTTGCCAAACTTTACTTGCGTGCAAATGTTTTTAGAGCTTAAGGTGTAATAACATGTTAACACGCAAAAGGTGCCGCCGCAGGTCAGCGCCACATCAATTCAACACCAAAACATTTAACACTAAAAAATCACCCCTTATCTTACCAAATAACACCACCTTTTTAGGACTCACACTTTAAAATCTTACAATTTACAAATTAATCCCTCAACAATTTAATTCACTAAACAACCTAATAATTCATTATCCAAAAAATCATTCACTTAAAAATTTTAGCCTACACAAAACAATTACTATATATATTATACATCGTCAATTCGGTGGCTTCTGATTGGCGGGTTTTTTCTGGCTGTTAGTGGGCTAAAAATACACTCCGGTCCATTTAAGATACAGTTACACGATCCGTTTGTGTATAATACTCCGTTTTCCAACACATCTACACAGTTCTCTTCTCCAACCTTCTGTACCCCCATCTTCACCGTCTTACTTCCAATCTGATTTTAGCGGAAATAATTTTTAAGTGTTTTGGTATTAAAGGTGAGTGGAATACTCGACTTTTTTGTTATATCGTTGTGTAGCGGAGGGTCGTGTTGCTATGTGATTTTTTTATCTTTCGGAGGCTAGTCGACTTTTACAGGTAAAGCCATATGTTAACTAAATAAGTACGTACCTGGTTGAACTGTTTAATGTTGATTTTCAGATGGAAGTTTGGTTTGGGGTACAAGTTATAGAGGCAACTGGAGATTAGAAGGTAACTTACTTCTTAGGAGTGTTCATTTCACCGTTTTCGTATGAATTTCTGTCTTATGTGGTTTTCGAACTTTAATTATGAACATGATATTTGCAGACAATTGTTTTGAACCAAAAAGACATGTTCCTAGACGCTGTCGCATAGGACATCCCTCCACAAGTACAGGTGAGTATATCTACACCGGTAGAAGTGTTTGACTTCAGAGTAACGAGTAAGGTAAGAAGAAAATATTATACTTTTATAAAGCATAAGGGTCCTTATACGTTATAACATTGCCTTTATATAATAATATTATGTAAGTACAACATAAAAAGCGTGATCGAAGGTAAGAATGGTGTTGTTGCAACTAAATAGAAAGATGATTCATCAGAAACCAAATGAAGTAAGATTTGCCTATAACTAATTTGTGAAAAATGATGTATTTGACATCTACTATGCCTTATTATTATTTTAATTTTTGCAGTTTTCTCTCGAATCATGTTGACGATCTTGAAAAGAGGCTAGGCCGTCTTTGACGCATATGATGTTGAGTCGTTAGGTGTCCATTGAAGATTGATGAAGCTTTCTATATCAGAGTATGCTTCTATGACTTTTAATGTAGAATTTTTGAGGTTTACATGATCATAGAAGGCGACTTTTTGACTTTTGATGCATTAGTGTTTGTGTCTACTTTTGATAAATTGTTCAATAACTTTCTTCATTTGATTTTTTGTAAGAATCTTTTCTAACGATGACAATGCTGGCAGAGACAAGATGCTCAATGTGTGGGACGTGTTAGCCGTTCAACGGCAGATTATGGAATGCTAATATTTTTTGACAGAAGGTTTGTATTTTGGGTTGTATAATCTTCTACAAATTAAAATAATTATTTACTATTTTAAAATGCAAACTGCTAGGATGAAGGTTTCATCTTTAGGTTTATGTGGCAACATGGGTCGGTTTGTGGTAACGGGTAGAACTAGAACGTTTTGTGGTCACAACGGGCTACGTCAGGTTGTGTTGGTACTTATAGTTTTCTTCTTCGTGTGTCACTTCTGGTTGGCAGCTAAAAAAAAGGAATGGTGAACCCCCTGGTATTCAGGTAACGATAGGGTTTTCTGTGTGTTCTCAGTAACCTATTTGGATTAAAACCCAAAAAATTTATCTACTGTGTTTTTGTTTTTTAAAGAATTACAGGTTTCATGGATTACTGGCCTAGGACGGGGAATTTGTATGTGAAATATTCTCTTTTGGTTATTGTTCCTATTTTGATTTCCTTACATTAAGTTTTATTCAATTTCAGATTTCTGCCATTGAGAACGTGTCTGAAATCAGAGAGGGAACTACTCGTGAGTTGCATGTCATGGTCATTGAGTTACCCTTTTACCATTAGAATACACTCATGTGTTAATCTTTGTTGTCAATAACTTACTTTTCATTTTGTAGGATGTACATGATAGAAAAGGTTCCATGTTACATTGCGTAACGTGCAGCAACAGGTGTGTTCTTCTTGGCCTGCTATAGATTTATGAATGAGGTACATTTCGGTCAGACTATTACATAAGTGTGTTTGGACCAGACCAAGCAAGTGATGTAAAATGATTTTTCTGTATCAAGTAACCGCAGTTTTGCAAGTGTGTATATGAGGTAAAAACTTATTCTTTTTTATTTTATTAGTAATTTGTGCTAAGCTAGGCAGTAACTATTGTAGGGCTGAGCAAAACCGACCGAAACAGACAAGGCCCGACAAACCGACCGAACCGATAAGGCCCGAAACCGAACCGATTAATATCGGGTCGGTATTCGGTTTAGACAAATGTATATATATCGGTATCGGGTCGGTATCAGGTTAAACCGACTTAAGCCCGACATACCTTGATTCTAAATCCAAGCTGTTACACACAACTACCACAACTGCTATTTTCTTCTCTTCTTTCTTTGACAGCCTTGATTCTAAATCCAAACTGGAACCGAAGCACAACACCTGGATACGAACGTACTCTGGCAATATTAATGCAAACCGAAACTCAACACGTAAACACGACTCGAATACCACCCAATGATCACAACCTTGTTATACCCTTCGTACCCTCTTGGTTTTCTTGTAAAGTAAGAGCAGCCGACTTTATATGTTTTTAGGGTTTGATGTGTGAAGTGTAATGTGATATTCTGTTGGTGAAAGTGAGCAGCGAATTAATGAAGGAAATATAGGGGTGAGGTTACCGATTTTTAGGAGAGTATGGGTTGGCTATTTCCATCAAACTTTTCATTGTCGGGCTAGATTTGTTGTACCCGACAACCGACCGAGTTAGCCCGCCTAAAACCGAACCGACCTGACTTCTGTCGGTTTCGGTATCGGGATGGGTTTTTGGATTATGTCGGTATCGGTTCTTATCGGTTCGGGTCGGGTCGGGTCGGGATCCGGCCCGATGCTCAGCCCTAAACTATCACTACAAGAAAAAAGCCATTTAACGACTTTCTTAGTGACGTATTTTATGATTGCGACTTTTAGGTGATGGGTCGCTGTAAACGAGTCGCAAATTTTTTGCGACTCGTGACCTGTGTCGCTAAAAAGAGCGACTAGTATAACGACTTCATAAAATAAGTCGCTATAAATTTGCGACTTCAGTATTTCTTGTCGCCATTTGCATCGCTGTTTCAAAGAGATGTTGCCATCTAAGTCGCTTAACGCGACACTATTTTTGTAAAAGTCTCTATTTAAGTCGTTAATTAAGTCGCTATATAGCGACTTAATTAGCGACTTAAATAGAGACTTTTACAAAAATAGCGTCGCGTTAAGCGACTTAGATGGCAACATCTCTTTGAAATAGCGATGCAAATAGCGACAAGAAATACTGAAGTCGCAAATTTATAGCGACTTATTTTATGAAGTCGTTATACTAGTCGTTCTTTTTAGCGACACATGTCACGAGTCGCAAAAAATTTGCGACTCTTTTACAGCGACCCATCACCTAAAGTCGCAATCATAAAATACGTCGTTAAGAAAGTCGGTAAAGGGCTTTTTTCTTGTAGTGTATTGTCTCATGTAAAGTAATGAGCAGGTTACAAGCCAAAAAAAGACAAACAGAAACTGAATAGTATATGTATATAACTGTTACTTCGCGAATGTAACCATATCAATATACGTCACCCTACAATTCTAAATATTTGGTAACCAACGTGCAATTTTACTGTAACAGAAATTTCAAGGGTTCGTTGGTTCTACATCGCTCTTGCAGACGTCGGTTTACGAGTAGAAGAAAGTAAGGACACTTCTTTTAAACCTTATTTATGCACCATTTAATTGATACGAATTCTTTTAAGCCTTATTTATTCGCCTTCTATTAGATTTTCTGATAATTCATAGTTGACGCTTACTTTCTACAGATTGTTGGCTAAAGTCAATGCTTTCCAGCTAAAAATTTCGTGTATCACGATTGATGCACGTGCAAAATGATGACCTGGATTTGTTATCACTTTCTGACTTAACAGGTCTTACGACCGTGTGGCAACTCTACTAAAAACGTAAACGAATCAGATGGCCTCATTTCAAGCCTGTTAACTGGTACCCAGAACTCTTCTTTTGTTGCAAGTTGCAGGCTAAAACTAACGATATTCACATACTACATTTTTTAGTTGCGTTGAACTGTTATGATACTTTCTTTTTAATTTTTACCTTATTATACTTTTTCTATATACAGTTACTTCTTTGTAGTTTTGCCTTATTGTAGTTTTCCACTTCCGTTGTGTCTTAAGGTGGAAAAAACAATAGCAAAGAAGCCCCCCATCCACTTACGTAGTAGTATCACTAAAGTTTTTGATAAACCAAACGTCTCATTTATGAAGCAAGCAAACACGGAAGTTTGCTGCAAGTCGCAGCCGTCCTCGTTTATATCACAAAATTTCGGATTACTAACAATATAACCCAAAAATTTGTTATAAAGCCCAATAAACCAAATAGTGTTGATAACAAATTTTGGCCCAAGTAAAATTACTAGCATACTATGGTAGATAAAGCCTAATAAACCAAATAACCTTATACATCACCACACTTTAAAATAAAATGGTCTCCTTTTAAACCATACGCAGCCACCATACAAAATACGCAGCCACCATCATCAGCCACACAAAACCCATACGCAGCCACCATACAAAACATAAAATGACAAGGATCTATTTAGTAACATTTTCAGGGGGTGATTGTGTAAATTTATTTGTCATGTAGCGCGTTTCGTTTTCAGTTATTCTAGCAACGTATCTCACAACGCAGGGCCAACGCCACCATAGCTGGTATGGTAACGCAGCCCCAACGCGTGCCATATCAGCCTTAACACCGTTGGAGCGTTACCGTACCTTACGCTCTTAATCTAAAAAATGGTTCAACATGCTTAGGTACAGAGGTCAATATTCAAAAAAAAAATTTATGTCAATGGATTATCCTTCATAGAGCCCACATGTTATAAGAGAAACATGTCTATATCATATTTGCCTATAGGGTAAAGGTTAAAAATGACAAACATACTTTTTCTCTTGTACATAAGTGCAAAAATATCCATTATGAGTAACATTGCATGTGATTGACAAAATTGCCCTTCTTCATCTTCATCTTCTACCTTTTTAAACCAACATTCCGACCATCATACAAGGCCAGCCCTAGGGGTGGACGAGTTGGGCGACCGCCTAGGGCATCAAACAAATGAAGGGGGGGGGGGATCATCAGTTTTGATACGTAAGTGACTGCTACGGGTAAAAATTCTCAAAAAATAGTAGTTTCTTGGTGCCAGTTACCTGTATTATGTTTAGATGCTACAAGTATTTGGGGTCATGGTGGGCCCTGTAGAAAGACACGAAGAAAAAAGAGAAGGAAAAAGAAGAATAAGAATGATGATGGAGAAGCAGAAACAGAGGAGGGAAGACGAGAAAAAAGCCGCGTAAACAACACTGTAGTATAAACCTATTTACTAGTAAACTTAGAATACTTGCAGGCCCAATAAACATACGAGCCCATTATACATTTCCCTACAGAAATATGTTTTACATAAAAACAAAAAAGTATATTAATTATAGAAGAAAAAGCGTTACTGTATAGTTTCTCGATATAAACGTTTAACATCTTATTGTGATACTATTTTCTTAAGCTAGTTTTATTATTTATTTTTGCAATTTTAGAATTTGGTATAATTTTGACATGTCTAATTTATGTCCAGTTTTTGTAACATAGTAATAGCTGACGTGCGTAATTTTTGTATTTAAAAGAAAAGGTTACGTAAGTGCTTCGATGGTACTATTTAACATGAAAATTATCGCTGCATCATCAGTTCATCACCAATTGCGAACTAGTGGCTACCGTTGTTCTTGCTTTCTTTGAATTCACTACGTCTTGTGGACATTGCGCTAGTATCCAAACACTAATAGTTGGTTTGCGAATAATGTAAGTAAACATGTGTTGTTTGTTTACATCATTTAGTAGGGGCATTTTTTGATATCTCGCCCAGGGCAACAAAAAATTCAGGACCGGCCCTGACAAAGACTTGTATATAAACCCATCAAATTTTTCGTATCTAGGCGACGTGGGAAATAATTTCCCATTTTCGGTTTTATGTTTTAAATGCCTCAATTTTAGACACGATATCTGATTCATATTAACCACATTTTAGACATGCTATAGCTCGTTGTGAATCTCTCTTCAAATAGAAATGCACAAATTAATACAAATCCATATAACATTATAGTATTATACATACATTAAATAGTGTCCAAAGTTTGCAAATTAAATAATCTTTTTTGCAAAAAGAATTCCACGATTGAAAGCATATATTTATGTTTCTCGTATTGATTTATAAATGGAGTACAATATATGCTGAAACAGAAACATAGAAGATGACTATATGTGACAATATTACAGTAATAGAAAACTTAAAATGACCAATAATGTTTTGGAGACACAGATTGCTTATTTTTTAGATAGTGAAATTACCACATTATAAAATCTTGTTTTCGTCTTAGCTAAATGAGTGGTCACATGCTTCTCGTACTTCTTAAATAGCTTTTCAAGTATGGAACTTCCAAATTGAGAGATTAGCAATGATTCTGAAACCGCTCTAATTAGATTTGCTGTATTTTTTCCATGGTTATGCCTAGGCTCATTTGAATCTTTCGTATTCTCATAATCTGTGTCCATTGGATCCCAGTTGACTTCAAAAAAGTCTAAATTATCAAGATAAAACGATCCCTCATTTTGAATAATATTCACGACTTCATCCTCACAAGGAAAATAATTGGGTATGTTGAATGAGTTAATATCTGATTCTCGAACCAGTCCCTGTATTATTTGTTGAAACAAAAATTATTAGTTGCTCCAAGCAAATCAAAATCACTAAGACCTTTGATCATAAGGTCAAATGTGTATACTAAAAGAACAATAGAACATTATACCTCTTTGAGCATATCAAGGAGTGAATGAGCTAGCAGCTCCCAAATACAGCCTGAATCATCATGAGTTGGATCCCTAGTTCTCCGACCAATAAACGTTAAAACTATGCATCCCCCGCATACTATTTCTTCGGAGCGCATTTGTAAGAACTTTGTGAAATCGGCATGAAATTGATTTCCATAGGCTTCAAAAACATTATGAGGACTAGTTTTTGACATGAATATATTTAATCCATTGTTTTCAATTCCTTCAGGTACCTAGCACATAATACAGGAACTACAATACATCACCAAACATTGTTTTTACTAAGGCTATGTTTGGCAAACGTAGCAGTGAGCTGTAGCCACAGCTCACCGCTCACAGCTTCTTAAAGAAGTATTAGAAAAATGAGCTTTTCTAAAAAATAGCAAAGCTCACCGCCCTTTTGCCAGACGAACACTAAAAATCTAAAAGCTCGTTGCCCCAAAAAGCTTTGCGCCAAAAATAACCTAAATATATGGAGGACCGTGAAATGTAGTTAAGCATTATAATTCCTTCTAAGTACAGGCTTGTTTTCCATTACTAAGGCCCCGTTTGGTTCGCGGAATATTTTTGATGGAATTGGAATGTGAATGTGAAGGAATTGGAATGTTAAAGAATGGAAGGATTTGGAATCTTAAGGAATTGGAATTTGTAAAAACTATCGCGTGTTTGGTTGGAAGAAAATAAAATAGGAAAAAACAAATTATATTAAAATATTTAAAATTTAATTTTAAATTAAAATTGGTAAATTGAATAATAATAATAATAATAATAATAATAATAAGATAAATAATAATAAAAATATTATTATATTAAAATAATAATAATAATAATAATAAAATAATATTAATATTAATAATTAAATATTAATACTAACAATAATAATAATAATAATAATAAAATAATATTAATAATAAAATAATAATAATAATAATAATAATAATAATATTATTATTATTATTATTATTATTAGTATAATAATAATAATAATAATAATAATAATAACTGATTTTTATGATAAATATATTGAATTTCATGGAATTGTAAACATTCCTCCCACTTTGCTATGGAATGTTGAATTCCATAGAAATGGGATTTTGAAGGAATTCATTCCATTCCATTTGTCAACCAAACAAGCTAAGGAATGGAATTCAGATTTTGAATTCCTTGAATCTGCGAACCAAACATGTTATGGAATGGAATCAGATTCCAATTCCATCAGAATTCTAAGGAATCCGCCAACCAAATGGGGCCTAAGTAAATTTCAATGTTGAAAATGTAGCACACTTCTTAAAACATGTGAATCTTATGTTATTCTTTTTATTTATATTTCTCCGCATGCTTGTATAATAAGAAATTAATTGCTAATTAACGTAGTTTTGGTATTATGGAAACCTGAGAAAGCCAATGGACGCTGTAAGAGGAATGAACAAAGTGTAAGCTTTTGTCCGGAAAGAGTCTACCATGGAAGGAACCTGGAACAGCAGAAACGAAAAGGCCAGGATTTGCGCTCTTCTCCTTTCTAAACTTAGCATAAAACTCAGGTAACATTTTAAAAATAGTGTTGAAATCATTTCCGAAGAGGTCATTTAAGCATACTTCAAACTGGGGTGGTTTACCATTGTTTTCTATACAGACCTCATAGACCATATCAATAATGTTCAATGCAACAAGTAGTGTATTTTTGCTAGAGGAGCATCCCAAGTCTGCTATCTTAAAATACTGACCAGAGATGACATTAGCATTAAAAAGCCTTCGGATTGTATGCTTTATGATCAGCAGTGTTTTACATATCACCGTTTCCTGGAAAGAAAATAAGAAGGCAACACTTTATTGACAAACAAAAGATGTATATGATTTTATGATATGTTTTACATTGAGAGTACGAGGTTTTATGATATGCTTTAGAAACCTGAAGAAGTGAGTTTTTGGCATAACTTGATTCTCCATCACCGGTACTCATGTGTAGGATATCTGCTACTGCCATGACTAGTTATTTTTTTTGCCTTTGCTCTGCAACTGTCATGGCCTATTTATAAGAAGGTGTTGCATACACGATTTAATACAGTGTTAGGTAATTAACTCACAACGTGTTTTTCTCATGTCGAAACACTCTCAATCACTTTCAAGAACTACTCCAATGTCTCCTAGCATTGAATGTTTTTTTAAACGTTCTTATAATCTCCTGGTAATAAGTGCAGCGGTCGAATGTTTACCTTACATCATCTTTAAAAAATCACATTTTATAACTTAATAATCTTAATATAATTTAAGTGATTAACACATAACATAAAATTTCTCATATATCTCAGAAATTTGATAGATATGCTTATCCTCTCTTCTAACTCACTAAGATCGCGATGTTGCAAGACTAATCCTTTCATATTATGACTTTTTTTAAGATACCAATTGGCTTTAGCTTGCCATATTTGACTGCCTAGCCGGAAGATCAAGCTTTAGCATGTAGCTGTGTCCCGTAAGGTGGTGGTTCTAGGTTCTCATGGATCAAAATGTTTTTTTTTTTTTTTTTTTTTTTTTTTTGTTCAAAATATAGAAAGCTACACCTTCATTCCATATTAATTGATTGAACTTATAATTGTTTGTGCTCATCATGTACGACATCAAAGAAGCGCGAAATCAGAGATAACCATTTCTTGTGTCAACAATGTATAACTTTCATCGTACGATTCAGAAAGAACTTGATTTCGAATATGGAGGGCTACACCTTCATATAGATATTGATTGCACTTTTAATTGTTTGTGCCCATCATTTACGACATTGATTGCACTTTTATCGTATAATAAAGAAAGAGCCTGATTCCAAATATGGAAGACTACACCTTATTTCAATATTAATTGCACTTAGAATTGTTTTCTCTCATCATTGAAGGTATCGGAAAAACGTGAGATTAAAGATAACCTTAGCTTGTTCACGCCATTAGCTTTGGCACATGGTGTTTGCGCCATTGCACCGTGTGCTCTAAATATCTAAGCATAATATAATGACCAGGCCTTTTTGTTCTTTTTTTGGCCCTGTACGATACTGTAAAATAGGCCCCCTAGTCGCTCAAAGATTTACATATACTGCAAATGTTGTATCAATACTGCAAACGTTCTAACGAGTATAGACGAGAACATTAATGTTAGAGGATTAAGTGTATTCATATTTCACATGCAAAGTAACGAATTTCTTGAATATCTGCTATCTTTTTAGTTCAATTCAGATATGTGTGATTGTGTCCTAAATTTTTGTATTTTAAGTTGTAGTATTATAGAACATAAATTCAGACAAAGTATATATATACAAAAATTCTAGGCTACTGAGTCAAATAACTACGCTATTAAAGATAAAGAAAAATGGTCTAACAAAAAACGTTAATAGTCCCTCAAACTGTATTAAGATGAATTTATCAATTACAGCACAATCAAAAATGACAAACATGTGTTTTATAACCAAACATTAAATGGGCCTCTTATTCATTAAATGAAAACGTTAATAGTCCTTCAAACAGTATTAAGATGAATTTATCTATTAGAAGTCGTTCTTCTCGTGTTGTTTTCAAAAAGTGGTGCCACGTCAGCAAAACACAAAACGGCACTAGAAAACCTTTAGCACCACATTTTGTGCCGTTATAGTTGGCACTAGAAAATCTGGTGCCATTCTCCAATTTTTTTCACTTACATAATTTATTAAAGATATATAAAATTAAAATTAAAACACATAAGATTAACTAAAATTTAATTAAAACGCATTACATAATTAAATAAGTTCTAACAGTGTAAACAAAATAAGGACTAATGGTGCAAAAAAAAAAAGACTAACAAGAACAAAAACTGTAAGTTTATATAACAACAAGGTTTTAAGTGAAAAGAAAAATTCAAATATATATATATATATATATATATATATATATATATATATATATATATATATATATATATATATATATATATATATATATATATATATATATTAGGTTCCATCTTCTTTCTCCTTGCGTCACCTGCAACAAGAAAGAAAAAAAATTGAAAAATAAACAAAACACTACATACAAAAAAAAAAAAAAAAAAAAACAATCGCGTGGTGCCGTTCCAACGGCGCGAGTGGTTTGGCGCCATGGATGGTATGGTGCGCAATTCCATTTTTTGGTGCCGTTTATTAGCACAAGGCTTTGGCACCATTGTACCTCCCGCTCTTATGGCACAATCAAAAATGACAAACATGTGTTTTATAACCACACATTAAATGGGCCTCTTATGTTTTATAACCACACATTAAATGGGCCTCTTATTCATTAAATGAAAACGTTAAGGGGAAGGAGTGGTTCTTTCACTCACTCTCCTTTTACTCACTCTCAACCAATCCTTTTACGTCACATCATTCTCCACTTTTTCTCTCACTCACTCATATTTTTGAGGTGCCACTTCACTCACCCTTCACTCACTCTCAACAGTCATATTTGTGGTCCAAGGTTCCAAAATTTTTTTTCTTCCCGAGCGTGAGTATTTCACTCACGGTAGCCTCACTCATCCTTCACTCACTAAAGGCGGCGGTGTTCCCGTGAGTGAGGGAGCCCACCCCGCACCTTCACTCACGCACTCCCAGTGCCCTAACAGTCCCTCAAAGAGTATTAAGGTGAATTTATCAAGTACAACGCAATCAAAAATGACAAACATGTGTTTTAAAACCAAACATTATAAATGGGCCTCTTATTCATTAAATGTACCATGTATGTGTAGCTAATTTATTGAAAATGAAGGCTCCTGCCAACGCATCGATTGCACCGTTGCACACCCCATCAGCCGACACCTCAATTTAACTAGGGAGGAAATTTGCGCATTTCTTTAATTGATTAGCACATAAATTAGAGTGTCTTGACATTTATATCCACAAGATAAATGTCAATACACTCTAATAATTATATTGTATTAATTAATTTAGAGAGTGTGCAAATCACCTCCAATTTTATTATTAGGTAATTCATATTGGATATTAAAAACATAAGTTTGCAACATAAGTCAAAGTACAAAGATATATCAACGTCTTTGAAGATACAACTTAAAGCGTAAAAATTAAAAACATTTGTGGCATAATGATGTCAAGCCTAGATTGTTTCATTTTTTAGTTCATTCTTCTCCTCGAGTCCGTATCTATTATTTCAAACATGAAGATGAACAATAAATGTGTAATTAGTGAAGTTGCATTGTACATAAAGATATCGCACATATGATTTAAATGCATGATAAATGATAACATATCATACAAATTATTGGATCCCGATTATCGTGTTACGGATCTAAAATAACTTGTCATTAACCCTTTAGTTAGTCTTATTGTGTTGAAAGTTGAAATCAAAAAGTAGTGACTTAAAACATACTTGAAATATTATCAAGAAATTTTAATTTAATTTGTCTGTCACAGATCATTTGATTAAACTGATAGAGTGATGGAAAACATACGGTGTAACAGACAATAATTTTAAAAAGATTACTTTGCCCACTAGTTTAAACTATCACTTACTCTTTATATGGTATTAGTGGACGGGGGCAAAAAGGAAATAATGAGAATATATTCTTCTAATCATAACTATAGAAGTTGGAGGTTTGTCACTTTTCTTACAAGGATGACAACACATAAACTAGAGTAGTTGTGTGTCAACTTATACAAGTGACTAGTAGATTAATCATAAATTTACTGTTTAATACGACACTTATAAAATACAAAATAACAATTATATAAAAACTTATACTTTGTGTATTAAGAATTGCACTTCATGCATCATAACTTGATTAAAACACTTATCAATTGATGATTTGATTAGAAATAATTTTAGTCATATCTTTTAAGTCTTTAATTCCCTAAAACACTGTTCTATGATGAATTGCATAAAAAGAATAATAGACATGATTACAAATTGTACATAGTTCTATTACAATTTCATGAGATAGTTGAAACATGTTAAACACAAACTCACTCTTAATTTCAAACCTAACATATTACAATATGATCTTGTTGTTATAAATGTTTTTAGACACACAAGTTAAGCACAAGAATCATTTTCTATTACATAAAAAAGTGGTGTTGTAATCTACAATATCATGAAACCTACAAAATGAGACGTCTTGTATTGTATTTTTGGTTCCTTTTATAAAATGTTGCCTTTCTAAAAAAAAAAAAAAATGTGTGCAATTGCTTTTTTGCTTCTAATTCACAAAAGCTACTTTAAGCCCACCTGTTTCTGTTTAGTCAGTTCATAAACCCATTATGAGTCAAATGGATTCTATATGGTATAAGAAACTAGTATGCTAATAAAATAGAGGATCAATAGCTAAATCAGTATAAATTTCATTTCTAAGAATATAGTTAAAATAAGAATGAATATTTGCCAGTTATTTCAATGGCAACTGTATCTATGTAAAATTACAAATAATGCCCAAACTCAACAATGCTATTTATGGTGTATCACTTTTATTTTCTGTAAAAACCAATAATTGAATTATAATTATAATGTAATTAATTTTTTTAAAACATAAGATTGTATAGCAAGACGTTCCAAGTATCTGGAACCCCTGCTAGGCACCAGTGGCTGCAATCCACCGCACCTAACCCGTAAGATGACGGGTGCCCATCTTTCCGGAGCAAAGAAAGGTTAGTTATATCGAGCAAAGTGACTGGTTTCTTGATTGTTTTGAGTGAGCTTTTGAGGACTGCCAAAGCAGGCGGTGAGACACCGGGATATTTGGAAGCTAGTAGAGGACTTTTCTGTCCGGAGCAGGATTTTGCCTTTGGTTCTCCCCAATCAGTGCCACTGTAAAAATTCAAAATTTTTGGATTTATAATTCAAAACATGCATATTGATTGATACACAACATACATGTGTTAAGAAACTTACTTGTAATGAGACGGTGATATCCCTTGAAAAAACACTTTTGTTTTATTCTGAGTGACGTTAGCATCAACCCATTTACCCCATGTAACAACGGCCTTCCCAAAAGCAACGACACGATCCATGTCCTTGTAGATACGACTTCCATCTTTTATATAATCAAATCTACAATTATGTGTAACCGAAGTTAATTAAAATATCACAGTACGTGTTTAGTTCAAAAAATGCAATATATACTTTTTCTTGGTAAGTTTTAGTTCAGCTTGATAATCACTTGATGTCATAGCTAGACAACTTCAATTATTTATTTTCTGATACATTTTTATGGCTAATCAATATTGAAGGAAGCTTACGGTTGGCTGGCTCCTCTACGATTCCACCAATGCCATGTGTTAAATACAAGATAATCAACATCCAACCACAGCTTGCCAGCCGTCAATACATCCAACTTCAACACTCTCCCAAATCGTTGCTTCACTATGTCCACAAGGTACAGATTGTGATGGTATGTCACTTGCACGTCGTAATCCTACAATAATTACGCAATTGATACAAGAATTAGCAATTGTTTCAACTTTATGTAAGATGGAAAAATGAAATTGAATATGTGGTTGAAAGGCATACCGTGAAGGTGTATGTGGTCATATCTTTAACCAGTGAGATGTTTACAGCATAATTTGCCTTTGGCATCGATGAGTGGATGATGCATAGCATCGACAACCATTGATTTCGGCTAAGTGAATCTCCTACAAACATTATGGTTTTCCCTCTTAGTTTTTCTAAGAAGTTTTGACCATCAAATCTAGTGAAAAAAACAAAGAGAATACATTAAGTATATGGTTAATAACATATTGCAGAATGTTTTCTTTTTCACAATATTCTTAAATTCGCATGATCATCTAAGCTATACTACTAAACTATATCGTTTTCTAGTGTTTCATGTAAGATACAACGACATCATGATCTTATATCGGGCACAAACACAATAATAATAAAAAGAAAGCAAGATAATCTAAAATTAGACGATGATAGTCATGTTATTATTATCTTGAGCTAGTTTTTCTAAACGAACAACTAGTAGGGACCCATATTGAGTTATATGGTAATCAATATCTTAATGTATTTGACTTGCGTGTACAACTACTTCTATTAACAGTTTGGATGAAACATCTTAGGCTAGTTTTTCTAAAAGAACATTTATTTAGTTAAGACCCACACCGTGTTATGTTTATTAGCGTTATTGTAGATATAAATTGCGGATAAGATATGATTATGATTTATCAAACCATATGGAAGAAGAAGGTTGGACATCGTATCTCTTTCTACTAAGAATAATCAACCATTAAGAAAAATTAATTGAAAAATAAAAGCATTTTATTTTTCTTGTTAGTTGCAAAATGGGACCCATCCACATGCATCATAACGACATAACATGAAGTTGTTCCATAAATCACATCAAATTGTGGTTATCAAAAGTGATACAGATCGAAAGATTGATTTCAAATATGGAAGGTGTAACCTTCATTTCGATAGTGATAGCACTAATTATTGCTTTTTCTCATTATTTACAATATCGAAGAAACGTGAAATCAAAGATAACCATTTCTTGTGCCAATCACATATAACTTTTATAAAATGATTGGAGTGGAATTCCTATC
This sequence comes from Artemisia argyi, assembly GCA_030686995.1. Taxonomy (NCBI): domain Eukaryota; kingdom Viridiplantae; phylum Streptophyta; class Magnoliopsida; order Asterales; family Asteraceae; genus Artemisia; species Artemisia argyi. The sequence continues at coordinate 30,908,490 of CM060678.1, forward strand.
TTAAACACTTTACGGATAAGCCATTACACTAATACTTTTTTTTTTTTTTCTTTTCTTTTCTGATAGTTGCATAATTGCATTAGTGATATTATACTGTATTGATAGAATTTAAGTGGATACAATGAGTTGTTATGTTTCGATGAAAAAAATTATATATACATATTATGGATCAACCGCGTAACAAGGAACGATCAAACAACTAAACATGAGTTATTCTAGAAAAATAATTTTTCATTCCAGTTTACTTGTATTTATTTAGGCATCAATAATCATTGTAATTTAATCTTTACATGATTACATCACATTTCAATTGCAAGCTTTCTGAATGAAATGTTGAGAAAAAGAAAAAGAACAAGAACAAGAACAAGAAGACATATTGCATACCAAGTATCTCTAATACATATAAAGAATGTATAATTATGCTTAAAACTCGCAAAATGAGAATAATATAATTACTATTACCAAAGTTGCAAAAATCGCTAGGTGGTAGCTGGACGGCCGGGTATCGCTTAGTGATTAATTGGTTAGGCGGGGATTAATCAGATTTATTTTTTATATATAAAATTTTAAAACTATATGCCGGATTTGGCCAATTTAGTTTCCGATTTGGCTGATTTATGCCTGATTTGGCCAATTTTTATCCTTAACCGAGTTGGCTGATTTATCCGATTTGGCAGATTTATGGCCGATTTGATCGATTTGTATCTGATTAATCGGCATATTGACCAAACTGATTAATAAAGCCAATTAGTAAAAATTGAAACCCGCCTAGTGATTACTCGTCGATTAATCGGTTGCCTAGGAGACTAATATCAATTACTAATATGTAGAGATAAGTTTTACACAAACCTCATTCACACCGTATTCGTGCTCGCCAAATAATTAGTATATCAAACCAAAAATAATACTACTATATAGCTTTCGTTGTCCACTATGACCATCTTCTTATCCCCAATAAGAAAATCAAAAAATGTTAAAAATCATAGTTTAATGATACTATTCTTCTATGGAATAGAACTGAAAAAATATGTTTTCTCGAAGAGATGTTGATATGGCTAATCATCAAATTATTTCTCAAGAATGTTAATAACTTATAATTTTTTGATTAATAGACCACTTAAACATTGTTGTTGCTTTATTAAACAAAACATTTGAATTATGTATTTCAGTTTTTCTGGGTTTACCACTTACTAATTGAGTTGAGATAAAATAAGAAATAAAATGAAAAAAGCAAAAAAAATCACAACCATACATTTATGCACATCTCTTTTATTTTATTTTTTTCTTATTTGAAATATATGATTAAAAATACTTCTCACTTTTTTAGTTTTAATTTTGCTCGTATTAAATCCATTCCCTGTACTAAAATAACCCCAAAACTTATCCGATCTCTACTTGCCTTTCAACCTACCATTCATGCCCCCACTAGTTTCTATGTCAACTCTAGTCCCGTAAAAGTTTAAATCAATCCCTATTATACCACATTTCTTTTTAAAGGCTGGACCATTTAGGCCATATTTAACTTTCCTATTTTCCTAAAAAGTTAAACCACTTGGAAATAACTCGTTACTCTTTCTGTATCAAAATATCTACGAGTACTAACTAACCATTGTGATAAAATATATATCTAGCTATTATTGAAAGATATAGAAGTTTATGTACCAATCAAATTAAAGGTTAGTTTGGTTGAAACTATCCTTTTCAAAAACTATTTGCAGAAACTATTCCTAAACAGAACCTTGTTAGCTAAAAGTGTCGGTTCTTGGTATAAAGTTTCTTTTATTATGAAGAAATCGATTCAATGCCAGAGTATAATTAACTGTCATCTTAAAAATGTAATGCTAAAGATAAAAGAACTTTCAACTGCTATAGTTGCAGCCACACAAATATGGCTTCTTCCATCGTAATTTAGGTAACTACATTCTTATTTTGGGTTGTAACAAAAGAAAATATGCATACATCCAAGGGCTTGTGTATCAATGGTACTTTTTGTTATGTGATGCTCTTTAAAAAATGGTTGTCAGTTCAAATTCTGCTATGACATATGAGATATTTTGTGATCGTATCTTGTGAGATAGTTAGTTGTTTAAAAAAAAGATAAATATGCATACTTGTATTTTAACCTATTAAAAAAAAGTTAATGGGTCTAAATCAAGTTTTATTGATAAACAATATAATAAAAAGAATTCAAAACATATTCTCAAAACTGTATGTACTTTTAAATTGGATATTTATTTTCGGATAAAATGAATAAAACAAAGTAACGATCTTTTTAGTTTACTCTAAAATATCAGAAAACAAATTTGTTTGTATATAAGTTACCCAAGGTAATTTTGTTTTACTTAGGTTGGGCTGTTCGGGCTTGGGCATATAGTGGTGGTCGACCACTTGGTGGTGCACCCACCACGCATTATCCCCACTACACAATCTCCCCAACACCATTGAACCATTTGTTTTTAAGGTATATTATAAGGTATGTTTGTATATATAAGCTATGTTCGCAGAGCTTTTTGAAGCTTTTTAGAGTGATGAGCGGTGAGCAATGAGGTTTTTTATTTTTAGTGTTCATTTGGCAAAAGAGCGATGAGTTTTGCTATTTTTTAAGAAAGCTTATTTTTCTAATGCTTTTTTAAAAAGCGGTGAGCAGTGAGCTGTCAGCTACTGCTCATAGCTCATTGCTACTGCTCACAGATACTTTACCAAACATAGCAATAACAGGGAATCTTTATATGTTTTGTTTGGTGATGACTATTACACACCTTTTTTTTGTTTTGTTTTTGTTATTTATTTTTTTTTTTGTTTTTTTTTGTTTTGTTTTTTTGTTTTTTTTAGCGGTGTGTTAAATAATAATGTGTTGTTGACGTGAATTTTGTTACTATTACAATTAGACTTATGTTGGGCGTAATAAATCTAAATATGTCGCTCGGTCTCACCTTCAGAGGCAAGTCCCAGTCGGTCCTTATTATTACACCATCTCGGTCCTCATATCGGTCGTCTTATCAATTTAGCTATGAAATAGCATGTTTGTGTGTGAGATTTTTTATTTAAAATGTATTTTCGTAAAGCATGTTTTTTGTGATGCGGGATTGTGGGTTCACATATTACACCAATTTAGCTATGAAATAGTATAGGTGAGAAAAATTTGAAGTGCAATAAGAGCATTGGGTACCCCTCGTGCCGAGGAGGTGGTGCCATGGAGAAAAAATGCTGCCACGTCAGCAAAAATTTCTATATCACTAGAAATCTCACGGCACCACATTCTGGCTGTAACCCTTGGCATCAGAAAATGTGGTGTCATCGTCCATTTTTTTTCTTTTTTTTTTCTACATTAAATAAAACATACACAAAATAAACTAAAATAAATTTCATTGAATAAAAAAAAACACACATTTTATTAGGAACGATTATTGCAGTTTACTCTAAATCTTAAGCAAAAACACTTGGACCAAACCCAATCAACAAAGCCCAACCTAATAAAACCCACAAAATAGTCTTTTAAACAAACCCAAAAAAAAAAAAAAAAAAAAAAAAAATCCATATCATTTTTACCTGAAAACTAATTATCTCTTTCAAGCAGCAGCACCTCAACGCTCTTAACAGGTACAGTATCTCTCTACATATTTTTCAGAAAAAAAAAATGGAAAATGATTGGGATGACTAATTCATGTGACTAATTTTATGCCTAATGTATTTATTTGGTGACACATGTATTCCACTTATTATCACTCCTCTTATTTACCATTGATTTGGCTATGTGTTCCAAGATCCTTGTTAGGTATCAAATTAGGCATATAAATTAGTCATGCCAATCACTACTCAAAAAAAAAAAATCCATTGCGTGAGCTGGCCACACGACGCGAGTGGCCATGACACCAAACCTGATGTGATGCGCCGTCATGATGGCCATGACGTCAGCCACAACACCACCGTACCTCATGCTATAAAGTTGGATGAGGGTCCTTATTAGACTATGTTTATTGGTGACCTTTGGTGTGGGTTGTGGGTTGGGGTCACGACCGATTCTCCCCTTTCAACCAATCACAAATTGACATGTGGCAATCGGTTGTGACTTTAGGTCACCAAGTGACCACAAATTGGCAATCTCTTGTGACCGGTTGTGACTTTAGGTCACCAATAAACATAGTCTTAGAGCTAGTGAGTTGATTTTGCTTGCATAAAGAAGTGTAGAAATCCAAGGAAGACATCCTCCGTGACATCTCACCTCGTATAGTGTGCCTTTGTTTTTTAGTTCCCATGAAGACCTTTTTGTCGGATTTTATTTATATTACTTTATCTGTGTTTTATTTTGATTTTAATGTAACTTGTTTTTAGTAATACCTACCTAACATTGTTTTTGATTGGTAGCTTTTATTTATATACTTAGTAATTAAATATTATAAATATTTTTTGAGGCTTGGGAAAAGCATATAAAATAGTCCAAAAAAAGACACAGACCCAACAGTCTCCAATTACATTTGAGATCTATGTTCTCAATTTCATGTTGTCAATCATTTCCATTTTTATTTTATTCTCGAATATCAATAATGTCGGTGGAAATGATATAAACCACTAAATAAATCATATCTCTATGTATTGTAAAATATATTCAACTCGATGATATATAACCTACATTCTGAATGAATAAGAATATATTTACTTCATATTAAGTTAACATGGCACAATATGGATATCACTTGTACCAAAATGTTTTTGTCACCAACGACTTATCATTGATTATTAACAAAGTAGATGAGTATGGTAGATCTAACTTCAAATGAACGTGAGATTATCAACTAGTAGTTATTTAAAAAGAAATGTCAAAAGACTAATATATTGTGTTCGTGTCAATGAGATCAATATCCACACTACTTCGTGATTTAACTTAATAATAATATATGTTATTTCATTAAACAACTGACAGGTGTTTTGAATATAAAGATCACATTCTATCAATTCCAATAAACTTTACTCATATCATATGTGTCTAACAATATTACATTTGCTTAATCAAAGTTGTGAAGTAATGGTATTTATTTAAATGATTTGTCATCAAGAATACTTTTATGTTTCTTTTCTTATTAAATCTTGTTTTCAAATATTGTGGAGACAATTGTTTATTCTTTAATCCTTACAAACGGTATATATATCTACCTTCACAAAGTTATACCTTCTGAAGTTTGTGTGGCGTTTAATGTTATAGCTGTTTGTAGACTTTTTAATAAACCTAAACATTTAAATGCAGTAAAACTTTCCCCAGACTCATCCTTATTTCCTTCAAGCTCTTAATAGCCCACAATTAAACGTATGCAAAAGTCAAATTAAATTAATGATCCTAAAAGTTATGATATAACTCGACTTATTAATATTTATATTGTTCGAACTCGTTTTATTAAAAGGTCACTTCTTTTTAGTCGTTCATTTAATTCAGTAAAATACTAAAATGTATGCTTACATTCCTAAAATAACAAATATAAACCAATTGATATCGTCACATCCTTTACTGTGGGTCGGAATCAGCGTGGCGTGATAGTATAATCAAGCCTCACGCTTTATCAGTCAAGATGAAACTTTTGCGTTTTTAAATCGGCACAAAATATGAAACTATTTATATATTTATACCATATTTCTTAAACTATCATTATATGTAATATTCTTCAACTAAGAAAAAAAAAAAAAAAAAAAACAACGAAGTTTAAAAAAAAAAAAAGAAAAACTTATCCCGCCTCAAGTTTTATCGCACATTTTCATGCCCCATCTAACGACACGCCTAAAGTCGATGTTTTGATTTATTTCGTAACATGAAGGTCACGCCTTTTAAAACCATGGTTGGAATACATAACATCTTTTACATTACTTTATTTATTTTTATGGATTTTGCTAACAAATGCTCAGTGGTCAGCGATTAAGGTGTAGTTAATGAATAAAAACTCTTTGTTAACCAAAAAACTGCATTAAATACACTAGGAGAAGTTAACAAAACCCTATTTTTATATAACGCTTAAACGCAATAACATCCTAAAAATCTTTTATATAATAAAATAAAACCCTTATTGGAAATTTTGCATTTCAAAAAAATCAATTCATACCATATTTAGTAACAATTTTATTAAAAAAATATTATTTTCTTATTAGGTACTCCCTCCGTCCCAAATTTATTGTCCAGTTTGAATTTTCAAAGTCAAACTAGTTCAACTTTGACCATAAATATATATTTTTTGTTATATAATACTTGATGAAAAATTATACCATTGAAAAGTACACTTAAAACACAATCCATTTATATATTTTGCATCAAATATTATATAACACTCACAAAAATATTTAAGGTCAAAGTTGAAGAAAAAATACTAAAAAAGTCAATAGTGGACAATAAATTTGGGACGGAGGGAGTAATATTTTATATTTATCCATAAGACAAATAGAAGATAAATACAAAAAATATAGATAAGATATTTAAAAAAAAATGATTTGTTTTATATTTATCCACAACACAAGTAAAAGATAAATACAAAAAATATAGATAAGATGCAATTAACAATATGATTAAAATTTTTAAATAATTATTTCAAACTATTTTTAAAAAACCCGCGCGTGCGCGAACATTATAACTAGTAAATTTTATAGTAATTAATGTATCAGACTATCAGTTAACTTTTAATCCTATAGCTAAAAGTGATTAATGACAAAGGGGAATCTCATTCAACCCCAAACGCACACACAAATTCTCTTTCACCAATGACAGCTATGAACAACCATCACATTCATTTTCCAAGCGTGTGTGGGACCACCACCCTCTTGGTGCACTGAATTGAACAACCACCGGCAGTTGCCACCAACAGCCACCACTACTATCCTAGTTATCTAACAACATTTGCTAACAACTACTTTAATACGAACATAACTTTAATACGAACATAACTAGTCATGCTGTCTCACATTTAAATACACATATTATTTATATCACTCGTAGCAAAGTTAGCATTAACTCTGCTACGAGTGGCATTAGTACTAATTAAATTAAAACAAGTTTAAATAAATAAGTATAAAATCGTACCTGGATAAGTGGCAGCCACGGGGCTGCCATCGATATTTAAGATAATAACGATCAGGGCGGCCATTATTAACACAATTAAACTCTTTCTCTAAGAACGGGCAAGTGGACTCGTTGTAGAGCGGATACGACTTATCCAAAACCCAATTTCCTTGAAATAAATCACATTTGCTTGCACTAGCATCGACATCGACTAATATCGACACAAGACCAATAATCGCGAATAATACATGGGTTTTGCTATGTACATTCAGCCCCATTTTTTTTGGTCTCTCCAGCCAAAATAAGGGAATTGGAGGGAGAGAAAATGTATGGAGGGAGGGATGAATGGATGAATGAATGAAAAACACTTTTTGGGTTATTCTGTTTAAGAATGTGGTAGGGGTATTTATAGTGTGAGGTTTTCATGTGATTATTTTTTTACTATTTATTTCATTGCTAAAATGGAAATGATAACAAAGTATATATGCCAATGTTATTTGTCATTTCCAAAGGTATATATGTGGCATAAATACCAATGTTATTTGTATGAAAGCTATTCGGTATATGTATTGAAATAGAAAAAGATTTTGAAGATTATCTTACTATATTAAAAAGCATTAACGCCTACTAAATATAGAAACTTTTATAATTAACCAATACAAGTTATAAAGCTAAAAATACAAGTAATTAAAACACATTTTTTAACATTAAATACAATTACAAGTTTTTAAGCTCATAGTACAACTAATTAAAGTAGAAATACTAACATTAAATATACAATGAAAAATAATTAATGTGATCAAGATATTTAATATATTCAATTAATTAACTGGTTAATAAATACAAGTAGAGTGGTTATTAAAACATCTTTTACATAAGAAATACAACTTATCAAACAATTATACAACCAACTCAAACATAATTATTAAATGTCACTAATACAAATAATAAAGCACATTCTACAAATATTCAAGTCCGAACGAGCAACGGGCCAAAAGGGCTCGAGCCCATACCCCGAACGGGCACGGGATAAACGAAATTTTTGATATCCGTAAATTTATATTGTCAAAAATAATATAATAAACTAAAATACATGATTCACGGTAAAATTTTATTTGGATACCTGCTACTCTGCTAGTATCGTTTAATATGGAGACTATTTTTGATTGCGTATAATGCTTCATTAAATTCGTTAGGAAATAGTTGGTAGTAGTTTGATCAATATATGTGGTATTGATGATACTAATTACCAGCTGGTGTCATATTCGATTTGTGTTTATAATGATAACATAAAAAAAGATTGACATAAAAAATAGGCAATCTGCAACCTAAGAAAAAATGACCAAGACGGTGTTGAAATTGCTTATTGTTTCTACTGCCGCTTAAATATAAAGTGACGAAATAGTATCCACAACAACAACAATAACAACAAACCTAATCTCGCCAGAGCAGGGTATGGGGAAGTATAATGTAGACAGATCCTACCCTTACCTCAGGATAAACCCGGGGGTAAAGAGACTGCTTCCAACGAGACCTCCGGCAAGTGCAGGTGTGCTGGTGAAAAGGAAGTGAACAAAACAGCAGCAAGCAAAAGGAAAAAAAGCAGGCAATACAAGCAACCAAACCGGGGAAGCAAACAAAGGCACACACAAAAGCACAAACAAAGGAGAACCAAGCAAGGTCCAAACGAAAACAAAAAGCCAAAAGCACCAAGAAAGCAGGCAACCTAACGAAGCAAAACAGAGCAAAGCAGATCAGTGCACGGGGCCTAAACTAAGGCAAAGCAGAAACTATGAACAAAAAAACAAAACATCTACAGAAACCTAAAAGCAAAACAGAGCAAAGCGGAGCAATGCACGGGGCCTAAAACTAAGGCAAAGCAGAAACTAAGAACACAAAACCAAAAACATCTACAACAACCTAAACCCACTAAGCACCTAGCCGGAACTACCCACAGATCTTAATTCTATCTCTCCACGCTTTCCTATCTGAGGTCATGTCCTCGGTCAAAAGAAGCTCCTTCATGTCGAGCTTAACTCTGTCCTCCCACCTAAGTTTGGGTCTACCCCTCCTTCTCACACCCTCTACTACTAGCACCTCGACTCTTCTTACTGCCGCTGATTGTGGCCTTCTCCTGACATGACCGAACCACCTCAACCTTCATTCTCTCATCTTCGAGATAATATTCTCGACTTCAATTTTTGCTTTGTAAACTCCGTTCGGGATCATATCAAGCAAGGTTTTACCACAAGTCTATCTAAGCATTCTCAGTTCTGCTACCTCTACCCTGTTAGCAAGGGCCTTGGAGATGGGCCAACACTCAGACCCGTACAGCATAGCCGGTCTCGCCACCTTATAGAATTTTCCCTTTAACTTTAAGGGAACGTTTCTGTCACAAGGACTCCCGACGCCGCCCTCCATTTTGTCCAACCAGCTCTAATCCGGTGGGTAACGTCCTCATCTATCCCCCCTGATTTATGGATCATCGATCCCAGATATCTAAATGACTCCTTGGGTGGCAGGATCTGGTCACCTTGCCGAATATCAACTTCTTTGTGGCGGCCTGTCTCGATCCTCCCGAAATCACATCTTAGGTATTCAGTCTTCTCTCTACTCACTCGAAGACCGTTGTCTTCAAGAGCCTCCCTCTATTGCTCTAATATGTAGTTTAACCCTTCCGCCGATTCTGCCACCAACACAATGTCGTCAGCAAAGATCATGCTCCACGGGATACCCTCTCGAATCTCACGAGCTAACTCATCTAGAATGAAGGCGAAGAGGTAAGGACTAATGGCAGATCCTTGGTGTAGCCTAACTTCCACAGGGAAAAACTCGGATATCCCCACTGTGGACCGTACACGGGTCTTAGCCGCTTCGTACATATCCTTAATGACCCTCACGTATCTCCTGGGGGTTCCTTTCTCAATAAAAGTTCTCCAAATCAACTCACGTGGAACACTGTCATATGCCTTTTCAAGGTCGAGGAACGCAATCTGTAGATCCTTTTGTCTTTCTCTATACTTCTCCATGAGACTTCTGAGAAGGTGAATAGCCTCAATCGAAAACCTACCTGGCATAAAGCCGAATTGGTTCTCCGCCACCCTCGTCTCCCTTCTCAACCTTCTCTCAATAACTCTCTCCCAAAGCTTCATGGTGTGGCTATGAAGCTTAATGCCCCTATAGTTGCTACACACTTTAACATCCCCCTTGTTCTTGTAGATGGGGATGACTTCGCTGAGTCTCCATTCTTCTGGCATCTTAGCACCTGAGAAGATCTTGTTGAAGAGGCAAGTCAGCCATTCTACCCCTCATCTCCCAAGCACCTCCAAGCTTCTATGGGGATTTGATCTGGCCCTACTGCCTTGTTTCTTCCCATCTTCTGTAGAGCAACCTTAACTTCTGATTGGCTAATCCTTGCATAGTAACACTCAGGCCGTTGGCCAGGGTTCTCTTCTTCCCCACTTCCTTAGGTACCTCATATTTTGAAAAGAGAGGCGAAATACTCTCCCCATCTTTTCCTAATATCCTCTTCATTCACAATGGTCCACCCGCCTTCATCCTTGATATATTTTACGTTTCCTAAATCCCTCATTCTTCTCTCTCGGGATTTAGCAATCCTGAATATATCATTAACCTCTTCTTTGGAGTCTAATTTCTTATATAAATCTTCATACGCCTTCTCCTTTGCCTGCGCAACAGCCTTCTTCGCTTCTCTCTTAGCTACTTTGTACCTCTCTTCTACGGCTGTGATGTCAGGTTGGTGGCCCTCTCGGCACAAAAGAAGCTCTCTGAACCTGGATTGTTTTGCGGCTACTTTGGATTGCACTTCCCCGCTGAACCACCAAGATTCCTTGCTGTGCGGCTGGGTCCTCACTGCCCCGCTAGCCACACCAAGGGAATCTTTTGCTGCGTCCTTAATGATGTCGGCAAAAGAGTTCCATATCTTGTCCGCGTCTCTAGTAGTTAGGTCCTCCGACCGAGTAGAAAGTCCCTCTAAGACTTTCGTTCTAAACGACTCAGCCGCCTCGCCATTCAGATTCTTCCATAGGATCCTTGGCGACCTTGTCGCGTCACTCCTAGGTTGTTGCCTTACGAAGAGTATATCCAATGCTAACAATTTGTGTTGGGATGAGCATGTCTCGGCAGGGAACACCCTGCAGTCCCTACATGCTATAAGATCTCTTCTTCTCACCAGCAAATAATCAATCTGGATGTAGTGACCCCCCACTTTGAAAGGTGATCAAGTGAACATCTCTCTTCTTGAAAACAGAGTTCGCCACTACTAAGTTGTGGGCCGTCGCAAACTCTAAAATCAAACGACCTTCGTCATTCCTAACTCCAAAACCAAAACCTCCGTGGACCCCCGCGTAACCATCTGCTGCCGCTCCTATGTGGCCGTTCAAGTCACCTCCTATAATCAAACGCTGATCCGACAAGGACTCCCTAACAAGCTCGTCGAGAGAGTCCCGGAAGCTCTTCTTCTCTTCTTCGCTTCTGCCCACCTGTGGTGCGTAAGCGCTGATTACATTAACGGTCTCATCATCAATAACCAAAGTGATCATCATGATCCTATCGCTCCTCCGGATCACTTGCATTACATTATCCTTGAGACCCGCCGCCAAAATAACTCCAACTATGTTTCTCGCCGTCCTAGAGCCCGAGTGCCAAAGCTTGAAGCCGTTACCCTCCCTCATGCTGGAGCCCTTCCATTTCGTCTCTTGGAAGCACGCAATGTCAACCTTATGTCTCCTCAACGCATCAGCCAGCTCAAAGAGCTTACCGGTCAACGACCCAATGTTCCAACTACCTACCCTAAACCTACGAGAGGAGTGAACCTTAGCAAAACCCCTACCCACTCTAAACCCGCCTGCCGCTCCTACACCGCCTACCCCTCCTACCCCACCTACCCCGCCTACCCCGCCTACCCCTCCCACACCGCCCAGACATGACCTTAGGTAACCATCACCAACCAAGGGGTCTATCTGATGAGTGCTCAAACACTCATCATTTTTTGTCAATCTGAACTGCAAAAACATACAAAAACACTCAATAATACATCAAAATACTGAAAATATTCCAAAATTGTGTTTTATATGTTTCAGATTCAAAATGAGTAAAAACAGATGAAAAACGAGCAAAGTTTGCATAATTGGCCATTTTAGTCCCCCAACTTTCAAAAATTGGCAAAATTAGTCCCTGAGCATTAATTTTGAAAGAAAAGTCAATCCAAGTCCTTTACAAGTAAAAATTTATCAAAAAGAGTCCTTGGGTAAAAACTTTGGAAAATTTACAAGTTTGGTCCCTGCAGTTTGAAATTTGGCAAAATTGGTCCTCGGGAAATTCATTTTGGAAAAATAAACATTAAGGACCTTTGGGAATTGAATATGTGGCAATTTTGGTCCTTATGATTACTTTGGAAGTTGGCATGGCAGGTCCCTCAAGTTTCAGGAAATTACAACATTGGTCCTTGTGGTTTTTAGCTATAACAACAAACGGACCCTTATTTTATCCTTAGCCCAACACAAATAAACAACCCAACCTTACAAACCCCTGATCCCTTACCCCAAGCCCACCATCACCTGGCCCAATCTAAAAACAAACAGACCCTTTGATATTAAAACGGTTTGACCCTTATCCTCCACCTCACCCCTGCTCCTCTGCTACTATCCCTGCCACATCCAACACCATCATCAACCCCTATCACTACTACTATCCACTCTCCTCTGCCACACTCACCTTTCATCCACTAAAAACCAAACCTTGCCTCTACCCACAAGTTATCAGAGCCAAAAGCTTAAAACCTTCTTCCGGCCAAAACAAAATTAAAGGTTGAGATCAACTCTGACTAATCCAATGGTATAAATTGAAGGTGGGAAAGAGTCAAGAACAGGAAAGAATATGGGAGCCCTAGAATTTTTATTATATATAGGTCAATTGTAAGCCTTTGAAAGGCAGTAGATTAAGTAGTGAAATAATTAGTTTTTTTAGTTTTAGTTTTATTTTAAGCTTTCTTTAAATGTTGTGTACTCTTCATTTTTAAAGCAATGCTAGTTTCAATTTAAGCTTTTTAATTACCTTTTGTCTTTTAATTTTATATAACTATTTTCTTTCACACTGCTTATCCATTTATGCTTATTTACAACTGCTTATTATAGTCTTAGTTAGCTTATCATATTTGTCACTAGATTTGTAGCCTCTAGATTAGGTTTGGTTGAAAACTGTCCTATTTAGTTTTGAGATAGCCTGATTTAGTTGCTGAGTGTACTAACTTTCATAGGTTAGTTTTACTCTTCAAATGTTTTTAGACTAAGTTAGACTATCATTCTCACTAAACTTGTTTCAAATCCTGTTTTCATAGTGTAAAAAATTCCATTTCCTGAACTTAGGGAGTGTTTGGCATAATCTATTTCAAAGTGCTCTGAAGTGTTTTTGAGGATCATTTTCAGTCTAGACATGTACATTAGGTCTGGTTAGGGTAGTCAAGCAATAAAACTAGTAGGTATTAGCTTAAATGGTCAAAATCTCATGTATGCATACACTGTTGGATTTCTTCATTTGCATGATCATACGTATAGGTTTGTTAGTGGTTAATATGGCTTAGTTAACTTACAGCTTAGCTTATAATCATACTCTCAGTAACTTAGAAGCATCCAAATATCAAGAAAGTCAAAATTGCATATTCTAAAAAAAAGTCAAAGTTTCATAGTAGGGTAGTTTCACTAAATTTGGGTGACTGTTCATGCCTTCAATCTTCCAAATTAGCTTATGAGCTTCTAGGATTTCCTTCTCTACCAGCTTGTGTACTTAATTTTAGTTTTTATTTATTTTTTGAATTTTTTCTTATATGGCTTATTTGGACTCAAAAAGCTCCCACCAGGTCTGCAAATGCCCTGCTCCCAGGTCTGTGCATCAGTTTGCACATTGCCCCAAGCAGCCCCTTTAGTTTTTGGTTATTCTTGTGTTTTTTTTATTCCTTATTTAGATTGCTTGTTGCTGTTCTTCTTAGCTTATTAGGAATCCCCTTAGTATCAGTTTGTAACTGCTTATTTGGTGGCTTGTTAAAGGCTGCTAATCACACCCTCAAACCTGTCCATCAGTTTCCTTTTTTATTATTTTAACTGTGCTTAAGTTAGATTTAGGTTTGGATTTAGGTTCTCATTGATAGTTGGTAATATAGACTTAATTAGACTTAGCTTATCTAAGTTTGTAACAGCTTATTTGGTGGCTTATTCTTGGGCTGCAATCAGCTCACCAAGATTAAAACTGCTCTTAAGCTGGAACAACAGTCCACTCACCAACATGTGGTATAAGCTCATACAAGCTTCTTGGCTTCCCCATTTTTGCTTTACAGATATCCTATTGTGTAGGTTTGAGATGCACATGCCTATTTTGGATTGAAAAGCTTGTTCAATTAGCTTATTAAGCCTGCTAATTGCATCACCTTTGGACTAAGCTGTCCTGCACCAGGTCTAACTCTCCCTTTTCATAAGCTCTTTATTAGCTTGTTTGTGGACCCCAGGTCCCAAACCTTGGTAGTTTGGAAAGGTTATACAGCTAGCTTCCAAGTTCCAGGCTTGGATGGTCTTGGCAGCTTATCATATGAGCTTAATTCAGGCCTGCTTATAACTCAGGGCCTGTTTGGTTCAATGGGAACTGAGTGTGCTTATTCCATTTCTCCCTCCCTTTCCAGTGTGCTTTTTCAGCCTTTTTAGTTTATTTTGAGTATATTTCATTAGGTTGTAACTTATTTAGCCTTTGGACCTTAAAGTGTAGCTTTTGTATAGCTTTTCAAAATCTTGAATCCCATTTTGGCCACAATAAGCTACTGTTAAGGACATAGGGTTGCATAGAGCTTATTTTTAAGTTCCAATGTAGTTTCCTTCATAAAAGTTGTTCATTCACAGTTGTTTAATAGATTTGTAAAAGAAAATTTCAAAAAAGCCAAAAATAAATTAAGTGATAGCTTCTATTTAAGCCATTTGGCTTATTTTTCTGCTTATTTATAAGCAATTTCTATTTTTATATTTTTGTTGAGTTCCTGATAGTTTAAAATAATTTTAGGAATTTTTCTAGATTTTTCTCTTTTCATTTGCTATTTTTAATAATTAATATTAGTTTTAGTAATAATTAATTAATATTAGATAATTAGATAATATAAATAGTTTTTATTAAGTACTCCTATGTTTTTATATTTTTAGGTTTTAAATGTAATAGAATATTTTAGAAAAATTTTTAGAAGTTTTACTAATCATTTGCTATTTTTCTTTAATTTAATTAGTTTTCTTGTTTCCCCTAAACCCCCAATCGGCCGCCCCTATTAATATATATATTTTTTATTAAATTTATTTATTACACTCAAAACCTCATACTTTTCATATTTTATGTACTCCCATAACGAAACCTAACGTCTTTCGCGATAAACCTTAATTTTACGACAACCCGAAAAAATATCATTTTCAAAAATAAAATTTTCAAAAATAGAATTTCACACCCTTTATAAACATATCCCATGAAAACAACCTTCTCGTAACTTACTAATACTCAAATACTTGAACGAAGACTTGTTACACAAAACCACAAAACACCAAAAAAATACATAAGTCATTTTTACACCACAAAGGTAATAAAAATGAACTTTCCCAAAATCAATACTTCCCAAATCACAATGACAACCATTAACGCAAAGGGATTTAGTGCTAACTCAAGTACTAATCACACAATAATACGCAATAACACACATATACTCATATATCTACCCAAATCACACCAAACAAAGTTAGATAAATCGAGACTGTTAGTCTAACTAACCTGTTAAAACTACGGTTGTTACACACTAGTATAATCCTTTCGGTGGACTATAAACCGTTACAATTTACTCCACCGATATTCGCCTATATCGATACTCACAAAGAAGGAGTTACTCCCGCGGTATTCCGCCCTCGGATACCACCCTAAAGAATCTCGTGATTCGACTTACACTTGGTCTCCTAGACCACAACCAAAACTTCCACCCGGAAGTATAAAACCCCAACTAGATCCCCAATTATCTAGGATTGCTCACCAAGACACAAGACTTCCCTTACAACAATTGAATGAATGAATAAGTGTTTGTTCAACCAAGCCCTAACCTAACCTAAAGACTCAATTTTAATAGAAAGGGTAAAGATAAGAAGACCCTCAACACAATCACAAGAGTGGATTAGGTTCTTGTGATTCTTCCCTTGCAAAGAGATGTGTTCTTTCAAAGATGTTAGTGTGTTTAACTAAGAACACAAGAGATAGAGTTAGAGGATTAGAGAGAAAGAATGTAGAGAGAAAGTATAATGGCAAGGGGTAAGGAATACAAGAGGCAAGGGGGTATTTATAGGCCAAGACCCAAACTTGGGAAAAATTTACCGAGCCCGGCACGTTGCCTACGCGTCAACGCGTAGGTGACGCGCCAGAGACTCTGTAACATTTTTCCCAAATATTGAGTTTTGGTCTTGTAAATACCTACCCTTTCTAAACCCCCAATTGTACTTCACACTAAACATTAACATTGATCAATCTAAGGTTTACCAACTCAAATAGCCAATTTGGAAAATATTTTGTGAAGTGTTTATTAGAAAACCAATTATCAAAGATAGAAAGAAAGAAGAGATAATTGGGTAGGTGTAGAATGGGTATTCCTCACATGGCATAAAAGAGAGAAGAGAATATGCCATAGGATATTCCTCTATGGGGAAGAGTGAGTGAGGTTAGATTAAGAAGTAACCATGGTTAGGTTTAGAAAGAAGTGTATAGAGATTAAACCATGGTTAGGTTAGAGGGTGAACCATGGTTAGGTTAAGGGGTGTATCCTAGGGAATGTTCTATCTTTGGTGTGGTTAAGAGTTAACCATGGTTGGGTGAGAATGGGTGGGTAGAGAACTAACCATAGTTGGGTTAGATGTGAAACATGGCTGAGTTAAGAAAGGATATTCCATTTCTTGAGGAGGTAGGAGAAATCGATGGTTGAGATGTGTTGTAGGGGAATGAATGGTTGAGATGAAAAGTGTGTAAGGAATATAAGGTATGAGTTAGATTGTGTAAGTGTGTAAGGGAATAAAGGTTGGATAGTGTAAGAGTTAAGGGATGTGAAAGGGTGTAAGGAATATATGAGTTAGTTTGTGTTGTAAGGGAATATGTAAGTATGGATGTGATGGGGAGCCTAGTGTGTGTAGAGAATGGGATGGTTGTGAGTAGTGTGTGTACATTTGAATGTAAAGTTGTTGGGAGTGTAAGGAATATGTTGTAGAGATGGGATATGTATAGGGAGTGAGTTGTATGTGTAAGAAATGTGTAAGATTGAAGTGACGGAGAGCCTTGTGTATGTGAAGAGAGATATGTGAGTGAAGTGTGTATATTTTAAATGTAAAGGTGTGTGTAGAAAAGAGTGTATGTGTGTATAGGGAAGTGTATGTATGTGTGTACTAGAAAGGTGTATGGGAAATGTATAAAGTGAGGGGAATCTTGTGTGGGAGTTTGTAAAGGGACAAGAGTACACTTTTGTAAGGAGTGTAAGGGAATATGTAAGAGGTTGTTGGGAAAGGATTTTTGGGAAGGATTGTGGGAGATTTTGGTGGTTTTGTATTTTGTGAAAATGAGTTTAAGAAATGATTAAGAAATAATATAATGGTCATTAAGAAGAAAAGGTTTAGACAATTAAGATTATGAGTTGAGAAAATCATATGTTACTTATAATTCCAAGTAACACAACGTCGAGAATCCATAGTTTCATAACTCGTAACTTTCCACGACTCGACATACTCAACTAACACCTTGGTACAAACAAGCCAAGTGCTTTGCCATGATGTAAAGCATAACCCAAGCGGGAAAGGATGCGTTTACGCAAAGTGACATTTGACTTAGATTGACCAATAAGGGAGTAAACCCGTTACGTGATTAGAGAAGACGTAAGCACGGGATATGAGCATATGGATGCTTTCACGTGATGTTACATGAAATATAAGTTTAGAAAAGCCTTGGATAAAGGTAAGAGTTAGAAAACATGAGTTGGTGTTTTCCCGTAAGCGGGTGTTTCAAAAGTTGGATCTCTCTAATCCCAAAACTCGTTTCGAGTGTTCTCAATTAAGCACATAGCATATTCATACCTGTATTGAAAGATTCACATTTTTCGGGTAAGGGGAAAGCCGACTTTCAAAATCCATCCCGACATTCACAGAAGCCTGGCTCATCGCCTACGCGTCAACGCGCGAGCAGCGCGCCAGCAACAGGTATGTGAGTCGGGGAATTTGGGCTAATGTTTGTTATTTTATGTGTTTCGAAGGTTTATTTGTCATCATTAAAACATTAGGGATGTTGCCTCAACACAGATCTCTGTTGGAGTTTATCTGGTGAATCACGTTTAACAAATGCTTCACAACCTCAGACCTTTAAGTAAGAAAAGTTGGGCGCTTTTCCAGTCCATAATTCATATGGAGTCTTATCAACCTTCTTAGTTGGAACCATATTCAATATGCAAACCACAGTTTTAAGGGCATAATCTTAAAAGGATAAGGGTAGAGTTGTAAGATTAAACATTGATCGTACCATATCTAGCAATGTACGATTTCTCCTTTCAGATACACCATTTTGCTGTGGAGTATAAGGAGATGTGAGTTGCTGGACAATAGCTAAATAATCTTTAAACTCTTGGCTTAAATATTAACCACCTCTGTCGGACCGAAGAGCTTTAATCTTCTTACCGAGTTGTAATTCTACTTCACTTTTGAAAACCTTGAATGTCTCAAAGACTTCATGTTTGTGCTTAAGTAAATAAACATAACCATAACGACTGTAATCATCCGTAAAGGTTAAGAAGTAGCTAGCACCTCATTTTGACACATGTCTAAGTGGACCGCACACATTAGTATGTATTAATCCAAGTAGATCTGTAACCCTTTCCAATTGATGTGAAAAAGGTTTCCTTGTCATCTTTCCAGATATGCAAGATTCATATTTATCAAATGATTCATCATTGATATTTTGCAAAAGCCCATCATGTTTCAGCTTTTCCATGCATTTCTTGCCAATATGTGCAAGACAACAATGCCAAAGATAAGGTGAATCGAAGTTAGACTTGATTCTCTTATTGCTAATGCTATACATAGAATTATTTCTATTGGACACATGATTTTCCATGTCAATCTCAAACACACCATTTATTGGAATTGCATTATGTGGAGGATCTAAACACACACCTTGTCTTAGATAGATACTTTGAGTAATGTAAACTAGCAAGCCGAATTTACTAGTAAACACCTTAGAAGATGTGTATGTATGATGTGTATGAGAATGTGTAAGTATAATGAGCAATGAATAAACAAACTGCTTCAATATTATTATCAATAATACGAGTGATCAACAATATCACTAGGGTTTACAACCTTGAAGCTTTCACTATTCGTATGCTAGAGTTTTCCAAGAGATATATCAAAACCCTAATCTAGGATCTCCTTTTATAGACATAAGGAGTCCTTTACAAGAAAACAATATACGTATCAAACTATTACAATAAGATATTCACCATATCTTTTCTATTCTTGCATTACATTTCTTTCTAATTCTGCTATAACAATAGCAGTACAAACTATATATAGTAATTAGTACTAACTGACTTTGTACTGTTAGTATATTCTTCAGTAGTAGGAACCTTGTCTTCAATATAGTTGACACTGATGAGCATAATTCCCAACAATCCTCCCCTAAACTTATGATTTCTCTCCAAATCACTAAGTTTGGTGAATTATCTCTCATCCTTGATGATGTGTAGATTCTTCCAAACATCCTACTTCTTCCTTAATTCACTGTCAGCCTTTAAACATTGATTATATATTCTCTGCAACAGATCTTCAACAACTTGAGTCCTTTCCCAATATCTCAGCTTCAGAGATAACATTACTGTGAGGATTCCAGATCTGAGAGGGTATTCTTTTTCTGCTAACATGAATACATCAACTCCATCCTAAGTAGAAACATGATGAACATCATAGCAGTCATAGAACTTCTGTAATGTGTTCATGTTGTGGGCTTCAAACTTCCAATATCTGTCACTTGGATCAGGCTCATTTAACATTTGAAAATGAACCCATAACTCCTTTGCTTTGATATCTTCAAGTCCACCTGATTTGGACTTGTCATTAACCATTTTCCACAATGTGTCTAAGTCTTCTCTATCACATGATCTAATAAGTTCTTCAAACTGAGTAAAAGAAGCTGTTTGTCCACCTACACTTATGATCTTCCAGCTTGATCCAAATTCATTCGTATGAATTTCCCAATCAGTGGTAGGATGCTTTATTTGAAGAGGTTCTACATAAAAATTTTCAGGTTCTGAATCAATAGTTATCATATCTCCAAGTTGATCTTCAGTGAGATTCTCTTGTTGTTTTTGAGGTTGATCTTCTTTAGGCTTTTACTTCTTTGAAGACCTGAGATATCTTGTCTTTTCTTTTTCAGAATCCATAGGGATAAAATCTTTATTTCTTCTGAAAGCTCTGTAGTATAGGACTTGTATTTCTTTATAGCTTTTGCCTTTGAGCTGAGTCATCTTCCAACCAGCTTGCATACATAAAAATTTCTTTATTCCAGCTATGACTTGAGCTTGAGAAGGTTTCCTTGGTCTCTTCTGTCCTTTCTTGATATAACTGATCATGTCATCCAATGCTTGATCATTCTTCATTCTAATGTAGTCTGCTAATTGAGCTGATCTTTGTTCTTCTATGAGGGATAAGTCAGCAATGAGTTGAATTGATTTGGCTTTGACTTCAGGATCATTGTTGATCATGTACTCAATTTCTTCTTCACTTGGTTGATAATCCAAAATAGGATCATTCACCATCTGAATATTTTGTAGTCTTTGAGTCTCCATGAAACTTGCAACAGACCTCTCATCTTCTTGAAGCTTTCTTTGCTAATTCTGCATCATGATCAATTTGTGCAGCTTCCCTTGCTTTCATCTTATTTGAAGGTTGAGTTTCCTCTGCTTCTTCCATAGGAACTTTACCTTTAGCTTTCCTCTTCCTTTCATAAACAACATCAGCAATTTCTTCTCTTTGAATGAAAGCAGTACCTTCTTCCATTTGAACTGCTTGAGCTATTGGAGACGCAGTACCTTCTTCATGTTGAACTTCTGATTGTTGTTGCTGAATTCCTTCATCAGCAACTTGATTCGCTTCATTAAAACCCTTTTATGTGAAATCCAATCTCCTCCCCTCAGTTTGTGCATCAGTTTTCCTCCCCTGTTTGGAGGAATCTTCATCATCATCACCATTGGAGTCATGAGCAGTAGAAGTTGAAGTAGAATCTACAATCTTTGTCTTTCTTTTGGCTTTGAGTAACATTACTTCATCTTCATGTTTCTTGATCCTGTCCATCATCTTAGAATGAACCTTCTTGCGATGCTCCTTAGATTTAGCCAATTCATCCTCCAATGTAGCTACCTATTTGGTTAGCTTGGTACAAAGTTCCATCAATTCTACAAAGTTAGAACTGCCCTCAGCACTTCCAACTGTGTTACCTGTTGGGAGAGATGCATCATAGGACATTGGTTTAGTTTCTTCTCTAGTTGGACTAGAAAATACTCCTGCACCACCACAACTTGTACCTAATCCAAAAGGTTCAGGCACATTGAGTGTTGTAGTAGGAGGAGTTGGCTGTTTAGACCTCATCCTATATATTCTGGTGAGAGATGGTGTGTGGGATGTGGAAGGAACCACAATGGGTGTGATTTGAGGATCAGTTGGGTTTACTGACCCAACACCCTGTACCTGTGTTAGAAAAGAAAGCATAGCATTTGATAAATGTCTTTCTTCCCCATTCCACAATTGTGTACTCATAGTCATGTTTTGGAAAACTTTTTGTTGCAGACAAGGAGTGGCAATAGTTCTAGTATGAGGAAGTAGAATGCTTTGTTTTGCTTTTAAAATCACTTGAACAAACCTTGGTACATTAAAAACTTATTTGGAGAATTGATAATGCTCAAAATTAACATGTTTTTAGTCGCGTTATTGTTTGTTTTACGCATGGAAATTGGTCATATTTGTATATATTTGTTACTTAATCGTGGAAAAGTGTTTATGCATGCAAATATAGCTAAAAGCAGGTAAAAATGATAAAAAAAAATGAAGAAATGAAGTGATCATGCATATTTGGAGAGTTTCAAGAAGATCAAGAAAGAAAGAAACGACGCATGGACAAAAGGATTTGATAAAGACAAGTTTTCTACACATATTTATCAAGGAAATATCAAGTTCTAATGGATAAAGCTATGCCACGAAGAAAGATAATGCATGAAACGTAAAACGACAAAGAAAAGACAAAGGAATAATTTTCAGATAGTGTCCAACCGATCGGATGTAGCCCGCATCTGATTCGGTTGGAATGTGCCAAAAGAAGCGCCATCCGATCGGATGGAGAGAAACCGATCGGATGGAGGTGACTGATGTTACAAGTTTTGCATTTATGGACGAATTTACTCCCCATAATCATTTGTGGCTGATCATTTCTGCTTAATAACTCTAGAGGGACGTTTTTACTTGGAGGATAAGTGTTACTATGCTATATAATGACTACTTAGGGTCTAGATTAGTTGTACCACCAAATATCTAACAAAGTGTTACACCAAATATTGTTAGTTCATCTTATATTGCCTGAAAGTTTACTAAGTGTTGTGAAAACGTCCAGAACGTGTTGAGTTCGAGTCTCAACCATTGGTTCGAGTTTGGAGTTGTTTACTCACGTTAGTGAGCAATTGGAGGAGTGTGGTTGCTATAATTCCACAAGTTTATTCATTTTAATTCTCAAGCTAGGTACCCCTTGATACTTATAATGAACAATTGTTACTTTGAGTCTATTGAAAGTTTTCTTATTTACTTGTGTTTTAATATGATTGTTATGGAGTAATTTGTGATATACTTGTGTGTATGATGTGATTGGTTAAGGAGTATTCTTTTATGAAAAAGGTGATGCATGAAAACATATCTATTTTATGAGTTTGTTGAAGTAACATCTAATCTTGCTTAATTTGTTGGTAAAAACAATCTTTGGAAAAATAGGTCCGAAAGGAATTTCAACTTATTTTTATTCCAAAACATTAGTGCACGAATTAGTATAGAGTAGGATGCTTGACACCCATCTTATTTACTTGTTAAAATGGATTTGAGAAGATTTTAACACGAAAAAGGACCGAAAGGATTCGTAGGAATTCATAAGAAAAGAATTGATTTTCAAAACAACCATGTGATTATAGAATTGTCATACTAATTTGATATGTCCGAAAGGAGTCATTTAGGTGATAGAATTCTTAGTGGTAGTTAAAACATGACATACATCATAGATTGTATAACTACTCATTTTTAGTTGCGCATCATAACAAGTTTTACACCAAACTTTATACTTAAATTGTCATGATACTCCTAATTACCAATCAAGGAATTATACACAAGTATATGCTTAGTTTTTATTGAGTTTCTTTTAAATTGATATTTACATAAATTTGGATTGACAACCCTTATTTAACAAACGTTTTTCTTATTACTAAAACAACCAAATCCCTTGGGACGATCTCACTTACCCACCTTTATTACATCAGACGAGTATACTTGCTCGTATGTGCTAAATAATAATCGGATAATTCGTGCTTATAAATTTTAAAACTTGTACTAATAAAACGCACATCAAGAATCTGCATTCTTCACCATATCGTCAAAAATTAATTTTGAAAAATTATATTTTGCATGCTTTGAAAAACACACAAGAGCAGTAGCAATATTACTACTGAACAGCTCCCATGATGATCTTTTGGGACTCAAACAGTGAAGACGATTGTGAATTAAAAATCTCCATTGGGGTAAAAAACATCCTTTAATAAAAGTCAGTCTACCATTTGATGTATCATACCCCAAATTTGAAATAGTAATTAAAATGTCTTTGTTGGCCATTGATATGGTACCGTCAGAGTCATCCAAGCGAAGATGTCTCCTCAAGGATTTCTCAGTAACATAAATTGTTTGGCCATCCACAGTTGCACTGAGTGCAGGTATTGTTCAAGTTAAGGCATCCTGAAGTAAGAGTTGTTGAGATAATCAATTATCTGCCAAAACTTGGGTCCATCCTTCTCCTATGTTTTCTCCAAAAAGGCCACTTCATTATGTTGGTCAGCAAATCTTAGTACAGCCATTGATAATTGATAAAAGGAGGATACGAGTGAATGGATGTATGTGAATTGAAGATTTATGATAACCAGTTGGGATTTTATACTGATACTGCTAGGGTTTGAGAAACTTGCGCAAGAGAGAAAGATCTTATGGAAAGTAAATAATATGAAATTTTAGAAAGAAGATAATTTCTCTTGTTAAATTAACCGTATAAGTATGGTAACAAAATAGTTTTACCCAACGGCTAGAATTAAAAATCAGTTACTGACACAACAATTGTAACGGCTATAACATCAGTACAAACTGTACACTATCAGTACTAACTTTGCACTATCAGTACAAACTTTTTCAAAAAAATTTCAAAGAGCAGTAGGAATATAAAACAAGTAAAGTACCCTGCTCAAGCATAGTTTTTAGCAAACTATCAGCTATCAATGGATTTGATATGTCTTTACCATTAGCTGTTTGCTATGGACTAGCCAACTCTTAACAGTAAGATATGATGAGTTGATAACCATATTGTTTTTGGTAAACTATCAACCATAAACGGATTTGTTAAGTCTTTACCAAGATCCGTTTGCTTTGGACTAATTGGTTCTTATGTGGGTGAGACATGGTGAACCAATAACCATTTGTTGTATGTTCTTGCAACACCTATGTCAATCCAAAGCACACCATATCCAATGCAAGTAAAAAGATCTTAGATTACCTGCAAGTGTTAGTCTAAAGCCAATAAAAACATAGTATTTTTCATTTGAAACAATTAAGTACAAGACTAACAACACATAATGACCAAAGCATTTAAGCTTTTGGAGCCCAAGCCATAACAGACTTGACTTTACCCTTTTCATCAACAAAAGTATGTTTCTTTAAGGTCATTGATGCTTTGTCACCTGTGATTGGTCTCCAAACCCATTGATCTGTAGCTTTCATACCATTTCCCATATTTCCCTTAATAGCTTGTTTTTGCTTAACAGTTTCAACTTTTGGCCTAACAGTTGTCACACCTCGCCAAGGCGGAAACGCGAGGGTGTAACTTCATGGATATCATCACAACACCTGGTATCTATATAGAGAAACAACTACATTTACAAAAATAGAGCAAAACACAAACACAAAGTATTGTAACAATACCCCAAAACAAAATCCGAAACAAAACATAAATCAAAACATAGATGATAAACCACTTCCAATGCAACTACGGTCTCGTCTAATCACATCCTTCTATCTTATCCTTAGAAAACTCATCTGAAAATTATGCTTAAAACGTCAACATAATGTTGGTGAGATTCATAGGTTTAAGACACACATACACTCTCAAGGCAACCAGTTCACTATGATTATAAAACATAGCTGGATGAATAATTAAAGTTATCATACAAGCTACATATGTTCATAAACCAACCATCACACAAAAGGCAACCATCGGGCGGAACGTGCCCACCGATCCAAATCCACAACATCCGGGCCGGAACCTGACCCCCGCTCCAAATAATGGGTAATGAATAGCCTCCGATCAGACCACACAGAAAAATAGTGAGTAGGAGTACTACTCTCCAATTAGGTCGTATGCACGAGCAACAGGGTAAGCACCCTCCCAATTGGACCACACAACATCATCACACAACATTTCCACATCGCATAACCATTCACATATAGCATACATACGATAACATTATAAGTCCAAGCTCTTTGACACACACATAATCAAAGTAACCCAAACCATTTAAGACAAGCATCATTTCCATCCCAAGTTTAAAACAAAGTAAAAAGTGGGACTATGAACTCACCTCAAACTTTGCAGCTTCCACAAAATCAAATCACAATCTATAACACAAAATAAATCCACATTACACATGGCCAAGCTAAAAGCTATAACCCATGTAATACACATATGATGGATTTCTAAGACTCATATGACCCACCATGGATCTCCTAGACCCCATACTAACCATCACCATAACCTAATACTCACTAAATCCCTTGCACTTTTAAAATCAGAAACGCAGAATTTTAGGGTACATTTACCCACATGAAATAATAACAATTAAAGCTCAAAAACTCACACCAAAAATTCACCATGGTCTCTCATAAGCATACAAGCTAATCCCAGAAGGCCATGGTCTAATAACACACACAAGTACCCATAAGAAAATCAAACTTGTCAACTATCCAAATTCGGATCTGAACACACACCAAAAAGTTTTGATTAAAATAAAATACTTCTACAACTTTTTATCGCGAATCCTTTTTGTGGGAGTCTAAGATAACCTAAAACTCAACTTTTTCCAGAAGGGATAACCTTAATATCACTTTCTCACCCACAATTCACTATCAAACTTTTACCCAAATTCTGTCCCGGTTTAACAGCTTTGACACCTTATCAAAGAAAAATCAAGAGACTAACTTCCTGACCTTGAAATCAATCGTGGCCGGAGTTTTTGAAAAGCTCTTTCATTAAACTTCAATTTAGACTAAAAATTCGTGATCTAACCCTTCACCATCTGTTAAATACACTCGTATCTTTACAGCGCTAATTTTTCTATCCAAACCCTAATGGAGAAACTAACGCGTTTTAAGCTCAATTCTCTTAACCAATCATCATAATATTATCAATTAATGATTCTAACATGTTTTACATCATTAATTTACAGATGTTTATAAACCCTAAATCCATCATATTTAATATTACATGAATTCTAATAATTAAACAATTAATTGAACAAAGGATTTAGGGATTTTACCTTGATTCTTGATGTTAGCTTCAAAACTATAAACCCTAATTTTTCTTCTCTTCTCTTGCCCTTGTGATCGACTCAAATTTGCAGGAAAAATAACTTTGGGGTCGTTCTATATAATTATAAGGGTAAGGGTTGGGCTTGTTTAGGTTGGACTAGGATTCCTTAGATTAAAATTGTAATTGGGCTACAATTGGGTTTCCTTTTTCTCCTAAAACACTCCTTTGGGCCGAATTTTATAAAACATATATATATATATATATATATATATATATATATATATATATATATATATATATATATATATATATATATATATATATATATATATATATATATTAAATTTAATTACTACACTCAATAACTTATACTTTTTATATTTTATAAACTCCCATAACAAAACCTAACGTCTTCCGCGATAAACCTTAGTTTTTACGATGACTCGGAAAATTATCATTTTCACAACAAAGTTTCCAAAAATAGATTTCCACACTCTTTTGAAGTATAACTCACAAAAACAAATCCCATGTAACTTACTAACGCTCAAATACATGAACGAAGACTCGTTACGCAAAAACACAAAAACACCAAAACTTCACAAGTCATTTCTACACCACATAGGCGATCAAAATGAACTTTCCCAATTTCCATACTTTCCAAATCACAATAACAACCATTTATGGAAAGGGATTTAGGCATCCATTTTTGATTTTGCCTAGCTGGATTCTTGAAAAAGGGTTTATTAACTGTTTGTGCTTTATAATTTAGACTTCTTGGTCTTGCACATGAAACAGTTGGATATTTATAAACAGTCCTATTTGGTGTAGTAGTAGAAAGTGGTTTAACTCCAGACCTAAGCATGACAGCTCTGGGTACCATTTGAACATTAGAGTGAGTTTGATTTGTAAAATGATCATTCACTCTAACTTGGTTATTCCCATTTACCCTTGTATTCCTTGAATTTACCTTTTTCCATTGGTTGTTATCACAATAAGCAGCAAAATGGTCAGAGCTTCCACATACAAAACATGTCTTGTTTTGCATCACAAAATCACCACCTAGTTGTTGGGACTTCATATAATTCCAATTTCTTTGATTTCCCCTAGGTACTGATCTATAAATCTCAGCATATCTAACATTGTTCCTAACTGGTCTCTTATATTCTTGTTTAGCCACCCTAGGAACATGTTTAAATTCTACTTTAACCTCTGTATTAGCTTCAGGCTTAGTCTCTGGCTTAACTTCAGGCTTAAACTCAGACACAAATTTAACAAAATTTGTTTCATTTGTACCTTTAGGTATCTCATCAGCCTGATTTTCACAATTATTCTCTTGTGCCTTAGAACCATAAGGTGGAAATTCAGGCTCCTTAAACTCATCTAGGCCAGTGTGAGCTAAGTCAATACCTGGTGGCACAAACATACCTCTATGAGGAGGTGCAACAGAGTTATATCCTAAACCTGATTTTGCTTTGTGCACTAACTGAGACTTAATTATCTTTTGAACACCCTTAGAAGTATACTCAAGTGTTTCAACACTTAATTGTATATTTTCCTTCTATTTGCTAAGTTGTTCAATATCATATTTAAGCATACTTATAACAACATCCCTATTCTCTAAGTCTCTTCTTAATCCATCAATATCATCAGTAAAGACAGCTTCTTGTTGTCTATAAAAAACAAGTTGTTCTTCTAAGACAGCTAATCCTCTTTTATGATTTTGCAAAGTATAATTAGTGTCATTAAGCTCTACTCTTTGACTATCAAATTTTGCCTTAAGTATTTCTAATTCCTTTAAAGCTGAGCAATATTTAGAACAACCATTAACATATACCTCAGAGTCAGAGAAGGCCATAAGTGCAATCTCAGCATTGACTTCTTCTTCTTCCATGAAGCTCCAATCAAAAGCAGCACCATCGATGGCTAACATAGACTTAGTAGAAGGCTCTTGCACAGTTACTTCCTTTAGATTGCTCTTCTTGTAGCTATCTCTGCCTTGTTGTCTTGGACATCTACATTCTCTAGCAAAATGCCCTCTCTTTCCACAGTTGTAGCATTCAACCTTGGATTTTTCATAACCAACAACATCTCCTGAATTAAGGACAATCTTCTTACTAGTTCTTTGATAGTACTTCTTTGCTCTTATGCTTATCAAAGCTAACTGCCACTTTATATCCATTGCTTCAAGATCATCATCATGGATGTGAAGCAACTCTTCATTGTATACATTAGCATCATCAGCTTTGCTTGCTACAAAAGCATAAATGGTGTCATCACTTAAGCCAGCCCCACTGGTTTGTGAACCAGTTGTACTAACTTTAGTGCTAACAGTGCTAACTCTAGGATTAGCAGTACAAACATTGTGCCATCATCCTCTTCATCAGAATTATCATCATTGGCATATGATAAGAATGTCATGTTCCCTGATCCTGAGCTTGTGCCTCCTGTCTTTCTAACTTTGGGTTCCGCAATCTTTAGGTTGTTATACAAGTCATTAATTGTCATCTTCTTAAGTTTAGGCTTGTGTAAGTAAACAACCACATAAGTTTGCCATTCAGCAGGCAAGCTATTTAAAAACTTCATTTTTAATTCTTCTTGAGGAATGGTAACCTTCAAGACAGTCAGTTGGCTAATGATCTTTTACAACCTGCTAAAAACATGATCTAGAGTTTCATTGCTTGCAGCAGTGAAGTTCTCATAGTTTTGCCTTAATAAGGTCTTCTGTGTTTTCTTGGTGACTTCATTCCCACCAAATCTTTCAACAATGGCTTCAAAGATTTCCTTGGTAGTTGCATAATTGCTGAAGTTCAGTACTTGATCATTGGGCATAGCCATAAGCAAGAGATGCTTGGCTTTAAGATCATTCCTCCTTTTAGCCTTCTCATCATTTGTCACTGGCTCAGTATTCAGCTTAGTAGACTTGGAGCCATCTGCATTAGTGACTTCAGATGTATATTCTTTCCAAGTATCACCATTCTTGATGATGTCCCACAATGCACAATCTTGTACCATAAAATATTGCTCAATCCTGAGCCTTCAGAGGTCATACTCATTCTGCTTGAGTATGGGTAGCTTTGTAGTAGTGGAAGATGATTGAGTAGTTTCCATGTCCATTATCTTGACAGCAACAAGAACTTTAATCTTCTGGATCTTCTAAATCAAAGTATCAGAAACCTGTCTCTGATACGACTTGTGGAGGATCTTGTGGAAAACTAGAAGGGGGGGGGGGGGTTGAATAGTTTCAACGTCTTATTAATATTTTAGAAAACTTTAGTTTAGATTTAAAACCTTGTTTACTTTTCAAACTTTAATTCGATCTTATGTGAACTCAAATCTTGAACAATATGAACAACTATATCCAAGTGTGAACAATAATAATAATGTAAGCTAAGTATGTGAAATCAACACATGCATAATATAAACAATTATTGCTATAGACGAGAGATAAGTAAGTAAATGTTTATTTTGTAATCCTTAACTAGATTTTGTATGAAAACTATACTTTATCGAAATGAACAATTATATGTATGTTACCTATTAAGTTTGATTGTAAAAACTTTGTTTTGTGAATGAAACTTTTGATTGATCTTTAAGTGAAATAAACACTAGCACTATATGAGCAACAATATATATACGTCTACGTCTACAAAATTAATAACGACATAAGCAAGATAATAAGTAAGAGATGGAAAGATCTAACCGCGAGACAAGAGATTTATAGTGGTTCGGCTACAAGGACACCTTCCTTGCCCTACTCCACTCCCCGAGCACCAAACTCGAGAGTTTTCTTCGCTATGTCAACAAGCTCCTTTATGGCGGAGAAAACCTTACACACCAATTATCACACCACAACTTTGTCACACCGTTTTCACAACTTCTACACAACTACTTCACAACTTATTCACAATTACTTCTCAACTTCTTCACACCTAAGCACTACCTAATCACACTACTTCTTCTTCACACCGATACTACTTGCACACCACAATCAATTCACAACTTCTCTACCTACACACCTTACTAGCCTAACTCCTTATGTTTACTTCTATCTAACCAATATTCACAACTAATGCACAAATGGATGAAAACTATACAAGTGATGATGCACAAACAACTTGGATGTGGAGGTCACAACAAGTTGTAATACTTCTTGTCTTGAAGGATTGAAGTATTCTTCTCTTGCACTTGAAAGGTTGAAGCTTGGATCACTTGGAAACAAAAGCTTATGATTATATGATCAAAAGGTTTAAGAGAATGGTATAGAAGATTTACATCAGAAAGTTTATAGTGCAAAAGGTGAGAAAAAATGCCAGATTTGAGCCAGTATTTATACGGGAAAAAAAACTATTTGGGAGCGTGGCCGGTCCCCTTAATTATTAAGGGGGCCGCCCTCCCAAAACGGCCATAAAATTTGTCTTTTACTGGGGAAGGTTTTTCTAGAACATTTTTACCATTTTTGGTTGAAAATTTAAATTCATATATTTATAATGATTTAAACATATTCTTTTATTTCCAAAAATAATTTTGTAAAAGATATAGAATGTTTTGTGACATTTTATAAAAAGTCTAGTGTTTAAGAAAATTGTTCCTTTGATCATAGAATGCAATAAACACTTTGTTTATGCATACCTTAAGTGATTTGGATGTAAAGAGAATATTTATCACTAAATACTTGTTTACGTCATAATTTTTAGCTCAATGGGTTTACGTTTTGTGATTATCAAAACATAGAGATATCAATAAATGTTAATAATGTTTTTAGGCATTATTTATATCAACAATCTCCCCCTTTTTGATGATTACAAAACCTAAACTCATCAAGTCTAAAAATTAAATTTTAGACGTGTATTTAGTGAGTTTATATTCACTCCTCCCCCTTTTTGTAGAATCAAAAAGGTTATGCCGACTAGCTTCATAAATAAAGTTAGACGGGATGAAAGCTCCCCCTTGATGTGTGCTCCCCCTCGTTCGAGGGCACTAAGGAATCGAGCAATGAGAATCTTGGCTGAAAAAATATTAGAAGCACAAGCATACATAGAAAAATATGCAATATACAAATAACAAGCATAGCAAATAAATATTAAGGATACATAACAATTAATTCAAAGTGATTATGTTAAAGATCCTGATTTGCCAAAAAGAGCCATTGGACTTGCTTGTAACAAGAGGTTGGTTGATACTTATTTGAAAGTGAAAATCATAAGCATATATTATGCTTAGATGGTTGATGATTGAGTGTTTGGAATAAAAATGGTTAAGTTAGGGTAAGATTGTTGGATTAATGGAGGTGTATGTTTGGGTGCATAAGTGTTGGAGAGTTTGGTAGTGGAGAGTTTAGAGGTGTAGAGTTAGGAGCGGAAGAGGTTGATAGAGAGTTTGGATGTTGTTCAAGTGAGGGTTTTGGATGAGATCTAGTGAGAAGATAATCAATCCAAGTGAAGTGTTCATTCAATGAGATGGTTTGTTTTTGGATAAAGATGCAACAAGGAAAATTGTTGACATGGTTTGTAACTTGTTTCAAGTTGTGGGGTGATGAAGGAGAGCTAGAGGAAAGTTGTTCCAAGTTGAATTGAGCAAGGTGTAAGGCAAGAAGAGCACAAAGCTTATGGGCTTCCATAAGTTCTTTCATGAACTTCAAGTGTTCGGAGGAAGGTGATGATGGTGGAGTGTGATTGTTATTAGGGATTTTTGTTTTGGGATTGAGCATGCTCTTCATATAACTAATGTGGGTGAGATGAAGGTGTATTTTTGGGAACAAGAATGGATGTTTGGTTATTATGATGAGGTTTGTGAAAGGTTTCATTTGAGTGAACATGAGGTTTGTGTATCATGAAATATTGATGAGGCGAAAAATGAACCGTTTTTAGGGGGTCATTTAAGCCCGAATTTGAATTTATTTGATCAAATATTGCCCTAAATCGTTCCTTTTGTCATTTTAGGTACTTTTGGAGTGAATTCTGGAAAAGGAAGCGTTTTGGACGTTTTTGGAGCATAAAAGTGAAGAAAACGGCAAAGTCTTAATTTTCCTTGCTGGGAACAGTACCTGACGGCGTCAAGAGTTCTTATGTGACGATGTCAAGAGTAATACAAGAGGTGGAAGTGGATAAAGTCTGTGACGATCCAGAAGAGTTTTACACTATGGACATGACGGCGTCACCATAGGCCGTCATGGTCCAAATATGAGTGACGGCCCAGAGTAGAATTGCACATGACGGCGTCAAAAGTGGATCTAGGCAATCCGATTTCATTATGGGCGGCGAGTTGACGGCGTCAGAATTTCCTTCTTGACGCCGTCACCCTGTAAAATCTATATATAGTTTTGAAATTTTCATTCATTGGAGAGGAAC
Organism: Artemisia argyi; assembly: GCA_030686995.1. Lineage (NCBI taxonomy): Eukaryota > Viridiplantae > Streptophyta > Magnoliopsida > Asterales > Asteraceae > Artemisia > Artemisia argyi. The sequence continues at coordinate 30,941,784 of CM060678.1, forward strand.
AAGTAGGGTGTAACTTTGGAGAGAAACCCTAGTCTGAATATTACAGCTTTTTCAAGGGTTTTTACCCTTTGAAACCTTTCATGTTCAATTGAGATAAGTACTCTTTCAATTCATTCGATATGTCTATGTGTTGTTTGAATATATCTTACACTTTTCTTGAATTTAACATGCTTGGCTAGATCTCTTGTGTGTTTGCTTAGATGTAGTGAAACGTAGATGTTAATTATGGGTTGATTGTTTGTTTATAGTTGTTACGGATGATTGTATTCGATGTTAGGCTTAAGAAAATTGGCAGACTTCCATTGGTGACATGCTTGAAATTCTTAAGAAACATGATCAGAGGTGTACTATGATTTTTGGTTGTATTTAATGCGTAGGAGAATTCTAATGATCCCATGTTAGGAGCTTCTAACGGCTCGACATAGGAGCGAAGTAGGATCATATAGAGTTAGGGAATATTGTACATGGCCCTACGACTAGTATTAAGGAATACGACCCGTCATCCATGCAATTGTAACAAACTATCAACCTGTAAAAGATATCTAGGGAGTAATGAAACCTAAGTAAACACAACTCTCCCTATTATTGTTCACACCACTAGTTTAAATAGATTTGTCTTCATTTCTGTTATTTTATTTTGATTGCATCTTAGTTATTGGGTTAGTTGATTAGCAACTAATTCCGCCCACTCCTCCAAAAAAAAGAGATTTTTACTTGCTTTATAAAAATATAAAAAAATACAAAAAGAATCATCTATCACCTCTAGACTTAGTATTTAGGCTTTATAATCCTAGCGACACTATTCCTGAGTTGAACGATCAATCCCCCGGTATTTGTCACTATACTATACTACAACGATCAGGTACACTACCAGGTGGGGGTTAAGCTTCTTGAGATCCCTCGAGAGGTAAAACCTGGTGCAATTCCCACGTAGCAAATATGGTTTGACCTTCATGGGTTAAGTTATAGTGGTGATGACACACTTTGTAGAGTGTAGGGAATGGTTATATGGTTGAATCTTTTTGTGAGGATGACTAGGTGGAGTTATTGGTGAAGATGGAATATGAGTATCAAGTGATGTGATTGGTGAGAGTGAAAGAGCGATGTTCATAGAAGGGATTTCTTGGTAGGAAGGTGTTATAGATGGTGCATTAGGTGCACTAGGAGATGAAATTTGAGGTTGAGGTGAGTAAAGGTTATGAGGTTTGAGTGTGTAAAGGTTTTGAGGTTTGAGTGTAAGGTAGAAGGATATGAGGTTTGAGTGTGTAAAGATTATGAGGTTTGAGTGTAATATAGAAGGATATGGGTGAGTAAAGGTTTTTGATATGTAATGTTGGTGAGAAGGAGAGTGAGGTGTTAGGTATGTAAGGTTGAAGACATAGGAGGAATTTGGTGTTGGATGTTTGACAACATCATTTGGTTTGACGGGCTTTTAATGGAAGTTAGGCTTTCTTCTCCAAACTGGTTTCTTGGTGGTTTTTGGTTTAATGGGAGAGGACATGTTGAGATGAGTAAAGATTGAAAGGAATGAGAGTGTTTATAATGTAGGATTGGTGGGATTAAGGATGTATAAACTTTGATAGAAGGTTTAGGATAAAATGGGTTTGTAAATTTTGGGAAGTGTCAGATTAAATGGGCTAAAAAGTAGAAAAAGAAAACAGGAACCTCCGACCATCAGATGGCCGGTCCCCTTAATTGGAGGCCGGTCCCCTTAATAATTAAGCGGGCCGCCTTATGATTTAAGTGGACCTCCCATCTAGTGATTCCCAGATTGCCAGAAAAGTTTTTGGTAGTGAATTGCAGAAAGGTTGTGTTTTTGGTTTCAAACAAGTCCAACTCTTTGAGGCAATTAAGCATATACTAATTATGTAAGCAAATATGTAGCCAAAGCATGTTAACCAAAGAGATTAAGTAAACAAGCAATTTCATCTAGCATGCAAACATACTCATCAAGCAAGTAAAATATAAGTGCTAGGAAACAATAAGCAATCATCAAGTATTTCATAACTACATAAGTAGGAGGATTAATCCTAATGTGCATCAATGTGCAATAAGTGGGTAGTTATGATAGCATGGATTTCTAGACTTGTTACAAAAAAAGTCTTAATAGACAAACCATGGTCCTCTTGATTTAATTTAGTTCACTTATAAGTGTCATTTATATAAATATAGATGACAAATATGAGATCACCATGCATGATTTAAAGAGACGTGATGAGTGCGCCAATACTCATCATTTTTATCGTATTTAAACTGCCAAAATATACAAAAACAATCGAAAAGTCATCAAAATACTTAAATTATCCCAGGGATTGTGTTTTATGTATTTTAAATGCAAAATGAGCAAAAACAAATGAAAAACGATCAAAGTTTGCAATATTGGCAGTTTCAGTCCCCCAAGTTTCAAAATTTGTCAAAAATAGTCCCTATGCATTTATTTTGAAAGAAAAGTCAACCCAAGTCCTTAAAAAATCAAAAGTTATCAAAAATGGACTTTGGGTGAAAATTTTGGAAAATTTACATGTTTGGTCCCTGGAGTTTGGAAATTTGCAGAAATAGTCCCTGGGAATTTTGAAAAGTAAAAAAATTGCAAAAATGGTTTTTGGATTATCAAACTTTGCATCTTTGGTCCTTGGTGATACTTTGGGGAGAATTACATTTTCAGTCCCTTGGTTTTGATAAATTGCAAAAATGGTCCTTGTGTACACTACAAATACCAACCGGACCCTTAATAATTTTACAACCCAAAACCAAATCCAACCCCAAACATCCAGGCCCACTCCACCTTATAACTCCGGCCCATCTCACTTCACAGCCCACTCCCCACTCAAAAATAATATTACCCCGTTTTTCCCCCTCAGTCAAACAAGGTCAAACCTTGACCTTCTTCACCCACCCAGCTTGTAACACCAATCCAACACACAACCTCCCCCCTCCTCCACATCAACAACCTCATTCCATGTCTCCCCCAACTCCCTAATACCAACAAAGTGCATTTATTGTTCTCAAATCCATCCAAGCAACTCCAACTGCCAATTTGACATTTTGGCGCCAAATTTGGTTTTAAAGGCTGAGATCATTCCCACCCAATCCAATGGGTGGGATTCACTCAGAAAAGTGCAAAGAAGTCAAAAGTGGCCATATAAAGAGAGGAGAAGCAGTGGAGAAAAAGATATAGTATAATTTAGCTAAAAGTAGGTCGAATGTGTAATCTTTAGTTTTATCATTGTATTTTCAAGCTTTCTAGTATTAAATTTAGTGAATTCAGTGTATGTTGAGTCTTTTTAAGCAATGAAATCCAGTATCTCAGTTTGATTTTCAATTTGTGCAATTTGCTTTTAAAATTTCATTTAGAGTAATGATGGTTTATGTTGTTATCATGGACTAGATTAGAACATATAAGCTCCCAGGAAGCTTATAAAAGCTTCTAGTAACTTATAATTCAGTATAGCTAAAAAAAATCCACAAATACAACATTGGTCAACAATAGTCAACTGTGGGATTTGGATTTGCTTTTTGGAATTCAGAGCGACAATGGAAGCAAAGTAGCTTTGGAAACATGGTTTAGTGTCTCAGGGGAGATTATAGGGTGAATCTTGGTCCTTGGTTCATGATTTTACTCTTGGAAGCATTGTAAGCTCATTTTATCATTTATACCTATTTACTATATAAGTTATTTTTCTTGTTCTTATTTGTGTAAATCTTGTTTACTAAGTGTATTTAAGCAGTTTTAGACTTAAAATTGCATGTTGGTTTGATTAAATTCCATTGATCTCATAATAGTTTACTTAACTGCCAATTTTAGATTTTTAGTGAAACATAAGTTGTTGGTGTTTTTGCTTCTGTTTTCATACTTAATTAAGGTTGAAATAATAGTATAAATGCTCACATTTTAGTTTCATGGACTGGATTGGTCATTAGCTTTGATAATCTTCATAACTGTCACATAAAGGGGTGTTTGGTTATAGGGTGATCACTTGGTTCCCATAGGTTATTGTTGTTACTTGTGTTCAAAACAGTCCTATCTAGGTTAAAATAGGTTAATGTGACCAAGAAAACAAGTCCACAATAAGCTTAAAGTCAAAACCAAGGGTAATACCCCTTGATTTGATCCACTGTTGGATCAATTGGTTCCACAACCCCTCAAATCATTGCAAAATTGTTTAAGTTTACTTGATTTAGCTTCATTATAGTTAAATACCTCATAACAAATCAGTAAATCAAGATCTAAACTCACCAAAGTCAACCTAAGTCTCATTATCAAAAAGTCAAAAAGTGCATGATCAGTTTTTTTTTCCAAAATGGCCAGAATTTTCATGATTTTTGTAATGGGTTCTAGGGTTTGAAATTGCTTGGGTAATTAGTCTATCAGTAGAACTTGTGATTTCCATACTTTTCATATTTTTTTGAATTTTTTGAGTGGACACTTTTGCCCTTGGAACACACCTGCAGGGCAACCATCTGCCCTGTGCATCAGATCAGACCTCCACCAAGCCACCTTTGGTGGTGGTTTCTGACCACCTCAGTGGTCCCACAGGTCCATATTTGGGTTTTCCCAACCCCCCTCCTACCAGGGTTCATAATTTGACCCTTTGTTTGACCATTGGACGAGTGGACCCCACTTGGATTTGCTTCAAAAGATTATCCCACTTTTGTCCCAGAACTCAAATAAGCAGTTGCTTATTTTGGCCTTCTTGGCTTATTTTCATAGCTTAATTGTGTGAATCTTGCTCAAAAGTATCCTAGTAACTCAGAGAAACCAAATTTTACCATTGTGGACCCCACACACTCCCATTTGAGCCTAATTCCATTTTTAGTCAACCAAAGTCAACTGTGTGGACAAATAAGCACTCAAGTGCTTATTTATGGGTTACTTAAAAAGTTTTTTCATAAGAGTTATTATATTTTAGTGTAAAATTAGTTTGGAAAAAGAAAAAAACTCAAAAAACCAACTTTAATTATAGTGATAGCTTCTATTTAATAGAAATTATCTTTTTAGCTTATTTATAAGCACTTTAGCATTTTTATATTTTTATTAATTCTCTTTTAGGTTAAAGTAATTTTAGAAATTTTTCCAGATTTTTCTTTTGTCTTTTAGTGGTTTTTAGAATTAATTTTAGTTTAATTAATTATTAATTAATATTAAGTAATTAAATAGCATAATTATATTTTATAAAGTACAACCTAGTTTTTATAATTTTTCTAGCTTTTATATAAGTTAAAACATTTTTATAAATTTTTCTAGAATTTATACTGTTAATTTTCTATTTTTTATAATATAAATAGTTTAATTGGTAATTAATTAATAATTAGATTAATAATTAGTAAATTAGTTTAAAAATATATAAAATCAACTTTTTATAATTTTTAGGATTCCTATGATGGTTAATTATATTTGTAAAATTTTTCTTAATTTTCTAAGCCTTTTTAGTATTTTTAATAATTCTAATTAGTTTAATTAGTTAATAAATAGATAATTAGTAATTAATTAATAATTAATAATTAAATAGTGTAAAAATAATTTTTCTTTTTCTTAAAATTTTCTTTATTTGTTAGGATTGTAAAAATAATAATTTTACACTTGCAACCTTTTCCGTCCATCAGTTGTACTTTCTGTTTCGTTCGTCCGCGTACGTTTTTAATTAAAACGTACGTTTTTAGGTTTTAGCTCAAATCTTCTTAATCTCAATTCCCGTAATCAATCACGTAGCTTTCCTAAGCTATATCTGTTAATAATTTCCAAATAATTCTTGTCATAACCCTTTTCTGTGAATAATCACCCGATCACAAGTACGCTAAAGCACAATCCACACCTCGTCGGGACATAACGACCTGGTGATACCCTATATTACCCGGAGATTGACTCTAGGCTGTTTGACCTTGTTGACCATTGACTTGGTCAATTTAGGTTGACTGTTTAGCGTCAATCAAGACGTTTTTAGCATTATTCAACAATGTTTGAAAGGAGGTTTTCATGTAGATGTGAGAGTTATTTGAATAAAATAGATTGGGTTTTACTTCAAAATGTGTTAATGAAAGGTAAAGAGAATTTTCCAAATCTTTGGTTTTGATCAAAACAAAATTGTGGATATTGATAGTGAAAACATGTTATTGAAAAGTGGGATAGTCATTTGAAAAACTATTTTCCAAAATGTGAGGTTTTTGCATATTTTTAGAGATTTTAGATTTTTGACAACAAATATCATTAATCATAGATTTTAAAAGATGCTTATTAAAGATCTCATGCTCAAGAGGATTGGTTAAGCCTATTGTCATATGCTATCCTTTTCTACATAACATATGATCTTAAGTGAGTGATGACGTAATTCTACATGTTTGATGCGAGAGTGTTGAATGGGGCATATCCAAACATCTATAGCTCCTTTGTTATTGCACACTTATCTAACTTAATGCCATAGTCTACGAGATCTTGTTTAATCCATAGTTTTCTTACGCAAGGGATCTAATCTTACTTCTATATTAACGATTAATCCACTTAACTCATTTCACTTCATCACCATGAGTTTGCTCTTAGTGGATATAGAAGATTTCCATTTTCTATTTTGTTTGATAATGAACAATTTCATTTTATTCCTAGGAGAGTCAACTAATGATGTTTCTAGGTAACAAGTATATAAGCTATTATGTACGTATATATGTATAAGAGTTACAAACAATATATATGTATAACTAAGCATTAATCTAACTAATCAAATATCTAAGCATGCAAATTATAGCGATGAACTTAAAAGAGACGTGTACCTTTTAGTCTTCAATGGATTTTCTTCAAGCACTTCAAGTGACTATGTTGACTTATAGAAGTCATTTGTAGATGAGATTCCAACTTCTTCGAAGATTGACAACTTAGCTACTTGGTCCCCATTGCCTCATTGGTCCAAAGTTGTTTGGTTCAAACATATTTAACATTTGTCTAGGATGCATGTATGGTGTCAATATTCCCCAAGGATTGTAACTTGGTTGATAATTCCACTTTTGATAACTAGTATTATAGTAGTTTTGTCTATTTTTGTTTCTTCTAGGTTGAGGGGTTTTAGACCGAAGATGAGGATTATTTGGTCTATTTGGAGGTGGAGTTTTAGATCTTAATTTTGATTTATAAAATCCAGTTTTGACTTTTAGTGATGGTCTATAAAAACTTTTTACTTCCTCATCACTCGCAATAGGTATTTTTCTATCTTTTATAAGTATATACTTAGGTTTTGACTCTAATGGTTTTTGTTTACTAGATTCACATTCAAACTTTATATTTTTAATTTCACTAGTTGAAACATTAGTTGAGGTGAATCCTAGACCGGTTTTATCTCCCGAAGTTTCTTGAACACTTATTATTTTCTTAAGTGAGTTACTACCATTTTTAAACTTTTCAAGTTTGAAAATTTTATCTTTAAGTTTTTCGTTTTCATTTTTGACCTCTAAGCATGTTTTACATTCTATAAAAACTTCTTTTTCTTTTTCCAAATGTTGTAGTTTAATTTTTAATTCGAGTACTTCATTTTCTAATAGATTATTAATATGTTTTAGTGACTTATTTTTAGCTATAACCTTTTGACCTAATTTGCATAACCTATTATATTCATTATCTAGGTCTTTTTCATCTAATGATTGTTTTTCATCACTAAAGTATTCGGTTTCGGAAAGTACCTCATTGGATGCCTTTGCTATAAGACATTTTTCGTCCTTTGATACTTCTTTTTCATCTTCATCGCTATCACTCCATGCTCCTCCAATGAACGCCTTTTTATTTTGATCCCTTGACATCATTGGACATTTTCCTATTAGATGATTTGGTTCGCCGCATTTATAACACTTCCTTTCGCTCTTGCCATTTTTGTCATCTTTATTTCTTTGAGATGCTTTCCTTTCATCATGCGGTTGTCTAACGAATCTTCCTCACCTTTTGAAGAATTTCTTGAAGTTTCTTATGGCCATGGCATATTCTTCATCATTACTTTCGGAGGTTGAGCTATCCTCGTCACTAGATTGCTTCCTAGCATTCAACGCAATTGACTTGCTTTGCTCCCTTTTTCCTTTGACCATCTCGGAGTCTTTCTTTATTATTGCTTCGTAGACTTTCAAGTTGCCGATTAACTCGTCGAGTTGTAGAGTTGACAAATTCTTTGATTCTTCAATCGCCGTAACTTTAGCTCGCCATTTTGGATGAAGAGCCCTAAGAAATTTCCTAACAAAATTCTTGCTAGAAAAATTATCATCAAGTGCTTTGAAACTTGTGATAATAGTGTTAAATCTAGCAAAAGCATTATCTATTGATTCCTCCTTCGGAATCGTAAATTTTTCATATTGTTAAACAAGAAGATCTATTTTGTTATCTTTAACTAGACTATTACCTTGGTGAGTGATTAGTAAAGAATCCTGTTAATACAAATATCGCCTAAAAACGTTATTTATATTTTACGATCTTTGCTAAGTTTTGTTAATGACAAAGTATGAAGTTTAGCTATAAGTAAATCCTCACTTTAAGTGTTTAAGTCTTGTTTAACTAAGGTTAACATTTCCTTTTAAACAAAACATTGTGTTTATTTCTTAAACTAAAATGAGTCTTGTCACATCATATTTATTTCTTTATATAGTAAGGTCACATCACATTTAGGGCAAGTTTTGTCATGATGCATTTATGGAAAGAAATGTGTTTGACTAACTTTGTTGTCGCTTGCAAGCTTTGTATTTGACTTGTTATTATGAGATGTGACATTGTTTGGTTGCTAGGAGTTATGAGACAAGACCTTGTTTGGTTTGCAAGATTTATTGCAAAACCAACTGCAGCCCTGGCGGTACCCTGGGGGTACACAGGCGGAACCCTTTTGAGGGGTCCGCCTGATCCGCCAGACCTGCAGAATTGTTTGCTATAAATACCAAACCATTTGTTAGTTTTTGGTAACACTTTTAGGACATATATTCACATACTCTCTCAACTAACTCAGTAACCTTTTGATTTGTGATTCTCTTATGTAGCAAGGGACTTCACAAGATCATTCAAGAAGTTACAAGCTTCAACTCTAAAGTTGCAAGTCTTGGTAGCTTGGTCATGTATAAGCTTTGGTAGTTTATACTTCATGTGTGTCTTGTATATAGAAGTAAGTGGTTAGTATTTTAGGCCTCAAAATACGTAGTGTGTCGGGAGTTGTTGTACCCTTGTAAAAGAACTAACGGGAGTGGTTGTACCCTTGGTAAAGAACTCGACATCTAGCTTAGTGTCGGTAAAAGTGTAAGCGATGAACGGGAGTGGTTGTACCCTTGTAAAAGAACTCGACATCTAGCTTAGTGTCGGTAAAAGTGTAAGCGACGTTGTAAAGGTTTTCTCCGCCGGTGAAAGGAGCTTGTTGATTAGTGCTTATAACTCTCGAGTTGGAAACTCGGGGCGTGGATGTAGGGCAAGGAAAAAGAGTCCTTGTAGCCGAACCACAATAAACAATCGTGTTGTGGTTTGATCGTTTCTTTCTTTATCTTTGCTTATTACATGTTGTTCTTTAGTTATAATTGCTAGTTACATATAAAGCTTTTCAATGAACTAAACAAGTAAAGATGTGTTTGTATATTCAAACAAAAGTAAAGCTTTCCAAATAACTAAACAAGCAAAGTTAAGATTATTACAAGCAAAGCTTTTCAATGTATGAAACTTGTAAAGTTAGAATTGATATTCACATAAAAAGCTTTTCAAAGAATCAAACATATAACTTTGTGTTTATATCTTTAAGCAAAAGTAAAAGATATTCAAGTTAAAAAGAGTCGAAAAAGCGGTAAACTATTCAACCCCCTTCTAGTTTTCCACAATTGGCATCAGGAGCTACGTTACTCAAGATCTTTAAAATAGAATGTATTTTAAAACTTGGATCGATCCATGGATTTTGAAAATCTCAAAGAAGGGCAACCTATTAAAAACCAACCGCTATTTAAAAAAGAAAACTTACTTGAATGGAAAAGTAATTTTGAAAACTATGTGAAATCAATTGATCAAGATCTTTGGCATATTATTTCTTTTGGTAATTTCAAACCAAAGAAAACAAGTTTTTGAAAACCAAGATAACTATCTTAAACTTGATAAAAAATACTAAAGCTAACACAATGCTTTACAAAGCTTGAGTACCAAATATGAAAGAATGTATCTTTGTCAAAAGGCTAATGATGTTTGGAAAAATATGGTAAACTTTCATCAAGGAATATGTCAAGTCAAAGATGATCAATTTGATCTTACATATGAATTAGAAGTTTTAGAAAAACTAATTGATAGACACTTAGTAGAAGTTAATACATGTGCTACTAGTTTAAATGTTTTAAATGAAGGTACAAGTGAAGATGAGTACGTGTGTTTTGATGAACCTGCTTGCGTATCTTGGAATGTAATGGATGTTGACGAAGACAATGATCCGGTAGTTTATTGTCAACTTATTTATACAACAAGCAAGGTGTTAGTAAAGGTGATTACTCGTGTCAAGCTCGTAGTAGTCTTGCTTGCGATTCATGGAATAACTCGGATGAAGATGAAGTCAATCATCCGGTTTGTGATTCTAAACTAGTTAAAACATCAAGCAAGGTACACTTTGAAACCAAACTCTTTGCTTTGATTAATTTATCCTAGAGTTTTCTAAACTAGAAAATGAGTCTAAACATTTGTGCAACATGGACCTAAAAGCTATCTTCAAGAATGAGTCTTCAAAATCTCTTAAGAATATCTTTGAAAAGGAAATCTTATTAGAAGATAAAATGTCTAGAATTAATAGTAATGTTGAAATTAATCTAGAATGTAAATTATGTCTAGATTACAAACATGAGATTAAAATGCAAAATGAGAAAGGAAAAATTATTAGTTAAATTTGATGAAAGCTCAAATCTCTTGAAAGATTGTTGAAGAGTCAAAGGTTGTTTAAAGATAAAACCGGATTAGGATTTAACTCAAAAGCACCATTAACTAATAAAACAAAGCAAGTAAAATTTGTCTAACCTAGAAGAGAGATTTAGAGATAATTCTATCTCTAATAGAAACTCATGATAAAAGAATTAAGATTATCATACTCTATGCTTTTATATGATTGTCTAACCTTCTTGGATACATGAGTTATTGAGTTTCAAAGCATGTCGTCAAACCAAGTTTTTACGCATAATGCTTATCCGCTTGATAGCATCTCTATGCAATTTAAAAGGTACGCATTACTTAAACTTGACTTTGGTTATATCTTGTCTCTAGCAATATGTGTTCAAATATGTGTTATTTGTAATACTCTAGAGTGTTTACCTGCTATTTGTAAACAACTAAGATTAGATTCTATGCAACAAGAAATTTAGTCTTTAGTACTAGTAGGAGATATAAGGTGTTTTGGTTATTTAACCATCAAGAGATAAACACGAAAAACTCTTGAGTACGTCTCACTCAACCCTTGCTTACATATGAGCTAACTAAGAATTTCCTAAGTGTTAAAATGTCTAACACTTTTGTGATGCTTGCAAAACAAACCTTGTTAAACAATTTTCTCAAACATCATACTTTGAGTCTTTAATTGTGTCTTTCTTCAATCACTCCTTTATGATAATCTCACATAAAACACACAAGGTGAAATAAATCACATTAGCATATATTAGGATGTGTGAAAGAAAATAAGTTTTCAACATCTAGGATTTACACATCAAATGTGACACATAGTCTAATGATGTTGTATCTCTTATACTTTTTAAAAATAAATAGAGTTCATAGTGTCTTAAGTAAGAAAACCCAAAGAGTCGAGGAGTCGTTGAATATGACATTTAACGAGTAATCTCCTCCTTCTATGATATCATCTTTGGTAGATGATAACTTAGTCGAAAGTCAAATGATGGCAAGACAAGCATGGAGTAAAAGTACAAAACAACATCTTTTCACCTTGAGATTAAACATTGAATCAAGTAAAATTGACATAAGTTATAAAACTTGATTTATTGGTCATTAGTTGTGTCTAAACAAATTCAACAAAAACAATTTTTGGAATTTAGAATAAAACAACTGGTAAAACGAAATTGATATTTCAAAGTAATCAAGTGAGTATAGTGTCAATATTTGAAAGACTTTTTGATAATAAAAGCAAGCCACAAAAGCAAGGGATTTTAACTTAAAGACATTCCTAGTTGCTCTCTTGTTCTCAATGGTTAAGTTATTGATGACTTATCAAGAATGAGATTAGTAAATCCGTAGGTAAAACTAAACGTAGAGAAATGTTTGGAAGACTACTTGTTCTCATAACAATTAGATTCAACATTATGTTTAGTTTTTGTCTATGTGATCGTGTTAAAGAAGATCCTAAAACAACTCTTTAATTGAGCCTATTTGGATACATCATAAGGTACTACACAACTAGGATTATGGTCTCCCAAAAGAACGGGAATAGAAACCATAGTGTATGCCAAATGGAATTATGTCGGTAATAAGTTGATAAGAAAAGCACAAGTGGTACTTGCACTTTTATACTTACTTACCCAATGATTCTCCAAAACGCGTAAGATTCTCAAATTAGTATCGGATGGAGAAGCACATAAGCTCCGCTTGAACAAGCAAATTCGCGTCAACAACGGAATTCATCTCATCAACGTTGTTATCCCTTCAACAAAGGAAGCATCGACTTCAGCGACAATTCAATTCATTATGTTCTTAATAGACATATTTGTGTTCCATCATCATCGCCTTGGTAAGATTGTTCATTGAGGAACGTCTTATCTAAGAAAGTCTTCTACGTTAACTATTTCATCAACGCGTTAACAAAATCTCTTGAAAGTGAAGCATTCATAATTCCTAGGCTTAGTCAAAGACTTATAAGACCTAAAACCTTAAGGTTTGAACGTTAGGATAAAACCATAAAAATCAAGACAAATTATTTTTTGAGTTTCTCCCTGCAGAACCCACGGTACCTTCAGACCATACGGGCGGAGCCCATTTTTTGGTTCCGCCTGGCCCTCCAAACCTCAGATTGTTTAATTTTTAACTTCAAAGCCAAACATCCTCTTAACTTAATCATCCACCTTCAAACAGCCATCACCTTCTCAAAAACAGATATTCTCACGAATTTTAGGGCTTCTAATCCAATCTCTTCCAATCCAACTAACTTTGTAAGTATTCTAATCACAATTGCATTTTTAATTTAATTATAACATTCTTGCTTACAATCATTAACTAGAATCTTAGGGCTTTTGCATAAAACTTCATGATTCTTGAAAAACTTGGTGGCTAGTCAATTATGTATTTCATTAGTTAAGAAATGTATCTTTTCATTGTTACTTTGATTTACCAAACACACAAAGTGCATTATTTTTCTAATTGCAAGATGATTCATCACCACATTGTTAAAACAAATGAAAAACATCATTTAAACATCACTTGCATACTATCTCTTGAATGCTAAAGGGGATACATAACTAATATGTATTTTCGGGTACATTCAATCGAAGACACATTCAATTAGGAGAGTGTTGGTTATCTTTTGTCTTTACAACAAAATTTGCATAACAAAACGATTTAGGAATCAAAATGAGTCAAGATAACCATGTCTTCACATTGTCTTGCATATAAGAATATATTAGAACATCCTCGTTGTTAAAAGTCATTAACATACAATTTTATGTTTTCTAGGAATCAACATGCCTCCCGCAAACAAATCCGATCACAAAGAAACCCTTAAATACATGCCCAAACACCATATGACCAAAGGTCTCAACTCGGTTCAAGTAGAAACCTTTAAGGCATTAGAAAAATGCTATGTTCACGAAGGTAGAACCATTGATCCATCCTTTCTAGAAGGAACATCTATTCGCCAAAACTTTGCCGCAATCAACTTTGATTGTCTCCTTGATTTAGATGAGCCAATTTGTCCTAGGTTCATTTTGGAATTTTATGCAACCGTAAACCTTTCCTCATGTGCTGGTGGTAGGATATCATTAAACTTCACAACCAATCAAATATCACATGACATTGATTTAAAAGATTTAGCTATAATTCTTGGTGTACCAAATGAGGGAACTTGTCTCTACACGGATAAGTGGCCCATTTCAACTCTTGATTCTATTGATCATTTTTATCCATACGATACACCTCTTGCTAGTAAAGAAACCATTAAGGAACACCTCTTTGTTAGAACCTCTACCACTAGGGTGAATCGTTCGGGGAACATTGTAGACAAGGATCCTTTTGGTATGGAGCTCAATGAGCTTAAACCACAATTTAAGAAGTGGGAAGAAATTCTTAGGGCTAACGTCATAAGTACCATAGGAAATAGAGATCACATCAACGCATGCCTATGCTACATGCTATATAGCATTTCCACCGGTCAACCCTTCAACTTAGCCTACTACCTTGCCAAAAGAATGGCCAACATATCCTTAGTTGGAACAACCGCTCTTCCCTATGGCATGTTTCTTACTCGCCTCTTTAGAGCAATCTCACCCATTTCTCCTAACGAAGATGGAATACGCCTTGACTATTTTCTCGTTCCTCACACCTTCGTTCCCCTAAGTGATAAACGTGTTTACAAAAATAAGGGCAAACGTACTCGATCACCTACACCATCATCATCATCATCATCCGGAATGAGCAAGGATGATAAACTTCCCAACTCTAAGTTACCTCCTTTAGAATACCTTCAAGCTCTCCCCATCATTGACAATGCTTCCGAAGAATTCAAGCAAACCAAAGGAATGTTCAAGTGTTTTGGAAGGTACCTAAATAAGCTCAAAAAGAAGATAGACCAGTTGTGAGAAGATTCAGGAGCGTTTGGCATAAGAATGCTTTAGAATCGTCTTTGTGTTAAAACTACGTGAATTATGTGTTTTTCACTTTCATGGTTTATTATGTTTGTTGGATTATGTTTGTATGAACTTTTATGCATAATGACAATGTTTAAGGTGTTTGTCATCTTTTCTATCCTTATGGGAATTCTTACTAAGTATAGTGAAATCCTCGACCTCAAGGTCAAAGTCCCATGATATGTATGTTTACATGTCAAATTTTTGCATTGCCTAACCAGTAATACCTTATCTTTTTGATTTTAGGAGTTTTCGAAAATTTTGAAAATCGTCTCGCGGGTCAAAAACGCGGACTGCCTAATTTTTTACCCCTGGCGGATCTGGCGGTACCCAAAATTGGGGTCCGCCAGTGTGTTTTCTGGGAATTCCAGAAATGGCCCAACGGACCAGGCGGTACCCTCAAATGGATTCCGCCAGTGTATTCTGAGGGATCCGCCAGACACCTGCAGAAATTTTTTCCATTTTTCTTAAGTCCAAAACTTGTAATGTGTCAAAACCATTATCCTAAGTGAGAAACATCTTCAATTAACTTCAATAACCATATTAGAACTACCTTCACTCACTAAAACAATTAGGAAGACACTTCCCTCCAAAAATTCAAATTCAAACATAACCAACCCAAGGAACCCTTTCAAAGGATCCTTCAAAACCATTGAAACATTTTTCAACCAAATCACATCCCATGATCACAAAGCATTGAGTGCTTTTGTTGGTCTTTCACTCCACCTCATTCTATTGGAATGACATGCATTGATTTGACATATTCATGAAATTCTTGTAAATCATTTGAAACCTTAATCCTTGAATGGTAGAACATTAAATCCAAACACTCTATTCAACATCTTCTTCATCCTATAAATTTGAAAGTTGGCAACAATTCAAATCACACCATCACCATCAAAACTTCTTCTCTCAAAACATCAAAACCACACCTTTGAAAATGACCAAATCTAACACATCATTCGAGTCATCAAAATCCCTTTCAAGAATCAATAGGATTAGTGTTAAACCTTGTTGTTTTAACAAAACCGTCAAGTCAAGCTCATCTTCTTCAAGTGATGCTTCGCTTAACATTTCTTCACCCATCCAAAATTACCTAAATCTCACTACCTCAACACAATCCCCAACACATTGTAATACCAATGTAATCACCCTTCAAGAATTGCTTAATCTTGAAACTCCATCACCTCAATCACCAACACCTACACCAATGGAACTTTTCCATACACCACCAACATCTCCAACATCACCAACACCCAATTTGGAAACTTTTGATGATCTATCATCAACACCACCATCCTTCTCACTTTTTGATACCATTGCTCAAATGGAAACCCAACAACAACCTAGTGAGAAACTTAATGATGAACCCCATTACCCATCTACGGTAGAACGGTTGGCTTACCGTTATGCTAGACCATCCATTTTTCCAAATGATCAAGGTCATACCCACTCACATTCATTTGTGTTTCATCCAATTTACAAAGACCTTCATGGAAATCCTATCGGCGAACCAAGTTTCCGCCATTTTGTTCAAAACCAACAATCACCACCACAATAACAACCATCACCACAAGAACCTTCCCAACATCTTGAGTCTCTACTTTCTTCTTATAAGAAAATAGAAGCATCCATGTGGGAAAAACCTCCAAACATCAATGAGGAAATAAACACTCATTTAAACCACCTCAATGCCTTCAAACGAATGGTTGATTCTCAAATCAATCATGTTATGGAGTTCAATACGGCATTAAATTCAACAAATGAAGGTAGCAAATACACCTCTCAAACATCCACATTTGCTCCTTCAAGTTCAACCCATCCATCACCAACAAATCAAACCTCTCTTCCACCAAACTTCCCCCGCCATGATTGCGGACATTGCGAAAGAACCGCTCGCATTAGTGAAAGGTGTCGAATGGAACTTCACGAGTTAACCAAAGAAATGAGGTTTATTCTAAACCACATTTTGGACCGTCTCCAATCCTTGTCTCATCCACCACAACCTTAGAGTCTCCAAAATGAAACAAAACCGTTTCTCTTGAAAAATGTCTCCCATTTTAACCAACAAACCAAAACCAAGTCACCTCCTCACCTTTAAAAATAAAACCCGCTACAACCCTCAACTCACATTTTCATCCTTAAACAACCCTACCCTTGTTTTTGGAAAATGTTTCTCACAAAGGAAAATGATGATTTCCTTGTAGCTTTTTATGGTCGTAGCTTATTTGTAGCTTTTTCTTTATTTCTAGAGGTAGGATAGTGTAACCAAAATTTCTTGTCTTTGACTTTTTAAGAAGTCTAAATTTTACATGAAATGAAGTTCATTACACTACAAGGTTTTCTTTGTTTGTTGACCATTTTAGGTATGATATGTGAACTATACCTTGTTATGGTACCATACATAAATCTTGTGCTTTAAAAGCTAACCTCTCGTTTTGTAGGTTCATTTTCCATGTTTTCCTTCCTTGATACTCCATTTAGGGGAGTAATATTCAAGGGGGAGCATGAGTGTTGTACTATTTCACTTCACAACTCTTAGTTGTGTTTAAACATGAAATGCTTTCATGACTTGGTATCTTGTGCAACAACTAACCTTTTCTTGTAGGTTCAAAATCCATGTCTCCTCTCTTGGCACTCCATTTAGGGGGAGTATCGTCCAAGGGGGAGCAAGTGGTTACTTCCGCTTCGCTACTCTTCTTTTTGTTTTGACAAAAAGGGGGAGATTTTAGATATAAACTACTTGTTTCAAAAAAAAATTTTATATATATATCACATCATCTTAGCAAAAACAAGTTTTTATACCTAACTTTATAAGACTTAATACTAAAACTAGTGACTTACTTATAAATAAAGTTTATGTTTTGTCATCAACAAAAAGGGGGAGATTGTTAATACAAATATCGCCTAAAAACATTATTTATATTTTACGATCTTTGCTAAGTTTTGTTAATGACAAAGTATGAAGTTTAGCTATAAGTAAATGATCACTTTAAGTGTTTAAGTCTTGTTTAACTAAGGTTAACATTTCCTTTTAAACAAAACATTGTGTTTATTTCTTAAACTAAAATGAGTCTTGTCACATCATATTTATTTCTTTATATAGTAAGGTCATATCACATTTAGGGCAAGTTTTGTCATGATGCATTTATGGAAAGAAATGTGTTTGACTAACTTTGTTGTTGCTTTCAAGCTTTGTATTTGACTTGTTATTATGAGATGTGACATTGTTTGGTTGCTAGGAGTTATGAGACAAGACCTTGTTTGGTTTGAAAGATTTATTGCAAAACCAACTGCAGCCCTGGCGGTACCCTGGGGGTACACGGGCGGAACCCTTTTGAGGGGTCCGCCTGATCCGCCAGACCTGCAGAATTGTTTGCTATAAATACCAAACCATTTGTTAGTTTTTGGTAACACTTTTAGGACATTTATTCACATACTCTCTCAACTAACTCAGTAACCTTTTGATTTGTGATTCTCTTATGTAGCAAGGGACTTCACAAGATCATTCAAGAAGTTACAAGCTTCAACGCTAAAGTTGCAAGTCTTGGTAGCTTGGTCATGTATAAGCTTTGGTAGTTTATACTTCATGTGTGTCTTGTATATAGAAGTAAGTGGTTAGTATTTTAGGCCTCAAAATACGTAGTGTGTCGGGAGTTGTTGTACCCTTGTAAAAGAACTAACGGGAGTGGTTGTACCCTTGGTAAAGAACTCGACATCTAGCTTAGTGTCAGTAAAAGTGTAAGCGACGAACGGGAGTGGTTGTACCCTTGTAAAAGAACTCGACATCTAGCTTAGTGTCGGTAAAAGTGTAAGCGACGTTGTAAAGGTTTTCTCCGCCGGTGAAAGGAGCTTGTTGATTAGTGCTTATAACTCTCAAGTTGGAAACTCGGGGCGTGGATGTAGGGCAAGGAAAAAGAGTCCTTGTAGCCGAACCACGATAAACAATCGTGTTGTGGTTTGATCGTTTCTTTCTTTATCTTTGCTTATTACATGTTGTTCTTTAGTTATAATTGCTAGTTACATATAAAGCTTTTCAATGAACTAAACAAGTAAAGATGTGTTTGTATCTTCAAACAAAAGTAAAGCTTTCCAAATAACTAAACAAGCAAAGTTAAGATTATTACAAGCAAAGCTTTTCAATGTATGAAACTTGTAAAGTTAGAATTGATATTCACATAAAAAGCTTTTCAAAGAATCTAACTTTGTGTTTATATCTTTAAGCAAAAGTAAAAGATATTCAAGTTAAAAAGAGTCGAAAAAGCGGTACACTATTCAACCCCCCTTCTAGTTTTCCACAAATCCCAAATTTCCTTTGCGGTTTTACATATAAAAATTCTTTCATATTCTTTGCGTGGTAATGTATTATATAAAAATAACCATTTTAGCCTCATTATTTTTTGCTAGTTTCTTTTTCAAATCATCATTTTGTTTTTCAAAAGATATAATTTCATCCTTTTTAGTTTCAAAATTATATTGAATAGGGGGAAAATCACCAAAGGTAATAACATGCGAAAGATCAAGATCTTTTGATTTCACATAAGTTTCAAATCTATTTTTCCAATAAAGAAAACCATCACTTTCAAATAATGGTAGTCTTTGCATAGATTGCCCTTCTAAATATTTTTCAGATTCCATAGATCGTTATAAGTTTTAAAATACAATATATTTTAAAAATCTTGTTTGACCTGGCTCTCATACCAAATGTGGAAAACTAGAAGGAGGGGTTGAATAGTTTTAACGTCTTTTTAATATTTTAGAAAACTTTAGTTTAGATTTAAAACCTTGTTTACTTTTCAAACTTTAATTCGATCTTATGTGAACTCAAATCTTGAACAATATGAACAACTATATCTAAGTATGAACAATAATAATAATGTAAGCTAAGTATGTGAAATCAACACATGCATAATATAAACAATTATAGCTATATACGAGAGATAAGTAAGTAAATTTTTATTTTGTAATCCTTAATTATATTTTGTATGAAAACTATACTTGATCGAAATGATCAATTATATGTATGTTACCTTTTTAGTTTGATTGTAAAAACTTTGTTTTGTAAATGAAACTTTTGTTTGATCTTTAACTGAAATCAACACTAGCACTATATGAGCAACAATATATATATGTCTACGTCTACAAAAGTAATAACGACATAAGCAAGATAATAAGTAAGAGATGGAAAGATCTAACCGCGAGACAAGAGATTTATAGTGGTTCGGCTACAAGGACACCTTCCTTGCCCTACTCCACTCCCCGAGCACCAAACTCGAGAGTTTTCTTCACTATGTCAACAAGCTCCTTTATGGCGGTGAAAACCTGACACACCAATTATCACACCACAACTTCGTCACACCTTTTTCACAACTTCTACACAACTACTTCACAACTTATTCATAACTACTTCACAACTTCTTCACACCTAAGCACTACCTAATCACACTACTTCTTCTTCACACCGATACTACTTGCACACCACAATCAATTCACAACTTCTCCACCTACACACCTTACTAGCCTAACTCCTTATGTTTACTTCTATCTAACCAATATTCACAACTAATACACAAATGGATGAAAACTATACAAGTGATGATGCACAAACAACATGGATGTGGAGGTCACAACAAGTTGTAATACTTCTTGTCTTGAAGGATTGAAGTATTCTTCTCTTGCACTTGAAAGGTTGAAGCTTGGATCACTTGGAAACAAAATCTTATGATTATATGATCCAAGGGTTTAAGAGAATGGTATAGAAGATTTAGATAAGAAAGTTTATAGTGCAAAAGGTGAGAAAAAATGCCAGATTTGAGCCAGTATTTACAGGGGAAAAATACTGTTTGGGAGCGTGGCCGGTCCCCTTAATTATTAAGGGGGCCGCCCATACAATTAAGGGGGCCGCCCTCCCAAAACGGCCATAAAATTTGTCTTTTACTGGGGAAGGTTTTTCTGGAACATTTGTACCATTTTTGGTTGAAAATTTGAATTCATATATTTATAATGATTTAAACATATTCTTTTATTTCCAAAAACGATTTTGTAAAGGATATAAAATGTTTTGTGACATTTTATAAAAAGTCTAGTGTTTAAGAAAATTGTTCCTTTGATCATAGAATGCAATAAACACTTTGTTTATTCACACCTTAAGTGATTTGGATGTAAAGAGAATATTTATCACTAAATACTTGTTTACGTCATAATTTCTAGCTCAATGGGTTTACGTTTTTTGATTATCAAAATATAGAGATATCAATAAATGTTAATAATGTTTTTAGGCATTATTTATATCAACAGATCTAAACACACACCTTGTGTTAGATAGATACTTTGAGTAATGTAAACTAGCAAGCGGAATTTCTTAGTAAACACCTTAGAAGATGTGTATGTATGATGTGTATGAGAATGTGTAAGTTTAATGAACAATGAATAAACAAATTGCTTCAATATTATTATCAATAATACGTGTGATCAACAATATCACTAGGGTTTACAACCTTGAAGCTTTCACTATTCGTATGCTAGAGTTTTCCAAGAGATATATCAAAACCCTAATCTAGGATCTCCTTTTATAGACATAAGGAGTCCTTTACAAGAAAACAATATACGTATCAAACTATTACAATAAGATATTCACCATATCTTTTCTATTCTTGCATTACACTTCTTTCCTATTTTGCTTTAACAAGAGCAGTACAAACTATATATATTAATCATTACTAACTGACTTTGTACTGTTAGTATATTCTTCAGCAGTAGGAACTTTGTCTTCAATATAGTTGATACTGATGAGGTATAATTCCCAACACATTAAAGTAAAAAAACATTACTTAAAGAAACAGAAATTCCATTATTAGTAAATGTGTGAACAAAACCCATATCCAATAGCAAAGAAACTGAAATGACACCTCTAACAACAGAAGGTGCATAATGACAATTATTCAAAACTAGTATTAAACCCGAAGGTAAAATTAGATTGAAAGTCCCTATGGCTTCAACTGCTGCGCATATGCCATTCCCTACATACAAGTATCTTTCTCCATAGGCCATCTTCGTTGCTCCTCTAAGTCCCTGCAAAGTTTTACAAATATGAGTACCACATCCCGTATCATATACCCAGGAATTATGCTTACGAGGAAAAGAAAATAATTCAATCATAAAAATAACTGAAGTGCTTGCGACGTTACCAGGCTTTTTACTCTTGTTGAGGCGCAACTCTTCTAGAAACAATGTACAGTTCCGCTTCCAATGTCCAGGTGTGTTGCAGTAGTGACAAAAAGCCAAATCCTTATTAGGATTCTCCTTCTTCTTAGGAGGAGGATTATGCTTCTTTGGCATCTGTTGGTATGTCGCAACTTGTTTACCCTTTCCAGTGCCTTTACCCTTCATGTTCACATGTTGCAATTCGTTGGGCTTGTTGGGTTTAGTAATCCTACCACCTTGTATTGCCATTACAGCAGGTGTAGGTGCCTTCTTTGACAAACCTTTTTCAAAGTCAATGAGCATTGCATGTAACTCACTGATTGTCTTCCCCGTGCAATGCATATTATGGTTGCACAAAAACTCACTATACAAATCCTGATTAAGGGATCGCATGATGAGGAAAACACATACACTTTGTACACATCCACAGCCGAGTCGCTCCAATTGGTCCAAATAACTTTTCATCTCCAATACATGAGCACTCACGGATTTTCTTGCTTCCTGCTTACAATTATGCAGAGATTCTATCAAATCATATAATTCTGCACTTTGTGGTTTCTCAAACATTCGTTTGAGTTCATTGATCATGTCCAAGGGACCAAAGTTCTCAAATTGTTTTTGCAATTGAGTGTCCATCCCAGCTAACATAAGACAAGCCACATCATTGTGCTTCTCATATTCAATGTTATAAGCTTCATGTTCTGCAGTTGATGCAGTACCAGCAGGAGCAGTAGGAAGTGGCTTACTAATATAATCATGTCTTTTGGTCATCCTTTAAAAAAATCTTAAGGAATGATACCAATCATTGAAATTATTTGTACCAGTTAAATTTTCTCGATCAATCAATTGTTTGAAAGCAAAACTCATTTTGCTCATATCAGTGTTTTCGGGTAGAGCCATTTCTATAGAAAAAAATTCAAAAGTTAGTACTTTTGATAATAAAATTTTCAAGAAAATTAAATACCCATGGTAAATAAACATACAACCATTTAATTTTCACTGAAAACTAGGATCCAAATCAACATAGTTTCATCACGTCAGTTGATCTGCTAGTGATGAACGTATTCAATAAGGTTCGAGTCGAACCTCAATTGCCAATATTCAATTGCAATTTCTAGAAGTTATGGGATTTACATATTTGCCAACTTCAGTTGCAATGTACGCATGTTTTATCCCCATCTTATGCCTTGAGTGATCAGTTCTCACTATCAACTCAATTAAGTTAACCAACTTAAGAAACTGCAAACTCACATAATTCCATCACATCAGTTGACCTGCTAGTGATGAAATTATGTAGTTTACCCTTCCATTGCAATCTAGCCAAGTTACAACCTGGTGTAAATTACAACTTCAGGTGTTTCTGTTTCATTGGATGGCATATAACTTAAATTTAAAGGGTAGTAGTTTTGATGTGTGTAATCACAAATATGTAAAAAGATGTCATGCATTCATCTTTGTATCATATGTTTCATATAAAAAAACTATTACTCATTAGTTTCTTTACGAAGCTTAAATCAACAAATTTTAATTGAGGCATTCAGAAACTTACAACTTTGCCTTAAGTGCTTCATACATATATAATAGTTGTACTACGGAAAGTTCAATTTGACGCACAAGCGGGTGCATAAACAAAGGTCATCGCAAAGCTTATTAAAAACCTGTTTCTTCTGAAACCCACCACACAGTTTGTCAAATTAAGCTCGCCGTTTCGACCATTATTAGTACAGTCATATCAATCAATTAAAAGTTTAAGGTTTTACAGCTCAAAATAAAATTTCACCATTATCAAGTCCAATTTATAGTTTCTATTCGAAAAATTACCTTTTTGCTTACTATCATGTCGCAAACATATATAAACAAATATGTAGTTAATAAAACATATAAATGACTTAAATAATGTACATGCTAAATAAATCAATAAACATGTATATATCGATCTAAGACTCCCATTGGTTTTCGAGCTTGGTACCAGTGGACCACATACACAATAATTGTTTGCGTAAGTCCTACGATGAATATATACAATAACACATATAATTGATTTAAAATAACGATTTATATAGGGTCTTCCCTAGTTATATAATTAATTGATTTTTAGTAATTAAACATCTCTTAACAATTTTATTACTAAAAACCTAATTAATTAATTTCAACCGCATAATTAGCATGTAATTCACAAAACAATCAAAATCATATCAAATACATCATAATCCATGCAAAACTTGCATGTATTCGTCATGGATTCCCACATAGCACTTATTATTACAATAATCAAGTCAAGGATCACATATCAAATAATGACATATAACAAATATTCATTAAACACCGCATAAAAAATTACATGCATCCTAGGGTTTCTACAAGTTTTACAAAATCAAAACCTAATTAACAAAAAATAAAGGTAATCGACCCTATATAAAAAAATTAGGGTTTACAATTTTCAAAACCCTAGAAAACCATAACATGTAATAATCAATTAAAATCCAATTTTATGTGTTTCGGTAATTAATTACACATTATTAATGGCTATGATACCACTGTTGGAATTTATGAATCATAACAATTATATAAATAAACACATAACATCATCAAAGCATGCAGCGGAAGTAAAGATCAAATACTTGTAATAAATTAACCGAATTAAAAGGATATGCGTACCTTAGTGATTTCTAGTGAAACAAGGAATCAAGGATCAAGAATCAATTGAACAAGAACCCTAAACCCTAAAAATTAGGGTTTAACAAATCGACTAATACCATAGTCAATTACCACAACCTACAAACAATAATGTGTTTGCTCTTCGTTCTTGTACACACGTATTAGTAGCGTTTCAATGAGAAAAGCTAGGTTCTTGATTCACAAACAAGCCAAACACTTATGTTTGAGCTTAGAAAATCTAGTAGGAACCCTAGAAGGGTGTAGCTCGATTTACTAAGCACAAAGAGAGAAAAGAAGAAGATAAATTAGGCTTGCAAGGAATCAAGGATGTGTAGAATGAATACAAGGGTTTGTATTTATACACATCCAATCTTGGTGACCAAGTTAGGGTTGTAAAACCCCATTTCTCTTGTTCGGCCGAATATGGGAGCCCAAGGGGGTTACTAGAACCTTCTTGGCTTGTTTCCATATTTTTGTATCTCTAACGACCGTTAGTCATTTTCCGTTAAGTACTAACGACCGTTACATGTTTATTTGTGAAATTAATAATTATTCATAACTAAATATAATAATTATTGAAACATTGAAACTCATACGTAATGTGTGCAATCCCGAAGTCTCATGTTCGAATCCGGTTATACTACCTTAATTCTTATCCACAAAACTAATATTGTACAACCACCTTGAAATATAGGTGAAAATGAGCCAAGCCGTTCGTAAAAAGTTAAAGATCCGTTTGGTGAAAGCTTGACATGAGTCGAGCTTGAACCCAACATGAGTCTAACATGGGGCTTATATAATATAATTGAGTTTGAACCCGAGCTTTATACATAAAATATTTTTATACATAAATATCAACTAGCCTCGTGAGGCTAGCTAAATGAACAGTAGGAAATGTGAATATGTATATTTTTGTTTATATGTATAACTATGTGTAAAAGAGCTCAAAATAAATAAATAAGCTCGACCCTATTGTGCTTAACTTGCATGGTTTGGTTTTAGCTTTATTTTGTTTAGTTCGTCATATCAATATCCGAGCCTGAGCTTCTGAAATTTATCACGGGCCGAGCTCGGGCTAAAATAATAAGGCTTGAACGAGTTCGAGTTTTCTAATTATAAATTAGCTGTGCTCGATCTCGGCTTAGCTCATTTTCAATCTACTTTGAAATTAACTGGTTCTTAATTACTTGCACAATTTGTTTATTGATTTGTACACATGAATGTATAAGCAGTAAAAATAAGATGTTAGTATGATACAATTATTTAAAACTTGAAATATTGTGTGTCAATATAATAAAAATGCGTGCAAATTGGTCTTTCATGGTGCCTTGTGTTGATAATATTTACTTTTCAAGAAAATATATATATATATATGCGACACAACAGTGTTTTGAAATCCGGTTCGATCGGTTTTGGCAAAAAAGGGTAAAAAAAACCCGGGTTTCTAAACTGGGTTAACCGGTTAGACTCGCCGGGTTTTGAGTGACTCGGGTCAACCCGGTTCTCGAAACCCTGCTAGGTTTCGTTTTTAAAATTTTTTTTTAATAAAAACCTGGGTTGACTCGGTGGTCGAATCGGTTGACCTGGTTGAAAAAATAAAAAAAATAATAAATTGAAAACCGGGTTAACCAGGCGGTCGAACCGGTTGACCCGGGTACCAGGTGACTCGACCGGGTCGATTTCGAACCCGGTTTTCAAAACATTGCAAATCAATAGACTTAAGACATGCACTAAAAGTGTTTAAATTATAATACGTCTAAGAAGGTGTTGTTTGTTTATTAAGATGCTCTGAATCTGATTTGCACATTTGAATCTGTGGTAAAAATGTCTGAATCTGATTCCATCTTAATATGACTAAAGGCCGAGAAATCTGAATTTGATTCATATAAAGTGTTTATATTTGTAAAAAGTTGTCAGAATTCGTTAGATTATCATGAAATTTTTTCACCCATCACAAACACACGACTTGATATCGACACAATAAAGAAATAGATTATAATTATAGTTACATGAGTGGTCGACATGGGTAACTCAGATAATTAGGGGTCATGTTTGGGTTGACATTCTCAACCTGTCAAAATGTGTTTGGATTATCTTATAATATTTCAATACGAATTGTCACCCAGAACTATTATCATCTTGCACATTTTTTATTTAACAAAAAATATGTGGTTATCTTCTTTAAAAAGACTTTTAATACGAATCAAAAAGTGGAAACAAGAACACGAAAATACATAATGAAAAAAAAAATGAAGCATTTAGAGCTGTTAAAACACCTCTTTAACATCTAGTTCAACAAGAGTTTATAGCCTTTTAATAAGGTGAAAAAAACAAACACTTTAAATCTTGATCGCATCTTAATGACAAAGAAAAAATAAATACACTTTTTAGTCCAAACACCTTACTTTGTCTAACTGAGTTAAGACTAAAATGCTATTAAAAAGTTTTTTTGAAAAAACAAACACATCCTAATCGTAACTTATTTTACACTAACAATAAATGGACAAACAAAGAATTTATACAATAAATACAAAAAATGTCGGTTCTTATTTTACATCTTTTGAATACATAGAATCTGTTTTATCTCTTTTTTGTTGCTTTCTCTTATTTGTTTATTTTAGAAATATATATTTTTTGTTTTTATGTCTTATAATTAATATATATACTCGAACTAGCTTTTATGTTTGTCATTTTCTGGGCAGTGGAGTTTGAAGATGGACATTATCATTAATCAATTAAACATCCCCATTATACGTTACTATAAGGGTATTCGCGCATTACAACAAAAGACATTTTGTAATTAAAACTTTTAACGAATAACATTATTCTATTATACACTTTTCGTGATAATAGCTTTACACGTGATAAGAATTTTAGGAAATAACTTTATCGCACATTATCTCGTATAAATATAATAGAATACTTATGCATAACGATGCAATAACTATATGAAACGGTACTCTTTAGTATTACAAAGTTGTGACGATTGACGGTAAAAGATACTTGTTAGTTAATATTATATAATGTGTAAACATAAAGTAGTATACATTAGTTCGTGCAAATACATGGTTAGTAAATATAAATATATGACATTGCTTAACAAAATATTAATTAAGGTATTGAAACTATACATTTTTTATACTTTATAAACTGATAATACAAATAATGTCAAAAACGTCATTTGCATTATTCGGTCTTTAATAGTTTTGATAATCACAAAATATAAAAACATGTTACGTAAAGTTACGGTTAATAAGTTTTTAATCGAGAAAACTCGTTTCTTCCACGTATCTGCTACAACGTCACTTCATGTATGAACAAACTTTATACCGACATTAGTAAAGTGATCAAAGATTTTATTTTCTTCAAAACTTACATTTTTATGTATGACAAAACATTTTTCACAAAATGTATTTTTGTGTTTTTTAAAGAATGTTTGATTAAGAAAATAAATTCAAATTCAAATGTATAACAGCTATAGTTTCCCCCAAAACAGAAAAATCTTCACCAGATAAATTTTCACCATGTCAGGACAAAAAGAGGAGCGTCTGTCGAGACGGTCCCATAAATAGACTGACGGTCCCTTAGTGATAAAGGACCATCGCATGTTTAAGGGATAGTCACTCCCTCTCCTAGCGTGTATAAATACTGAACTGTTCCTTCTTAGAAAAAGGATCCCTTTTACACAAAAACATTTTGTTTTTCCTTTCTCACTTCTTTGATCACTAGAACACGTCGGTATATGTTTATAAGTGATTTCCTCCTCCTCTACATCGAAGTGCAAGAGAAGAACTCTCGAAGTAGTGAAGATTTGAGATGTTATAAGAGTTCACACACAAACGTAACAAGTGTTACGATTCTCTTCTTTCTCTAAATTCTATTCTTGTATATTAGTAGATCCGACTTGTGTGTGAGTCGCAGTTAGGTTTAAAACGGATAACGTGTAAGTTCGAGAAGTGTTGTATCTAGATTAGTATTTGTAATAGTTCGTGTGGTGTTGTGTGAAGGCTAGGACTTAGTAGAGTTCTAGTGTGAAGATTTGGACTTAGTGAAGTCCGTGTGTGAAGACTTGAATCGGGTGAAGATTCAAGTGAACAGGAGTGCTCGTTCGTGTGAAGGCTTGGATCGTGTGTCAATCTAAGTGGGATAAGAGTGCTTGTTCGTGTGGCCACATGGGCCTTGTAGTAGATTGGTTCTAGCTACGATTAGAACTCGACATTTCGCTTAATGTTGGTAAAGTCCGTGTAAGCTTGTGTACAGATTTCTAAACCTTAATGAGTGTGTTGATATAGTGATTGATAACTCTCGAGTGTGGTACTCGGGGAGTGGAGTAGGACAAAGAGTGAGCTTCGTGCCGAACCACTATAAATCTTGGTGTCTCTTTGGTTGTGCTCTTTCTTTACTTTTTTGTTTACTTGCATATTACTTTCATCACTAGTTTAGAAGATATCACATAACTAATAAAATTTAACAAGTTTGTAAAAGGAATTTTAACAAAACCTAAAAGCGGCAAACCATTTTTATATGTAATTAGAAACGGTGAAACTATTCAACCCCCCCCCCCCCTTCTAGTTTCTACACAAACCACATGAATTTTTTCGTACTTTGACATGTACAAGTCTTTTCAATCAAATTTAAAGTGTATGGGTTATGATGACCACATTAGTAGTTTACGGTATATTAATTGTATTTTTGAATTAAGGGGTGACTAACGTTAATTGTAGGTGTTGTATAGATGATTAGATGTACTAGTGCATTAAATAAACAAATGTATAGAACTTGCATTTTTTAATAAGGGAATATTTTAAAACTACATTAGTTATATGTTGTACCTTTAGCCTTATTATTTTTTTTATGTACTGTATTAAATTATTGTTTTCTTGTTTGAATGATTTTGTATAATATGTTTTATTATTTGTATTGCTTAATTTTAGTTTAAAAGATGTCTTAGTGACATTTAATGGAGGATATGGGTTCCTCCATTATGGTGTGTAGTTAAGATATACATTATACATTAATCGTAGGAAATGACGCTGTTTAGAGGGCCTCCAAAATGATGCCGTTTTGGGTTTTTTTTAGGGCTAATTGTCTAAAAAATCATCGAATGTGCCACATTTTCCTATGGTCGGCATCCATATGTTTTAATCTATTTAATGCAAATCCTTCCCTAATTTTCCTATTCTAGCCCTATAACGGGAAGGACTTGACGTGACACTTCTTAATCACTTTTTAACCCGTTATTTTTTTGCTACAATAGGAATATTAACAACATTTGGGGCTACGATATGATTTTTGGCCTTTTTTTAGCCCGTTATTGAACCAAATATTACACAGAATGCATTACCAACTCTCCTCCCCCAAACCTAAAGTTGATACCACTTCACTTAAAACTGTAATAATAATCAAACCCCATGTTTCATTTAAATCCCCCGACTTCACATCCTCTAATATGTAGCTTTAATGGATATCCAAGAAGAAGTTGCTTTCAACAAATACATAGAAGGGAAGTTTAAATGTTTTCCACTAAGGTATGAAAATGGCTCGGTTATGAGTATTTTGCTTGTTCCAATGATAGAGGTTGTTTTAGTCCAGGTTTAAATTGGGTTGTTGGCAAGCCAAAGCGAATATATGGGTTTTTTCTTTGTATCCCTCGACACCCAATAGAAAATGGTTTAAAGTTGATTCATAGTGATGCTGATCTTGATATAATGTATGACATGGCTGTAAGACATGGACCAATTGATTTATTTGTATGTCATAAGCCACAAAAGTTAGCATTGTATTATTTAAAAACTTAAGTTTATATGAGCTTGTGGCTTGGTCTGAGGTAGACGCTAGCTTGCGTTGCTCAAGTTCAACACCTTTTAATTCTAGACCTCATTTTGTGGTTAATAAAGTGGTTACGAATGAGCGTTAGGTCACCATTTCATAACACATAATCATATAATCTTATAGAGAGAGAGAGAGTTAGAGAGAGAAAGCGGAAGGAACTTGTATAAAAGAAAATGAATTTCAAGAACCAACACCCTCCTTGGATGGTTTACAATGTATTTATACCCTTAGACTAGGGCTTCCATTCTCATGGGATTTCCAAACAAAACATACTAAGGCCCATGGACTAAAACATAATAAGTATAATAAACATAATACAATGTAAGTAATAATCCTAAAGCAACCTATTACAAAACTTAATGACCAACACTTGATATTACTAAAATGTATTCCCAACAATCTCCCCCTAAGGGTTGGTCATCGAAAGGTTGCTTGACGTCATTATCTTTTTCATCTTGATCTTTAACTTTTACGGCTTTAGACGTCTTCAAAAATGTTCTTCTTTATACTTTGGTCTTTGTTATTTGTCCTTTGTTCTTGTTCTTTGCTCTTGTGATCATATGATGGTGTCGCCTTGAATTCATCAACATCTTTTATGTTTGGTGTCTTGAACATGCTCATTCTTCACTTGACTTTGTTTCTTCATGCTTGTGTAGTTCTCATTACTTTGCATTGATCTTTGACTTCTTAACATTGAAGATTCTTGAACTTTACTTTACATAGATCTTTGGAGAGAACTTTCTTTGACTTTTGTTGATCTTTATCTTCATTTTGATGTTGATATGAGCATGTGGATTTGTGTGGATGTTGATGAATGTCATGATGGTATCGGCCTTCCTTCAATGTACCTCCGTTGGTGCTTCCTAGTAACCACCAATCGATCATTGTGGACTTTTTATAAAGATTTGACAACTACGATTGTTTTTCTGATGAATGTCTTGATTCCATTCATTTTGGTCGGGCACATCAGCCGTCCAAATCCCGTGAAGGACAGTTATAAATACTATGGATGATTATCCAAGTAAAAACCCACGTCTTTCAGACTCGATTTGTGAAATGAATCTCTTTAATGGGATTTCCAACACTAATAGGTTTGGATGTCGAGAATGATCTCTAATCCTTACAAAGGCTGTGCCTTAATTGGATACCCTCAAAAAGCCTTACACGAATATACCGTAGTATATTACAATTCAGGTGAGCCGCTGAAGTATACTTAGGTATCATTTCACAACTGTAGACCGTTTGTTACCATCATAAGTACTTTTGAATCTCATAGTTGTGACAAGAAAACATTCGTAAATTCTCTCAAAGTGTTGATATCATAAAACCTGTTTTGGAAACACTTTTTGAGAGTTTTTCATTTTTAAAGATACTCCCCCTTCAGATGTGCTTTATGATTTTTGTGAAGAAAATTAACACATCGAAGAGAGGAGTTGAAGATTTATGAATAGATTGATTATTCTTTGGACATGTTCTTTTGCGAGACACGCATACGTCACTAATTAATGAGGTCTATTGTCAGCTTTTAGGTGACAACTAACTCTAATAATCAACTTGAAGTTATTACCCGTCCGGGAACGCATCCAAAGAAAATCTCTCGATTTGGTACAGTCTACTCAGACAAGTCCTATTCGAGACACATTTACATCACTAGTTAGACTAGCTTGAAATTACTACCCGTCCAGGACAAGTCCTTTTGATTACTGACTTTTAAGCTTCATCAATTCATTGGTGATATCTGAATCATACTTGATTCAGTGCATTCTACTTTGACGAATCTTGTTCAATACACGCTTACGTCGCTAGATAAAGAGATCCATTGTCAGCTTCTAGGTGACAACTAGCTTTATTAACTAAGTTGAAATTATTACCCGTCGAGGGTAAGTCATTTCGATTATGATATTTGTTTTCTCGTCAATGCTTTGGTTAAATCTGAGTAATACTTTAAACGGTACATTCTACTTTGACAGATCCTGTTCGAGACACGCTTACGTCGCTAGTTAAAGAGATCCATTGTCAGCTTTTAGGTGACAACTAGCTCTAATAACTAACTTGAAGTTATTACCCGTCGAGGATAAGTCATTTTTATTATTAATATATATTTTTTCGTCAATTCGTTGGTTAAATCTGAGTTAAACTCTTATAAATTTTGATTAGCATTGAGATTCTTTAACGACCAACATATTTTAATCACAATTCTCCCCCTCAAAAATTGCATATTTATGTTCAAACTTTTGATTAAAATACGCTTTTTGAGTTTTTCGGGAAGATTCCACCAAGAAATTTTCATTTTGAACAAAGAAATTTCAACTACTCCCCCTCAACAAGTGACATAACGTTTTGAGGTTTTAAAAAACAAGAGGGAATATTTGTTCTTTTGAGCAGAATTACGAAAAACTGATCAAAATTTTGATTAATTCTACTCAAAAGTAAGAAGCTTTCGCTCCTTATATTAGGATTGCGGCACTGAAGCGTACCCCAGGGTCCTTACTTTGAAAAGAACGGGTTGTGCACTGTGATGTGTGGACAAACCAATGTTATAACAAAAAGATGGTTTTCTTTGCAAAAAATACCCTCCCTCAATCACGGAAGTGTGTTAGAGAGATAGTCTTCTTGAGTAGAATTCAAAAAAAATGTTAAGAGAATATTAAAAAATAGGGGTAATTCCTAATATGTCCCTATTGCCCAATTGATTTGCTTTTTTGCCTCAAAATTCGGAGTTTCTTAATTTAGAACAGGGCAACTGGGCAACTGAATCTGCAAGTGACAAGTGTCACTTTTCGGATTATTTTTTGGACAACTTTTATATTTTTTGGGCAACTTGTGTACTTTTTGGGCAACTGGTGGACACTTGGCGTCATATGGGTCGAGTTTCCCAATTGCCTGGTCTAAATTAAGAAACTCTGAATTCTGGGTCAAAAAAGCAAATCAATTGGGCAATCGGGGCGTGTTAGGTATTATCCCTTAAAAATAATTATATAAAATGAAATTCTACTCAAGGTTTTAAGAAAACACAATCAAAATATATGATGATAAAAGTACGCGTTAAAGTTATTACAAATAATGTTCAAATATTCTAAGAATAGCAACCAACTCTAATGCTCCGATGATCGTTTTGGACAACGGAATGTGAGAAGGCTTGGTTCCGGAGCTCTTTCACCAACATATCCTTCTAATCTCCGCATTTGAACCCGAAACTTGAGCCTTTTGTCGATTCTTGCAAAGAACTTGATAGCTTGCTTCACATCGTTTCGTCTCCATGTCATGTGTTGTAACCAATCTTGCTTTCGCCCTTCGGTGTGATTCTCAAGAATGGTGTCAAGCTCAGCCCTGACATGTATCAACGTTTCATCGCTGAACTTGTGAATATCTTGATATCCCAAGACCTTCGGCGAAACAGATCGAACAAATACAACACCAAATGGTTTGTCAAGCAACTTGTATCGTTGCTTTTCTACAATGCCTGGTGACGACGTCAAATAATCCTGATATTTAAGTGTCAATTTCCCCCTATTATGCTCATTTATTCTACTTATTATATGATATATACTTTGATTTCTTTACTTTTTGTATCAGGTCATGAATGAGCATCGGAGCTAAAAAACGAGGAATTTGGAAATAATGCGCAAAAGACACATTATTAAAGTATGTTTGAAGAAGCTACGGCGTAACTCCACTCTCTATTATGACATATTTGGGAATTTAAACTTGAAGACCAAAGTCAATGCGAATCAAAAGTTACGGAGTACCAAATACTTAGTTACGCCGTAACTTAATTAAGACTTCCAAGCTTCCCTCGAATTGCTGGTTACGCCGTAACAGGACTAACGAGTTACGACATAAGAATGACTACGAGAGTAACACTAGATCCATGAATTAAGCTACGACGTAACATACTTGAAGACTACGCCGTAGAAGAAACCCTAATATTGGAGTTACATCATAACACTTTCCTCAACTACGCCGTAACTCATGACCTTTGGATAAGATCTTACAGGATTACACTAGCTACCGCGTAACACTATTTTGAGCTACGCAGTAGCTATGATCATGCCTATAAATACAACCCTAATTTCTGCATTTCATATACAACTTTCTCACACACAAAGTCATAGATCGTTGGGGACTTCTCAAAGGCCTTTCTATAGCAGCATACAGAGCATTTTCAAGGGAGAAATCATGCCTAATACACAATAAGTTTTAGCATTTTATCATTTTATTTACATTTTGAATTCATGAATCTTGTAAACATTTATTTGAGGGTTTTATTTAATCTGATCGGCTAAGCACCTCTAGTGCTAGCCTAATTATGATTCCTATATTAATTTAATTATGTTTTCGCACTTTTCTTAATGCTTTTATGTGTGTGCATGCTTAGTTTATCTTGAGAACCTTTAATTACGGTAGTTTAAAACACCTGGTTATACTCGGTATGCTAGGAGAATTGACCATAGGACCTTGGCGTAGTTGAGTTGCAAGGATATGGTTGGGATGACAACCAATCACGGACCTTGTGTGCTAATTGACCATAGGATCACTTTCCGGGGTGGAGGAACTTAAGTAGTTAAAGTATGCTCTATGATCGTGACAATGGACCATAAAAGATAAGTCTAGCATGTAGTGGCACTTAATGACTCAAACCCGTCTACTGTACGTCGGCTTACTAGCATGGGGTAGTGCTTGTGGTTCCCGGCAGGATTCGGGGGAGATAGGCTAAGGAACTTGACCATACGACTCTAGTAACATAAGTCCTCCCCACCTAAAGCATGAGATTAGTTTTATAGGATGCATAATTACAAGTAATGTAGGATGAGTAATTAGGCTAGTACATTTCTCTCTTATTGCTCACAACTCTCATTTTATTTACGCTTTATTTATTTTTCAGTATTTAGTTTAATTAATCATTTCAACCTCTAAAATCAATTTATTTAATGACATTAGACTTAGATATAATCCGCACTACATAGCTCTTGGGACGACCTCAGTATTACCATTTACCAGTCTATACACGACCGGATTCTCTGTCCGTTAGTGCATATAGGTAGACCTTAGGTAATCGAGTAATTATAAATTTAAGACCTGGTCAGAAATCCTGCATCACCTGGCGGTTTGAGATCAAGTTTGATGAGATTAAGTTGTTTTTGGTAGCTTTCCACTCCTAAATGAACATCTTCTACTTGGGCCTTGATCACAATACTATGTATGTAAAGAAGTACGAAGTTTATGATGTCGTATTGAAGACTTCCGGGTAGATGCTCAAGTTATCCTTGAATCTTCAACAAGTACATGTCTTCGATGTCATTAAGGTTCAATCTTGGATAGTCAGCTTCACTAAAGATACACTCTTTGTCATCTGCTCTTTGAACCTTGATCTCTGTCAGAAAGTTGTAACCATAACTTGATTCGTTTTCGGCACTTTTGATGGAAAGAATCTTGTCCTTGAAGTTGACCTTGCCTTTTGTAGTACACGTAAGCTTTCATTTATAAAACCATTTGCATGTCTCTAGCCAATGAAATATTCCTAACTCTGTTTCATCATTTTATTTAGCAATTGAAGTCTCAAACAAATCACTAACCTGTTCTTCAAGACCTTCTTGTACATAATTAGCTGCTCGGAACTTGGTAAGAGATGTAGCGTATCTCTTCGGATCCATATTACCGTACATCAAGTTTTCTAAGTCATGATTGAAGAAATATGGCTTGGGAATCTTGGGATTGTGAGGTTTACCAATGTGCGGTAAAGGTTGAGAATAGTCACGAAACTTGAATGGGTTGGGATCATGTGTAGGTCTTGCATCATCCTAATTGACGTTCTCAAATAAAGCTCTAGCAACTTGTTCAATATTGTATTCAAATTCCAGCTGAGAAGTGATAGAAGTCTTGAACTATGAGAATCCTGCTTTGTGAATATTGACACATCCGATAGTTGTAGTTTCTGAATCTTCATTACTTGTTTGAATTTCTTCGTGAAATCTACAACTGATCCTTCAGTTGGAACTTCATCTTCTGGAATATCTGGATATGCATCTACCATTTCTTCAAACCAATCAAACTTTCGTGAAGATGGATCGACCTGTTCTGGAGCTGGTTCCATTTGTGAATCTTTTGGAGGTTTAGGAACATCTTCAACAACTTTGTGATGTGGGGTGTCATCATGTAGTTCAACATCATCGAACGTTTCCGTATCTTGAGGCACAAGCTCTTCTTCTTAAAAGTGTTGAACATTGGAAGTTTGTAGTCTTTCAGTAGGTCTAGTTGTTCGTGTACGTTCTCTCTTGGCTTGGCTTGGTCATCTGTATCTGAATCATCATGATGACGTTTGCTTGACTTGGCCTTTTTGCATGGATCATCTCTCTTTTCAGCTTTCTTCATGGATTTGATCAATGCTTTTTGAAGCTCACTCTCTTCTGGATCATTTAGGGTAGCTTCCAGCAGTTGACCTTTAAGATCTTCAGCAGAAGGCTTGGAAGGTTTTGTCTGAATCGTGAGAGGAGTGGACTGAATTTGATGAGCAACAATCCCATCAAGCTTGTTTCTGACGTATGTTTTAAGAACCCTTGGTAGTGGATCTTGGAGGTATTTTCCTACCTCTCTTGGTAAGTTGTTGCTGAAGAGTTCTTCCATAGCTTTGGAGACATCATACATCTTGAACTCATCGATGTCTTGTTGTTGAGATTGAACCTGAGCTTGTAGCTTTGCAAGTTGCTCCTGAATAGATTGGAGTAATGAAGGATTTTTTTGTTTCTCGGTAGGTTTTGGTGAGGGAGGCTTGGTTTTGGAATGTTGATCAAGTGGTGATTGGGTTGGAGTTGGAATTCTGGGTGGAGTTGGCATACGTTGATCACCATCAGAGTCGTTATCATCTTGATCATCATCATCATCCTGATCATCTTCGTCTTTATCTTCTTCTTCTTCTTCATCACTTTTCATTTATTCATCAGATTCTTCTATTTCAGATCTGGAAGATGCATCTTCACTTTCATCAGCTGACTCATCTTTGTTTTCTTCATCCATTTGAGAAAGGGTAATTTTAGTGTCATCCTCTGGTTCAGACTTAAGTTTCTCTTCTTCAACATTCTTTGTTCCAGAACCTTCACCTTTCTTTGAGAGTTTAGCAATTTCAGCAAGATAATGTCTTTTGTTTTCTTGTCCTCATCATTTGTTTGAGTGTAGTACATGGAATCTGAGTTGTTGAATGGAACTAGTTGAGTGTCATTTGATTGTTGTGTTGAATCATATGGGATAAGTTGGTTTGTTGCTGATTGTTGAGGGTAAGACAAGTTATGTTGTTGGACAAATGTGTGGTTTGACTGTGGAGAAGGAGCAAAGTGAGATTGAGCAAGCAGTGCTAACGAGTTTGACGGTGTAGGAAGTGTATTTGACCCACGAAGAGCTCGATCCTTGTCAACCTCATACTGATGGTGCTTCAGATAGTCATATAACAAACCATATGATGTATTGTGAAGATTTTTTGCTTGACGAACAAACGTGACGTACTTTTTCCAATCAGGACCAAGACACCTGATAAACTTAGAGTTGACTGAAATCTTTGGTAAAGTGATGTCGTGTTTGTCCAAATCATTGATGATGTTTGTGAAGCAGTGGTAATAAGACTCTAGTGATTCCCCTGGTTCAATCATAAACATTGTATATTCCATGTAAAGTTTGGATTCCATATCCTCTTGATTCAGTTCAGTGCCTTCCATTAAGAGATGGACGTTTTCCCACATAGCCTTAGTTGTTTCCTGGGCATCAATAGTTCGAAAGATCGGATTAGGTATTCCTTGAAGAATATATATCATTGCATATTCATCTGCTTCACGATGAAGCATTTGTTCAACAGTCAACTGAGACTCAGGAACAGTAACAACTGTTTCAGATCTTGGAGGAATAGCCGTTGCATCTCCTAGAACTGTTGTAGTCGGCATTTGGAATGGACCTTCAAGGATAACCTTTTTCATATACTTGCCATGGGGTTTTTTTATGTTTAATGAACCTTAGGAATCGACTTACCCATTGAACATAATTACCGGGTGTAACACCCCCAAAATTTTGTACAGCGGAAGACTAATCAAGCTTTTGGGCTGCTACGGGAATTGGAATCCGTCACAAGTCATAAAGAAACGAGATAAAGTAAACATAAGTAAAAACAAAACCAACCAGGGTTTTTAAGTTTACATTCATCCCAAATAATCCAAAGTAAGGCCCAAAATAAGTTTAAAGATAGGTCCACGATAAAATATCAGAGTTTGAAACAGATCCATAAACCAAGACGCCAAGCCAAGCCATCCAAACACAAGCATCCCAAGCCATCACTTAATTACCTGAGAAAACGCGCTAAAAGTCAGCTTTCACTGGTGAGATCATAAGTTTAAATTCTTAAGTCAATCAAGTGGACATATATGCAAAACTCTTGCTAGCTAGACTAGGCCTCGTTCAACAAAACAAACCCTATATGTGCACACTATAGTCCAAAACCAATCAAATCAATATGCATTCGCAAGGATGCGACATGCCCAACATTCGCAAAGATGCGACATGTTCTTGCATTCGTAAGGATACGACATGCGCTGCATTCGTAAGGATACGACATGCTCTACAACTTACCTAGTTCTATAAGTATAGCAAGTTTTGATTCAAACAACATTAATAGTCCACATAAAACAATTTGCACGTTTCTCACCCAAAGATTTGAAAACAATATTCAAAAGTAAAAGTGAGGCTATGACTCACCTCAAGTCCAGATATTAGCTCAAAAACCGGTAGAAACAAGAAGTATCTGAACTCAAACGACGGCAACTACGGACTCGACACTTCCTAACAATATAAACTCTTCTGAATTATTCCCAATCCTGAACGTATTCCTTTTTACTTTCCAAAATCCGTTTCTCTTATTAGGTTTGGCGTTTGGTATCCGTGTGGGTGGAAGGTCGACTCAACACAATCCATGAAACACATCAAAAGAAATAATAACGATCTATCGATCTAGTGTTGGCCTAATATATTCTTTAAATAAATCGTCGAAGTTTATCGAGTTCATCAACTCGCTAATCCTCCACAACCTATTTACCTAATATATTATTCCAAAACCATACCAAGTCCTAAATCACATAGCATGTAGATTACTATATGGTAAGTTTTGAAGTCTAAAAAGTTTCCTAAATATATCGTCAAACTTATCGAATTCGTCAATTCACAAAATATTTAATAACTTATTATCCCGCACTCCTACCACAACCTAAAGGCGTTGTAGGATACATTATTCGATAATAAACCCTTTTTATATAACTAAATAGGTCCTACTTAAGACGTCGATTAAATAAGTTAAATAGTTATATTAAACGAGTATATTAACGTCATACATCCGTGACTAGAAGGCATAGTCAACACTTAATAAAATGGTCAACTTGGATT
Source organism: Artemisia argyi (assembly GCA_030686995.1). NCBI lineage: Eukaryota > Viridiplantae > Streptophyta > Magnoliopsida > Asterales > Asteraceae > Artemisia > Artemisia argyi. The sequence continues at coordinate 30,981,687 of CM060678.1, forward strand.
TAGGTGCCCTCGAATCTTTATAACTCGTAAGTTCTCATTTTATTTCCCAACAGCTCGCTTCATTTCGTAAAACAATTCGCGTTAAATTTATATTTCCATTTTTAACAATTTAGTCATAATAAAGTTTCCGACAATATTATACTATTTTCATAGTCCAATATATATCGTTAACATTATTACTTTTATTACTCGAGATCTCCTATATATTATATACGCATTTATATAAATACATATACGTTTTCACATTTATATATTTATTTGAATATTTATATCGATATATAAGTTATAACGAGTTTTATTGGTTGTGTAATTATTAATTGTTTCGAGTTATAAAAAGACGAGTCACATGTCCAAGTCATCACTCTCGGCTCATTGTCCAAATCCAAAATGTTAAGGCATTTTTCAAAGTTAACCGTTGACTTGAAAGTCAAAGTGACTCCGACTCGCACAACTCACAAGTCAAAAGTAATGTCAAGTATAACAACTCCGTCAATCATCCCATTTCACAAGCTACAACAATAGGGTCCGACTACGGCACCCGACTAACCTATCTCCGTCATACTAGTTTGATTGTCTCACAATCGGTCCCTGTTTGATTGTCTCACAATCGGTCCCTGTTTATTCCCTGTTTATGCTCTTCTATACCTCCGGGTCGACTTACCAAGTCAAACCCGAGCCGAGAGACCCACTTGGGTCTCAGCTACACCACGAGACACGAGGACTCATCCCCAAGACCATCTAGGTCTCGGCTAGGCTCACACGAGCTCACCAAAACAGCCAAACAGACCCTTAGGGTCGCGACATCACAAGGACAACAACAAGAATCAATTTGCAATTAAATCTCAAGCAAAACAATACTCCAGAAAATCAACACCATCGCTATCATGACTACGAGCACAAGACCATCAGGAAAACCACATAAGCTCGAAATTAATACCAAGCCGAGAGCCTAAGCTCTCGATTTCAACTCGACACCCACAAGAAGATGAAAACCCGGATACCAAACTATATCAAATCACGTTTCTCTATTTAAAAATACATTTCCTCACATTTTTAGTCAAACCCGAGTCCAGGAAACATGTAACCCGTTACTAAGAGTCATGGTTTCATCAATACCAAGTCACGAGTGAGTGTGATTCAGTCTCACCTTTACCTTTTTGTTGTACAAGACGTTGGAGTGCTAAAAACACAAGAAATAGGGCGCGTTTGGATGTTAACGGGCGCGTGTAGTAGTGGATCGGGAAGAGGAGATGATGGGGATTCAAGTGGTGGTGGTCGTGTGGTGTGGTGGCCGGCGGCGGAGCTGTGGTGTGGCCGGAATTTAGGCGGTGGCTAGGGTTGGTGTAGGAATAGAGAGAGAGAGAGATGAGAGGATAGTGAGGGTGTGTTTGTTTTGTTTGTGTGCAAGGAAACCACAAGAACGAATTGTAGTTATACTCTTTTTTTTGTTTTTTTTATTATTATTTTTAAATATAATGATAATACTAATAATGAAAGGATGGGGGGGGGGGGGGGGGCTAGTCATAAAACACAAGGACCATTTCCGTAAAATTTTCAAAGTATCCCGACACCCTCAACCCGAGCTTTTTTTCATATCTCAAAATTTCTCAACGCACGTTAACTCACGCACCATTTTTTTCAAAACCGCCTTTCCACAAAATTTGATCATAAATACGTTCGTTAAAAATATAACACAACCGTTATTCAAATTTTCAAATTGGTTAGGTTATCCTAGTGTCGGAGTTAACGTAGTTCCTAATAGACGTCACAACAATAAATCATGACATATATTCCATATCTAACCAATAATTCCAATTAAACTCCACATATAATTCATAATTCAAAACCACGGGTTTAAATTTTACAAATCCATTGAGAATAAACTCCAAATATTTTATATCTTTAAGTTTTAGCGTAATGCGGGTTTCAAAATAGCTCCCTAAATTGCCAGTTGTCACATCCTCCTAGCCAAAAAAAAAACCCGTCCCGGGTTTCACTCGGAACTTTCCAACTACGAAGCAAAAAGCTTAGGATCTCTCTTCCGAAAATAATCCTCACGTTCCCACGTGAATTCCGATCCGTGACGGAAATTCCAACGAACTTTGATGAGCGGAATACGACTGCACTTGAGTCGCTTAATCTCTCGATCCACAATCTCGATAGGCACTTCCACGAAATTCAAACTCTCATCTACTTGAATATCTTTCATCGGTATAACAGGTGTTTCATCCGAAAGGCACTTCTTCAAATTACTCACGTGAAATACATCATGCAGCTTACTCAATTCCTGTGGTAGTTCCAACCGATAAGCTACAGGCCCAATTCTCTCCAGAATCTGAAATGGTCCAATGTAGCGGGGGTTGAGCTTCCCACATTTCCCAAAACGTATCACTCCTTTCCAAGGCGAGACTTTAGCATCACTCGGTCTCCTACCTGGAACTCAAAAGGTTTACGTCTCTGATCGGCATAACTTTTCTGTCTATCACGAGCTGCTTGCAACCGATCATGAGTTTGAGTCATTTCTCCGTGGTTTCTAAAATAAGCTCGGGGCCTGTGAGTTGGCTGTCACCAATCTCAGCCCAACCGGAGAACAACATTTACGACCGTATAAAGCTTCAAATGGTGTGGCCTTAATACTCGTTTGGTAGCTGTTGTTATAAGAGAATTCTGCAAGAGGTAGATATTTGATACATGCGAATCGCACCAGGCTTTACCTCTTGAGGGATCTAGATAAGCTTACAACCCCCACCAGGCAGTGTACCTGATCGTTGTAGTATAGTATAGTGACAAGTACTGAGGGATTGATCGTTCAACTCAGGAATAGTGTCGCTAGGATTAGAAAGCCTAAAAACTAGGTCTAGAGGTGAAGGATAATTCCTTTTGTATTTTTATGTTTTTATAAAAGCAATTAAAAATCTCGGTTTTTGGAAGAGTGGGCGGAATTAGTTGCTAATCAACTAAACCAATAACTAAGATGTAATCAAAATAAAATAACAAAAATGAAAATGAATCTAATTAAACTAGTGGTGTGAACAATGATAGGGAGAGCTGTGTTTACTTAGGTTTCATTACTCCCTAGATATCTTTTACAAGTTGATAGTTCGTTATAATTGCATGGATGACGGGTCGTATTCCTTAATACTAGTCGTAGGGCTGTGTACATTATTCCCTAACTCTATAGGATCCTACTTCACTCCTACGTCGAGCCGTTAGAAGCTCCTAACATGGGATCATTAGAATTCTCCTACGCATTAAATACTACCAAAAATCATAGTACAACTCAGATCATGTTTCTTAAGACGTTTAAGCATGTCACCAATGGAAGTGTGCTAGTTTTCTTAAGCCTAACATCGAATACAATCATCCGTAACAACTATAAACAACCAATCAACCCGTAATTAACATCCAGGTTTCACTACATCTAAGCAAACACACAAGAGATCTAGCCAAGCATATTAAATTCAAGACAAGCGTAAGATATATTCAAACAACACATAGACATATTGAATGAATTGAAAGAGTACTTATCTCAATTGAACATGAAAGGTTTCAAAGGGTAAAAACCCTTGAAAAAGCTATAATATTCGGACTAGGGTTTCTCTCCAAAGTTATACCCTACTTGTTCCTCTCTAATGAATGAAAATTGCAAAACTATATATAGATTTTATAGGGTGACGGCGTCAAGAAGGAAATTATGACGCCGTCAACTCGCCGCCCATAATGAAATCGGATTGCCTAGATCCAGTTTTGACGCCGTCATGTGTAATATTACTCTGGGCCGTCACTCATATTTGGACCATGACGGCCTATGGTGACGCTGTCATGTCCATAGTGTAAAATTCTTCTGGATCGTCACGGACTTTATCCACTTCCACCTCTTGTATTACTCTTGACGCCGTCACTTGAAGACTCTTGACGCTGTCAGGTACTGTTCCCAGCAAGGAAAATTAAAACTTTGCCGTTTTCTTAACTTTTATGCTCCAAAAATGTCCAAAATGCTTCCTTTTCCAGAATTCACTCCAAAAGTACCTAAAATGACAAAAGGAATGATTTAGGGCAATATTTGATCAAATAAATTCAAATCCGGGCTAAAATGACCCCCTAAAAATGGTTCATTTTTCGCCTCATCAAATACCCTTAAACTTGAGATTTGCTTGTCCTCAAGCAAATGCGCTTTTATTCTAATCAAAATACAAGTTAGGGGCTATTTAACACTAATATAAAAGTAATTACAACAAATAATCGTTCCACTAAAAACCAAAGACAAGCACGAAGGTCATACACTAGCACCTCACAAATAGTGTTTAGATACTCACATCTCTCGGGTGTAATAAAGTATATATCACAATATGGAAATGGAAAACATCTCTCACTACCTGTCATAAAAAAATAGATTACCATAGGCTTGGGAAAGGATCAAACCTCCACCACATGGCGTAAGCACCTAGGATAAACTATCAAAGTGGTCTTTCGAAGGGTTATAACGTTAGGTGTAGGGATATGGAATACACGTTTTTGTTGGATGTATGCAATCTTTACTGGTGGCGAGTTAATCATCTTGGTTAATTACATGTACAATATGGCGTTGCTAAGCCAAGACTAGACTCGACTTAAGCTAATAAATGAAAAATAACAAAAACATAAAACAAACATAGAATGAAACGGGATGGTAGTCCGTATGTTTTTTCTCTTTTTTTTTCTATTTTTTTTTTAATTTTTTCGATTTTTTTGCATACCCTCTTACCCTACCATCCAAAATAATACATCATAGGGAATGAAAATTCCCCTTACACTTGAATTTTACATACTTTACAATAAACTAATCTAATGACTCGAATTAAGATAATAAAAACACTTGGAGTACTTTTAAGATTAACGCACATATGGGGGTAATAATTTGATGTTCTTCCCCATTACTCCATAACATTAGTACTTTACCCATGAGTCCCAATCGTCCCAAAACAATATGTACAAGATATGACTCGACTTAGCAACCATGTAATCAATTAGATAATTAACTAAGGGTTTAAACAAATAACAATAATGCACTAAAGATGAGTGCATACACGGAAGGCTAAGGCGATTTGGGTGTTCATTTAAGTGGGTTGTAACAAATTCTTCCTTTAAGTAAGATGCTTAAAGTTAGAAATGAAAAGATAGGCTCGGAGGGGTGTACTAGGGGTTTTGTGTACTAAAAATGAATACAACGCTAATGGTGTGGGAAAAATTAATTGACTTTACTAGCCAAATAATATGACTTAAATGGTCAAGTAATTATGATACGGGTTTAACACAAGGGTGATCCTAATACCTCTTATCATGTAGTAAATCCTACTACACGAATGTAGTCTCACTAGCGGTCTCGGGATGCATCACTAACGCAAGTTCTAGAATCTAAATGCTACCGGCACACTCATAAGCACTAATAGTAAATGCTTTTCCTATCAAATCTAAAGGCGAACCTCACATATTTGGGTGGAAAATTTTTCTGAATAGTACGGTTTTGTGCTAGTCATACAACTCCTATCCATGAGACGATTGCTATGGCTAAAGTTTCACTCCTAAATGTTGTAAAAAAAATTAAATTTGGCGCTAAAATTACACTAACAAGTATTTCTCCTAGTTTTATTACACACCTACCATCAAACAAACAAACTCAAGTGAAAGTGTATCCTATAAGGTATCATCATTTCCCTCCCCTTACACTTCGGATGAACATTGTCCCCAATGTTCAATTAAAGAATGCAAAAGTGAAATAGGTAAAAGAATGAAATCAAATACTCCCCTGATTCGTTTGGTGTGGATAGTATGTCAACAAGGTTAGATCTTCCTCCAAGAAAATGAACGTTCAAAGCTTCCCTTCCCGAAAAATAAATCATCTTCTTATCATAAATAACCTGTTAAACCTAAGAAAACAAACAAGGCAACCTCGCGTAAAATCGGCGGCAATCTATATATACTAACAAGTCCTAGAAAACAAATTAAGATATAATGCTTGTGGAATGAATGTTTGAAGATTTCTTGGAATTTATAAAACTAAAGAATTAACAAAAACTTCAAGACTCCGTTAGAAAAACAAAACTAGCAAAATTTCCAGAATTTTACACATGACGCCGTCAGGAGTTAATTCCTGACGCCGTCAGAAGTGACCTGCATAAATCTTTATGTTAAGTTTCCGGAAAATTTCTGGAAAAACTTATGTCCTATTTCCTGGAAAATTCTGCAAAACATCATTATGACTCGATACAAGCAATTGACTCTAACAAATACTAATACACATGTTCATTTAATATTGTGGAGAATCATGATCAATTTCGTTCTTAGAAAACATATTTGGGGTTTTCCCTTACACTTATCTTTTGTGAAATACCTTTGTATGAAGTTAGGACGAAGTCAAACGACAAAATAAAGTATTTTCACAATTTTAGTTTGAAACATGATCTACCAACAATAAAAATAAAGCATGCATATGGAAACAAATAACAATCAAACAAATAAAAATCAAACAAATAAAAACACACAAAACATGGGTTGCCTCCTAAGAAGCGCTTGTTTTTGTTCGAGTCATGAGCCTGACTCTACCCTTATTTAACGGAAATAGGGGAAGTTTTCCCTACACTTAGGATTAAGTGCGGGTGGAAGTAGCGATACACACCCTTAGGGTGGAAATATGCCACATGAGGAAAGAGTGGTGAATGAATTATATGCTCAAATGGGTGTGCTCCTTTTATCATAACCTTACCTAGTTGAATTGGGTCAATGGGTGAGTTGAAGTTTTCTCCTAAAAAGGGATCATCTTCTATCAATTTCTAGAGACTCCAAGTTGGGAATCCATCTTGACCTAATAAACCCGGTTTAAACCATAATGTTTTTTGTGATCAATCATGAATGGGTGATGTAAGCATGTAAGGTTATGTTCCACTCCTATATTGGCTTCCATTCCACATGGTTTAGAGTCTACTACCTTCATCGTACAACTACCCCTACTATATGGTTTGATGGGTGGATCGGGACCTATTTCAAGTCCTAAATTTTCATCCAAGGATGGAAGATTAGGCAACGGTTTTGGTTGAGGCTCCAGCTCATCAAAACTAGGAACTTCCATAGAACTAAATGAAAGGTTATGATTACAAGTATTCAAACCTATTTCTTCTAGTTGTGTTTGGTCCAAAGGCTCTACCTCTATTGGGGTTCCTATAGTCTCTTCTACTTCTTCCGGGTAAGTCACGTGCGGTGTGTGTGCCTCAAATGATGGTAGGACTTGTGGGGTACTTTGTCAGCTTATGTTATTTACTTCATCATTCCTTGTGTCAAGATCACCTATATCCTCAACATGTGTTTTTACACTAGAATAAAAACTGGATTTGGCTACACCCAATATGTGTGACGAAATACATATAGTCACACACGATTTTTCGAGTGTGTGTGACTAAAGGTCGCGTGACCATAGGGTACCTATGGTCACATGTTCGAGTTATTTTTAGTCTCGATTACAAAACAGTAACCAAAACCTAAATATGTGTGACTAATTGGGTACAAATTTCGTTGGATTAAGCAGTATTCGTGACCATAAACACTGTATAGTCACACATAACATTTTATTTTTATATATTTAGTCACATACAATTAAGTATAAAGTGGCCAAAAGTGTGAATATGTGTGACCATATGGTGTTTAAATTGAAGAAATGTGTGTTTTGTGTGACTATTGATCATCCAATGGCCACATAAATTGTATGTTTGTGTGGCCTTTTGCAACATTTAGTCACACAAAGCATATTACTTTTGGGTATTTAGTCACATAAAAATAAGCATAAAGTGGCCAAAAGTGTGAATAAGTGTGACCATATGGTGTTTAAAGTTAAGAAATTTGTGTTTTGTGTGACTATTGATCATCCAATGGCCACATGAATTGTATGTTTGTGTGGCCTTTTGTACCATTTAGTCACACATATCATGTTTCTTTTGGGTATTTAGTCACATACAATTAAGCATAAAGTGGCCAAAAGTGTGAATAAGTGTGACAATATGGTGTTTAAAGTGAAGAAATTTGTGTTTTGTGTGACTATTGATCATCCAATGGCCACATATATTTTATTTTTGTGTGGCCTTTTGTTACATTTAGTCACACAAAGCATTTTTCTTTTGGGTATTTAGTCACATACAATAAATCATAAAGTGGCCAAAAGTGTGAATAAATGTGACCATATGTTGTTTAAAGTGAAGAAATGTGTGTTTTTTGTGACTATTGATCATCCAACAGCCACATGAATTTTATTTTTGTGTGGCCTTTTGTTACATTTAGTCACACAAAGCATTTTTCTTTTGGGTATTTAGTCACATACAATAAATCATAAAGTGGTCAAAAGTATGAATAAATGTAACCATATGGTGGTTAAAGTGAAGAAATGTGTGTTTTGTGTGACTATTGGTCATCCAATGGCCACATGAATTGTATGTTTGTGTGGCCTTTTGTACCATTTAGTCACACATATCATGTTTCTTTTGGGTATTTAGTCACATACAATTAAGCATAAAGTGGCCAAAAGTGTGAATAAGTGTGACCATATGGTGTTTAAAGTTAAGAAATTTGTGTTTTGTGTGACTATTGATCATCCAATGGCCACATGAATTGTATGTTTGTGTGGCCTTTTGTACCATTTAGTCACACATATCATGTTTCTTTTGGGTATTTAGTCACATACAATTAAGCATAAAGTGGCCAAAAGTGTGAATAAGTGTGACCATATGGTATTTAAAATGCATAAATGTGTATTTTTTGTAACTATTGATTATCCAATTGCCACATGAATTTTATGTTTGTGTGGCCTTTTCTAAGATTTAGTCACACAAAGCATGTTTGTTTTATGTATTTAGTCACATACAATTGAGTCGCCAAAAGTATTTATAATGGCCACTCTTATTTAAAACAATAAAAACCATTAATAGATCACCAAAATAAACAAATCCAATACCCAAAATGCATAAATGTGTCACCCAATAGACATAAATTCGTAATATAAAAGACACAGGTTAATATGTTATCGGACAATGCAACATTGAAATTGTTTTCGATATACTACAACCCAATAGTTCTAACACAAAAACTAAAGCCTAATGCAAAATTAATCTAGCTAGGACAATTCAACAGTTCGGGGAGGATAATTCTGAGCAAAAGACTACAACCTACATTGAGTGTTTTATGCCAAGCACGTACGACGTCCGATGCTCTTTGAGTCTCCACAGCTACCCTCTCATCTTCCATCTTTGTCTTAAAATCATCGTTTTGCTTTTTCAGAAACCGTATCTCCTGTTACATCCAATTACACATAACTCCATTAGAATAACAACAATATGAGAAAACAACCAAGAACCTAAATGCCAAGAAAGGAAAAAAAAGAAACCAAGGCCTTAAGGACTATAAGCTTAGCTCATACAAATGATCACACATTACTCTATTAGAATAACAAAAAGAAACCTGGATTCAAGTTCCATAGAAATGACATGCTAGGTTGTATCTAAGGAGCTAGTGAACCGTACAGATCTTAAGCTACACAGATAATAAGGAAGCGTCTTTAACGGCTTATATATAACCCAAAATCAGGTAACATGCAACACTAGTGACATTGGTAACATGCAAGTTCAGATAATTATTACCACATGACATGTGACCATGGCATGATTCATTTATCATGTAATTTTGCACTCACATTACTGTGCAGTTACCTAAGATAGTCAGATCCTTTAACACTAAATATAAGGGGCCACACAATTAGCTTATTACATAATAACTTTAAAACTACACACAAGTGGCTTATAGTGAAACTCCTAGTACTTAAGAAGCTGTTGAAAGTCAGTACAAATTCAATGACTGAAACTACTATGCAATTTGATGTTGTGGACTTGTGGGTACTCTGTAATCAATATTCAATCGCTAGATGAATATATAACAAGAAAGACAGTAGTATAACCCATTTAACGACATGCACTTACACTAAAAGCACTTACAGTAAGTAGATTTCAAAATACAACAGAAACTCGCCTGCAAGTACATGGTGTTGAAGGCATACTTGTTACCACAAAATGGGGATCCAACAATGAACTAGTACCAAACGTTCTCCTCTTTACTTTCCCACTGCCACACTCGTGCCCTAAATCCAAATCTCCAACTAGTTCACAAGACCTATCTAGCCCATGCTTCATAAATAAGTTGTGAGTATCTTCGAAAAGAACTTGAAAAAACTAACAGGTGCCCCTGCTGATTTTTCCTACCAAAAAAAAATAAAATAATAATAGTACGTAACAACTATTTTTACAAAGCCGAGTTAGTCATAGCTACATGTTTTGTATACGAATAACAAGACGCACATTATTTCCCTGATTAAGTGCTTCTGCAGTAGCAGCACTAGTCGGCCAATATACAAGTCAAGGAGATGATATACTTACAAGTGGAGCATACACAAAGCCAAGAAAGATATTGACCAGTCACAATGCAAAGAAGCACCTGAATCGGAATAAGATTGATGATAAAGGTGTGCCCTCCCCAAGAGCAGACCCAAATAGAGTAAGAGTCAAACATAAAGAACGTATAAAGGATATAGCCATAAAATGAAAATCATAAGAATAAACAAGATAATGTGGACAACTCCAAGTCTACCATGTAGAAGTATGAAATGGAATTTAGTGTAGTGTAAAAGAGGGATCCTGTGTTCAAAGTCTGATGATAAAGCTAACGCTTTCAGAAAATAGAGTAGCATATCCACATTCCACGTTATGTTCCAGCGACAACACAATACTCATATTATAAGTATATATATTGTATCAATATCCAACCTTGATATAGAGATAGCAGGTGAATATTAAAGCAAAGATAGTCACGACTTCATTGTCGTAGCTCCCAGCCACCAATTGAGAAATATAGGATGGCACCTATAAGACATAATATTATAAGAAATCAAATAGACCATTAGATCATCATAGGAAGGGATGTCTGGATGCGCATTTGAGAAGTAATCATTACATTTTTACAGCCTGAGTGAGATATTAACCTCTTATAGCCTTAAAGTAAGGGATAGTTCGATAATTTTACATATCTTGATAATGGATTCTTTTTAGTAACTCCTTGTATGATTATCCAAATATAACATTGACCTATCAGAACCATAATCAGTTCACTGAAATACTTATATCTGATAATTGTGCCTCCAAATCAACATAATCAGTGTAAACGCATATCACCCCTTACTATTTCTTGCAGATAATTCAAGATGATATTTTCAACTCAACCCACTTAATTAAACAAAACATGGTCCAGCTCAAATACTGAGTAGTCAACTTTATACTAATATAAAAAAGAAACAAACCTGTATAGCATGTTTTCTTTAACTTCATCAGCATCAGGCTCAAAGCATGTTTTTAAGATTTCATCACGCATAGTACTTCTAAGGGTAAGGGAGATGGCCCAGGCCCTGCTAGGCGTCAAACGATAGGTACTGGATTGCGATATTATGTGACTATCACTGGTAGATGAGGATGTTGGTTCCATTTTGTCCTGCCATCAAGAATAATTCCACTTAGCACCGACTAATGAAGATCAGTTACATGACAAACACACACCAGTTACATATATATGTAAGGGACATTTGATAGTTACGATTTACAACCAAGCACATTGTTCGGTTGCTCAACAACGGAGGATCATGGACAAGCATTTACGTGAAGTTATGTTATGAATTGTTAAGTACATGAGTCAAAACTTTCGTCTTTTATTTGACCAAATCACCGAAGAAGTTACTGCTAGAAGTAGCTTATAACGATCTTGCATAGAAGTTAACTTGAAACCCATATAATAAGAAAGAATGAAATACCTGTTGAGATGCAGCAATAGAAAGCCTTGAATGAACGAACTGCACTAAGCAATCAGGAAGGTTAGGCACTGTTTTCAATACCCACCCATGAAGCTTCCCTATTGGAAGTTGTATATTAGACCCAACAAGACTATCATCCCACATATTTAATTCAGCAGCACCTTTACCACACGACGAAACATCCGATAATACTAAATTATTAATATCCGGAAGATCAAATTTTTCACTCCCTTTCGATAACTTTGTATTTCTAGAATTCCAAGACATAACCCAACACAGGAGTACGTATAATTAACTGTTCGTCTGTTCCTACTTTAAGACTTTTTATAAAATAAAATCTATATATTAGACAGTAACCACAACAAATAACAAATTAACTATGGGGGTGTTTAGCATTAAGTTTTGAATTGTCAGAATCACGTTGTGAGTGTTTGGCGTATCCTGATCATCATTTAAGAATACACACGTAAAAAACCCTAAAATCATTATTGTTAAACATAAATTGATTATTTCAGTGGCGGCCGCGGCCCTAAAGACATGAGGTGCACTTTATTAAAACTTACACGTGACAAAAAAAATCTAGGACTATGTGCATTTCAAAGAAAATCGGCATCACAAACCACATATCTACATACACACCTGCAAAAATAGGAGAGGGAGAAGACTCACCATGTGCAAAAGCTGAAAGAACGAGATCATGTACAAAAATAGCAGTGATTATAAGGGAGGAGCGGCTGTAGAAGAGTGGTGCACCAATGATTTTGATTTTTAATTTTGTAAAAGAGTTATTTTGATGTAGAAGAGTGATTATTAGCGATTATATCATTAATTTTGTGAAGATGGATATGATTTTGATTTTGGGGGAATTGAATATGTGTGACTAAATGAGTGGAAGTTTAAGGGAACAACATATGGAGGGATTAAGAAATGTGATTTTGATTTTTGGGGAAAATTTGGGCGGGATTAAGAAATGAGTGAATAGCATACGAGAGGGATTAAGAAATGTGATTTTGATTTTTGGGGAAAATTTGGGTGGGATATAGTGAAAATATTTTAGGGGGAAGACTAAATTTTGTCGAAAACTTTATAAAGGCCATGTATTAATCCAATGTTTTGAAAACCGGTTTTTAATTGATCCGGTCAAGTTATCGGGTTACCGGGTTATCTGTTCAACCGGTTCGACCACTGGGTCAACCTGATTTTCTATTTAAAAAGATAAAAAAAAACCATTTTTTTAATAAAAAAAAAGTATATATATATAAATCATGACAAATATAATATCTGGAATATAGTAGAAAGCCTAATCAAATATAAGAAAGTTAGTGGTAAAAGTTCGATTAGATATCCGAAGATTAGAAAAGTATACGACTTAGAGATCGGTTGACTTTTTAAAGACATCCAACAACTAGTGGCGATCGGTTAACACTTAATTCGTTTAGTTAACAAATAGCTAGTAGAAGACCCGATGTAATATCGTGAAGGAACAAATATGTTTTTTTAGTTTTATGATATGTTATTAGGAGTTGAGTTATTTAAAAAACCATACATTACTCACATACAAAGGGTCATATATGGACCATTGATTTAATTTTTATCAACGGTTAAGATCAAAAAAATTACTACTAAAAAAATACACGGAGGGGCAATTTCGTAAACTTACAATTCCAACAAACACCCATTATCGCTTTCATTTCGTCATAACTTCCCTCACCAAACACACACTAAAAACACACACTACTCACGGAAATAAACCGATCAAAATCCAAGCCCTAGAAACACACCGGATCTACCAATCTCACCAGAAAAAATGGCGGAAAGTGGTGGAGATGATATAGTACTGAAACCATACCCATCTCAGGCGAAAAAGAAGAATAAAAATACGGTTAAAAAACCGATTACAGGTATACTGATACATTTTAAACAACTACTTTACTATCTCTTACTATCATATATGTTTGAAATATTGATGCATACTATGTATAGAGAGTATACTGAAGATGTTATGAATTTACATTGATTATTGAATGTTTATGCAAGTTATTGTGATTTTGTGAAGAAATAAGTAACTAGAAATTATGTTTTCAAAGTTAACAGATAGAATCAGTTGATGTTGAAATAAAAAACACATATTAGAAGCATTTATTCAAGGCATCTTATGCAGCTAAGCCTTCGGCTTAGCAGTAGAAGATGCCTTTGGCGAAGCCGAAGGCGTCTTCTGCATCTAAGCCACAGAAGATGGCTTCGGCGTTTTCATATTAAAATGTTATGAAACATTTATTACGTTTTCCTCCATATTAAAATGTTATGAAACGTTTATTACGTTTTCGTACATTCTTTTACAATTTGTTTCTTTTATTTTTGTGAATTCGCAACGGGTACCCGAAATGAGCGGTTACCCACGGTTCGGGTCACGGTTAACCATTTAAGACGTTTAATCGGTTTCTTCGGTTTCGGGGTTTTTTCGGTTTCGGATTGAGCGGTTCGGATCGGTTCGTTGGTTTCTAGGATTTCTTGAACACCCCTAGTTGTGGCACTACATCTCCACGAATTATGTAGTGACATGTGATGTTTGTTTTATATAAAATCGAAAACGGAACCAAATAAGATCAGTTCGTTTTGGTTCGGCTCGGTTTATCAGTTCAGTTCGGTTTTCGTTTGATTTTGCTTGGCCCTACAAAACACTACCCTAGACTAGAGATGCACAAAGCCCGGGCCAGGCCAGGCCAGGTTTGGACTTAGCTAGGTGTGTAGACAAGCCGAGTCGAGCCGAGTACTACCAAGCTCAAACTCGAATCGATTAGTAAATTCGAGCTCGAAACTCGACTCGAGCTCGATTGTTACCAAGCTCGAACTCGACTCGATTAGTAAAATTCGAGCCTCACGAGCTGAGTATATTCGAGCTCGAACTCGACTCAAAAGTGTACTCGAGTAGCTCGAGTTCGAGCTTGGCTCGTTTATATCGAGTCAATTTCGAGTAGTTTACGAGTCGATCTCGAATAACCGAACACTACTTGAAAATGGCTCTTCTGCTCAGAAATGAAATATTCCTGGTCGCAAGCTGTCTCGGCTCGTTTACAACCCTAGCCTTAGCTGCAATTAAGTTTTGACCGAAAATAAAAATTCCCTCCCAACTTTTAACAAATCCCCACCTAAGATTTTCCCCAAAATCAAATCAAATAGTCCCTATCCCATTTGTATATGTTATCTCAGATCTCAAAATCCTCTTCATAGTATTTTCTCCCCAAACTAGTTCTCTTCATCTCTCTAACATCGTGACAAGAGATGTGGCTTTGTATATGTCTTCCATCAAACCAGTTTGTCCCTCCCCCTAAATCAAAATTTGTTTCCCCCTAACCATTACTAACGCAGTGAATCTCAATTTCGTTTTGGATGGTATCTCTAAATTACTGATTCTCACATCAATCGATTTCATTGTGAATCTCGATTGCGGTTGATTTTGGTGGCGTTCTCATTACTTGATCTACTTAAGTATACTACTCCTTTAAATTTATGTGTTGTTAATTTCGGATTGGTTTTGTAGAAGCATTTTTTATTTTCCATAATTATCTTGGGTGTGGTAGGTTTCTATATCTAATTCATGTATACTTACTGATTACTGGTAACTCGTGTAAGTGTTATTTTATTTTATTTTATTTTATTTTTTTTTTTTTTTTTTTGGTAGTGTGAAATTATTCAATTGTATGTTGATGTGTTTAGGCCTTGATTTTAAACACACTTGAACCAAAGCTCTTTGAAAGTATTTAGCCTTATTGGTTATGTGTATGGCAAGATAATATATTGAGTTAGGACCTCTAGATATTAGATGTTAAGTTGCATGTTATTGGATTTTGAAGACAGTAGCAATTGGATCAAGTGATGTTAATTGGATGATTTGGATCGGTTCATATATGGCAGAAAAAGTGTGGCCAATGATCTTTTAGATGTACGAGTTCGTTTTGTGTGGCTGGCTTTGGTTTAATAATCGGTAGCATGTGACATGAAAGATACATGCTTATTGTAATTAAGTCAAGGCTACTGCATAAAGTTTTTTATGAGATTATATGCAAATCAAAAATTATGGCCGTGTATAAATACATACATACAGGAACTTTAGTAATCTCTTAGGATTTGTGGGGTCACTCATTGGCCTTCAAGAAACAACTGTTGAGAAGCCCACTGGCCTTCAAGAAGCTATCACTGCCTTAACATGTAGCTACATATTCTACATAGATTTTTCAAATTCAACCCATTGACTTGTAAATGGGCTTATTTGAACTTATGCTTTTATCTCTTATAGGTCAAGTTTGAGTTTTAATTGTTGACTCGTTAACAACTTGCATGTTTTGTCACGTTATGTCTGCCTATATTGGGGCAACTAAGTAAACGTGTGCAGTAAAATACCCGCAAGGCTGGGACTTTTTAATTATTGGAGCATGACTAACAATTAAGTAAACGTGTGCAGTAAAATACCCGCAAGGTTGATGTTTTATTAGACCGTTAGGAACAGAGGATGTTGTGAGAGTTTATGCATAGGAAAACATATAGGAGATAGCAGACGAGCTTGCCTTTTCTGTTTCAAAAGTAGTGGATCAGTTTCTTGGATTCAGCAGTTCCTTAAGTTCTTAGAATTGTGAAGGTCAATGATGCGACCTAGTGTGCTTCCTTATTTCTTGTTTATAATGTGCTCCTTCTAGATTGAGTGTAGGATGAAGTCATGAGCACTTATTGGTATACTGATCTTTCCATGTGAACTATCAATTACGAGTATCTGTTATCTCCGGAGGATCAATTTCTGCACCAGAAATCATAAAACTTCTTGTAAGTTAGTATTACTCATTGCTTTTTTGGCAGCTATGGAACAATAATGGGCGGACTATTATCAGAGAAGCTCTTAGACACCAACTAGTCAATCCCTTTTGCAGGACCTCCACTTAACACTCCCTCGCATCAGAAATACAAACAGGTATGTTAACTTTTCAAATAGTATATTTAAAAAACATTGTATAAAAAAGTCACCATGAATAACTAAAAAAAGTTTCAAACGGTACTGAATATTTTCATATACCAGATGGTTGATGCATGGGGCGAACGGAGTCTTTTCCAAGCTCTTCTTAACACTCTTAATCAGGTAGTAGTAAAACATGGAGTCTCTATACCAAGTACTGCTGTAAAGTTTGTACTAGATCAGGTAAACTCGCTCACTCAAATTTGTCTGTTAAACAAATAAATTAACAAGTTGTCAAATAACCTTTTTTTTATACCGAATGCTGCAATACGATTGTAATTGGAGCCATTTGTGGCAGGGTCAATGGTGGGTGTTAGCTTGGGTTTTCAGAACATATCAAAGACTGTACTGCAATATTCTCACTTAAACTTGATGAAGATGCAAACATCATTCAAGAAGTTATAAGCAAGGGGAAAGATCACAATCTCATATCACAAATCTATTTCTCTCTTCGTTTACACAAAGTCTGATTCCATCTCTAAAAGTTTGTAATCTGTTTAGGTTATCTTGATCTAGGATTTGGTATGGCTTTAGTGGTTTTGAGAGTTTGTAGCAAGGATTCTTGTATAAGTGTGTATTGTATTTCTGGTATTGCATCCATTTGGGGGCAATATATTTTCTCTTGTATTTGTATTGGTTAGAACCTATTTTAGGGACTAATCTTCTATATAGTAATAAAAGTAATATATTTTCTCTTGTATGTGTATTGTGATATGGTGTGACTATTATAAAGCCTATAGTCACATGATCGTGCTACAATTAAATGTGACTATACACATTAAGTTTTGGCAAGCAAACACACACTAAACTATAGACACATATATTAACTTATGTGACTAAAAATGCTAATAAGTGTGACCATATACTGTTTAAAGTGAAGGAATGTGTATTTTGTGTGACTATTGATCATCCAATTGCCACATGAAATTGGTTTTTGTGTGGCCTTTGGTAACATTTAGTCACACAAAGCATGTTTTTGGGAGTGTATTTAGTCACATACAACTAACCATCAAGTGACAAAAAGTGTTAATAAGTGTGACCATATGCTATTTAAAGTGAAGGAATGTGTATTTTCTGTGACTATTGATCATCCACTTGCCACATGAATTTGGTTTTTGTGTGGCCTTTGGTAACATTTAGTCACACAAAGCATGTTTTTTGGAGTGTATTTAGTCACATACAACTAACCATCGAGTGACCAAAATTGTTAATAAGTGTGACCATATGGTGTTGAAAATGAAGGAATTTATGGTTTGTGTGATTATAGATCATCCAATTGCCACATAAATTTGGTTTTTGTGTGGCCTTTA
Source organism: Artemisia argyi (assembly GCA_030686995.1). Classification (NCBI taxonomy): domain Eukaryota; kingdom Viridiplantae; phylum Streptophyta; class Magnoliopsida; order Asterales; family Asteraceae; genus Artemisia; species Artemisia argyi. The sequence goes on from CM060678.1 coordinate 30,999,868, forward strand.
CTAACATTTAGTCACACAAAGCATGTTTTTGGGAGTGTATTTAGTCCCATACAACTAACCATCAAGTGACCAAAAGTGTTAATAAGTGTGACCATATGGTGTTGAAAGTGAAGGAATGTATGGTTTGTGTGACTATAGATCATCCAATTGCCACATAAATTTGGTTTTTGTGTGGCCTTTACTAACATTTAGTCACACAAAGCATGTTTTTGGGAGTGTATTTAGTCACATACAACTAACCATCAAGTGACCAAAAGTGTTAATAAGTGTGACCATATGCTCTTTAAAGTGAAGGAATGTGTATTTTGTGTGACTATTGATCATCCACTTGCCACATGAATTTGGTTTTCGTGTGGCCTTTACTAACATTTAGTCACACAAACCATGTTCTTGGGAGTGAATTTAGTCACATACAACTAACCATCAAGTGACCAAAAGTGTTAATAAGTGTGACCATATGCTCTTTAAAGTGAAGGAATGTGTATTTTGTGTGACTATTGATCATTCACTTGCCACATGAATTTGGTTTTTGTGTGGCCTTTGGTAACATTTAGTCACACAATGCATGATTTTGGGAGTGTATTTAGTCACAAACAACTAACCATCAAGTGACCAAAAGTGTTAATAAGTGTGACCATCTGCTCTTTAAAGTGAAGGAATGTGTATTTTGTGTGACTATTGATCATCCACTTCCACATGAATTTGGTTTTTGTGTGGCCTTTACTAACATTTAGTCACACAAACCATGTTCTTGGGAGTGAATTTAGTCACATACAACTAACCATCAAGTGACCAAAAGTGTTAATAAGTGTGACCATATGCTCTTTAAAGTGAAGGAATGTGTATTTTCTGTGACTATTGATCATCCACTTGCCACATGAATTTGGTTTTTGTGTGGCCTTTGGTAAATTTAGTCACACAAAGCATGATTTTGGGAGTGTATTTAGTCACATACAACTAACCATCAAGTGACCAAAAGTGTCAATAAGTGTGACCATATGGTGTTGAAAATGAAGGAATGTATGGTTTGTGTGACTATAGATCATCCAATTGCCACATAAATTTGGTTTTTGTGTGGCCTTTACTAACATTTAGTCACACAAAGCATGTTTTTGGGAGTGTATTTATTCACATACAACTAACCATCAAGTGACCAAAAGTGTTAATAAGTGTGACCATATGCTCTTTAAAGTGAAGGAATGTGTATTTTGTGTGACTATTGATCACCCACTTGCCACATGAATTTGGTTTTTGTGTGGCCTTTGTTAACATTTAGTCACACAAATCATGTTTTGGCTACAGTTAAATAATGTGTGACAAACTGTTTAGTGTGACTATTTGTACTGGATTTTGGCTACACTTATATAATGTGTGACAAACTGTTTTGTGTGACCGTATATGGCATTTGGTCATACTATTAGAAGCAAATGTGACTATAAGTTTAGTGTGACCATATATGGCATCAAGGTTACTTATATTTGTCACACGTTCCAAAAGCATATGTGACTAAATGATCTGGAACAAAATCACCAGTTACGTTTAGTCACATAAGGGTCGATTGTGTGGCAATAGAGGTCTTATGGTCACACATTCGAAATTCTCATGTGTAACTAATTCGTAAATGCTGTCAATTTTCCTACCTTCAGCCATACAAATATTTCAATGTGTGGCTGTTCCAAATCGAGCATGTGTGACCATAGGTCATTTTTGGCCTAGTGTTATTATAATCTAACCCTAACATTTTCCCAAGTATCTCAAGTGCTTCTTTAGGCATCTCAACTCCTATATCCGAATCATAAGGATCATCCTCAATATTCTGACTGCTTGTGTTTCTTGAGATTCATCATCATCGATCATAAAACCTAGGTCTTTTTTATCAATGTGATCATGTTCGGCTACATCCTCCGTCACATCAAGGTCACCTCTGTGTTCATCCTATATTATGGTAGTGCCTAACCATGACATGCAGCTAGGTGGCTCATACGAAACTATCCTAGGTGAAGGCTCATATGGTGCATAGGTATCACTAAGTGAGGCATTTTGAGGGGTTGATGGAGCTCCTAAGGTGAATTCTTTAAAAGTCTTACGCACTTGGCCTCTTTTCTCAAGGTACTCAATAAAATCAATATAAGATCCTGTCCTCCTCATTTCATTCCTCCATCTTGGTATATCCAAACTGGTGTAATTATATTTTTTCTGGTAAAACTCTAGTGTCGGACTTGGTGGATTCACGTTCTCCATAAATGTGAACGGAAGAATCAATGGAAAGGTTTTTACGAACAAAGACATAAAGAAAAGATAGACTAAAGAAAACCTAGAAATAAAAATAAAATCTTACTAGAAAGGAATCTAGCAAGTAGACCTAATAAAAAGAAATCCTAACCTAAACAATAACTATTCCCCGGGCTGTGGCGCCAAAAACTTGATACGTGGGAATCGCACCAGGCTTTACCTCTCGAGGGATCTCGAGAAGCTTACAACCCCCATCAGGCAGTGTACCTGATCATTGTAGTATAGTATAGTGACAAGTACCGGGGGATTGATCGTTCAACTCAGGAATAGTGTCGCTAGGATTAGAAAGCCTAAAAACTAGGTCTAGAGGTGAGGGATGATTCTTTTTGTATTTTTATGTTTTTATAAAAGCAATTAAAAATCTCGGTTTTTGAAAGAGTGGGCGGAATTAGTTGCTAATCAACTAACCCAATAACTAAGATGCAATCAAAATAAAATAACAAAAATGAAAATGAATCTAATTAAACTAGTGGTGTGAACAATGATAGGGAGAGTTGTGTTTACTTAGGTTTCATTACTATCTAGATATCTTTTACAGGTTGATAGTTCGTTATAATTGCATGGATGACGGGTCATATTCCTTAATACTAGTCGTAGGGCCGTGTACAATATCCCCTAACTCTATAGGATCCTATTTCACTCCTATGTCGAGCCGTTAGAAGCTCCTAACATGGGATCATTAGACTTCTCCTACGCATTAAATACAACCAAAAATCATAGAACACCTCTGATCATGATTCTTAAGATGTTCAAGCATGTCACCAATGGAAGTCTGCCAGTTTTCTTAAGCCTAACATCGAATACAATCATCCGTAACAACTATAAACAACCAATCAACCCATAATTAACATCTAGGTTTCACTACATCTAAGCAAACACACAAGAGATCTAGCCAAGCATGTTAAATTCAAGACAAGCGTAACATATATTCAAACATCACACAGACATATTGAATGAATTGAAAGAGTACGTATCTCAATTGAATATGAAAGGTTTCAAAGGGTAAAAACCCTTGAAAAAACTGTAATATTCGGACTAGGGTTTCTCTCCAAAGTTATACCATACTTGTTCCTCTCTAATGAATGAAAATTGCAAAACTATATATAGATTTTACAGGTTGACGGCGTCAAGAAGGAAATTCTGACGCCGTCAACTCGCCGCCCATAATGAAATCAGATTGCCTAGATCCACTTTTGACGCCGTCATGTTTAATATTACTCTGGGCCGTCACTCATATTTGGACCATGACGGCCTATGGTGACGCCATCATGTCCATAGTGTAAAATTCTTCTGGATCGTCACGAACTTTATCCACTTCCACCTCTTGTATTACTCTTGACGCCGTCACTTGAAGACTCTTGACGCCGTCAGGTACTGTTCCCAGCAAGGAAAATTAAGACTTTGCCGTTTTCTTCACTTTTATGCTCAAAAAACGTGCAAAATGCTTCCTTTTCCAGAATTCACTCCAAAAGTACCTAAAATGACAAAAGGAACAATTTTGGGCAATATTTGATCAAAAAATTCAAATCCGGGCTTAAATGACCCCCTAAAAATGGTTCATTTTTCGCCTCATCAATATTTCTCCCAACCTTTACAAAAATCAGTTATACAGGCACGTAGCATATCCTCCAAAGTTTGAATAGTTCTCTCACTCTGACCGTCAGTTTGGGGATGATAACTAGTGCTCATATTAAGTCTCGTCCCTAAAGCGGTTTGGAGTGATCGCCACAAGGCTGACGTAAAACGACTGTCGCGATCCGAAATAATCGATATTGGAGCACCATGACGAGAAATTATTTCCTTCACATACAACCTAGCAAGTTTGTCGATGTACCCAACTTCGGTCTCCAAAACATAATATTCCATCAGAACGCTTAACAAATCCGTTCTCATTTTCTACCATCCCAAAGACATTCTCAGCGGGTCAGTTTTCTGCCTTCAACGCTTCCGCTTGAGCTTCTAATATTTGAGATGGTAACGGCGAAACAACATTCATTCCTAATGACCTTACTCATAACGGTGGTATTCTCTCCTTCCGACTAAGAGTTTCAGCAATGACGTTTGCTTTACCGGGATGATAGCGAATTTCTCAATCATAATCACTTAGTAGCTCTAACCAACGTCGCTGTCTCATGTTTAGCTCTTTTTGATTCAAGATGTGTGATGAGGCGAAAAATGATCCGTTTTTAGGGGGTCATTTAAGCCGGAATTGGAATTTATTTGATCAAATATTGCTCTAATGTAACACCCCCAAAAGTCGTTAATAACAGCGGAAGACTTAACATGTCAGCGGTAGACTTTCGGGGTATTACTTCAAGGATCTTTGTCACAATCATAGTAAACAACACAAAGTGAAGTATTAAAGTTTAACTTATTTCAAAATACCAAATATCTGAGATACAAGACATTATTAAGTTAAGAACGTGTTTTATTCTGAAGGAAAATAGGTAGTTTATTATGGTTCTTGTCATGCTTTTGCCCACTCCGTGCCATCCAGATCCGTCTTGTTTAGTTACCTGAGATAAACATGCTAAAGTCAACATAAAGTTGAGTGATATTCATAGGTTTGAGTTTAAGAGTTTGAATCACAAGTTAAGAGTGTATTGTAATCACATACAATCAATATGTAAAAAAAAAAAATCAATGTTCCTGTTATTGCCTTAAGCTCATGATACTCAACGATTAACAGCCAATCATAAGTATGTATTATGATGGTAAGTAATAGGCCCCCAAAGATAGGTATTTGTCAATAACCTATTTATAAGAACAATAAAGTGCGCCTGGTGTTTTCTCCAACAACCAAACGAGGATTGTCAATCACTAATAGTACTATCCACAATTATTTACGTTCACCCTTCAGGTGATTAAGGTTCATGATCGAGGGACTTCTGACAATAGTAACTTAAGCAAATAACATTGGCCTGACGGTATTTCAATACCCGGTATAAAAGACTTGTGATCGAGTTTTAAGCATGTATCTCCCCACGGGAAAATAGTTAAAGAGTGGGCTATGAAATCACCTTAGTAGTACAGTGGTATTGTAGTCTCAACGAAGTAAGGAAACGGCTTCACACAACACAACCTAAAAGATAATGCAAGTTTCAGTTGATAGTCTAAATCTGGTTTTATCGCGATTACTTGTTATTTAGTTACGAATAAATCTCGTGTTTGTTTAAGTGCCTAAAGTTTAAAAACAACGTTATATATAATTATATCTCGTAAGTAAAATTATCGATGATTGATATAAAGTTAGTTTTTATAACGGAAATAAACGTATCGTTTTACAAGAAATAAATAACGTATTGTTATATCGTTCAAATTTTATTATCGTTATATAAGTTTTATTCGTATTATATATATATATATATATATATATATATATATATATATATATATATATATATATATATATATATATATATATATATATATGTATATATATATATATATATAATAAGTTACGTTTTATTATTTATCGTTTTAATATATAATCAAATATATATAATAAATATAGAATTTTATCAAAAGTAAATATTTCACTTCGATCCTTAATGTTTTATCAATCTTACACTTTTTACCCTTAACGGAAAATATTTACGCCGTTAGTCCAAAAGTTATATATATTTACATTTTTAGTCCAAATATCAAATCTATACATTTATTATCCTTAAGTTTTAATATTTACAGTTTATACCCCTTAGAAAACAGTTTTTATATTTTTCACTAAAGTTTACCGATTTGGCAAATTTAGTCCTTATCGCTCGTATTTTTGCAAAAATGGTCCCAACTTTACCAAATTCAAAACTTAACAATTTTATTATTTCATTAAGCTCCAAACATTTTGAAAAGCTTATTTTCGCAGCTTATTTTCTTAAAAAGCACTTATTTCACTTAAATGGGCTTAACGTGACAATATCAAGGCCCGTTAAGGTTTCGTGATTCAATGGGCTTACGAACGGTTTGGGCCTGACCTTGGACTCATTTTAGGATACCAAAAACACTGGAGTTGGGCTCCCAGGCCCAGTATATCACATAAGCTTAGTGGGCTTTACATAAGCCCACGTTGGCTTATAAAAGTTTTGTAAAACTTGGTTTTTGTCGAGACAAAAGGGGTCGAGCAAAGTAGTTAAACGAACTAGTTAGGTCGAATGAAAAGTGTTTCCCAATTGTTGGTCATGTCAAAAATGAGGTCGAGCAATAAAACATATAGGTTATGTGTCGAATTTGAATTTAACGAGACCAAAGTGTTTGTGAAAACTCACTTATAAAAACTGTTTTCAAGACTTAGAAATATTCTAAGTCTTTTCCATTTATACGAAAGGGTCAAGTGACATATAGACGTGTGATTTTCTTTATGTAAATGTTGTTATTATGATCGAAACTTGTTACATCTTGTTAGACAACATGTCAAACGTTATATAGGTTGAATAATATTCATGTGTTAAGTTTTGTATTAACGAAATAATGAATCAAAGTGAACGTGAGAAATCAATAATAAAATGTAACAAAGTTCTCCGTGTCTCACCTCACCACTTGGGGTGGAGTTCTCGTACGTATGGTTCGAAATGGGTACGTGGGATCAAGGTACTATGGTTCACTCCTAGCAAGGTTCACAACGAGCAAACTTGGTTCCTCCTTGGATCACTTGTGCACCTCGTACTTGTTTTCTACTCCTTGTCCCGATCTTGGCTTGCAACCTCCACGTAAATGTATGTTGGTACGTTTTTGAGTGTGTGTGTTTGTTTAGCTTGCATGGGATTGTTTATATAGGAGATTTAGGGTGGTGAGGATAAGTACAAGAGTCACAAGACTCATGCGTTGGCTAGTATACACGATGGCACCAATTTCTTCACCAATCGAGACTTAGCAATAATAGGAAATGTTGCATGTAATCTCTGTTCACTATCTGACATTCTACTGTGCATTTGAGTTGGTCTAGAAGTCATTGGGCAAATGTGGTGGCGTCTAGGAATATTTGCACACGTTTTGAGTTATCTTGTGATATGGTTTTTGCGTTTTACTTTGGTCCTTTCTAGGGTAGTAAACGAGTGTGAGGAAGTGTAAGTTTTATCGTTCGTGATTATTGGGCACTAGGTGAATTGAGATGAGCAAAAATATATAAGTGTTGTGTATAGAAATCGTATGAAATAGGGTACGTTTGGTTGTGTATCGCGACAGAAACAAAACAAGAAAAAAAAAATATAAAGGGTGCGTTTGGGCTTTGAGCCCTTTGGGCTTGCGTTTTTGTCTGGCCCGGCAGAAAAGAAAACAATATATATAAAAAGGGTCCGTTTGGTTTGTTAGTTGGGTTAAGTGGCCCAATGATCAACGGGGCCCACCTGGTGTGTTTTGTGAGTCGGGTTACGATCAAATAATATTAATGAGTGATCTCGGGAATTTTCGTAGGCTCCGGGAATATATAAATATCGTACTTTAATTATACGAAACGTATATTATATAAAAATATAAATATTTTTAATATATATATATATTCGCGATAATTTAGACTATCTAGGTTTGTGTGTAAGCAATGTTTCTAAGCAAAAGATAATTCAAAGTTTTACCGTTGTGATTTATATATCAAGTCTAATAAAAAAAAATTTATACGTAAAAGTGGGTATTTAAATAACGTAATAACTTGTAAGTATTTACTAACCGTTGGGAAAATTACGAGAGGCTACAGTACATACATCTTACAGTGAATTCCGTCCCGGAATTCGAGTTTAGGAGGGTTGCCAAGGGTGTCTAAGAGAAGAGGTGTGGGTATTTGGTGCGAAACTGGTCCTCGCATTCCCAAGTATACTCTGGTCCTCGTTTAGAGTTCCAACGAACTTTTATGATAGGGATACGGTTTTGTTTCAGTTGTTTGACTTCTCTATCCATGATTTCTACTGGTTCCTCGGTAAAAACGAGTTTGTCATCAAGTTGTAATTCTTTCAATGGAATGACCAAAGATTCATCGGATAAACACTTCTTGAGATTTGACACATGAAAAGTGTTGTGAATTCGGCTAAGTTCCTCAGGTAGTTCAAGTTTATATGCCATGGATCCAATTCTTTCTAGGATTTTGAATGGACCGATGTATCTCGGGTTTAACTTTCCCCTCTTTCCGAATCGTATCATTCCTTTCCATGGTGATACTTTTAACATCACTTTATCTCCAATCTGAAAATCCATGGGTTTTCTTTTCAGGTCGGCGTAACTTTTCTGTCGGTCTCTAGCGGTTTGTAAACGTTGTTTGATTTTGATGATTTTCTCGGTTGTCTCATGAACTAGATCCGGTCCTGTGAGTTGTATTTCTCCAACTTCTGCCCAGCAAACGGGTGATCTACACTTTCTACCGTAAAGTGCTTCGAATGGTGCTGCCTTGATACTGGTATGATAACTGTTGTTGTATGAGAATTCTGCCAACGGTAAGTGTTTGTCCCAACCTTTTCCGAAGTCTATAACACAAGCGCGTAGCATATCTTCTAAGGTTTGTATTGTTCTCTCACTTTGACCATCGGTTTGTGGGTGATAGGCTGTACTCATATCCAGCTTTGTTCCTAAAGCTTTTTGTAATGATTTCCAAAAATGAGACGTGAAACGACTGTCACGATCTGATATAATAGAAATTGGCACTCCATGTCGTGACACAATTTCTTTCAGATATATCTGAGCAAGTGTGTTCATTTCATCAGTTTCTTTGATTGGTAGGAAATGAGCTGACTTGGTGAGACGATCAACGATAACCCATATCGTATCGTAGCCAGTAGAGGTCTTGGGAAGTTTGGTGATGAAGTCCATTGTAATACGTTCCCATTTCCACATGGGGAGTTCAGGTTGGGTGAGTAATCCGGAGGGTTTCTGGTATTCTGCTTTTACTCTTGAACATGTTAGACATTTACTGACGTACTCAGCGATGTCGGCTTTCATATTCGGCCACCAATATAGTTTCTTAAGATCCTGGTACATCTTGTCGGAACCTGGGTGAATGGAGTATTTTGATTTGTGAGACTCATGCATGATAAGGTCACGAATACCTCCGAAGAGAGGAATCCAGCTTCTTTCCTTGAAACAAAGCATTCCATCTGATCTTTTCACAAATCCGTTTTCGTTTTCTGGCATACCAAAAATCTTTTCAATTGGTCGATTTTCTTTCTTGAGAGCTTTGCTCTGGGCGATAATGATTTGTGTTGGGAGGGGTGAACAAATAGTCATGCCTAACGATCTAACCCTGAGAGGTTTTAGTCTTTCTTTCCGGCTTAATGCATCTGCCACTACATTAGCCTTTCCTGGGTGATACCGGATTTCACAATCGTAATCGCTAAGTAGTTCTAACCATCGGCGTTGTCTCATGTTTAACTCCTTTTGATCTAGGATGTGTTGAAGACTTTTGTGATCTGTAAACACGGTACACTTGGTGCCGTATAGGTAGTGTCTCCACAACTTAAGAGCGAATACTATTGCTCCTAGTTCTAGATCATGGGTTGTGTAATTTTCCTCATGTTTCTTCAGTTGACGTGAGGCATAAGCTATTACCTTATCTCGTTGTATCAAAACTGCACCTAAACCATGGTACGAAGCGTCACAATATAGCACGAAATCTTTGCTTCCTTCTGGCAATGCTAGTATTGGAGCTTCACAAAGCTTTTGTTTTAATAGTTGGAAGGCTGATTCTGCTTCTTGTCCCCAGACGTACTTTTCGTTCTTTTGGGTCAACTTGGTCAATGGTTTTGAGATTTTAGAGAAACCTTCAATATACTTCTCCAGAGTTTTCTCTAAATCTGGTACGATAGAAGGACATAATGCCATCAGCTCGTGGAATCTCCTGTTGTAAGCCCTAAGATCGATTCCTTTGACTGCAAGGACATGGAATTCGTCTTCCAGTTTTCTTATTTCGGATCGAGGACAGTACTTCTTTAGGATCTTGGCTTTGAATTCCGTCCAGGAGAGTCGGTATGCTGCTTCTGTACCTAAAGTTTGAGTTGTAGCGGTCCACCATGACAAAGCGTCATCCATTAAGGTTCCTGTGGCAAATGTGACCCTGTTGTTTTCTGAGCATCCACTCCTTTGGAATACTGTTTCGCATCTCTCGAACCAATGGGCGAGTTTTGTTATCCCTTCAGTACCCATGAAGTAAGTCGGCTGACAAGCCATAAAATCTTTATAGGTACATTGGCGAGGTGCGGGAGCAACATTTCTTGCCGGTTGTGCGTTAGCATTTGCTTGTTCGGCTAAGGCTGCATTGATTCCATTGGTGATTGCTTGTTGGATTTCTTCCGGGGTCATGGTTGCTGCTGAGGTAGTGGTCGTGGTTCTCTTAGGTGCCATATTCCTAAAAATGAGAATATATTTTCAGAATTTTCATAATAACCATCTTGTGTTAGACTATTTAGTAACATCAATAGGTTCAAAGTTATAATAGTGTCACATATATCACGATGCAATATACGATATCATAACACTTATGAAAATAAAGCAAACATAACATCATTGATTAGATTGTCGTTTTGAGTTTACATCACTTATTTATTCTTGTTGACATATCTCTAGGACATTCAAATACAAGTTATTACTGTGATGTGGGTGAGGCTACGTCGACAATCTATGGCATTCTAGGGTTTTCCTTGGTTATCATCAAGACGACGTTCTAGTTCCTGAATTTTGGCGGCCATGGTTTCTATGATTTGGTCTCGGTCTCTCTCCCTAGCTTGTGTTTCTTGTTGTGCACGTCGCAGAGACATGACTTGGGCTCTTGTGGTGTCGAGGGCTTGATCGATGTCACACATGATGTCCTTGTTTATGGTGTTAGCAGAGCAAAGTAATCCGATGAATTCCATAGCTTCACCGAACTGGGTACTTAGTTGTTCAATCATGGTTCTCATCTCTAGGTGTCCCATCACAAGTTGTTCTATCTCAGCTGACATAACTTCTATCAGTTCATTAGGGATGTTGTTTACCAAGGTGGCTATGGCGTCTAACCTGTCTTCATGTCTTACTAACCTAGCTGCCAAGAGTGGTATGGTATGGTGAATGGGTTCTCCAGTGACTGGAAGGAACTTAGATGCAGCAAATGATGATCTTTCACCAAGTTCTCTGTTGGTGGGTGTACCTTCTTGAGATCTCCAATACTTAAGGATTGGTAGTAGAAATGACCATTTGCGAGCATTGACCCGCTTACGAGCCTTATGGTTGGTTCTTGCATAATAGTAAGGATCTGAGGAGGTAGGACGAATCTGGTAATTCCTTGGTTGATAAGTCAGAGGAGCACTGGAAGTTTTCACAGGTGGTGGACTGTTGATTGTCACTGGTACAGTAGTAGTCTGCTGATAAAATATACTAGGTAGTATCACTGGTTCTGCAGTTGGAGCAATTTCCTTTTTCCATTTAGTATCATTCCAGATGTCTTTTTCTTCAGTATATGAAAGAGCTTTTCCAGCTGTGGCTGGTTCATAAGGCTGGAATGGAGAAGTTTGCTTACTGCGTCTGATTGGACCAGATGATGCTTGAGGTGAAGTAGAGGATTGCTGACTTTCCTTATTCTTGTTTGTTGTAGGTGACACAGTCATTGGAGCAAGAGTTGGTACAATAGGTGTAGAGCTCTCAGTTTCCGAATCCGATAACAAAACAATGAAGTTGGGTTTGGAAGACATGGTACTGTAATAATCCCGATTAGTAAACATAGTTATTAGCATAATCATAACATGTAAGCATATCTCAAGTTATATAAGTAAGAAATAATGAGAAGTAATTTTTCTACCAGATGTTGGAATGTAGGCACGGAGGGCATGAAGTGGTATTTTGTAAAAATGGTCCAGTTAAAGTGTAGTTATAGTCCAATGTTTAAAAACATCTGGTTCTCTATAACCGTGGCTCTGAATACCAATCTGTAACACCCCCAAAAGTCGTTAATAACAGCGGAAGACTTAACATGTCAGCGGTAGACTTTCGGGGTATTACTTCAAGGATCTTTGTCACAATCATAGTAAACAACACAAAGTGAAGTATTAAAGTTTAACTTATTTCAAAATACCAAATATCTGAGATACAAGACATTATTAAGTTAAGAACGTGTTTTATTCTGAAGGAAAATAGGTAGTTTATTATGGTTCTTGTCATGCTTTTGCCCACTCCGTGCCATCCAGATCCGTCTTGTTTAGTTACCTGAGATAAACATGCTAAAGTCAACATAAAGTTGAGTGATATTCATAGGTTTGAGTTTAAGAGTTTGAATCACAAGTTAAGAGTGTATTGTAATCACATACAATCAATTTGTAAAAAAAAAAAATCAATGTTCCTGTTATTGCCTTAAGCTCATGATACTCAACGATTAACAGCCAATCATAAGTATGTATTATGATGGTAAGTAATAGGCCCCCAAAGATAGGTATTTGTCAATAACCTATTTATAAGAACAATAAAGTGCGCCTGGTGTTTTCTCCAACAACCAAACGAGGATTGTCAATCACTAATAGTACTATCCACAATTATTTACGTTCACCCTTCAGGTGATTAAGGTTCATGATCGAGGGACTTCTGACAATAGTAACTTAAGCAAATAACATTGGCCTGACGGTATTTCAATACCCGGTATAAAAGACTTGTGATCGAGTTTTAAGCATGTATCTCCCCACGGGAAAATAGTTAAAGAGTGGGCTATGAAATCACCTTAGTAGTACAGTGGTATTGTAGTCTCAACGAAGTAAGGAAACGGCTTCACACAACACAACCTAAAAGATAATGCAAGTTTCAGTTGATAGTCTAAATATGGTTTTATCGCGATTACTTGTTATTTAGTTACGAATAAATCTCGTGTTTGTTTAAGTGCCTAAAGTTTAAAAACAACGTTATATATAATTATTTCTCGTAAGTAAAATTATCGATGATTGATATAAAGTTAGTTTTTATAACGGAAATAAACGTATCGTTTTACAAGAAATAAATAACGTATTGTTATATCGTTCAAATTTTATTATCGTTATATAAGTTTTATTCGTATTATATATATATATATATATATATATATATAATAAGTTACGTTTTATTATTTATCGTTTTAATATATAATCAAATATATATAATAAATATAGAATTTTATCAAAAGTAAATATTTCACTTCGATCCTTAATGTTTTATCAATCTTACACTTTTTACCCTTAACGGAAAATATTTACGCCGTTAGTCCAAAAGTTATATATATTTACATTTTTAGTCCAAATATCAAATCTATACATTTATTATCCTTAAGTTTTAATATTTACAGTTTATACCCCTTAGAAAACAGTTTTTATATTTTTCACTAAAGTTTACCGATTTGGCAAATTTAGTCCTTATCGCTCGTATTTTTGCAAAAATGGTCCCAACTTTACCAAATTCAAAACTTAACAATTTTATTATTTCATTAAGCTCCAAACATTTTGAAAAGCTTATTTTCGCAGCTTATTTTCTTAAAAAGCACTTATTTCAATGGGCTTAACGTGACAATATCAAGGCCCGTTAAGGTTTCGTGATTCAATGGGCTTACGAACGGTTTGGGCCTGACCTTGGACTCATTTTAGGATACCAAAAACACTGGAGTTGGGCTCCCAGGCCCAGTATATCACATAAGCTTAGTGGGCTTTACATAAGCCCACGTTGGCTTATAAAAGTTTTGTAAAACTTGGTTTTTGTCGAGACAAAAGGGGTCGAGCAAAGTAGTTAAACGAACTAGTTAGGTCGAATGAAAAGTGTTTCCCAATTGTTGGTCATGTCAAAAATGAGGTCGAGCAATAAAACATATAGGTTATGTGTCGAATTTGAATTTAACGAGACCAAAGTGTTTGTGAAAACTCACTTATCAAAACTGTTTTCAAGACTTAGAAATATTCTAAGTCTTTTCCATTTATACGAAAGGGTCAAGTGACATATAGACGTGTGATTTTCTTTATGTAAATGTTGTTATTATGATCGAAACTTGTTACATCTTGTTAGACAACATGTCAAACGTTATATAGGTTGAATAATATTCATGTGTTAAGTTTTGTATTAACGAAATAATGAATCAAAGTGAACGTGAGAAATCAATAATAAAATGTAACAAAGTTCTCCGTGTCTCACCTCACCACTTGGGGTGGAGTTCTCGTACGTATGGTTCGAAATGGGTACGTGGGATCAAGGTACTATGGTTCACTCCTAGCAAGGTTCACAACGAGCAAACTTGGTTCCTCCTTGGATCACTTGTGCATCTCGTACTTGTTTTCTACTCCTTGTCCCGATCTTGGCTTGCAACCTCCACGTAAATGTATGTTGGTACGTTTTTGAGTGTGTGTGTTTGTTTAGCTTGCATGGGATTGTTTATATAGGAGATTTAGGGTGGTGAGGATAAGTACAAGAGTCACAAGACTCATGCGTTGGCTAGTATACACGATGGCACCAATTTCTTCACCAATCGAGACTTAGCAATAATAGGAAATGTTGCATGCAATCTCTGTTCACTATCTGACATTCTACTGTGCATTTGAGTTGGTCTAGAAGTCATTGGGCAAATGTGGTGGCGTCTAGGAATATTTGCACACGTTTTGAGTTATCTTGTGATATGGTTTTTGCGTTTTACTTTGGTCCTTTCTAGGGTAGTAAACGAGTGTGAGGAAGTGTAAGTTTTATCGTTCGTGATTATTGGGCACTAGGTGAATTGAGATGAGCAAAAATATATAAGTGTTGTGTATAGAAATCGTATGAAATAGGGTACGTTTGGTTGTGTATCGCGACAGAAACAAAACAAGAAAAAAAAATATAAAGGGTGCGTTTGGGCTTTGAGCCCTTTGGGCTTGCGTTTTTGTCTGGCCCAGCAGAAAAGAAAACAATATATATAAAAAGGGTCCGTTTGGTTTGTTAGTTGGGTTAAGTGGCCCAATGATCAACGGGGCCCACCTGGTGTGTTTTGTGAGTCGGGTTACGATCAAATAATATTAATGAGTGATCTCGGGAATTTTCGTAGGCTCCGGGAATATATAAATATCGTACTTTAATTATACGAAACGTATATTATATAAAAATATAAATATTTTTAATATATATATATTCGCGATAATTTAGACTATCTAGGTTTGTGTGTAAGCAATGTTTCTAAGCAAAAGATAATTCAAAGTTTTACCGTTGTGATTTATATATCAAGTCTAATAAAAAAAAATTTTATACGTAAAAGTGGGTATTTAAATAACGTAATAACTTGTAAGTATTTACTAACCGTTGGGAAAATTACGAGAGGCTACATCTAAATCGTTCCTTTTGTGATTTTAGGTACTTTTGGAGTGAATTCTGGAAAAGGAAGCATTTTGGACGTTTTTGGAGCATAAAAGTGAAGAAAATGGCAAAGTCTTAATTTTCCTTGCTGGGAACAGTACCTGACGGCGTCAAGAGCATTTTGATGACGGCGTCAAGAGCAAAAGTGGTGACGGTCCAATAGAAATGTGACGGCGTCAAAGCATGGCCATCAAGAGTAAAAGTGGTAACGGCCCAGAACAACATTACACATGACGGCGTCAGATCTGGATCTAGGCAGTCCGAGAATATTATGGGCGGCGGGTTGACGGCGTCAGAAGTTTCTTCTTGACGCCGTCACCTTAGGAAATCTATATATACTCTTTGTAATTTTCATTCTAAAGAGAGGAGAATTTTAGGGTCGAATTGAATAAACCCTAGCACGACTTTTACAGTATTTTCAAGGGTTTTCACCCCATGAAACCTTTCATGTTCAATTAAGATTAGTATCCTTTCAATTCATTCAATATGTCTATGTGTTGTTTGAATATATCTTACGCTTGTCTTGATTTTAACATGCTAGGCTAGATCTTTTATGTGTTTGCTTAGATGTAATGAAACCTAGATGTTGATTATAGGTTGATTGCTTGTTTATAGTTGTAATGGATGAATGATTTCGATGTTAGGCTTAAGAAAACTGGCAGATCTCCATTGTGTAACTTGCTTGAACGTCTTAAGAAACATGAACCAATGCGTACTAGGTTTTTATGGTTGTATTTAATGCATGAGCGAATTCTAGTGATCCCATGTTAGGAGCTTCTTGCAGGCTCGACATAGGAGTGAAGTAGGGGCTTATAGAGTTGGGGAAGTATGTACGCCACCCCACGATTGGTATTAAGGAATATAACCCATCATCCACGCAACTGTAACAAACAATTAACCTATAAAAGATATCTAGGGAGTAGTGAAATCTAAGTAAACACAATTCTCCTATCTACTGTTCACACCACTAGTTTAATTAGCTTTATTTACATTTTTGTTATTTTATTTTGATTGCATCTTAGTTATTGGGTTAGTTGATTAGCAACTAATTCCGCCCACTCTTCCAAAACCCGAGATTTTACTTGCTTTTATAAAAATATAAAAATACAAAAAGAATCATCTCTCACCTTTAGACCTAGTTTTTAGGCTTTCTAATCCTAGCGACACTATTCCTGAGTTGAACGATTAATCCCCCGATACTTGTCACTATACTATACTACAATGATCAGGTACATTGCCTGGTGGGGGTTGTAAGCTTCTCGAGATCCCTCGAGAGGTAAAGCCTGTTGCAATTCCCACGCGTCAAGTTTTTCGCGCCGCAGCCCGGGGAATAGTTATTGTCTAGGTTAGAATTTCTTTTTATTAGGTCTACTTACTAGATTCCTTTCTAGTAAGATTTTATTTTTAGGTTTTCTTTAATCTATCTTATTTCTTCGTGTCTTTGTTCACAATCCTTACCATTCGCCATCATGGTAAACGACGAATTCTCTAACCTTAGAGTCACTAGGAGTCATAGTTCCGCTAGAGACCTTGTTTTGCCCTATGCAGAACCTGATAAGGAAATGCGTAGGCTAAGACGATCTCTCTCAACACCTGAACCATCCAGCATAGCCATCGATTTTGATGCGCCCCTTTCTGAAGAAAATTCAGAAAATCACCTTACAACCCCTAGCTCCCAATCCAACAACGATATGAGTACCCCCGCAACTCCTATTTCTAAGCGCCTTAAGGACTACTCCTCCCCAAATCCTCGTGGCTTCTCAAACGCCACTGTCTTCCTAAACGAACACACCAATGAGGTCTTGCATGCGACCGATGTTTGGCTTGTCCAAAGTGTGTGCATGTTTTGTGGACTAGATGATGATGACCCGATTCAACACATCAAGGACTTCTTGAAAATAGTAGACACCCTCCATACGGATGGGGCTACTAGAAACATATCCCGATTACGATTCTTCCCGTTCACCCTTTATGAAAAAGCCAAAGAGTGGTATGATAAACTTCCCTCTGAATCTATTTTCACATGGGAGCAACTCATATCCAAATTTTATGAGAAGTTCTTTCCAGCAGGAAAAACCTCAGCATTTAGGGATAAGATCCTCCGCTTTCGAAAAGGGGAGGACGAACCCTTCCATAAATCGTGGATTAGATTCAAGGATTTAATAAGACAAGTTCCCCATCATGGCATCGAACTCTGGCTCCTGGTCCAAATCTTCTACGACAATGTCTCCTCAAATGATCGAAATGGGATCAACAATTCTAGAAAAGGGAAATTATCCAACCTTAATGCCGAGGAAGGATGGGATATGATTGAGGAATATGCGCAAGATCAGGATGACACTTGGGATGAACCTGAGTCAACTGCCAACATATCTGAAATCATATCAACACCTTCAAATCGGCTACGGAAAATTCACAAAAGAATGGAATACCTAGCTGGGTCGCAATTAACTAAACAACTTTCAAATCCTTACTTAATCTGTGACTACTGTGGGGGCCCGCACGAGGTAGAGGAATGCGGAGGAGAACCCACAACCGAGCATGCGTGCTTGTCAGGGGGTGACATCTACGCTGACCCCTCCCTTTTGCCTTTTTACCAAAATGATGACTACACCCTTTGGGGAAATCTGGTGAAGAGGAAAGAAGGGGAGGAAGGCCCTGAATATAAAATCAGGAGCACTTTTGAAGATGACCTTGGTCACTTTACTCAAGAAAAAGGCTTACAATTAAAAGGTCTTGATGAGCTCGTCGATGAGCAACAAAATGACATCGAAGAATGGTTCAACAAGCTTAACTCCACCCTTGATGACCAAGACAGGCCATCAGTAAGCCAAAAAGACCCATGCTCGCGATAACCACTCGAGCTGGAACAACAACCAAGGACCCCCCTTATCCGAGCTCACACCCTATCACTCTTGATCCAAGCAAGCCCCACGAGGAAGAAGGTGATGTGAGCAGTGAGG
This sequence comes from Artemisia argyi, assembly GCA_030686995.1. Taxonomy (NCBI): domain Eukaryota; kingdom Viridiplantae; phylum Streptophyta; class Magnoliopsida; order Asterales; family Asteraceae; genus Artemisia; species Artemisia argyi. The sequence continues at coordinate 31,018,386 of CM060678.1, forward strand.
TTCCCGAACAATCTCCCCTGGCGACCCCATCCCCATCGACTCCATCTAACCAACCTGTGAGAATCCCATTCCCATCCCGACTAAAAAACCAGAAAACTGAGAACGATAATAAAAGACTCTTGTCATATCTAAAAGACTCAGTGATCACCATACCTCTCCTTAATGCTTGCTATCACATGCCAAAGTATAGCACATACTTTAAAAAATTAGTCGCTAACCGAAAGAAACTCGAGGGCCTTGTGACTCTGGGGGAAGAATGTTCGGTGGTAACCCATCGAGGGCTACCAAAAAAGGTAGACGATCCAGGCAGCTTCACCTTGCCCTGTTCCATAGGATCTCTATCGATAAAGAATGCTCTTTCCGATTTAGTGGCGAGTATCAACCTCATGCCTCACTCCATGTTCCTTAAACTAGGATACTCCGATTAAAGCCTACCCGTATGAACATCCAACTAGCTGATAGATCAGTCAAATACCCAGTAGGGATATGCGAGAATGTGCTAGTCAAAGTTGGAAAATTCAAATTTCCAGTTGACTTTGTAATCTTGGAGATGGAGGAGGATGACTTGGTACCCATCATCTTAGGAAGACCATTTCTTGCTACCGCTCGTGCAGTCATTGATGTTCATGATCGCAAGTTAACCTTACGAGTAGGAACCGATAGCTTAACCTTCGACATTAAAGACACTATGAATCTCTCTCTCGAAGCAGCTAACTGGCTTTATTTCATCGGAGAGGTCGATGAACTCACGAATGTTATTGATAACTGTGTTGATGAGCAGATCGAAGAAGGCTGGTTACGGGGTGAGAATTTTCTTCCCTTTTTGGAGGAAGAAAAGATGGAGGTGCTGGGGCTGTCTCTTTCTATCCTAGACAGGAGGCCACTGAACAGCTCGAACTCTGAAAACCCGAAAACAAGCTTAAACCCTCTATTATCGAACCTCCTAAGCTAGATCTTAAAGAACTCCCTAACCACCTAGAGTATGCCTTCCTTCAGGGAGAGGATCAACTACCGGTAATCATAAACTCTTCCCTCGAACATGAACAAAAAGGTAAGCTCTTAGAAGTCCTCAAGAAATATAAGGGAGTGCTTGCATGGAGTGTAGCCGACATTAAGGGGATTGACTCAACTTTCTGCACGCATAAGATTCTTATGGAAGAAAACTATAAACCTACCGTGCAACCCCAGAGGCGGGTGAATCCCAACATTAAGGAAGTAGTGAAGAAAGAAGTCATCAAAGTTCTGGATGCAGGACTAATTTACCCAATCTCGGATAGCCCGTGGGTTAGTCATGTACAGGTGGTACCAAAGAAAGGTGGAATGACGGTGGTAAAGAACGAGAAGGGTGAGATGGTACCCCAGAGAACGGTTACTGGCTGGGGGGTATGCATCGACTATAGAAAGCTCAATGATGCCACAAGGAAAGATCACTTTCCCTTACCATTCATTGACCAAATGTTGGAGAGATTATATGGGCACGAGTACTACTGTTTCTTGAACGGGTTCTCGGGATATTTCCAAATCCCCATAGCACCTGAGGACCAAGAGAAAACTACGTTTACTTGCCCTTATAGAACGTTTGCCTATAAAAGAATGCCTTTTGGGCTGTGTAACGCCCCCGCCACTTTTCAGCGATGCATGACCGCGATCTTTCACGAACTGATGGAAGACAGCATGGAAGTTTTCATGGATGACTTTTCAGTCTTCGGGAACTCTTTCGACCGCTGTCTTGCTAATCTAGAAAAGATGCTCAAACGTTGTGAGGAAACCAACTTGGTGTTAAACTGGGAGAAATGTCATTTCATGGTAAAAGAAGGGATTGTGTTAGGACATAAGGTCTCGGGGAATGGGATTGAGGTGGACCAAGCTAAAGTGGAAGCTATATCTAAATTACCTTATCCCACGACTGTTAAAGCAATACGCAGCTTCTTGGGCCACGCCGGGTTCTACCGGAGATTCATCAAAGATTTCTCTAAAATAGCTCGGCCAATGACTCAATTGCTGATGAAGGATGCCCCTTTCGATTTCTCTCAAGAATGCAAGGATGCATTCGATATCCTGAAAAAGGAGCTCACGCAAGCTCCAATCATGGTTACACCCAACTGGGAGTTACCTTTCCAAATCATGTGCGATGCTAGCGATTATGTTGTCGGAGCTGTATTAGGTCCAAGGCGTGACAAGCTTTTCCAACCTATTTACTACGCTAGCAAAACCATGAATCCTGCTCAAGAGAATTACTCTACCACCGAAAAAGAATTATTAGCCGTAGTGTTCGCATTCGAAAAATTCCGTCAATATCTTGTACTTTCAAAGACAGTCGTTTTCACCGATCACTCGGCTCTCCGATATCTTTTTGCTAAGCAAGATGCTCAACCACGACTAATTTGGTGGATCTTGTTGTTACAAGAATTTGACGTTGAAATCCGTGATAAAAGGGGGGCAGAAAATTTGGCTGCTGATCACCTATCTCGTCTTGAAAATCCCCTTGATGAGCACGATAGAAGCGAGATTCGAGATTCATTTCCTGACGAACAACTCATGTCAATGATAGATTCTGAGCCTTGGTACGCTGATTTTGCTAACTATCTCGCGAGTAGACTCATTTTGGAACACATGACTAAATACGAAAAGAAAAGGTTCTTTGCCCAACTAAAATACTACTTCTGGGATGAACCATTTCTATTCTGAAGGTGTCCTGATCAAATAATCAGACGTTGTGTTTCGGGAGGTGAGGCAGTAAAAATCATGAGAGAATGTCACTCTGGCCCCTCTGGGGCCATCATGGGATAAACACCACCGCCCGAAAGATTTTTGATGCGGGATTCTATTGGCCCACAATATTCCATGATGTCAAGGAAATGGTACAAGCATGCGATGCCTGTCAACGAGCCGGAAACATATCAAATAGGGATGAATCACCTCAGAATTTTATACAAGTGTGTGAGGTTTTTGACGTCTGGGGAATTGACTTCATAGGACCCTTTCCATCTTCAGGAGGGAATGAATACATTTTAGTTGCCATCGACTATGTTTCAAAATGGGTAGAGGCACAAACCCTTAGGACCAACGATGCCAGGGTAGTTATTCATTTCCTGAAAAAGTTGTTCGCTAGGTTCGGAATTCCTAAAGCTCTCATCAGTGATAGGGAAACCCACTTTTGCAATGCGCAAATGGAAAAGGTCATGAGAAGATACGGAGTGTCCCATCTATTTTCCACCGCCTATCACCCACAGACCAATGGCCAGGTCGAAAACATGAACAGGGCTATTAAAAGAATACTAGAAAAAACAGTTAGTCAGAATAGAAAAGACTGGTCATTTAAACTCGATGAGGCCTTATGGGCATTCCGGACTGCCTACAAGACACCTATTGGAACGACCCCGTTCCGCATGGTGTATGGTAAGGCATGTCACCTTCCGGTAGAAAACATAAGGCTTATTGGGCGCTTAAGGCATGTAATTTAGATTATACAATTGCCGGAACAAATAGGTTCTTGCAACTACACGAGCTTGATGAGCTAAGGTTAGAAGCGTATGAGTCTTCCATTACATATAAGGAGAGGGCAAAAAGATGGCATGACCAGCGAATTAAGAGACCTAAGGAATTTTCAGAAGGGGACAAAGTTCTATTGTATAACTCTCGGTTAAGGTTATTTCTAGGGAAACTCAAGTCTAGATGATATGGGCCATTTACGGTGAAAAGTTCCTCTAAGACTGGGGCTGTTGTGTTATTGGACGACGAAAATAGAGAATTTACTGTCAACATACAACGTGTAAAACATTATCAAGAAAGTAGCAATGAAATGATTAGTGAGGAGGATGTAACATTTGAGGATGAGGTTATGTAATAACCCGTGACCTTGAGTCTAGCTACAAGACTCGTAAATAAAGAAAAGTGCTTCTTGGGAGGCAACCCATGATTTGTGAGATTTTATTTGTTTGATTGTTATTTGTTTCCGTATGCATGTTCTATTTTTATTGTTGGTAGATCATGTTTCAAAACTAAAAGGAGTGAAAATACTTTATTTTGTCGTTTGGCTTTGTCTTAACTTCATCGAAAGGTATTTCGCAAAAGATAAGTGTAAGGGGAAACCCCAAATATGTTTTTAAGAAACAAAATTGATCATGATTCTCCACAATATTAAATGGACATGTATATTCGTATTTGTTATAGTCAAATGCTTGTATCGAGTCATACTGATGTTTTGCAGGATTTTCCAGGAAGTAGGACAAAGTTTTTCCAGAAATTTTCTGAAAACTTAACATAAAGATTTCTGCAGGCCACTTCTGACGGCGTCATGTGTAAAAATCTAGAAATTTTGCTAGTTTTATTTTTCTAACGGAGTCTTAAAGTTTTTGTTGAATCTTTAGTTTTATAATCTTCAGAGAATCTGCAAACATTCATTCCAAGAGCATTATATCTTACTTTGTTTTCTAGGATTTATTAGCATATATAGATTGCCGCCGATTTTACGCGAGGTTGCCTTGTTTGTTTTCTTAGGTTTAACAGGTTATGTATGACAATAAGATGATTTATTTTTCTGGAAGGGAAGCTTTGATTGTTAATTTTCTTGGAGGAAGATCTAACCTTGTTACCACACTATCCATACCGAGCGAATCAGGGGAGTATTTGATTTCATTCTTTTACCTGTTTTTACTTTTACATTCTTTAATTGAACATTGGGGACAATGTTCAGCCTAAGTGTAAGGGGAGGGTAAATGATGATACCTTATAGGATAAAATTTCACTTGAGTTTGTTTGTTTGATGGTAGGTGTGTAATAAAACTATGATAAATACTTGTTAGTGTAATTTTAGCGCCAAATTTAAAATTTTTTACAACATTTAGGAGTGAAACTTTAGCCATAGCAAGAGTCTCATGGATAGGATTCGTATGACTAGCACAAAACCGTACTATTCAGAAAAATTTTCCACCCAAATATGTGAGGTTCGCCTTTAGATTTGATAGGAAAAGCATTTACTATTAGTGCTTATGAGTGTACCGGTAGCATTTAGATTCTAGAACTTGCGTTAGTGATGCATTTCGAAATCGCTAGTGAGACTACATTCGTGTAGTAGGATTTACTACATGATAAGAGGTATTAGGACCACCCTTGTATTAAACCTGTATCATAATTACTTGACCATTTAAGTCATATTACTTGGCTAGTAAAGTCAAGTAATTTTTCCCACACCTTAGCGATGTACTCATTTTTAGTACACGAAACCCCTAGTACACCCCTCTGAGCCTATCTTTTCATTTCTAACTTTAAGCATCTTACTTAAAGGAAGAATTTGTTACAACCCACTTAAATGTACAACCAAATCGCCTTAGCCTTCCGTGTATGCACTAATCTTTAGTGCATTATTGTTACATGTTTAAACCCTTAGTTAATATCTAATTGATTACATGGTTGCTAAGTCGAGTCATATCCTTGTACATATTGTTTTGGGACGATTGGGACTCATGGGTAAAGTACTAATGTTATGGAGTAATGGGGAAGAACATCATTTTATTACTCCCATATGTGCGTTTATCTTAAAAGTACTCCAAGTGTTTTGATTATCTTGATTCGAGTCATTAGATTAGTTATTGTAAAGTATGTAAAAAGTCAAGTGTAAGGGGAATGTTCATTCCCTATAATGTATTATTTTGGATGGTAGGGTAAGACTGTATGCAAAAAAAAATAATAATAAAAAAATCGAAAAAAATATATAGAAAAAAGAAAAAGAAAAAAAATAGAAAAAGAAAAGAGAAAAACATACGGACTACCATCCCGTTTCATTCTATGTTTATTTTATGTTTTTGTTATTTTTCATTTATTAGCTTAAGTCGAGTCTAGTCTTGGCTTAGCAACGCCATATTGTACATGTAGTTAACCAAGATGATTAACTCGCCACCAGTTAAGATTGCCTATATCCAACAAAACCGTGTATTCCATATCCCTACACCTAACGTTATAACCCTTTAAAAAGACCTCTTTGATAGTTTATCCTAGGTGCTTACGCCATGTGGTGGAGGTTTGATCCTTTCCCAAGCCTATGGTAATCTATTTTACTTTGACAGGTAGTGAGAGATGTTTTCCATTTCCATATTGTGATATATTATTACACCCGAGAGATGTGAGTATCTAAACACTATTTGTGAGCTGCTAGTGTATGACCTCCGTGCTTGTCTTTGGTCTTTAGTGGACCGATTATTTGTTGTAATTACTTTTATATTAGTGTTAAATGACCCCTAACTTGTATTTTGACTAGAATAAAAGCGCATTTGCTTGAGGACAAGCAAATCTCAAGTGTAAGGGTATATGATGAGGCAAAAATGATCCGTTTTTAGGGGGTCATTTAAACCGGAATTGGAATTTATTTGATCAAATATTGCCCTAAATCGTTCCTTTTGTGATTCTAGGTACTTTTGGAGTGAATTCTGGAAAAGGAAGCATTTTGGACGTTTTTGGAGCATAAAAGTGAAGAAAATGGCAAAGTCTTAATTTTCCTTGCTGGGAACAGTACCTGACGGCATCAAGAGCATTTTGATGACGGCGTCAAGAGCAAAAGTGGTGACGGTCTAGTAGAAATGTGACGGCGTCAAAGCATGGTCGTCAAGAGTAAAAGTGGGACGGCCCAGAACAACATTACACATGACGGCATCAGATCTGGATCTAGGCAGTCCGAGAATATTATGGGCGGCGGGTTGACGGCGTCAGAAGTTTCTTCTTGACGTCGTTACCTTAGGAAATCTATATATACTCTTTGTAATTTTCATTCTAAAGAGAGGAGAATTTTAGGGTCGACATGAATAAACCCTAGCACGACTTTTACAGTATTTTCAAGGGTTTTCACCCCTTGAAACCTTTCATGTTCAATTAAGATAAGTATCCTTTCAATTCATTCAATATGTCTATGTGTTGTTTGAATATATCTTACGCTTGTCTTGATTTTAACATGCTAGGCTAGATCTTTTGTGTGTTTGCTTAGATGTAATGAAACCTAGATGTTGATTATAGGTTGATTGCTTGTTTATAGTTGTAATGGATGAATGATTTCGATGTTAGGCTTAAGAAAACTGGCAGATCTCCATTGTGTAACTTGCTTGAACGTCTTAAGAAACATGAACCAATGCGTACCAGGTTTTTATGGTTGTATTTAATGCATGAGCGAATTCTAGTGATCCCATGTTAGGAGCTTCTTGCAGGCTCGACATAGGAGTGCAGTAGGAGCTTATAGAGTTGGGGAAGTACGTACGCCACCCCACGATTGGTATTAAGGAATGTAACCCGTCATCCACGCAACTGTAACAAATAATTAACCTTTAAAAGATATCTAGGGAGTAGTGAAATCTAAGTAAACACAATTCTCCCATCTACTGTTCACACCACTAGTTTAATTAGCTTTATTTACATTTTTGTTATTTTATTTTGATTGCATCTTAGTTATTGGGTTAGCTGATTAGCAACTAATTCCGCCCACTCTTCCAAAACCCGAGATTTTACTTGCTTTTATAAAAATATAAAATACAAAAAGAATCATCCCTCAACTCTAGACCTAGTTTACAGGCTTTCTAATCCTAGCGACACTATTCTTGAGTTGAACGATCAATCCCCCGGTACTTGTCACTATACTATACTACAACGATCAGGTACACTGCCTGGTAGGAGTTGTAAGCTTCTCGAGATCCCTCGAGAGGTAAAGCCTGGTGCAATTCCCACGCATCAATGTGTTCTAGACTTTTATGCTCGGTGTACACAACACACTTGGTTCCATACAGGTAATGTCTCCATATCCTGAGGGCAAAAACCACAGCACCTAATTCCAAGTCATGGGTGGTGTAGTTCTTGTCATGCTTCTTAAGCTGTCAGGAAGCATAAGCCTTCTGGCAATGCCAAGATATGAGCACTAGACAACTTTTCCTTAAGTAATTGGAATGCTTCCTCTTCCTTATCTCCCCATTCGTACTTAACATTCTTCTGAGTTAATTTGGTCAATGGCTTTACTATTTTCGAAAATCCCTCAATGAACCTTCGATAGTAACCAGCTAAACCTAAAAATTGACAAACTTCCGTTGGGGTCGTCGAAGCGGCCTATTCTTTAATGGCTTCAATCTTAGCGGGATCTACGTGAACTCCTTGACTATCAATCACATGACATAAGAATTGTACCATCGGGATCCAAAACTCGCACTTGGAAAACTCAGCATACAGCTTTTCCTGCCTGAGCAATTCCAAGATGAGTCTTAGATGCTCCTCATGCTCCTTCTTATTCTTCGAATTGAATCAGAATATCATCTATAAACATGATTACAAACTTGTCCATGTAAGGCTTACACACCCGATTCATGAGATCCATGAATACCGCCGGTGCGTTAGTCAACCCAAATGGCATCACTTGGAACTCGTAATGCCCGTAACGGGTTCTAAAAGCCGTTTTCAGAATGTCTCCTTCGCGAACTCTGAGTTGATGATACCCCGATCTCAGATCAATCTTCGAATAAACGCTTGATCCTTAAAGCTGATCGAACAAGTCATCGATCCTCGGTAGCGGGTTTCTATTTTTCACGGTTAACTTATTCAGCTCTCGGTAGTCGATGCACATGCGAAAAGATCCATCCTTCTTCTTCACGAATAGAACTGGGGCTCCCCAAGGTGACGAACTTGGTCGTATAAATCCCTTTTCTGCTAACTCTGCCAATTTTTTCGACAACTCTTCTAGTTCTGTCGGTGCGAGTCGATAGGGTGCTCGTGCTACATGTGCAGCACCAGGTATCAACTCGATCTGAAATTCCACATGTCTCACAGGCGGGATTCCTGGTAAATCGTCTGGGAATACATCCGGAAAGTCACGAACTATAGGCATATCTCCTATGCACTTTTCTTTCTTCTCCTTCCCTCCTTTCTCGGAAATTTGAGCTAAGAAAAGGTAGCATCCTTTTTCCATTAGCTTTGGTAGCTTAGTGCAATAGATGACTACTAACCTGGATGGGCTCTTTAAACCATTTCGATAGCCTTGTATATTTAAAATCTCCTTACCATAGGGCACACGCACAATTTTCTCATCGCAAAGAATGTGGGCATGATACTTAGACAACCAATCCATACCAATAATGATGTCGAAATTTCCTAACGTGACGGGTAAAATATTTATATTGAAAGGATGATTTAAGAAATTTAACGTGCAGCCGCAGATAATAGTCTTTTTCCTCTCTATATTTCCGTTAGCTAACTCTACATCATAACCAATCCCTAAGGCCATCGGGGGTTTTTTCTAGTAGGGGCGCAAATGTAGTGGACACAAAACTCCTATCGGCACCATTATCAAATAGTATGGAAGCATAACGGTTATTGAGAAGGAACGTACCAGTAACGACGTTTGGGTCTTCTCCTCTCTCGTTTCTAATTTCATACACTCTCCCATGAGCTTCTCCTGCTTCCACTCGCTGGTTCTCAGTGTCCTGTCGTCCACGGTTTCCTCCAGTTCCTCGGTTTCCCTGATTATACCCATTACCTCCCGTTCCTTGGTTACCTTGATTCCACGACTCCCTGCACTCATTCCTATAGTGTCCTTTCTTCCCACATCCAAAACAAGTGACATTTTCCTTACTCATAGTTTCAGGAGTAGCTTGGACCATAGCAAGTGGTCCAGCTCTACAATCCTTAGCTATGTGCCCAACCCTTGAGTAGTTCTTACATATCACAGCACATCGTCCAGAGTGATTTCGATAACAACGGCCACACTTGGGCAACTCTCCATTTTGCTTTTTCTTCTCTCCATCCCCAATATCATAAACCTTGGCAACTGCTTGTCGTTTGTTTCGATAATCATTACCTTTAGAGTGATTGTCTCTCTTCCTCTTTCCATTCTTTTCCTTTTCAGCATTTTCCAGTTCCAACGAATCCATCAATTGTTGAGCGATCGTGATAGCCTTGTGAATGTTAACAAGCCTAGCAGCAATCACCTCATTCCTAGTAGCCACAGGTAACCCATCCGTATACCGCTTAATCTTCTGAGTCTCAGGCTTAACCATATCTGGGCAAAGCAAGGCTAACTCTTGGAAATGACGATTGTAAGTCGCCATGTCAGTACCCTTCACTTTGTGATTCCAAAACTCAATCTCCAGTTTCTTAACTTCATTCCTTGGGCAGTAAGTCTGGATCAGCAAGGACTTGAACTGCTCCCAAGTCATGGCATAGGCCACTTCACTCCCAATCGAATTACGATAATTGTTCAACCAAGTTAATGCTTTATCCTTAAAAGTAAAAGAAGCAAACTTTACCTTCGCATTTTTAGCACAATTACTGATAGTAAATATTGACTCAGTTTTCTCTATCCATCTGACCAAGTAGACCACTCCTTTAATCCCACTAAACTCAATGGGTCAACATTTTGGTTTTCACCAGTGTGAGCGTTGGTATCTTGGCTGTCAACATTCTGGTTAGTGTGTTACCTGCGTCAACCAGCGTTGACCACAGCAGGCCCTCTTCAGGTACGCCTAGGTGTGTTTCGTCGAGGCGCCATTGATCGAAGTCACAATACAAGGTTCATAAGTCCCTAATAACACGTACCATAACGTAATACCAACACGATATCAACCACACAAATAGGAACACAATTTCCATAAACATCCAAAGTCACATAACATCATGCAAAATAATCGTCATCCATACAAGTAGCGATCAATACGTCGTTCCAAAACACCAAAAGACATAATAAATACTAATCATTCCATACGAGACGAACATACAATCCAAATAACATGACATAAGAGATAGAATAACTAGCTCTCCTAACCAAGTACTCCCTGGTTTAGAAAGCAACATAACAACATAAACTAAGTCCATATAGTCACGCTGCTGGCGTAGGCTCATCAACTCTGATTACAAACCATCCAAATCTTTCCATAACGATCCTAGCTCAACACTATGTGTATCTCTATCCCTCTTAAGGTCCGCAACCTCCTTCTCCAACTCTGTGTTCCTCTGCCACAGCATGCGATCTGCCTCGCGAGTCGTGAGGAACCCTCTCTGTAAACTATCCATCTACTCATGCACCTCCATCATACCTCTTCTGATAGTTGTAGTTCTGCCCACAACTGTAGCCATATCAACCCTCAGCTCACCAATAAACTCAGCAATAACCCTCTCAATTCGATCTGCTAACTACGAGATCTTCTCGCCCTGTGAAGTAAGCCGAGCCCATATCCTACCAGTCTCACTAAGATCCGCAGGCTCAGAAGATATCTCAGATGGCGCGTCCGACGCCACGGGACTGCCAGGTGGAGAATCGAATAAGAACGGATGATCAGGTGAAACTGGCTCCAGCTGCTGTATCGGAGAATCGGCATCTGCAGAGTGAGCTGAATGTGTCGGGCTGTGAGCTAGTAAACCATCATCATCAGGCATCTCCTCCTCCTGAGGATCATCCTCCTCCTCACCCTCCTGTGGATCGTCATCCCTCTACTCACTCTCCTGAGGGTCATCAGCCTCCTGCTCACCCTCGTACTCCTCATCCTCGTCAGAGAGGTACTCCATCAATCGTCGCCTCCGAACAGGTGAACCGTGAGGTGATAGGGTAGGTAATCTAGGACGGCGATGGAATGATGTGGGTGGTATATCTAACAGAAGAACGCGAGCATCAAAGTGCATGGGTGGTGATGAAGGGCGTATAGACATGTGTGCAGTAGCTCGGTGGGTGAAACATGGAGCCACACGAGCTAAAGCCTGGTGAAGTGTGAGTTATCTCGAAGTACCAGGAAGCCCCAAAGAAGATGAGGGTCCTTGTGAAGTAGGTGAATCTGGTGGTGCGGGAGAGACTGCTGTCGGTGATGAAGTAGCTGAATGCATGGCCATCCTGTAAGGGTCATATGGAGCCATAGTGATCTACGCTGGGCGGTGCATGCCAGCAACAAGATCCTCAGTAACATTGAATGAATAGGAGGCCATGGTCTGTAACAACGGCGCAGGGTAGGTGTAAGTATTTCAAAACAACTAAACCGCGAAACTCAAATATCATACTAAAATCATCATATAACTTCGATCATATCAATTCAAGAAAAATCTTTCAAATACCGCATTACTAACATATTTCTAAAACGAGTAAATCATATAAGTTTCCAAACGCCATCATATCATATAATCAACATACTCAAAATCCCCAAATCATCTCAAAATCTCATATCATATCATCATCTCATAATATCTCAACATAATCTAAGATGCTTCGGCTTGGCGGGCTGGCGGGCGTTGGTCGAGGATCATTTTCTATAAAAATCGGTTATAGTTTAGGTTTTTATTACCTAGTTCTCTATAACCTTAGCTCTGATACCAATCTGTAACACCCCCAAAATTTGGTACAGCGGAAGACTAATCAAGCTTTCGGGGTGCTACGGGGATTGGTATCCGTCGCAAGTCATAAAGAAACGAGATAAAGTAAACATAAGTAAAAACAAAACCAACCAGGGTTTTTAAGTTTACATTCATCCCAAATAATCCAAAGTAAGGCCAAAAATAACTTTAAAGATAGGTCCACAATAAAATATCAAAGTTTGAAATAGATCCTTAAACGAAGATGCCAAGCCAAGCCTTCCAAACACAAGCATCCCGAGCCATCACTTAATTACCTGAGAAAATGCACTAAAAGTCAGCTTTCGCTGGTGAGATCATAGGTTTAAATTCTTAATTCAATCAAGTGTACATATACGCAAAACTATTGCTAGCTAGACTAGACCTCGTTCCACAAAACCAACCCTATAGGTGCACACTATAGTCCAAAACAAATCAAATCAATATGCATTCGCAAGGATGCGACATGCCTAACATTCGAAAGGATGCGACATGTTCTTGCATTCATAAGAATACGACATGCGCTGCATTCGTAAGGATACGACATGCTCTACAACTTACCTAGTTCTATAAGCATAGCAAGTTTTGATTCAAACAGCATTAATAGTCCACATAAAAAAATTGCACGTTTCTCACCCCAAGATTTGAAAACAATATTCAAAAGTAAAAGTGGGGCTATGACTCACCTCAAGTCCAGATATTAGCTCAAAAATTGGTAGAAACAACAAGTATCGCAACTCAAACAACGGCAACTACAGACTCGGCACTTCCTAACAATATAAACGCTTCTCAGAATCATTTCCTCAAAAATCAAATATTCCCAATCCCGAACGTATTCCTTTTTACTTTCCAAAATCCATTTCTCATATTAGGTTTGGCGTTTGGTATCCGTGTGGGTAGAAGGTCGACTCAACACAATCCATGAAACACATCAAAAGATATAATAACGATCTATCGGTCTAGTGTTGGCCTAATATATTCTTTAAATAAATCTTCGAAGTTTATCGAGTTCGTCAACTCGCTAATCCTCCACAACCTATTTACCTAATATATTATTCCAAAACCATACCAAGTCCTAAATCACATAGCACGTAGATTACTATATGGTAAGTTTTAAAGTCTAATAAGTTTCCTAAATATATCATCAAACTAATCGAATTCGTCAATTCGATAAACTTCATAAAATATTTAATAACTTATTATCCCGCACTCCTACCACAAATTAAAGGCGTCGTAGGATATATTATTCGATAATAAACCCTTTTTATATAACTAAATAGGTCCTATTTAATCCGTCGATTAAATAAGTTAAATAGTTATATTAAACGAGTATATTAACGTCATACATCCGTGACTAGCACGCATAGTCAACACTTAATAAAACGGCCAACTTGGATTTAGGTGCCCTCAAATCTTTTATAACTCGTAAGTTCTCATTTTATTTCCCAAAAGCTCGCTTCATTTCGTAAAACAATTCGCGTTAAATTTAAATTTCCATTTTTAACAATTTAGTCATAATAAAGTTTCCGACAATATTATACTATTTTCATAGTCCAATATATCGTTAACATTATTACTTTTATTACTCGTGATCTCCTATTTATTATATACGCATTTATATAAATATATATACGTTTTCACATTTATATATTTATATAAATGTTTATATCGATGTATAAGTTATTACGAGTTTTATTGGTTGTGTAATTATTAATTGTTTCAAGTTATAAAAAGACGAGTCACGTGTCTGAGTCATCACTCTTGGCTCATTGTCCAAATCCAAAATGTTAAGGCGTTTGTCGAAGTCAACCGTTGACTAGAAAGTCAAAGTGACTCCGACTCACACAACTCACAAGTCCAAAGTAATGTCAAGTATAACAACCCCGTCAATCATCCCATTTCACAAGCTACAACAATAGGGTCCGACTACGGCACCCCACTAACCTATCTCCATCATACTAGTTTGATCGTCTCACAATCGGTCCCCGTTTATTCCCATCATCGACAACACTACTCAACAATCAAATGGTTCCATTGCCGAGACCACAAAGGGTCTCGGCCCTTCTATACCTATCGGCCCAAGTAAAACACAACAACAACAACAACAACATGAAACAACAACAAGAAAGACATCATGAATATATATAACATCCGGGTCGACTTACCAAGTCAAACCCGAACCGAGAGACCCACTTGGGTCTCGGCTACACCACGAGTCACGAGGACTCATCCCCAAGACCATCTAGGTCTCGGCTAGGCTCACACGAGCTCACCAAAACAGCCAAACGGACCCTTAGGGTCGCGACATCACAAGGACAACAACAAGAATCAATTTGCAATTAAACCTCAAGCAAAACAATACTCCACAAAATCAACACCCTCGCTATCATGACTACGAGCACAAGACCATCAAGAAAACCACATAAGCTCGAAATTAATACCTAGCCGAGAGCCAAAGCTCTCGGTTTCAACTCGACACCCTCAAGAAGATGAAAGCCCGGATACCAAACTATATCAAATCACGCTTTTCTATTTAAAAATACATTTCCTCACATTTTTAGTCAAACCCAAGTCCAGAAAACATGTAACCCGTGACTAAGAGTCATGGTTTCATCAATACCGAGTCACGAGTGAGTGTGATTCGGTCTCACCTTTAACTTTTTGTTGACAAGACGTTGGGGTGCTAAAAACACAAGAAATAGGGCGCGTTTGGATGTTAACGGGGTCAAAAGAAAAGAGTTTGGGCGCATGTAGTAGTGGATCGGGAAGAGGAGATGATGGGGATTCAAGTGGTGGTGGTCGTGTGGTGTGGTGGCTGGTGGTGGAGCTGTGGTGTGGCCGGAATTTAGGCGGCGGCTAGGGTTGGTGTAGGAATAGAAAGAGAGAGATGAGAGGATGGTGAGGGTGTGTTTGTTTTGTTTTTGTGCCAGGAAACCACAAGAACCAATTGTAGTTATACTTTTTTTTTTAAATATACTGATAATAATAATAATGAAAGGGGGGGGGGGGGGGGGGGGCGGCGGCGGCTAGTCATAAAACACAAGGACCATTTCCATAAAGTTTTCAAAGTATCCCGACACCCTCAACCCGAGCTTGTTTTCATATCTCAAAATTTCTCAACGCACGTTAACTCACGCACCATTATTTTCAAAACCGTCTTTCCACAAATTTTGATCATAAATATGTTCGTTAAAAATATAACACAACCGTTATTCAAATTTTCAAATTGGTTAGGTTATCTAAGTGCCGGAGTTAACGTAGTGCCTAATAGACGTCACAACAATAAATCCCGACATATATTCTATATCCAATCAATAATTCCAATTAATCTCCACATATAATTCATAATTCAAAACCACGGGTTTAAATTTTACAAATCCATGAGACTAAACTCCTGATATTTTATATCATTAAGTTTTAGCATAATGCGGGTTTCAAAATAGCTCCCTAAATTGCCAGTTGTCACACCGGGTGTGAGCATTGGGGGTGTGTCAAGTGATCCTACTTCATGTCTTGATTGTTGAGTAGTGATTACTTCACACATTTGATCAAACCAATGAGGTTGTTTTGTAGGAGGACTGATTTGTTGCATTGGTTGTTGTGGCATAAGGTATGGTTGTTTTTTAGGGATCTATTGTTGTGGAAAGAATTGATGTTGTTGCATGAAAAGTTGTTGTTGAGGATACAGTTGTTGCTAATGATACTGTTCTTGCTAAGGATACTGCTGAGGATAGAAGGTGTAATAAGGTGGTTGAGACATGATTTGTGATTATGTTAAAATGGATCTTTAAAGATAAATTGGGTTGTTGTTTAGGTGTATTAGTAGAGGTCTTAGTAGAAGATCTTATGAAAAATGCTTACTAGAAGAATCCTTACTTAGAGAAAGTTGCTTACTAGAAGAATAGTCCTTTACTCACAGGAAGTTGCTTACTCGGAGAAAATCCTTGCTCACAAAAAATTGCTTACTCGGAGAAAATCCTTACCCGAAGAGAGCTTACTCGAAGAATGAATTTCCACAAAGTATATAACCCCTTAGTAGAAGGATTATAATGAAGAAGTTCTGATTTCCTAACTCCGGAAAGTATAAACAGAACTTTATGAGACAATCATACTTGAAGACTTACTTGAAGAAGTATCCTAAGTTGAAGACTTACTCGAAGATAAGCAACTTACTTGAAGACTAACTAGAAGAAACCTCCCTACTCGAAGAGTTACTCGATGAATTTCACCTTACTCGAAGAAACAGTGAACAAATCTCCGAAAAACTTATAAAAAACACCAAATTTTCTACCAAATCGAACCTAAAACAACCTAAGCTATCCCTTGGCGATTGATACCACTCGTTAGGTCACCATTTCATAACACATAATCATATAATCTTAGAGAGAGAGATTTATAGAGAGAGTTAGAGAGATAAAGTAGAAGGAACTTGTATAAAAGAAAATGAACTTTGTTATTGCAAGAACCAACACCTTCCTTGGAGGGTTTACAATGTATTTATACCCTTAGACTAGGGCTTCCTTTCTCATGGGCTTTCCTAACAAAACATACTAAGGCCCATGTAATAAAACATAATAAGTATAATAAATATAATACAATGTAAGTAATAATCCTAAAGCAACCTATTACAAAACTTAATGACCAACACTTGATATTACTGAAATGTATTCCCAACAATGAGGTTAAAAACAAAGGTGTATCTAGGAAGGTTGTTTAGAAAGGGAAGAAAAGGAAGGGTCTTGATAAAGGAAAGGGTATCATGATTAAATATGATAGTGTTTTAGCCAAGAAAAGTAAGCTTATTGATAAAGGAAAAGGTGTCATAATTGAATATGACAGTGTTTTAGCCAAGAAAAGGAATGGAAAGGGGGTGTGGCTGATCAGGATGATGTTACTGAGCATGAAGAATCGGAGGAGGAGATAGAAAAAGGTATCTGGCTGATCAAAGATCCATTCAAAAGGGAGGAAGAGAAGAGCGGAGGGGAAAGCAGTCAAGGAGGTAGGGATGGAAAACGAAATGGTATGAAAAGGGATAATTTGCCAAAACTCAGAAGCAATGTCAAAATCACAAATTGCGTATTGGGAATGTTTTCTAAAAGGTAACATATACATCATTTTCATTTGACTGATTAAAGGTATTTGCACTTTGACCATTTTTAAAGCTTGAGAATCAGGATTATACCTTTTACCATTTTGATGTTCTATCTTATGTTGCAAGTCTTTTCAAGATAGTTAACCATAAAATAAATGTGTGTCTTGGAATACAATGTGAATACCAAACCACCTTATACCAGTTTACCCTGTCTGCTTTCCTTCTGTTTTCATCCCTAACTTTTACAACATAAATTTTGTTATCAGTCCATTACTAGTCTGCCACATGACTTATCTTTCTTTGCAATATTGAGGAGAGGTACTTGGATTGAATTTATCACAGGAACATCATTACACCAATATACAGGCCATTTACAAACACCCTGATCAATCATATCAGCAACTTTGACTTGACGGTCTAAGTTAACTTTTAAAACATCCTCCATAGGAATAATACTACTCAAACGGGCCATACTTATTCGGTTATTCCACTTCTCATGCCACTTGTAACTATTCCTACCATCACCCAGTTTGCATATAACATGTTTCCTTATTTTTTCTCTTAATGCCAAAATTTGTTTCCACCCACAACTAGTATTCACATCTACCTTGACCTCCCAAATACTTTTATCTTTTAGCCTGACTTCATTAGAAAATACAGTTTACCTATACATCTTAAGGACACTTCCCACCTTGTAGCTCCATCCTTACAAGCTGTTTTTGCCAAACACCCTAACAATTCCTTTCAAATAAAGCAGGAAACTACTTTATGGATCTTACTAATCAAACCAATTCACCTCTTCCAATCACCATGCAACTACATCCTCACATAGAGACGAATGAAAGCTTACTGGAAAGATTGTTCAGAACTAAGTTATTAGCCATACGCTTTCAACCATAATCCATTGTCCACATTTCACAAACTCAGTGAGCATTCCATTTGACACCTAAGACATGTCCATTGCAGTCCACTAACAGTGTCAGACATGCATAATTTTTGCATAGTGCAGTAGTCCATTTGACACCTAAGACATGTCAATTATAGTCTATTAACAGTGTCAAACATGCATAAGTTTCTGCATAGTTAGCTATAAATATCCCATTATCCTTAGTAGCTTACACATGGGATCAATTCAATACCACTGGAAACATTCCTTGTATTGTAGTCTATACACATTATCATCTGCAATTGTTTGGTGACCTCTTCACTTTCTTTGATCCTACACTCACCAATCCACATCATTTTTTTGCAGGTACTTGTTGAATCAGTGATTGGGTTGGAGTAGGAGCTTTTGGTACTCAATGATTCCATGTAATTGGGTTAATGCTTGTTCATGAGTAGGTGCATGTTTCTAATGCTTGTTCATAACATTTGGGAGTATGTATTTTCAGGACAAAACCATTTGGATTGTTAGTGCTTGTTAATCAGTAGGTGTATGTTCATCAGTAGGGTAATGTATTAGAAAACGGTTTTGTGACTTTGGTATCTTTGTGTGTTTTTATATGTATTTTAACTACAGTTACAAATTGTTATGTTTAGATATTTTATTAGAATTGCGTTTGTGTTTCGTTTGCCCCCGTTGGATAAAAAAAGGTCATAAATTTGTTTACAATAATTAATACTAAAAAGTTACTGCCGTTACTTTAACAAAACTCGAATCATAACAATCATGCGTTTCTCAAACCATGTATGTTAGATACAGATTATTAGCATTACCACCACTCTTCGCTAAAAATTTTAGTGGAGATCCCTGTACAAATACTCCGTAGCAATGCGCGGTTTGAAATCCTTGTTTTGGACAAAAATCCGACTTAAATTGGCTCTACTGCAACGCGCGGCAGCCTAATTTCTCATTTATTATAATAGTTGATTGTGGTATAAATGACAATTATATGTTATGAACATGATAATGACAAGCTAGAATTTATGTTATGCATGTTATGTAGAATAATAAGATTATTAGTTAATTCACATGTTACACATAAATGAAAGTTTAAATGTCTAATTTGAAACTTTGCTTGTTATATGTGTTATATGCTTAATTGTTTTAAGTAATTATATTTTGTGTTTTTGTATGACTTCATGTAATATGTGATATTAAATGTTATGCAAATATATTGGCAAAATATAATATGTTTTAATAGGAGACATGTTAGTTAAAAGTGTTTAACGTGATTGATATTATGAAGTTTTTTGGGTAAAAGGGTTAATTCACCCCGGTAAAATATATTATCCAAAAAAACGTTGAAGTACAAAGGACGAGGGTGAATTCCCTCGTCTCAGTCCCTTAGGACACTTACAGATGATATTATGAAGTTGTTGCTTGCTTATTTGTAATATATATGTATTTGTAATATATGTGCACCATATTTGAAATTTTAATTGTGCTATCCAATTATGATGAGTACATCCCTCTCAACTTTGTCATACGGTCGGACCTGCTCAATTTTGCGATAGGAATGGATTGTTGGGAAAGGTCGGACCAACTTCGACTTCCCATCGACTTCTGATTCAAGGACTAAACTGTGCGGATGGTCGTTCATTTAGATGCATCACAACTAATTTCGAAAGTGATTTTAAAGTGAAAACGATGCAAAGTAGTACTAGCAACAAATTTGACCCGTAGAGGACGAAAAATACATAGGATTCGTCTAACTTGACGAAATGCATCTAATATATGTTATGCATCTAATTTTTAGTTAGAAAATATATTATGATGCATCTAAAAGATTAGGGATGCATCTAATTCAAATTGATACATCTCTAATGTGTAGTTATAGCTATTTCTCATCCTTCTTATTTTAAGGATTCTTCTCATTTGATCCTTAGTGTGTATATATATATATATATATATATATATATATATATATATATATATATATATATATATATATATATATATATATATTGTCTAGACGTATAAACAAGCTTAAAAGTAGTAAACGAGCTCGAGCCTTATATAATTAACGAGCCGAGCTCTATTTTAACTTTGTTTCTTTAAAACATCATACAAATTAGTTGAGCTCGAGCTCGAGCTTGTGAAAATTTTCATTAGCCGAGCTCGAGCTCAAAATATTAGGCTCGAAACGAGCTCGAGCTTTATATATATAAACGAGCCGAGCTCGAGCTCTGGCAAGCTCGGGCTCGGCTCATTTTCACCCCTTGTCTTATTCTATTTCTCCTTTTATCTTCTTATCTATATATGTGTAACATTTGCTTTAACAGATACCTTAAGTGAGTACATATTTATAGAAAATACACAATATGTAGTTTTAAAGTATTAGTTATAATTTTTATGTTTTTATGAGAAAAGTATGCCCACCCTTGTCATATTGCAGGGCTCACTGCATTCTATTGAAACATTCATAATCGATTCGCAGGATGTCGCAAAATTTAAACCGTTGAGTGACAACGGTTTTTGTTTCTTAATCACTTCGCAATTAGATCGCAACATCTTTGATTTCGTTTAGGGTGAAATCAAGTATGTGGGAGAACGGACGAGACGGGTGTCATCATGATCGGAATGAGAGGGGGGTGAGGACGATGCAATTTTCAGGAAGAATGAAGGTGCGTGTGAAAAGATATGACCGCTTATGTGAAGTTGGTTATGTGGTATGCTATTAAATAAGATGGTAAATATGTGAGAAATAGGTGTAAAGTGGGTGCAGAAGGATAAAATCGATAAAACGTGATTCAATGTCATAGTTTTAGCAATATGCTAGAAAGTTGCATCAAGTTAGGGTGTATTTGTTTTTTTGAAAAAATATCTTACTAGCCTCTTACTCTTACAGAGTTCGAGGCGGCAAGAGGTGATCAGACATTAGTGTTGTTTGTTTTTATCTTTTGAGTCAAACCCGGTCAGACATATAACATCTTACTCAATAAGAGGTGAGAGGCTTGTCTTATTGCCTCTTATTCGATAAGAGATTTAAGATTTATGTTAATATAATATATTTGATGGTTTATTAACTATGTATATTTATGATAAAAAATCTTTTTCATATTTATGTAAGTTATTTATTATCGGCATTATGTTAGTTTAATAAATAATTGCAGAAACGAGCACTTAAAATCATTCGAGCAATTATATAAAAACAAACAAAATTATTTCGTTCAGATTTAAACTTTCTAGCTACCTCTTATCGATAAAATGTGGCAGACAGATTTGACCTAAAACATGTTAATGAAACGAACACATCCTTAGAAATAGTTTCATGCAAAATTCCCTAATAGAAAGACTAAAATAGCTTTTGATGATATAACTTTTTTTTTGTTTAGTGGGTGGTTAATAAAGAACTTTTATGTAATTCTATTTTATTTCAAGATTGTAATGTTAAAAAAGACAATGGACCTTTAATAAATGAAAAAAGAAAGTTTTTCATGTAATAAGTGATTTCATGTAAGAGGTCACTATATTTTGTGAATGTAAACAAACATGATTTTTCATTCTAGCGTAATGGTCTTTAGTTCTTTACCATTCCCACTCTCGCTACCAAATATACCAAAAGCTACATAAAAGTTTCAAGTGTGCCAAATATAATGTGTATAAAGGGAAGGGGTTTGATGTAAAGTACAATAATTGATGTTCATGTGAAAAGAGGAAACACTACCCTTCATGTCACCAAGCCAACACATGCATGGCGGCGAATCACATA
The DNA here is from genome assembly GCA_030686995.1 of Artemisia argyi. NCBI lineage: Eukaryota > Viridiplantae > Streptophyta > Magnoliopsida > Asterales > Asteraceae > Artemisia > Artemisia argyi. Next base: position 31,040,466 of record CM060678.1, read on the forward strand.
CTAATTTACTATGAATACCCAATCATACTTCCGTCTTTAAACCTTTAAAAACAACTAACGAGTATAGAACACGGCAACAAGATTTATAGCAATAAATAATTATAGTTGCGACAATATGATTAAGTGTTTTATGTATATATCATAAAATAATACGGAGTAAAATGTTAATTGATAAAGACTGTTATGTTCAACGTTATTCATCTTCTTCTATATTTTTTCTATCTTTTTTTTTACATATGATGGATTATGGAAATGTTTGTGTTATATATAGTAGAATATGTGCACCATATATGGAATTTAATCAAATGTGACCGAAATTAAAGGGAAAATTTTGTGCAACCATGGACGGAGGATAGTAGGTACAAAAGAGGGCGGTGCCCCCTCGTCCCCCAATTTTTTTGGCATGAAAGCATAATTTTACCTTTTTACTTACTGTCATAATCATTTTTCATGTAACATGTTGAAAATTTTGTAAAAGGGCCTCCTTAAACTGATTACTCTATTCTTTGGTCGATCCAGTAAAAGTGGTCAAGCTCTGTCCTGTGTGCAACTTAAAAACCAAAGTAAAATCGTGTGATTTAAAACAAAACATTCAAATTTAAAAACCAAAGGCAACATTTATTTGGTGTCAAATACAACAAAATTTTCAAATTTAAAACCACTTTTTTAAACATAAGGTTTAGTGAGTATTTTTGTCAAACCACTTTTCACTCAGAGAGAATAAGATAAACTTACAAAAGACAATGAAATGATTTTAGTTTTTTGGTAACACACCTCCTTTTCACTCATTAAACATATATATCCTTCTCCACATTGCCTTATAAAAATTATATTATTAGACACAAAACACATATATTATAAAAATTATATATATCCTTCTCTACACTGTTAAGCCATATGAGTATCCAATACTCGAGTTCCAAGATATCATTTTCGCTAAGTATCTATTCCAGCCCGTTCTAACACTAAAAATTATCACCTTATCAATTTAAGCTTATTGGCTTACACCAATAAAAAAAGTGAGCTTATGGACTTTTCCAATGTCAAAATAAGCCCATAAGCCACATAAAACTTTGGCAGGTTGTTTGGACATGACCATTTTGAAGCAAAAGAAGCTAATTTTTAGTGTAGACTCGTCTTCTTCAGATTTACTTTCATAATTGGTATCCTAATAACCAACATCAGTGATATAAGATTTCAGATAAAATCAAATTCACATTCGAAAACAATTATTTCCATGGTTTCAAAAAGTGAGGAAAAAAAGTCAGATTTTTACTTCATTTGATACGAAAATCATACCTGTACGTGGGTAGTAACAGAATGTTGTTGATTCACTGGAGGTAGCAGAACAACATCTTTATCTGACCTATGTCCCATTCTCATGTACGAATTGCAATTAATTAACCACATGTGCCCACTGTAAAACAATCATTTCACCTAAATCACACATACAACACAAATCAATAAACACTTGAATAAGCTTGTTTGTTAATACATTTAATTCCCTATTTTTTTGGTATATGAAGGCACATGACTACGTTATTTAGCCTATTATCCTGCGATGAATCAACTTAATTATTTATTGGGGTAAGTGTACACAATCTTTGACTCCTCCCAAACCAACCTAGTCAACCAGGTGTGGTCAATAGGTCAATCTTGTGGAAGAGGAGAGATCAATTTATGATCTGGTGTAAGCACAGTGTGTTCCCGGTTCGTTATGTCCCGACGAGGTTGAAATTGTATTTAGGAAAACGTTCAAGGGATTCAGTGATTGGGAAAGTAACCAGATAATGATTTGGATTTGATTATACTAATGGAAATGATTGAGATTAAGCTAAATTAACAATATTAACAAATACAGGAAACCAGATACGTATTTAAATCTAAAACGTAAACCAAATTTAAAACAAACGTAATTACGTAAAGAGAAAGTGGGAATTAAGCAAAAATAAACTTAAGGGGGGTGAAAATGACTTTTTTACAAACTTAATATTAAAATAAAATTTTATAAAAAAGAAAATTATTTTTTTGATTATTTAATTATTTAATATTAATTAAAAAATTTTAATAATTAATTTAAACTAATTTAAATTAAGAAAAATAGTAAAATGATTTGGAAAATTATGAATTTTTTTCTAAAACTACTTAACCATCATAGTAATCCTATAAAATTATAAAAACTTTATAAAAATTAGAGATAAGCTAATTTAAATATTATTTACTTATTTAATAATTAAAACCTATTTAAACTAATTTAATTATAGAAAATACTAAATGAACAGTAAAAATTATGAAAATATTTCTAAAAATAATTTATGATTTATAAAATCTAGAAAAAATATAAAAAGGTACTAGTGATTAAAAATAAGCAATAATGATTTATATTTTTGAATTTTTTAATTAAAGCTACATAAACTAAAATTAATTATTAAAAATACTAAATCTAATCAGAAAATTATGAAAATTTTTATACAACTATTTTAATATGACAGGAAATTAAGAAAAATATAAACACACTCCTTCAGGCGGAGCGATCCGTACACATGCTTACACAAGGCTTAACGACACTAAGCATAATGTCGAGTTCTAATCATAGCTAGAACATGTTGGGAATTACACTAACAGTTACCACAGCTAACCATGAAGATAACCATTACTGAAGAATGCACTAGCAGTGGAGACACTTTACCACTGCTAGTACATAATTACCACTGCTTATATGATAATTGTTATGTATTCGTATAGATAAGTATAGAATAGATTTTGTGTATACTCTATTTAGATAGCTTTATACTTATCTTGTAAAGGAGGACTCCTTGTGTTATAAAAGGAGGTCCTAGGTTAAAGCTTATGTACGTATCAATTAGAAAGCTTCAAGGTGTAACCCTAGTGATAAGCAAGATCACTCGTATTATTATTATTAATAATATTGGAGCTTAACGTTTGGTTTATACTCTGTGTTCATCATATACAACTGTTCTCACTCACAAACAAATTGATAACAAATCTTCTAAGTACTTCTAAGTATATTCCGAGTACTTGCTAGTATTACTCAAAGTATCGTTCTAACACAAGGCGTGTGCTTAGATCCATCATAACCAATCTATTCCAAAGGCCCACATGGCCACACGAACAAGCACTCTTGTCCATCTTGAATCTTCACCCGATCCAAGTCTTCACTTGTTAGACATACTTGGTTCTTCACCCGAACCAAGCCTTCACACAAACGACACACTTGATTCTTCACCCGAATCAAGTCTTTACACATTTATCACACTTGATCATCCCCGATCCAAGTCTTTACATAATGACTCAACAAATCCTAACCTACACTTTAGGACATTACTCTCCTCACAACAAATACATGAACTAATCTAGTTACAAGACCTCTTGGAACTAAATCACCATCCAAGCTCACACAAATACAATACTTGGAACTACATCACCATCCAAGTTTATACCCCATCCTCGACTCACACACAAGTCGGAAAACAATGACATGATATGAATCCTATCACGTAACACATGTTACGTTTGTGTGTGGACACCTATAACATCTCGAATCTTCATAGTTGTCGAGAGTTCTTCTCTTGCACTTGACGGAAGAGGAAATCACTTATAAACATATACCGACATGTTATAGTGATCAAAGAATAAAAGGAACAAAGACCAGAAAGTTTTGTGTGTGTGAAAAGTCTTGTTCTAAAAGAGAACAGTCTAGTATTTATAGACGACACAAAGGATCAGGCGGTCCCTTAAATAGGCGACGGTCCTTTATCACTAAGGGACCGTTGACCCCTTTACGGGACCGCCCGGACAAACGCTCCCATTTTTGTCCAGGCGTGGTGAAAAACTATCTGGTGAAGGTTGGAGGGAAAACTAGCTGTTGTAATGTTTGAATTTGAATTTATTTTCTTAATAAAACATTTCTTTTAAAAACACAAAAATACTTTTGTGAAAATGTTTTGTCAAACTTAAAAATGTAAGTTTTGATGAAAATAAAAGTCTTTGATCACTTAACTAATGACGGTATAAAGTTTGTTCATACCTGAAGTGATGTTGAAGCATCTCCGTAGAAGTAACGAGTTTCTTCGATTAAAAAGTTATAAACCGTAACTTTACGTAACATGTCTTTATATTTTGTGATTATCAAAACACGAGAAGACCAAATAATGCAAATAACGTTTTAGACATTATTTGTATTAATAGGGTCCACTAATAAGCTAAGGAGGGGTTTCTGAAAATGGCGGCATACACTGAGTGACTCAGTGTATAGGTTTGATCAGGGAAACTAGATGGTTAAAATAAGCCAAGGGCAAAAGACCTAGGGACCAAACTAAGCACAGAAATTAAAAGGTAGCTAAGAGGGCTTCTAAATAAGCCAAGAGTCACAGGGTAGGTCCCAGTAATAAGCTAGATGTGAGCTTATGAATTTGGCCTAGTCACACTGATCACTCAGTGTAAGGGGCGTGGTCAGGGTAACTTTAAGGCACAAATAAGCTATGGGCAAAGGGACTGAGATACAAAATAAGCTCAGATCCAATAAGTTGGATTGATGAGCTTTCTAAAAATCCGAAAGTCAAGACCTCAGGTGCACAGATAAGCTCAGGGAGAGCTTATGAAAATTGGCTTGTGGGACTAATACCATGGTGCAGGGCATATGCTTGCCCTGCAGGTCCAAATAAGCACTTGGATAAGTTGCTAGAAAATTTCTAAAAATGATCTAAAATAAGGACTGAAAAGATGAGCTACTAAAGTTCAATTTCTCACAAGCTTAAAGGCTAACTTTGAAAAATGAAACCATGAAAATTCTTGCAAAATCTGGTTTTCTCACAAACCTTGTAACTTGACTTTTTAAGATTTGGACCTAGTTTGACTTTATTGAACTTTGGTTGAGTCTTAATCACTGAAAATGGAATTATAAGCTATAATGAGATGAAAATAAGTGATTATAGCAACTTATGAAAAGATTTGAATATTTACTAATCCTAAAAACCTATCAGTTAACTAAAAATTTGAGATAAAGTGAAATTTTGACTTGTAATCAAATGACCACTGGTTTTTATTGCTAGACTAACCTAATAGAACCTTTAGTAATATGTTCCAACACTTAACAACAGCAAAAACAACCTAAATCACAGTGATGACAGTAAATCCAAACACACCTTAAATAAACATGACAATGAGATTTTCAAAGAGTAAGACTGATTCAGGCCATAAAACTAATCCCATAGGTGACATTATGATGAGATGAGCTTATGAATGCTCAAAAAGACCAATGATAACAGCTAGAACACATGAATTAATATAGAGTAATTTAGACAGTAAAATCCTGATAATGAGTGACCTAGGTTTACAGTGAGCAAACAACTAATATTAAGCAATATTCTAACTAGTAAACACCAAATAAGCACAAGGAAACAAAAATAAGCACTACATAAGCTATCCTATAGTATTATGCAAAAAAAAAATTGAGAACAAGCTTGCAAATGCCTTCCAGCTAATAACCAAGGAACCAAGGACCAAGAACCAATCCTATAGTCTCCCCTGAGACACTAAACAAAGGGCCATCCTTAATTCACCCTGCTTCAGCCTTCTTCATCTTCTACACTGATTTTTTTTTATTTTTCATTTATTTAATTGTATTTTTTTGTGTTTTTGAGTGTTTTGAATTTAAACTGATTACACTGCTTATGAAACTTGTACAAGCTTATAACAGACTTATATAAGCTTAAATGATCATTAAATAACAGCTTATAATAACTTTAAAGTAACTTGAGATTTTCAAATGAAAAATGCAAATTTGGAACTTAGAACTGAAAGCTTGAAATTGATGATTGAAACAGGTTTAGATTACACTAAAAAGGTTGAAATTACACTTGGAATGAAAAGAAAACAATTGAAAATGTAAAGTACACTAAGTCGACATACAATTTTACTAAGTAAAAAACTACATGTCTTGGTCTTTGCTTCTCTTCTCCTTTTATAATGATCATTAGGGTTCCCACTAGTCTTCTGATCAAATCCCATCACTAATATGAGCCATTGGATGAGCAATTTTGATCCTGGCCCTCCATTTGATTTTGGCGGAAAAAACTGAGATTGCAATTTGTCTGTTTCTTTGCAATAGGGTGGTGGTGGCATTTATTGTGGGTGGTTTCTAGTGCAATTGGAGGGGGTGGTGGGATGTGATGGTGTTGGAGGGGGAGGTGGATTAGACAGATTTGCAGGGTCAAGTGGGAAGGGGAAGGAGGGAAGGTGAGGGTTTGACTGGGCGTTGACCCATTTTTTATTAATAAAAAGGAGGTTGGGCTTAGGGGAGTTGGGCTGGGTGTATTTTGGACTGGATCAGGGGTGGTTTTGGTGTTTGTGTTGTGGATTGGATTTTTGGGTTGGGTTTGTTGTAGAATTTATAAGGACCATTTTGCAATTTCTGAAAATGAGGGGGTGGGTTTTGGTAACTGTTCAAATTATTACAAGGGTCAATTTTTTCCAAGTTTCATTATCCCAAGGACCCCTAATGATAATTTTCCAAATTTAGACATCCATGGACTAAAACTGCCAAACTTCAAAGTGTAGGGACCAAACTTGTAAATTCTCCAAACTTTTCACTCAGGGACCAATCATGACATTTTCTGAATTCCCAGGGACCATTGTTGATTTTTCTTCCAAAATTTTGATACCAGGGACCATTTCTATCATTTTTGAAACTTGAGGGGCTAAAACTGTAAATTCCTCAAATTTTCCACCAAAGGACCAATTGTGATAATTTTTGAATTCCCAAGGACCTATGTTGACTTTTCATCCAAATCCAATGCTCAAGGGTCATTTCTATCAATTTTCAAACTTGAGGGACCATTTCTGCCAATTTTGTAAACTTTTGCTCCAATGACTATTTTTGGCATTTTGTGATTCCACAAGGTGTGTTTTGACAATCTAAGCTCAAAAAATGATAATTTGTTTCCCTGGCTCTGTCTTTTGACACGTTTTCCAAACTCGTGATCGTTTTTGTCCTTTTTGGCCTGATTTTTTGGCAATTTATGAAATATCCGTTCCTGCATGATCACAAACACAAAAACACAATATCTTTGGCAATTATGGTTAGTTTGTGTCTGTTTTGGTCTTAATTTGGTCAGAAAAAGGTGTGTTAATAAGCACACACCAATCTTACACACATATCCAAGTATATAATTGGTTCCATAAATCTTGCTTCTATATTTAGAGACATTGCGGACAAAAAAGTAAATATATGTTGTGGTATAGAGTTCTGTTATACTTTCATGTTTTAAGGTTGTGACAGCCTTGATCATTTGGAAACTTCTCTTTATTTAAGAATTTACATCTAAAACGACATCGGCTTAATTGCACACTTGCATATATATAATGATAACTACATTCATAATTCATTGGAACCCATGCATTGTAGACTAATTATCATCAACTTTAAAAACCACTAAGGGGTTGTTAGGATTGCCTATTCAGACTACTCATTCTATTACAATACAGTTTCGACAATGTTCGTGATTGTTTATCCAAACTACTTATCCAATAATCTAAAAGCAACACCTAAAAGTCAAGTTAAAGATCATGAATATTCGAAAAATAAGAACATGTTACTGTGAATTAAAGCTGTAATATCTTACTTTGCAGGGTAGCTTCGTTTTACAACTAACCCTTAGTCAATGAACTTCCTCATGGAATCCTATTCGCTATACAACTCACTGCCCGAGCTTACATCAAATTGTCCTAGTTTCCCCTTTCCAATTTCAGACCTGCAAACATAAAATCAATAAATTAAAAAACCAAAAGAGATCAGGGCATGATTCTAGAACATGTAACAACCTTTCCAGCCATTGCAACAACAACAATTTGCCCCTAAACACGGAACCATATAATTAGCTTAATACAAACACCTTAGTACACTATTTAACTTGAAATATTTGCCACATCCTAACCGAGCCTCGTTTACTCTGCCTACGAAAGGCCCTGCGGTAGATGCCAATGCCACGTGTGGATTTAATTCCTAATAGAATATCATTATAAGTAATTAGCCAACATGTAAATTCTAAGCAACATTTCATCAAACACATTATATGTATACTCTAAATCTTAATCATCACGAAAAAGGAAACCCACATCAAACACACTAATGTAACTTAATCGAACAATCACAAACACAACCTTCAAAACACGAACACATGCCGCATAAAAAAGTCCCAAATGAAAAGAATTAAAAAGAAAAGAAAGAAAAAAGAAGAAAGTATACCTCTAAAAAAGCATAGTTTTAATCTTCAACGACTTGTTAACGAAACCAAGAATCTTGGTCATTCAGCAGCCTCCTAAACACCATTAACCCTTATTTCAAAGCCACAATTGCTGAAACAAAACCAAAAAAAAAAAAAAAAAAAAAAAAAAAAAAAAAATCACAATACTTCTGCTACTAAGCATTCAATCAAAATAACATCAATTTTTTACCACCCCATTTGTTCACATACTTACCTGTAAACACCTAACACTCGGAATAAAAAAGAAAACCTAAAACTAAAAATATACCGAAAACTGGAAATTTGATTAGGGTTAATAAACTTACATAAGTGATTTGATTTAGGCATGGAAATCAATCGTTGTTGCTTTTTTTATTCTGTTTTGTGGGTTTCGTCGATATCTGTGCGTGAGGTGAGAGAGAGGAAGATTGAATCTGAGAGCTATTTTGTCTGTGGAATTTGTAGGAGATGGGTTTTGATGTGGTTTTGTTTCGTGTGTGTGTGTGTGTGTTTCAGAGGGTGAAGGCGGAGAAGAAGAAGTGTGAAGAAAGGTCGAGAAGTGGGTGAAATATCTTGGAAAATAACGGAACGGGAAATGGGACGAAGCACTGTAGCATCCGTAAGACAACCGTTTTGTCAACTGTAGCATCGTAATACAACTGTAGTAGACCTGTTTTTGAGGGGAGTGAGTATTGACTTTTAGTATATAGGATAATAGAGATGGACTCATTATTTTTCTATTTTCTTCATTATCTCTATAAAAAATATAGCAATATTAGATGTGCGGGACTATTGGTCCTTAAATATGGACACGATACTCACTATCTACTGGTTTTTGCAAAATGTTGATAAGAAGAAACGCTAATCGGTTTTTGTGTCGAAGAGAATATGTAAAAGATGATTTTTACTTTAACTTAAGACCTCCCTCTATATGCTTTTAAACAAAAATATAATTTAATGAACTAAACATTTCCTTTTCATCACCCTTAATATTTGCTCAGTGGACGCATGTTAACAAAACCCTTAGAGAAAGAAATAAATGTCTTTTCTAGCGCCATTAAGTCTTGATATTTTTTTGCTCATATTCTCGTTTTTTAGTGTGCAGAAAATTCAAAAATTACTTCGTTCTTAATAGTTATTTACTTAACTAATGAATAAAAGTATACTCTTGACCGGAAACGTTGGACTTGATCATATCTATCGATTTGTAGCCGCAATCAGGATTAGCATTTGTATTAGATAAATCACATTACTAGTATAACATGTTTCTTTTTTCATGACATTTAATCATTATAAATGTGATTACTAATTATTTAATTGGGTTGAGATGACTTGTATTGTATCTCGGTGTTTTTTGGGCTTTCTAAAAAAATCTTAATCTTATTGTAAGTTATTCATAGTCAATTACATGTAATCTACATGTTACATTAATTAAGTCTATCTGAGATTCTGAGAATTATTAAATGTGTGGTTCATGGAGCTAATAATAAATTATACATTATACAGATCGTCTAAAAAAGTTGAGAACGTATAATTGGGTTGTGCTAACAATAGCCATAGATGCTTTTTCACGATAAGCATTTTTTCATACTTTTCACTTTTTTTGTTTGTAGGCAGAGGTTTCTGTTTGTTTTTTTGTGCCTCTTTTTACATATTTCTTCTTCTAAATTTCCGACATTATCTTTCACTTCTTACATCTTCTTTCACTTCTTGTCTCTTGTTTCAGAAACCCTACATCTCTTTCTCAATATCCGTTTTTATACATTTTCGTCTGTTTTTTCCCTGTTTTTGACCCTTTTTAATGTTTCGTCTGTTTTTTCAGATTTTCGACCATTTATACGTTTTCGGCCGTATTTTTACGTTTTCGTCCATTTTTTTACGTTTTCGCCCGTTTTTTACTTTTTAGCTTTTTTATATTTCATCTTTTTTTTACGGTTTCGTCTTTTCTTTTCTTTTCTTTTTACGTTTTCGTCCGTTATTTTACACTTTCATCCGTTTTTTTTACGTTTTCGCCAATTTTTTTTTTTACTTTTTCGACCATTTCTTTACGTTTTCGTCTGTTTTTTTTTACGTATTAAACATTTATTTTACATTTTCGTCTGTTTTTTTTACGTTTTCGTATGTTTTTTTTTACGTTTTCGCCCATTTTTTACGTTTTCATCAATTTTTTTTTACGTTTCTTCTTTTTTTGCGTTTTCATTCGTTTTTTACGTTTTAGTCCGTTTTCTTACGTTTTCTTTTGTTTTTTACGTTTTCATCTGTATTTGTATTTTTTATGTTTTCGACCGTTCTTTTTACTATTTCATGTGTGTGTGTGTGTTTTTTACGTTTTCATCTGTCTTTTTACGTTTTCGACCGTTTTTTACGTTTTCGTCTTTTTTTTTTTTTTTTTTTTTTTTACATTTTCATCTTTTTTACGTCTTCATCTATTTTTTTTTACGTTTTTGTAATTTTTATTACATTTTCTTACGCAAGATAATGTAAAAAAAAAACATAAAAAAAACTTATGAAATCATATGAAAACAGATAGAAACGTAAAAAACAGACGAAAACGTAAAAAACAGATGAAAACGTGAAAAAACGGAAGAAAACGTAAAAAAACAAATGAAAACGTAAAAAACAGACGAAAACATAAAAAATCGACAAAAACGTAAAAATGGTCGAAAACGTAAAAAACATAAAAAACGTACCATAACGTAAAAAACGGACGAAAACGTAAAAAAAAAAATAAAAAAAAATAAACAAGTGAAAAAGAAAAAGGAAAGGAAAAAAAAGTAATTGAATAGCACAAAAAATAATAGTGAAAAAAAGAAAAAGAAAGAAGTACTTAAATAACACAAAAACAAACGGTCTTCTTCTTGTAGATGAAGAGCTGAGGTGTACATTTTCTTTTGCAGACATGGTTTGCAGATGAATATGTAAAAACTCTGAAAAAACAAACGACACCAGTGCTAGTTATGCATCCACCTTTTTCAAAATTATTTCCGCAATTTTAATAATTTTCATCCAATCATGGTAATTCATTAATAACATTGTAATAACAATTACTTGTTTAAACACAGTCTTAAGGGCTGTTGTTAACAAAACCATAATTAAATTATGTTCATTTCATATATCTCAAAACTTTCAGATCCTCAAGGAATTGTCTTTATCAATTGTATAAACTTGACGAACAATGAATATTTTTCTAAGACCAATGCTAATGGGCGTTGGTTTCACCAAGCAACCCCAAAAGCAATGCGTCACTTCCCCCTAGCACACCTCAAAGAAACGCATCGCTCTCTAACTTTTTCCATAACTCGGTTGCATCACCAACCGAAACAATTGAATGATCAAGGCTTTAATTTTCGAATGTTGGGGAGTAAAAATGGGGTTGCTTTTGAGGTCACTACTAGCTAATTGTGGTTGGGGTGGAGTTGTGGAGAGAGAAAGCTGAGGTAACGCTGACATGGCGGGGTTGCTTTTGTGGAAATGGTGTTGCCATTAGCATTAGTCTAAGGGAAAATATTAGCTACAATTCCATTGTAGCAAATTTCCTACAATATGTGCTACAAATTGTGGGTCCCTGGCTTCTTTCTGTGGGGCCATGATTCATTTTCTTATGTATTTTGATGGGGTATTGTAGCCAATTGACTACAATAATTGTAGCTTTAGTTTTCGTTTTCAATTCCATCATGTTAAAGAAATTGCCTGCATTAAAAAGAAAGAAATAAAAGTATATCAGGCACAAAAATTTTCTTTTTAGGAACTGCAGACAAAATGCACTGGCTCTATAATTTAACTAGAAACTACTATATTATCATATAGCCATTTTCATTATTTTAATAAAATAAACTAACGTAAGGTTGAAACTACTATAAACACATGATTAAGTTGATTGAAATTTCTCTTCACTAAACTCTGATTGTTGTCATCCTTTTATCTTGATTCAATTATTTATTATTTTATCACTCAATTTGATCATAAAGCTAGTAGTGATAGTTAAGTGGTTGATTAGAATGTAACAACAAACAAATTAAAGTGGAGGGTGTCAAAGATGAATTGGGCCGAACACACAAGTGGTCCAAAGTGGGGCTAATGTATTACCGTCCTATCATTTCATGGCTGCCAAATCCTGGTGGGCCCCTGATTTTATAAAATTTGCAGTTACATTTTCTGATTAAATTCCAGAATACATTTGTCGTATTCAAAAAATAGACGACTATTCATGCATAGCAATAATATTTTATAGCGGCAAATAGTTGTAGTGATAAAAATAAGTTTATGGGTTATATAACGAAAAGCAATAAAAGTTTAAGAATTTGGGGATTACACACGATTAGACATTCTACAATGATTTACCCAAAAACCATTAGTAACGACCGCTGATGTAATCATATTACTATGCCACAATAATCATGTGTATCTAATCAGTGCTCTTAACAAATGCAAACGATCACCAAGGGATCTAAAGATGACCATATCTTTGTCTTTCGATCTTCACCACAAACTCACAAAAACAATAGGTGGTCTTCTACATATCAACTATAGGTAGAGAAATTAGTGTATGTGATTGCTATCTATGGCCTGAATGCGGCTCTCATTGGCACTCTTAAGTTCATCTATTTGTCATAATATTCATTAAGTCACCAAGACACTATGTACAACAACAGCAAATGCTTGCGGAACTATACTACCTTCTCACATGCTAACCACTTATGTTATTTTGGGTGCTGTTGTAATGCACACTAGTCGTCACTAGACTAGCCATATTTATAACTAACATCCTTTCTTACTCGCACAAATAAACTGTATTCTTCTAAGTAACAGCCTAAAATAAACGAGACAATGAACATCAATATATGACGGATAATTGCAGATTCATAAGTTAGAAAAGGTTTATGTAAAAGTAACAATTTCAGCCCTTTATCCTTAACATGGGTCTGATTTATGTTGTATTTATCTCCAACAAGTATTGGGTCAAATTCAAAAATTACCCAAAATGTTTTCATATGCTTAAAACTTAAGGCGCTTTTTTAAACAATATAGAAAAGCCGTTATTCTTGTGATTTGAAAGTACATACGTCTTTAGAACTAAATCGCACAAAAAAAAAAAAATTATTCACAACATTTGATTAATATTAGCATTGTATGAATGTTTTTAATTGACTTATACACATAAGCAAGATCAATTTGCAAGTGCGGCATCCATGTCAGCAAATTTTGTGCTAACCAACACTCAACCAGTTAAGGAACTTTTGTGCAACCAATACTCGTTTGAGCATTTATTAAGTGTATCCTCTTTCAGGTCGACCCTCACTATAATAAATGAAGCACACACATAACACAAAGATAAATGAGCACTAATTAGGTGCTTGGAGATGACTTTTTTCCATCATCGTCCCTCTTCTGTAAATACTCATCATAATCATCAGGGTATAAATCAACAACAGACTCCGAGGTGTCAGTATACGGGACTGACATGTTCATTATTTCACTTGCATTCATAGGCTCAAGTTGATTAATCTTTTTGTCACGCTCCATTTGAGTTACTGAGAGGTTATGTTCAACAACAAAATCTCGAGGGAGTATTCTTCCTTCAAGCATGCTAACCACTGATGACATTGTTGGCCTCTCGGATGGAGAGATTGTAGTGCAAAGTAAAGCCAGATTTGTAACTACCATCACCTCTTGGACGTCATATTTTGAATCCAACCTTGGGTCAACCAGCTCCATCAAATCACCCGTATTTTTCAAAGCAATGGCCTAATATAGAAAGAGCCACTGGGAATATGGAATACGACAAGTAAAGCAAAACTATTAGTGGAAAATGGTTCGTGTTAGTTACCCGGTCAAGAAGAATGAAATGGTTTTCTTTTGTCCGGTCAACCGTGTTAGCCATCCCGCTCACAATCTCTAAGAGGACAATTCCATAGCTATAGACATCTGCTTTATCTGTTAGGTAACCACGCAATGCGTATTCAGGGGCCATATATCCACTGAAAATTGAAAACAAAAAGAGTTATTTTAATGTACTAATTGTTTCAAGATTGGACTTGAATGATGGTTAATAGAAAAAAAGGGTGGGTTCGGTAACATGTTAAAACAGATGCAGGCTTTGGTTAGGCTGTTCAATCTACAATTTGTTATCCGGTTCTTTTGAATACCTTTTTTTTTTTTTTTTTTTTTTTTTTTTTTTTTAATAATAATAGATAAAGAATAAATAATTGATTAGTGACTCCTATATCAAGTTTATGCAACTTTCATCCATCTTTTTGTATTTAAATAAAACTAATGTATTACTCCATTATATATGATTTTAGACACTATTCACTGGAACAGTATCTAATCTGTTTGAATAAATCGTTTAAAAGGTTTAAATAAATTGGAAAACACTTTTGGCGACTTGCAACTCATTTGACCTACTGGATTCCTTCACTATTTTAGAGTAGCAAATAATGACCTATTCAACCACTTAAAGTTTAATCTATCGTATATCTAGCCATTTTCAAGTACTGCATTGTTAATAAGGTGAAAAAGCAATAAACTATAGAAACCACGGTGTAAACCAGAGTAAAAAATGACTTACTAAGTGCCAGCAATACGGGTGCTTATATGTGTGTTGTCCTCTTCATCAAGCTTTGCTAAACCGAAATCTGAAATCTTGGCATCTAAGTTCTTATCAAGAAGCACATTAGTGGCTTTTATGTCTCTGTGCACAATCTTCAATCTTGATTCTTCATGTAAATAAGCCAAGCCTCTTGCTATACCAATGCATATCCTGTATCTTGTTGGCCAATCAAGTTCCAACTGCCATCTTTCAGGCCCTTCAATCCACATGTTCGAAAATAACAAGTAAATACTTATTCAAGTAGTTTTATACGCCAAAATTCAAGTATTCATAATCGCACTTATAGAACATTTATTCCTTTAGGATACAGGTTCATTGTTTACCCCCGCGAATGGTTTCATACTTTTATACCCCTAATATTTGAACAAATGGTTCCACTAGCATACATCTAATTTGAGTTATTGTTTATCCGTAGCTGCTCAAAGGGTCAAACAAAAAGATATTTATTGTTCCAAGCATTAAGATTTTATAAAATACGGACAAGAAAAATGTTTGTGGTCAATCCAGCCCAACCCAACCAGCCTGTACTAAAACAACCATTTTGATAAGTTTTTCAACTCAATATATGAAAAAGATCCATTTTACCGAATAAAGCACGGGCAAGACTGTTATTTTCCATGTATTCATAAGCAAGCAAGAGTTGGTTTCCTTCAATACAACAACCATGAAGCTTCACGAGGTGCGGGTGTTGCAATGCAGTAATCATCCCTAATTCATTCAAGAACTCCCTATTTCCTTGCCTTGATTTTGACGAAAGCTGTTTTACAGCTATTAAAGTGCCATCTGGCAGTATTCCCTTCATTTAGAGAAATTTTTAGTCTCCGACCCATAAAACTCACCGCATATTACATAATCAAGAGAGTAGGAGTTTTCTACCTTATAAACAGGGCCAAAACCACCTTCCCCAATCTTATTAGCAACATCAAAGTCGTTTGTTGCGGCTTTGATCTGCCTTAATGTAAACGTACCTGTGACACCTTTTAGCTCTGTCGAACAACACAAATATTTTTTAAGCTACCACCTTTTAAAATTCGTAAAATATGTATATTATCTTCTTGTTTTTGATATCATAATTAATGCTTAAACTATTATAAATTATTGATAAAAATGGACATAAATATTTGCGGGTCACCCCAGCCTGACCCGGACTGTTGCAACTTATTCTCATTTTGACCCTTTCCTGTAAGGACATAAATACCTATATCGTTAGTATATCTGTGACGGAAGTAGCCCAACCACCATAGAGCTCCTAAGATTAGGACGATTAAACCAATTGCTCCAACCACGATTCCAACCACAGTTACTACAGACACACCGTTTTCATTTTTGTGCCCATGTCCATCTTTTTGTGGGACCTGAAAATCTGAATAATAATCAAATAAACAAAAAAGTCATTTAGACAATTTATCATCATTGTACAGCCAACACATAGGAAGTTCATATTTACTTACTTGGATCAACAGAAATAGCTGAAATAAGAGGACCATATACTCCTCGAGATGGAGTACTGATTGTTCCTTTTCCTGCCCAATATAGCCGGATTTCCAAAGTAGTTGTAACATTTACGGTATAAGTTGTCACAACTACTTTCCTGGCCCCACCTGCTCGATCACTGATGTCAAAATCCTTCTCAACCAGCACACCCTAACACAATATTAGACACTTACTTAAAACAAGAAGATGATCCTTACATAATATTTGAGAAAACTACATAAGTCATCACTGTTGTTTGGTGATAATTACATAAAATTATTCCTCCACGATACTATTTGCACAAATGCTCCCTCATTACATTGTTTGCTATCACTTTTGGTCCCTCATTACCAGATCTGGTCCCTAAAGAGCAAAAGCTACGGGCCACAAGTGAAAGCTAACAGTCCAGTTCTTAAACATTATGAAAATCTGCAAAGTCTTTCCCTCAGAAATTATCTGAGCTGGGCATGCGACGATTTATGTAGCTTACATTGGTAGTTATTCATGCAAGGGAATTAACCTGAATGTAGATATCAAATACACGCCTTCCAAGGCTGCTGTACGTTTTATCATCAGTAAAAACAATCTCAGCAAAGTGAAGGCTAACATTGTAGCTTCCGTTAAGCATGCAGAAACTGTAATATGTCAAAGATAAGGCTGAGGACCGTGCAGTCGAGTACAACTCAGAGGTGTTTACTGGGGCACCAGAAGTAGTTGTAACAATATAACTGTCATCATTCTGATCATCATCCAAGTAGTGACCAGTCATGCTAAATCCCCATCGGTTATCAGTTGACGAGAAATGTGAGGGTCCACCTAGGTTCAAGTCACCTTCATATGATTTGTCTCCAACCGATAGTTGACTTCCGCCACAGTTGATATACAAGGATGTCGAATCTAATTCAAAATTAGAGAACTCTCAGAAATAAGAAGCAGAATCATGAATCCTTATAGGGGTATTTACTAGACTGCCAATTCAATACACTGTGATACAAAGCCAGTACTACTAACTAGAAACCAATAAACGTCAATAGTACTAAATAGGAAGTGGAACTACTAAAGTACCGCTGTAAGGAAACATGTCACTTACATACAGGTAGAAGTAGAAGTCTAGTAAATGCATTAACAAATTAAAACAATGTGTTTTAATTAATTTTCACCTTTATGCAATGTCACTACTACATAAAAGGCTATAGAAACCTCCTAATAGGGACTGGTTTTACAAAAACCAGTTCATGAGCTAAAAAAGCAAGGGGCATGGGAAGCATAAATACTGGTTTTCTCGAAAAGCCTGGTGTCTATATTCCAACAAGTATAAAAACTAGTCCGGTTATATAAAACCGGTCTCTACACACACTGAAAAACAATGGTTTTTTCGAAGAGACCATTCTCTATGTTTTAATATCATATACACGCATTGGCGTAGCTATTTAAGGGCGGGGAGGGGCGCCCGAACCCCCGAAATTTTTTTTGCGATGTTGGGGCTATATAGTTTTTGTGTAGAAAAATTTCGGTATATTCGGTTTCGACCCCCCATTTTAATTGTGAAACTTGTTTTATACAATAAGCAATAAAATTGATCCATTACATTTTACATAAGCCCATCCTCCCAAAATTGTAACTCCCACTTTATCAATTCTACAATATTTGTTATTCCCTTAAAAAAATCAATTAATCCTTTTGTAACTTCTTTCACCATTTTAATTTCACACTTTCTCTCTAAATTTCAACCCCTCCTTCGTGACGTTCTTTCATGGGACTGAACACAATTAAATAAAGTTTGTAGTTCTAAATATTTATTCTCTTAAATCATGCCAGGGGATTTTTGTACTTAGGACTTAAAAGGGTTTTTTTTTTTTTTTTTTTTTTTTTTTTTTTTTATGAATTGATTTAAGAACATCGCTCTACGTGGTACAAATTATGAAATTTGTAGCAAGTAACTTTTTTTTATTTAAATACTTGCTTTTCACGAGAAGCAAAATGTGATTATGGGAATTGGCATGCTAATTATAAACTTTTTTGAAGTGCAGATTTGTTGAATTGGCATAAGGACCGGATACGAGCTACTCATTTATCTTGTATGGTAAATTAAAGCCATTTTAAATAATAAAAGGTCATGACCTGAGCATTGGATATTGTTGGTAAATTTAGTGCTCTTGAGGGATCTATTCACACCTGGTAATGGGTTTGGAGGTATGGAGTATACACCCATTTGGTCACTGAATCCCCTGACTCAAAGTGGTTATGTATTGATCAAGGTACTGCTTGATCAAGGTACTGCTAGTAGACTCTGCTGCTAGTGTTGTGAATCTGCTGCTAAGATTCTGCTGACAGATGATTCTGCTGCCAGTTGATTCTGCTGCTAGTTGATTCTGCTGCTGATAGCATTCTGCTGCTGGTGTGATTCTGCTGCTAGCGTTTCCACTGATGTGTTAACATTACCACTGCAAGTGATAATGTTTCCACTGATAACCACCGATCCTATAATTATGGAAATTATTATGATATAATTAATGGGCCGTTAATTATATATAATACCATGGGCTAGGGTTTTGAGTATTCTCTATTATAAATAGAGGTCACATCATTCTGCATGGATATAGAATATCATACGATATACAAAACACAAAACCCTAAACACTTCCATACGCATCTGGTTCTTGGTTTGTGCCTAAAGCAAGAACATCACTTGGTCTTATCCCATAGAGATATTCGTGTAACCCAGGCATAGGGTCGAATAGTTTCTATTGGAAAGTGATACCACGATTTCAAGTGAATATCCGGTACCTTCATTGATTATCTTAACCCTGATCTGGGAACTGTTTTGCAGCTATACAACCAACAATCAATAGAAACTATTTAGTGATAATCAATGGCTGCTGCTATGAGACAAATAGCTGCTAACTTTTCCAAGTTGGAAAAGTTTGAAGGTGTCGATTTCAGAAGATGGCAGAAGAAGATGCAATTCTTGCTGACCAGTATGAACGTGGTGTCTGTTCTTACTACTGAGATTCCAGAAGATTTTGGAGAAGCTGCTACCATGGATCAGATGAGAGCAAGGAGCAAATGGGAGAATGATGACTACGTTTGCAGAGGTTTAATTCTCAATGGTATGTCTGATACTTTATTTGATATTTATCAGAATGTTGAAACATCACAAGAACTATGGGATTCCTTGGAAGCCAAGTATATGGCTGAGGATGCATCAAGTAAGAAGTTCCTTGTAAGTAATTTTAACAATTACAAAATGGTTGATTCTAGACCTGTCATGGAACAATACAATGAACTTCTTGGTATACTTGGTCGATTCACACAACACAAGATGAACATGGATGAGGCTATTTCAGTCTCTTGTATCATCGATAAACTACCTCCTTCTTGGAAAGAATTCAAGCATATGCTTAAGCATAAGAAGGAGGAGTTAACTCTTGTTGAGTTGGGCAGTCACTTGCGCATTGAGGATTCACTCAAGGCTCAAGACATTGACAAGCCAAAGAGTAGCACTGCTACTGGTCCATCAGTTGTCAATATGGTGGAGCATAACAACTCCTCCAGGAACAATGACAACAAGGGCAAACGTAAGCATCAAGATAACACCAAGTCGGATCTAAACAAGAAACCTAAGGTGACTTGTTGGAAGTGTGGGAAACCTGGACACTTCAGGAAAGATTGCAAGGGTGGTAAAGTTGGAAACAAATCCAATGGATCAGGCACAAGTGGAGGGAATGGTAACTCCAATTCTCTGAAAGGTCAGAATGTGTTTAATAAGTCTTTTAAGATTTATTATGTTACATATATATCTGACATTTACTTTGTGCAGGATGATGATGTTGCTTGGTGGGTTGACTCTGGAGCAACAATTCATGTGTGTAAAGATAGAAGCTGGTTCAAGACCTACAAGTCAATGAATGATGGTTCTATTCTTCACATGGGAAACGAGTCAACTGCCCTGGTGCATGGAAAAGGATGTGTTGATTTGAAGTTTAGTTCTGGAAAGATTGTTTCTTTAATTAATGTTTTACATGTTCCTGATATCAGGAAGAACTTGGTTTCTAGTAGTGTTTTGAATAATTGTGGTTATAAACAAGTGATTGAATCTAATAAGTTTGTTTTATCTAAAAATGGTGTGTTTATTGGTTTTGGTTATTTATGTAATCAAATGTTCAGACTTAATATTGCTCATGATAATATTGATTCTGCTTTTATTTTAACATCTAAACTTAATGATTCAAACCTATGGCATGCAAGACTTGGCCATGTACATTTTAAAAGAATGCAAGATATGTCCAAGGATGGGTTAATTCCAGCCTTTGATGTGAACACTGAAAAGTGTAAAACTTGTATGTTGAACAAGATTACTAAGAAACCATTTCAAAGTGTAAAACGTGAAACTGAAGTTTTGGAGCTGATTCATAGTGATCTATGTGATATTCATGCTACTCCCTCTTTAGGGAACAAGAAATACTTTGTGACTTTTATTGATGATGCTTCTAGGTTTTGTTATGTTTATTTATTATATACCAAGAATGAAGCATTAGATAAATTTAAAGTATTCAAAACTGAAGTTGAATTGCAACAAGGGTCTCTAATCAAAAGATTAAGGACTGATAGGGGAGGTGAGTACATGGATACTCTGTATTTTCAGTCTGTTGGTATAATCCATGAAACGACTGCCCCTTACACTCCTCAGCTAAATGGTATTTCTGAAAGGAAGAACAGGGTGCTGAAGGAGATGGTTAATTCCATGTTGTCCTATTCAGGGCTGAGTCAAGGTTTCTGGGGTGAAGCTATGTTAACAGCTTGCTATTTATTAAATAGGGTTCCCAACAAAAGGAACAAAGTTACCCCTTATGAACTGTGGACTAAAAAGAAACCTAACCTTAATTATCTTAGGATATGGGGTTGTAGGGCTGTTGTAAGACTCCCTGATCCAAAGCAGAAAACTTTGGGTGAAAGAGGCATTGAATGCATCTTTGTTGGATATGCTGAGCATTCCAAGGCATATAGGTTTTATGTTATAGAACCTAATGAGTCTGTTTCAATTAATTCAATAATTGAATCAAGGGATGCAATCTTTGATGAGAACAGATTCTCATCTATCCCTAGACCAAGTCAAAGGATTCCAAATGGAACCAATGACAATGGTGTTTCAGAGGTTCCTACTGATGAGGTTCCTACTGATGAGGTTCCTGCTGAAGAGGTTCCTACTGATGAGGTTCCTGCTGATGAGGTTGTGGAACAACAACCTGAACCTGAGCTCAGAAGGAGCAATAGGGTTAGGAATCCAAAGTCATTTGGACCTGAGTTTCAATTATACTTAATTGAAGGTACAAGGAGTGAGGTCTCTGACCAATACTCCTATTGCTTCATTGTGGAGGATGATCCCAAAACATTTGAAGAAGCAATGAAGTCCCAGGATGTTGCTTTCTGGAAAGAAGCAATTAATGATGAGATGGACTCTATCATGGGCAATAACACTTATGTGTTGACTGATCTACCACCTGGTTGCAAACCTTTAGATAGCAAATGGATTTTCAAAAAGAAAATGAAGGTAGATGGAACTGTTGAAAAGTTCAAGGCAAGATTAGTTATTCAAGGCTTTAAACAAAAGTCAGGAATAGACTATTTTGATACTTATGCTCCAGTGGCACGTATCAGTACCATAAGATTGCTAATTGCTTTGGCATCAATTCACAATCTGATTATTCATCAGATGGATGTGAAGACAGCTTTCTTGAATGGTGATTTAGATGAGGAGGTTTACATGAACCAACCTCAGGGCTTCATCATGCCTGGCAATGAAAACAAGGTGTGTAAACTGATTAAGTCTCTTTATGGACTAAAACAGGCACCTAAGCAATGGCATCAAAAGTTTGATGAAGTGGTTTTGTCTAATGGTTATTTACTTAATCAAGCTGACAAATGTGTATATAGCAAATTTGATGAATCTGGTAAAGGAGTCATCATTTGTCTATATGTTGATGACATGTTGATCTTTGGCACTGACCAAAATCAAGTTGATCTTACAAAAGAATTTTTGTCATCAAAGTTCTCCATGAAGGATATGGGGGAGGCAGATGTTATCCTTGGTATTAGGATTAAACATGAAAGTAACAAAATTTCTATTTCCCAGTCTCATTACATTGAGAAGGTGTTAAAGAAATTTAATTACTTTGATTGTACTCCAGTGAGTACTCCTATGGATACAAGTGAGAAGCTAATGCCTAATACTAGCAAAGCTGTATCTCAACTTGAGTATTCTAGGGTGATTGGCTGCTTGATGTATGCCATGACTTGTACAAGGCCTGATATTGCTTTTGCTGTGGGTAAACTGAGCAGGTATACTAATAATCCTAGTGCTCATCATTGGCAAGCAATTCAGAGGGTCTTTAAGTATTTGAAGAGAACTATGGATTATAGTCTCTCATATACTGGTTATCCTTCAGTATTAGAAGGATATACTGATGCAAGTTGGATCAGTAACACTGAAGACAATTCGTCTACTAGTGGCTGGGTATTCCTACTTGGTGGAGGTGCAATTTCTTGGGCATCCAAGAAACAAACTTGCATTACCAGTTCAACCATGGAATCTGAATTTGTGGCTTTAGCTGCTGCTGGCAAAGAAGCTGAATGGTTGAAAAACTTGCTTCTTGAGATTCCATTGTGGTCTAAACCTATGGCACCTATTTCTATCCGATGTGATAGTGCTGCTACATTGGCAAAGGCTTATAGCCAGATGTACAATGGGAAGTCTAGACACTTAGGTGTTAGGCATAACATGATTCGTGAGCTTATCATGAATGGGGTGGTATCTATAGTGTTTGTTAAATCTCAACAAAACTTAGCTGATCACTTGACGAAGGGTTTGGCTAGAGACTTGGTTTTGAAGTCTGCTAAAGGGATGGGTTTAAGTCCTACTTAGTCACTGAATGCAAGGATACCCAACTCCCTTCTAAGGAAACTTGGAAGCTGAGTTCAATGTGGAAAGCTGATCATTTAGTGGACTGAAGCACATGTATTACATACATCCCAAGGTTGTGCTTGTTACCTGCTGAAAGGAGGATGAAGTCTTCACTTCTTAATGGTTAATTTTCTTTGAAAAAGTGCTAAGCAGGAGCATGAATTAAAGATGAACCACCTATGTAAATGTTGAAGTTTTGCCGCTTCAGGAAGCTTTGGACTTTTAGCTTTTACAACATTTATGAATTGGATATGGACACATGGCTTGTATAGTGTCAGGAGTATTTTAGTGTTTGAAAACTTGTGTGTATTTATCATCAGGTATTCAAATGGGTTGAAGGGTTCAATTCTTAGAACACCCTGATTCTCGAATATTTGAAAGTATATGTACTAATGTGGAAATTCAATCCTCAGGATATTTTCATTTATGCACTTGTTTTGGTTTGTGTTTGATTTTTCATGCAAAGGAAGAGAACTAAATTTGGGGAGGATTGTTGGTAAATTTAGTGCTCTTGAGGGATCTATTCACACCTGGTAATGGGTTTGGAGGTATGGAGTATACACCCATTTGGTCACTGAATCCCCTGACTCAAAGTGGTTATGTATTGATCAAGGTACTGCTTGATCAAGGTACTGCTAGTAGACTCTGCTGCTAGTGTCGTGAATCTGCTGCTAAGATTCTGCTGACAGATGATTCTGCTGCCAGTTGATTCTGCTGCTAGTTGATTCTGCTGCTGATAGCATTCTGCTGCTGGTGTGATTCTGCTGCTAGCGTTTCCACTGATGTGTTAACATTACCACTGTAAGTGATAATGTTTCCACTGATAACCACCGATCCTATAATTATGGAAATTATTATGATATAATTAATGGGCCGTTAATTATATATAATACCATGGGCTAGGGTTTTGAGTATTCTCTATTATAAATAGAGGTCACATCATTCTGCATGGATATAGAATATCATACGATATACAAAACACAAAACCCTAAACACTTCCATACGCATCTGGTTCTTGGTTTGTGCCTAAAGCAAGAACATCACTTGGTCTTATCCCATAGAGATATTCGTGTAACCCAGGCATAGGGTCGAATAGTTTCTATTGGAAAGTGATACCACGATTTCAAGTGAATATCCGGTACCTTCATTGATTATCTTAACCCTGATCTGGGAACTGTTTTGCAGCTATACAACCAACAGATATGCTCTAAGGTTTGTTGTTTCACGAATCGTAACTTCTCGAATTTGTTTAACTGTGAGGGTTTGTTCTTGATTTCTATATTTTTTTGTGTGACTTGTGTATTACGTGATAATGTCAAGAGGTGTTAAGATACCTTTCTATTCTTAATGTTCGATGTTAAGTTACTTTAGTCGCCATGTTTGAGAAGTTTAGTGACTTCTTTACACAAGTTTGTTACGATAATTAAAGTAACCTGTCATTTTTATTATACAACTTACTTTATTCACTTGTTGTATGTATATGTTATGATCTTGCAGCGGTCGTAACAGTTGGCTCGTACTTGGAGATAAAAATAATGAAGCCAAAAGTAATTCACAACTATTTGAGATACCACTGGTAAGTTCTTGGTTTTTAGCTTAAAAAATCGTTACAATTAAGTCGTTACTTATTGTTTGTCACATTTATTGACTTGTATACAGGTTTATACATAGATACGTTGGCATTTGACGAGTAAGAGATGTTTTTGGAACAAAGAGTCACAATGCTATTTTGGTGTTCAAGTCACTAAAAAGAGATGTGACACAATGTATATTGATGGTTTGTTACATTTGTAGATGATATATAGACATAGCTACTTGAATTTCAAGATTGATTTTGGATTAGGATTTGGTTTATAACATTTGAAAAGATGTTATTGTATTGAATTATAATATTTGAATAAAAGTATTTTTTTGACTTTTAGATGTTATATTAGATATCAGAAATACATTACTAGTTACTCCCTACGTTCAAAAATTGTTGTCCAGTTTAAATTTTCAAAGTCAAACTGGTTCAACTTTGAATATAAATATATATTTTTTATTATATAATACTTGATGAAATATTATACTATTGAAAAGTACACTTAAAACCCAATCTATTTATATATATTGCATCAAATATTATATAACACACACAACAATATTTAAGGTCAAAATTGAAAAAGAAAGACTAAAAAAGTTAATAGTGGACAATAAATTTGAGACGAAGAGAGTACATATGTATTGAAAAAGTAGAAATATATTGGTTTATATTCATAATGCAACGAAATATTTTTGACGGCTCCAAATTCCAGACGAAATAATTTCCGTTAAATTTATGACGGAATTTTGCTTTTCAATACTTTTCAAACTCTATAAAAGAAACTGTTTTTTTTATCAAAAGATCGAACAGTCTAAGTTCTCGAAGTAGAAACTGGTTACAAAACAACTTTCTATATGTTTCATTCAAAGAGACACCCCCTTACAGAGAGTGGTTTCAAAACTACTCTCCATGGGTCATTCTAACCAATCTCTATGACATAAGTGTGTATTAGACTATTAGTGTGCTCGTGCGCGCAATAAAGTCTTATATATATTTAGTTTCTTCTGTATATTAGAATTCAGAATAAGCATGTCATAACTTTGTAACATATACTAGCATGGTCCTCGCATGATGCGGCTGCGGGCACCCATTTATTTATTTTTTTGGCTGATAATTTATTTCATTTGTACATTTTTTGACAATAAGTTTAATGATTAGTTTGTTATGGCAAAAGTTTGATGAAATTTTGGTTAGTTTAATTGTATTATTTTATTTATTTGTTTTTTGTGTTTAGTAGCTTGATTGGTTTGTACAATATGTTTTTTTAATTGTATTTTTCATTGAAAGATGATTTTTAAAGTATCATTAATTAGCAGCTTGCATGACTTGTACTATATATGTATTTTAATACTTGTATTTATCATTAAATGAATATTCTAAGAATATATATTAATTATGCATCAATGAATTGTAAACATTGCATGAATACTTGTATTGTTGAAAATTATTTTTTTTAAGGAATTTAATGTTAGAAAAGTGTGTTTAAATTAGTTGTACATTTAGCTTATATAGTTATATTGCTGAATTTTAATGCGTGAAATGCCCAAAAGGGCTAAATGCTTTATAAGATAATAAGGGGTGTTTGATTTTTACTTAATTGACTTAATATGAAAAAATAAATAAATAAATAAACAATTATGTCATATCAAAACAAGCCCTAAGATATGCATGTCATAGTGAGAAACTTTAACTTACTTGCTGTACAAACATTTTTCCCCAAACATGAGACCTCTTTACTGGAAAAATGGTACAAAAAGAGAGAATGTCACACAAAAAGAACATTTCCAAAATTTATTTGGATAAAAGAAGTCAAGCGACATAAACTTACGACGTGTTATCCGTTGAAAAGGAAGCAAACAAGTTTCTATAATAAAGAAAATATATACCAGAATTATTTATAAGAAAACACTTTGGAATTAGAAGATTATTTATATGATTGTAAAGAAAGGTGGAGTGAGTCTTACGTTTTTTCCATCTGACATCTTGATTCCCTTAAGCTTTCATATGTAAACTTGTTGTATGACAGATCACTGGAAAAATAAAATCACAACATCAAATGTTATGTGATACAAAATATCAACTAAACTTATATCTTATCGTTGGCATTCTAAATTTTGAATCAATTTGGTCGGTATTATCAAGTTAGTGTTGATGTAATGTAGCTTTAGCATCTTGCTAGTTTTCATTTATCTACTGTATATAATATAAAAATTGCATTTCAAACAAAAGGCCTACATCCAATCTCCTTTGAACATCCAATCAGGCACAATTCCAGATAGCGAGTTTCCAGTTAAATAACTATAATAAAAATAAAAAAAGATAAATTAGTAAGGCGTCACCACTACACCTTCAATGCATGATATTGATAAATGAATGAAATACTTACATGTTGTCTGTGTTCTTTAGATTAGCGAACGCATCAGGAATGGTACCGTTAAGCTTGTTAAAGCTAAGGTCTCTGAAATAGTAACACAAACAGTTAATCATGGGTTTGTGTCCCATCTGAGAATTACAAGATGGTAATATGTCCTGTTCGAGTCAATAAAATTTGACTCAAATGTACAAAATATATATAAAAAATCCAATGACTAATATGAAACAGATGAAGTAAAGTGGTATTTATGTAAAAGAAATCAGACAGTAACTTAAGGTAAAAAGTACTGACAAGAGTTTAAGAGCGTTTGGAGCAAGAGAAACGGGTAAGTTTCCAACTAAATTGCAACTCCTCAAGATCCTGACAGGATTAAGTTTAGAATATCGTAAGAGATTAAATCTTTTATGGTCTATTAAGAGAAGCAAATTCAGCTTACAAGTTCTTGAAAGACGTAGTATTACTAAACGGTGGAAAATACATGTCTGGTCCTCTCAAGTCGCTGATTCTCCTGTATTTCTTGATTAAGTCAGTGCTGGTACTTTAGTTATAGCTTCTAGCACGTCAAATAGATGATGCATGAAAAATTACTTACAAGTCAGATAAATCTGACAACAGAGTGATAGTAGAAGGTATTGGCCCCTCTAGTCCACTCGCCTGAATCTTTCTGTTACTCATAAAACTTTCGTTAATTCTAGTTGCTATATAGTAAATACTACATACAATAAATGTAAAATCAAATGGTTGATATATCTCTCACAAGGTCTTGAGACGTTTCCACCTGCCTATGAAATCGGGGATCTTTCCAGTGAAGTTGTTGCCACAAATCCGACTGCGATACAAATATAAATAAAATAATGGGTCATGTTTAGCTATGCAATTATGTATTAAATCCAACAAGGTTGTAGAACTCACAAATCCTTCATAGTGGTCAGATTTGCAAACGATTCAGGCAACCTCCCCGTAAAGTAGTTGGAGTTGAGCAATCTACAATAGATATAAATATAATGTAACACTTGCGTTCAAAGGTGATAGCATAATGTGATATACAAGCGTAAATGAAAACATCAACAATCAAAAATTTCATTTAGTCTTACAATCTCTCGATGCTTTGGAGATTTCCAAGTTCCTCAGGAATTATTCCAGACATAATATTGCCCTCTACAACTCTAATTAACAATAGAATGGAAACCGTAAAACTAAGTTACGAAAGTTAACCTTATAAGTATAAATAAAATAAAATAAAAAGATATTTGATTTACAGAAGTTTTACAAAGATGTCAAAGTGGAAATATTTCCAAGTTCCTTTGGGATGGATCCATTTATGCGATTCGCGATAAGAGAACTGCAAACAAAAAAGGAACACCCCATACAAAAATCAGCAAAAAAAAAAATAATAAGTTTCTTATGTCTAACCCGACACTTTAGGATTCAAGACTAAATAATATATGTAATGAAAGACTAACATGTTTTGAATTTGCCTCATGGAACCCCATTCTGGAGGGATAGTACCACTGAGAAAGTTGCGAGTTAAGTCTCTGCATGAATATAGAACACATATCACTTAACGATCATATACAAAGATCATCAGAAAGACATTTACGTGATCTGTTAATAATTATAGCAAAGTACTTGCACTATCTATCAATCATATTAATAGACCTTAGACTTTTTTTATACCAACAATAGCAACCAGTAATTTACTTCATAGTTGTCGACTTGCTGTTAACTTGTGATGGATTGTAAGAATCTGAAAGCATGTTCCTACCATTACTTAACGGAGCAAATTATTTAGAAAACATACTACAAAGTAATAACTTATTTGCATTTTGTTACCAGTTTATCGTTCATAGTAACATACTTGCCCAAACATTATTTTTGATATACCTTAATTATGGTTGTTCTTTGACCTTTTACCCAAAAAAAAGATATACCTTATGGTTGTTATGTTTTGTAATAGCTATAATGAAACATTACTATAAAATATGGAAGACAAAATAGTTATAATAAGAAGAAAATCAGAAAGAAAAGAAAAGAAAAAAATTGTACAGGTTTTGGAGGTAAGGGAGATTTGCTAATTCTGGTGGGAGAGTGCCTTGGAGACTTTGTCCTTTAAGACTTCTGCATCATCCAAAACAAGAAAAAATTTGTTAATCTCTATTCAGAACTCTATATTTCTCAATCTGCAGGGTGTTTGGGTAATTGGGTTAGCATATTTTGCAGTATTACTTGTGTCAAAACTGAATAGGTTCAATCACAAAACGAGCTTGCCAACTCCATAAATATTTAAACAATACTCATTAACATGTAAGTGGTTTGCGTAATT
The DNA here is from genome assembly GCA_030686995.1 of Artemisia argyi. NCBI lineage: Eukaryota > Viridiplantae > Streptophyta > Magnoliopsida > Asterales > Asteraceae > Artemisia > Artemisia argyi. Next base: position 31,070,053 of record CM060678.1, read on the forward strand.
CATGTCACTCCTTAAACACAAAACGGAGCCACCAAATTCTAGTAAGACAAGTTTGGTTTAGCAAACGAATGCCTTAAGCAACTTAGAGCTTGTCAAAAAAGCAATGATAGATTATGATGATGTATACCTATTTCTAATCAACCCAAGTTATGTACTAACTGATCGATTTGATTTCAACCTCTTTTTGGAAAATGATATAGCCTCCTACTACATATTATCCTACTCATATAATTGGTGCATTTGAAAAAGTGATTGGATGAGATGATAAAAGAGAAAAAGTGAATTTCACTTGTCATTTTCATGTGTGGGTAAGAAGAGATAAGTAGAAAAAAATTATAGGATGATATAGCAATCCTCATATTTTTTAGAGTCGCAACCAAAACACCAATTATAACCATTTTATTATTTTTTACCTATAATAAACTTGAATATATTTTTCAAATAATGTATCCCAAATGGAAATTTAAGAAAGAATGATCTATAATTACTTATTCTTTGAGATATATGCTTTCTAAGGGTCACTAAACAAGTTAGAGAGAAAATAAAAAAATGATAATGAAGTTGTAGAAAATAAGTGCTTGGTGTATTTCGTCAGATAACTATAATATAATATATTGTAAATGATAAAAGTAATCATGATGATAATAATAAAAATAACAAGAGCGAATATAGTGCTGATCGCCATCTTATAAGCTTTTTTTTTTTTTTTTTTTTAAATATACAACTTGTGTTCATTCCAATTTAAAATATCTTATTTTTGTTTTTTGTTTTCTTTCTCAATTCAAAGTATCTACTTATTTTATTGTGCAACTTAAAGAATTTTTTTTTACTGGCAAGTCAAGTAACGAGTCATTAAACCTAAGTCTAAACAGTCTTTTTCTTTAAAAAGTAATTTGATATTTCTTATAAACGCTCCAGTTAAACATCCACCATGATGCATCTCTTGGGAGTCGTTTTATAGATCCATGCATATGAAAAAAGTCTTTTTGAGAGCTATTTGACGATAATGTAATCACAAAAAGCCATGATCAATTTATTGTATATATAACCAAAAAGGGATAATTATATGACTAGATCGTTGTCCTATAGTTAGTAATTTTAATTCAAAAATAAACCGGGCAACTTGTACAACAGGACACTTGTCAGCTTATGAAATTTGACAAGTGTCCCGTTGTACAAGTTGCCCGGTCGCCCGATCTATCAAAAAAGTTGCCCGGGCGACTGATTTCCCAACCAAAAAATATATATTTTCTTATACTATCAGTTTTATTCAAGTTAGATAATAAGAAGAGAAAATTACATGCTTGTGACATGGCATATCGTCTTGTTACAGTTGCAAACAAGAGTATTGTCATACGTGCTATTTGGATTAGGTCTAACCCAATCAACACAGGGGTCCTGTTTGAAATCCCAGTTTTTACCCAGCTTACTTCCGATCAACTTTAATGCATCCACTGAAAGAAAAACAGAAAGAAAGATTAAAACCATTTAAAATGCAAAACATGGAACATCATATCAGTTAAGAACATATCGTTATCGGCTATAAACCTTCATCAGAGGGAAGAAGACTCGTCTCTATGGATGCAAAACCAACGGAGAGCAATGCAGCCCACACAATTATGACTAACATGTTGCTTACATCAATCATATTCTCTTTGGGATCATACTATATATATAGATATATTATAGCCAATGAATAGAAAGAATCAATATTCAATAGTAGCTGAAAAAATAATTTTAACACCGCGAAGACTTTGGTATTTAATATTTCAATGTCATTAACTAAAATGCCAGTGGCTATATTATAGTACTAAAGAGGGCAAAACAGCCCATAGAGTTATGACCAACATGTTAAATCTAAATATGAATCATTTCGAGATCATACTATATTACTATATAGTATGTAATATAGTAATAAGTAATAACCGAAGGGAAATGAATGTCACTACTACAAATTTGGCCTTTTAGACCCTCTCATATAGACCCTTTACCATATACACAGGTCTAAATAAGATTTTGTACCCGCCCAAACTTTTCAAGACCCGTGGATATGAAACACACCGGCCTATATGTACAAAAATTAATATAGACCTGTGTATATGATTTGCACCGGTCCAAAATATGATTTGCAAAATTGATTTAGGCGGGATTCATCCATTTTCATTTTTTTCATTCCCCGCTCATGAAGTTAAATCCACACTTAGTTCAATAAAAAGTACATCAACACATGTTCACAACCTTTCATCACCCTCTTCTTCCTCTTTCATCAACCATCTAACCACGGTATCATCGGCCATCTAACTCCAGTTTATTGGGCGATTGTATATCTAAGGTCTGAAAAATTGGTTCTGATTTCAGATCCAACAAGCAAAGTTTTAATGAATTGTGAAACTACGGTTTCTAAGCAACCCCAAATTAGGTATAATTGCTTTTTTTTTTAAATGTTAATTTTGCCTTATTTCATAAGTATTTAATTCTGTGTTATGCCCATTACATAGAGAAGTTCATGATTTAGGGAAAATTAGTTATCTAGATATATACCAGTTGTTTATAAAGATAAAAATAAAGACATACTACTAGTGAAAAATAAAAGATAAAAAAGATACCAGAAAAGAAGGTTCAAGGAAGCTAGTGCGATGTTTATACTTTTTAAAGTATATAAAAAGTTGTTTATAGGCTGTTGAATTTGCTAATTAGGTTAATTTGATGTGAAATTGTGGATAAATGCAGGCAGAGATTGTTTTCTGTTAATGCCGATTGGCAATGGGAAGTCGATTTGTGGTATAATAAATCTGCCACACTACTCTTCAACAAGTGGCCTAATACTAAGAGGGTAAGCAAATGCCTTCTTGACTTGTTTATAATCATTTGCTTGAACTTGAAATTATATTCATCACACTGCTTACTCTTTTGGGTTATTTAATTATTATATAAAACAAACAAACTATATCAAATGAACATTATACTAATAAATTCCAACACAACTTCTTATTGTTAAATTTGATAACACTTTGGGCTTATAATTTGGCATTTGGCCAGGTTTACTCTCAAGTGCAGATGTAGGTGTACGACACACTACTACAAAATCACTACACCTTGTATGAGTTGTTTCATTAAGTGACATAACATATCTAAGAATCACTTGACACTACTACAAATTGGGCAGTCAATAGTTGCATTTTTATTTATATCTAGCTATGTTGTAGTGTCTAGTAATATTTTTATCTAAAGGGGCTCGTCTTCTCCTTATGTTAACATGGCACTTGATCGTTAAGTTTGTTAAATATTGTCGTGTTTTTTTTTCATTATTTGGGTTTCGTTGCATATTTTTCATAAGCAAATTGCAGAATATGTGTTTAGTTGTTTGTGTACTGCAATATGCAGGTACTAGAATGTGTGTTTGGGTGTACATGAGGATTTGGATTTTTTTTAAATGCACTTTGATACAGTTTAGTGTACTGCAATATGCAGGTACTAGAATGTCCCTATAACCTGTAGTAATCAGTCACTTAATGCAAGAATAAGTAACCATATGGAGTGTATATTGCAGACTCTCAAACATACAAATTGGCGAAATTGACTCCTATTGAAGCTGGTTGTTGCAGACTACCGTCTCAGTAGGCTTCCTAAAGCCTTTATATATTTTGCTAGAGGTGGCAATTTAACCCTATTTACCATGAAAATGAGCTGTTTTTGTTATTCATAACGGGTCAAATACGTCAATATGTGGTCGCATTGTCCATGTTTCTTTGTATTTGGTTTGTAATTCTTATGAACGTTTCTTTGTTTGGATTGTAATTCTTTAAAAATTATGTATGTTTCTTTGCACTTGTGTATTCTTGAGCCTAAACATAGGATTCAATAAGCAATCCCAAACAACCTTTTATACTTGGTTTCAATAAGCAATCCAAAAAACGCTTTTAATAAGCATTTTCAGTTAGAGAAATGCTTATAGAGAAGGTTGTCTTAGATTGCTTATTGAATTTGCATATAGAGGGCTGTTTGGGATTGATATTTTAAAAAAAAATAAAATTCACATATAGACCGGTTATTATGAAACCAACCAGCCTAAATAATATTCTTTTGGACCGGTGCTTCAACCGGTCTATATGAAATACCACCCGGTCTAAATAACCATCTTTTAGACCGGTTCTGCAACCGGTCTATATGACTTTTATCTTTTAGACCTCCCCTCATTTAGGCCGGTTGGGTAACCGGTCTAAAAGGGTTTTACAACCGGTCTAAAAGGCATTTTTTGTAGTAGTGTGTATTGAAAGCGAAGACTTTGATGTTTAATACACTCCAACAAATTTGTCATTTCTATACACTTTTTTCTTCACATTTTATAAAGTGTGAGCTTTTTTCTAAAGATATTCACACTTAAATGTGTAAATAATTGTTTCAAAATCCTCACACTTAAAACTGTGAAAAATTATTTCAAAATCAAATCATCATACTTAAAAGTGTGAAGAATTATTTCAAAATCAAAATCATCACGCTTAAAAGCGTGTATAATTATTTTAAAACCCTCACACTTAAAAGTGTGAAAAATCTTCATAACACTTCACACATAAAAGTGTGAAAATATTTGCTACATCCAATTGGTTCACACATATACTAGTGTGAACTTTTTGATTTTTTATACTTTAAAATGTAGCTACATGCTCTAATAAGTGTGAGTATATTACTATTTTGTAGTAGTGATAGTTTAAAGTTGATACGTGTTGACGTATGTGTCCGGACGGCACGTGCTGAAGGACACGTGCGTGACCGAACGCTGGACGGAAGGACCTTCTCCTTTTGCACAGTGGATAAAGCATGGGAATAGTACTTTACGCCGCCAGCCTGGTTTCAAGGGATCATGTCGAGTATGGGTTCTGACACCTACCAACTAGGCTAGGCTTTGGTCTGCGAAGTACTGTGCTCAAGTACAAACAGGTATCGAGGTTGGGGCAGTATAAATACCCCCAACCCCATTTATTGTATCAACTAACCAACATTTATTATCACACACTCACATTTATTACAATTCCCCTCGGTACTCATTCTCACACCGGAGCTTGGTTCTGGGATAACACCCAGGGCGAACACCCGAGGCGATGCTAACGTGTGCTCTCATCTGTGCAGGTCCCTTGGATCTCTCCCGACCAAAGGACTTTTAGAAGAAAAGTCCGAGACGCAGAATTTTATTTTAACAAATTGGCGCCATCCGTGAGACCCGTTGCTCACTCTACAAGAGCTCAGCAATGTCAAGTCCTTCTTTCCGAACCCCATCAAACCAAGACGGAGGGGATGGACTGAACCACAATGATAACAAAGGAAACACAAACTTAAATCAAGACAACATAAACGACAACAATGATTCACCAAGCTTACAAGATCTAATCTTCAATCAAGTCACAGTTTTACAGGATTTGATCAAGGAGTACAATGCCCTCGGCGGGTCAGTCCTGAAGCCAATTCGGCTTGACTTCGGTGACGAGGGGGACACCCCGAACAAAGGCAAGGCCTTTGAGAAGCCAGACGATGACCTTCATAAGCCTTACAAAGAAGCCCTCCGATCCCCGTTCACACAAAGGATAGTATAGTACTCGGGGCAGAAGTATACACTACCAAACACTCTAAGGTTGTGTGACGGGTCCACTGACCCGGACGATCATCTCACCCGATTCTCCGGAGCAGGACAACAAGGGGAGTGGCCGATGCCAGTATGGTGCCGTATGTTCCAGTAAACGTTGGACGGTCCGGCTCAAGGGTGGTTCAGCTTCTTGGATCCCGGGAATATTGACAGCTGGGAGGACCTACGTGAACTATTTGTCACTAGGTTCTCCTTTCGGAAAAAAGGGATAAGGGACCCGACAAAGATAACCCGGATAGTTCGAAGGGCAAACGAAACCCTCCCAGACTTCAAGGAACGATGGACAGACGAAGCTAGCTATATCCCAGGGGTACCGGAGGTTATGCGCATATCATCTTTCATGAACACGCATAAGTGTCACGAACTAGCAAAACGTTTTTCTGAAACGGTCCCCCGCACGGTGAAGGAGATGATGGTAAGAGTAGACGACTTCGTGAGATCTGAAGAGGTATATAAGAACACCGAACCTGCGAAGGGTGAAACACTGAATCAGGGGCGAAGGCAGGGATTTTCTCCAAGAACTGATAGGTTTCGAGGATCCTATTCAGACAAGAGGAGAGGTTATCGAAGAAATGATTTTTGGCACAAGGACTCATATGCCCCGTATGTGAGTCTAAGGAATGAAAGCTACCTCAATAATTTCTGTTGGGGAGAAGCGGCTAAACCCGATAACAACCGTCCAAATTTAGCAGCCATAATAAAACAACCTAAAGAGATATTGGAAACAGAACACCATCTGCATCTCCCTCCACCGCCTCCGTTAATAGGAAAGCCAAGTCGGGAAAATATGGATAAGTATTGTGACTACCACGGGGAAAAAGGCCATTTGACTAATGATTGTTACCAGCTGAAGAGGCAACTTGAGATGGCTTTAGAATCAGGAAAGCTGGATCATCTACTGCAAAATGTAAGGCAAAGAGGTAGAGAACAACGCAGGGGAAACAACCCGGGGAAAGGGAAAGTGATAAACATGATAGGGCAGGTCACCAACAGCAAAAGGAAGTCCAGAGAGCCAACGGAGTCGTGGATGAATGTTCCAATCACCTTCCCTCCGGTTCTGTCAGACGACGTGTCAGACGACCCTCTGATAATAGAGGCCGAGATCTAAGGATACTTGGTCCGAAGGATTTTCGTGGACGAGGGCGCATCGGTGGAAATCATGTACGAACACTGCTTCAACAATTTGTGCCCAGCAATTCGGGCACGGTTGAAGGAGACGAACGCCCCATTAATAGGTTTTGCCGGAGAGGTTGTGAAGCCGATGGGGAAGATTGAACTGGACGTATGTTTTGGTGATAATGGTCTGTTCCGAAACACCAGGATGAAATCTTCAGTGGTAAGCTCCTCTTCCCCCAACAACGTCACACTGGGAAGATCAGGGCTTAAGGAACTAAGGGCAATTCCCTCTACCGTCCACTCCATAATGAAGTTTCCCACACCGAGAGGGATCGCCACATTAGTGGCCCGGTCGTCAGTCATCTCCGAATTCCGGAAGTTAGAAGAACGGCAGTTGTCGCCCAATGAGAAAGACGAGGAGGAAAAAGCCAAAGCAGCAAATCCGAAAGAACATAGGGAGGTCGGATTAACAGAAGAAATACAGGTGAACCCAGCTTTTTCGGACCAACTGGTGCCATCTGGGGTGAATTCTCATCGGAATGTAGAAGAAGCTTGATAAAGTTATTGTGAAAAAACATAGATGTGTTTGCTTAGCATCCGACTGATATAACAGGAATACCCAGGCGACTGATACAACACAACCTTAATGTCAACGTGACAGACACACCAATAGCTCAGAAAAGGCGTAATTTCTCACAAGAAAAAAACCAAGTGGTGACCCGAGAGGTGGAAGAATGGGTGAAGGCTGGCATAGTCAGGCCCGTTCAGTACCCCACATGGGTATCTAACCCGGTCCTTGTGAAGAATAGTGATGAGAGCTGGAGAATGTGCATCGATTTTAAGAACCTAAACTCTTCACGTCCTAAGGATTATTACCCGTTGCCAGAAATAGATTGGAAGATTGAGTCGGTTATGGGTTTCAAATATAAGTGTTTCTTAGACCATATAAGGGTTACCATCAAGTGCAAATGGCACCGGAAGATGAAGAGAAAACTGCATTTTACACAGAACAAGGGACCTACTGTTACACCAAAATGCCGTTTAGATTAAAAAATGTGGGGCCATTTACCAGCCTTTAGTAGATTCGGCCTTCCGTACCTAGATAGGCAGGAACTTGGAAGCATACGTTGACGATATGGTGATAAAAAGAAAGTCAGAAATAGAGATGCTAGTAGACATAGCAGAAACCTTCGATAACCTCCGGAAGATAAACATAAAATTGAACCCAAAGAAATGCTCGTTCGGTGTCGAAGAGGGCAAGTTTCTAGGATATATGGTAACTTCAGAAGGAATAAGGGCAAACCCTAGAAAGACTAAGGTTATTGCGGAGATGAAGTCGCTGGAAACTCTCCAAGAAATGCAAAGTCTCAGCGGAAAGCAAGCGGCCTTGAACTGGTTTCTGTCCTGCTCAGCAGAAAGATCATTACCCTTCTTCAAGACCCTTAAGAATATAACAAAAGAAAACAAAGATGAATACCGATGGACCAAAGAGGCAGAGCAGGCATTCTAAGAAATGAAGAAGTTAATCCTTGAGCTTCCGTCTTTGTCCACCCCAAAACCCGGAGAGGATCTATATGCGTACTTGGCGGCGTCGCCGAGCGCCATCAGTGCAGTGCTATTAGTGGAATGGGAGCAGAAACAATTGCCAGTGCACTATGTAAGCCGTACCCTTAACGAGGCTGAGAGGAATTACGCACCGATAGAAAGCTCGCGGTATGTTTGTTGCACGCGTCATGAAGACCGAGGAGATATTTTGAAGCTCACCCCATAAAGATCATCACGGACCAACCCATCAGGCAGATATTGAACAAGCCAGAGGCCTCAGGGAAATTGGCTAAGTATGCAGTGGAGTTGGGGGCGTATAACATCACCTACATCCCCCGGAACGCGGTCAAAGGGCAAGTGTTAGCCGACTTCTTGACAGAGATACCGGTGGACGACAGCTCAGATAGAAGAAGAAAGGGAAGGAAAGAGATATGTGAGGTAACGGGCCAAAGCAATTGGATTTTATACACCGACGGGGCCTCGAGCAAGAAAGGTTCCTTAGCAGGTTTAGTCCTAATTAGTCCAGATCAGGTGGAATACACCTACGCTCTTCGTTTAAACTTCAAAAGCACTAATAACAAAGCTGAGAACGAAGCACTCTTGGTGGGACTCTGGATTGCGAGGCGAATGAAAATCAAATCCCTCGATGTGCGAGTGGATTCCAAATTGGTAGCGAGTCAGATTAACGAAGAGTTCACAGCAACAAAGGAGAGCATGATAAAGTATCTGACAAAGGCAAAACAGTATATAGAGCACTTTGAAAACTTTCAAATCCGGAACATTCCAAGGTCGCACAACCAAAAGGCTGACGTGTTAAGCAAGCTTGCGTCGGTAGCATTTGATCATTTAACAAAAGAGGTTTTAGTTGAAGTGTTGGCCAAACCGTCAACGGAAGAAGGAGAAATAAACACCATTGTGGAGGAAGAAGAAGATAATTGGATGACTCCCATCATCTAGTCTTTAAACGAAGGAATATGGCCCGAGGATGTCAATGACGCCCAAAACCTCCGAATGAAAATCCCTTATTACGTGATGGAAGATGGAGTCCTCTTCAAAAAATCATATTTGGGCCCGATGTTACGACGCGTAGGACCGCTACAAGCCAATTATGTTATCTGAGAAGTACACAAAGGGGCGTGTGGTATGCACTACGGACCAAGGTCCGTGGTGGCCAAACTGATGAGACAAGAATACTACTGGCCCACGATGCATAGGGACGCAAGGGAAGAAACACGAAAGTGTGATTCATGCCAAATCACTCTCCGGTTCCTAAACTGCCAAAAGCTCCTCTTACATTTATCATGGCTCCCTGGCCCATCTATCAGTGGGGAATGGATGTCCTCGGACCGGTCCCCGAAGCTTCCAGAAGGGTCAAATTCGTCATTGTGGCCATAGATTATTTCACAAACTAGATAGAGGCCAAGTCGCTGGCTAAAACAACCGGAAAAGATGTGATAAAGTTTGTATGGGAAAAAATCGTGTGTAGGTTCGGTTTGCCGATGATCATGGTAACAGATAATGGCACTAACTTCGTGAAGGACCCTTTCAAGACTTGGTACGAAAAGGTAAACATTCAGCAGATAAACACGGCGGTAGCCCATCCCCAGGCTAACGGCCTAGTGGAGCAAGCAAACAAAAGTCTACTGACTGGGTTGAAAGCAAGGCTGGGAAGAGAAAGGGCAGGTTGGGTAGATGAATTGCCCAACATTTTATGGGCACATCAAACCTACATCAATACGAGCAACGGAGAGACGCCATTCAGCTTGACGTATGGTAGTGAAGCTGTCATACCGGCATAAATTGGAATGCCGATGCACAGAACAACAAGGTTCGACACAGACCGGAACAAAGAAGAACAACGTTTGAACCTTGACCTGTTGCAAGAAGAAGAGAGGCAGTCGTAGTACAGGAAGCCAGGTACAAAACACAGGTTGAGCAATACTACAATAAGAGGGTGAAGCCGATGAGTTTAAGGGTTGGCGATTTCATGCATCGAAAAAATGAAGCAAGCCGACAGGAAAACCAGGGAAAGCTAGGCCTCAACTGGGAAGGGCCGTACCGGGTGGTGGAAGCATACGACAACGGTTCGTATAAGTTGCAAATTATGGAAGACAAAGACGTACCACGAATGTAGCACGCCATGAATCTTAGAAAATGCTTCTTATAGTTATCGTTAGAATTCCTCACTTGTTGTAACTCGTATGTTTTAAGTTAATCAATGCAGCTGACCCCACAACCGATGGGAAGTAATTTTCCAACAAATTTCTTTGAAGCACAATATATGTATCAGGAGAATTTTCTGGTGACTGGCCCTCACCAGAAACCACATATACTCGAGTGATAAAACATCACTTCAGATGATCGAACGATCATAACCATTTCAGATGCCTAAGAATACTTGGATGCTCGAGTGAAATAAATCGCTTCGGATGCTCAAACGACCATAACCGTTTCGGATGCCCAAGAATACTTGGATGCTCGAGTGAAATAAATCACTTCGGATGCTCGAACGGTCATAGCCGTTTTGGATGCCCAAGAATGCTTGGATGCTCGAGTGAAATAAATCACTTCGGATGACCGAATGGCCTTAACCGTTCCGGATGTCCAAGGACGCTTGGGCACCCCAACAAATTATTCATTTATATAGTTGATAACATTTACACTTTAACAAATAAGGTGGCAACGCAGAGAGAAACATGTTATCATAAATCACATCAACAAAATGACCGAAGTCCACTTGGATTACATTGTCTTAACCATCGAAACCCATAATAAATACATAGTTGCAAACGGTAAACAGAGGAACATTATTTGAAGCTCGGCCGAAGCCTCAAATAATAATTACATCTTTTGATTCAACTAAGACAAAAAAAGGAGAGGAAAGTGAAGCTGAGAAAAACAGCGGTCTACACATCGGCTGGATTGTCAACTGGTGTTTAGATAAGAGGAACTTCAATAGTAACCTCCGATGCCAATTCCGGATGATTGGAAGAACCAACTAAACCCTGGGGGAGGGGGCCATCCAGAAAGATGTTCATAAGGTCCGCAAGAGGAAGCCTGTAGGACTCGGCCACCTTCTGGATGTATGGATACTCCACGCTAAAAAGTTTGTTGTATTCTTGCTTCCAAAGATGGGGAGCATCCAGGTCGATCTTTTTAGTAGTATGGATGATACGGTCCACATCCTTCGGTTTTCTGTTAATAGCCATCCCAGCTAGCCATCCGGCAGAGTAAGTCAGACTTTACGGCTTAGCTAAGTTTCTTTAATACTCAACACCGTCGACCAGCCGTCGGAAGACAGTTGGGATGAGCGACCGGACAGTGTTGTGACGAACAACCTCAGCCTGACCCAATTGAGCAACGAGGTCTTTGTTTTCTTTCTACAGCTTTAGCTTCTCATTGTCCCTAACAGCCAAAAGATCCTCCAACTATGTGATCTTATCCAGTTGGGTGGCCGACTGATTCTCCCATTCTCTCTTCTCCACATCAACACCAGCAAGGCGCTCATTCAACCCACGCTCTCTCTCAGCACAGGCCACGTACCGACCCATCATCGCCTCGTGCTCAGAGGAGAGTTTTTGAAGCTTCTCAACTTCAGCGTCTCTGTCTTACTCTGCCTTAGCCACCCATTCCAACTACCCTTGACAACCCTCATGGGCACGGTGTAATTTTTTGTAGTCAGAGTTGAGGGCTTTAAAGCTTTTCAAGACTTCCCCCTAAGCTATCACACTCATGCCCAGTTGTTTATAGGCCCTTTGAGTAAGCTGGACATCACGCGTAACATCCAGTGCCTCTTGCTCGGCGGTTGTGGGAAGATGGGCGATGAGCTCTCGGCAGGTCCGGAAGGAATCCAGGCGAACATTGTCCCGAAGCGTCCACGAAGGGACAAAGTAATTGGCCTGCTCTTCCGATTGGTCACCTAAGAATAAAATAATTATGAGTACGTACAAGTTTTAGTATACACATACAAAAAATAAATAAATAAATAAAAGAGAGAAGAAAGACGTAATACCGGATGCACCGGAGCGAATGTCCAGGATATTTTGTGCTCCGGACGGACGACGAGGTTGGACGGACGAGGCTACAAGGATGAGAAGAAAATGTTAGACAGGAATAAGGACTCAAGGAAAAGAGCCACAAGACAATAATGGGGAAAACGGCAATCTTACCATCCAAAAGGCAAGCTTTGGAGTCTTAATGACGCTCGGCTTTAGCAAGTGGGGGGGGGGGGGGGGGTCATACTCTGTATTTCCCCCGAATTCTCTCCTATGTTCTCACCACCTTCGGCAGCCTCCTCGTTCTTATTCTCCTCCCCCTGAGGGCCGGCCACTTGAACATCGGGGTTGGAGTTTGCATACTTAAGGGGGTGGCATCCAAAATCCTTTCAGAAGACTCCACGTTCTCCTCGACCACATTTTCCCTTGATCTATTCTTCGACACCTGAGAAGGCCCTTCCCCCGTGGGACGCTTGCCTACCCGGACTTTCAAACTCGCCTTTTCAGCAGCGGCCTTCTCTTTCTTCTCTCGGGCCTTTACCACATCATCATCGGCCTTTTCAACTTTCTTTGTCAATTAATCCTTTTCGGGGAGGGATTTGTTCGGACTCAAGGGGTCAGTTGTCCTTTTTGGCCTCTGCTGGTTTGGGTCGATCGGGTCCTCTTGTCTCACTACGGTCCCTCCCAGTCCGAAAGTTCCAAGAATTCAAACATATTAACAACTGCAAAATGCAAAATGGAAGAAAACGCAAAGTAAACAAATATTTTTCCGGCATTAGGAAAGTACACATATACAAGCATGCAAATTCATATGCGACGACATTAACATTCCCATTCGGGCCCTTAAAATCAACTCATGACCAGGATAATCAGAAACCGAAGACAAACCAAAGATCCACAAAAGGCAGGGATGCGGTTTCCTGAGAAGAATTAAAGTCCTACTTAATGCCTCGGCGGCTTCTTCAGGGAAGGATAAGGGGAAGTCATCACTGATCTTTGAGTCCTTATGCCTCCAAGCCATCGCATCCGGAATAGCTCGTCGGTCAATCAAGAAAAAAATTTCTTTCCAATGCTTCAACCCAGTCAACACTTCTTTCAGACATTTTTGGCTTTTTAACCTGTCCGGCTTTCAAATGAAAACCAGTGCCCAACCTTGTACAATCTATAAAATACTCGAATAATGAAACGGTCGGTCGATGATCTAGACTTTAACATTGAATCTTGAAGAGAGACACTCGGTTAAGGCCGAGCGGAACTAATTGTGAGATATGTACTTTGAAGTGTTTCATTACCGCAAGCAAGAAGGTAGAAAAAGGAATTCAAACACAACCCAGATCCATCTGCTATACATATATACCTATCTTGTCATCCGGAAGATTGTTCATGGTAAGGTTAGGGTCAGAAGGATCGGATGTAGTTCCGACGGGATACCGTACATAACTGTTAAATCGTCCAAATCGGTTTGGGAAAGTTTAGAAGTGAATATATGCATATCAAACTTTGGAATCACCTTAGCCTTTTGTGTAACCTCTGGTATTATTTCCCTCGGCTCCTCTCTGAGCATGTTTAATAAAAAGGATGGTTGGGAAGAACGAACTTACAGTGAAGGGAGAAAACGTATCGCGTCTCGGAAAAGCAAAGATAGATGCTCGGCAAAGGGAAAAAGAAAATTCACAGTGAAGGGTAAAGTAAAAATGAGAAGTGAAAGCGGTGTATATATAGGGTAAACCTAGGGGAAAGTGAAACATCACGTCGTTCTGAGACACGCTGACGTGGCACGATCTGAACCGTCTAGAGCAAGGCTCTTGGATAACGTGGCAAAAGAACACTGTTATGAACCCAGGATAGGCCCATGGGCTCCTACCCACGATGGCCAACCCCAGCCCAATTCAGCCACATTTATATTAAACACAACTAACAACACAGGCCGAGCAACGGACAAAGAGCGTACGAAAGTAAAAGTATTGCGTCACTTGATCAGTGACATAATACTGGGGGGACATGTTGACGTATCCTACCCACGATGGCCAACCCCAGCCCAATTCAGCCACATTTATATTAAACACAACTAACAACACAGGCCGAGCAACGGACAAAGAGCGTACGAAAGTAAAAGTATTGCGTCACTTGATCAGTGACATAATACTGGGGGGACATGTTGACGTATGTGTCCGGACGGCACGTGCCGAAGGGCACGTGCGTGACCGAACGCTGGACGGAAAGTCCTTCTCCTTTTGCACAGTGGATAAAGCATGGGAATAGTACTTACGCTGCCAACCTGGTTTCAAGGGATCATGTCGAGTACGGGTTCTGACACCTACCAACTAGGCTAGGCTTAGGTCTGCGAAGTACTGTGCTCTAGTACAAACATGTATCGAAGTTGGGGCAGTATAAATACCCCCAACCCCATTTATTGTATCAACTAACAAACATTTATTATCACACACTCACATTATTACAATGCCCCTCGGTACTCATTCTCACACCGGAGCTTGGTCCTGGGATAACACCCGGGGCGAGGCTAACATGTGCTCTCATCTGTGTAGGTCCCTCGGATCTCTCCCAACCAGACGACTTTTTGAAGAAAAGTCCGAGACGCAGAATTTTACTTCAACAATACGTCGCTGTCTATATTATAATTTACAAAGTGTCTCGTTTAATACTTTTAAGTAAAACGATATAAATCATCACAAGATTTGAATGACTAATCAAGTAACCACAGGGGAATTTTATTGAAGAACTTCCTTAAAAATTTATCAGAAAAACACATAAATGCCACTATTATCTTACAATTACAAATCAAGTGATTAATTTGTATTAAAAGAGTAAAGTTTCTTTTTTAAAAGAAGTATAAAATTTAGGAGGCATTTGTTAAGTTTATAAACTTATTAAATAGGGATAATTTCATATTTACCCAATCTAAACATAAAAATGTCATATATACCCAAAATACAAGTTTTGAATGCATGATTCAATACAATTAAAACATAGTTTAGGTAAATATGACATTATCATGTTTAAGTTGGGTAAATATGAAATTGCCACCAATAATTTTTACATTCAATTCAATAAAACTGAATTTTGAAAAATGAAAAATTAATTTAAAGTTGCATTTATTGCCATTCATAATCCCATTCTTCATGAGTCTTATTGACCACAATTTCATGGGTGAACTACTCAGCATGAATGGAGCATAACTTCATGAACTCATCGAACGCCTTTCCATTTGTTGTCTCATGAGTAAACACATTAACATGAATAGTCATGATGTCGATTCCTTTGAATTCGTGCCCCTCTGAAACAATTTTCATACTTAATCTGAAATAAAACGAAATCTATTAGTAAACTGATAATGAAATATAGAATTAAACTTAACTACGAAAAATAAAATACTTTTGGTGTTACTGTTCACCTAATATGCCGTATACAGAAAACTGTATACCCCGTATTCAATCCTAATTAAATATGCAGTATCCCAATTATTTAAAATACGAATAAGGAAATTAAAACTTATATGCCGTATCAAACTCAATCAATACGCCGTATATATAACTAATAACGATTTTTTAAAAGTTTTATGTTTATTTTTTAGAAAATTTAATAGAAATTAAAATTAACAAATACAGTATTAAAATTAAAATTAACACTAAATAACTAATCTGGCTCGACAAGTAATACGCCGTATGCTGAGAAGCAATACGCCGTATCTGTGTATCAAGCAATACGCCGTATCCAATGGAATTGAATATGCTGTATCAGCAACCTGAGACAGAAGACAGTTAATAAATAAAATAAATGCAGACAAATGAAAAACAATTAAAAATGCAACTAAAGTAACAAAAATACAAAATGCATTAAATTAAACTAAAACAAAACTACTTCCCGGCAGTGGCGCAAAGAACTTGATGTGTGTTTCGTTGTGTATAGGTTTTTATATTCAAGTTTTAAATTTATATTTTGCCCGACTATCCTATAGACAAACACTAACGGGTAGTGTACCTGATCAATGTAGCTAGTGGGGTAAGTACGAGGTCGTTCTTTGGAGCAGTGTTGTTTAGAAAAACCTAGAGTATTTAACAGATTAATAAGGCGGTGTTGATTTTGAGATTTAATTAAACTACTAAACAAGAAAAGTAAATTAATCAAATAAAACAATTAAACTACTAGCCATGTTACTTCTAATAAATATTTTAGTTATCCGTTTATCCGTGCAACGATTTAATGTAAAGTAATGGTTACATCAGAAACACGCAAACAAACATTTCTATCTAAGGTAAACTAGATCAGAGGGTCACTACATCTAGTTCTATGCATGCTACCTATATCCATAAAGCAAGCAATCGGTCTAATCAGTTACAAGCATGCAATAAGTGGTGTCAACTGATCTATGTGATTTATCTGCGATACCCCTTTAGTCAAGGTGATACCTACTCTTCTCACATCTCACGCGGTCACTGTATTAAAAAGCACTATGATAACTTAAGTGTTTTAGCACTTTCTATCTAACGTCGGGTTCTACTCCTTGAGTCCTAAGGAAGGACACTAATGAAGCCAGGACAAGAATACCAACCATAGTGATACGGATCACTTACATAGCTAAAGAGATACACTATGATGATCTAGCAAATAGATGTCAAATACATAAACAAATAAACGAGTATACTATTTGAACAATAAACACATTAATTATCCAAAACAAAACACGAAACTTCATAAACATAATAACATAAATGTAATGGTCATAACATGGCTAGCACCTTAGAGTGTTAGCCCATAATGTACGTAGAATAATATAAAGTAAATACAAACTATAAATAAATAGAAATCATAGTGAAATCTATATTCAAACCGAATGATTAAACTAAATGTGTTGATACGAGACCTTCTCTTCTTGATTTCCTAACTCTTGGGACTGATCTTCAGGTGTTGGAATGGTAGAATTTGGCTCTGATGAAGTGTGGTGAAAGAATGATATGTGAAAAACCCGTATGAGGTTTATATTTATAGTGTTCTGTCAGGGCACCGATACGGTGTATCTAAGAGTAGATATGGCATATTCTAGATTTCTTAATTTCTAACGAAGAAAGCATGTTCCAAGCATATTTTACGTATCTTCTAAATACGACGTATGGCTGAAGAGTAATACGCCGTATACCTTTAAATCTATGATTTACTTGGACTGAGGATAAGATCTTCAATCCGGCGTATGATCTGTAGAGTTTCATATGCCATATACCTTCATAAATTGACTTGGGATTTGACTGCATAGCTTCCAATACGGCGTACTGCTAGAGTTAAATACACAATATGCCTTCATGCTCACCAATACTTAATATCAATACGGCGTATGATCAGAGTTTCATTCACCGTCTGCTCTTTGGAGGTTCCATACAAAATTACCAAATAAGCTCCAAATCATGTCTTCTTTCGTGTCTTTTCTAATATTGCTCCATAAATACTAAAAATAGTAAACTTAAGCAATTAAGTATCAATCTAGTCATAAATATATAATAAGTGAGCAATGATCGCGGGATAAATGATATATAAATATATCATACATTTATAAAATCACTTTTGGCGTAAAGTCATTTATAACAAAGTTTAACATCTTTCGGTGGTATATACTTTGAAGATATTATCACAGAAGCTCTCCATGACCAAGTCAAATCCATGTTCCACTACCTAGTCAAGGCTTTCCTTCCAAGCTAGGAATGTGGGACATAATCCCTAATGGTTACCGAAATCCATGGAACACCCCAGGATCTCTAGTTTATGTGTAGATGTTTACTAGAGCCTATTTCCTTCCATTATAAATAGGGCAAAAATTATTCAGGTTTGGCTAAGTCCTTTCACCATCATTTCTGTTATTGTAACTCAAATACTCATAATCACATACTTACTCTCACGCCAGAGGTAATTCGCTGGACCAACCCTTTGCAAAACTTAATGTAGTATCTTAGTATTACTTATTTTCAGGTTACTAGCAACTTTGCGTACATTGTTCACCCCAAAATCCTCCAATCACCATTGGTAGGCTTGTTAGTGCGATTTGTTGCATAATCAACTTGATTGTAGGAATGACTGATCTTTTGGAAATTCATAGAAATACTTGGTGACAAATAAGGAGATGATGGAGAAGGAATCAATAGCTTTTGTACGTGTAGAAAGCTCAACCATGATAAAGAACAAAATCCTGGAAAGGCTGGAGGATTCAGGTAGTTTCTTAATCACATGTACATTAGTTAAAGAGTAAACTACAAAGATGGTCCCTATGGTTTGGGTTGACCATCACTCTTGGTCCTTTAACTTTTTTTTTATCACTCCCACCTACCAACTCTGAAATCCTCTTCACTAATAGTCCTCTGACCAAACGTCCGTTTGGTCAAGACGTTAACTTTATAACACGTGCAAAATGGTGAGGGTATTTTTGTACATTCAAGTTACTCCTCCTCTCTCCAACGTCTTTTTTTCTTTCCCAATGCCACTAACCCCTTATTTAATTAAAAAAAACTCATTTCTTTATTTCTCCTCTTTCTGTAACTGCTTCTCACATAAACCCTAATTTAAATTAAAAAAAAAAACACTTCTTATAAGAATAATGGCAGTGGTTAGATGCCATTGTGGAAGAGTTGCTATTTTTAAAACATCTTGGACCAATGTTAACCCAAGCCGTCGGTTTTACTCTTGCCCGATTCCAGTAAGTTTGTGTAAGATTGAATTAATTGAATCAAACTAACATAAATATAATAATTGTTGGTGTAATGTTGTTTAACAGGATTTAAATTGTAGATGGATTGATTGGTATGACCCCCCATGTGTAATCGTTCTCTTGATATCATACCAGGTTTATTAAGGTCAAGGAACAATCTTGAGCGAGCCATAATTGAAGCCCAAAATGGTCGTACAAAAATGAAGAATTATCTAATTTGGTCTTGGATCTTGTTTGTTGTCCTTTTTGCTATCAAGTAGGAAATGTACGAAGTTGGGTCTTTTGTTTATGTTTGAAGTAAGTGTTTGGTTAGAATGTTAAGTTTAGATCTTTAACAGTGTAGCAAGTTGCATTTTGGCATTGATGATGAATGAAATGAAGCAGTTTTAACTTAACAGAAACAAGTACCATTTCATTACATAGATGCATTTTGATTACATAGATAGCGCATGTATAGATGCATATTACATTCAAGAGATAATGTCATACATTTTTAACAAAAGACAGTGGTGGGAATGCTTTAAGTGACATCAAAAGCTACCCCATGGTTCTTTTCCCTTTTCCTTTGGCTGCATTTATTGTAAAAGGTTTGATCCCAATCCTTTTTTCTTTGATTGCTGCATTAGTCTCCTTGTTTGCAAGCCCTAACACTTGAATCCTTTTGCCATTGATTGAAAGAGATTGATTGGCAACATGCTTATCTTGTACAGGAGGATTGACACACCTTGAAACCTTTTTGCAAGCCCTATCAGTTGTACCCTTTTTTGAGACATGTTGATATTCTTCAGATGAGGTTGAATGATAGCTAGAGACATAGCTAGAAACAGAGTTGGAATCAGTGGAGTTTGACTTTGATGCATCAACCATTGCCCTTGAGATTACTTTGTTTGGATTTACACCATATGGTAAATTCCAAGGTGGAGGAGACATTAGCTCATCAAATGATGTTGAAGTTGAATCTGAAGAAATGTCAATGATTTCAGGCTTCGAACTCATGTTAGAAAAGTTAGGATTAAAGTTTAGGATTTGATTGTATGTAAGTTGTTTATTTTTATTGTATTGATGCTAATATAAAGGCAAATCCTAATCGTTAACCAGAGTGAAAGTAAATGCAATTGAATGCTAGGTTGTTGTATTAACTTAAGTGGTTGAAAACAAGACTTTGACTTTTTAAATTTGACCAAAACAAACATAAATCAGTGTAATTTTTATACAGAAGGTTTAATGTAGATTTTATGGTGTAAACATCTACCCAAAATAGGCTAAATTGAGAAGCAAACTTGGAAACATTCTCAACTGAACAAGGTGAATGTTAAACGAAATTCAGACACAAATGAATTCCAATAAAGTCAAACCATTAAAAGTCAAACACATACATGAATCCTATAGCGGTTCAAAACAAATCCAGTTTAGACCCAATGTTAAACCTATAAATAGTCAAAACAACATGCTGCAGGAAAACACAAGGTATAAGGGAAAATTTGCTGTCAATAGCAACTATTAAATATTAGATTAAAACAGTCATAAACATAAGTCAAAGTGTCTTAACAACCAAGGATTAAGGTGCATGCAAGCAACCACTGACATAAACATAAAAAACACCAAAATAAAATATTGTTTATGGTGCATACAAGCAACCATTTAGACATTTTGACAAGCTAAAAATAACATTAATGTAGAAAACTAGAAGGGGGGGGGGGGGTTGAATAGTTTTACTTTCTTTTTATGTTTATTTGCAAAATCTTTTGTAACTTATAAAAACTTTGATTCGATCTTACGTGAATTCAAATGTCAACAACTATGAGCAAGTCTAAACAAGTATAATCTAATAATGCAAGTATTGTAATGAAATGAAATAAAGATAGAGATAGAAAAATCAAACCACAAGACGCGAATTTATAGTGGTTCGGCTACAAGGACACCTTCCTTGCCCTACTCCACTCCCCGAGTACCACAGTCGAGAGTTTTCTTCACTATATCAACAAACTCCTTATGGCAGAGAAACCTTACACACCTTGGCTTACACCGATTAACGACACTAAGCTAAATGTCGAGTTCTAATCCTAGCTAGAACTAATCTCACAACTTCTTCAGAACTTCACAACTTCTTCGAGATAGCTTCACAACTTCTTCTTCTCGTCTACTTCACACCTTCTTCTAAGTACAACTAGTTCACAACTTCTACATAACTTTACAACATACCTAATATCTATAATCAACTAAATCACACAACACTTAACAAATATCTAGCACTACTACAAGTTGATACTAACTAAACACAACACTACTACAATTTTATGGATGTTGAAGGAGTGTTCTTCTTTTTGCACGTGTGTGGATGAATCTTTGGATCACTTGGAAACAAAGACTTATGAATTATATTATCAAAGGTTTTTGGGATAGAAATGGATATGAGATCAAAAAGTTTTGAGTGCAAAAAGGTGAGGAAAATTTGTGAAATGAACCAGTATTTATAGGGCAAGAAAATACTATTCTGGAGCGTGCGGTCCCCTTAATTAGGGGCCGGTCCCCTTAATCATTAAGGGGGCCGCCCCCTCCAGAACGTTGGGTTTGTTTGTCTTTTTGTGGGGAAGGTTTTTCTGGAGAGATTTTGCCCTTTTTGGTTGGAAATTTGAAATCATATCTTTGTGGTTTAATAAAACAATACCAAGAATGATTTACTAAGACATATAAAATGTTAATGTCATTTTACAAAATGTTTTGTGTTAAGAAAATGCTCTCTTTGATCATGTAATGCATAAGATACTTAGTTTATACATACCTTAAGTGATATTAGTTGTAGAAGTAAATATTTGTCACTAAATACTTGTTTACGTCATAATCTTGACTTAATTTAGTTTACATTTTGTGATTATCAAAACGTAGAGTTATTGAAAAATATTAATAACGTTTTTAAGCATTATTTATATCAACGATCTCTCCCTTTTTGATGATTACAAAACTTAAACTCATTAAATCAAAAATTAGTTTTTATGCAAGTATTTTAATGAGTTTATATTTACTTCTCCCCCTTTTTGTTGAATCAAAAAGGTTTTGCCGACAAGTTTCAATCATGAAATATTGACGGGACGAGAACTCCCCCTTGATGTATACTCCCCATTGTTCGGGGGCACCAAGGAGACGAGCTATGGAATGCTTGCAAAACAAAAATATTAGAAGCACAAGTATATACATGCAATCATATATAAAGTGACAACAATATAAACAAGCATCATTAAATAGAAGCATTCATATTAAAGCTAAAGTTGTGTAAAAACACAACAATACATGTAACATCAAGAGAGATTACAATGAGAATAACAACTAGAAAATACAACAACTATAATAGTACTCCATCATGCAAAGAGTACATGGGCTTCATAGAGCTTGCAAACAAAAAGGTGGTAAGAGTTTTATTTATTAAGCATAACATATGCTTAATTTGGAGAGCATGATGGTGATGGTGGAGAAATGGGTGAAGATTGTGGTGGTGGAATAATAGGTGAGGATGGTAGAGGAGGTGGTGGTGGGTTGGTTATCAAGTGTTCAATATATGAAAACATATATTGAATTTCATCTCTAAGACCAAAGATTATGGTTCGGTTGTGGATGCAACAAAGGCAAGTATCACCATGAGCTTCAAGTAAGCTCCAAGGTACGAGATTGACAAAGAATGATGGTGTAATTGGTGGAGATGAGACATGAGCATCAAGTGGTGTTATTGGTGAAAGTGAGATGGTAAGTTGGGTGGAAAGAGGTTCTTGTGTAGGATGTGGTGATGATGCTTGTGGTGATGACAAGTGTGAGTTTATGTAGTCATTGATTGATGAAGTTGAAGGTATGGAGGATGAGGTATTGAAGTTCCATGAGTTGAAGGTGTTTTGGATGGTGCATTTGGTGCACTTGGAGATGAGCATTTAGGTGGAGGTGTTGGAGTTGTGTTGTCTTCATTAGTTAAGTCAATGAAGAGTTGTTTTGGAGGGATGATAACAATCTTTTGTTTCTTTGAGGCCTTAGAGATGGAGGTTCTTGGTGAAGACATGATGGTTTAGGTTGAAAGAGATGATGAATAATGAGATGAGGATTGTTTATTTGGAGGGAATTTATAATATAAAAATGGTTGATTTAGGTAATTTTTGAAATGGTTTAAGGAGATTCTAAAATCAGTTGGGTTATAAGGAGAAATGGTAGCTAATACTAGAGAAAGAGGTCACAAGATACAAAAGAAAACAGTAAACCCAGTTCCAGATGGCCGGTCCCCTTAATTGTAAGCCGGCCCCCTTGATAATTAAGGGGACCGCCTAGGAAAATTAAGGGGGCCGCCCATCTGGTGTTTTCCCAGGCAACCAAAAATCAAAAATTTACAGAAATGGGTTGGTTTTCAAATGTGTGTTTCCGACAAGCTCTATTTGAAGCATATACTATAGGAATGATGAAATATAAGCATAAAACAATAAATCATGCATGCAAACTAATATATTATAAGCCAAATTAAAAGAAGTATAATATTAGCATTAAGTTATAATCAAGGTCCTAGCATGATAATAGTTAAAAACTAAGCAACATTCAAGAAACAAACATGAAGGAACACAAGTATTTCCAAATAAATCGGACAAATAATGAAACACACAAATGTCTAATAGTTCAATAATATTATTAAGTAGCTTCACATCAACAACTCTATTTCTTCTTCTTGCCCATCATCTTCCTGAACATCTTTCCTATAGACTTGAATCCTCCTCTAACTTCTTCATGCATTTGCTGAGTTCGGTTAATTAAGGACGTTTGACGGGTGAAGAGAAGTTCATCGGTACGCTCATGAGGAAGAGGAATTTGATATTCGGTATAATCAAGATCAGGGAGATCATCAACAAAGGTAATGGGAGATGGGGTACTAACACGCGAGGTGTTTTCCTCCTCATCATCATCATTACCTCGATGAGATGTTGAACCACGAGGCATAGAAAACAAAGGACCACGAGATTTTCCTTTGTCACTTCGAGATCGACGAGTACGAACAAGAGTAAGTTGGTTCAAAGTGGGATGAACATGCACATAGAAATCATTTCGAAGATCTTGGTAGTGTTCCATGATATGACGATAAAGTTGAGTGAGGAACATACCATAAGGAAGATTGGCATTTGGAGTGTTTTTGGCAGTCATGATTCGATGGACAAAGAGATAAGCCAGATTGTAGTTTTCTTCAGAAACTACACAATACAACATGTGGGCGATGCTAGCCATGAGATGATCACGGTGACCGCCGGTACCAAACGCATTCTCGCGAATGAGTTCTTCCCAATTTTTCATGCCGGGGCTTAGCTCTTTGAGAAGAATTTGATTTTCATGAATATCGACATTCTTCGACTTGATTTTGCGACTAGTCGTACCACGTTCTAGTTCAAGCAGTCGACGAATTTCTTCAGAACTTGGAATCTCAGAATAGTATGGACCATCCTGAGGACAATTTCGTTCAAGTGAGGAAAGATCCCATTCATTAGAGTATACGGCTTGGCCGTTGTATGAGATTCTGTGGATTTGTCCAAACTGAGCAAGAGTAAGAGTGATGAATTGATGTTGGATCATGAAAGAAATGAGGATATGGCCATAGGGATCGGTTTGCACCGTCACTTGGCTATAGAAGTCGAGGACAAAGCGAGGAATGATTGGTTCGTTGATTTTGAAAAGACGGTCAAGACGGATATTGGTGAACATTCGTTCGATTTGATCGGATTCATAGTAGGATGGATCGACAATTCTACCCTCGTGAATGTTTCTATTTTCAATGGGATGATAGAAACATGCAACGGCGGGAGACATGCCAGGAGTGGAGGAAACTTGAGGAATGTATTGTTTGGTTTTAGAAACGTCACCAACCGTGGTTTTAGGCATTTTCACCTAAACAATATAACAACAAAAATAAAATTAAGATAAAAACAATTAACATGCATATGTTATATATAAATATATGCAATACATGTGGAACGGAAGCCTACTTCGACCTAAAAAAAATATCCTAGGAAGTACTTTCATAATGTTCCTTGTTTTTAATTTTAAACTCGTTTAAAATGTATCTTATGATGTCAAAGTGTAGTTGTGGAATTAGTTCGATATAATATCAATACTATCGAAACATCACTTTAGATATCATAATTCATTTTGAAATTTGGCTAGATATATATTAGATTATATATCTTGCTATCTTTTACGAGTTTGACTAACATAAAGCTTGTTTAAAAAGTGAAATTATGAATTTTGGTTTTCAAAATATCTTTTTCCAAGTTAAACTGAACGCTCCCTTAACTAGATGAATATCGACCAAAACATCAATATATATATTGATTATATATCTTGATGACATCTATAGACTAGAATTATGTTAATAAGTTTAACAAACTAGTTTTAAGTATTAAATAAATTCATTTAAGTATAATTAGTTCATGAACCAAATGCCCATGTTGTCTTCATGAAACTTTTTACAATGATTTGAAAAGTATGTTTTGATTGTTTAAAACATTAAACCACTACAATGTAGTAAGTTTTAACTAGTTTTTAAGAGTTATATCAACAATGTGCTTTTTGAAAAATGATATTAGCAAGGGTTTATGGGCGATTAGAAATTTTGACAATATGATGTGTTAGACTTAGTTTGAGTTGCAATTCTACATTATATTCCCATGGGGAGCATTTGGTTATTCAATTTCTAACCTCGATTTTACTAAAATTCGGATTAAAATAAATTTTAATAAAATACCTAATTATTGATTGGACACTAAATTGAATGAAATTTGATGAAATGTATGTTGGAAAACTTACAAGAGATGTTGTTATACGTTTGGTTAACGTTTGCCCCTTGCAAAACAACCCCGGATTGGTGATTTGATGAAGGATTATGGTGGTTTTGGTTGTTTTGGTTCGTTCACAGCAGAAGGGAGTGGAATAAATATGAACAAAAGGAGTGTTTGGTAAAAGATTTAAGGTGAAAAACGATTTTGGAAGTGTCAGTAGGCCGGCCCCCTTAAACATTAAGGGGACCGCCCTCGATAACAAACCGGCCCCTTTAAACATTAAGGGGGCTGCCCATTAATTTTTGACTTTTTGCGGTTTTGTTTCTGGCACAAACGTATTTATACGTATATAATTAGATTTATAATATATCAAAAATACGTAGGAATTTATTGGCACGATGATGAAGTACTTGACAATTTTTAATTAACGTTTTGTTCATTAAAATGTATCTTTGACAATTTCGGATAAAATGATCAAGGCGTCAAGTTAATGGAGGATTTGAGAAGTGTTCGGGAATATGTGTGTGTATATATATATATATATATATATATATATATATATATATATATATATATATATATAAGTATGAATAAATGGTGGGTTATTAGGTGGAATTGAGAAATGATGACGAAGATAAGTTTTTGTCGGCGAAAGGAGTTTGTTTCATCCATAGTTTTCTAGTGTGAAGGCGTTCTACTTTTATATTGATCCACTTAACTCACATCTCTTCATCATCATGAGTTTTCTAATAGTGGACATAAAAGATTTTCGAGTTGAACGTCAAAGTTCAAAAGGGCCAATAGGGGGAAGGAAAAGGTTCGATAACGAACAATTTCCTGAAGTTCTAGAAAGTCAACTAATGACGTATCTAGGTTACGTGCACGTATATATATATATATACACACACACACACACACACACACACACACTAGCTTCCAGGCCCGGCCGATGGCCGGATAGTTTTAAGAATTTTTTTTAAAGAAAATAAAGATAGTACAAATGTTTTTATAATACATTAACAATGTAGATTGCAACAAACTTTTTTCTTGTATATCATTTAGTACGATGTTAATTGCATATAATATAAAATTTTGGCGTAATGTTGTATAACGTTTCATAATCAAAATTCATACATCAAATGTTTATTGTGTTATCGGATCCCATTGCTTTTATAGTACCGTTAAAAAATTAACAACCATGGCTTGAAAAAATGCGAACATGCCAAATTATTATAAGACATTTATAATAGACAATAGTTAAACGTACGAAAGACAACCAAAGTTTTGATAATAAAAATTAAAAGAACATCAAACATAAAGAAACTTATTCGTCATCGAGACTAAAGTTGCGTTGATGGAACAAATCATATGCTACTTTGTATTCTTGTGCACCATATTCATTGATTAGTTCAGCATTGGCATCATATGCGAAGAGTTTCATGTTGTTGGATAAGGCATGTTGATGATATACTTGAGACTTCTCGAAATCCTAAGTAGCTTATGCTCAATATATGCTAAACATATATTATACCGTTGTTCATCTGTTAGTTGAAGACATGTAAAAGGAGAATAATTTTGAATTTAGATTAAGTAGATTGTTATACCAAAATGAAATATATGTTACATGAAAAGTAATTTTATTTAATACCTGGATGGTTTCTTTTTTTCCTTTCTATTTGTTCCACATCTTCGGCTAAAAGCTTCCATGTTTTCTCCCAAACAACCTCAGGCCTCGACATACTATCTGTGATTATTAACATTACAAAATTTAATTTAAAAACTATAAAGACTATATGGTATTGAATTACAAACTTATTTATGCCTTCAAAATACTCTAACCAATTTGTAAGCAATAAGAGTTAGCAATATAATGGTTTAACAAAAAATTAAGTATAACCTTTATTTTTTCAGAGAACATGATTACAAACCAATACTTTTTTTTTTCTTCTGGAACTTACTTTTGAATACAACCTACAAACAAACATAAAACAAATATCACTAAAAATATTTTTTAAGATAATAACATAACTTCATCGATAAGAGGAATAGAAACTTAAGAAAGCAACACTTGTTCTTTAAGTTCATAAATTCTATCAGCATGCCATAAGTATTACATTAACATTTATAAGGATAAAATTTAGATTTTCTAATGATACCATCTAAGAATGCAGCTTTAGTAACTTAGAGATGACAATTTCAATCAATTTACCTTTAAATGGTTTATTTGGATATTTCTACTACAACGGGTCTAATAAGTCAAAAGTTTAAAATTTTAGCTCACCGTAGCATACGGTCATTTGGTATGTGATTGCCACCACGACTTCAAAATAAAAATGGTGTCGCCTAGCAGTTTCCCAGCTCTTCTTTTACGTAATATTATCTTCCCTAATGTCCACAATCTTCTCCTTGTAACTCTATTAACACCATAACAAAATAAAATGAGGTGTTTGATGTAATGGGTTTAACATTAATTGCATATACATTTAAGTTATTAACTTTTTCAACCATCATGGCTTATAATTGCAAGAGACCATACATGGGTCTTCAAAAAATATTTACCAAATTTATAAACATTATAGCTTATAAGAACAGATTGTTACTATTATTATTATATGTAGTAGTGTTAATAATTTGTGTAGTATGTAATCAAGCAAATGTGATGGTCATATTACTTTACGCTTTTCATGGTCCCAAATGAATATAAAGAAATAGTTAACTCTTAATCTAAAGTTGGAAATCTCTTAAAAAAGTGATCTTGTGAATCAAAATCTAGTAATGATTAATCAGGAAAGAATAAATAACCTAGTACCTAGTTTGCAATGCTCGATCCCTTGTGACCTGCATTATCAGGTAGGCAATAACAATGATATGTCAAACTTGGTCAATTTGGCGCAATCAGCGGGTGCCATTTTGGGTAGTTCCGAACAGAAAAGGGATATCTATTTTTATAATAGTCGGCATATTAACGTAAATGGAAGGAAAATCAAACAATCAAAATCATACCGTGGGTAATGTTGCCAAGCAAGCATTTGGCATCTCCATTTCGGCGAGTACGTTGTTATTTATAGCCAAAGTTGCATTGAGTATCCGGCTTGTGTAGTCTTTGCGCTACTGCAACTTCTTTCTTGCATCCTCTAATATAAACAAAGAAAGGATTTGTCACAACCTCTAACAGCAAACCAAAGAATAAGAGGCTTTAACTACAAATATAGCAATCAATTTGAAAGATAAATCACACTTCTGTTTCAGTTTTACATGCCAGCAATATACAACTGATCATTCCATCAGTGCATGCAACAGCCTGTCAAATTAACGAAAAATGAAATCTATATTGTTAAACTATCTTACTTAGTTAGAAATAATGTCACATGAAGCAAATACCTTTTTCCATCGCTCAATATTAATCACTAAAGTTTTGCTCCTCTAGGTAGTCTTCTTATCAATGGGCAACATTTATTATCTCAGATATGTCAATGAACAGATTAACACAAACGTAAATAACGCAACCTAAGACATATCTTAATGTATTTAGATGATTAAGGGAAAGCATAAATAGCATAGGATTAATCAACTTACAGCCATTTCTATTGCTCCAACTATACAACATATTGCCTAGTTTTAAATACCTTTTAAATAACACCTATATAACCTATTGCTCCAACTATACATACTATTGCCAGCTTCAAAATATTTTCTAATTAAACAGGCCATGATCTTAATTTGACAGGTTATGGACATCTTTTAACTTTATTAGTGGCGTAATTTAAATCTTTCTTATGATAGTTATAGGTATGTCTACGGGTTTGGTTTGGATACAAAGTTAAAACTTACCATATAAGTTCATATTAATGTTATTTAAAAAAATCTAACAGGGTGTTTGGTACACCATTAAGTGCCAAAAAATAATCCTATTAAGCAAACAACAACTGGCCTCAACAAAGCTAAGTAATCCATAAGGTGTTAGGGATTGCTTACTACTGGACAAAGTTCTTGAGCTTTTTACTCTTCAAGTGGAACGCAATTTGAGGATACCTCTTTATTATATCTTTAATCTGCTTCCCATTATTGTTCTTGTCTGCTTTGCTAAATATTGCTGAGATATCAACCTGTATTTTAATTATAATTAAGAAATCAGAATTTTCATAACGAAACTTTTTAAAAGCCTCGTTAAAACTCAAAAGTATAAACATACCATTACTCTGCGTTGATATATGGTAGCACAATCACCAAGAGCATACACATTCGGTAATCCTTCTACTCTGAGCCATATATCGGTTATGATAAATCGTCTGTTTCCCTTTAAACCAAAACAGAAAATTAGTTGTTGTTAAGAAATTATACTATAACATGATGTGTTTACTGAAAATGATTGAAATTGGAACCTGTCCTGTTTGCTTCATGAAATCCATAATAACCGGACGAGTTCCAATACCAGTTGACCAAACCACCATTCCTAATTTAAGATTGTTAGTTACGCCAGTTGTTCTTTTTCCAAGATGTTTCCTTATCAGACACTTTAGTAAACCACTGACCTGGTTTTCACTTGAATACCACCTTTGGAATTTTTCTTCAGCAAACTCGGTTATTCCTTTGTCAAATCTGAAAACAGAAACACAGAACTTGATTAAACTATCATTATAAACATTCTTATATTAAAATTAATCCACTGCTTATGAACATCATAATCCATCATTTGGAATACTTTTTTGCGCACACCAACAGATTGCATTAACGACGATAAATTGTCACACACAAACCAGAATCAATGGCATATATAATATTTATTTATGTACTGCTCCAAATAAGCCATATAAACACATGAATTTGCACATGATCCTAATGAATCGACCAAACACAAAACTCACTGGAAAAGAAAAGAAAAAACTATGACTACCTATTCGAAATCACTCTTCAACGGTTTTGAAGCTTCCTGCTGCAAAAAATGTGCTCCAATATTGGCCTATTACCTGAAAAAAAAAATAGTTTCAATGATTAATATTGTACATAACTTGGTAGGTCAAAACAATAAATTAATCAAAACGCCTAATTTTTGCCAGCCAATTTTTAATCAAAACACCTTAAATTAAACACAAACTAAACACGAATCAGTGAAAAAAGATAAATAATTACATTTGTTGAGAGAAGCAAGAACAAATTACCATTAATTAATGAGATCCATTTGCTTGATGGATCGCATAGTAAGAATCAATATTACCATATTAGCAAATACATAATCATACGTTCAATAATGTTAAAACTTTAGATAAACATTGTTTTCGCCAAAACCTGGAGGTCTTTCAATTGACACCAACAAAAAATGACACCAGAAGCTTTTTCTCAGACATGACTCGCTCAGCTGCAAGATAGCATCTTTAACTGCAATGACAACCATATGATACAGTTAAATTTCAGTTGCAAAATACTCATGAGCTCTGTAATATTCCAAAAGTTGCATTAGAAGAATGTTCTTCACTAAACATCTCCTTATGAGATTCATTGAGATACCACTCAAAAAAGCATAAAAGTGATCACTTGTCAAATGTGATTAGATTTTGTAGTGTATTCAAATTTTATTAAAATTATACTACAATTAAGGAAATGATATTTCAGTTTTTGAAAAATTAAATCATAGCTGTAATTTAGGCAATTTACAAAAAAACTTTCGCATTTTTTGTTACAAAATTTACGGATTGGTCTTTTTTTGAATCTTTTTGAAAATAAACATTTAATTTAAAAATTAAATATGGTTAATTGATTGCAAATGAAACAAAGTTTTTAAATGATTATTTCTAAAATACTGGATGGAATTATTCATAAGAAAAATAAACATGAACATTAAAAACAAAAAGATCAAACAACAAAAACATTCAGTTACTATACAATGATAAAATAGCAAAGCTAAATCGATTTTATAAATTAACGCAAGTCAAAAAATAATGAAATTCAGAGTATACCCGATTAAATTGAAGATTCAGATACGTGAATATAAAATCAAATGACTATTCGATTTCATCCAGAAGATGAAAAAAGTGAAATTGAGATCGTGTTTGTGTTTTTTGGATCGGCTATAGATTGGTTGTGATCAAATCATTTTGATGTTGTGTTTTTTATGGATCTTTCTGGTGATTTACTTTGTTTGGATCTGGATAATGATTGTTGGTGAGATCCGGTTTTGATTGTCACTATTTTTATTAGGGTTTATGTTTGAAGGTGGGATGAATGAGAGAGATGTGTGTGTTTTTTTTGTTATCAATTGTAAAAATGAAAAGGGGAATAGGTATTCCGCACAATTAATGCTTCCATTGACTTGTTTGCAAATGAAATTAACCTGGACCGTTGGATAGGGGGAAATGCCACGTGACAGGTTTAGAAGAATTTTGGATAGGAGATTAGCTAAGAAAACCTTGTTTTATATATATATATATATATATATATATATATATATATATATATATATATATATATATATATATATATATATATATATATGTATACATATATATATGTATATGTATATATATGTATATGTATATATATGTATATGTATACATATATATATATATATATATATATATATATATGTATACATATACATATATATACATATACATATATATATGTATACATATATATATGTATACATATATATATGTATATATATATATATATATATATATATATATATATATATATATATATATATATATATATATATATATATATATATGTATATGTATATATATATACATACATATATACATACATATATATATGTATATATATATATACATATATATATATATATATATATATATATATATATATATATATATATATATATATATATATATATATATATATATATATATATATATATATATATATATATATATATATATATAGGGGAGGGTTAATGTGAGATCAAACTTAAAATTGTAAAAATAAGATCTAGTCTAAACAACCACTAAAACTATTTTTTTAATAGCGATATTAGCAATAATACACAAAAAATAAAGTATTAATACGAATTAACATTTTAGCAACTAATAACCAACTGATACATGAGTTTGGATTAGTGATACACAACTATAAATTTGTGGAAAACTAGAAGGGGGGGTTGAATAGTTTTATGTCTTTTTAATTTTATGAAAACTTAGTTGTTTAAAACAAAACTTCGTTTCTAGTTTATGTGAGATCAATACATGTATACTTATAAGTACTTATATCTACTCAAGTAAATAATAACAATATGAACAACTATCTTATGTGAATTCAAAGTCTTGTTTACACTTAAAACTTTGATTCGATCTTTTGTGAATTCAAGTCTTGAACAATATGAACAACTATATCGAGGTATGAAAAATAATAATGAAGTAAGCTAAATATGTACAATCAACATATGCATAATATAGACAATTATAGCTATATACGAGATGTAAGTAAGTAAGCTAAGTAATAAGTTAGAGTTGGAAAGATCTAACCGCGAGACAAAGGATTTATAGTGGTTCGGCTACAAGGACACCTTCCTTGCCCTACGCTACTCCCCGAGTCACCTACTCGAGAGTTTTCTTCACTATGTCAACAAGCTCCCGTATGGCGGAGAAAACCTTACACAACTTTTGCTTACACCAATTAACGACACTAAGCTGAATGTCGAGTTCTAATCCTAGTTAGAACCAATCTCACAACTTGTACACACCACTACTACTTCACAACTTCACACTACTCCACTACTTCTTCTTCACACCACTACTTATATCTCACTACTTCTATTCATAACTTTAACTCCTAGATGTATCTAGTTACAATACTATCACACCTTTACAATAAATGTACACAACAACTAGACTATATACACAAATCAACAATACTTCACAACTTAATGTTGAAGGAGTATTCTTCTCTTGCACTTTGAGAGATGAGAGGTGAGGGAATGAATCACTTGAAACAAGGATTAACAATTATATGATCAAAGGGTTTTTAGGAGGATGTTTAGAGAGATTTAGATCTGAAAATTTTCTTGCAAGAGGTGAGAAAAATACCAGGTTTGAGGTGGTATTTATAGGAGAAAATTTCTGACAAATTCTGACAGAGGAGTGTGGCCGGCCCCCTTAATTCATGGTCGGCCCCCTTAAAATTAAGGGGGCCGACCCTTATAATTAAGGGGGCCGCCCAGCTGTAACGGCCAGAATTCTTGTCTTTTTCTGGGGAAAGTTTATTTGGTAAAAAACTAACTGATTTTGGTTAAAAAATTGAATTCATATATTTACTATGAATTAAACATTTTCTTTATTACCAAAAATGTTTTTCAAAAATATATAATAAGTTTTTTTAATTTTATAAACTTTGTATTATTTAAATAAACATCCCTTTGATTATAAAATGTATTAGTCACTTGTTTATTCATACCTTAAGCGATTATGTTGGATGAGATGATATAAACTTGCTTAAAACTTGTTTACGTATTAACTTTGCGTTTAATGTTCTTATATTTTGTGATCGTCAAAACTTAAAGATATCGAAAAATATTAATAACGTTTTTATACATTATTTATATCAACAATCTTCCCCTTTTTGATGATTACAAAATCTAAACTCATTAAACTAAAAATTAATATATATGCAAGTTTTTAGTGTGAGTTTATATCACTTCTCCCCCTTTTTGTTAACATCAAAAAGGTTATCCCAACGAATGTATAGCTCCCCCTTGAAGTATACTCCCCCTCGTTTTGAGGTCATAAGAAATCGAGATATGGAATGCTTGCAAAAATAGTTAGAGCACAAGGAATATATATATATATATATATATATATATATATATATATATATATATATATATATATATATATATATATATATATATATATATATATATATATATATATATATATATATATATATATATATGCATGGAACAAATATAAGATAACTAACAAGAATAATTTAAATAGATTATATTGAAAACATAATCATTAATACATAAGCATATATATATATATATATATATATATATATATATATATATATATATATATATATATATATATATATATATATATATATATATATATATATATATATATATATATATATATATATATGCTTTTCTAGCAAATTACACTAGATAATATTAAGTTGCCAACTTGAGGTCTCTTGGACTTGCTTGGAACACAAAAGGTTTGTGGAGATTTTATTTGAAGATGGGAATCATGGTAGTTGGATTTAGTGAAGATAGATTTTTGTTGGAATGGTGTTTGGAGAGTTTGGTGGTTGTTGATGGAAAGCATGGAAGTAGGCTTCAAGTAAGCTCCATGGGATAGGATTAAAGTTTGGTAGGTTGGTTAGTGATGAGGAGAAGTGTGCGTTAAGGGATGTTATGGGTGATAATGAAAGGGTGATGTCTAAGGATGCATTTTCAATGGTGAGTGATGAGTGTGTAAATACTCATCATTTTTACCTTTTCTGAGCTGCCAAAACATCTAAAAACACTCAATATTGAATTAAAATAGTGAAAATATCCCAGGAAAGTGTTTTACATGTTTCAAATGCAAAATAATCAAAAATAGATAAAAAATGCACAAAGTTTGCAAAATTGGCAGTTTCAGTCCCTCATCTTTCAAAAGTTGTCAAATCTAGTCCCTGGCTGTTCTAAAAACTTGAAAAATTCACCAAAGGTCCTTTTAAATCAAAAAGTTACATAATTAGTCCTTTGGTGCAAACTTTCACAAAATGTCAAGTTTAGTCCCTGAACTTTGAAAATTGTCAAAAATGGTCCCTGGGATATTAAAAACTTTGAGAAAAACAAATTTTGTCCTTGCACTAATCTTTTATGACAGGATTGGTCCTTGGTGGAAAAGTTTAGTGAAATTACACAATTGGTCCCTGAAGTTTGAAAGTTTGGCAAATTTAGTCCCTAGTGCATTTAATATGGAAAAATCAATATTGGACCATGTACTATTCATAGGTTGGCAAAACACACCCTTGTGAACACTTTGGAAGAATGCCAAGTTCACCCCCCAACTTTTGATAAATTGCAAGAAAGGTCCTTGTGAAACATAAAACCAAACCGGACCTTATTACTAATAAAAACCAAACCATAGTCCAATCCACAACACTACCAAGCCCACCCTAATTTTAGGCCCAATATACCCCAGCTCGTCACCCCTTTTACAAATAAAAACGGGGTCAAATGGTTTGACCTCGATCAAACTGAGTCAAACCCATCACCTTCCCTCTCCCAGCCTCCCCCACACCCAACTTGCCCATCCCATCACCACCACCCCACCATCCATGTCCAATCCACCGCCCAAACCACTACACGCCACCCTCACCTCAAGCATTAAATGCACCCCCCTTGTCTGATTACCAGAGCAATTTGCAAATAAAGCTTTCCCGCTAAAAACACTTGGCATCCAATTAGAGAATCTCAGACATCCAATGGCTACAATTTGTGATGGGATTTGATCAGAGAAGGCAAGGGAACCCTAGAAGATGGCTATATAAAGGAGAGAGTGCAAGGAATGAAGCAAGTAGTTAATTAAGTAATTTTAGTGTCGAATTTAAATTAAGCTTTCAATTTCAGTGTAATTTTCTTATTTCAAGCATTGTAGTAGTTATTTTAGTGTACTCTAAATCTTTTTAAGTAATAAAAATCAAGGTTTCAGTTATGTTCTTTGTCATTGCAATTTACTCAATTTCTGAAATTCTCAACAAGCTTAGTTGTGATTTGTATCAATGAACATGGACTGAGATAGGGTCATTTAGGTTCCCTTAAGCTTGTTAAAGCTTATAGAGACTATAAAACTCAGTATTACTAGAAAAGATCAAAAATATAAAAAAGTCAAACATAGTCAACTATATTTGCTTTTGAGTTTCATTTCAGGTTTCTAAGGTGTTGAAGGGCAAGATTGGAAGTGGAATAGCCTATCTAAAGATAGGCATCAGTGGAAAACCCCTTGTTCATGCTAGGGGTGATTTGTAAGATTTGCTCATTTTGATTTTCATCTTAAAAATCTTAGTCCTTATAGTTTCTGGTTGCTTGCTTGTATTATTGCTTATTTGTTTTAATTGTGTTTATTCAGTGTTGTTTGAGTATTTTATAGCTTAAGATAGTTAACTTGTTCATTAGAATTACTAGTTAACTTAAATCATAGTTGTAACAGTTAATATAGTCTAAGTCGTAATTTTGAGTTCTTGTCATTGCTCTATGCTCCTAAGTGCTTATTCAAGCATATTATATCAGTATAAGACATTGTGGTTAGGTTTCATAAGCTATCAAAGCCTTTTACTACTTAAAACCTAAAAACAGTTCCCGATAAAGGGTGTTTGGATTAGTGTGTTTGCCTAAGGTTAGGACACTCAGTGTTGTTGATTTTGGTTGGGACAAGTCACATTAGGCTAGTTTAAGTTTAATTGACCATTAAAATAGTGCCTTGTACTCAGAAAAGTCAAAATCCATTTCAAAACCCTTTGACAGTTAACTGTCAAGGATTTTAGTCCCACAAATCTCATTTTCAATGCATAGTTAGATAATCTATCATAATTTAGGTCTCTTATAGCTTATTATAGCTTAATCAATCAGTAGGATAGGATTAAACTTCACGAAAGTCAAATAACCAAGTTTAATCAAAAAGTCAAAAGTTTGCATCTCAGATTTTTCCAAATATTCAAGGAATTTTTATGATTTATGTGATTAAAGTTAGGCTCTGAAACTTGTTGTAGTTAAAGTCTATCAGCTTAATTTTATTTTCCCAGCCTCCTTCCATTTTTTCTAATTTTCTCTTGGGCCCCACTTAGCCTCAAAGTCACTTGCAGGGAAGGAAACCTCCCCTGCACCAGCATACCACAACAACACCACCAACTTTGGTGGTGGCTGCAGCCCACCTCAGTGGGACCCATTGCCAAATTTTTGGTTTTGACAACCCCCCTCCTACCAGGGTACAAGATTTGACCCTTGGTTTGACCTAGGAATCAGTGGACCCCACCTGAAATCAGTCCTCAAGATTGTCCCATTTCTGTGTTAAGTATTAGTTTGCAAAGTGCTTATTTCTGTCTTATTGGCTTATCAGTGTTCAAAGCTTGTGGTTTCTAGCTTATTTAAGTCCTTTTAGCTTATTTGAACCTAGTTTTACATTTGTGGACCCCTCATACAGTCATTTGTGCTTATTTTGCTTCTTGATCAATAAAAGTCAAATTGTCTAAGTAAAGGGGGTGCACACTGCTTATTTTTAAGCTAAGAAAAAAGTTGTTTCACAAAAGTTTCTCATTTTTATCTTATATTCAGCTGTCAAAAAGAAAAACTCAAAAAAACCAATCATAAAAATAGTGATAGCTTCTATTTAATAGAAACTATCTTTTTCATTTTTCATTTTAGCTTATTTATAAGCACTTTTCCATTTTTATAATTTTCTAAATTTTCTTGTACCTTTAAGTATTTAAAATAATTTTCTTAGATTTTTCCCAATCAGTTTACTATTTATTAGATTTAAAAGTAGTTTAAATAATTTAATAGGTAATATTAGTAATTAATTAGTTTTCTTGGATTTTTATTAACAACAGTAGGTTTTTATAATTTTTCTAAGTTTTATAAATTAGTTAAGACTTTTAGAAAATATATTTTTAGTTTCTACTGTTCATTTTCTATTTTTCTTATTTTAATTATTTAAATTAGACTTAAAGTAATTAAAAGGTAATTAATTAGTGGAATAGCCTGAAACATAATTTTTAGAAGTTTTTATAATTTTGTAGGATTCCTGTGATGGTTAAATAGTTTTATAAATTTTTACATAATTTTCTAAGTTAATTTAGTATTATCAGTAATTTAAAATATTTTAATTAGTTTAATTAAGATAATTAGTTTTTAATTAATAAAAAAACTCATAAAAAGACAAAAATATTTATTTTTATTTTTTATACTTTCTTCAAGTTCAATTTTAAGTTTAGAAAATATTTTTGCAAGTTCTTTTTAGTTTAAATTGTAATCTTTATAATTTTTAGTTAATTTGAATTAGATATAAATTAGATTTTAATTAGTTTAATTAATTAAATAATATTTAAAAAGTAAATTAATCATTTTTATAATTTCATTTTCGTTTTAAATTTCTTTTTAATTTTAAGTTTTCAAAAGTTTCATTTGCATCCCCTGTAGTTTGTAATTTACCAAATCTCACTTTTCTGTCTGATTATGTGTTACAAGATTGTGAATTTGTGCATATACATGTATATCTGTTATTTGTGAATATTATATCTGTGTACAAATACCAAAATATCAGTAGCAATATCAACTCCATATCATATGGGCTACTGTCCTCAGTGCCACTCATTCCTAAATGATTTCAAAAGCACCATTTCAATCTCGCTGGGACTTAACGACCCGGGGACACACTATACTATCACCGGAGAATTGGAACGAAGCTGTCTTTGACTTATTGACCTTGGTCAATAATATCTGACTGCTTTTACACCAATCAAAATTTGGCGCCGCTGCCGGGGAGGTTGTTGCGTGTTTTAAAAAATCGTTTTAAGTTTAGTGGTTTTTAAAAACCCTCCTTGTACAAATTTCACACAAATTTGTAAAAAGTTTTTGTAAAAATATAATCATATCAAAAAAGTTCATTAACATTTTTCCTAAAGTGTTAAAAACACCAAAAAAATCAAAAACAACAAAACAAACTGTGAAGTTAAATTACTTCGTTTTCTTTGAGATTACAACCTGAAACAGTTGGTTTAAGGTAAGTTCTGACATTAAATTGCGAACTGAAGAGGAAACTTATTTACTTCCTCCCGCCAGCCTGCGAGTAATCTTAAAAGAACGATTTCGGTTAACGAATCAGTTCCTAAAATATTTCCCAAAGTTTTCTACACACACACCCATAAAGCCTAAAGACAAGTTTTTCAAATTAATAAATACATAAAATCTTACCACCGCAAACCAAGGCTGAACACCTACCAACTGGGGGTGTGGACATAATAAGTGCCCAAACTTAAGATTAAAACTTGCCTTTATATCCCTGTCAGTGGTGTACCTTTTTTAAAGAAGCTATTCACTTGTGATTTTTGGTTTAAGTTCACTGTGGTTTTGCTTCGATCTTGTTTTGAAAAATTGTTTTTAGTGCCTGCGCACTCGGTCACAAACAAAACGTAAAAATCAGAAAACCGAAATGGCCGCTGGGCCACCACCACTATTACCACCCCCTGACCCTCCCAGGGATGACCCAGCTCCCGATCTTTGAACGATGGAGGAGCTGTGCCAGCCTACCATGCAGGGAAGGGGCGGGCCTATTGCACCACTCACTATTGAAGCTACGGACTTTGGCCTCAAGCACCACATGATCCAAAAAGTCCAGAATTCGTGTCAATTTCACGGATTACCGGGTGACGATGCTAACAAGCATCTTGATAAATATCTTACGGTCACCCAAAGCATGAAACAACATGGTGTCACCGATGATGCCCTCCGGATGTACCTCTTTCCCTATTCTCTCACTCATTATGCCACTGCATGGTTTGACCGACTCCCAAAGAATTCTATTTGTACCTTTGATGAAATGTGTTAGAATTGTTTTTTTATTTATAAAAAGTGTCGGTCATTAATGTATTGTTATAGGTTGCTTTAGAATATCATTATGATGAAGTTTATGTGTAGTTTTCATGATTTTATAAAGTCTAAGGGCTAGTTATGTAATATGGTCCAAGATATGTGAAGCCCTAGACTATGAGTATAAATACTCTTGTAAACCTCATTTGAGAGGTTGGTTCTCTTAGTGATTCTCTTAGTATTAACAAAGTTATTATTCCATACACTAGAGTTCCCACTCACTCTCTCTCTCTACTTACTTTCTCTCTCTTGGTTTAAGCTTGATTCAATAGTGATTTAGGTTGTTCTACGGTCCTACAAGTGGTATCAATCGCCTAGGGATAATATAGGTTGTTTTAGGTTTGATTTGGTAGAAAAAACTTGGTTTAAAAGTAATATTTTGTCAAAAACATTACTGTTCATCGCCTCCTTTCCGAGTTTGGTTAAAAGCTTGCGAGTTAGGAACTTGGACTTACCGAGTTTGGGAGTTTGGTTTTTAGCGAGTTAGGATCAAGTTCTTACCGAGTTAGGAAGCAATAACTATCGAGTTAGGATTTTAATGAAATACCGAGTTTGAACTCAAAGTTGGCGAGTTAGGCTGTTTGCCTTATCGTTTATCGAGTAAGGTTCATTGTGGTAACTTACTAGGGGAAACTCTGCTCAAATTTTATCAACTTGCCGAGTTTGAGTTTGACTTAATTTAGGAATTGCCGAGTTAGAAAACATCTCAAATACATACCGAGTTTGAGTTTGTATTACCGAGTTTGAAACCTACTCATAACTTATCGAGTTTGACTGATTTTTGAACATACCGAGTTTGGGTCTTGAGATCTTATCGAGTTAGACAAGCATCAAGATCAACTGAGTTAGACACCTCATGATAACTTACCGAGTTTGAAAATTTCTTAAGACTTATCGAGTTTGAAAATTTCCTGCGAGTTAGAATCTTATCGAGTTTGCAAAAAAAAAAATAAAAAAAATAAATTTATACGCGAGATTCAAATTTTTTGGCTGGATAATTTGAGTAAAATTTATTTTTTACACGAGACTAAACGTTCAATTTTTACGCGAGATTCAAAGTTTGGTATTACGTTGAAAATTTCGGCCAAAAATTCAAATTTTTAGGCCAAAATTCAAATTTTTTAGGTAAAATTTGGCGTCAAAATTTTGAAAACTCAAATTTTTCTGGTAACCTTAGAATTGTATTTCTTTGTGTTTTTCAAATTTTGAGAAAGAAAATTTTCGTATTCATATTTGGAGGGAAAATTTGAAATCACAAAATATCAACCGTGAACGCTTTTCAACTTCAGCAAAACATCTAATCTACAACAACAACCTTTGTTATCTTTCAAAAGATCCTAAGAACAACTTTTCACTTTAAATTGAATTAATGGCAACTCACCATGATCGTTTCACACGTATTTTGTCCAATGGTTTTGCCTCACTCTTTAAGGAATTAAACATCCAACAACACTACAACAATCAGCAAGGATATGCTTCGAGTTTACAGATGGGGAATCAGATGCAATATGCAGGGCAATATGTAGGAAATCAGATGGATCAGACTGTGAATCAAAATGTGCTTAATCAAAATGGGATTGATTTTTTCATGACTTCGATTCAGAAACCTACATCAGCAAGTCAAAGCAGAAACAATGTCAATGCAATGACGAAGGTAGAAAAGATCCAGTACTTGTTGATGCTAGCCAATAAAGAAGAATTGGGAATACAGTTGACTGCTGATGAACATGAGTTTAGAGCTTCAACAAGAGTTAATGACAATTCAGAAAATCACAATGAAACCTACAACTTTATGGCAAATCAGCAGGCAACAACATCAAGCAGTGATTCTGATCTTCCTCCTACTTATGATTCAGATCCTTTCCATGAGGTACCAAATAATGGTAATGATGCTAATCCGTTTGCTCATGAGAAGCCACATTATGTGCCACCTGAACCTAATTATGATACATATGTGGGGGAACAAGTTAATAGCAATGTTAACTATGAAACCCCAGATATGGATCCTAATGGAGTTCAAGTTGCACAAAATAGTGCTAATGATGAGGAAACCCGTGCTTTCTTTGAATCTTTATTGAATAATTGCAGCATTGAAATAGAGAAAGTGAAAAAGGTAAATCGCGATGTTAAAGCCGCGAACGTTAAATTGATCGCTGAGCTTGAGAGTTACAAGAAAAACGCTAATGCTTTTGAATTTCATAACAAAAGATTGTCTGAATTAGAAACTGGTTATCAAAATTCCGTTACAAGGGAAAAACAATTGCAACTCAAGTTTGATACACTTGATGTTAATTCTTTCAAGAAGATAAAAGCTTTAAACGTGGAAATTTCTGATTTACAAAACCAACTTTCTAAACAAAAAATAGCTTATACCAATCTTGAAAAAGAAAGGGATGAGTTGAAAAAGGATTTTGCAAAGAAAGAAGACAAACTTTTGGCCGAAATCGTAGAGTCAGAACACATGATTGCACATTTAGAAGAATTAGTGGTTAAGTCGGGTCAGTCAAGTCAAACAATGAAAATGATTTCAAATCAAACTAATCCGACTTACCATACGAAACATAAAGTGGCTCTTGGTAACAACACCCCCAGTAATCTCAAGAAAGCTCAGCAAGAACAGAATGTTTTGTATAATGGTAATGTGATTTACACCAAACATGATCCTCCCGTCGTTCGGGATTCTGTGCAAACGATAGAACATGTCGAAGAGAGCATAAATAAAATGAAACAAAAGGATTTGAAACCCATTGATTACAACAAATTGAACAAACTTTCGGGAATTACTTTTGTTCCACAAAAAGAACCATCTGTGTTTTCCATAAAACGACCATTCTCAAAAATGTTTTCTAAGAAATTAATTGTTTCCAAATCTCTTTCAAAAATGGAACAAATGTCTTCTAACAACACTTTTAATACAAGTGAGGCTAGAAACATTCTGGATGACGTTAAAAAGAGAATTCAAGAACTTCAAAATATTGTTGCTTCTAAAACTACAATCAATATTAACAACTGGCATTCCAGTTTTCATATTGAGCAGAAAAAAGTTTTTGAAAACGAAATTACTATCCCACTGAATAACATCAGTGCGAGGGTAATCCATTTTGAACAAGCTTTCTTAAAAGAAACGGCCGACTTTGTCAAGGACCACAAATCCCTGGTAAACGAAACTAATGAAACTCGTGAAAACATGAATGTTTTGGAAAACCTAAATGATTATCTCTTCGAAGCTGTTTTGACCACTGACATTATGTCCATCATTTTACAAATGTATTCTGTTCAAGACGATGAACGACTAAGAGCTGAGACCTCCGCAATTGTTTCAAAATATGAAAATGCTCTTATAAAGCTTGAAAAAGAAAATGTGTCATGTTTTAAACAACTTGATCGAAAAAAGGAAGAATGCAAGTATGACAAATTGTCGTATGAGCGTGCCTTCAAGAACATGAAAGAGCAAAAT
The DNA here is from genome assembly GCA_030686995.1 of Artemisia argyi. Classification (NCBI taxonomy): domain Eukaryota; kingdom Viridiplantae; phylum Streptophyta; class Magnoliopsida; order Asterales; family Asteraceae; genus Artemisia; species Artemisia argyi. The sequence goes on from CM060678.1 coordinate 31,113,897, forward strand.
GATCTTTTGAGGGCTCAGCTTGAAAGTCTAAAAGGGAAGGGTGAGGAAACTAAGTTTGCAAAACCATCGACTTCGGAGAAACCAAATGTTTCAAACAAGGTTCAAAAACCAAAAATGTCAATTTCACGGTTTGCTCCAAAAGTCGATGAGAAAAAGGATTTGTCAAAACCAGTCACTCCACCACCCTTGCCCAAGGAAAAGGTAATGGAAAAGATTGTTGAAAAACAAAATTTGTTTGTTGAAAGAAACAAAAATGTGATTTCACCTAAATAAGACACCAAAAACTGTTAATGAGTCTGTTGGTTCTAATGACATGGTCCTCAATCATCATCTACAAGAAGCTAGAAAAAAGGCACAACATCGAAAAAACGGAATCTTAGGTGCAAGACCTAGTGTGATGAATTCTACAAGATTCCAAAGCACCGCTAGTAGTAGTAAACCATTACCTAGGAACTTTCAACAAAATACTAGGGATTGGCTTGCATCTAAGAGTAGTGGCACAAATAAGAATGCTAGGAAAGTAGAATGCAACACAAAGAATTCCAAATCAAGTGTCAAGACCCAATCCACTAAGACACCAAATCAAAACAAACCCATTGATAAAAAGCAAGAGGTTAAGAAACCTAATAGGCGGATATCTAAAGAATGTAGTTTTTCCAAGACTGAGACTTCCGCTGCATCTGATAAGAAAACTACATCTAGATCTTATCTTAGATGGATTCCCACAGGAAAGATTTTTTATAGTTGCACCAACACAAATAATAGTGATAATCATCAGGAAAAGGAAGTAGAAACCATTACACCCGTTGATAGTCAACACCCGCAGAGTGATGCTTCATGTACTTCTAACACTGTTATTTGTGAAACCTCTTCGTCTTTGGTTGCAGGTGCTTCAACTATCTTAGAACCCAGTTCTTCAGAGGGTTCAAATTCTGTAAATTCTATAAAATCATTCTTTCAATCTTCTATTTTTGATTTTCCATTTCTTTTATAAAAACAAAAACAAAATACAAAAATATAAAATTTCAAAAAAATACAAAAACAATATAAAATCAAAAAATCCAAAAATATTCTTCTCACGACATGTCTCTCGTATAAATCAATATTCTGTACGTTTCTAGAAATGTCATTCAAAAATGATACGGACATGTACAGATGCTTGAACGGGAGTTCTTTTATATGTTTTTTTTTTAAAACATGTCTTTTCTCAAAAAGTTTCTTCACTATGGCTTGTAAGTACTTCAGCTTACAACCCGTGCTTTAAAGTGAAATCTCTTCAAAACTTAAGTCCGGGTATAACAACTATAACAACTCGAAAAGATTTCAAATAAGGACTTAATCGAATGGCTTCTGGACACATCAGTTCAGGACCCGTGCTTCAAAGAAAGGAAAGTGCTTAATCAAAACAAAGATTTCAAATATTTTTGAGCACTTATCCTAAAACGAAAACAACACACCTATCTGGCTTGAGTTTTCTTTAGAAAAACTTTCAAATTCTTTAAGCTCAAGACCATGATTGTTGATCTAATGATAAATTAGATTTTCAAAATTCTCTTACATTCTGAGCACCACCTTTTTCATGATTTTTCAAAAAGACTTTCAAAATCTATCAAAATCGGTGCTCATCATCAAAATGACTTGTGTACACTTTACAGTGCACAACTCAAGTTTTCAAGGAAAGGAAAGTGCTACGTAAAATGATTTTCATCAACAAAGTGCACTTATCCTAAAAATGGACACTGTTGTACACCTCAGTGCGACATTCCTATTCAAACAAAGAGAAGTCTTTGTTTTTCCAAAAAAAAAAAACCTTGATGCAAAATTCAACAAATCTGAAACTTCTTTCTCTTTCAGAATTTTGCTTCAAGACGACTCCCTCCCTCTAAAATTTATAAAGTTTAACATTTCTCAAAAACATATGCGAGTTTTGAGGGGGAGTATTTTTAAAACAAAAATTGTTCCGAATTCATGCAAAATGAAATATGTCTATCTCTCCAAAAAGCTTTTCCTTAATCAGTTGATATCAAAAATATCACGATATGCTATTTTTGAGGGGGAGAAGACATGATTACAATGTGATCAAAGATGTTTAAAGATTGTGACTGAATCTCAAAAGAGCTCGACTCAGATGTACCAATGAATTGACGAAGCTTTAAATGTCAGTAATCGAAAAGAGTTTTCCTGGACGGGTAATAATTTCAAGCTAGTCTAACTAGTGATGTAAGCGTCTCTCGAATAGGACTTGTCTGAGTAGAATGTACCGTATCGAGAGACTTTCTTTGGACTTGACCAGGACGGGTAATAATTTCCAGCTAGTCTAACTAGTGATGTAAGCGTGTCTCGAGTCGGTCATGTTCACTGAAAGTGGATCAATTCAAAAAGTGCAAACTCCTCACGCATGTGCAAATTTCTTAAAAAAATCATGAGCACATGTGAAGGGGGAGTCCTTCATTAGAAACAAAAACTCTCAAAGTGTCAACAAAAATGTGTTTATATTCATAAACACTTTGAGAGATTTTCAATCAAAGGTTTCATGGCAATTACTGGATTCATGGAGTTATAAGGTGACTAAGGTTAGGGAAAACCGTCCTATGATCCGCCAGAGCCGGAGGAATCTACCCAAGGACAATTCCAATAGATTAGAATTAGAAGTCCTTAGGTATGATTGAAAAAAAGGAGAAAATGAGAAAGGAGAAAGAAGGGGTTGAAGAATTAAAAAGAAAAGTTATGAAAAAGGGTGAAAAGAAATAGCCCTCCATATGTTCAACCTTAGGGCAGACACCAGGTTCAATTCATATGCTACTGGTTGTTACTAAGGTGACACCGGTATTGAAGATAAAGACGTCATGGACCCAGTGACGCACTGCACTAAACCTTCTAGCCACTCAAGTTCTCTTAAAAGAGCTTGTTTCATTCTCACGGGGAACCGGCATAATCTATCGACCTGTCTCTTAGAGATGGTTGATATTGAAGCAGGAGACCTCTCCCTAATCTCCGCATACGAAACCTAAGTGTGCACTTATCGAGTCTAGAGCCATGAGATACATCAAAGATCTCTTAGGAACACTTAGTATTTCTACAACTGGTGTTCTACATCAATGGACATCAGCTGTAAATTATCGAGTCCTTCATAGATCTTAGCAATCTGCCGAGAACGTTTATGAGAGAATTTACAAATGTATTTCTCAATGATTGAACGGAAATTCCTGCCAGGGTCAACATCAAACAGCCCTGACAGCAGGTCACTTCGGTAATTCTTTATGGGTTACGCTTAGTGTTCGCGGTGGTTTCAAACGGTCTATAGTCGTGGAGTGATCCCCAGCGACTCACCCAGTCATTGAGCTACTTAGTAGGTCTCGTAAGCTCTTTCGGGAGTATCTGATATGGGAACGACCATGGTAAGGGTTAGAAGGAGTCTACACACTATGCTGTTGACGATCTCTAATTCCTTATCTGTAAGTACCGGTTGTTTATTGCTAACTGTTTACCTGCAGCTATACATCATCTCCATGGCGAAAGATTCCACATGCTCATACATGCATCACAAAGTCAAAGGAAAGTTCTCACAAAGATCAAAGGATAGCAACAGCCAAAGAAAGATTCTACGCCAAAAAGAAGAATCTACAAAGTAAAGTGACAAAGACCAAAGTGAAAGAACGAAAACAACAAATGCATGTATCACAAAGACTTAAGACGTATGAGCATGTTGGAATGGCAGACAACCACCACAAACATAGAAGTGACGAAAGGCAGATGACATCATCGGATCACTTCAACAACAATGAAGCATGATGAACTGGAACTATGTTTCATCTAGTGATTCTTAAAGACATCAAGAGCTATGAATGTTAAAGTTTAAAGACAAAGATGATGATGTCGCGCAACCTCAATGACCAACACTTAGGGGGAGATTGTTAGAATAGTATTTTTATTTATAAAAAGTGTCGGTCATTAATGTATTGTTATAGGTTGCTTTAGAATATCATTATGATGAAGTTTATGTGTAGTTTTCATGATTTTATAAAGTCTAAGGGCTAGTTATGTAATATGGTCAAAGATATGTGAAGCCCTAGACTATGAGTATAAATACTCTTGTAAACCTCATTTGAGAGGTTGGTTCTCTTAGTATTAACAAAGTTATTATTCCACACACTAGAGTTCCCACACACTCTCTCTCTCTACTTACTTTCTCTCTCCAGGTTTAAGCTTGATTCAATAGTGATTTAGGTTGTTCTATGGTCCCACAAAATGGTAACCAAGTTTTTAGCAAAATATTTTCCACCTTCCATGGTAACCAAGTTACGAAATGATATCAGCAACTTCCTGCAACGTCCCGAGGAGTCTCTTTTTGAGGCTTGGGAACGTTATAAGCTAGCTATTGATCGGTGCTCTAACCATAATATGTTACAAGTTACCATCATAGATACCTTCTATAATGGTCTGACATTGAGGCACCGGGATATTCTCAATACTTCTACTGGTGGGACCTTTATGAAAAGGCGTCCCGAAGAGTGCTATGACTTGATTGAGAACATGACTGCCCACCATAACTTTTGGGATTCCTCTGCGGAGAGGGATCAGTCATGTAATTCAGTTACTCCTACATCATCATCTCCTGAAATAATTGCTCTTACCAAAAAGATGGATGATATTTCTACGGCTGTGTTGAGGATGAACCAAACAATGCAAAATCAGGTTAAAAATCAACAAGTGAAAGCCGTGGCCCGAAGTTGTGAAACTTGTGGGGGCCCACATCTTTATTCTTAGTGTCCAGTGTAACAATTCGCGATTTCAGGTTAATTACCATTCCCGGAAAATTTCACTATTCACTTTTACTATTCATTTTTCCCGAAACTTTCCCGAAAGTTGATTTTTATTTGATATTCTCGGGTGATAAATCATTTCCATGACAAATTAAAAGTTTGACATTCATAAGCTCATTTTCGTGAAAGTTATTAAGGAATTACACGTTTTAGGGTAAAACGTCATTCAGAAATTCTACGTACAACGAAACTCGACCGCGTTAAGTGACCCTGCATCAGAAAAATGTTTGACACACTCATGATTTATTTGAGAATTAATCGTGACTGAGAAAAACATGACCAAAGACTTCCCGGCAGGTCACCCAAGCCAGTACTATTCTCGCATGAGCACGCTTAACCGTATGAGCGATTAACCGTTAGACCACAAAACGTGTTTCTAACACATTTTGAGTTTTCAACTTATTAGAAAAAGTCAACATATATTTTCCCTCCTCCATTGACCAAAAATCATCCCTTGATGTTATAAGTCATTTCGTGATTTTTAGACTTACGGTTTGATGTCTAAAAGACATTTAATACCAACCGACACTAGACTGAGCCCAGTCTAGACATTATAAGTCATTTTAAATCATTTTTATCACATTAGAAAAGTAACATTTTACTTTTCTCAATTTTACGCAATATTCGTACGTTTTACGTATTACGCGTTTTAGACCCGTGTTTCCAGCTTTTAGCAGGGTTTACCACCCAAATGGAACCTACCACTCATTTTATATTTTATTATGGAACTTATTGACATGTTTATCAATACTTTCAAGTTCCATAATTTTACGACACCCGGTTTTACGTTTTGAGGCTTAATCATTTACGATTGGCATTTCCCGGAGTCAAAACTAACCAAGTATCTTGGATAATACCAAGAAAAGTCCACACCCTTGCTCTCCAAGTTCATGAACCGCCTATAGGGGGGGGGGGATTCACACTAGGTGGCTTGATCTTGTGCTTAAGGCCTTAAGATGGTTACAAGTGTTCACCTTGCTCTCCAAGGTTGGACTAGTCAATGAAATGTAACCTCCTCAAGCTCCTATAAAGCCCTCCCTTCTCCCTTGTTGCCGTCCACTTCCATACACACCAACACCATTCCATTTCCTAATTCTCTTCCAAGTTTCATGCATGATTCAAGTGCTAGTTCAAGGTAGAAACTCTAGTTAGGTTATCATTCATCAAACACTTCCATAACCTCATATACTTGGTGATTTCTCTTGAGTTTAAATCCACTCATTTCACCTTAAACTTCATCATCCATCTTTCAAGAATACCAAGGGTAGAAAGATTGCATGAAGTGAAGTGGGTTGAAGCAAGTCTATCAAAGTCCTATCCTTACATGTTAACTTCCTTTCATCTTTGAAAGCCAAAAGTTGTGAGCCAAACCCTAACTTGATTCTTGTTAAATAATCATGTTCATGTTATTTACATATTATTTGTGCTATATATTGTCTTGTTATCATGTCCATGATGTATAAAAATGACCAAAACAAGTTATTGTTATTGATTGTTACAACAAGTTACTAAAACAAGTAAACTAGTGACTTTGTTGGTATAACCTGATCAAAATGGTAAAAATTTGATATTGGATTATTACATAATACAGTAGAGGACTTAACAAGGAAACCATAGCAATTTGAACCACCTAAAACGAGTATACGAGTCAAAAGCTACGCCCATTTGAAGTTACCAAAGATTTCCGGCAAAACTGCCTAAACCTTACTGAATCGCATTCTGACTTTTTGAAAGTCCCACTTCTGGTCCGATTCATCAAAAAGTTAAAACACGAAAGTTGTCCGGAACGACGTTTTCGTTCAGGAATAAAGAAGCTCGAGCCCTGAAAACGCTTTCCGAGTGATAAATTTCTTCAAATTCTAAACAGCCCATTTTTAGACAAAGTCATTATATATAGGTTATGGTTTATGAAGACCAAAGGGGTCTTATGACCTATAATCAAGACCACCACCATGGATAGAGCCAAGGTTGTGTCTCATGACCTTGAAACAAGGACCAAAGGTCATGGCTAGGCCATGACGAAATGACCATACCAACTTTCATAGGCGTAAACATGAAACAAAGAGTTGACGAGAACTTGAACAAGCAATTTGGATCTACTTCACTTAAAAGGAAACCATGAGATATTACCAAGAGAAAATGGTCATTCAAGACTTATGAAACTATCCCTAATAACAATCTTCATGTACAAATAAACTTTCATAAGTTTATTCAAATATCGGACATGTAACCTTTCGGATCAAAACTTATATCTATATATTTCATCAACTACTACAATAGTAGGGAGCCTCATGTGAGGAGTTCATTATGTAAGCCGTCGAGTTGAGTTGTGGATTTACGAGTTAAAGTGTCCTGGCTCCTCGAACGCTTACTAACATGACTTCTGAATTATGTCGGCCCGAACGGTAGTAAACGATATACAAAACATACATGTTTCATGAATCTTTTCTTTCAAGGACTTACAATATACGTCATACCACATCATGGACTATAATTCAAGATATATATATAGGCACTACTTCATATTCTTTACTCCGAACCTAAGTTGCAACAATTATTCTAGGTTGCTCGTAGAAGTTCTTACGGCATATCCATCATTCTCATTATACATCATCCAACTCAAGGTGAGTTCATAGCCCCACTTTCCATTACTTAATTGTTTTACAAACCCTTGGGGGGAATACATGCTACTTTTAACCGAGCACAATGTTTTTAAATTGTATGCTTGCCTGATTGTTTTATTATCACTAAGTACCAGCCTTGCTAAACCGAGATCCCTTATTATGAACCATTTAATCACTAGCAATAGTGAGCGCAAATATTGTGAATAGGCCTATTGGGATTGACGAATCCCATTTGTATTGACTAAGTTCAAACAAATGCATTAATATTTGAGATTTAGGTATGTTAGCAAAGTACCTACCGGGATAAATCTGCCGATCGATATTGGTACACGTTAACGTTTTGGTGTCATAAGCTTAGTGTATAATACATGTTCCGGGCGTATAATAACGTAGCCTACCTGTTTTGTTTTCCAAACATTGGTGTGAGCCTATAACTCACACTACCAACATATTGTGTTCAATCGATTTAACAAACTCTATGAATATCACTCAACCTTTGTGTTGACCTCTCAAGCATGTATTTCAGGTTCATGACGATCAAGGATGGCACGGAAGGACACGGATACTCAAGAGGGCTATAAATTTTATTATCATTCAAAACTCATTTATTATACATTGTAAACATGGAACCAATTGGGACCTCATTTTGAAATATCTGATATTTATATAATTTGAATGATACATCTTTTAAAACGACTCAATTGGAGTTCATTTTCTATTATTGTGACTATTGTGCCGTCGAGTAACACCCAGTTTGAATTCCGCTGCATCCATGAATTGGGGGTGTTACATCCAGCTACTGCTGGCTTTCCTCAAGAGAACGTTTATGCTGCTCACGGTTCCTACAACACGGGGGGTAATTCTTACCAACCACAAGGGGACCGTAATCTCTTAAGCTATCGTTCCAACAATTTTCTCGGACCTCCCGATTTTAACCAAAATCAAAACCGTAACTCGAATCAGAATTTTAACCAAGGTCAAAACTCAAATTTCCAAAACCCGAACCAAAATCAAGGCCAGTTTAATCAAAACAATTTTCAAAATGGCAATCAAAACCAAGGTTTTCAAGGAAATTTTCAAAGAAACCAAAATCAAGGGAATTACAATCAAGGTAATTTCAATCAGAGAAACAATTTTCAGGGTAACAACAATCAAAATCAAGGGAATTTTCAAAACAACCGTGTTCAAAATCCTCCTCAAAACGTTGTTCCACCCTCGTCTTCCTCCGATGAAAGCAGAAGAGGAAATGAATCGGTTATTGATCAGCAAGATCTCTGAGCTTTAGAAGTCTTTAAATGATCGACCCTCGGGCCCGGGTACACTACCGAGCAACACGATCGCTAACCCGAGGGGCGATGTCAAAGCGATCACCACCCGAAGTGGGGTATCATACAATGGACCCACAATTCTCTCTACCTCTTCTTCTCCTCCTACTAAGGTAGCGGAACGTGAACCTGAGGTTACCACGAACACGGTACTTCTTACTAATAATGGAGGTATCAACAACGTCCACCCTCAAGTTGTCCCGGTCCTGGCTCGTGAGCCTAAAGTTGTATTTGATCCCCCTGTGAGTTCTGATGAAATTCCAAAGAATGATCCTAAGCCTTCAATTCCATATCCTTCACGTATGAATGATCAAAAGAACCGCGAAAAAGCTAACCATCAGATGGAAAAATTTTATCAAATTTTCCAAGAAGTACACTTTGATATTAGCTTCGCGGATGCTCTTCTTCTCATGCCTAAGTTTGCTTCAACAATCAAAAATCTGATAAGCAACAAAGAAAAACTCTGTGAAATGGCAAAAACTCCACTTAATGAGCAGTGCTCTTGAAAAAGCTTCCCGAAAAGCTTGGAGATCCCGGGAAATTTCTCATTCCTTGTATTTTCCCAGGGATGGTTGAATGCTTTGCCTTGGCTGATCTTGGTGCAAGCATTAACCTGATGCGTTACACAGTCTGGAAAAGACTCTCTCTTCCTGCTCTCACTCTGACCTGCATGACACTCGAGCTTGCAGACCGTACTATATCCCGTCCTCTCAGAATTGCCGAAGATATCTTCGTGAAAGTAGGAAAGTTCCATTTTCCGGCAGATTTCGTGATTGTTGATTTCGATGCTGACCCAAGAGTTCCTCTCATTCTCGGGAGGGGATTCTTAAGAACGGGTCGTGCTTTAATCGATGTATTCGAAGAAGAAATCACTCTACGTGTTGGTGGTGAAGCCATCACATTCAATCTTGATCAGACTTCAAGATACTCCTCCAACTATGACGCTGAAATGATTAACCGAATTGACATCATCGATGTTGCGTCTGAGGAGTATTCTCAAGAAGTCCTTGGTTTCTCATCCAGTGGCAGTCTTTCTACTGATCCTATCATTTCCAATCCTTCCCCTTCTCTCACTCCATTTGAGGGAAGTGACTTCTTTCTAGAAGAGGTCGAGGCTTTTCTTGCTCAGGATAGCTCAATCCCAAATGGGGTTGATGAAAACTATCTTGACCCGGAGGGGGACATTCTTCTCCTTGAAATATTGTTAAATGACAATCCTTCACCCTCTCCGTCTCCGAAAATACTTCATAAAGCGGAAGTCAAAAATGTTGAAATAACTAAAGACTTTCCCAAGGTTGAGCTCAAGGACTTGCCTCCTCATCTAGAATATGCATTTCTGGAGGGTGATAATAAATTGCCCGTCATTATTGCTAAAGACTTAAAAGATGAGGAAAAGGCAGCACTCCTAAAGGTTCTTAAAGTAAACAAGCAGGCAATTGCTTGGAAACTCTCCGACATTAAGGGCATAAGCCCGGACTTTTGTACACACAAAATCTTAATGGAGGATGACTTTAAGCCAGCAGTGCAACATCAGAGAAGGGTAAATCCCAAAATCCACGAAGTTATCAAACAAGAAGTTCTTAAACTTCTTGATGCGGGATTGATTTATCCTATATCTGAAAGTCCTTGGGTTAGCCCAATTCATTGTGTTCCTAAAAACGGTGGCATAACCGTTGTCACCAATGAGGAGAACGAGTTGACGAGTATGTATTGACTATCGAAAGTTAAATGAAGCCACCCGTAAAGACCATTTTCCTCTGCCTTTTATGGATCAAATGCTCGAAAGACTTGCGGGGAATGAATACTACTGCTTCCTCGATGGTTTTTCGGGTTACTTCCAAATCCCCATTGATCCACAGGATCAAGAGAAGACTACCTTCACATGCCCCTACGGAACTTTTGCTTACATACGTATGCATTTCGGCTTATGTCATGCACCAGGCACGTTCCAGAGGTGCATGATGTCTATCTTTTCCGAAATGATCGGGAAAACCATGGAGGTATTCATGGATGACTTTTCAGTCATCGGGGATTCATTCCAGTCTTGTCTCTCCCACTTGGAACAAATGCTTAAACGTTGCAAAGAAACGAATCTAAGTCTCAACTGGGAGAAGAGCCACTTTATGGTCAAGGAAGGCATTTCCTTGGCCATAAAATTTCAAAAAACGGGATTGAGGTTGACAAAGCCAAAATCAAAGTCATTGCTAAATTACCTCATCCCACCACCGTTAAAGGTGTTAGGAGCTTTTTGGGTCATGTCGGCTTCTAGCATAGGTTTATCCAAGATTTCTCTAAGATTGCCCGGCCTATGACCCATCTCCTCGAGAAGGATGCTCCTTTCATCTTCTCTCCTGAGTGCATCGAAGCTTTTGAAACATTAAAGAAAAAGCTTACCGAGGCACCGATTCTTGTTGCCCCCGATTGGGACCTGCCTTTTGAGCTTATGTGCGATGCTAGTGATTTTGCCATAGGTGCGGTCTTGGGGCAACGTAAAGCAAAATACTTTCAGTCTATACACTATGCAAGTAAAACTATGACCGAGGCTCAAGGTCATTACACCACCACTGAAAAAGAACTCCTAGCTGTGGTGTACGCCTTTGAAAAATTCCGGCCTTACTTAATCCTGACGAAATGCGTGGTGTATACGGATCACTCGGCTTTGAAGTACCTATTTGCAAAGCAAGATGCAAAGCCGAGGCTTCTCCGTTGGGTTCTCCTCCTCCAAGAATTTGATATCATTATCCGTGATAAAAAAGGAGCCGAGAACCTTGCTGCTGATCATCTCTCACGATTAGAAAACCCTCATTAGGATGTGTTCGAGAAAAAGGAAATAAATGAAACCTTCCCTCTCGAGACACTCAATGCGGTTGCTTTTCGTGGTGACTCTATTACCCCATGGTTTGCCGACTTTGCAAATTACCATGCGGGTAACTTCATCGTTAAGGGGATGACGCCCCAACAGAAGAACAAATTCTTCAAAGATGTTAAACATTACTTCTGGGACGACCCCTTTCTCTTCAAAATCTGTGCCGATCAAGTCATCAGGCGATGTGTATACGGACAGGAAGCCGCTGATATTCTCAAGGCTTGCCATGCTGGACCCACCGGGGGCCACCATAGTCCTAACTACACTGCCAAAAAGGTGTTTGATTCTGGTTTCTATTGGCCCACTATCTATAAGGATGCCCACGAGTTAGTTAAAGCTTGTGATGCTTGTCAGCGTCATGGTAATATTTCACAAAAGAACGAAATGCCACAAAATGCCATTCAAGTTTGTGAAATCTTTGACGTCTGGGGCATTGATTTTATGTGGCCATTCCCATCTTCTCGTGGAAACAAATACATTCTCGTGGCTGTTGACTACTTGTCAAAATGGGTTGAGGCTAAGGCCTTACCCACTAACGATGCCTGAGTTGTTGTGAAATTTTTGAAATCCCTCTTTGCTCATTTTGGAACTCCCCGTGCCATCATTAGTGATCGCAGTACTCACTTTTGCAATGATCAATTTCCAAAAGTCATGCTAAAGTACGGTGTTACTCATCGTCTTTCTACCGCGTATCACCCACAAACAAGTGGGCAGGTGGAGGTTTCCAACCGTGGTATAAAACGGATTCTTGAGAGGACAGTAGGTGAAAACCGTGCTTCCTGGTCGGATAAACTAGATGATGCACTCTGGGCCTTCCGTTTAGCTTACAAAACACCCATCAGGTGTACTCCATACAAGCTTGTATACGGGAAGGCGTGTCATTTACCGATCGAGCTCGAGCACAAAGCCTACTTGGCCTTGAAACATGTTAACTACGACCTTCATAAAGCGGGTGATCACCGTAAGGTTCAACTTAATGAATTAAACGAACTTCGTGATCAAGCCTACGAGAACTCTTTGATCTACAAAGAAAAGACAAAGAAGATTCATGATTCGTGAAAAACACAATATCAATATTATAGTATAGATGTAAGCTCAAGAAATCCGCAAAGAAATACGGATAACCCGAAGTCGTATTCCGTGTGAAGGGTGAATGGAATTCCGAATTTCCAATTCGGAAAACGTGTCGTGAAAAGTGTAAAAAGTGATGTGAATGAGATTACACTAATGAGATATTAAATGAAGCACAAATAACCAATTAAGCACGTAATTCAACTAAACAAACCAAAAACGTAACGTAGAATCGAAAACCGTAAATTAAAACGGAAATTAAACGTTAACGTACAAAATAAAACGCGACTTTTAAGCTACGCTACTCCTACGGACTTGAAAATACTTTTCAAAAATTAAAAATGATAAAAGAAAATTTTGAGAAAAAGAAAAATATTTTTTTTGACTTTTTATTTATTTTTTATGAATTAAAATCTAATTAAACTAATTAAAAATTAAAAGAAAATGCAAATAAATGGAGAAAAATGCAAAATAAATTTCTAAAATTCTAAAATAACTAAAAATAATTTTCTAATATTTTTTTTTGATTTTTCTGGGGTTTTTCTGATTTTTTTTGTATTTTTTAGTAATTAAAAAGTAATTAAAAATGATTAAAATTGAAAATTAAATAAGAAAAATAGCAAATGAACTTGGAAAAATCTGAAAATTTCAGGAAAATTCTAAAATACTATTCTGAATCTAGGAAAAATATAAAAATTTGAAAATAAGCACTGGAAGTGCTGATTAGACCAAAACTGCTTATTGGAAAGTGCTTATTTATAAGCAAAACTTGACTAATTGACCTAAAACTTTACCCAAATGATTTTTAAACTTAAATGAGCTCAGATAAACAGAGATTAACCAGAATGAGGCTCAGAAACACAAGTATGGGCACAATTAGATCAAATAAGCACTATGAGAAAAAGCAATAAGCTGAACAGATAAGCTCAATGCAAAAGCTCAACTGAAACAACTACCTAGGGTGCAAATGAACTAAGATGAACCACAAAACTCAGATTTCAATTACCAAAACCAACTTGCAGCCCTAGTTATGAAAACAGATGACTAGGCTCAAACACTCACTAAGATAGACCAAATAAGCAATCTAAATAAGCTTAGAATTGTAAAATTATGGTGGCAATCTATTTACTGACTACCAGAGATCTCAAATTAGCCAAAACACCAAATGCTAAAATCAATTGAAAGGCCTAAAAATACCCTAGGAGTTAGACTGACACCTGATGTGCAGGGTAATCTTGTGCTCAAACAGACAAGTTCAATAAGCTATTCCAATAAGCAAAAGGGCTCCAAACTAACTTTTTCTTTTTAATACTTGTTAATCTACTACTAAGCTTCACAAATCAACAAACAACAAGTATTTTGAATCAAAATTGAGGTCTGTGCCTCTCTTTGAAAATCTGACCAAAACAGACAACCAAAAACTTCTTTGACTTTTTGATTGCAAGTAAGCTTTGACTAAAATGGATTTCAGTGACTTAAAACCTTTCCTATATGTTTAAACACTAAATACTCAAACAACAACACAAATTTCACTGATGGAACAGATTTTGCAAGATCAGATTTCAAATAGTGCAGGCCTATTGATGATAAGAGTCTAATTCTGACTTTTGCTAAATAACCTATTGTTTTTATGCTACTACTAACTTATAATAGCCTAATATGAGTTACTGATGCAAGAATTTCAGCTAGAAAACACCAAGTCTACAGTGAAATAACCTGATCCAAACACCCTTGTATGACCTGTTGTGCACTAGTATCACCACAGAACCTCAACTGAACTCACTCCAAACCTAACCTCAGTTATGAAATAGATCCAAACACTCTTATTTTAAACTGAAACACACAACTCAGATTCAATACTCAAACAAATCACATAACTCAGATCCAATAAGTGAGACAGATGGAACAGTAGTGGTGAATTCAAACAACAACTCAATCAAATGAAACCAAATGCAATAATGAAATTAAGCTATAATAAACTAAAGCAAAATGTAAACAGAAATAAGCAATAATGAAACAGTAACAATGATCTATAAGCAAAATTAAACTATGAAACTTAAAATGAAATCTCACCAATCACCTCTCAGCCAAACAGAGAGGTGAAATCCAACACAACCTGTCTCTAGACAGGCCAATTGCTCCTCTTTGGCTGTCTTTTACTCCTAATAAGCTTAGCTTATTTGCAATTAACACTTGTATTGACTTTGTTTGACTAAGAACTTTGAATGATTGGTGCCAAATAAAGCTTCACAAAAGCTATAAAGAGCTGATATGAAACTGTATAAACAATAATACAAGCTTATTAAAGCTTGTTGAATAAGAACTTTGTATTTTTTTTTCTTTTTATGTAAACTTTAAAATACAATAAGTAAATAAGCTGATAAGTAGAACTGAATTTAAAAAAAAAAAAACAATAAGGAAATAGAAACAATAAGCTGAAAACAGTTAATAAACAATAATAAGCAGTAAATAAGGTAAAGGAATTTGCAAGACAAGTAAATAAGAAAGCTTAAATTTCATTAAGTAAATAAATTCGTTACAAGAAAAGGATTTAACAGCATAACAATAAGTAAAAAAAATGGCACCCTATTACAATGAAATGGAGGGTGTATTTATAGCCTGAGATGAGAGCTGCTAGGGTTAAGTCCAGGTCATCAATCCGCATCACTTTGTGTTTCTTTGAGTCCCTTGATAGCCATTGATCATGCTCTAGATGCTTCCAATCATTTTGGACCGTATGATTGATTGATGTGATTGAGACTAATCCTCCGTGTGTAAGCTTATTGGTCCACGTGTAAGCCTCTGACTACGTCTGACATTCTCTGACTCCTTCTAGAAGCGATATGATTGGGTAATTATTTCCCAAGTGGGGTAATTTGGTGGGAAGGATTTTAGGGTTCATGTAAATAGTGAAAATCTGGGAAGGGATATGAATTGGGGGGCGATAAATGGGAGTGTTTGTACGTTTTTATTATTTTGACATGGTTGACTGGGTTGACCGGGTTTAAATGGTGGGCTGGGTAGGATTAGGGTGGTGGGCTTAGTGGGATTTTTGGCTAAGGCTTATTGGTTTTATATATCCGGATGTGAATTGGTTTATTTTAGTTTAGGATAAAATGATAAGGACCATTGTTGTATAAACTCAAAACTCAGGGACCAAAGCTGTAAATTTTCCAAAGTTTCTTCCAAGGGCTAAAATTGCCATTCTTTGATCTATGAAGGACCAATTTTGTCTTTTCTTCGAATAATCGTCAAGGGACTAAATTTGCCAATCTCTCAAACTTATTCAGGGACCAAATATGAAACTTTGATGAATCTCTGAGGTTGAATTTGACCTTTTAAGCTTGAACTTTGACCATTTGACTTCCCCGGCTCCGGCTTTTGACCTTTTTCCAATCTCGTGCTCGTTTTTGTTGGTTTTGCTTTGTTTTCGTTCATTTTTCTCATATCCGTACTTGCACATACACAAATACAAAAACATGCATTCTCTTGGCATTTTTGGTTAGTATTTGGTATTTTTTGTCTGAATTAAGGTCTAAAAAGGATGAGTGATTAAGCACTCATCAATTCACGACTCTAAGATTAAGAACCGCGTTTTCAACGTCGGTGACAGAGTCCTTTTTTTCAACTCAAGATTAAAGATCTTCTCGGGGAAATTAAAAACCCGATGGACTGGACCATTCACTGTTGCTAAAGTATATCCATACGGGACTGTTGAGTTATCTCAACCCGAAGGTCCCAACTTCAAAGTGAATGGTCACCGTTTGAAACATTATTTTGGAGAGGATATACCACCCATGGTTGTCCCTGATCTCCAAACTTTCCCCATGGACCAATGAATTCGGGGATCGAGTCAAGCTAGTGACTCGGTAAACAAAAATTAGCAAAATATATGGGTTTTCACCCGTATTTCTGACTTCTTTCTACTTTCTACCACTCTAGTGTGGGGGGGAGGGGGGGGGGTGGCCGTCCCCCACCTTTTGAAAAGTAAATATGTATATAAGTTTCAAGTAAAAAAAATGATGATAAAAATGTTTATATGTACAGATAAATAAAGTGAAAAATAAAATCGATATTTCCACAGTTAGATTCGAATATTAGCTTTTTCCATTCAAAGATTCGGCATAATAGCCGAGACTTTGAATATTGAGAACAATATTCAATTCTAGTGTGGGGGGGAGGGGGAAAATTCTTACGAATTTTATCACAAAACTTTCTAAGTACCCCCATTTTTAGGCCTAAATTTTTCACTTTATTTCAAAAATTTTGTGGTATCAGTCCGCCAAAGTCTAAATGACAAATGGATTGGCTAGTCCAGGAGCAAACAGCTCTTGGTAAAGACATCTCAAACCCGTTGATGGCTTGAAATTTGCCAAAAATTGTATGGTTCCTCAACTCCCCATATCTCATAAAGCGAATGAGTTGGCTAGCCCACAAGATTATGGCTTGTGGTAAAGGCCGTGGAAAATCCATAATTGGTAATCAGCTCACCAAGATGTTGACTTAGTCCATCAAGATGCTGGCTAGTCCAGAAGCAAACGGCTTTTGGTAAAGACTAATCAAATCACACGGTTATTAGGTGTGCCACAGTTCTTACACCTGGCTACTCCAGAAGTGATGGCTTTTGGTAAAGAGGTTTTCAAATCCATCAAGTTTTTCTCAAAATATTGCTAGGGACTAGCAATGTTTTAGTGTGGGGGATTGATGAGTGTGTAAATACTCATCATTTTTACCTTTTCTGAGCTGCCAAAACATCTAAAAACACTCAATATTGAATCAAAATAGTGAAAATATCCCAGGAAAGTGTTTTACATGTTTCAAATGCAAAATAATCAAAAACAGATAAAAAAACGCACAAAGTTTGTAAAATTGGCAGTTTCAGTCCCTCATCTTTCAAAAGTTGTCAAATCTAGTCCGTGGCTGTTCTAAAAACTTGAAAAAGTCACCAAAGGTCCTTTTAAATCAAAAAGTTACATAATTAGTCCTTTGGTGCAAACTTTCACAAAATGTCAAGTTTAGTCCCTGAACTTTGAAAATTGTCAAAAATGGTCCCTGGGATATTAAAAACTTTGAGAAAAACAAATTTTGTCCTTGCACTAATCTTTTATGACAGGATTGGTCCTTGGTGGAAAAGTTTGGTGAAATTACACAATTGGTCCCTGAAGTTTAAAAGTTTGGCAAATTTAGTCCCTGGTGCATTTAATATGGAAAAAACAATATTGGACCATGTACTATTCATAGCTTGGCAAAACACACCCTTGTGAACACTTTGGAAGAATGCCAAGTTCACCCCCCAACTTTTGATAAATTGCAAGAAAGGTCCTTGTGAAACATAAAACCAAACCGGACCTTATTACTAATAAAAACCAAACCACAGTCCAATCCACAACACTACCAAGCCCACCCTAATTTTAGGCCCAAGATACCCCAGCCCATCACCCCTTTTACAAATAAAAATGGGGTCAAATGGTTTGACCTCGGTCAAACCGAGTCAAACCCATCACCTTCCCTCTCCCAGCCTCCCCCACACCCAACTTGCCCATCCCGTCACCACTACCCCACCATCCATGTCCAATCCACCGCCCAAACCACTACACTCCACCCTCACCTCAAGCATTAAATGCACCCCCCTTGTCTGATTACCATAGCAATTTGCAAATAAAGCTTTCCCGCAAAAAACACTTGGCATCCAATTAGAGAATCTCAGACATCCAATGGCTATAATTTGTGATGGGATTTGATCAGAGAAGGCAAGGGAACCCTAGAAGATGGCTATATAAAGGAGAGAGTGCAAGGAATGAAGCAAGTAGTTAATTAAGTAATTTTAGTGTCGAATTTAAATTAAGCTTTCAATTTCAGTGTAATTTTCTTATTTCAAGCATTGTAGTAGTTATTTTAGTGTACTCTAAATCTTTTTAAGTAATAAAAATCAAGGTTTCAGTTCTGTTCTTTGTCATTGCAATTTACTCAATTTCTGAAATTCTCAACAAGCTTAGTTGTGATTTGTATCAATGAACATGGACTGAGATAGGGTCATTTAGGTTCCCTTATTCTTGTTAAAGCTTATAGAGACTATAAAACTCAGTACTACTAGAAAAAGATCAAAAATATAAAAAAGTCAAACATAGTCAACTGTATTTACCTTTGAGTTTGATTTCAGGTTTCTAAGGTGTTGAAGGGCAAGATTGGAAGTGGAATAGCCTATCTAAAGATAGGCATCAGTGGAAAACCCCTTGTTCATGCTAGGGGTGATTTGTAAGATTTGCTCATTTTTATTTTCATCTTAAAAATCTTAGTCCTTATAGTTTCTGATTGCTTACTTGTATTATTGCTTATTTGTTTTAATTGTGCTTATTCAGTGTTGTTTGAGTATTTTATAGCTTAAGATAGTTAACTTGTTCATTAGAATTACTAGTTAACTTAAATCATAGTTGTAACAGTTAATATAGTCTAAGTGGTAATTTTGAGTTCTTGTCATTGCTCTCTGCTCCTAAGTGCTTATTCAAGCATATTATATCAGTATAAGACATTGTGGTTAGGTTTCATAAGCTATCAAAGCCTTTTACTACTTAAAACCTAAAAACAGTTCCTGATAAAGGGTGTCTGGATTAGTGTGTTTGCCTAAGGTTAGGACACTCAGTGTTGTTGATTTTGGTTGGGACAAGTCACATTAGGCTAGTTTAAGTTTAATTGACCATTAAAATAGTGCCTTGTACTCAGAAAAGTCAAAATCCATTTCAAAACCCCTTGACAGTTAAATGTCAAGGATTTTAGTCCCACAAATCTCATTTTCAATGCATAGTTAGATAATCTATCATAATTTTGGTCTCTTAGAGCTTATTATAGCTTAATCAATCAGTAGGATAGGATTAAACTTCACCAAAGTCAAATAACCAAGTTTAATCAAAAAGTCAAAAGTTTGCATCTCAGATTTTTCCAAATATTCAAGGAATTTTTATGATTTATGTGATTAGAGTCAGGCTCTGAAACTTGTTGTAGTTAACGTCTATCTGCTCAATTTTATGTTCCCAGCCTCCTTCCATTTTTTCTAATTTTCTCTTGGGCCCCACTTAGCCTCAAAGTCACTTGCAGGGAAGGAAACCTCCCCTGCACCAGCATACCACCACAACACCACCAACTTTGGTGGTGGCTGCAGCCCACCTCAGTGGGACCCATTGCCCCATTTTTGGTTTTGACAACCCCCTCCTACCAGGGTACAAGATTTGACCCTTGGTTTGACCTAGGAATCAGTGGACCCCACCTGGAATCAGTCCTCAAGATTGTCCCATTTCTGTGTTAAGTATTAGTTTGCAAAGTTCTTATTTATGTCTTATTGGCTTATCAGTGTTCAAAGCTTGCGGTTTCTAGCTTATTTAAGTCCTTTTAGCTTATTTGAACCTAGTTTTACATTTGTGGACCCCACATACAGTCATTTGTGCTTATTTTGCTTCTTGGTCAATAAAAGTCAAACTGTCTAAGTAAAGGGGGTGCACACTGCTTATTTTTAAGCTACGAAAAAAGTTGTTTCACAAAAATTTGTCATTTTTATCTTATATTCAGCTGTCAAAAAGAAAAACTCAAAAAAACCAAACATAAAAATAGTGATAGCTTCTATTTAATAGAAATTATCTTTTTCATTTTTCATTTTAGCTTATTTATAAGCACTTTTCCATTTTTATAATTTTCTAAATTTTCTTGTACCTTTAAGTATTTAAAATAATTTTCTTAGATTTTTCCTAATCAGTTTACTATTTATTAGATTTAAAAATAGTTTAAATAATTTAATAGGTAATATTAGTAATTAATTAGTTTTCTTAGATTTTTATTAACAATAGTAGATTTTTATAATTTTTCTAAGTTTTATAAATTAGTTAAGACTTTTAGAAAATGTATTTTTAGTTTCTACTGTTCATTTTCCATTTTTCTTATTTTAATTATTTAAATTAGACTTAAAGTAATTAAAAGGTAATTAATTAGTGGAATAGCCTTAAACATAATTTTTAGAAGTTTTTATAATTTTGTAGGATTCCTGTGATGCTTAAATAGTTTTATAAATTTTTACATAATTTTCTAAGTTAATTTAGTATTATTAGTAATTTAAAATAGTTTAATTAGTTTAATTAAGATAATTTGTTTTTAATTAATAAAAAAACTCTTAAAAAGACAAAAATATTTATTTTTATTTTTTATACTTTCTTCAAGTTCAATTTTAAGTTTAGAAAATATTTTTGCAAGTTCTTTTTAGTTTAAATTGTAATCTTTATAATTTTTAGTTAATTTGAATTAGATATAAATTAGTTTAATTAATTAAATAAT
The DNA here is from genome assembly GCA_030686995.1 of Artemisia argyi. Lineage (NCBI taxonomy): Eukaryota > Viridiplantae > Streptophyta > Magnoliopsida > Asterales > Asteraceae > Artemisia > Artemisia argyi. Next base: position 31,134,922 of record CM060678.1, read on the forward strand.
ATTTAAATAGTAAATTAATCATTTTTATAATTTCATTTTCGTTTTAAATTTCTTTTTAATTTTAAGTTTTCAAAAGTTTCATTTGCACCCCCTGTAGTTTGTAATTTACCAAATCCCACTTTTTTGTCGGATTACGTGTTACCAGATTGTGAATTTATGCATATACCTATATATCTGTTATTTGTGAATATTATATCTGTGTACAAATACCAAAATATCAGTAGCAATAACAATTCCATATCATCTGGGCTACTGTCCTTAGTGCCACTCATTCCTAAACGATTTCAAAAGCACCATTTCAATCTCGCTGGGACTTAACGACCCGGGGACACACTATACTATCACCGGAGAATTGGAACGAAGCTGTCTTTGACTTATTGACCTTGGTCAATAATATCTGAATGCTTTTACACCAATCAGTGAGTTGTGGGTTTGGATCGGTTGATGAATTGTTGATGTCTTGAGTGAGTGATAGGTTTGAGTTTTTCCTAGTGAGGAGGTATTCAATCAAAGTGAGGTGTTCTTCCAAGAGAATTGTTTGTTTTTGGAGGTAAATGTGACAAAGACAATAGTGGGTATGATGCTCAACTTGCTTTAAGTGGAGTGAGTGAGGGAGACAATTTGAATTGGGTGATAAAGGTGGTTGGTCCAAGTTGCGTAGAGCAAGATGTATGACAAGAAGAGCTCTCAGCTCATGAGCTTCTTTGAGCTCTTCAACTAACTTTCATTGTTTGGAGGAAGGTGATGATGGAGGTGTTGGTGATACTCTTGGTGATGGAAACATTTGTGAGTTTAGGTAGTCATAGATAGATGAGGATGAAGGTATTGAAGAAGAAGATGTTCCACGAGTAGAGGGTGTTTTGGATGGTGTATTTAGTAGACTAGGAGATGAGCATTGAAGTTGAGGTGATGGGGTTGTGTTGTCATCTTTGGTTAAGTCAATGAAGAGTTGTTTAGGAGTGATGATGAGGATTTTTTGTTTCTTTGATGTTTTGGAAATGGAAGTTTTTGGTGAATCCATGGTGGATTATGGTGATGTTTGTTGGAGGTAAAGGATGAGACGAAGGTGTACTTGGGTGATGAGATGGATGGTTGGTTATTATGATGTGGTTTGTGAAAGGGTCATTTGAGTGAACATGAGGTTTGTGTATCATGAAGTATGGTTTGACCTTCATGGGTTAAGTTGTAGTGGTGATGACACACTTTGTAAAGTGTAGGGAATGGTTTCATGGTTGAATCTTTTTGTGAGGATGACTAGATGGATTTATTGGTGAGGATGGGAGATGAGTATCAAGTGGTGTGATTGGTGAGAGTGTAAAGGTTATGAGGTTTGAGTGTAAGGTAGAAGGGTATGGGTGAGTAAAGGTTATGAGATTTGAGTGTGTAAAGATTATGAGGTTTGGTTTTGGGCAAGTCCAACTCTTTAGGCAACTATGCATGTATTATCTTAATGGAATATGCATGAAAAGTATATAGGCAAATAAACATGTAATATAATTACAACTACGCATGCATGCACACTTAATAAAGTAATAGATCAAGCAATTAAGGCATTCTACCTAACATGACTAACTTAGTGCAAGGGAAAAAGCAACTAATGAGTGAGACACTAGTGATGGAAAAAATGTGATAGTGTAATTCTTGATTTTGTTCTAGTGTAAGCCTATATGAAACAAATACGGAGTTAAGATCGTTTTGACTCCTATAAAAGAAAAACAAATTTTCCTAAAAAACGATCATTGATCTCCTTGATTTAGCTTTGCTCACTTCTAAGTGTCATGTATATGTATATATTGGATTATATATATATATATATATATATATATATATATATATATATATATATATATATATATATATATATATATATAGACAATGAGAGTGAGACTATCGTGCATGGTTTGATAGAAAAACGTTTTTATCATTATTCAACAATGAGTTCTCCTAAAGGTGAGAATGATTTTAAAAATTGAATTGGGGTTTCCTTTGAAAACATATTGATGCAATAACAAAATATCCCAATTCCTAATTTTGTGCAAAATAGAATCCTAGACTCAGATTAGTGAAAAAGTAGAGAAAACTTGGAAATTTATTTCTCAGATGGCCGGCCCCCTTAAAGTGAGGCCGGTCCCCTTAATGTTGAAGGGGGCCGCCCTTATGAATTTAAGGGGTCCGCCCATCTGACAGAAAAGAAATTTTCAGAACTTTGATTTTTCCAAAGATTATAAGTATTCTAACAATTTAATCAATTTGCCCCATCATTCCTAATCCTAAACGCAAGTGATTAAATAGTTCTTGCTTTAGGGGTTTGGTAAACATATCGACAATGTTATCTTCCAAAGCTACATTTTCTACATAACCTATGATCATAAGTGATTGATGAAGTTGTTTTATATGTTAGATGTGGGAGTGTTGAATAGGGCATATCCTAACTTCTATAGCTCCTTTGCTGTCGCACACTTATCTAACTTAATGCCATAGTTTACGAGAGCTTGTTTCATCCATAGTTTTCTAACACGAGAAATCTAATCTTACTTCTATGTTAATAATTAATCCACTTGACTCATTTCACTTCATCACCATGAGTTCTACTAGTGGACATAGAAGATTTCCATTTTCTATGTTGTTCGACAACGAACAATTTTATTATAATCCTAGGAAAGCCAACTAAGAGGGGTTCATAATGCGTGAGTAAGTATAACTAGCTATATAACTAAGCATTAATCTAACTAGTTGTTAATCTAAGAATATAAATTTTAATGATGAACTTAAAAGAAATGCGTACCTTTTAGTCTTCAATAAATTTTCTTCAAACACTTCAAGATGCCATGTTGACTTATAGAAGCCATTTGTAGATGAGATACCAATATTTTCCAAAAGTGACAACTTAGCCACTTGGTTCCCATGGTCTCATTTGTCCAAAGTTGTTTGAACCAAACATGGTTTGCAATTGACTAGGATGCATGTATGGTGGAAGTATTCCCCATGGGCTAAAGCTTGGTTGATGTGGATAAATCCACATTGGGTGACTATTATTAGAAAAGTTTTGTCTACCTTGATTTCTCCTATGTTGAGGGGTTTTAGATCGAGGATGAGGATTATTTGGTCTATTTGGAGGTGGAGTTTTAGATCTTAATTTTAGTTTAGAAAATCCGGTTCTGGCTTTTAATGATGTTTATAAAAACTTTTTACTTCCTCATCACTCGCAATAGGTATTTTTCTATCTTTTATAGGTACATACTTAGGTTTTGATTCTAATGGTGTTTGTTTACTAGATTCACATTCAAACTTTTCATTTTTATTTTCACTAGTTGAAACATTAGTTAAGTCGAATCCTAGACCGGTTTTATCTCCCAAAGTTTCTTGAACACTTATTATTTTCTTAAGTGAGTTACTACTATTTTTAAACTTGTCAAGTTTGAAAATTTCATCTTTAAGTTTTTTGTTTTCATTTTTGACCTCTAAACATGTTTTACATTCTTTAAAAACTTCTTTTCTTTTTCCAAATGTTGTAGTTTAATTTTTAATTCGAGTACTTCATTTTCTAATTGATTATTAATATGTTTTAGTGTCTTATTTTTAGCTATGACCTTTTGACCTAATTTACACAATCTACTATATTTGTTATCTAAGTCTTTTTCATCTAAAGATAAATGTTCATCACTATTGTATTCGGTTTTAGAACGTACCTCATCGGATGCCTTTGCCATAAGACACTTTGCATTATTTGTTGTCTCTTTTTCATCATTATCACTATCACTCCATGCTCCTCCTACAAAGGCCTTGTGGTTTTGACTTCTTGATAATTTCGGACATTCTTCAATAAGATGATTTGGATCTCCACACTTAAAGCACTTTCTTTCATTATATGGTTGTCTAACGTATCTTCCTCGTCTTTTGAAGAATTTCTTGAAGTTTCGTACGGCCATAGCATACTCTTCATCGTCACTTTTGGAGGTTGAGCATTATTTGTCACTAGAGTCCTTTTTAGCCTTCAACGCAATTGATTTGCTTTGCTCCCTTTTTCCTTTGACCATCTCGGTGTCTTTCTTTATTATTTCTTCGTAGACTTTCAAGTTGCCGATCAATTCGTCAAGTTGTAGAGTTGACAAATTCTTTGATTCTTCAATTGCCGTAACTTTAGCTCTCCATTTTGGATGAAGTGCCCTAAGAAATTTCCTAACAAAATTCTTACAAGAAAAGTTCTCATCAAGTGCTTTTAAACTTGTGATGATAGTGTTAAACCTAGCAAAAGCAATATCAATTGATTCCTCTTCCGGAATCGTAAATTGTTCATATTGTTGAACAAGAAGATCTATTTTATTATCTTTGACTTGACTATTACCTTGGTGAGTAATTAATAAAGAATCCCAAATTTTTTTTGCGGTTTTACGCATAAAAATTCTTTGATATTCTTTGCGTGGTAACGCATTATAAATAACCATTTTAGCCTCATTATTTTTTGCTAGTTTCTTTTTCAAATCATCATTTTGTTTTTCAAAAGATACTATTTCATCCTTTTTAGTTTCAAAATTATATTGAATAGGGGGGAAATCATCAAAGGTAATGACATGCCAAAGATCAAGATCTTTTGATTTCACATAAGTTTCGAATCTATTTTTCCAATAAAGAAAACCATCACTTTCAAATAGTGGTGGTCTTTGCATATATTGCCCTTCTAAATATTTTTCCGATTCCATAGATCGATACAAGTTTTAAAATACAATATATTTTAAAAATCTTGTTTGACCTGGCTCTGATGCCAATTGTGGAAAACTAGAAGGGGGGGTTGAATAGTTTTACGTCTTTTTAATTTTATGAAAACTTAGTTGTTTAAAACAAAACTTCATTTCTAGTTTATGTGAGATCAATACATGTATACTTATAAGTACTTATATCTACGCAAGTAAATAATAACAATATGAACAACTATCTTATGTGAATTCAAAGTCTTGTTTACACTTAAAACTTTGATTCGATCATATATGAATTCAAGTCTTGAACAATATGAACAACTATATCGAGGTATGAAAAGTAATAACGAAGTAAGCTAAATATGTACAATCAACACATGCATAATATAGACAATTATAGCTATATATGAGATGTAAGTAAGTAAGCTAAGTAATAAGTTAGAGTTGGAAAGATCTAACCGCGAGACAAAGGATTTATAGTGGTTCGGCTACAAGGACACCTTCCTTGCCCTACGCCACTCCCCGAGTCACCTACTCGAGAGTTTTCTTCACTATGTCAACAAGCTCCCTTATGGTGGAGAAAACCTTACACAACTTTTGCTTACACCAATTAACGACACTAAGCTAAATGTCGAGTTCTAATCCTAGCTAGAACCAATCTCACAACTTCTTCATGACTTGGCACACCTTCTTCACAACTTGTACACACCACTACTACTTCACAACTTCACACTACTCCACTACTTTTTCTTCACACCACTACTTATATCTCACTACTTCTATTCACAACTTCTACTCCTAGATCTATCTAGTTACAATACTATCAAACCTTTACAATGAATGTACACAACAACTAGACTATACACACAAATCAACAATACTTCACAACTTGATCAAAGGGAATGAATCACTTGAAACAAGGAGTATTCTTCTCTTGCACTTTGAGAGATGAGATGTGAGGGAATGAATCACTTGAAACAAGGATTAACAATTATATGATCAAATGGTTTTTAGGAGGATGTTTAGAGAGATTTGGATCTGAAAGTTTTCGTGCAAGAGGTGAGAAAAATACCAGGTTTGAGGTGGTATTTATAGGAAAAAATTTCTGACAGAGGAGCGTGGCCGGTCCCCTTAAAATTAAGGGGGCCGCCCAGCTGTAACAGCCAGAATTCTTGTCTTTTTCTGGGGAAAGTTTATTTGGTGAAAAACTAACTGATTTTGGTTAAAAATTTGAATTCATATATTTACTATGAATTAAACATTTTCTTTATTACCAAAAATGTTTTTCAAAAATATATAATAAGTTTATTTAATTTTATAAACTTTGTATTATTTAAATAAACATCCCTTTGATCATAAAATGTATTAGTCACTTGTTTATTAATACCTTAAGTGATTATGTTGGATGAGATGATATAAACTTGCTTAAAACTTGTTTACGTATTAACTTTGCGTTTAATGTTGTTATATTTTGTGATCGTCAAAACTTAAGGATATTGAAAAATATTAATAACGTTTTTATACATTATTTATATCAACAAAATTTCATGTCGAATCAAAGTGTATCACCTTAACCTGATACATTACATGCCGAATTAAAGTGTATCACATTAGTTTCATCAATTTAAAAAAGAAAACCATTTGAATTTTAACAATTTTAGTTGTACTCATTAAAAAATTTAATTTCACTTTAACGAGAGTATCACTTGTCAAATTTTAGTTGGATCTTATTTTTACAACTTTAAGATTGATCTTATTTGATCTAGATATATATATATATATATATATATATATATATATATATATATATATATATATATATATATATATATATATATATATATACGTTCAAGAGAAAGAAGGAAATAAATTATATCTTACGCAAACAAAGCAACCAAAAAAAAGTTTATCTATGTATGGAAATGAGTAGAGAAAGAATGGCGTACCCGACGGTCTTCAAACAAATCTTCTAAATCTTCAAGATGATAAATAGACTTTGCAAAAGTCTATGGTGATAGAGTTCCAAGATAGTTGTAAGGAATGTTGATCTGGCTATTTGGTCCCCATTGCATCTTTAGTCCAAAGTTGTTTGGTCCAAACATGTTCAACATTTGGCTAGGATGAATGAAAGGTGGTAGTATTCCCCAAGGGTTGTAATTTGGTTGATATTTTCACATTTGATTACTAGGGTTGTTCTAGTTATGTTTATTTAGGTTTCTTCTTGGTTGAGGTGTTTTAGATCTAGGATAAGAGTTATTTGGCTTCCTAAGTGGTGGAGTTTTTGTCACAACTCGTAATTTCAGATCCCTTTTCAGCTGTCGAAATTTCATTTTCATATTGGAAAGTTACTATTCACCAATCACTATTCATCATTTTACTATTCATCATTTTTGGGGTCAGTTTGAGATTCTGAGAAGCGTTCAGAAAATTTACTATTCACATGACACTATTCATTTCCGAAGAGAAAACACTATTCATGTACTTTATTCATTTTATCGTAAATTTAGTTTACGAATATTTAAATTCGCGAAACCGGTAAGGTTAAGCTGCGAATTCGAGAATCATTAATAGGGACACTTCATACGGACTAGAAATAGTCTACATATCATCATAATAACATTTGCATACTATACCACTCGTAGAATATTCAAATTACTATTTTTGGTATATTTAACGTTTTACGTATATTTATTTTTAAATAAATGTTAACACGCGATTAATAAATATAACTAACATATTTAAAAATTTCCACAATGGTCCCGATATATTTTTAAACTCCTTACAATATCACAAAGATTATAAAAATTCATTTACCCGGTATTTTCGAAATTTATTTAATTTATATCGTAAGCTTAATATAATTACGACGGTTTTCATGAAAACTAAATAATAATCATCCAAACACCCAATACTTGTACCCAATATATTTTCACAACTTTTATGACCTTATTATGTCCCGATTAACTTCGTCATATTTTATTTTAAGTCGTCACGATTTATTTTTAGTTAACTCGATACCCGATAACGCCGAACGGATACACAAAACAACTAATACTACCAAGCTTCCCCAATACTCTTCCTAAATTAGCATGTGCCCCCCCTTTTTTTCCAAGTCTTCACATTGACCATTTAATCACAACTTTGCCCTAAACTAACTAAATATCTAAAAACCTTTAACACATTCTCATCCAAAAATTTTTAGATCAAAATATCAATTTTTCTTCTCCTTTTCCTCTCAAAACCCACGACCCAACTTAAAATCAAGAACAAAACCACCATTTTTTCAAGATCAAGTTATTTCCTAGTTCTTTTAGTGATCCTTGTTTGGGTTTTGCAATATAAACTCAAGGATCCTTAGGTTTTCATCATCCAAGATCCATAATCATTCAAAGTAAGTTTACAAAATTTATTTTCATCATTTCTTCAAGTATTTATTATGATCATATGATCTCTATACATGACTTCATGCATATGCTAGCTTATACCACTTCATTTTATAAACTTTTCATTTATAAACCCAAGAAAGGTTTATTTTGGATTTCCTTGTTAGATCTACAATATTAATGTTGTTTAAGAACCCATGATACCTTAAGAAGGTGTATGGTAGGAATAGACTAGATTTGTGGTGATTGGAAGTGATTTGCGTGGATTAGAAACTAGTTTGGAACATTGGAAATGAGTTTAGAACATGTTTATGAACCTACTGTCACAAAATGTAAAATCCGGAAAACTCAGGAACTCAAGGGAGATTTTTAACCAAAGATTTAGAAAATACTTTCAAAAACGAAACTTTTGGCGAAAGAACGGATTAAAACGGGTTTATAACGAAGGAGATATGATTTTTGCAAGTTTAATGACGAAAACTGTTTTTCTGAAAATTTCATGCTGTTGGACGATTTTTGGTGGACAAACTGAGGTGTTAAACGTAACCTAGAGAAGCCGAGCTATCAAAAATATATTAGTACTTACTAAGACGAATCCGTGAATATAGAGAACGAAGAAAATGGACTTAAAACGACCAAGTTATACACGTTTTAAAAATCGTCAAAACTATATATATATATATATATATATATATATATATATATATATATATAGTCACTAATAGAAATAATAAAACTACGTACTAAATACTATATTTTCTAGATTTCTTGTTCAAGAGTTATATTCTTAACTAATGAAGTACTTATGACCCAAGACTTATTTTTACGACTACTAGACGTTATTTCAAGGTTTTCAAGGCGGTGAATATAACACTAACGTTTAATCTACGATATCCTACGACTAGTTTTTATAAGTCTAGTTAGACTTATTTTTCCTAAGTATGGAAAATATTTTATTTTGACAATAACTAGTATTTCCAAGTTACGAGTGGTATAGGTATCATGTGCATGTGCATTCATTACATCACGGCATGATCTAAAGTAGATCGATATTACTCATATTAGGTTGCGGCTAATATTCGCGCCTTGTTGTCCCTATCATTTCACGTCATAGTATCATCGCTTCAGGTGAGTTTTCATAGCCCCGTTTTTAATACAATATTTTGATTTCAAATCCCACAGGGGAGAATACATTGCATCACTTATATTTTTGTACATGCCTAAGTATTAAATTCCTTACATTGCTTAAGTTGCCTTATTACCACGTCTTGACAAGTCCCCTTTATTATCATGGACAGTTAATTAAAGTACGAGCGAGAGTGAGTGAATAGATCTATTGAGGGTGACTCCTCCATCCGTGTTTGGGTCTCTCCAACGGAATTACGTATGCATTTCATGTCTAATATATTAGAGTGTCTGGTAAACACTCATTTGGGGCCAAGTAACTATGTCTAGCTTCGGGATCATGAGCTTAAGAGCCTATGTAAACTTTATGACTGAAATCTTATTACTTTACTTTTTACTTATGGCTAATGTACATCCGATTTAACTTATAAACCTATGATTTCTCACCAACTTTATGTTGACCATTTTAGCAATGTATTTTCAGGTTATTAAGGTAGCTCATGTTGCATACATTTGGACCTTCATGGAGTCGCGGAGTCGACGCGTCTCACCTTATATTTCTGCACTTATGAAACGTTTGATCTTGTTTGAACTTATTTTACCTAAATTTGCAACATCTTTTGAGACATATGTTTTGTAAAGTATGAATTTTTTAATGATCAAACGCTGTATTTTCTAAATGACACTTTAGGTCATTCAATATGACTGTAACTGTGATGCTATGGCAGTCACCCCCAGGTATTCCATTCTGCTGCCAATCAGGTATTTTGAGGGTGTGACAGATTGGCATTAGAGCTAAGGTTATAGCGAACTAGGATGTATCTTGGACCCTAGACTATAACCACATCATCATAGCATCTCATCATTTCATCATAGGTGCATATTCATTATACATGTGGTTTCATGCACACACTGTGCGAGTTATTTATACCCATACTCATATATAATTATATTGACCTGGTTCACAAGTGACATGTCTTCAGATACCCACCCTGTCATCCTTTCGTCGGATTCCGACATTGAAGATGCCTTGTCATCTTCCACTACCATTGTACCACCAGTTGCACTTACACCACCATTAACACCATTGATTTGTTATAGGAACAGGGTTTTCCTATTATTCAGCCCATGCATAGAATGCCGTTTGGTAGAGTATTCAGACTTAATCTTATTGGACCTATTAGGATGCTTATTGCAAGGGAGATAGTATGTTTTATTTCCTTCACTAGTAGGGCGCTTACTACTTAGGTACTACCACCATCGCCAGCTACTTATTTCACTATTGGTCGTCCCATAGTGCATACTTCAGTTTTACCTCTTAGATGTCGCGAGATAGCGCGAAAGAGGGTAGTATTCCACTCATTATTATCACCATCACATATCAGAGACCCTACACCCATATATGACAGGCCGCTTAAGAGGCAATCACTATTTGACATACCATTACCATCTACCACACATTACACCACCTTATAGGTTTGAGGTTGGTGAGAGTTTGAGAGCCTCTACTGCTTGACAACCTACTACTCTTCATCGTTAGACGATGATCTCTAATTATTTGAGATTACCCACGAGTGTTTGGACGATACACTCTGAATAATACCACAAGCCTCACAAACACAATAAGAATTGCAACAAATCGCCAAAGGGTGGCATCTATCACAAGGACTCTATATTATCTTAGATATGATCGACTCATACCTCCATAACGCAATAAACCAACAAGATGCTTTGAACGGTATTATACCATCATAATGGAACTCATCACAACTCTCCCTTCATTATCAAGTTTGATTACACCACATTCTAAGTCGATAATTACATCATTAGTCGCTCTAGCAACACTCCACCGACCAATGTGATCACATTAGTAGATTTGACATATAATTACAACTTTAGGAAGATGGGAGTAAGACAATAAGATTAATAAAGACGAATGTGTTTTTGCAATTAAATGGCCATGTTGACCAAGATAAAAGTGACTCCCCTTGTTTTCGTGTTTCGGAGATAATAACAATTCAAGTAAGTTAAAGCCAAATTAAATTTTTGTACAAATGAAAAGATTTCTTGCAAACCTTACGAAGTACGACAAATTATTGATTTTCAATGGTTGGATTAAACTCATTTCTGTTTAAGCAACAATCTTCTTGAATTCCCTTTTTCCAAAGACATATATATATATATATATATATATATATATATATATATATATATATATATATATATATATATATATATATATATATATATATATATATATATATGAGATATCGTTTTTATCAAAATACAAAATATTTTGTAGTCACATCTTTTACATAACTATATTCATTACAAACTTCAAACAAAGTCACTCCAAAATACACTTATGATCAAATTTTCACAATGTTTCATTCAAATAAATGTTGTTAACGAATTTTAGAAACCAAATCTCCAAGAAGGAACACACAAAACTCATGAACGAATCTCGAAAGCAACCACTATACCTATTTACTATTTGACCTTAGATGCGAAAGAAACCCCTCTACCAGATATTGCCAATATTGATACACCATGCCTTAACACCACTACTTCAAATTACAACTTTTTCACTCATTCCATATTATAAGACCCTCATACAAGTATGAGCTCATTGGATTGAAAGATCAAGGTACAATTACTCAACAAAATTTATATTCTTTTCGGAGATCGATATAGCTTAGTCACATTGGGACAAGACCTTATTTTCAAAAGGACATCGAGAAGTTTCACCTGACTATAAGGCATTTAGCTTGCATTCACGGAAAAATCAAACATCATTTGATGTGGTACCTACTTGACTCAGATCACCCGTACAACAATTTCCAATCTTTATACATTTAAGTCATGCCTAGAGGGATTAAGCATTTGAACCTGCGATCTTTACCTAGTATAAATTCTTGAAGACTTCACATCATTGGCACCAATTTCTGCCCTATATCCTTTAACACATAGACTATCATCTTCAGTTAGCTGTAGATGCCTTAAAGCCCCGTTCATCTTTCACGCCCTCAATATCACTACCATATTCTCGACCACTTCATAACTGCCCTGTTATGAACTAAGATATTTACATTCTTTAAATAAGTGGATTAGTAGACTATTACCATTCCATAAGATTCACCTACGTATCCAATACACCATTCAACGAATTTTGTTTCAAGCTATTTTACTACCCTATGGGGAAATTGTTTTACAGAATTTCTAAAGTATGCTATTTTGTTACCACTCTATAAATTGATTTTCTGTCATTACACCAAGTATTTAATATTATTACGTGAAATAATTTTCATGTTACCTTGAAAGGAAATATCAGGATACCATTTTTGATAACAATGCGTTGAACACCATCTAAAACTTTTGGGAAAAGTAATACTATTTTGACTAAATCAAGCATCGCATCATTAGTCCTCAATTATACATAGCCTGATCACCTATGTATAATTCAGGAAGGATTATGCCATGAAGTAAAAAAAAAATTTTTAAGTATTGCTAATAACAATCTTCATGTAAAAGCGTTTTAAACAAGTAAACTCTTTTATAAATGTCTCTTTCTGACAAACTTTCGCCTGGATACTTACCCCACCTGTCACTCACTTAGCCATTAAGTTGGACTTTCCATTGACTTCTTTAGGAGAGACTTTCCCTATCAAGTACTAGTAGGATTCCTCGATACAAGAATAGCAATAAAAGGATTACGGAACTACTAACCCAGACTAAGAAACTTCATAACTCAACAACAATCCTAAGATACTACGAGACCATCAGAATCACCATCTCTGACCTAGTTGTCAAATTTTACCATTCAAAGGTACTAGCAAGACTGAGCTACAGGATCGAACACATTGTGAAGGTACGCTAAACAACACTATAGAAATAAACCAAGCACCTAATTGAGACTGTAAAGCAATTCATTTAAACATGGCCTCATATAAACACAAACTTCCCTGTAATGAGTTTTCACCAAGGATATTGATTTGAATTAAGGATATCGATATAGATTTCCCTAAGGAGTTGTGTTCTCTAGAAATTTCATATAACCTCATTTTCATACCAAGAAAGGGATCCAACCCGAATATATATCTTGACAACATGATGATAATTTCAACGATAAACCATTTCAGGACTTAAGTTAGTTTGAATACCTAGACTAGTAGTTTTGCCTGATAACCACCAATAGGCACTATCCAACCTCAGGAACTAAACGTTAGACATCTATGCATTTATGCGAACATTACCTATCCTACTATTTTATCCTTGTTAGTATTTTTACTTTTAAAAGTAGTTGATTTAAAAATTTTGTTTATACAAATCACATACCTTGTAGAAAATAATTTTTGAAATTCCTATTTTGAACAAGTACGATCCTTTTTCGTCAGTATTTAGCAAAACTATTGTACAACGAAAAATATATAAACATCAAACTTTGGTAAACATTCCTAATCACAACATGTTTGAAAACGGTTTCACATTTCATCACTACTGAATTTTGAATCACTAAGAAAGATATTATTTAGTAAACAGTTTGCTCCATTTTATAAATTCGTTTATTCAGGAAAAGATTTCAACCAAAACTCACAATCGCGAGACAAACTTCCAAAACTAATCACCATACCACATCGCTTATGCATTTAGGATTTTGTGACTTGACAATAGAGAACTTTGGAATATGAAATGAAGGAAATCAGGAGGGACACCATAAATCAATTACAAACTTTAGTAATAGAGACCAAGCCCAACAGGCAAAGAAAGACACATATCTTATCATCCGTTGGAACAAAACACCAGGAATCAAAAATTGTTACCCATATTCTCTCTCCTTCAGATAACGCCAAGTTCAAAAGATAGAACGTTGTGGAATTAGTCACAAGATTTATTGTACCCATTTCAATTATTCCTGATAAAGGTAATCGAATCACCTCAGACTCCTAGCAATCATTTTAAGATTTCCTTCAGAACCCCATTTAGATGTGAACACCGCCTACCATCCTCAGGCCAATGGTCAAAGCGAGAGAACGATTTGAACATAGGGAGATATACTCAGAGCATGAGTGATTGACTCTAGAAATGGTTGGAATAACCATTTACCATAAATCAAATCCAGATGCAACCATAGTTATCGCGCGAGAGTAGAGACTACACCATTTGATGCACTCTATGATTGAAGTACCAATTACCAATTCACATACCAAAATTGGAAAGTTAAATTCACTGGTCTAGAACTAAACTATGGAACAACAAAGGAAATTTCACAAGTCAAGAACCAGTTACAAGCAACGAGAAACTGGTAGAAGTAGGGTTGGTGCATGACGTACATCATGCGGATTGGGTATCCCGGAACAGCAAACCATCTTGATTCAAGTGGGAGAATGAACTAAGTTGAAATCTTTGCCTTGGAGAGGCATGATACAATTTTGGTAACACGAGAGATTGAACCTCTAGTATATTGGACCATTTAAGATTCATTTTAGAATCAACCAGCTGACATACAAATTTGAGTTCTGGCAGAGTTCAGCAACATATACTACTAATATCACATTGTGAACTTCAAGAAGTGCTGACCATCTATTGACGGACCGGACTTGAAAAAAGCCAAACTCACTATTCCTATAAGCACTCATGAAATAACAAGGAATTTCCTGCAAATCAAGAATCAGTTACAAGTCGATAAGTTGTAAACCCTTAGAATATCAAGTTGATGGTAGGGTCACGTTAAAAGTTCTGCCTAGGAAAGGCATGATACCATTCAGAAAAATCCGGGAAGTTAAACTCGATGTACACTGGACCGTCTAATATTTAAGACAAAGTAGGCCGATAACCCTCAGACTTGAGCCTTGTTGGAAAGTAGCAGGATTACACAAACAGGTTTCACAATTTCAAATCCCGAGAAATGACTTTCAGATTAGTGACTCATGGTTCCATTGGAAGGAATCCAACCCAATGACAAACCTAAACCTGTAGGAAAACCAGTAGAAATCCTGGACCGTGAGGTCGAAGGGTTGAAGCAAAGTTCGTTAGAATTCTCAAAGAAGTCCCTAGTTTACTTAGGGTACGAGAGGACTAGATACAACTCAAGTATTCACATCTTTTTACCGAATATACATCAGAGGCCAACCAAAACTGAACTTCGGGATGGAGTTCCTTTTAGAGGGGAAGACTGTCATAACTCGTAATTTCAGATCCCTTTTCAGCTGTCATATTGGAAAGTTACTATTCACCGATCACTATTCATCATTTTTGAGGTCAATTTGAGATTCCGAGAAGCGTTCAGAAAATTTACTATTCACATGACACTATTCATTTCCGAAGAGAAAACGCTATTTATGTACTTTATTCATTTCATCGTAAATTTAGTTTACGGATAATTAAATTCGCGAAACCGGTCAGGTTAAGCTGCGAATTCGAGAATCATTAATAGGGACACTTCATACGGACTAGAAATAATCTACATATCACCATAATAACATTTGCATACTATACCACTCGTAGAATATTCAAATAACTATTTTTTGTATATTTAACGTTTTACGTATATTTATTTTTAAATAAACGTTAACACGCGATTAATAAATATAACTAACATATCTAAAAATTTCCACAATGGTCCCGATATATTTTTAAACTCCTTACGATATCACAAAGATTATAAAAACTCATTTACCC
Source organism: Artemisia argyi (assembly GCA_030686995.1). NCBI lineage: Eukaryota > Viridiplantae > Streptophyta > Magnoliopsida > Asterales > Asteraceae > Artemisia > Artemisia argyi. The sequence continues at coordinate 31,150,802 of CM060678.1, forward strand.
GGTATTTTGGAAATTTATTTAATTTATATCGTAAGCTTAATATAATTACAACGGTTTTCGTGGAAACTAAATAATAATCATCCAAACACCCAATACTTGTACCCAATATATTTTCACAACTTTTATGACCTTATTATGTCCCGATTAACTTCGTCATATTTTATTTTAAGTCGTCACGATTTATTTTTAGTTAACTCGATACCCGATAACGCCTAACGGATACACAAAACAACTAATACTACCAAGCTTCCCCAATACTCTTCCTAAATTAGCATGTGCCGCCCCCCCCCCCCCTTTTCCAAGTCTTCACATTGACTATTTAATTACAATTTTGCCCTAAACTAACTAAATTTCTAAAAACCTTTAACACATTCTCATCCAAAAATTTTTAGATCAAAATATCAATTTTTCTTCTCCTTTTCCTCCCAAAACCCACGACCCAACTTAAAATCAAGAACAAAACCACCATTTTTTCAAGATCAAGTTATTTCCTAGTTCTTTTTGTGATCCTTGTTTGGGTTTTGCAATATAAACTCAAGGATCCTTAGGTTTTCATCATCCAAGATCCATAATCATTCAAAGTAAGTTTACAAAATTTATTTTCATCATTTCTTCAAGTATTTATTATGATCATGTGATTTCTATACATGACTTCATGCATATGCTAGCTTATACCACTTCATTTTATAAACTGTTAACTTATAAACCCAAGAAAGGTTTATTTTGGATTTCCTTGTTAGATCTACTATATTGATGTTGTGTAAGAACCCATGACACCTTAAGAAGGTGTATGGTAGGAATAGACTAGATTTGTGGTGATTGGAAGGGTATTTGCGTGGATTAGAAACTAGTTTGGAACATTGGAAATGAGTTTAGAACATGTTTATGAACCTACTGTCCCAAAATGTAAAATCTGGAAAACTCGGAACTCAGGGGAGATTTTTAACCAAAGATTTAGAAAATACTTTCAAAAATGAAACTTTTGGCGAAAGAACGGATTAAAACAGGTTTATAATGAAGGAGATATGATTTTTGCAAGTTTAATGACGAAAACTATTTTTCTGAAAATTACATGCTGTTGGACGATTTTTGGTGGACAAACCGAGGTGTTAAACGTAACCTAGAGAAGCCGAGCTATCAAAAACATATTAGTACTTACTAAGACGAATCCGTGGATATAGATAACGAAGAAAATGGACTTAAAACGACCAAGTTATACACGTTTTAAAAATCGTCAAAACTATATATATATATATATATATATATATATATATATATATATATAGTCACTAATAGAAATAATAAAACTACGTACTAAATACTATATTTTCTAGATTTCTTGTTCAGGAGTTATATTCTTAACTAATGAAGTACTTGACACCCAAGACTTATTTTTACGACTACTAGACGTTATTTCAAGGTTTTCAAGGCGATGAATATAACACTAACGCTTTATCTACGATATCCTACAACTAGTTTTTATAAGTCTAGTTAGACTTATTTTTACTAAGTATGGAAAATATTTTATTTTGACAATAACTAGTATTTCCAAGTTACGAGTGGTATAGGTATCATGTGCATGTGCATTCATTACATCACGGCATGATCTAAAGTAGATCGATATTACTCATATTAGGTTGCGGCTAATATTCGCGCCTTGTTGTCCCTATCATTTCACGTCATAGTATCATCGCTTCAGGTGAGTTTTCATAGCCCCGTTTTTAATACAATATTTTGATTTCAAATCCCACAGTGGAGAATACATTGCATCACTTATACTTTTGTACATGCCTAAGTATTAAATTCCTTACATTGCTTAAGTTGCCTTATTACCACGTCTTGACAAGTCCCCTTTATTATCATGGACCGTTAATTAAAGTACGAGCGAGAGTGAGTGAATAGATCTATTGAGGGTGACTCCTCCATCCGTGTTTGGGTCTCTCCAACAGAATTACGTATGCATTTCATGTCTAATATATTAGAGTGTCTGGTAAACACTCATTTGGGGCCAAGTAACTATGTCTAGCTTCGGGATCATGAGCTTAAGAGCCAATGTAAACTTTATGACTGAAATCATATTACTTTACTTTTTATTTATGGCTAATGTACATCCGATTTAACTTATAAACCTATGATTTCTCACCAACTTTATGTTGACCGTTTTAGCAATGTATTTTTAGGTTTTTAAGGTAGCTCATGTTGCATACATTTGGACCTTCATGGAGTCGCGGAGTCGACGCGTCTCACCTTATATTTCTGCACTTATGAAACGTTTGATCTTGTTTGAACTTATTTTACCTAAATTGGCAACATCTTTTGGGACCTATGTTTTGTAAACTATGAATGTTTTAATGATCAAACGCTGTATTTTCTAAACGACAGTTTAGGTCGTTCAATATGACTGTAACTGTGATGCTATGGCAGTCACCCCCAGGTATTCCATTCCACTGTCATTCAGGTATTTTGGGGGTGTGACAGTTTTAGATCTTGTTTTAGGTTTAGAGGATCCTTCATCGGTTATTAAAGAAGGTTTTTAAAAAGTTTTTATTTCTTCATCACTAGCAAGAGGCATTTTTTTATTATTTATTAGTATGTATTTGGGATGTTTTTCTAAGGATGTTGGTTTACTAGATTCGCTTTCAAACTTAACTTTTTTTGTTACACTAGTTGAAGCTTCAATTGGGTTAAATTCTAAGCCGGTTTTGTCTCCGGATATTCTTTGAATGCTTATTATTTTCTTAAGTGAGTTACTACTATTTTCAAATTTATCAAGTTTTCAAATTTCTTCTCTAAGTATTTCATTTTAACTTTTAAGCTCTTGACATAATTTACATTCTTTAACAATTTTTTTTGCCTTTTTCTAATTTATGTATTTTAATTTTAAGTTCTAGTATTTCATTTCCTAATTGGTTGTTTATACGTTTAGTGATTTGTTTTTAGTCATTACTTGTAGTCCTAATTTGCATAGTCTATTATACTCATTATCTAAATTTTCGTCTAATGATAGATTCTCATCACTAAAGTATTCAGTTTCGGAACGTACCTTGCTTGATGTTTTTGCCATAAGACACTTTTCTTCTTTTGTCATTTCTTTCTCCTCTTCATCACTATCACTCCAAGCTCCTCCAACAAATGCTCTTTGATTTTGATCTCTAGACATCATTGGACATTTTCAAATGAGATGATTTGGATCACCACATTTGAAACACTTTCTTTCATTCTTGCTATTCTTGTCATCTTTATTCTTTTGAGAAGCTCTCCTTTCATCATGTGGTTGTCTAACGAATCTTCCTCACCTTTTAAAGAATTTCTTGAAATCTCTTACGGCCATGGCGTATTCTTCATCATTACTTTCGGAAGATGAGCTATCTTTGTTACTAGATTCCTTTCTAGCTTTCAAGGCGATTGACTTGCTTTGCTCTCGTTTTCCTTTGACCATTTCGGAGTCCTTCTTTATAATAACTTCGTAGACTTTCAAGTTTCCAATTAATTCATCAAGTTTTAATGTTGGCGAATTCTTTGATTCTTCGATAGCCGTCACTTTAGCTCGCCATTTTGGGTGAAGAGCCCTAAGAAATTTCCTAACAAAATTCTTACTAGAAAAATTCTCATTAAGTGCTTTTAAACTTGTGATGATAGTGTTAAACCTAGCGAAAGTATTATCAATTAATTCCTCTTCCGCAATCGTGAATTGCTCATATTGTTGAACAAGTAGATCTATTTTGTTATCTTTGACTTGACTATTACCTTGGTGAGTTATTAGTAGAGAGTTCCAAATTTCTTTTGCGGTTTCACACATAAAAATCCTTTCTTATTCTTTACGTGGTAGCGCATTGGAAATAACCATTTTTGCTTCATAATTTTTAGCAAGTTTTCTTTTTAAATCATCATTTTGTTTTTCAAAAGGTACGATTTCATCTTTCTTTGTTTCAGGGTTATTTTGAAAAGGTAAAAAATCACCATTAGTAATAGCATGCCAAAGATCTAGATCTTTTTATTTCACATAAGTTTCGAATCAATTTTTCCAATATAAAAATCCTTCACTTTCAAATAGTGATGGTCTTTGCATAGATTGCCCTTCTAAATATTTTTCAGATTCCATAGATCGTTACAAGTTTTAAAATACAATATATTTTAAAGATCTTGCTAAACCTGTCTCTGATACCAATTGTGGAAAACTAGAGGGGGAGGGGGGTTGAATAGTTTTACTTTCTTTTTGTGTTTATTTGCAAAATCTTTTGTAACTTATAAAATCTTCGATTCGATCTTACGTGAATTCAAATGTCAACAACTATGAGCAAGTCTAAACAAGTATAATCTAATAATGTAAGTATTGTAATGAAATGAAATAAAGATAGAGATAGAAAGATCAAACCACAACACGCGAATTTATAGTGGTTCAGCTACAAGGACACCTTCCTTGCCCTACTCTACTCCCCGAGTACCACACTCGAGAGTTTTCTTCACTATGTCAACAAACTCCTTATGGCGGAGAAATTTTACACACCTTGGCTTACACCGATTAACGACACTAAGCTAAATGTCGAGTTCTAATCCTAGCTAGACCTAATCTCACAACTTCTTCAGAACTTCACATCTTCTTCTTCTCGTCTACTTCACACCTTCTTCTAAGCACAACTAGTTCAAAACTTCTACACAACTTTATAACATACCTAATATCTACAATCAACTAAATCACATAACATTTAACAAATATCTAGAACTACTACAAGATGATACTAACTAAACACAACACTACTACAATTTTATGGATTTTAAAGGAGTGTTCTTCTTTTTGCACTTGTGTGGATGAATCTTTGGATCACTTGGAAACAAAGACTTATGAAATATATGATCAAAGGTTTTTGGGATAGAAATGAATATAAGATCAAAAAGTTTTGAGTGCAAAAAGGTGAGGAAAATTTGTGAAATGAACCAGTATTTATAGGGCTAGAAAATACTGTTCTGGAGCGTGTCGGTCCCCTTAATTAGGGGCCGGTCCCTTTAATCATTAAGGGGGCCGCCCAGAAATTAAGGGGGCCACCCACTCCAGAACGTTGGGTTTGTTTGTCTGGAGAGATTTTTCCCTTTTTGGTTGAAAATTTGAAATCATATCTTTGTAGTTTAATCAGTGTTGCAAAAATCGGCCGAATCGGCCGATTAATTGGCGATTAATCGGTAATCGGCCTAGGACCTTGGAGAGAATTCCACGGAAATCGGCCGATTAATCGGCCGAGTCAAGAAAATCGGCCGATTAATCGGTAAAAAATCGCTAATCGGCCCCGGACCACCTCAGTACCGATTCACGATTTTTGCAACATTGAGTTTAATAAAACAATACCAAGAATGATTTACTAAAACATATAAAATGTTAATGTCATTTTATAAAATGTTTTGTGTTAAGAAAATGCTCCCTTTGATCAAGTAATGCATAAGATACTTAGTTTATACATACCTTAAGTGATATTAGTTGTAGAAGTAAATATTTGTCACTAAATACTTGTTTACGTGACAATCTTGACTTAATTTAGTTTACATTTTGTGATTATCAAAACGTAGAGTTATTGAAAAATATTAATAACGTTTTTAAGCATTATTTATATCAACAATTAACCAAGGCTAATGACTTTCTTCCTTGGTTTTTTCTTCTTAGAACCTGGGACATCCACTGCAATACCCTTTCCCTTATTGACATTGCTTCCACTTGCACCAGCAGGAATATTTGGCTCACTTCTTTGGCTTGCACCAGCTGCAACATTTGGCCCACTTCTTTAACTTACACCTGCTACAACATTTGGCCCACTTCTTTGACTTGCACCAGCTGCAACACCAGCTGCATTGCTTCCACTAGCACCATGAACATTTGACCTTTTCTTCTTGGTCTTTTCAACTCTTGGGCTTGTGCAACTCCTAGAATTGTGACCACGACATCCACACTTGTCACAAGTAACAGTCCTACCCTTTCTTGAAAGCTTGTTGTTCTTCACCATGCTCTCTGATTTCTCCAAGTTTGACCTCCTTCTCTGTTTCCTTGGCCTACCTGGTTGAGGCTTGTAGACTGGTTGAATGATTGTAGATGGAACATCACACCTAGGCCACATTTTTGGTCCTTTTACTGGCATAATCTTGAAAGAATAAATTTGCTTCCATGTTTCTAGCCTGTAGCAAGGATGGACCCATGTCTCTGGTAACCCTATTTCTTGCCTGTTTTGTACCATGTTCCAGTTTGCAGCCACTGCATGTTTGCATGGTAGCCCTGTTAATTCCCACCTCCTACAAGAACAAGTTTTTTGTACAACATCTACAACACACTGATCTCCCTAAGGACCAGTCACCTGTAGTGTATACATCCATTCCATTGAACTGTGTACTTGGAAGCCTCTTTCTTGATATGATCAAACAATTTTTCTGCAGTGGGTGTGAGAGGACCATTAGAACTAGCTATCACTTTATTCACTGTCATAATCCTCCTCATGAGATATTCCCTTATGTATTCTAGTGTTCCTATGATAGGCATGTCCCTTCCATCAACTAGTTTTCCACTAAAAACCTCACACATATTGTTCAACAATACATCTGACTTTGCCCTTCCTATTAAAATATTTGTAATTGGTTACTATATAAATAAGTTTATCATCTAAACAACATGATATAAACATCTTTGTACCTGAAAAATGGAATCTGGCCCAATGTTGTGGAGGAATCTTCACTAACCAATAATAGCATGGCCTACTGAAAGCCTTTAACTCCTCCATTGCTGTCTGAAAGTGTGGTACAGTTGTAGCAGTAGCAGTTTTCCAAAGAAGTTCCTTGTATGCCTCTCCATTCCAGCTTTGTTTCATGTTTTCATGGATATGTCTAAGACAATATCTATGCTCAGCACATGGATACAATTTGGAAATTGCAGGTATAAGATCCTGTGTTATTGAGAGGACAACTAAATTAATATCTATGGTTTACACTAATTAATATACAGTTAAATAATGATAGTAACTTAAACTAAATTATAATGAGAAAGTGAAGAATAAAATGTACCTTTTGACGATTACTAATAAAAGTGAAGTTAGAGTTTCTGTAAAGATCAAGACCATCACCAAGGCAAGTCAAAAACCATTTCCAAGGCTGAAGGTTCTCTGTTTTAACTATCCCATAAGCCAAGGGATAGATACCATTGTTTTGGTCAATGCCTACAGCAGTTAAGAGTTGTCCTGGAAAAGGTCCTTTCATGAAGGCTCCATCTAAACCCAAAATGTCTCTCATACCTGCTTTGAAACCTTCCTTACAAGGCCCCAAACAGACATAAATCCTTTCAAACTTTCTAACCTCTGAACATTCCTCTTCTCTAGCACATTGGATCTTCACAGTTGTGTTTGGATTAGTTTACATCAGCTCCAAACAATAATTTCTCAGCATCGCGTATTGCTTTGTGTAATCACCCCTCAATTGCTTGCTACCTTGTGCCTTAGCCCTATAGCTTTAATTTGAGAAACTGAAACCTCATGTGTTTTCTGTAATTGATCTTGAAGAGCTCTTATAGGTATCTCTGGGTTTTTTTCAATTTGATCTACTATATCTTCAACAAAGAACCTTGAAGTGGCATACAAGATGTCTCTTGATTGTAGACTAAGGGTGAGCAAACGGACCGGACGGACCGGACCGACCGACAAAACCGACCGGACTGGACCGGACCGAGACTGGACCGACCACATTCTGTCCGGTCTCGGTCTAGGGATTTTCATAATTTCGGTCTCGGTCTAGTCCGGCTTAAAAACCGGACATTTAGCCTATTTAAACCGAGACCGGACTGAACCGAGACTGGACCGACCACATTTGGTCCTGTCTCGATCTAGGATTTTTGCCGGATTCGGTCTTGGTCTGGTCCAGTTTTTGGACTGTGAGCACCCCTATTGTAGACAATGGTGGCCAGCATCATATGTTTTAGTCCTCCATGTTTCTGTGCCCTTGACTTTTGACACATGTAATACCCATGGGCATTTATTTCCATCTACTTTCCTACAATTAGGTTTACCTCCTTTAATGATCTTTATCTGATCAGTAGTCATCTTATCCTTTCTAGCCTATTTTGTTGACCCAGATGGTTGACTAGGCCCAACTGCTACACTTGGCCCAACACTAGTCCCAACTTGTTCCTTTTGACCTGCACTAGGCCCAGAAGTTTCAACTGAAGCTAATTGACCAAAACAATGTGCTCTGACTATTTCTTTATCATTCTTCACTATTTTAATTTCTCTTCTAGTTTCAATTGAGTGCCTTTTTTTCAACTTCTTAACTTCTGCTGCACTACCAAAATCTTGCCCAACATAGAAGTAGGTTTTGTAAATCCTACCTTCACTATTACTCTTTGATTGTTTCCTTAATTGCTTGAGTTTAATCCTCATAGCCCTATCAAAGTCATCTTCATTCTCAGACCCACTTATAAACTCATCATTGCCAAACACATCATCAATATCAACATCAACATCTTGTGCACCATTGTCACTATCACAACCATTAAACTCTTCTTCCAAATCCACATTCAATATCAAATTCTCCATGTCCACATCAACATCTTCCATATCATTGTCTCTATCTACAATGTACTCAGAATCATCACTGTCAATATTATCAGATACATCAGCATCAATATCATATAATGTCCCATCATTCTCAGACCCAGAACCATCAACCTCAGTCTCTGTTTCAACCCTAACCTCATTGTCTATTTCAACCCTAACCTCAGACTCTGTTTCTACCCTAACCTAAGTCTCTGTTTCTACCCTAACCTCATTATCTGCATCATTTTCCACTACAAGCCTATCATTTTGGACATTTGTAACTTGTGGAAGATTTTCATCTTGGCCATCAAAAGGATTGAACTCAGCATCACCCAAGTAGGGGTCATAAGATGAGTAAAATTCATTGACAAACTGACTAGGAACATTAGTGGTTTGAGAAGGCAACTCATTAGCAACACCACTACCTTGACCCTGCTCTGGTATCCTAACTTGACTAGAATCACCAATTTCAGGTGGTATTTCTTTAGCGACACAACTACCACTACCTTGACCCTGCTCTGGTATCCTAACTTGACTAGAATCACCAATTTTAGGTGGTATGTATTTAGCAATACAACTACCACTACCTTTACCCTGTTCTTGTATCCTAACTTGACTAGTGTCACCTGTTTGTGAGAGAATTTCAGTAGCAACAACACTAATCTGAGTTTGGGATGGTATTTCAATAGCAACACAACCACTTGATTGCCCCTGTTCTTGTACTAAACCTTTTCTATTGTTAAGATCCATCCTAAGTCTCTTAATCACTCCAGTTGATGTTTCTTTTGGTACATCTTCTTCTATTTCCTCTATAACACACCTCTTTTTCTTATTAGGTGAAATTAACAATGCATAGTTGAGATCACGGTTGGTCCTTCCATGTTCAACATAAACATTCAACAACTTGTGACCTAACCTAACATACTTACACATGTTAAGGACATCTCCATCAGAAGATAAAGGTTGTAGCCCATTGTCCAAATTCTCAGATGGTATAAGAAAGTGATAAAACATAATTGAGTGACCATCATTACCTAAGTCTTCCACCATAGCATCCATTTCGTGAACAGAGAACTATTCCACATCTACTATATCAACAAAGCCCGAGTAACCACCTTCGTATGTTCTATCTGGTCTATCAGTGAACTTCCCACCATAATGAACCTTAACTGAAAACAAATCAGGTTCATTTGCTGCAAAAAAATTAAAGAAAATCAAATTAGGGTTTTCTAGTCAAACCATGCAATAACAACAATTAAATTAAAATTGATACATACCATATAGTTCGTGAACATCAAAATCATCTTTCGATTGTCGTATACTCCACATTTTTGTTCCAACCATTGTAGAATTGATGAAGAAATTAGATCAAAATTAGGTTATGTTTTTTTTTTTGTGAGATTTGTTTATGAGAGAGAAAAACTAGAGGGAAAATGATACGACGGGTATTAAATGCCTGCATATTTAGAGGCTTAATGCAAACTTGAATGAACAAAAATACCCTCACCATTTTGCACATGTTATAAAGTTAACGTCTTGACCAAACGGACGTTTGGTCAGAGGACTATTAGTGAAGAGTGTTTCAGAGTTGGTGGCTGTGAGTGATAAAAAAAAGTCAAAAGACCAAGAGTGATGGTCAACCCAAACCACAGGGACCATCTTTGTAGTTTACTCTTAGTTAAATATAGAAAAAAATTACACTTGTCATCCCAATCTAATTTTAATTTCATGGATAATCCCTAAATTTTAAAGTATTTACATTGATAGTCCTATTTTGGAAAATAAGGACTATCCGTGTAAAAAAAACTATAAATTATTAAACAGACGGTTTAAAAAAAATGGGACCATCGATGTAACTAGTTTGAAAATTAGGTATCATTGGTGTAATTAAAATTGAATATAGATGACGAGCGTGATTTTGGAAAAACCATAGGGATGAAACATATAATTTTTTCTGAAATCTATTATTTCGTTTATTTGTGATGCATTGACAGACTTAGAAACTAGTGTTAACTTAAAACTATTTTCTTTATATTCTAAGGCTACCCGTAGTAAGGGTCAATCCCTCCCATTTTCTCTGCCACCTTAGCTTTCTCTCTCCAGCAAACTTCAGGCAATTTGGTGCCCCAATAAGGGCGACCATCATCATCATCATTTTTTTTTACATTTTTAACACAAACTCAAATTTCATTAATAATCAAAATCTTAAATTTTATGAACAATTAAAACAGTACATAGATTAAAAATATTACATAAACATAAACTTAAATTATAGATAATCCGGGTGATCCCAGGTTTGAGAGTTGTCAGAGCGGTAACCGTCATCGTACGGAGAGTATTTCGCAAACTTTCTATCTTCGTACTCTGCTTCCAACTTGCTAAGCTCCCGCTCCTTACTCTCGTTCCAGCCCGCATCTTCTTCATAACCTAGCCGAAATTGATCAAGATGAGCGTTAGGAATTATTGAAGTCAGAAGATAGTTTCTGCTAATGACTTCCTGCTGACATGTTCCTGCTGACACAAATAGTGGTTTCTGCTGACGTTCGGTTCCTGCTTACGATAGAAGTTCTGCGGATATAGTTAATCCGTAGCATTGGAAGTTGTTAGAAGATTATATTTAGTTTATTTTAGGAAAAGATGTGTAATATATTTTATAGTTTTGATTTACACATTTTCTTGTAAGAGAGGTTAGGGTTTCTTATAGTATAAAAGAAACTCATAGTCATGCATTAGAGACACGACTTGTTTTCAATCTTTAGTGATTAATAAAAGATCCATAGAGGATCAGTGCATTATTAGTATATTGTGTTCACAATACATGTGTTTAAATTCCGCATAGATACAAGTATACAGAGATTTTCCATATAGTATTGCTTTTGATTACATTGGCAATCTATCGATCCATTGGCTCAAAGATCTATCAAGGAGTAGATCCTACAAGGGGTATCAGAGCCACAGGAGAGTCTCTGTAAACAAAGAACAACTTTTCTTCAACACTCTTTCACCCTAAAACAATGTCAGATGCAGCATCAGATGCAACAGAGGTCACTCAACCAAACAACACTCTGACACAACAACTTCAGCAGCTTACTCTCACCAGCAGCAATGCAAAGTTCCCATATCTCAAGAAGGATTAATATGAGATATGGGCAATGAAGATGCAGAATTGGATAACTAACAGTGATTGAAAGGCAATAGTCTGAAGAAGACTGGAAAAGACCCTGATGGTAAGATTACCATCTTTCCTCCTGCTACTTGATGCATGGGAATTGCACCAGGCATTACCTCTCGAGGGATCTCGAGAAGCTTACAACCCCCACCAGGTAGTGTACCTGATCGTTGTAGTATAGTATAGTGACAAGTACCAGGGAATTGATCGTTCAACTCAGGAATAGTGTCGCTAGGGTTAGAAAACCTAAGAACTAGGTCTAGAGGTGAGGGATGATTCTTTTTGTATTTTTTTTATTTTATAAAAGCAATTAAAAATTTCGGGTTTTTGGAAGAGGGGCGGAATTAGTTGCTATTCAACTAACCCAATAACTAAGATGCAATCAAAATAAAATAATAAAAATGTAAATAAACTAATTAAACTAATGGTGTGAACAATAGATGGGAGAATTGTGTTTACTTAGATTTCACTACTCCCTAGATATCTTTTACAGGTTAATTACTTGTTACAGTTGCGTGGATAAAGGGTTGTATTCCTTAATACCATTCATGGGGTGGCGTACTTACTTCCCCAATTCTATAAGCTCCTACTTCACTCCTATGTCGAGCCGGCTAAGAAGCTCCTAACATGGGATCACTAGAATTCGCTCATGCATTAAATACAGCCATAAAAACCTAGTACACATCGGTTCATGTTTCTTAAGATGTTCAAGCAAGTTACACAATGGAGATCTGCCAGTTTTCTTAAGCCTAACATTGAAATCATTCATCCATTACAACTATAAATAATAAATTAACCTATAATCAACATCTAGGTTTCATTACATCTAAGCAAATACACAATAGATCTAGCCTAGCATGTTAGAATCAATACAAGCATAAGATATATTCAAACAACACATAGACATATTGAATGAATTGAAAGAAAACTTATCTCAATTGAACATGAAGGGTTTCAAGGGGTGAAAACCCTTGAAAATACTGTTACAAACGAGCTAGGGTTTATAAAGTTTGACCCTAGTATTCTCCACACAAGTTCCCCCTTTAATGAATGAAAATTAGAAAAGTATATATAGATTTTGTGAGGTGACAGCGTCAAGAGGAAAAATCTGACGCCGTCATCTCACCGCCAATAAAGTTCTCGGACTGCCTAGATCTATAGCTGACGCCGTCATGTGTAATCTTTTTTCAGGCCGTCACCAAATTTACTCTTGATGCCCTTGTTCTGACGCCGTCACGTTTTCTCTGGGTCATCATCCATTTTGCTCTTGACGCCGTCATAAAATTCTTCTTGACGCCGTCAGGTACTGTTCCTAGCAAGGAAAATTAAAACTTTGCCGTTTTCTTCATTTTTATGCTCCAAAAACGTCCAAAATTCTTCCTTTTCCGGAATTCACTCCCAAAGTACCTAAAATCACAAAAGGAACGATTTAGGGCAATATTTGATCAAATAAATTCCAATTCCGGCTTAAATGACCCCCTAAAAACGGTTCATTTTTCGCCTCAACATATACCCTTACACTTGAGATTTGCTTGTCCTCAAGCAAATGTGCTTTTATTCTAGTCAAAATACAAGTTAGGGGTCATTTAACACTAATATAAAAGTAATTACATCAAATAATCATTCCACTAAAGACCAAAGACAAGCACGGAGGTCATACACTAGCACCTCACAAATAGTGTTTAGATAATCATATCTCTCGGGTGTAATAAAGTATATATCACAATATGGAAATGGGAAACATCTCTCACTACCTGTCATAGCAAAATAGATTACCATAGGCTTGGGAAAGGATCAAACCTCCACCGCATGGCGTAAGCACCTAGGATAAACTATCAAAGATGTCTTTTAAAAGGGTTGTAATGTTAGGTGTCGGGATATGGAATACACAGTTTTGTTGGATATAGGCAATCTTTACTGGTGGCGAGTTAATAATCTTGGTTAATTACATATACAGTATGGCGTTGCTAAGCCAAGATTAGACTCGACTTAAGCTAATAAATGAAAAATAACAAAAACATAATATAAACATAGAATGAAACGGGATGGTAGTCCGTATGTTTTTTCTCTTTTCTTTTTCTATATTTTTTTTTTCTTTTTCTTGATTTTTTTTTTTTTTTTTTTTTTTTTTTTTTTTTTTTTTTTTTTGCATACACTCTTACCCTACCGTCCAAAATAATACATCATAGGGAATGAGCATTCCCCTTACACTTGAATTTTTACATACTTTACAATAAACTAATCTAATGACTCGAATTAAGAAAATCAAAACACTTGGAGTACTTTTAAGATTCACGCATATATGGGGGTAATAATATGATGTTCTTCCACATTACTCCATAAAACAAGTACTTTACCCATGAGTCTCAATCATCCCAAAACAATATGTAAAAGGATATGACTCGACTTAGCAACCATGTAATCAATTAGATAATTAACTAAGGGTTTAAACAAATAACAATAATGCACTAAAGATGAGTGCATACACGGAAGGCTAAGGCGATTTGGTTGTACATTTAAGTGGGGTGTAACAAATTCTTCCTTTAAGTAAGATGCTTAAAGTTAGAAACGAAAAGATAGGCTCGGAGGGGTGTACTAGGGGTTTCGTGTACTAAAAATGAGTACAACGCTAAGGGTGTGGGAAAAATTAATTGACTTAACTAGCCAAGTAATATGACTTAAATGGTCAAATAATTATGATACGGGTTTAACACAAGGGTGATCCTAATGCCTCTTATCATGTAGTAAATCCTACTACACGAATGTAGTCTCACTAGCGGTCTCGGGATGCATCACTAACGCAAGTTCTAGAATCTAAATGCTACCTGTACACTCATAAGCACTAATAGTAAATGCTTTTCCTATCAAATCTAAAGACGAACCTCACATATTTGGGTGGAAAATTTTTCTGAATGGTACGGTTTTGTGCTAGTCATACGACTCCTATCCATGAGACGCTTGCTAAGGCTAAAGTTTCACTCCTAAATGTTGTAAAAAATTTTAAATTTGGCGCTAAAATTACACTAACAAGTATTTCTCATAGTTTTATTACACATCTACCATCAAACAAACAAACTCAAGCGAAAGTGTATACTATAAGGTATCATCATTTTACTCTTCCTTTACACTTAGGATGAACATTGTCCCCAATGTTCAATTAAAGATTGTAAAAGTAAAACAGGTAAAAGAATGAAATCAAACACTCCCCTGATTCGCTCGGTATGGATAGTATGGTAACTGATGAGGCGAAAAATGATCCGTTTTTAGGGGGACATTTAAGCCCGGAATTAAATTTATTTGATCAAATATTGCCCTAAATCGTTCCTTTTGTGATTTCAGGTACTTTGGGAGTGAAATATGGAAAAGGAAGCAATTCGAATACTTTTGGAGCATAAAAGTGAAGAAAACGCCAAAGACTTAATTTTCCATGCTGGGAACAGTGTGTGACGGCGTCAAGAGTACTTTCCTGACGGCGCCAAGAGTAAAGATCATGACGACCCAGTACAGAAATGAAGGCGTCACAAAGTAGAGCGTCAAGAGTTAAATGTGTGACGGCCTGCAAAAGTGGATAACATGACGGAGTCAGATGTAGATCAAGGCAGTCCGAGAATTATTTTGGCGGCGAGATGACGACGTCACAAGGTTGTTCTTGACGCCGTCAGCCTCTTATATCTATATATAGTTTTCTAATTTTCATTCATTAGAGAGGAAGAAGTTTTGGAAAAACCCTAAGGCCGAACCATATACGAATTTTACAGCTTTTCAATGGTTTTCAACCCTTGAATCCTTACATGAGTTATTAAGATAAGTATTTGCTTAATTCAATCAATATGTCTATGTGTTGGTTGTCTATATCTTGTGCTTGTCTTGATTCCACCATGTTAGGCTAGATTTATTTTGTGTTTGCTTTGATCTAATGAAATCTAGATGTTAATTATGTGTTGATTACTTGTTTATGGTTGTATTGGATGAATGATTTCAATGTAAGGCTTAAGAAAACTGGCAGATCTCCAAATGGTAACATGCTTGAACATCTTAGGAAACATGAACCGATGTGTACTAAGTTTTATTGGTTGTATTTAATGCATGAGTAAATTCTAATGATCCCATGTTAGGAGCTTCTTGCAGGCTCGACATAGGAGTGAAGTAGGCACTCATAGGATTGGGGAAGTAAGTACGCCACCCCATGAATGGTATTAAGGAATACAATCCGTCATCCACGCAACTATAATAGGTAATTAACGTGTAAAAGATATCTAGGGAGTAGTGAAATCTAAGTAAACACATTTCTCCCACTTATTGTTCACAACCTTAGTTTAATATAGTTTATTTTCATTTCTAGTATTTTATTTTGATTGCATCTTTCGTATTGGGTTAGTTGACTAACAACTAATTCCGCCCAAATCCTTCAAATCCGAGATTTTAATTTGCTTTCTAAAAAATATAAAAATACAGAAAGAACCATCCCTCATCTCTAGAACTAGTATATAGGTTTTCTAATCCTAGCGACACTATTTCTAGCTGAACGATCAATCCCCCGGTACTTGTCACTATACTATACTACAATGATCAGGTACACTGCCTGGTGGGGGTTGTAAGCTTCTCAAGATCCCTTGAGAAGTAAAGCCTGGTGCGATCCCTACGTATCAAGTTTTTGGCGCAGCAGCCCGGGGAATAGTTATTGTCTAGGTTAGAATCTCTTTTTATTAGGTCTACTTGCTAGATTCCTTTCTAGTAAGATTTTATTTTTATTTTATTTTTTTTAAGGTTTTCTTTAGTCTATCTTATTTCTTTGTGTTTTTGTTCGTATCTCTTCACCACCCACCATCATGGCAACCGACGAATTCTCCAACCTTAGGATCACTAGGAGTCGTAGTTCCGCTAGAAACCTTGTCTTGCCTTAAGCAGAACCCGATAGAAAAATGCATAGGTTAAGACGATCTCACTCAACACCTGAACCGTCTAGCGTAGCCATCGATTTTGATGCACCCCTTTCTGAAGAAAATTCGGAAAATCACATTACAACCCCTAGCTCCCAACCCAACAACGAGATGAGTACCCCCGCAACTCCTATTCCTAAGCGCCTTAAGGACTACTCTTCCCCAAACCCTCGTGGCTTCTCAAATGCCATTGTCTACCCAAACGAACACACCAATGAGGTCTTGCGTGCGACCGATGTTTGGCTTGTCCAAAGTGTGTGTAAGTTTTGTGGATTAGATGAGGAAGATCCCATTCAACACATTAAAGACTTCTTGAAAATAGTAGACACCCTCCATACGGATGGGGCTACTAGAGACACGTCCCGATTACGATTCTTTCCTTTCACCCTATATGAAAAAGCCCAAGAGTGGTATGATAAACTCCCTTCTGAATCTATTTTCACATGGGATCATATCTAAGTTCTATGAGAAGTTCTTTCCACCTGGAAAAACCTCAGCGTTTAGAGATAGGATCCTCCGTTTTCGAAAAGGGAAGGACGAACCCTTCCATAAATCGTGGATTAGATTTAAGGATTTAATAAGACAAGTTCCCCATCATGGCATCGAACTTTGGCTTTTGGTCCAAATCTTCTACGACAATGTCTCCTCTAATGATCGGAACGGGATCAACCAATCTAGAAAAGGGAGATTAGCCAATCTTAGTGCCGAAGAAGGACGGGATAGGATTGAAGAATATGCTCAAGACCAGGATGACACTTGGGATGAACCTGAGTCGACTGTCAGCATTTCTGAAATCACTTCAGATCGGTTAAGAAAAATTCACAAAAGAATGGAGTACCTAGCTGGGTCGCAGTTACCTAAACAACTTTCAAATCCTTACTTAATCTGCGACTACTGTGGGGGCCCGCATGAGGTAGAGGAATGCGGAGGAGAAGCCACGACTGAACATGCATGCTTGTCAGGAGGTGACATCTATGCTGATCCTTCCCTTTTGCCTTTTTACCAAAATGACGATTACACCCTCTGGGGGAATCTGGTAAAAAGAAAAGAAGGAGAGGAAGGTCCTGAATTCAAAATCAGGAGCACTTTTGAAGATGACCTTGGTCACTTCACTCAAGAAAAAGGCTTGCAATTAAAAGGTCTTAATGAACTTGTTGACGAGCAGCAGAATGACATTGGAGAATGGTTCAACAAGCTTAGCTCAGCCCTCGATAACCTTGAAATGCCATCAGTAAGCAAAAAAGACCCCATGCTCGCGATAACCACTCGAGCTGGAACAACAGCCAAGGACCCCCTTACCCGAACTCGTCCCCCATCACTCCCGATCCAAACAAGCCTCGCGAGGAGGAGGAGGATGTGGGCAGCGAGACTCCCAACCAACCTCCCTTGACAACCCCTTCCCCATCAACACCACCTAACCAACCTGTGAGAATCCCATTCCCATCCCAATTAAAAAACCAGAAAACTGAGAATGATAATAAAAGATTCTTGTCATACCTAAAAGACTCAGTAGTCACCATACCCCTCCTTGATGCTTGCTATCACATGCCGAAGTATAGCGCATACTTTAAAAAACTACTCGCTAACCGAAAGAAACTTGAGGGTCTTGTGACCCTGGGGGAAGAATGCTCGGTGGTGACCCATCGAGGGCTACCAAAAAAGGTAGACGATCCAGGCAGCTTCACCTTGCCTTGCTCCATAGGATCTCTATCAATAAAGAATGCTCTTGCCGATTTGGGGGTGGGTATCAATCTCATGCCTCACTCTATGTTCCTTAAATTAGGATACTCTAGATTAAAGCCTACCCGTATGAACATCCAACTAGCCGATAGATCAGTCAAGTACCCCGTAGGGATATGCGAGAATGTGCTAGTCAAAGTTGGGAAATTCAAATTCCCGGTCGACTTCGTAATCCTAGATATGGAGGAGGATGACTTGGTACCCATCATCTTAGGGAGACCATTTCTTGCTACCGCTCGTGCAGTCATTGATGTTTATGACGGCAAGTTAACCTTGCGAGTGGGAACCGATAGCACAACCTTCGATATTAAGGACTCTATGGATCTCTCTCTCGAAGTAGCTAACCGGCTCTATTTCATTGGGGAGGTTGATGAACTCACAGATGTCATTGATAGGTGTGTTGATGAACAAATCGAGGAAGGCTGGTTACGGGACGAGAGTTTTCTGCCTTTGCTAGAGGTGGAAAAGATGGAGGATGTTGGTGCAGTCTCTTTCTACCCTAAACAAGAGGCAACAGAGCATCTCGAGCTCCGAAAGCCCGAAAACAAGCTTAAGCCTTCTATTATCGAACCTCCTGAGTTAGATCTTAAGGAACTTCCTAACCATTTAGAGTATGCCTTCCTCCAGGGAGAGGACCAACTGTCAGTAATCATAAACTCTTCCCTCGAACATGAACAAAAAGGTAAACTCTTAGAGGTCCTAAAGAAATATAAGGGAGTGCTCGCATGGAGTGTAGCCGACATTAAGGGGATTGACTCAACTTTTTGCACACATAAGATTCTCATGGAAGAAGATTATAAACCTACCGTGCAACCCCAGAGGCGAGTGAACCCCAACATTAAGGAAGTGGTAAATAAAGAAGTCATCAAACTTCTGGATGCAGGATTGATCTACCCAATCTCGGATAGCCCATGGGTCAGTCCTGTACAGGTTGTACCTAAGAAGGGTGGAATGACTGTAGTTAAGAATGACAAGGGTGAGATGGTACCCCAAAGAACGGTCCCTGGATGGCGGGTATGCATTGACTATCGAAAGCTCAATGATGCCACGAGGAAAGATCACTTTCCCTTACCATTCATTGACCAAATGTTAGAGAGATTTTCTGGGCACGAGTACTATTGCTTCTTGGATGGATTCTCAGGGTATTTTCAAATTCCCATAGCACCTGAGGACCAAGAAAAGACCACGTTTACTTGCCCTTATGGAACGTTCGCCTACAAAAGGATGCCTTTTGGGCTATGTAATCCCCCCGCCACTTTCCAACGATGCATGACCGCAATCTTTCACGAACTTATAGAAGACAGCATGGAAGTGTTCATGGATGATTTTTCGGTCTTCGGGGACTCCTTCGACCGCTGTCTTACTAATCTAGAAAAAATGCTTAAACGCTGTGAGGAAACCAACTTGGTGTTAAACTGGGAAAAGTGTCATTTCATGGTGAAAGAAGGGATTGTGTTAGGGCATAAGATCTCAGGTAATGAGATAGAGGTGGACCAAGCTAAGGTTGAAGCTATATCTAAGTTACCATACCCCACGACTGTTAAAGCAATACGGAGCTTCTTGGGGCACGCCGGGTTTTATCGGAGATTCATCAAAGACTTCTCCAAAATAGCTCGGCCAATGACTCAATTGCTCATGAAGGATGCTCCATTCGATTTCTCCTAAGAATGCAAGGATGCATTCGATCTCTTAAAAAAGGAGCTCACACAAGCTCCAATCATGATTACACCCAACTGGGAGTTACCGTTTGAAATCATGTGTGACGCTAGCGATTTTGCTGTCGGGGCTGTATTGGACCAACGGCGTGACAAGCTATTCCAACCTATTTACTACACTAGTAAAACCATGAATCCCGCTCAAGAGAATTACTCCACCACCAAAAAGGAATTGTTAGCCGTAGTGTTCGCATTCGACAAATTCCGGCAATATCTTGTCCTTTCAAAGACAGTCGTTTTCACTGATCACTCGGCTCTTCGATATCTTTTTGCTAAGCAGGATGCTAAGCCACGACTAATTCGGTGGATCTTGTTGTTACAAGAATTCGATGTTGAGATTCGTGGTAAGAGGGGGGCAGAAAATCTGGCTGCTGATCATCTATCTCGTCTTGAAAACCCCTTGGAAGAGAACGATAGGTGCGAGATTAGGGATTCATTTCCTGACGAACAACTCATGTCAATGATTGATTCGGAGCCTTAGTACGCCGATTTTTCCAACTATCTCGCAAGCAGACTCGTTCCAGAACACTTGACTAAGTACGAAAGAAAAAGATTCTTTTCTCAGTTAAAATACTACTTCTGGGATGAACCATTTTTATTTCGAAGGTGTCCTGACCAAATAATAAGACGTTGTGTTTCGGAAAGTGAGGCAGTGAAGATTATGAGGGAATGTCACTCTGGTCCCTCTGGAGGGCATCATGGGAGAAGCACCACCGCCCGAAAAATTTTCGACGCGGGATTCTATTGGCCCACAATTTTCCGTGATGTCAAAGAAATGGTACAGGCATGCAATGCATGTCAACGGGCCGGTAACATATCACATAGGGACGAAGCACCTCAGAATTTTATACAAGTATGTGAGGTCTTCGATGTCTGGGGAATTGACTTCATGGGACCCTTTCCATCTTCAGGGGAGAACGAATACATTTTAGTTGCCATCGATTATGTTTCGAAATGAGTACATCTTCAGGGAAGAACGAATACATTTTAGTTGCCATCGATTATGTTTCAAAATGAGTAGAGGCACAAGCCCTTAGGACCAACGATGCCAGGATAGTTATTCATTTCCTGAAAAAGCTTTTCGCTAGATTCGGGATTCCTAAAGCCCTCATCAGTGATAGGGGGACCCACTTTTGCAATGCGCAAATGGAGAAGGTCATGAAGAGGTATGGAAGTGTCCCATCGGTTTTCCACCGCCTATCATCTACAAACCAACGGCCAGGTCGAAAACACAAATAGGGCTATTAAAAGAATACTTGAAAAAACGGTTAGTCAGAATAGAAAAGACTGGTCATTTAAACTCAACGAAGCCTTATGGGCATTCCGAACCGCCTACAAGACACCTATTGGAATGACCCCATTTTGCATGGTGTATGGTAAGGCATGTCATTTGCCAGTAGAATTAGAACATAAGGCTTATTGGGCGCTTAAGGCATGTAACTTAGATTATACAATTGCCGGAACCAATAGGTTCTTGCAATTACATGAGCTTGATGAGCTTAGATTAGAGGCCTATGAGTCCTCCATTTCATATAAAGAAAGGGCAAAAAGATGGCATGATCAAAGAATTAAGAAACCCAAAGAATTTTCAGAAGGGGACAAAGTCCTACTGTACAATTCTTGGTTAAGATTATTCCCAGGGAAACTCAAGTCTAGATGGTATGGACCATTTACGGTGAAAAGTTCCTCTAGAACTGGAGCCATTGTGTTATTAGACGATGAAGGTAGAGAATTTACTGTTAACATACAACGTGTAAAACATTATCAAGAAAACAATAATGAAATTATTGGTGAGGAAGATGTAACGTTTGAGGATGAGATCACGTAGTAACCCATGACCTTGAGTCTAGCTACAAGACTCGTAAATAAAGAAAAGCGCTTCTTGGGAGGTAACCCATGCTTTGTGTGATTTTATTTTGTTTGTTTGTTATTTGCTTCCGTATGCATGCTTTATTTTTATTGTTGGTAGATCATGTTTCTAAACTAAAAAGTGGAAATACTTTATTTTTGTTGTTTGGCCTAGTCTTAACTTCACCAAAAGGTATTTTTGCAAAAGATAAGTGTAAGGGGAAACCCCAAATATGTTTTTAAGAAACAGACCGATCATGATTCTCCACAATATTAAGTGAACATGTATATTCGTATTTGTTAGAGTCAAATGCTTGTATCGAGTAATAATGATGTTTTGCAGGATTTTCCAGGAAGTAGGACATAAGTTTTTCAGAAATTTTCCGGAAACTTAACGTAAAGATTTCTGCAGGTCACTTCTGACGGCGTCATGAGTTTACTCTTGACGGCGTCACGTGTAAAAATCTGGAAATTTTACCAGTTTTGTTTTTCTAACGGAGTTTTAAAGTTTTTGTTGAATTATTAAGTTTTAAAATCTCCAAGAAATCTTCAAACTTCATTCCACAAGCATTATATCTTATTTTGTTTTCTAGGATTTAGTAACTTATGTAGATTGCCGCCGATTTTATGCGAGGTTGCTTTGTTTATTTTCTCAGGATTTACAGGTTATGTATGACAAGAAGATGATTTATTTTTCTGGAAGGGAAGCTTTGATTGTTCATTTTTTTGGAGGAAGATTTAACCTGGCCACCTTATTATCCATACCGAGCGAATCAGGGGAGTATTTGATTTCATTTTTTTACTTATTTCACTTTTACATTCTTTACTTGAACCATTGGGGACAATGTTCATCTTAAGTGTAAGGGGAGGGTAAAATGATGATACCTTACAGATACACTTTCGCTTGAGTTTGTTTGTTTGATGGTAGATGTGTAATAAAACTATGAGAAATACTTGTTAGTGCAATTTTAGCGCCAAATTTAAATTTTTTTACAACATTTAGGAGTGAAACTTTAGCCATAGCAAGCGTCTCATGGATAGGAGATTGTATGACTAGCACATAACCGTATCATTCAGAAAAATTTTCCACCCAAATATGTGAGGTTCGCCTTTAGATTTGATAAGAAAAGCATTCATTATTAGTGCTTATGAGTGTACCGGTAGCATTTAGATTCTAGAACTTGCGTTAGTGATGAATCCCGAGACCGCTAGTTAGACTACATTCGTGTGGTAGGATTTACTACATGATAAGAGGCATTAGGATCACCCTTGTGTTACACCCGTATCATAATTACTTGACCATTTAAGTCATATTACTTGGCAAGTTAAGTCAACTAATTTTTCCCATACCCTTAGCGTTGTACTCATTTTTAGTACACGAAACCCCTAGTACACCCCTTCGAGCCTATCTTTTCGTTTCTAACTTTAAGCATCTTACTTAAAGGAAGAATTTGTTTCACCCCACTTAAATGTACAACCAAATCGCCTTAGCCTTCCGTGTATGCACTCATCTTTAGTGCATTATTGTTATTTGTTTAAACACTAAGTTAACTTTCTAATTGATTACATGGTTGCTAAGTCGAGTCATATCCTTGTACATATTGTTTTGGGACGATTGGGACTCATGGGTAAAGTACTTAGTTATGGAGTAATGGGGAAAAACATCATTTATTACCCCCATATGTACATTAATCTTAAAAGTACTCCAAGTGTTTTGATTTTCTTAATTCGAGTCATTAGATTTGTTTATTGTAAAGTATGTAAAAATTCAAGTGTAAGGGGAATTTCCATTCCCTATGATCTATTATTTTGGATGGTAGGGTAAGAGTGTATGCAAAAAAAAAAAAAAAAAAAAAAAAAAAAAAAAAAAAAAAATCAAGAAAAAGAAAAGAAAAAAATAGAAAAAGAAAAGAGAAAAAACATACGGACTACCATCCCTTTTTATTCTATGTTCATTTTATGTTTTTGTTATTTTTCATTTATTAGCTTAAGTCGAGTCTAGTCTTGGCTTAGCAACGCCATATTGTACATGTAATTAACCAAGATTGTTAACTCGCCACCAGTAAAGACTGCCTATATCCAACAAAACCGTGTATTTCATATCCCTACACCTAACATTACAACCCTTTAAAAGACCTCTTTGATAGTTTATCCTAGGTGCTTACGCCATGTGGTGGAGGTTTGATCCTTTCCCAAGCCTATGGTAATCTATTTTGCTATGACAGGTAGTGAGAGATATCTTCCGTTTCCATATTGTAATTTATACAATTACACCCGAGAGATGTGAGTATCTAAACACTATTTGTGAGGTGCTAGTATATGACCTCCGTGCTTGTCTTTGGTCTTTAGTGGAACGATTATTTGTTGTAATTACTTTTATATTAGTGTTAAATGACCCCTAACTTGTATTTTGATTAGAATAAAAGCGCATTTGCTTGAGGACAAGCAAATCTCAAGTGTAAGGGTATATGATGAGGCGAAAAATGATCCGTTTTTAAGGGGACATTTAAGCCCGAAATTGAATTTATTTGATCAAATATTGCCCTAAATCGTTCCTTTTGTGATTTTAGGTACTTTGGGAGTGAAATTTGGAAAAGGAAGCAATTCGGACGTTTTTGGAGCATAAAAGTGAAGAAAACGTCAAAGACTTAATTTTCCATGCTGGGAACAGTGTGTGACAGCGTCAAGAGTACTCTCCTAACGGCGTCAAGAGTAAAGATCATGACGACCCAGTATAGAAATGAAGGAGTCACAAAGTAGAGCGTCATGAGTTAAATGTGTGACGGCCTGCAAAAGTGGATAACATGACGGCGTCAGATGTAGATCACGGCAGTACGAGAATTATTTTGGCGGCGAGATGACGGCATCACAAGGTTGTTCTTGACGCCGTCAGCCTCTTATATCTATATATAGTTTTCTAATTTTCATTCATTAGAGAGGAAGAAGTTTTGGAGAAACCCTAAGGCCGAACCATATACAAATTTTACAGCTTTTCAAGGGTTTTCAACCCTTGAATCCTTACATGTGTTATTAAGATAAGTCGTTGCTTAATTAAATCAATATGTCTATGTGTTGGTTGTCTATATCTTGTGTTTGTCTTGATTCCACCATGCTATGCTAGATTTATTTTGTGTTTGCTTAGATCTAATGAAACCTAGATGTTAATTATGTGTTGATTACTTGTTTATGGTTGTATTGGATGAATGATTTCAATGTTAGGCTTAAGAAAACTGGCAGATCTCCAAATGGTAACATGCTTGAACGTCTTAGGAAACATGAATCGATGTGTACTAGGTTTTATTGGTTGTATTTAATGCATGAGTAAATTCTAATGATCCCATGTTAGGAGCTTCTTGCAGGCTCAACATAGGAGTGAATTAGGCACTCATAGGATTGGGGAAGTAAGTACGCCACCCCATGAATGGTATTAAGGAATACAATCCGTCATCCACGCAACTATAACAAGTAATTAACGTGTAAAAGATATCTAGGGAGTAGTGAAATCTAAGTAAACACATTTCTCCCACTTATTGTTCACAACCTTAGTTTAATATAGTTTATTTTCATTTCTAGTATTTTATTTTGATTGCATCTTCCGTATTGGGTTAGTTGACTAGCAACTAATTCCGCCCAAATCCTTCAAACCCGAGATTTTAATTTGCTTTCTAAAAAATATAAAAATACAAAAAGAACCATCCCTCATCTCTAGAACTAGTATTTAGGTTTTCTAATCCTAGCGACACTATTCCAAGCTGAACGATCAATCCCCCGGTACTTGTCACTATACTATACTACAACGATCAGGTACACTGCCTGGTGGGGGTTGTAAGCTTCTCAAGATCCCTTGAGAGGTAAAGCCTGGTGCGATCCCTACGTATCAGTAACAAGGTTAGATCTTCCTCCAAGAAAATGAACAGTCAAAGCTTCCCTTCCAGAATATAAATCATCTTCTTGTCAAACATAACCTGTTAAACCTGAGAAAACAAACAAGGCAACCTCGCGTAAAATCGGCGGCAATCTATATATGCTAACAAATCCTAGAAAACAATGTAAGATATAATGCTTGTGGAATGATGTTTGCAGATTCCCTGGAGATTATAAAACTAAAGATTCAACAAAAACTTTAAGACTCCGTTAGAAAAACAAAACTGCTAAAATTTTCAGATTTTTACACGTGACGCCGTCAGAAGTGACCTGCAGAAATTCTTATGTTAAGTTTTCGGAAAATTTCTGGAAAAACTTTGTCCTACTTCCTGGAAAATCCTGCAAAACATCATTATGACTCGATACAAGCATTTGACTCTAACAAATACGAATATACATGTTCACTTAATATTGTGGAGAATCATGATCAATTTTGTTTCTTAAAAACATATTTGGGACTTCCCCTTACACTTATCTTTTGCGAAATACCTTTGGATGAAGTTAAGACAAAGCCAAACGACAAAATAAAGTATTTTCACCATTTTAGTTTGAAACATGATCTACCAACAATAAAAATAAAGCATGCATATGGAAGCAAATAACAATCAAACAAATAAAAATCACACAAAGCATGGGTTGCCTCCCAAGAAGCGCTTGTTTTTGTTCGAGTCACGAGCCTGACTCTACCCTTATTTAACGGAAATAGCGGAGGTTTTCCCTACACATTGAATTAAGTGCGGGTGGAAGTAGCGATACACACCCTTACCCTGTCCAGGTGAGTAGCGCTCACTAGAGTACATGTCGAATGGACACATAATATTGAGAATTAAGGTAAATGGCATAGATTACCTTCTTATGGGCACTATTTCATTTTGGTTAACGTTCAGTGTCATGAGCTCAATGCTATAATTATATTTCCTGACTTGCGTACATGGCAATGTCAACACATGTTTTATGCTTGTATTCATCAAGATGGCTCACGCTTTAAATAAATTTTCACTTAATAAATGACTTAAACTTTTATTATCTTATGTACTTCTAAACTATGTGAATCTTTTGGGACCTCTTGTTCCACTTTGATAACTTTTGACTTACCCCAGATTAACCAATCAACCAAGGGTGGTGAATAAGTCAAACTTGAGTGTGTGTGCAAGTGTGATCCAGTCTAAGTACAGTGTTTTCCCGGGTCGTTATGTCCTAGAGAGGATTGAAATTGTATTTTGGGAACATTTGGAGATCAAGTGATTTGAGGAAAGATAACATAAATATAATTTTGATGATTAAACTAATCAGATATAAATGAAAATAAACTAAATTAACAATATTAACAATAATTGGAAACCAGATAATCCTAAAACGTATTCAAAATTAAAAACTTATGTTTAAATTAACGTAAACGCGTAAAATAAAAAGTAAAAATAAAGCAGAATCAATCCTACGAGGGTGAAAATTACTTTTTTATAAATCTAACAATAAAAAAGTTAAAAAAGATTTTTTTTTTTTTTTTTGATTTTTTAATTATTATTTATTAATTAAAAACTATTTAATTACTATTTTAAACTAATTTAAATTATTAAAAATACTAAACTAACTTGGAAAATTATGAAAATTTTTCTAAAACTTCTTAACCATCATAGGAATCCTAAAAAGTTATAAAAAGCTCCTACAACTTATAAATAAGCTATTTAAGATTTTTATTTACATACTATTAATGAAAAGCTAATTAAACTAATTTAATTATGAAAAATAGCAAATGAACAACAAAAATTTTGAAACCTTTTCTAAAAATACTCTACTATATCAGAGACCTAGGAAAAATATAAAAAGATGCAAGTGCTTAAAAATAAGCAGTTAAGATTTTTATTTATGAATTATTAATTAAAACTAATTAAACTAATATTAATTATTAAAAATACTAAATGAAAAGAGAAAATTATGAAAATTTTTCTACAAATTTTTTAAGATAGCAAAAATTTAGAAAAAATATAAAAACACCCAAGTGCTTAATAAAAGTCCATAAAAGAAGCTAAAAAACTAATTTAGCTTAAATAGAAGCTGTCACTTTATGAATAAAAAAAGAAATCTAAAACACTAAGAATACACTAGCCCAGATGGTGCTTGGGGTTGGATTAGTTTTGTGCCAGGGAACCAGGAGGTCACAGGTTCGAATCCCACCTTGGCCACTTTTCTATTTTTATTTTTCTTTTTGATTTTTTCTTTTACCAAACTATTTACCAACTAATATTAAGCAACTTTTATGGAAACCACCTTTTTTTCTTTTTCTTTTTTTTAAACACCAAAATAAGCTCTGTGAGAGCTAATTGGCTAGACAGTTAAGCAGTTTGGCTTAAAATGGGATTTTGGTTTCAAAAAGCTAGCAAATAAGACAATAAGCTGAACTATGGCTTGAATAACCTAAATGAGACCTGATGCAATCTTAAATAAGCTAAAGCAAACAAATAAGCTCACTAAATAAGCAGAATAAGCAAAAGTCCAACCCTGCAATACAAACAGGCCAAATGAGCTAAGTGCAGGCCTAGTTTGGGCCCACTCAATAAGCTCAGGGGTCCAAAGTGAGGTCTGAACTGGCAAGCCAGCTAAGTGAGCTTCTTAAAAGGCCAAGGGGCTTGGGCAGGGTCCCACAGATAAGCTCTACAAGAGCTTGTGAAATTAGCTGATTACACTAATGAGTCAGTGTAATGGGATTGAATGGTGACAGAATAGAGGCCAAAATTAAGCAAACAAATAAGCTAATGAGGGAACAAAAAGCACAGGATCATGAAGCTTATACAATGAGCTTTCTAAAACCACAAAAAGCTCAGGCTATGATCAACTAGGTAATAAGCTAGAAGCTTTTGAAGGAGGGCTTGTGATTCATGCTGATGAATCAGAAGAAATAGGCTATCTCTTAGGTCCAAGATAAGCACTCAAATGAGCAATTAGGTTCCAAATAAGCACAAGAAAATGAAGATGGTATGGTGGGGTTTCCAAAAAGCCCAAAAGTTCAGGCTAAGCTTCACCAGAAAATAAGCTAGGGGGCTTTGAAAATTTGGCTTATGAGCCCAAGTGCCCTGGTACAGGACAGGTATAATGCAAACAGGCCTAAATAAGGCTTCCAATAAGTAATGAGAAAAAATATACAAAATAAGCAAAAATTAGGGTTAAAAAGCTGAGCTTCCAAACTTTGATTTCCCACAATTACAGGTTCAATGGCTAAAAAATGAGAGTATTAAAAATCAAAGCAAAATTGGTTTTCTGAAAACTTTATGCAATTTGACTTTTAAGATTGTGAACCAAATTTGACTTTTGTGAGATTATACTGATTCCTAATGACCTAAAATGATGTATCAAGCTAATATAAGGCTAGTTTAAGATAAGATTAACACTTATGCAACTATGAGATTGATGATTAACATGAAAATCCTAACAGTGAACTAAAATGGAGATTAAAAATGAGATTTTGACTTTTTAACTAAGTATTGCTGGTTTTTATGACTTTTCTAAGCTAATATGACCTAAAGTGAGTTGTAGAAACTAAATGCAACAACAATAACAACCCTAAACACAGATTAAATAGCAAATCCAAACACTCCTGAAAGTTAGACTGCTTTATGATTTGTAAAGCAAATGATTGATTCAAGCTTAACTACTTATATAGGATGATGAATTAAGCTATATAAACTGATCCTAAGCCAAATTTAAGTACAAACAAATCTTAACTCAGGTTATGCAGTGAACTTGAGAAAATTAACTTAAAATTGATCAAAATGCTACAAGACTGTATCTCAATTATCAAATTAACCCTAGTAAGCTATAAATACCACAAATAAGCTACGATAAACAGAAACTAAGCTAATTTAAGTACTACTACATTAATAACCAAAAAATGAGACTTGATGCTTACAAATGATCCTGTGTGATCCAAAACAAAGAACCAAGTAACCACACCTGTCCTATTGCCTCCCCTGAGGCTCTAAAACCATGGCCATCCAATATTAACCATGCTCCAGCTTTCTTCTCTTCTTCTTCCCTGATTTTTTTTATTTTTCAAATCTTTTTCTTATTTTTTGTATTTTTGAGATTTCTTAACTAAAGCCTGTTTTAAACCTTACTTAGCTTATCAATGCTTATGAACCTCTTAAATAAGCTGAAGGAAGCAGTAAACAACAACTTTTAATAACAGTAATGCTAAAATAAAAATTTAAGAAATTTTGGTAACTTTGGATTCAAACAAAGAAACCTTGGATTTTATTTAACTAAAACTTGAGAATTACAATGATAAAGCTTGGGATACAACAGGAAAGCTTATTTAACACTTAAAAATAACAATTATTAAAATTTGACATTAAAATTCAACTAAAAGCTACACTTGGTCTTCTCTGTCTCTTCTTCTATTTATAGATGATAAATAGGGTTTTTTGTGAACTTCTGAGCGTTTCCCATCATTAATGTGAGCCATTAGATGGCTTAAATCAATCCTGGCCCTTGAATTGTTTTTGGTGCCAAAAGCAAGAAATGCAATTGGGGTATGTGGAGTGTGAGATTAAAGAAAGCATTTAATGTTGTTGTCCTGTGGTGTGTGGAAGTGATGGGTTGGGCGGTGGAGGCAAGTGGAGATAGTGGGGGGTGGTGATGGGAGTGTTGCAGGTTCAAGTGGGGAGGGGTGGTGATGGGAGTGTTGCAGGTTCAAGTGGGGAGGGGTGATGATGAAGGAGGGAAAAGGGGTTTGACTGCGGTTTGACCCCGTTATATTATTTGTAAAAAGGGGTGGGCTGGATTTGGTTGTGGATTGGGTTTGGAGATGGGCCAGAGAAAAGGAAAGGGTAGTGGGCTGAGGGTATTGGAGTTGGGTTGTGTTTATGTTTGGGTTTATAATAACATAAAGGGTCCGTTTGGCTTTAGCACTAGGAACCACAAGGACCAAATTTGTAATTTACCAAAACTTGAGGGGTGAGTTTTGTCATGTTCCCAAAGTTACTACAAGGGCCATTCTTGCCAAGCTTTAATTACCAGAGGACCTTGAATGTTTATTTTCCAAACTTAAACTCCCAAGGACTAATTCTACCAACTTTTAAACTTGAGGGACCAAAATTGCCAATTGTTTGAAAATATGATCCAAGGGTCAGAAATGTCATTCCTTGATTCCTGGGGGATTATTGTTGACTTTTTCTTCAACATAAATCTTCCAGGGACCAATTCTATCAATTTCGAAACTTGAGGGACCATTTTTGCCAATTCTCCAAACTTTTCATCCAAGGACTATTTTTGGCATTCGGTGATTCCTCAAGGCATATTTTGATAATCTGAGCTCAAAAATGGTAATTTGCTTCCCCGGCTCTTGCTTTTGACATGTTTTCCAATCTCGTGCTTGTTTTTGTCCTTTTTGGCCTGTTTTATGCCTGTTTCTGAAATATCCGTACTGCACGATCACAAAATACAAAAACACAATATCTTTGTCATTTATGATTAGTTTTTGTCTGTTTTGGTCTTAATTTGGCAAGGAAAAGGTGTGTGAATAAGCACACACCAACTTTCGAATGTGAAAATTGTGAACATATAATCTCGACATTACTTCTCAACGATACATGAAGGACTAAACTCGTTAGTTAGTTAGTTAATAACGGCTTGGTAGTTATGACGGTTAAGTTAGTTATGGTAGTTAGTTAGTTATTTGGTAGTTACTTTCGGTTACAAACTGAAAAGTCACAAGACAAAGGGACACACCCTTTCGTACTCTATATATACTTGAACATATGTATCTTTGAATGGTTAGATGAAATAAAGTTATTCAGTATATTATTTGCACTTCATTTTTAGACTCACACTTTGGGACAAAAATTGACATCAGAGCAAGTGTTTCAATATACGCTCGTTAGATACCAAGAAAACTCTAAACGAGAACAATCAAGGAAAGCATACGCTAGAACTTTTGTTTTTGTAGGAATACATGCGACGTTTTAACAAAGAGAACGACGCCTGGATAACTAGGAACGCAAGGAAGATAGTATACGATCAAACTTGTGTAGGAGTTGCAAACGTAAGCATCAAACGAAATTGGTAGACGTTTTTTTGTGATCTTTGGAATGCGACAACAAAAAAAAAGAGAAAGGAACAATATTGTTAATGAATACCTTGTTTGTGACTGAAATAACGTGACAACAAGAAGAAGATACCTTTGTTGTTGATTAACGCAACAAGGAATAGAATACGATGTCAAGTAAGAGGGAAACTTTGTGTAAGAAGAATGATACGTGGGAATCGCACCAGGCTTTACCTCTCGAGGGATCTCGAGAAACTTACAACCCCCACCAGGCAGTGTACCTAATCGTTGTAGTATAGTATAGTGACAAGTACCGGGGGATTGATCGTTCAATTCAGGAATAGTGTCGCTAAGATTAGAAAGCCTAAAAACTAGGTCTAGAGGTGAGAGATGATTCTTTTTGTATTTTTATATTTTTATAAAAGCAATTAAAATCTCGGGTTTTTGGAAGAGTGGGCGGAATTAGTTGCTAATCAACTAACCCAATAACTACAAATGCAATCAAAATAAATGGCAGAAATGAAAATAAATCTAATTATACTAATGTGGTGTAAACAATAATAGGGAAAGTTGTGTTTACTTAGGTTTCAATACTCCCTAGATATCTTTTACAGGTTGATAATTTGTTACAATTGCATGGATGATGGGTCGTATTCCTTAATACTAGTTGTAGGGCCATGTACAATATTCCCTAACTCTATAGGATCCTACTTCACTCCTATGTCGAGCCGTTAAAAGCTCCTAACATAGGATCATTAGAATTCTCCTACGCAATTAATACAACCAAAAATCATAGTACACCTCTGATCATGTTTCTTAAGACGTTCAAGCATGTTACCAATGGAAGTCTGCCAGTTTTCTTAAGCATGTTACCAATGGAGTACTTATCTCAATTGAACATGAAAGGTTTCAAAGGGTAAAAACCCTTGAAAAAGCTATGAAAATCGGACAGGGTTTATCTCCAAAGTTACACACCAGTGAATGAAAATTGCAAAACTATATATAGATTTTACAGGGTGATGGCGTCAAGGAGAAAATTCTGACGCCGTCAACTCGCCACCCATAATGAAATCGGATTGCCTAGATCCACTTTTGACGCCGTCATGTGTAAAATAATTCTGGGCCGTCACTAATATTTTGACCATGATGGCCTATGGTGACGCCGTCATGTCCCTAGTACAAAACTCTCTGGACCGTCACGGACTTTATCCACTTCCACCTCTTGTATTACTCTTGACGCCGTCATTAAGAAACTCTTGACGCCATCAGGTACTATTCCCAGCAAGGAAAATTAAGACTTTGCCGTTTTCTTCACTTTTATGCTCCAAAAACGTCCAAAATGCTTCCTTTTCCAGATTTCACTCCAAAAGTACCTAAAATGACAAAAGGAACGATTTAGGGCAATATTTGATCAAATAAATTCGAATCCGGGCTTAAATGACCCCCTAAAAACGGTTCATTTTTTGCCTCATCAAATACCCTTACACTTGAGATTTGCTTGTCCTCAAGCAAATGCGCTTTTATTCTAATCAAAATACAAGTTATGGGTCATTTCACACTAATATAAAAGTAATTACAACAAATAATCGTTCCACTAAAGACCAAAGACAAGCACGGAGGTCATATACTAGCACCTCACAAATAGTGATTAGATACTCACATCTCTCGGGTGTAATAAAGTATATATCACAATATGGAAATGGAAAACATCTCCCACTACCTGTCATAGCAAAATAGATTACCATAGGCTTGGGAAAGGATCAAACCTCCACCACTTGGCGTAAGCACCTAGGATAAACTATCAAAGAGGTCTTTCAAAGGGGTATAACATTAGGTGTAGGGATATGGAATACACGGTTTTGTTGGATAAAGGCAATATTTACTGGTGGCGAGTTAATCATCTTTGTTAATTACATGTACAATATGGCGTTGCTAAGCCAAGACTAGACTCGACTTAAGCTAATAAGTGAAAAATAACAAAAACATAAAATAAACAAAGAATGAAACGGGATGGTAGTCCGTATGTTTTTTCTCTTTTCTTTTTCTTTTTTTTTTTCTTTTTCTTTATGTTTCGATTTTTTTTTTTTTTTTTTTTTTTTTTTATAGCATACACTCTTACCCTACCATCCAAAATAAATCATAGGGAATGTACATTCCCCTTACACTTGAATTTTTACATACTTTACAATAAACTAATCTAATGACTCGAATTAAGATAATCAAAACACTTGGAGTACTTTTAAGATTAACGCACATATGGGGGTAATATATGATGTTCTTCCCCATTACTCCATAACACAAGTACTTTACTCATGAGTCTCAATTGTCCAAAAACAATATGTACAAGATATGACTCGACTTAGCAACCATGTAATCAATTAGATAATTAACTAAGGGTTTAAACATGTAACAATAATACACTAAAGATGAGTGCATACACGGAAGGCTAAGGCGATTTGGGTGTACATTTAAGTGGGTTGTAACAAATTCTTCCTTTAAGTAAGATGCTTAAAGTTAGAAACGAAAAGATAGGCTCGGAGGGGTGTACTAGGGGTTTCGTGTACTAAAAATGAGTACAACACTAAGGTGTGGGAAAAATTAGTTGACTTTACTAGCCAAATAATATGACTTAAATGGTCAAGTAATTATGATACGGGTTTAACACAAGGGTGATCCTAATGCCTCTTATCATGTAGTAAATCCTACTACACGAATGTAGTCTCACTAGCGGTCTCAGGATGCATTACTAACGCAAGTTCTAGAATCTAAATGCTACCGGTACCCTCATAAGCACTAATAATGAATGCTTTTCCTATCAAATCTAAAGGCGAACCTCACATATTTGGGTGGAAAAATTTTCTGAATGATACGGTTTCGTGCTAGTCATACGACTCCTATCCATGTGACGCTTGCTAAGGCTAAAGTTTCACTCCTAAATGTTATAAAAAAATTTAAATTTGGCGCTAAAATTACACTAACAAGTATTTCTCTTAGTTTTATTACACACCTACCATCAAACAAACAAACTCAAGTACAATTGTATCCTATAAGGTATCATCATTTACCCTCCCCTTACACTTAAGATGAACATTGTTCCCAATGTTTAATTAAAGAATGTAAAAGTAAAATAGGTAAAAGAATGAAAGCAAATACTCCCCTTATTCATTCGGTGTGGATAGTGTGGTAACAAGGTTAGATCTTCCTCCAAGAAAATGAACATTCAAAGCTTTCCTTCTAGAAAAATAAATAATCTTCTTGTCATACATAACCTGTTAAACCTGAGAAAACAAACAAGGCAACCTCGCGTAAAATCGGCGACAATCTATATATACTTACAAGTCCTAGAAAACAAATTAAGATATAATGCTTGTGGAATGAATGTTTGCAGATTTCCTGGAGTTTATAAAACTAAAGAATTAACAAAAACTTTAAGACTCCGTTAGAAAAATAAAACTCGCAAAATTTCCAGAATTTTACACATGACGCCATCAGGAATTAATTCCTGACGCCGTTAGAAGTGGCCTGCAGAAATCTTTGTGTTAAGTTTCTGGAAAAACTTATGTCCTACTTCCTAGAAAATCCTGCAAAACATCATTATGACTCGATACAAGCATTCGACTCTAACAAATACTAATACACATGTTCATTTAATATTGTGGAGAATCATGATCAATTTCGTTCTTAGAAACAAATCTGGGGTTTCCCCTTACACTTATCTTTTGCAAAATACCTTTATATGAAGTTAAGACGAAGTTAAACAACAAAATAAAGCATTTTCATAATTTAGTTTTAAAACATGATCTACCAACAATAAAAATAAAGCATGCATATGGAAGCAAATAACAATCAAACAAATAAAAATCAAACAAAACTTGGGTTGCCTCCCAAGAAGCGCTTTTCTTTATTTTACGATTCTTGTAGCTAGATTCAAGGTCATGGGCTATCCTATATGTGTGAGCTCCTCATTGAGGACATCTTTGGGATCAAACTTGGGTTTCAAAATCCTATCGGTTTTCTTAGTACGGTATGACCTTTCAAACTTTTCTCTATCCGGATCATATAAGATCATCTTCATATGCCATGATCCGTCACCTTCCTTAGGTGGCTTGTCCCACCTCCATTTACACTTATCCCATTCTCTCTTCCACTTGTTCATCTATATGTTAATAGGCATTACGCATAAGAACTCAATCATTTTCCTAAAGACTAAGGGATCCACAAAAGGGTCTAGCTCCTCATCTCTAGCTATGAGTTGTTCCACCGAATGTGTTTTATCGATGAAGTCTTTTTCGAGATAGAATGGGCGTTGAGGTCCTATAAAGTTTCTTTCTATCCAAGGTCCATATCTAGATGGTCTCCTATTCATTTCTACCCAATGCGGTGTCGGTTCGTCCTCACAATCGTAGCTATGCTTCCTAACATCATAAACCGACCAAGTATCGCCTTCTCCTACCGCTATCTTAGACTCCTTATAATATATCATGGTGCTAGCGGTTGCTAAAAATCCTCTTCCTACTAACAATGGGCATGTAGTATCACTAACCATATCTAGGACGTGAAAATCCGCTAAAATGGTTAACTTTCCTACGTGAACCACTACATCTTTGATCATTCCAACCGGATGGGCAATGCTTCCATCCGCTAAACCAATTAGTACTTCCGTCTCCTCTAACTTTCCTAGCTTAAGAGTGGTAAAAAGGGACAAGGGAATCAAGTTGAGGCTTGATCCAAGCTTTGGATTTTCCTATCTTACAAGGCAAAACAAATATACCCGGATCATCAAGCTTCTTAGGTAACTTGTTTTGAACGAAGGCAGTCCCACTTTTACCCAACTTAAATTTCTCATATTTTTCTAGTAGGGCACTATAGTAGGGAGCACGGGCTAAGACATCAATGACGGGGCGTTCAAGGTGGAGCTCCTTGAATTCATCGTCAAAGTCTCGTGTAGGAGGTGTTTCAACTATGTTATTGACCGGTTTGACATCGGATGTTTTATTCAATTGGTCCTTTTGAAGAATTTGGGTTTGCTTGAAACACGTGCTCATTGATTTGACCGAGTAGTATTGTGGACAAGAAGTAGGTGATGAAACCGATAATATGGAATTAAAGTTTAGTTTCAGGTTCTTGACCGTGTTGCTTGGGAGTGCTCCCATTTCTCTGTCATTGAGAACTTTCAACAATGTGTCAATTTTGGTGGTCATCTCGCTTTGCTTTTGTTTGAAATTGGCTTCAAACTTAGATATGCGAGCTTCTTGAGATGCCATAAACTTGGACATCAACCCTTCAAGATTATTGGTACTACCATAGTTATTGGAAGGATTGTTGTTGAAAGTACGGTTAGAGGGTGGACCGTTTGGTTGGTAACGATTAGGCGGATTGGAATAATTGTTTTGGTTTTGTTTTCACCTAAGGTTTGGGTGATTTTTCCAAGAAGGGTTGTCGGAATCACCGTAAGGGTTTGGCTCGGGTTTGAAAGTGTACCACTTATCTCCCGCTTCGTCGGTACGCGAGGATGCGTAGTCCGCAAAAGCTTGTCTGGGGAGTTCCACGCAATCACGAGTGTCATGGGGACCACTACATGATTCGCATGAAGAAGTGATTTTGTTCACTTGGCTTGAAGGCTTGGGAGCTTCGTAAGATTTCATGAGAAACTTGACTTGGTCTTCAAGTTCCATGATCCTACGGTCGGGAGTGCTAGAATTGTTCGAAGGCAAAGATATTGCCTTGATTGTTTTGTTCAAATCACGAGGATCATCCCAACTTTCGTTGTCATAGAGAGCAAGATCTTCTATGAGTTCCCATGATTCTTCCGCACTAAGATCACGTAGCTTGCCACCGTCCGATTGTTCAATGGTTCGCCTTGTGGAGAGATCGATATGGTCATAGAAGATTTGGACTTGGAGCCAAAGATCTATGCCATGATGAGGGACTTTTCGGAGTAAGTCCTTGAAACGAGTCCATGCTTCATATAGAGTTTCACCTTGACGTTGTTGGAACATCAAGATATCATTTCTAAGCTTGGTAGTTCTCCCCGATGGAAAAAATTGAGCAAGGAAACGAGTGGTGAGATCATCCCATGAGGTGATGGATCCCGCGGGTAGACGTTCAAGCCATTGACTAGCTTGATCACTGGTGTGTATTAATTTATACACCTTTTATTCGACGAAAACCGGACCTAAATGACCAAAAACCGAGACAATTATGCCAAATATATCTTGTTTTTGTGTTTATCAACGTGCAGATATGGATATTGAGATAATGGACAAAATCGAGCAAAAGTCAACAACACGGGCACGAGAAATGGAAAAGAGTTCAAAAGCCGAGGTTGTGGAAGCTATTTTCAAGTCCGAATCAATATTTGAGCTCAGATTTACATAATCAACCTTGAAGAAGCACACTTTGTCAAATTCAGCCCTTGAATATATTTTATTAGATTGGCATAAGTGATCCCTTGGAATTCTGGAATTACAAGTTTAATCCCTAACCTTTACATCTATTTTCATTAAAATTAAATCAAATCCAATCCAAATAAACCATTGCCACTAGTCCAATATACCCACAAGCCCAATTCCATTTTCCACCCAAGTCTTCAAAGCCCACAACCTTTTTATTACCCGGTCAAATTACACAGGGTCAAAGTTACACAAATAAATAAATAAAAAAAAATAAAAAAAAATAAAAAAAACTACACCCGCCCTTTTTACGCCGTACATCCTTTTCCCCAATTTACCCAGAACCAAATCACCAAGAACCCTAATTACCTTCCATCCAAAATTACCCCATCCCACCTCAATTTAACCGCAATTAAGGGTACAAAGGTCATTCACCACCACACCTGAAAGTCTGACACAAAAGAATGTCACGTGGCAGCAGCTGATTGGCCAAGACGCGTCACCAGATGAATTCAAGGGATGTGATTGGTTAGCCTGCGTCACAAGGGATCCAAGGAGCATATTCGTGAGAAGATTCCACTTCCAGAAGGTTCAGAGACGCTCCTCACCTCAGCTCGTGGCTATATAAGCTCTTCTCCTCATCACATTAGAAGTTGTTAGTCTAGGAGTAGGAGTAGGTGTAGTATAGTTATTCAGTAGTTTCATGAGAATTTTAGCTTTAGAAAGTTGTATTTCAGCTTATAAAATTTGTACTCATTTTAAGTTTTCAATAAAATTTCAGTTTTCATTTACATACTTTGCAACCTAAATTTCAAGCATATTATTGTTTTAAATCTGTTTCAAGCTTTCATTCTTTGTTCTCATTAGCTAATTCAAGCTGATTAGTAGCTTGTAGTGAGTTGTTTAGTTTAATTCTATCTAAATTTCTTCTGGTCAACTAAAGTCAAAGGAGAAGATATTTGATGAATTTGGGTGATCAGGGGTTAATTTGGTTGCAGAAGTGTAGTTGGAGCCTATCTAAAGATAGGCTTGGGTTGGGATTGTTCCTTATTTCAGTTAAGGTCCTGAATTTGTAAGTTTCTCATAATTTTCAATTTATGCATTCTGATATTGTCCGTTTAGATTTGCTGATTGATGATGTTTTCATGCTTAATATGTTTATTAGAGTTTGATTGAAGCTTGTTTACTTGATTTCACTGCATAGATAGCATTATTGTTAGAATTGTGATTTTTGATTATAGATTTGTTTATTACTGTTTTAGCTTATTGTTACACTTATTTGATGTTCATTTTTGCCTGCATTAGACTCATATAGATTAGATTAAATGTATGCATCAGTAGTATAGTTAGAATAAGTATTAATCATTGTAACTCAATAATAGTTAGACAATTAGGAGTGTTTGGCATTATGGGTTTTGGATAGCTTAGGACTGTTTTGACTTTATAATCAATTTGATTCAGCTGTAATTTGATCATCTGAGTTGTTTAGGGTTGATTTCCAGCAGTTCCTTGTAGATTTCTAACATTTACATCATTATTCCAGGCATTCCTTCATTAAACAGTTTTTGATCCTAGATATAGCATGATCAATATTTGTTACATGTAGTTGTTAGTTTTAGCGTTAATCCAGTTCATGTAGATTGATAAGAAGTGTTGCATAATAGGAATTGCATTCCAGCTTAAGTATAGGACTTAAAATAAAGCATTAGAGATGTACTTAGTATTTGCATCACTGAGCTTGATTAACCTTTTTGTTTCTGTTGTATGCTTTAATTGCTTATCAGTTTATAGGTACTCTAGCTTAAGTTTTAGCTCTAAATCACAATTTTAGGTTGGTATTTGTTTGTAGCCATATATATTGTCACATTTCAAATAAGCTCAAGTAGGTTTAAGGTTTTCATTTTTGTTTTGCAATTAGTTAGTAGGTTAGATTGTATTTTTCTTAGCTTATACACCTGATTCAATTTAAGGGCTCAAACAGATTTCAAAATTCATAAAACTTGGTTTTAAATGTTAATTAGTTGCTTGAGATTTATAATAAAAAAGAAGTACTTATTTTGGAATCAATTTGCTTAATGAAAAATATGTTCAAAGAGAACTGTTTGCTCATGTATCTGCTCTGCACGCTAGTAAGCTGTCCCATCAACCCATGATCTCAAGCTCATAACTGCTTGCCTAGTCTAGTTTATTGTGTGTTTTTTGATTCTTTGGATAGCTTATAGTTTAGGCTAGTTGGATCTGAGCTTATTTTCCTCTTAAGAGTTTATTTGGCTAGCTCATTGAAGTCTTCAAGTAGTGATATTCAGGGCTGCTCTTTGGCTGTCCCATACTCACTCCAAATCAGTTGTAGTTATAAGCTCCATATAAGCTCCTCTTAGCCTGACTTTTGGTTTTTATATCATTTGCTAGCATATCTTTATAGTTTCATTACTTTCAGACCTTAACTTCTAGTTTTTTAGCTTATGCAGTTGCTTAGAATAGTCCCCATTAGGCTATACCCCTGTCCCAAACAACCACTTATCAAGCTAGCTTAGAAGCTCATAATAAGCTCCTTTTGGTCTGAAATTTTGTTTTCATGTTCTTTACCAGCTTATCTTTAAGTTTTTGTGCTTAATTGGTGAATTAGAGCTTATTTAGACTGCTTATTTGTGCCTGCAAGTTGAAGGTTTACACACTTTTTGCTTTAGTAACATAGGACACGCGGCTGAGCTTTCTGGCTTACGAGCAAAGCTTATTTGAGATTTTTGAGCTGAATTAAGTTTGTTTAGGTCCATTACATATTCCCTAAGCTTTTGGTGCGATTTTATGTGGAAGTGCTTATTCTAAGTGCTTATTCAAATTGCTTATTGTGTCCAAACTGCTTATTAGTGGGCTTATTTAAACTTTCTTATTTTTTCTAGTATTAGAATAATATTTTAGATTTTCCAGAATTTTTTCACATTTTTCCTAGTTGATTTACTATTTTTCTTAATTTTCCTTTATTAATAATCATTTTTTAATCCTTTTTAATATTCAAAAATAAATAAAAAATCAGAAAAAGCTTTTAAAGATACAAAAATATTTTAGATAATTCTTTTATTATATTTAGAATTTTTAGAATAGATTTTATAATTTTCACATTATTTTTTTACAATTTCCTTATTTTTTTAATTACTTTTTAATTTAATAAATAGAAAATAAATCATAGAAAATAAATAAAAAGCCAAAAAAAATATTTTTTCTTTTTCTCAAAATTTTTTAAGTAGTTTAAGATTTTTAGAAAATTGTTTCAAGTTTGTAGGATCATTTTTCAATAAAAGTCACGTTTTAATAAACGCGTTTGCATTTTCGTTTTTACGTTTTGAACTTTGGTGCATAACTAGCTTGTACATTCTGCATATTTTGTGTTTACTTGCTATTCATTGAGCTTCTCATTCACATTTTTCACATTCACGACTTTTCACGATACGATTTGGCAATCGATATTCTAAGATTCCATTCTACCTTCGCTGGGACACGACCCGGGAAATACTTTCACCGGTATTTCTTCGGAAAAATATAGATATACTAAAACGACTAAATCAAAATGGCGCCGCTGCCGGGGAAGGTCGAAGTGAATTTTTGAATATCGTTTTGAAAAATCGTGTTTTTTTAAGCTTTCCTCTACTTTGTATATATATTTCTATAAAAATATAAAAATTCAAAAATTCAAAACACTTTTCCTAAAGTGTTTACAAAAATACCAAAAAAATAATAATAAAATTTACAGCCTCGACTCTCCCGTGGAAGGGAGGGCGTTGTAAACCAAATAAGCCTTACAACATAAGAAAAACGTGAAATTAGTTGTTTATCGGATTACTTCAATTCCACAACCGATTAAGCAGGAAAAATATTTTGTCGCAAGTAGTTTTGAAGGAAACAATTACGATTAACGTAACGTTTGAAAAAAAAAAGAAAATAAAAGTTTGAGATTTGTTTTTCAATAAAAATCCAAAAATATTTTTCCTTTTCATATTTGATTTTCACTTTAATTTTGATTTGTTTTTATGATACGAAAAACCAAAAATAATCTTCTTATCCTCTTATCATTTGATTCTTCTTCTTTAACCCTGTAAACCGATAATTCTTTCACTTTCTCCCTTATATGTTTAATTCTTATGGATCTGATTTGTGTTAATTGTGGAGAACCTTTCTTCGGAGGATTGTGTGTGTGGTGTACGTGCGACCAGTGTGGTGATAATATTCATGATGGAGTTTGTTGGAATTGTAATTCTCTCGCGTATGATCAAAGACGTTCAACAATCTGTCAAACGTTCCCGATATCTATCCAACACCACCACCACCTTCGTTTAATTGCTATAATTGTGGAAACCCTTCCGAAGAAGGATTAGCGTGTGGGCAATGTTTTTGTAATCAATGTGGATACACGAATTGTATGTGCTACACTTCGAGTGCTGAAACGTCTTACACTTGTGATACGAGTTTTGATAATTATCCTCAAAACGATTTCAATCATCCTTTTCAAAACTCTTATGAGCAAGTACCGTATTTTAATGGTGAATCATCAAATTTTGAAAATTGTGGGGGATCGTTTGAAAATTTTTATAAGCCGAATTCATGTTACAATTCTCATGGTTTTAACCAACCCCCACAAACTTCTGAATTTACTAATCAAATTTTTGAAATTAAATCCATTATTGAGAAGTTAAAAGAAATGGTGGTTAATCGTATTACATCTACTTCCGAACCTCATGTGAAATCAATGGAAGAAATTCTTTCCGAAGAAAGAAAATCTAAATTTTGTGAGTGTTGTATGTACGACGATGATGATTCCATGATTACGATTGTTCTTAATCCTCAAAAAGAATCTATTTCTCCTTCCGTAGAACCCGAGGACTCTCTAAAAATGGGGGACGAGCATCTAAACACTATTCCGGCAACGGAATCGGAAGAATTCAATAAGTCTAGTGTTGAGAACCTCGTCCCAATCCCAAGTGAGTCCGGAGGAATTTCTAACGGTGATGATGAATTTGTTGAAAATAATCGTATTGATAATCATGTTGATACGAATGATATACCGTTTGATGATAATCGTGTTGAGATATTCTCCGATTCTGATGATGACGATTCTATATCTTGTGGAGAAATCGAATATGTTGATGAAGTACATTCTGAGCTCGTCAGCCTAGAAGAAGAAAATGATGAAGAAGTTGAGACTGAAATTCAAGATGAAGCTCTACGTGAAAAATTATTGAATGTCAATCTTCTTATTTCTAAGATCGAGGCATTGAATGATCCTCCGACTTCTTCTCCTATCCCTGTTATGGATAGTGCTTTCTTACCCGAGCTTGAAATTTTTCGATTTGAAGAGACGAGTAGTGGCAATTGATTGAGCCTGACCGTCAGATTATTATTGACCAAGGTCAA
Organism: Artemisia argyi; assembly: GCA_030686995.1. NCBI lineage: Eukaryota > Viridiplantae > Streptophyta > Magnoliopsida > Asterales > Asteraceae > Artemisia > Artemisia argyi. The sequence continues at coordinate 31,194,531 of CM060678.1, forward strand.
CAAGTCAAAGACAGCCTAGAATCAATACTCCGGTGATAGTGTAGTGTTTCCCCGGGTCGTTAAAGTCCCGACGAGATTGAAATGGTGCTTTTGGAATCGTTTATGAGTGAGTGGGACTGAGGACAGTAGCCCAGATGATATGGAATTGATTTTGCTACTGTTATTTTGGTATTGGTACACAGATATAATATTCACAATAATCAGATACCAGATATATGCACAAATTCACAATTAAGATCACGTATCGGACTGGAAAAGTGGGTTTTTGGTAATTATCAAACTACAGGGGGTGCTTTTGACACTTTTCAAATCTTAAAATTAAAAATGAAAATGAAAATATAAAAGTGATTAAAATACTATTAAAATATTATTTAATTAATTAAACTATTTAAAATTTAAATTAAAATCTAATTTAAATTAACTAAAAACGACAAATGATTTAAATTAAACTAAAAATTAACAAAAATATTTTCTAAACCTAAATTAGAACTTGAAGAAAGTATAAAAAATTAAAAATAATATTTTTGTCTTTTTGTGGTTTTGTTATTAATTAAAAACTATTTAACTTAATTAAACTAATTAAACTATTTTTAATTTATATTAATACTAAATTAACTTAGAAAATTAAGATAAAATTTATAAAATTACTTAACCATCACTGGAATCCTAAAAAATTATAAAAACTCTAAAAATTATGTTTTAAGATTAAACAACTAATTATTTACCTATTAATTAACTTAAGTCTATTTTAAACAAATAAAATAAGAAAAATAGAAAATGAACAGTAGAATTTCAAAATATATTTTCTAAAAACTTATTATACTATATTAGAACTAGGAAAATTATAAAAACTAGATTTAACCTTATAAAACTAATTAAGCTATTTAATATTTGATATTAATTAATAATAAAGAAAATTAAAATTAAATCTAATTAACACTAAATGACAAAATAAAAATCTGAAAAAATTATCAAAATTACTTTACTATATAAGGTATTTAATAAAAATATAAAAACACTAGTGACTTAATTAAAATATAAAAATGAAAATTAAAATTAACTTGAGTTAAATAGAAACTATCACTTACTTTAACTTTGATTTTTTTGGATTTTTCTTTTTCAGAACTACTTAATACCTTAAAAAGACAAACTTTTATGAAAACACTTTTAAAATTAGCTTATTAATAAGCTGTAAACACCCCCTTGGCTTACACAGTTGACTTATGTTGACTGTGTGGTCAATTGTGGTCAAATGGCTTAAGGTGGGGTCCACAATGGTAAAGAAGGGTACAAGTAAGATTGACAAACACAAATAAGCCAGAAATAACACTACTTGATCTCAAATAGGCTGAATAAGCTAAAATAAGCACTTTGCACTTTTGAAATTGAACCAGATTGGGGACAGACTTTTTGAGCTAAACTAGGTGGGGTCCACTGGGCTGGAGGTCAAACAAAAGGTCAAAGGTGAGACTCTGGTAGGAGGGGGTTGAAGGAACCTAACTAGAGGGTGTGGGACCCACTGAGGGGGTCACAAAACACAACCAAAGTGATGGTGGTGACTGGGTATCTGGGTGAGCAGGGCACACCTTTGCCCTGCAACTCACTTTGATGGTCTGTGGGACCCACTAAACAAATCCCATAAAATCTAGAAAAAATCTCAAAAATCAACAAGGTGGTAGAGAATTATCTTGTAAAATTTCAGACCTTAAAACCTAGTATTAAGCAAATTAAACAGATCCAAACTTTGAGCAAATCAACTGACACAGTCTTTTGACTTTGGAACAAAACTTGCTTTCTTGACTTTTTTCAACTTTGATTGCTCAAACCTGATTAGTTACACTATATTATGATAAGATAAGATGATTTTAAGCTAAATTATCAATCTAAGAGATGTTATGGTGAGTTGTGATACCCAAGAACCTTGACAGTTAACTGTCAAGGTGATTGGAGTTGGTTTTTGACTTTTGGAGTTAATTACCTTCTAAAAATTGTTCAACTAGTCTGTTTTAGAACTAAGCAAGATGGTAGTATAAGATTGGTTCAATGAACACCCCTCCCAAACATCCAAACAGACAAAACCAAACACCCCTAATGTTGACTAAAAATGAAATTTTCAAAGTACTCTTACAATCAGAACCTTAAACATGATATCTAAACTTATCCTAACACTGAACAAACACAATTTAGCAGATGTAAGCAAGCAAATAGTAATTAACTCAGAACTTAGAACTTTAGTGAAATTTCAATTGAGAAAAGCTTACAAGACTATCCCTAGCATGAACAAGGGATTTTCCTTTGTAGCCTATCTTTAGATAGGCAAACTTCAACTCAATCCAGCTCCTCAATGATGCTCAAAACCTGAAACAAACTCAAACATGCAAACAGTTGACTTCCATTGACTTTTTTTATCTTATTTTGATTTTCTTACTAATACTGGATTTTAGGATCTCTACAAGCTTCAAAAAGCTTAATGGAACTTAAGTGAGCTGTTTTCAGTCCATAATCACCAATACAAGTAATGCAGCAACTTAAATGGAAACTCAGAATGCTCAAAACACAATGCAGATTGAAACCTTGATTTTGATAACTTCAAAAGACTTCTAATACATTAATTAAGATATTACAATACTTGAATTGAAAAGAATTACACTAATTTGCTCAATAATTTAAATTCGACACATTTAAACTAAAAATAAAACTACACACTTTTCTTCTTGCACTCTTCTCTATTTATAATCATCCATTAGGGTTCCCACAAGCACTCTGAGCAAATCCCACCATCCTCTGATCATTTTGGTCCACTCATGAGCTTACACGTGGTTTTGGCGGGAAGGAGATATTTTGCAATTATCTCTGATAACGTGAATTGGGGAGGAGCATTAAATGCTGAGGTGAGGGGTAGGTGTAGGGGGTGGGGTGGTGATGATTAAACTGCAAGTGGGGGTGGTGGTAGCAAAACCAGGGGTGGTTTTGGAGAAGAGGGGGTGGTGAGGGAGAAGAGAAAAAAGGGCGGTTTGGTGGTATTTTGACCGAAGTCAAACTTGGACCCGGGTCAAAGTGGTGGTGGACTGGGCTGAGGGTGGACTTGGTATTTTTGGGCCCAAAGTGGATTAGTTTTAGTGGATTGGTTTTGGTTTTGTAACTTTGGATCCGGATTTGGTTTATTTTCACAAGGACTATTTTTGTAATTTTGGGAAAGTTGAGGGTTGGGTTTTGGCATCTTTTTAATTTGTTTCCAAGGGTATAATATGCCCATGATGAATAGTATGAGGTTTTACTTTTGAATTTTTCACTTTTTAAAACCCCAGGGACTAAATCTGCCAATTCCCCAAACTTTAGGGACCTGCCTTGTAATTTCACCAAACTTTCTACCAAGGGACCAAACCTGCCATAAGAGATTAGTGCAAGGACAAAATTTGTTTTTCTCAAAGTTTTCCATATCCCAGGGACCATTTTTGACAATTTTCAAAGTTCAGGGACTAAACTTGACATTTTGTGAAACTTTTCACCAAAGGACTAATCATGTAACTTTTTGATTTATAAGGGCTTTTGGTGACTTTTTCAAGTTTTTAGAATGACCAGGGACTAGATTTGACAACTTTTGAAAGTTGGGGGACTGAAACTGCCAATTATGCAAACTTTGTGCGTTTTTCATCTGTTTTTGGTATTTTTGCATTTGAGACATGTAAAACACTTTCCTGGGATATTTTCACTATTTTGATTCATTATTGAGTGTTTTTGGATGTTTTGGCAGTTCAGAATTGGTAAAAATGATGAGTATTTACACACTCATCAGCAATCCCACTATTCATGCTGATATCTCTCTTCCGGATTATGAGTGTTTTAACTTTGAGATTGACTCTGAACCTATTTCTGATAATTCGTCACGTGACCCTCTTTTAGAGGATGTCGATTTATTTCCTGCTGCGGATGACTTGATACCACCGGGTATTGAGAATGACGAGAATGACGTTCAAAGAAATATTCTTTCCGATTTATCTTCTTCTCGTCCACCGGCGAAACCACCAGATGTAGATTTTGAATCAAATACGAATGAAGAAATTGGAGTGGTGGACGAGACTTATGATCTTGATGATCCCGTGCTTGATATTTTACCCACCCAACTCACCTATGATTCTGATGATGATTATGCTTTTATCATCTGAGTGTTTTACCCGTTTTTTACTTATCCCATCATTTCTTCACCTTTCCACTCTACTGGGAGTGAGGTTACCGTTTTTGACCCTGGCATCTCCATCTTTTGTGCCGGGTGTCCGTTCCATCTGCTCTCCCCAAGGACGAATGAATTCGGGGATCGAGTCAAGCTCATGTGACTCGGTGAACAAAAACAAGCGCTTCGTGGGAGGCACCCCACGCTTATCATTCATCTTCTTAAATTTCTATTTTCTTTCTAACGTGACGTGAGGAGGGCTACCTCTTCCAAATCTTGTGTTTCGTGGTTGTTTGTGCATGTCCAGGATTTGCCCGAATAATGAAGACTCCCGTGCTCGTTGTTTTGTCACCACTCGAGTTTCATCATTCGTTGCTCATCCAAATATCCTAATCTTATCGACTAACATTTATCTTTTGGCATAATTAATAAATGGCCTTAGATTTATGTACCCTTACCTTTTAAACATTGAGGACAATGTTTCGTTTTAGTCTAGGGGGCTGATCGTTCGATCTGATTTTTGCCTTGCACTTTGTCGTGCACTCTTGCAACTCCGTTTTTCCACCAAAAATGAAAAAAAATTGAAAAATTTGAAAATTTTTGAGAAAAATGAATAAAAAGTCATGAAAAAGCACAAAAAGATGTGAAAAAAGTTGTGCAAAAATATAATAAAGTTTGAATAAGTGTTTTGACACCTTGTTGACTTTCTTGCTGGCGAGAGTAGGAATAAATATTTTGACTTGACCGGGCGTGTTGAGCCCTAGCTTGTTCCCTTAACCAATGATAATCATATTAACTTGTGCTAGTTTTGTGCACCAGGAGCTATAAAATGCGAATTCTTTCTTAAGAATCTGCAAGTTCCCGTACTTGACTTTATACATGCGCAGCTTAAAAGCTTTCGCTAGTCTTTTACACCAGGAGCTAGAAAACGCGAATTCTTCTTCTAGAATTTGCAAGTTTCCGTAACTGACTTTATATATGCGTGGCTGATTATCGGCTAAGTATTCGCGGGTTTCATTATTTGAGATCTTAAATTGCGAAGAGCAAGAAATGATAGATTTTATTTAGAAGTTAGATGCTAAACGTGGAGTAGTGGTTCTCTTTAGAGCTCATGAGAGGTACTTGTGGCTTTTTACTCCCATCAGATACATCACCAATATATAATAGATGTTCTAGGTTAATTAGTGGAATTTCGGTTTGAATAATATTTAGTTCTTTGTGTTCTTAAGGGAACCTTTACTTTAGAAGTTGGGTACATATCAAGGAACATAAAAAATAAGAGCAAAAAGTGAAAAATCAAAAGTCAAAAGTTGATTATCTATGTGGTTTTGGAGCTACCTGATAAGCTTCCATTGATGTTATGAGAAAAAAAAATGAAGAAAGAAAGAAAAAAGTGAAAAGTATGAAAAATATGAGAAAAGTGAAAAAAGTGAAAAATGAAAAAAGTGAAAGTTGAAAGTTGTATGAATAAGAGCTTGAATGTAAATAAGTTGTTGGCGCGTGAGGTGCATGTGGATGATTCTGAATTGGACACATGAGGTGCACGTGTAGTACTCCGCAACTTATATTTATGATGTTGTATGTACCAAAATTCCTTGATGTGGACCGAATTTCTATTGCAGTGGTTCTTAAGAGAAAATGGATAACTACTTATCGTTTAAACTTAGGTGTCACTATCGGACTAAAAATTATTGAAACGAGAAAATATGAAGCAATTCATTTCTCAACAAAAATAAAATATTGAGATACAAAACCTAGGATATGGGAGTAAGGAGTTTCAAGTAACTATTATGAGTAGTGTTAGCATCTAATTTGTAGATAAGCTGTGATCTCGTTTGTACGCTTAGTTTGGGGGCTTGTGAAAAATCAAGGATGACGATTTTTATCCGTATGGTCACTTTTCTATGAAAAGTGTTTCTACTCATTGACCCTAATAATTATTGCAAAATAATGAAAGTTCAACAAACCGTCACAAGTATGAAGTATGAAAAGTACAAAATAAGAAGTGATAAAAAAAAAATAAAAAAAAAAAAATAAAAAAAAAAAAATAAAATCTTGGAAAACGGAGCGTTTTCGGGAATAAATGATTTTATTACTTCTTTCGAAACTCCTTGCTACATTACAAAGTTAGTAGGAAGAGTTTTGAAATTATTTATCCCAAAAGCGTGAATTGATCACATTGCGTGAGGACACGGCAATACTTTAGTTTGGGAAAAAATTTTAAGTAGTTTAAGATTTTTAGAAAATTGTTTCAAGTTTGTAGGATCATTTTTTTAATAAAAGTCATGTTTTAATAAACGCGTTTGCATTTCCGTTTTTACGTTTTGAACTTTGGTGCATAACTAGCTTGTACATTCTGCATATTTTGTGTTTACTTGCTATTCATTGAGCTTCTCATTCACATTTTTCACATTCACGACTTTTCACGACACGGTTTGGCAATCGATATTCTAAGATTCCATTCTACCTTCGCTGGGACACGACCCGGGAAATACTTTCACCGGTATTTCTTCGGAAAAATATACATATACTAAAACGACTAAATCAATCACGTAGATAGAATTGGAATAGGCGTAATCGGGTCGACTCTCTAGTTGTAACATCAAGGTCTATAGAATCTACGATTTTAAGGAAATCCTTGAGATGTTGATTAGGATCTCCGGAACGAAGTCCATTGAATGCACATCCGCTTTGCACCAACCGGATGGCGTCAGATCGCAAGGGGGACACATTGGCTTCTTGAGTGAGCTCAATAGTGCTTCGATAGACTTGGTGGCTAGGACGGGAATACTCTCCTAAGGTTCGGGGCCTAAGAGGTTGGTTTGCTATTGGTGGATTTTGTGGGTGGTTTTGTTGTAGTGGGTTGATGGGTTCAAAGATGTTACCACCTTCCATAATGTCGGATGGTAAAGATTACGAACAAAGACACGAAGAAATAAGATAGACTAAAGAGATCCTAGAAATAAAAATAAAATCTTACTAGAAAGGAATCTAGCAAGTAGACCTAATTAAAAAGAAATCCTAACCTAAACAATAACTATTCCCCGGGCTGCGGCGCCAAAAACTTGATACATGGGAATCGCACCAAGCTTTACCTCTCGAGGGATCTCGAAAAGCTTACAACCCCCACCAGGCAGTGTACCTGATCGTTGTAGTATAGTATAGTGACAAGTACCGAGGGACTGATCGTTCAACTCAGGAATAGTGTCGCTAGGATTAGAAAGCCTAAAAACTAGGTCTAGAGGTGAGAGATGATTCTTTTTGTATTTTTATATTTTTATAAAAGCAATCAAAATCTCTGGTTTTTGGAAGAGTGGGCGGAATTAGTTGCTAATCAACTAATCCAATAACTACAAATGCAATCAAAATAAATGACAAAAATGAAAATAAATCTAATTATACTAATGTGGTGTAAACAATAATAGGGAAAGTTGTGTTTACTTAGGTTTCATTACTCCCTAGATATCTTTTACAGGTTGATAATTTGTTACAATTGCATGGATGACGGGTCGTATTCCTTAATACTAGTCGTAGGGCCGTGTACAATATTCCCTAACTCTATAGGATCCTACTTCACTCCTATGTCGAGCCGTTAGAAGCTCCTAACATGGGATCATTAGAATTCTCCTACGCATTAAATACAACCAAAAATCATAGTACACCTCTGATCATGTTTCTTAAGACGTTCAAGCATGTTACCAATGGAAGTCTGCCAGTTTTCTTAAGCCTAACATCGAATACAATCATCCGTAACAACTATAAACAAACAATCAACCCATAATTAACATCTAGGTTTCACTACATCTAAGCAAACACACAAGAGATCTAGCCAAGCATGTTAATTTGAAGACAAGTATAAGATATATTCAAACAACACATAGACATATTGATTGAATTGAAAGAGTACTTATCTCAATTGAACATGAAAGGTTTCAAAGGGTAAAAACCCTTGAAAAAGCTGTGAAAATCGGACTAGGGTTTATCTCTAAAGTTACACCCTAAAAGTTACATACCAATGAATGAAAATTGCAAAACTATATATAGATTTTATAGGGTGACGGCGTCAAGGAGAAAATTCAAACGCCGTCAACTCGCCGCCCATAATGAAATCGGATTGCCTAGATCCACTTTTGACGTCGTCATGTGTAAAATAGTTCTGGGCCGTCACTAATATTTTGACCATGACGGCCTATGGTGACGCCGTCATGTCCGTAGTACAAAACTCTCTGGACCGTCACGGACTTTATCCACTTTCACCTCTTGTATTACTCTTGACGCCGTCATTAAGAAACTCTTGACGCCATCAGGTACTGTTCCCAGCAAGGAAAATTAAGACTTTGCCGTTTTCTTCACTTTTATGATCCAAAAACGTCCAAAATGCTTCCTTTTCCAGATTTCACTCCAAAAGTACCTAAAATGACAAAAGGAACGATTTAGGGCAATATTTGATCAAATAAATTTGAATCCGGGCTTAAATGACCCCCTAAAAATGGTTCATTTTTCACCTCATCAAAGAAACTGGTTGACAAAAGAAACACAAAGGGATAGGATACGCGTTATACATGCAAGAAGTAAGGTTGCATGTAAAAAAGGTTAAAAGGATACCGAGAGAAGAAAAACAATCTAGGATTGTTTGTAAAGAAAGAAAACGTTAGCAATACAAAGAACAACAACAGCGAACAAAAAAACAAACCGATCATTTGTTTTGAAAATAAATACCGACGGGTATTTAAAGATTGTTGTGGACACGGTGTGGAATAAAGAACAAGAAGGAGTATTGTGGAACACGTTTTTGGAGAAGAACAAGCAACAACAACAAAAACGAATGAATCGTCTTTTGTTTTGGAAGACAATACCGAGTGGTATTAAGAAAAAAAACAAACCAACTGTTTGTTTTGGAGAATAGCGAAAGGTATTGAAGTTTTGTGGCAAAAGGAGACTTAGATTTCGGAAAAACAACAACAACACAACAAGGTTGTTTAGGGGAAGCCGAGAACAAATAAGTTCTAGGGCACGTTTGTTGAACAAAATTCGAGTCAAACAGAAAACAAGAGGCAACGTAGGACAAGTGTAGTATAGCAAAGAAGGAACTCGTTTGGTTTATTGAAGGAAAGAAAACATTTCGACAACAATTAGAAGGAGGCCGAAAGTTTTTTTTTACAAAGTTGATTTTGGTGACAAGAAATAAACAACGACAAAGCCACAACAACACGTTGGTGAACGAGGGAAAGAAAAAGGCGTAGTTGGTATAACAATTAAGTACCGACACACAAGAGGGAATATATTTGTGTTCAATACAATAACGAGGTCACAAATTCAAATTTCTGGATTCCAATTATATTAAGATAGTATAGAAGTTTATTTTGTACTATTAGGAAATCCCAAGAACTAGTTATGGATCCCGTACTATTAGGATTCCCGAAAAACTATTTTTGTTCCCGTACTAGTAGGAAATACCATACTAAGTTAGAAATTCAGATAAGATTAGAAGCACTTTTAAGATTTCGGGTGACGATACAACTAACACATCGACAACACTAAAACCCATAACACATATTGCACAATACCAATGCCCTAAGTTGAAAAACACAAACTATACAGTTTGGGCTATACAAATTAAGGTTGTATTAGAAGCACATGGTTTATGGGAAGCGATAGAACCTAAGGAAAACATGCAAGTAGATGATAGAAAGGATAAGGCAACGACTGCCCTCCTATATCAAGCGTTGACCGAAGATGTGATTTTACAAGTTGCAAGTTGTAAAACGGCAAAATAATTATAGGAATCGTTAAAAAGGAGACACGTTGGAGAAGAGAGAGTGCAGCAAGCACGGTTACAATCATTGATGATTGGATTTCAAACACTTCAGATGAATGATGATGACAAGGTGGATGCATTTATGGCTAAACTAAACGGTTACGCCACTAAGGCTAAAGAATTAGGGAAAACTTTGGATGAATCACTTTTAGTACTATTAGATTCTACACCAGATAAGTTCATTCAGATAGTAGCATCCATAGAATAGACAAATGATCTCGACGATATTACCTTAGATGAGATCACATGAAAACTTAAGACATTCGAGGAAAGGATAAAACTCCAAAAGGGAGGACAAGTGGAAAGCCATGAAAACTTATTATTCACACAAGGTTTACACTTAACAAAAGGAAGATGATTTACCAAACGCAGAGCTAGATCCAACTTCTCACGAAGAAACCGGCACAATACTAGAAATAGAGATAACTCAAATGAAGAAAGCTCAACTCACATAGATAAGTCAAATATGAATAAAAGTGAGTGGGATACAAGTAAGGTAAAATGTTTCAATTGTGGAAAACTTGGACATTTAAGCAAGAGCTGCAGAAAACCATCGACAACTCAAGAACAATCAAACCTTATCTTAGAAGACGATGAACCATCACTATTAATGACTATACATGAAACTAAACACGAGGAAGTTTTGTTGAACGAAGGAGAAATACAACCCGGAAGGTATGCTACAACAGATGCTAGCATACGGTATTTAGATAATGGTGCAAGTAACCATATGACGGGAACCAAAAGTCATTTTAGGGACATTGACGAAAGCATAACTGGACACGTTCGTTTTGGAGATGGTCATATGTTTAGATAAAGGGTAGATTATCATGGACGGAACGAAGAACAAAAGATAGTTTCGGATGTTTACTACATTCCAAACCTCAAGAGCAACATACTTAGTCTAGGACAACTTACGAAGATAGGTTGTAAGATTATCATGGACGGAAACAAACTGACTTTGTATGAAAAGAATAAGAAGTTGTTGATGAAAGTAGAAAGATTTAAGAATCGACTTACAGTATTAGATGACAAATAGAAGCACCTATATGTCTTTTAGCAAACGTAGATAACCAAGCATGGTTATGGCACGCTAGATTAGGTCATCTGAACTTTGACGACATCAACAAGATGACAAGAAAAGGTCTAGTGGGAGGAATACCAAGAATAAATCATGCATGACAGATTTGTGATGCATGTTTATTAGGAAAACACAGTAGAACACCATTTCTAAATCAAGCTAAATTCAGATAAAAAAAAACCCGTTGGACTTAGTATATGGAGACCTCTATGGTCCTATAAGTCCAGCCACACACTCTGGAAAGAAACTCATTTTCTTGTTAGTGGACGATTGCACATGTTTCATGTGGGCTTACAATCTGACATCAAAAGATCAGGCATTTAGTACTTTCAAGGAATTTAGACAACAGATTGAAATGGAGATGAGAATGAAGTTAAGGATGCTAAGAACAGATAGAGGAGGTGAATTTACATCTAATGAATTCACCAAGTACTGTAAGGAGAATGGAATAGCAAGACAGTTGACAGCACCTTACTCACCACAACAAAATGGAGTAGTGGAGACAAGAAATAGAACAGTGTTATCAACTACGATGAGTATGATGAAAGTGATGAAGTTACCTTTAACTTTTTGGGCGGAAGCAATTAAACACGCCATTTACATACTCAACAGGGTACCTACAAGAACCCTGGTAGATAAAACTCCATATGAGGCACTCTACAACAGAAAACTGAACCTGGAAAACCGAAGAATATTTGGATGCACGGCTTATGCCAAGATAACAATACCTCACTTGAAGAAGCTGGATGACTGAAGCATACCAATGATTTACCTAGGAGTAGAGGAAGGATCAAAAGCATGTAGGTTATATGATCCAATGGGAAAGAAGAAACACAAGACTCATTTTGGACAAGTTTTGTGGTAGACGGAGTTGACAATGAAAACCCTATACCAGTCAACACAGAAAACAATGATAACACATATCATGAACATGATCCGTTTCCAAATCCTGATTCACCAATTACCCCACCAACATACACTTACAACCAACACTTAGAAGTGGAAGAAGAAGAAGCTACTATTAGTTCAATAGAAAGCTCAGATCAAAGATTTGATGATAGGCCAGCACGAGGTTTCAAAGAGATAAAAGAAATTTATAAGGATGCACATGTAGTTGAGAATGAAAGTCTACTATTTACGGAAGAGGAACCACATAACTATAAGGAAGCATCGGTAGATAAGAGATGGATTGGGGCCATGTAAGCAGAACTGGATTCAATTAATAAGAATAACACACGGACTCTTACAAATCTGCCTATAGATCAGAAAGCAATAGGACTGAAATGGGTCTATAAGGCCAAGAGGGATGCAGAAGGAAAGATCATTAGATACACGGCATGATTAGTAGCAAAAGGTTATATACAAGAACAAGGAATAGACTTCGATGAAGTATTTGCACCAGTTGCTAGGATAGAGATAGTTCGGTTAATATTAGCACTAGAAGCATATCATGGTTGGCAAGTACATCACTTAGATGTAAAATCAGCATTTTTACACGGAGACTTAAAGGAAGAAGTCTACGTTACACAACCTGAAGGATTTATTCAACAAAAAAACTCAGAGAAAGTCAACAAGCTTACTAAAGCTTTGTACGGCTTAAGTCAAGCACCAAGAGCTTGGAATGTGAAACTTGATCAAACCTTGAAGTCATTAGATTTTAAGAAATGTAATCTCGAACAAGCAGTGTACACAAAGAGAAGCAAGACTTCTACACTTATAGTTGGAGTATATGTAGATGATTTGATAATCACAGGCACTCCAAGGAAGGAATAGAGTTGTTCAAATCCCAGATGGAAGAAAAATTTGAAATGAGCGACTTAGGATTATTAGCTTATTACCTTGGGATAGAAGTTACACAGACAGGAGGAGAGATTACAATCAAGCAAACATGATATATTAACAAGATCTTGAAAGAAACAGGTGTGATGGACAGTAATGATACGAAGATACCAATGGATCCCGGCACTAAGTTGGTCAAGGAGGAAGATGAAAACTCAGTTGACGCAACTTATTACCGAAGCTTAATTAGAAGTCTCAGGTACTTACTACATACTAGACCAGATCTTAGTTACTCAGTCGGACTACTCAGCAGATTTATGCAAGACCCGAAGGATCATCACCTCAAGGCAGTGAAACAAGTAATCCGATACACCAAAGGAACAAAGGAGCATGAAATAATATACAAGAAAGAAGACAGCTGCAAGATTACATGTTACAGCGACAGTAGTTATGGAATCAACACCGATCAAGGAAAAGGAATTACTGGCATAGTATTTTATTTTGGAGAATCACCTATTACCTGGTGTATTCAAAAGCAACCAACATTGGCGCTCTCATCATGTGAATCAGAATTCATGGCGGCTACTGGAGCAGCATGTCAAGCCTTATGGTTAAAACGACTACTTAGTGAATTAACTGGTTGGGAAGATAAAAGGATAACGCTAAAGGTTGATAACATTTTAGCAATAACACTCGTCAAGAACCCAGTTTTTCATGGAAGAAGCAAGCACATCGACATTCGCTATCATTTCATTCGTGAATGTGTAGAGAATGGACACATCAATGTGGAACACGTCAGTGGAGAATTACAAAGAGAATATATTTTAACGAAAGCTTTACCAAGACTAAAGTTCGTGACTATGCGACAAATGCTCGGAGTTCAAGATTTAGGACAAAGCAACAATCAATATTAAGGAGGAGAATGTGAACATATAATCTCGACATTGCTTCTCAACGAAACATGAAGGACTAAACTCGTTAGTTAGTTAGTTAATAACCGCTTGGTAGTTATGACGGTTAAGTTAGTTATGATAGTTAGTTAGTTATTCAGTTAGTTATTGGTAGTTACTTTCGGTTAGACGAAATAAAGTTATTCAGTATATTATTTGCACTTCATTTTTTGACTTACACTTTGGGACAACAAAAATGTATTAAAAACATCTTCGTTTTGAATTTGTTTACTATACTTGTACTATGTGACTGATAAATAACTCCTCATGTTCTATTCCGCTGCGTTCCTAAAATGGGGGTGTTATATAGCCTAAGCTATTTAGCTATCCTTAGGTAAACTCAAACCAATAATATTGTACATGGGATTAGTTGATAGATCATGTCAACATCCATTACGAATTGTAGAAAATATATTGATTGACGTTGGTCGCTTAACTTTTCCGGTTAATGTTGTTGTTTTGGAAATGGAGGGGTATAGTAAAATTCAATTTATTCTAGGTTGACCATTTTTCAATACTGCAGACACTATAATTCAGTTTAAACCAGAAAGAATTAACCTTACCACTACTACAGAAAGTGGCTTTTAGACCGGTCACTCCGGTCTAAATGGGGAGAGGTCCAAAGGGTGTTTCACATAAAGACCGGTTGGGGCACCGATCTAAAATACTTGTTATTTAGACGAGTTGACGCACCGGTCCAAAAGGTTATTATTTAGACCGTTTAATATCTATTATCGGCACAAAAAAAACACAAAACAAAAAAACAAAAAAAAAATCTGGAACAAGCAATTTTGTCCCAGAATAAGCAGTTTTTTTTTTCACAGCAATAAGCTGTTAATAAGCAAATCCTGATTTAAATAGAAATCCATACATAATCTAACTTAAAACAGAAATCCAAACATCGTTTAAACTAAACAGTCTAAATAGCCTCTAAATTAACAAAACCACAGTAGAGCTGATAATGTTTTATCTAATAAGCCTAAATAGCCTCTAAATTAACAAAACCACAGTAGAGCTGATAATGTTTTATCTAATAAGCACTTATCCCAGTTCCAAAAACAAGCACTTCATCCATAATCAAATAGGACACATCCTATACCACTGCTCCATGGTTCGGTCGATATCTTTTTCAACAAGCTGGCGTCGACAAGTCCATGAGATTTATATGTTAAAAGATATAAAAATACATAAATATTATGTACAGCAAAAAAAAAAAAAAAAAAGTCATATAGACCAGTTTGTCTTATTTGCACCGGTCTAAATAACTCTTGCCCATGGAAAATACAAATTTAGACCTGTGTTTTCCTTGAAGGCTCTATATAAGAAGGTCTAAAAGCCACATTTTGTAATAGTGTTAGGAATAGGCAATAAGCGTGAAACTTTCACATTTGATAAAATGGTTATGGAGAATATGATATAACGTGCTAAATGTTTTCACAAAACTTATCATGAGACCAGGGGCTTCGTCACAATATCTTATGGTATATAGTAATATGAAGTACGAACAGATCAATTTCCTTATACAAATATATTATAAATTCAATCTATCATTTTGTCACGACGACAGATGTAAGATGTAGGTAAGCACTAACCACTTTAAGATAACAGCTTCTTTGCATCACCATCTCTCTTTTGCAGATACTCACTGAAACGATCAACTGGATACAGATCAACAGCAGACATTGAGGAATCACTATATGGAATTAACATTTCCTCTGTTTGGCTCTCATTTGTACTCTCAAGTTGCTTCATCATTTTTTCATGATCCATTTTAGTCATTGAGATGCTTTGTTCGCCAACAGATGATTGAGGAACTATTCTTCCTTCAAGCATGCTAACCACAGACGACATTGTGGGCCTATCGGTTGGAGATATTGTAGTGCATAGTAGAGCTAGATTTATAACAACCATCATCTCTTGCAAGTCATATTCTGAATTTAGCCTCGAGTCAACTAGCTCCATTATGTTGCCCGTGTTATTCAAATCAACGGCCTAAAATAAGTAAAAATATGACAACCTTGAGTTTTTGGGCTAAGTTTTATGGAAAAGGGTGACACGAATTATAATGTGGCTTAAGGAGAGTCAAAGTGCAGTTTTAATGCTTTAAGGTTATAATTGCTATTAATTAAAACATTTAAGTTATTTATCAACTATTGAATTTTCTGTAGTCATATTTAACGCTTTAATAACTTATGATATGTTTAAAAAAACTCCGTTTGACCCAAAACCTGCTTTGGTGGGTCTATTTTGCCGCCTCTGGAAATAAAGTATATGACTAATATATGCAAATACATGGGTTAGAAAAGGAGTTTGTTAGTTACCCGATCAAGCAGAACAAAATGATTCTCCTTTGCCCTGTCAGATACGTTGGGCATTCCGCTCACAATCTCTAAGAGAACAATTCCATAGCTGTAGACATCTGCTTTATCCGTTAGATAACCACGCAATGCATATTCAGGAGCCATATATCCACTGAAAATTGTAGGAAAAAAAAAAAAAAGACAAATCACAAGTATGATTGATGAAATTTTGATAGTGTGACAATTTCGACGCACTTGCTTGCAAATGGTTCGATTTTGTTCTATTCTTAGCATCAAAAATTAAAAAAATAAAAAATAAATAAAAAAATAAAATAAAAATAACCCTTAAAAAGGGAAACATGCCAAATGGCTAGAAAGGGCTGAAAGAATACACATATAACATCCTAATCTTTTAATTCAAAACAACTTACACTGATATACTATAAATTTTATATCAATTTAGCTTTTTTGGGAAACCTTTTTGGTTCAATACCGCCTGTTCAGTCGGCACAATACTCAACGTGCCCACTTCCCATCTCTAGTGTTGTCGTGTTGAATGATGGTTAAACTAGTAAACCCTGAACAGGGATAAAGAACAATAAGTTATAGAGAGCGCTAAATGACTCACTAAGTGCCAGCAACACGAGTGCTTATATGGGTGTTGTCCTCTTCATCAAGCTTAGCCAAACCAAAATCCGAAATTTTGGCGTTTATATTTTTATCAAGCAGGACATTAGTGGCTTTGATGTCTCTGTGCACAATCTTTAATCTTGATTCTTCATGTAGAAAAGCCAAACCTCTCGCTATATCAATGCAAATCCTGTATCTTGTTGGCCAATCAAGTACCAGCTGCCACTCTTTAGGCCCTTCAATCCATGTGGTAAAAATAAATGAGAAAAGTAAAAGAGAAGAAAAAACATGTTTTGACTGTAACCCAGCATGACGGCCCGCCCATTTTTTCCAACTATACCTTAATGTAACAATTTCTATGAATACCAATAAAGATTATAGGAAAAATACCAAATAAAGCACGGGCAAGACTGTTATTTTCCATGTACTCATAAGCAAGCAACAACTGATTTCCTTCTATACAACATCCATGCAGCTTCACAAGATTCGGGTGTTGCAATGCAGAAATCACGCCTAATTCATTCAAGAACTCCCTATTTCCTTGCTTTGATTTAGAAGAAAGTTGTTTTACAGCTATTAAGGTACCATCTGGTAATACTCCCTTCATTAAATAAAATATGTCTATATTAATCTTTGACTTTGTAGATAAACATGTTTAATGTATTATAACTGAGAACGTAATATATTACCTTATAAACAGAGCCGAAACCACCTTCTCCAATCTTATTAGCATCATTGAAATTGTTTGTTGCAGTTTTGATTTGCCTCAATGTAAATGAGCCAGTGTTAAGCTCTAGGCCATTCAGCTCTGTTGAACCACAAATGAGATTACTCCTAATTATCTAAAAAATACTCTGGACATGATTAAGTTCTAAGAAAAGGGTAGGCGCGGGTAACTTTGACTAATTTACTTATGAATGGGCAGATTTAGGTTGTATTTTATCTCAATCAGGTCATATAAATAACATTGGCGAAAAGGGGAACAGTCACACCCAAAGGTTTTTTAGTATAATGTATAGACACATTTCGATACAAACTCCTAATTAAACCCTTTTATATGAAGACATGAACATTATTGTACTAATACTGTTTTTGTACCCATAATATAAACCTTAAAAAAAATGTTAAAAATGTATGAAAAATGTTTGTGACTTATAGTATAAAATGATGCATGTTGACCCAAATATGTTTAGACCTATTGGCCAGCACCAACCCACCACCTACTTCACCTCTCTAGAGTACGGACATGGGATGTGATACCTAGTTCATTAGTATCTCTGTGTCGTAAACAACCCCACCACCATAACATTCCTAGTATTAGGATGACAGCACAAACTGCTCCAACCACAATTCCAGCCACAGTCCCTACAGATACACCATTTCCATTTTCCGGTATAGAATTATCTTTTGGTGGAACCCAAAAATCTGAATAATTAAAAGTAAAAGAAGAAAATGTTATGAAGGACAATGAAACAACTAAAGCCATTCTAGAAAATAATATATTGTTTTAAGAAACAATAAAAGGGTATTGCTATGAAAGAAACAGATAATCAGAAGTTGCTCTCACATAACAAACAATATTAAAGGTATTCCTAGAGACTTGAGAGCTTGCAGTTTTGCAATTTGTTCATGTTTCACACATTATAATTTAATCTAAAGTTATTTTAAAAGAGATTAATTATTTTGGCAATCTTCAATCATCGTGCGAAAATGACTAAATTACTGAGTCAACAAACTCATTCAAAGAATATAGAAGGTTAATAGCTTACTTGGATTGACTGAAATAGCAGAAATAAGAGGTCCATATATTCCTCGGGATGGGATATTGATTGTTCCTTTTCCAGCCCAATAGAGTCGGATTTCCAAAGTAGCCGCAACATTTACAGTATAATTTTTCACAACCACTTTCCCAGCCCCACCTGCTTCATCACTAATGTCAAAATCCTTTTCAACCAACACACCCTGCGATAGTAACAACCAATTAGTTATTACTATAGTAGATATATCCAGTTTGAAAACAACAGTTGATCTTTCGATGATAGCTATCTACAAAAACACTCACCTGAATGTAGATATCGAATACACGCCTCCCAAGGCTGCTATATTCTCCACCATCAGTAAATATGATCTCCGCAAAGTGAAGACTTACGTTGTAGCTTCCATTATGCATACACAAACCATAATATGTCAAAGATAACGCTGATACCCGTGCAGTCGTGTACAATTCAGAGCTGTTCACTGGCGAAGCACTTGTCACGATATAACTGTCAAGCTGGTCGTCATCCAAGAAGTGACCAGTATTGCTATATCCCCATTGTCTATCAGTTATTAAAAAATGTGTGGGCCCACCTGAGTCGAAGTCATCTTCATATAACTTGTCTTCAACTGATAGTCCTTTTCCACCACAGTTGATATGCTCATCTATATTGAATTTCCATCATGAATTTAGTGCTAAAAGAATCAGAAGATTACATAAATTCAACAACATATGAGAAATAGTAAGTAATGTTAGCTTACTTATAGGACATTGTATATTCCCCAAGCATGAGACCGCATTTTTACTGATACAGTAGAATAGCACAAAAATAGAAAGAGTAGGTCACACTGGAACCGAACATGTCCAAATCTTAACTGGAAATACTAATTCATTATAGAAACTTACGAAATGTTATCGGTTGAAAAAGAAGCAAACAAGTTTCTACAAGAAACAATAAAAATCAAAATTTAGCTACGGTATAAAGAAACATTCGGACTTCGGATTGATACTTTCAAGAAAGAAAGAAGTTATCTTACGTTTCACGTATCCGACAAGTTGATTCCCTTGAGCTTTCATATGTAAATCTGTTGTATGACAGATCACTGCAAGAAATTTCGCAACATCAGTCGTTCTTTAATATAACAATACAAATGAACTAAGTCAGGGCCATCCTCGAGTTTTTGAAGGCCCTGTGCAAACAATGAAAATGAGGTCTCAAAAGGCTAAATAGAAGGTTTCATATTTTAAAACCATACAATCACAACTATACACATTAAAATAAATTGTTATTCATTTAGCATTATTTAATGCAAATTATAAAGGTTATATTTTCTTGCAGAAATTTTTGAAAATGGGGCCATAAAAATTTAATTTTAATAAAAAGGATCGATCTTTTTATTGAAAACTGATATAAATAATTAACATTTATACACTGATGTAAATTTGAGTATCTGAAAAATTGGAGGCTGTGGCCGAGGATGGCCCTGAACATATAGTAAAGTTATGAACCACTTTAGTTAGAGTACTGGTACAATTTCATAATCATTTAACTTGCATCTTATCTCCTTCTTTGAGCATCCAATCAGGCACACTTCCAGATAGCATGTTTCCGGTAAGATAGCTAACAAATAAGAGATAGCAAATTTGTATATCATCTCCATTACACGTTAAATGTCCTAGAGATAATGCTGATATAAGAAATATGTAAGATAGCAATAATTAAAATGAGGTACTTACATATAGTCTGTTTTCTTTATATTATTGTAACTGTCAGGAATTGATCCATTAAGCTTGTTAAAGCTCAAGTCTCTGAAACAAAGATATATAGAATGATAAATCATTTCCAGTTTCAGAGACTAAAGAAATCAAGCTTCATGTAAAGATTGATACTAAGAAATTTTCATTATATTAATGAATAACTTAAGGAAAGTTAATTACACATTACTTACAAGACTTTCAGGCCATCTGAGAGAGATTCTGGTAAACTGCCAATTAGATTGCAACTCCTCAATATCCTGGCAAGATTATGTTTAACTTGTATTAACAGAAGAAACCGGTAACATGCAATTCAAAGAAGCAACTCAACTTACAGATTCTTGAAAGATGTTGTGTTGATAAACGGTGGGCAAAGTGTGTCTGGTCCATTTAAATCACTGATTCGTCTGTGTTTCATGATTCAGTCAACACAAGCACTTTATCAAAATTGTAAGCAAATTGTAAGTAATTACTTACAAGTCTGTCAAAGTTGGCAAGAGAGTAATGTTAGAAGGTATTGGTCCCTCCAATCCACTCGCCTGAATCCTTCTGTTATTCATAAACTTGGAGTAAATCTAATTGCTATACAATACATGGAAAATTAAACAGTAGAAAAATGTCTCACAAGCTCTTGAGATTATTCCATTTCCCAATGTATTCAGGGATCTTCCCAGAAAGACTGTTACCACCAATCCGACTACGAAAAAAATATAAATATAACTATTGTCAAATGATTAACGTGTAAAGAATAAAAAGTATAATGACCAAAACGAGATAAATTAAAAGCTAATGTTGATGTCATATGCAAATAACCCTAGAATGCATAATCAAATCCAACTAAATAGGAACCGTTACTCACAATTCCTTCAGGGTGTTCAGATTTGCAAAGGATGCAGGCAACTCCCCTGTAAAGTTATTGGAGTTCAAAAATCTGCAACACAAAAGCAGAACACTGATCGTGTACAAGTCAGTAGGAAAATAAGATACAAAAACCATAAATCAACAAATTAATTTCATGAAGTCTTACAATCTTTCGATTCTTGCAAGACTCCCAAGTTCCCCAGGAATTATTCCAGACATCATGTTGTCCTCTACGGATCTATATAACAATATAATCAAATTAATAAACAGCACAGGTAGTAACAGAAGTTAACATTATAAGAATAAAAATTATATAAAAAGATGATTAAAAATTTACAAAGTTGTCAATGTGCTGATGTTTCCGAGTTCCTTTGGGATTGATCCATTTAAACGATTGCCAAGAAGAGAACTGCAGAATTTCAAACTTATATCAGGCTATTACGTTTAGTCTAATAGCCTCATACATCTTTCTACATGACACATGCATCTTTTTCTTTCAAGACAAATAAATAAATTAGAAGATTCATGGATAATTTTCTTTTGTCTGGATCTCTAACTGACATTTTTTTTCCTTTGATAATTTTCAGGTTTCATTTGACAATTAACTAATAAATCTTTTAGCTAATATTTTTTTTCTTTCTGTTTTGTGTTTTGTAACTTCTTTTAAAAGGTTTCCATTGATTTCCCATTATGATAGTGCCATTCTATCTGACTAGGTATCATCTTTACAAAGTAATGACATGTATTTTTTTCATTCGGGTTCAAGTTTTTGCCCAATTCACCAAGGAATATTTTGGTTGCTTTAATTCCTACGTCCCTCATCACCCCCGCATAACACTTACTTCATCAAAGGGGCCATAATCAGCTTCAAGATTTGAGATTCCATATGCAACCCGGTATGAGTGCCTTTCTAGCACTTAATTCCAGGGGTGGTGGCATTCTTGATGAAGTCAATCCGAACCAAATTGTATATACTTATGTTATTATCTTAGAATTCTCCTAAGTCCTTGTTTATTTGAGTAGGTTTAACATCATAGAATTCATTAGATAGTTTACTTGATATTAATGCATTTATGTAATATATATTAATCAGAACTGGACAAAATGTTTGGCTAGATTGAGTTTGAGTAGAAGAGTATCACACGTATTTGTTAAGACACACATTTGAAAAAGAGTTTATTTTTTGAAAAGAGTAGTAGATGCATGCGAGAAAATCAATAAACTTATTTCATAGAAAAATTGGATCCAAAGTGAATTAGCTTCATCAATATTTCTCTCATTTTTGGGTTCTTGGTGTTTTTTTTGTTTTCTTTTGGTGTTTCTATTTATGGTGCTCTATCTTAGAGCTCATTATTTGTTTTTGTTTTTGCTTGCCTTTGTAGCTTAATAAATTCTATGCTTCTTCCAAAAAATAAATAAATAAATAATAATAATAATAATAATAATAATAATAATAATAATAATAATAATAATAATAATAATAATAATAATAATAATAAAATCAATAAACTTATTTAATTTTTAAAAACTTCTATTGATTTGATGGTCATATGGTTGCGGGCTTTTCTCTAGGTGAGATTTGATAAGGAATATCCAACAAGACTTTTTGTATTTTTGTATTTTACAAAGTAGAACCAAGTGGCTACGAGAGAGAGTACATTAGTACATTTTAAGGTGGCAGTAAGTAGTGTATTCATATATTTTTGCTTGTTCTACAAAAGTTCGTCAATTTTTATGCGTCAAAGTAACTTTGTTAACCATGAATCAATCAATTTAAATATCAAATTATTATAACGGACTTAATATGAAAAATTTTAACTTATATGACACATGCATAGCTTTCTTAATTAATTATCAGTTACTGCTGCCCAATAAAGTCGCAGACATATTTTTTAATGTTGTTATCTAATCTGTAAATTGACACCATATTGATATAGAGTTGCCATCTTATTTTCATTATCTCTTTCTTTGTAGTTTTGATTTTATTTATACCCGTGACAATTGACATTGTCGCATGCAAATAACCTATCACACAATAGCATATTGGTTCTTTATTAAGAAGTTATCGACTCTTCTAAGATGGCTCACTATGGATGGTCTAGAATCTAAGTTTAACGAGACATAATACCAACGTAAAAAAATAGGCAACGCTATCTTATTATTCTCTTACACATATGGACCGTGTTTAAGAAATTATTAGACGTTCCTGGGCATGCTTTGGCACGGCCATAACCATACCTATTACCTAGTACTACTATAACCGAAAATGATATCATGTGTTATATTATATACATTCATGCATGGAGAAAGACATACATGTTTAAAAGTTGCTGCATGGAACACCATTCGGGAGGGATGGTACCACTTAGGAATTGTTGCGAGCTAAGTCTCTGTAGAAATAAAATAAATAAATCAATAACTACTAACATTATAAGTTATATATATAATTATCAATATAACAAACAAATAGTGTTACAGATTTTGGAGGAAAGGAAGATTAGCGAATTCCGGTGAAAGAGTGCCTGGTAAGCTTTGTCTTTTAAGACTTCTGCATTTCATAGAAACCGGAAAACCATTCAGAATAAGAAGTTACTCTTAATACAAACATTCAAGCGTACGTATATGTGTATATTATGGAGTCTGATTTTTTTATTGTGTCCATGGTAAAATATAGCACAGTAATGCATTTCTAACATATCTCTCCATTACATATGTTAAACACTTTCCTTCTACACCAATTTTTTTATTAAGTCAGCAACTCAAATGTAAGAATACACAGTTTATTATTCTCTGTACGTTGTTTTGGCCCTTTACCCAAAAAGCTGACTTTACGATGATTGTAAAGATCATATGTTCTTCGGTTCTTAAAGTATGCTATCGGGGAGCGGTTTATTTTACACAGTAAGCTATCAAGTTTCACAAGATAGATTTAATAACTAAAAGCTATTAACTTCACAGGATATAAGGTATCTCTTTTTAGAAAGACTAAGTTCAATAATAATTCAACTGAGATATCAAGGGGAGAGAAAATTACATGCTAACAACATGGCATGTCATGCTATCACAGTTGCAATCGACAGTATCATCGTATGTATCATTGTTAAATTTAGGCCAACCATAACACGGATCCTCTTCAAAATTCCAATCTTTGCTCAACTTCCTTCCAATCTCCCTTAATGCCTCCACTGCCAAAAAGTTAAACGTAATTAATTAAACCACAATACTGCAAATTTAGTACTTCGAGTTCATGTACACATGGTGAAATGATCAATGCTACAGCGGCACACATCATGTCCCCACATATATTTAGCTATATATATTTTCATATCTAAAAAAACCTTCTTCTGAGGGAAGACGAGTTGTGTCTATGGATGCAAAACCAAAAGGGAGCAACGTGACACAAAGAACTATAAACCACATGTTGCTTAAATCTTTAAATATTTTCGCAATCGATCATACAATGTGTACTTATTAATACCCGAGGGAAGGAATATCACTATAATTAAAAAAATGAATACTGCAAAGACGAAGACTTAGGTGTTCTTGCTAAGAGGCTTCCATCTATATCATTCATGTATTTAAATCATTCAAACAAGTTAAACAACTTGATTTTTGTCTCTTGGAATATTATTCAATACTAACTGCCCCATCTTATTTGACAAAACAAAATAGAGATAAAGTTAAAGTACATTAGAATATTTACTAAATTGGTATTGTAACTTTGGTGTGGACATGTGTCACATTTCTGGTGGAATTGCACAATCGCACATGACTCTTTTGAGAAAGACACTTATTTTTTGCATGATTTTAGAAAAGCCA
The DNA here is from genome assembly GCA_030686995.1 of Artemisia argyi. Classification (NCBI taxonomy): domain Eukaryota; kingdom Viridiplantae; phylum Streptophyta; class Magnoliopsida; order Asterales; family Asteraceae; genus Artemisia; species Artemisia argyi. The sequence goes on from CM060678.1 coordinate 31,219,451, forward strand.
CAAGTTTTTGGCATCATTTGAGAATTTTCTCTAAACAAAAGCTTACTTAGGGACTCAGTTGTTATATTTGATCGCGTGTTATAGTTGTATACATACTTACACAGTATCAACAAATTCAACTTAAACAAAACAGTGGGCTTATTGTGGGACTTAGGTGTCGTTTGTTTTTGCACAGCTTTTACTTCTTCATCTGCAAACCATGTCTGCAGAATAAGAGGTACATATAAGCTCTTCATCTGCAAGAAGAAGACCATTTGTTTTTTGTGCTATTGAAGTACTTCTTTCATTTTTTTCAAGACTATTTTTTATGCTATTGAAGTACTTTTTTTTCTTTTCCTTTTTCTTTTTTACATATTTTTTACATTTTCGTCCGCTGTGCATTCAAAGTAACTACACTTTTTACCAATCATGCAAATATCATCCATATTCACTGAATTTGATTTACTTAAAGACAACCAAAAATAAAAAAGTAAACATTTATTTTATTAGAGAAAAAGAAAAGAAAAGAAAAAAAAAAAAAAAAAAAAAAAAAAAAAAAAAACGCTCATTATTGGCGGATGGTTTATTAATACGTCTTATATGCTCGCATGTTAGGAGGGAAAGAATTGTAAAATTACTGAGTTTATTGCTATTGACGATGCTAAAAAATAATGCAAAGATATTCGTCACACCTTTTCTTTACCGATTCCATTTTATTTATAATTTCACAGCAATTAATTAGGTTGCATGTCTTAACAAAGATATCTACCAACTGTGCTTACCTTACCGTTTTGGTACGTTTTCTACCGTTTTTTAACGTTTTCGTCGGTTTTTACATTTTTGTCCGTTTTTTTTAAGTTTTCGCCCGATTTTTTTTTATGTTAAAAAACAGATGAAAACGTAAAAAAAAAATAAAAAAAAATAAGAATAAAAAAACGGTTGAAAACGTTAAAAAATAGACAAAAACAGATGAAAACGTAAAAGAATGTCAAAAACGGACGAAAACGTAAAAAAACGGATGAGAACGTAAAAAAACAAACGAAAACATAAAAAAATGAATATTGAGAAAGAGATGTGTGGTTTGTAAATGAAGGGGTAAGAAGTGAAAGAAGAGATAATAAGAGGAAGGAGATATCTGAATTTTGAAAGATGAAAGAAGATGAAAGAAGCTTTTTTGTCTGAAAAAAAAATAAACATGTTCCTCTGCGCGCTCGCAGAGGAAAGAAGTGAAAAGAGGAAAAAAGAGTTTTCTTTTTAAAAACAAACGAGGCCTTAGTTGTCTTCAAATAATGAACCTGCTATTTTGCTTGTGAGGAACAATGATACCAACTTAAAAGTATCTCAATAATTTTCCAAGACAAATGAAATTTATAAAATATATACTTCAAGGAAGATTCTTACCGGTTGCATGTGTTACTGTTGGACTGGAAAACTATAGATATTTTTTTATACAAATTTTTGTTTTTCAGTGTGATTTTTCTTCTAAAACATAGGACAACTAGTGACGTTATTCAACATTGACAACCAACCCTACTCCTTTGATAAAAGAATTGATTTGCATTGGGATTTAGACATTTCATTTTAGAGGTATTTCCATATTCACCCCAAAGGTACAACCATGTGTACCATATTCACTTCAAAAAATTCCTAGTTCTCCAAATACCCTATGGGCGACCCTCTCTCATAATTTTTTGGGCAACTCTCACAGATTTGGGACAAGTGTCCCTATACTTGGGCCCACCTTGTACTTACATAGTACTAGTTATCTTAGCTTTGTTTTTTGGGCGACTTGGTCCACATTTCTTGGGCGACCAAACTTTTTATCTTTTAGTAAAAAAGTTAATAATATAGTTAAATACATCTTTGGTCCTTGTGGTTTGCTTGCATTTCATTTTTGATCACACACATTCTTTTTTTTTTTTTATAATGTTAATACTTAATACACACCACAAAAGTAACATCAATTATCAAAACATGATTCAATGAATGAGATACAATTTGCTGCAAATGACCTTATGGAAAATAAACAACATTTCCTTTGTTTGCAGACTTTAAACTTAAATTTAATGAATTTGAAGAAGTTGATAAAGATGAACCACCACATGATTCAACACTATGCAGTTCATCACCAACTTCAATCCCACTTACTACATGATTCAAATCCATTTCCATCACAAAATCCAACTCAAATTTCCAATCTTTTTCACAAGTTTAACAAAAAGATTTGACAACACACCAAAAATACTACCATCCAACCACCACCATCTCCAGTCACACCACCTCCGACCACACCACCTCCGGCCACAAACATAACACACAGATCTATCATCACCCATGCTCCACTCATAATCGTCACACTCAAAAAAATCATCAAAAGATGATAAACCCAAAAACCCAAATCCAATCAAACATAAAAAAAATCACAAAATTGAAATCCGATCGAAACCCAGATCTATCAAATTCAACAGATTTGATCCAATAACCAATAAAAACCACATATCTGATCTAGGCCTATCACCAATCAAAAACCACAGATCTGATCTAATAACCATGGGCAGCACTCAAAACTTTTTAATGTAAAAAATGACTTTGAAAACTTTTTAATAATCATGGGCGGCCACAAATCTGAAAAATGAAAAATGACATTTTTACTTTATCAAAAATGACTTTGAAAAAGATGTGGGGTGACAATCAGTGTCCATGGGATTAAAAATGAATTTGTGAGCTCTTATTGCAAAGAATCTTCAAGATTATTTCTTGGTTGCTACACTAGGGAATTTTGACCAATAAGATTTGTGAGCTCTTATTGTGGATCTGAGTTTTTTACGAACTTGAAAAGATTTCTAAATGTGTTATTTTTTTAATATGTGTGACAAAAATGAAACACCTATCAAACCAAAAGGACCAAAAATGTATTTAACTCTATTATTAAATTTTTCACTAAAAGTTAAAAAAAGCCAAGTCGCCCAAGAAATGTGGACCCAGTCGCCCAAAAACAAAGTTAAAATAACTATTACTCCCTCCGTCCCATATTAAGTGTCCATATTCCATTTGCACAAAATTTTAGAAAATCCCACTAACTACACACTCCACCAATCAAATATCATCTTTACCCACTAAAGTTTTTTCTCATTGGTTGAAATACAACGTGGACACTTAATTTGGGACATTTCAAGATTCCATTGTGGACACTTATTATGGGACGGAGGGAGTACTATGTAAGTACAATGTGGGCCCAAGGATAGGGACACTTGTCTCAAATTTGTGAGAGTTGCCCAAAAATTTATGAGAGAAGGTCGCCCATGAGGTATTTGAGGAAGTAGAAATTTTTTGGGGTGAATGGGGTACACATGGTTGTACCTTTGGGGTGAATAGGGAAATACCTCTTCATTTTATGCATCAGATACATGTAAAGTGTTTTTAAAGTTTAACCTACTATACATTTGAGTGTATAAATATAAAGTTTGAATGTACAAGTCATCACCCATTTGATAATACTAGAACGGTATCTGAGCAATGCGGCGGCGGGTACTTGTGACTATATTTTGCGTTATTCGGTTATTTAGTTACATATTTAGTTGTCTTTATGCTTTATAAGTAGAGATGGTTAAGCCAAATAATTTTAGTTTTAACAACCAACCTGTTTTCTAACAAACTTCCTAACCAAGTAACCAGCCCTTCCTAAACAATTAATTTTGAAATCCTTTTATAATAAGCAAGAAAAAGTCTGAGTTTTAAGCTTTTCTAATTATAGAATAGTCTCAAATGCATTATATAGTAGTATAGATAGTTGGATTTAACTTTTGGATCAATAGAGTGAAAGGACTTGTTTCCAAAAGTCAAAGTCAAATCTAGAACTCAAAAGACAAAACCAACAATTACAAACTTCGGATTAGAGCATTTGTCGACCTCCATTTTCAGTTGTTGTGAAATGTCAAAGAATTGCACTGATGGTGATTATGGTCACTAATGTTACCTCACAAATGACGATACAATATTTTTCAAAAGTGAAAAAAGACAAAAGGGTGTAGGGGGTGTTTGTTTAAGCTTATTTAGATATGACCTTAATAGTTTATATAACAAAAATAAGGTTAAATGAGTGTTTGGCTAAGCTTATATGTTTGAGCTTATGAGCTTATATGATTCGGTTTTGATAGCGCTTAATTTTATAGCTTATTTGAGTAAGGATGTTCTTATATAAAAGTAGTATAAAAGAAGACTTTTATACCTTTATTAGACTATAGAGCCGTGGGTTTCATGTGTGACAATAAAAAAAATTGCATTGTAAGTAAAATGACATCAATCGTACCCATATAAACCAAAACAGTAAACATTATATGAATAATCAAAAAATATGTAAAAGTTACAAAGGTTCACCAACTAAAAAAAATGACAAGTAAATTATTAAAAAAATAATAATAAAAGTAATAGTATGGTTTATTCGAACATGCTTGTACTTTCTCACACTTTTTTTAAGAACTTAGAATAAACAACATTCATAGTATCCCTACAAACATTTCCATCTTTATCGTATAACCGGATCTTTAGCCCTTTACAACTTGTGACTCTTGATACTGCAACATAAAGCCGGTTACATGAGCGGTAATATAAAAAATATAAATTGAAAAAACTTGTAAATTATGACAAATGTTTTCATTTATTAAAATAAAATATTCACAAAATATAGAATTCGAATATTAAAACAAATGATTGCTTGGATAGCTTAGATAATCAAGTAACAATGCTTATGTTTGATCTCAGTTTGATAAATGAGCACAACTTATAAGAAAGCTATTTTCGTCAAAAGAGCAATTTCATAACTCGTAGGTTCAATTCAAGATTCATATCTACCCATTAAGTGATTTCTCTCGAAATAGTATTTCATATCATGTCTAGATTATTATTGATTCTTCTAAGTGGATTTCTCCTTTCAAAGACTAGAAACACAGACAAGTTCCTAGAATTGCGTTTAACAAGTTGGTTCTTTCGACCTATCCCAACATATTATATTCAACCAGTTTCAACAAATAAACATAATAAGACTAGAGATGAAATAGTTCACAATATAAACTTGAAATTGGTAGAGATCAAAACATAATCATAAGTCGCTTTATTAAATTCACATATCTAAGCAATCACAAGAGGTTTAGCCCCTCATGGCTAATGAGTTCATAACAACAGAAGTGAGTAAATAGTAAACAAGAGACATACAGATTGGATAGATCAAATAAGTGTCACAATAACCAATAATTCGACACTAACAAGTATATAACACCCCTTGTTCTGATTCGTTCACCCCTACAAATGGCTCTGGATCACGTATTACTTCATACCTTAACTTAGTGGAAATTGGTTAAAGAGTGGAGAGTTCGAATGCTTGCAAATAAGCTCTATTTATAGGTATTCTGATAGGCAAGTACGGCGCACTTGCTTTGTGAGTGCGGCGCACTTTCTTATTTTCTTGGCGCCAAAGTTTCATAAATGCAAAGGAAGTACGGCGCACTTTATTTGTAAGACCGGCACACTTTTATTAAATATTCTATATTGACTTCCTTTGACTGAGAGGTAAGTGCGGCGCACATGACTGTAAAATCGGCGCACTTGGCTTGCATGAAAAGCTAATCATGGAAGACTTCTTATTTATTTACTTCAAGTGGCGAAATAGTAGGTTTTGAGATGTATCATGGTGAGATCATCCGAGAGTGAACCTGCATTCATTTTATGCTATTAAGTACCAAAAGTTCACATCAAATGATCATAAAACATGTAATATAATGCTCAAGGAATATGTATAATTAGAGCGTTATCAAATACCTCCACACTTAGCTATTGTTTGCCCTCAAGCAATCAAGCAAGAAAATTCAATTGTTTTGTGATCATGGAGATATATTATCAGATTTATTATTTTGCTAGAAAGGCATTGACACATAACTAAAAACACCTCACGAAGGATTATTTTAAATGATTCACACAATTCACTCAAATAGGGTTAAGTTCACTCAATATTTGCATAGACACGACTAAATAGCTACCATAGGCTTGTACAAAACACAAAGACAACTCCGACAAGGCGTAAGCACCAGACAATGATATCAATGAGGACTTTTTCGGGTTGGCTTAGGGATTAAGGGTATGAGCAAGGTATGGATAATTTTTCTTGTTGTTTCTTGTAGGACTTGTAAAAGAATATACTACTAAGCAGCTGCTGATCATCAATATACAAAGATCTTTTATACTTTCTATTTTTCATTCCAACATAACTTTTTTTCTTTCTTCTTTCTCAACATTTCTCATAACTTTTTCTTTCTTTCATAATTTTCTCATTTCGCATTAATAATAAATCAATCATCATTCATATTAAGCATAAGTAATTTGGTTTAAAAATAAGGAAAAGGCTCAGGCTCAACATGTTGTTCTAAGTGCCAATAGCACTAAAAATGAGCGCTAAAGGTTAATTTCTTGAATATACTAGTGACTAGTGTAGTCAACTAGATTATGATTTCATAGGATGGCTTTTTGGTGTAAATCCTAAGTTTGCCTCAATATCATATTAAATTGTATATAAAGAATAAAAAATATGCAATCTCACTGCGGTATTTGTTATTGATGTATAAGTGCAAGTTCTAGAGCTAATTTAAATCGTCGGCTCACTCATATGTTTTAGAGAAAGTGTAGTAGATATACACTTATAAAGGCTTATAATTATCTCACGTTTGCCTCAATATCATATAAAATTGTATATAAAGCATAAAAAATATGCAATCTCACTGCGGTATTTGTTATTGTTGTATAAGTGCAAGTTCTAGAGCTAATTTAAATCGTCGGCTCACTCATATGTTTTAGAGAAAGTGTAGCAGATATACACTTATAAAGGCTTATAAAGGCTCACTCATATGTTTTAGCTATAGTGTCAATCCAAGTGGATTTGCCTAATAACTTGTGAAAACATATAATTTTTAAGTTTTTAGTAGGGAGCAATGGTTGAGTCATATAATCGGTTTTGTGAAATAAATATTTTTACTATTTGACTCCCCCCCCCCCCCCCCATACTCAAGTTGAACATTGCCCTCAATGTTTATAACTGGATACAAAAATAGGAAAAATATTTTAGTTGAAACAGAGAGTAACTTCCCAGGCCATATGAGAAAGCATGAAGAGCTGTGCTTCCCATATGCGGTCTTCATAATATTCTGCAAAAAATAAAAACAAACACACAAAAATAGAAAATATTTTTTGGTTTTATATATTTTTGTATATTTTTGCGTTTTTTTACCTCCACACTTAAGATTTACAGTGTGGTTTAATCAAAGTGTTAATTAAATAAGTGAAAAAGAAAATAAAATGAAACGGGTTGCCTCCCGCCAAGCGCTAATTTCAGAATCTATAGCTCGACTCATATGATTAGGACGATTTAGTCTTTCGGGAAGAAGGGTGTTGATTCTTCCCTTCTATCGTTGAAACTTTCTTTCTCATGGTATAATTTAAGCCTTTGACCATTGACTATAAAGCTTTTACCGTTAAGTCCGTATAGTTCAACATATCCGGATGGATATTGGTGTTTAACAATATAAGGTCCAACCCAACGGCTTGTAAGTTTTGGTTGTTTGATTTTGAACTTTGACTGGAAAAGGAGGACTTTATTTCCTTTTTTAAATTCTTTTCTCATTTTTAATTTTCTATCATGCCAAACTTTAGTTTTTTCTTTATAAAGACGAGAGTTTTCATAAGCATGAAAGCATAGTTCGTCTAATTCATGAAGTTGAAACAATCGTTTTTCACCGGCTGCAATTAAATCTAGGTTACAATTTTTAAGTGCCCAGTATGCACGGTGTTCTAATTCACATGGGAGGTGGCATGCTTTACCATATATTAGTTTGTATGGTGTTGTTCCAGTTAGAGTTTTATAAGCAGTCCTAAAGCCCCATAGAGCATCATCTAATTTCCTTGACCAAACAGTGAGATTTTCTTTAACCATTTTTTCAAGTATTCTTTTAAGAGCTCTATTACTATTTTCAACTTGATCACTAGTTTGAGGGTGATATGATGTAGAGAATCGATGGTTAACTCCAAATCTTTTCATAGCTTGTTCCATCAATTTGTTGCAAAAATGAGTGCCTCTGTCTCTAATTAGAGCTTTTGGTATTCCAAAACGACATAATAGTTTCTTAAGAAGTGTTATAACAACTTTGGCATCATTTGTTTGAAGAGCTTGGGCTTTTGCCCATTTTGAGACATAGTCGACAGCGACTAGGATGTATTTGAATTTTGATGATTTAGGAAAGAGTCCCATAAAGTCTATACCCCAGATGTCAAAAATTTCGCAAACTTGAATGTAATTCATGGTCATTTCATCCTTCTTAGAAATGTTTCCAGTTTTCTGACATGCTTCGCAAAGGGGAACTAGAGTATGTGCTTCTTTCAGTATTATTGACCAATAGAATCCAGATTCAAATACTTTTTTAGCAGTAGCGGTAGCACCATAATGTCCATCGGTTGGTCCATGGTGACATTTATCAAGAATAGCACGAGTTTCAGGTCCAGAGACACATCTACTGATTATTCCGTCAGGACATATTTTGAATAAGTATGGTTCATCCCAAAAATATTTCTTTACGTCTGAGAAGAATTTTCTTTTCTCTTGGTGAGTCATTCCCTTTCGTAATATATTCCCCGCCAGATAGTTTGCAAGGTCTGCGAACCAAGGCGTGTCTGGAGAATTTGGAGAACTAATTGCATTAAGAGTTTCATCGGGAAAATTATCATCTATTTCAATTTCAATTTCTTCGTCTTCATTTTCTAAACGAGACAAATGATCGGTGGCTACATTTTCAACACCTTTTTTGTCTTTGATTTCTATATCAAATTCTTGTAAAAGCAAAACCCAACGAATGAGACGTGGTTTAGCATCTTGCTTTTTAAATAGATATTTGAGAGCGGAATGATCTGTATAGACCACAGTTTTAGATAAAACTAGATATGCGCAAAATTTATCGAATGCAAATACAACAGCCATGAGTTCTTTTTCAGTAACCGAATAGTTCTGTTGAGCAGCGTTGAGTGTTTTGCTAGAAAAGTAAATAGGATGGAAATGTCTACCATCTTTTTATCCTAAAACAGCTCCAACTACAAAATCGCTTGCATCGCACATTAATTCAAATGGTAAATTCCAATTTGGACCTTATTATAATTGGTGTACATGTGAGTTTTTCTTTAAGAGCTACGAAAGATTTTTGACATTCGTCATCAAATTCAAAGGTAACGTCCTTTTCTAGAAGTTTAGTTAAAGGTCGAGCGATTTTTGAGAAATCTTTAATAAATCGTCGATAGAATCCTGCATGTCCTAAAAAGCTTCTAATGCCTTTCACATTAGTAGGAGGTGGAAGTTTTGAGATTACATCAATTTTTGCTTCGTTAACTTCAAGTCCTGCTCCTGACACTTTATGTTCGAGCACAATACCTTCTTTGACCATGAAGTGGCATTTTTCCCAATTGAGCACAAGATTTGCGTCTTCGCAACGTTGAAGCATTTTATCTAAATTACTTAGGCATTTATTGAAAGAATTTCCAAAGACTGAAAAATCATCCATGAAAACTTCCATGGATTCTTCAATCATATCATGAAAAATTGCTATCATACACCTTTGAAAAGTAGCAGGCGCATTACATAAGCCAAAAGGCATACGTCGATAAGCAAAGGTTCTAAAAGGACATGTAAATGTTGTTTTTTCTTGATCCGTTTGATCTATTGGTATTTGGAAATAACCGGAGAATCCGTATAGAAAACAGAAATATTCATTTCCTGCTAGTATTTCTAACATTTGCTCCATGAATGGGAGTAGCTTCATTTAGTTTCCTATAGTCAATACATACGTGCCAACCAGTGACAGTTCTAGTTGTGACAAGTTCCTCATTTTCATTTGCTACTACTGTTATACCACCTTTCTTAGGTACACAATGAGTAGGACTTACCCGTGGGCTGTTTGCTATAGGGTAGATGATTCCTGAGTCAAGAAGTTTAACAACTTCCTTTTTCACAACTTCTTTTATATTTGGATTGAGTCTTCTTTGCTTTTGAACCACTGGTTTTTTATCATCCATTAACTGAATTTTGTATTTACAAAAGGATGAACAAATTCCAGGTATGTCACTAGTTTTCCAAGCAAAGGCTCTTTTGTGGTTTTTGAGAACTGAAATCAATTTTACTTTTTTCATATCAGAAAGTTTAGATGAAATTATGACTGGAAGTAACGATTCTCCTTCTAAGAAAGCATATTCAAGATGGTCTGGTAATGGTTTGAGAATGAGATCAGTTGGTGGTTCTTCAATAGAATTTCTAACTTTATATTCAGTTTCAAAGTTTATTTTCTCAAATGATGGTTCTTCTTCATTATTGTCCTCGTCATCGGAACTTTCATTTTCATCTTCAACAGTCATAGCCATGAATTGATCATATTCAACCATAACTTCGTCTTCAAGAATTGTTCCATCGACTGAGTATAGTAATTGGTCGAATTCATTTAGCAGTTCATCGAAATCTTTCTCAAGAATTTCATCAATAACATCAATTCTAAAGCATGTGTCATCATTAGAGTAAGAGTGTTTCATAGCCTTATCTATGGAGAAATTCATTCTTTCTTTGCCTACTCCTAAATTGAGTTGTTTCTGTTTAACTCGAATCATTGCATCGGCTTTATGGAGAAAAGGTCTTCTTAAGATAAGGGGTACTTTGCTATTTTCCTCCATTTCTAGGATAACCAAATCAACTGGAAAGGTGAATTTTCCAACTTCAACTAACATATTTTTAGCGATTCCAACAGGATATTTGAAAGATTGGTCAGCTAACCTGACACTCATCTTAGTTGGTTTAAGTGTTTCGATGGATAATTTAGCATAGAGAGAATATGGTATCAAATTAATGCTAGCGCCAAGATTGGCTAAAGCATTTCATGAGAATGTTTTACTGAAAGTACAAGGAATCATGAAGCTTCCTGGGTCTTCGAGTTTTGGTGGAATTTTGTTCTGAACGATAGCTGAACATTCTTCATTAAGGAAAGTTGCTAAAATTTGTTCTAGCTTCCTTTTGTTACTAACAAGTTCTTTAAGAAATTTCCCATAGTTGGGCATTCTAGCTAAAAAATCAACAAGAGGGACATTAATTCGAACAGCTCGAATTATGTCAAGAAATTTTCCGTACCGAGCTTCCATTTTTTATTTTCTTAAGCATTGAGGGTATGGAATTCTAGGTTTATAGGGTTTTGGTACTGTTATTTCAGGAGTTATAGTTTCCTTTCGAGGAACAAGTTCATCCTCTTCTTCATCATCAGTGAAAACTTCAACAGGTTGTTAAGTTTGACTAGGATCGTGTGGTGGATCATAAGAAGTACCATTTCTTGTGGTAATAGCATTCACATGCTCATGTCGAGCTTGTGGTGGTTGATAAGGTTTGCTTTTAGGAATGGGTTGAGTGTTACTAGGAAGAGGTCCAGAAGCTCGACCAGATTGCTTTTCAGCAAATCTGTCGAATTTGGCTTCCAAATTTTTAATTGAGGCTTGGTGATTTCGAGTAGAGGACTCAAATTTATCTTTTAGTTCCATGAATGTGTCTTTCACAAAAAGGATTGTTGATTTTAGTGATTTAATACAATCATCCAATTGTGTTTGAACGTCTGGTTTTTCATCAGTGTTTGTTCGTTTGTAAGGTTCTCGATTATCTTCGTTTTTCGCACTAGGTCTCCATCCAAATGTATTCATAAATTTAGCTTCTTCTACACGTGACATAGGTGTGTCATCATCACTGCAATTTGCGGTAGCATGGTTCCCGCCACAATGATTACAACTTTCACGTTGGTTTTTTTATCTCTTTGTATTGAGAATCCATTTTAATTGTCATGGCATCCATTCTTGCCATAATTTTCTTAGTATCTGAATTACTACTGTCTTCATCAGCGAAAGCAACAGTTTTACGAAGAGAAGTTTTTGGTTTTTGTTCTTTTGCCCAATCTAGTTTAAGTAAGACTTTGTCTTCAAGGAGTTGATATGCTTGATTTGGTGTTTTATAGAGGAATATACCACCGGCTGCAGCGTTTAAAGCTTCTTGAGTTATTTCATCAAGACCGTGGTAAAAGATTTTGATTATATTGCCTTAATGATGCGTGGTTTTGCAACCTTACAAAAGGTTTTACCTCTCGAGGGATCTCGAGAAGCTTGCAATCCCTACCAGGCAGTGTACCTAACCGATGTAGTATAGTGTAGTGGCAAGTATCGGGGGATTGATCGTTCAACTCAAAGAATAGTGTTCGTTAGGATTGAAATTAATCTAACTAGGTCTAGAGGTGAGGGATGATTCTTTTTGTATTTTTATATTTTATGGAAAGCAAGTAAAAATCTCGGGTTTTGGAAGAAGGGGCGGAATTAGTTGCTAATCAACTAACCAAAGGCTACTACTTAAACTAATGTGTAGGAAAATAAACTAGGGTTCTACGAGGGAAGTGAAGCATATCTACCTATGATATATTACTCCTTTCTAGCTATCCAATTCTACCTATTGAATTGTCACATCCTTGTTTTAATTGACGGGATGTATTCCTTAATACCATTCGTGGGGCTGTGTACGATCTTCACCAACTCTATAAGCTTCTACCTCTTCCTATCTCGAGCCGACTACTAGATCCTAACATGGCCTCCTTAGTAGTTACTTATGCATTAAACACAACCAATTAATCGTAGTACACATCCGATCATGTTTCTTAAGACGTTCAAGCATGTTACCAATTTGAAGTCTGCCAGTTTTCTTAAGCCAAACATCGAAATCAATCAATCAAACAAGAGACAATAGGATACAAGAATTATAAACTAAACCAATTATACCTATCGAAGTCTCACACCCTAATTGATGAAGATAGACACAAACATCAACAAGGAATCAATAAGATCTAATCAATTATAAACAAGTTTCACATAATCATAAGTAGACACAAGGTGAATTAGTAACGCATAATCAATGAATAGGAATCAACAATAATAATGAAAGATATAATAGAGATAGAATCAATAAACCAATACAAGATATTTTTGGAGTGATTGAAACCCTCTAAGTTGCTGGAAAAACACCTACCCTAACCCTAAAATCGGACCTAGGGTTGGGGGCTTACAAATAATAAAGTTATGATGTTATATTTATAGGCTATTTTCTACCCGGCCCGATCTGATCGTGTCAGACCTAACACTTGACGGTGTCATGACCATTTTTTCACCAAATCGAAGATCTTTTTGTCCTCTTCGTGTGCCCTTTTGAATCACCTAAATCCGAGTTCGTATGCACAAGTTATGGCCAAATCAATAACAGCTACCGCGTGCACAAGTTGTGACAGTTAACACATGATGGCTTGCCTCCATTAACACGTGACGGCGTCAGACTTACACTAGATGGCCTTCTGGTATTAACTTGACGCCGTCATGTTATAAGTTTTCTGGGCCATCACATGTAATTTGCTCTTGATGGCCTTGGTGACGTCGTCATGTGTTAAATCCCAAAAACATTCAGGCACATCTCGTGTAAACTGCATATCCACCTTTTTGCCATAACGTGACGCCGTCACATGCAGTATGTGACACCGTCAAGCACTGTTTCCAGCTTGATTTGGAGACTTTGCTGTTTTCTTCACTTTCGCTCCAAAAACGTCCAAAATGCTTTCTTTTCCAGATTTCTTCTCCAAAGTACCTAAAATGACAGAAAGGGACAATTTAGGGCAATATTTGATCAAATAATCTCGACTTAAGGCTTAAATGACCCCATAAAAGCGGTACACTTTTCGTCTCATCAAATACCCTTACACTTGAGATTTGCTTGTCCTCAAGCAAATATGCTTTTATTCTAATCAAAATACAAGCTAGAGGTCATTTAACACTAATATAAAAGTAATCGTAACAAATAATCGTTCCACTTCAATCAAAACAAGCACGAAAATTATACACTAGCACCTCACAAATAATGTTTAGATACTCACATCTCTCGGTTGTAATAAAGTATATATCACAATATGAAAATGAAAAATATCTCTCACTACCTGTCATAGCAAATAGATTACCATAGGCTTGGGAAAGGATCAAACCTCCACCACTTGGCGTAAGCACCTAGGATAAACTATCAAAGAGGTCTTTTAAAAGGTTATAACATGAGGTGTAGGGATATGGTAAACACGGTTTTGTTGGATAAAGGCAATATTTACTGATGGCGAGTTGATCATCTTGGTCAATTACATGTACAATGTGGCGTTGCTAAGCCAAGACTCGACTCGACATAAGCTAATGAAAACTCACAAAAACATAAAATAAGCATAAAAGGAAACGGGATGGTAGTCCGTTTTTTTTTTTTTTTTTTTTTTTTTTTTTTACATACACTCTTACCCTACCATCCAAAATAATACATCATAGGGAATTTGCATCCCCCTTACACTTGAACTTTTACATACTTTACAATCAACTATTCTAATGACTCGAATCAAGATAATCAAAACACTTGGAGTACTTTTTAAGATTAATGCACATATGGGGGTAATAAATGATGTTCTTCCCCATTACTCCATAACACTACTACTTTACCCATAATTCCCAATCGTCCCAAAACAATACGTACAAGATATTACTCGACTTAGCAACCATGTAATCAATTAGACAATTAACTAAGGGTTTAAACATGTAACAATAATACACAAAAGATGAGTGCATACACGGAAGGCTAAGGCGATTTGGTTGCACATTTGGGGTGGATTGTAAACAAATTCTTCTTTTAAGTAAAATGCTTAAAGTTAGAAACGAAAAAGATAGGCTCGGAGGGGTGTACTAGGGGTATCGTGTACTAAAAAATGAGTACAACGCAAAGGTGTGGGAAAAATTAATTGACTTAACTAGTCAAGTAATTATCACTTTATTGGTCAAGTAATTATGATACGGGTTTAACACAAGGGTGATCCTAATGCCTCTTATTATGTAGTAAATCCTAACTACACGAATGTAGTCTCACTAGCGGTCTCGGGATGCATCACTAACGCAAGTTCTAGAATCTAAGTACTACCGGTACACTGATAAACATCTTTTCCTAACAACTATAGAGGTGAACCTCACATATTTGGGGTGGAAAATTTTGAGTGGTACGGTCTTTGTGCTAGTCATACAACTCCTATCCATGAGACGCTCATTAAGGCTAAATCTTGACTCCTAAATGTTGTAAAAAAATTTAAATTTGGCGCTAAAATTGCCCTAACAAGTATTTCTCTTAGTTTTATTACACACCTACTATTGAACAAACAAACTCAAGTGCAATTGCATTCTCTAAGGTATCATCATTTACCCTCCCCTTACACTTAGGCTGAACATTGTCCCCAATGTTAAATAAAAATGATATAAAAGTAATGAAGGTAAAAGAATGAAACAAATACTCCCCTGATTCGTTCGGTGTGTATAATGTGATAACATGTTTAGATCCTCCTCCAAGAAAATGAACGTTGAAAGCTTCCCTCCAGAAATATAAATCATCTTCTTGTTCAATATAACCTATAATCAACAAACACAAAAACCAAAGCATCAAACTGAACAAAGAAAAACCACAACTAGATGTAATTTCAGACTTAGAAATAAAAACAAAACAATTAAAGGATAGGATACTTGTGGAATGAATTATAAATAGGAACTCATAAAACATATCCACAAGTATTGACACACAAATAAGATAGAATATATGCTAATCATGAATTGTGAATTTTTCATGTTCGAAATTCGTTCTTTTTAACAAAATAAAAACTTCCCTACACTTATCCTTTTGTAAAATACCTTTATATTCAATTAAGACGAGGTTAAAAACAAAATAAAGCATTACACAGATTATTTGAAACATGAAAATTAAACAATTATGATTGAGCATATATGACATAAACAAACAAATAAAATAAAAACATCAAACAATTAAAAACATGGGTTTCCTCACAAGAAGCACTTGTTTTTGTTCGAGTCACGAGCCTGATTCTACCCTTATTTAACGGAAATAGGGCAGGGTTTCCCTACACTTAGGATTAAGTACGGGTGGAAGTAGCGATACACACCCTTAGGGTGGAAATACGCCACGTGAGGTGAAGGGGGTGAGTGAATGGCTTTCTTCATCCTAAAACTACCAAGATAATATTGGTTGATGGGTGGGTCGGTTCCTCTTTTGTATCCTAGTTGTAAATCTAAGGATGGAAAGGTGTGTAAAGATTGAGGTTCCGGTTCATCAACACTAGGAAATTCCCTAGAAGTAGGAGTAAGGTTATCATTACAAGTATTCAAGCCTATATACTCAAGTGGTGCTTGGCTTAAGGGCTCTACCTCTATTGGGGTTCCTATAGTCTCTTCTACTTCTTCCGGGTAAGTCACGGGCGGTGTGTATGCCTCAAATGATGGTGGGACTTGTAGAGTACTTAGTAGGCTTGCGTTATTTTCCTCATCATTCCTCGTATCAAAATCACCTATATGTTCATCCTGTATTATGGCAGTGCCTAACCATGACATACACTTAGTTGGCTCAACTCTACTCTCATGTGTGTTGTATGTTTTGGTGAAACCTATCCCTCTCATGCAACTAGGTAGTTCAACACTAACCATCTCAAAATCTTGGTTTGATTCTAAGTTCATGTTCTTAGAAACTAGGTCATCTTGCTCATACGAATCCTTCAATTCGTTGAACTTATGGGTCATGGTTAGGAAGCTTTCCTCAAAATTCATCCAACGAGTTTCACTAAATGGAATTGATCATGATAATGATCGTCTAATGAAAATCACACATGCATAGAATTCATCAAACCCATCTAACTTTACCCCCAACTCCTCTTGGATGTCACTAATATCACACAAAAATTCATTGGAATGATAAGAAGCAAATCTATTTGTGAAATATAATTGTTCCTCTTTTTTCAATGATCTAAACGGGATTTCATCCGCCATAGTGACAAGTGAAAATGGTTTTACAAACAAATGGCACAAAGAAAAAGATAGAATATAAGAAAGCTAATAAAATGAAAATAAAAATCTCACTAAAAAGGAATCTAATGAGTAGACATAATCAAAATAAATTTCAACCTAAACAATAACTATTCCCCGGGCTGCGGTGCCAAAAACTTGATGCGTGGTTTTGCAACCTTACAAAAGGTTTTACCTCTCGAGGGATCTTGAGAAGCTTGCAATCCCCACCAGGCAGTGTACCTAACCGATGTAGTATAGTGTAGTGGCAAGTACAGGGGGATTTATCGTTCAACTCAAAGAATAGTGTTCGTTAGGATTGAAATTAATCTAACTAGGCCTAGAGGTGAGAGATGATTCTTTTTGTATTTTTATATTTTATGGAAAGCAAGTAAAAATCTCGGGTTTTGGAAGAAGGGGTGGAATTAGTTGCTAATCAACTAACCCAAAGGCTACTACTTAAACTAATGTGTAGGAAAATAAACTATGGTTCTACGAGGGAAGTGAAGCGTATCTACCTATGATATATTACTCCTTGCTAGCTATCCAATTCTACCTATTGAATTGTCACATCCTTGTTTTAATTGACGGGTTGTATTCCTTAATACCATTCATGGGGCCGTGTACGATCTTGCCCAACTCTATAAGCTTCTACCTCTTCCTATGTTGAACCGACTACTAGCTCCTAACATGGCCTCCTTAGTAGTTACTTATGCATTAACTAGAACCAATTAATCGTAGTACACATCCGATCATGTTTCTTAAGACGTTCAAGCATGTTACCAATTGGAAGTCTGCTAGTTTTCTTAAGCCTAACATCGAAATCAATCAATCAAACAAGAGACAATAGGATACAAGAATTATAAACTAAACCAATTAGACCTATCGAAGTGTCACACCCCAATTGATGAAGATAGACACAAACATCAACAAGGAATCATTAAGCTCTAATCAGTTATAAACAAGTTTCACATAATCATAAGTAGACACAAGGTGAATTAGCAACGCATAATCAATGAATAGCAATCAACAATAATAATGAAAGACATAATTGAGATAGAATCAATAAAACAATACCAGATGTTTTTGGAGTGATTGAAACCCTCTAAGTTGCTGGAAAAACACCTACCCTAACCTTAAAATCAGACCTAAGGTTTGCGGCTTACAAATAATGAAGTTATGATGTTGTGTTTATAGGCTGTTTTATGCCCGGCCCGATCTGACGGTGTTAGACCTAACACTTGACAGCATCATGACCATTTTGTCACCAAATCGAAGATCTTTTCGTCCTCTTCGTGTGGCCTTCTTAATCACCTAAATCTGAGTTCGTATCCAAAAGTTATGGCCAAAACAATAACAGCTACTGCTCGTGCAAGTTGTGACAGTTAACACATGATAGCCTGACTCCATTAACACGTGACGGCGTCAGACTTACACTAGATGGCCATATGGTATTAACTTGACGCCGTCATGTTATAAGTTTTTTGGGCCATCACATGTAATTTGCTCTTGACGGCCTTGGTGACACCGTCATGTGTTAAATCCCAAAAACATTCTGGCGCGTCTCGTGTAAACTTCATATCCACCTTTTTGCCATAACGTGACGCCGTCACATGCAATATGTGATGCCGTCAAGCACTGTTTCTAGCTTGATTTGCAGACTTTACCGTTTTCTTCACTTTTTGCTCCAAAAACGTCCAAAATGCTTCATTTTCCAGATTTCTTCTCCAAAGTACCTAGAATGACAAAAGGAACGATTTAGAGAAATATTTGATCAAATAATCTCAACTTAAGGCTTAAATGATCCCCTAAAAGCGGTACACTTTTCGTCTCATCACTTAACCGTGTCCATGACAATTTCTTAGCAAATCTTTCATTTGAAGCCAGGCTTCGGTGAGATTTTCTCATTTATGTTGTGAAAATCCTCGAATTTCTCCGAGAAGTTTATCGAAGAGAGCTGGCGGAAAATATCTACTAACGAAAGCAGTACGAAGTTCGTCCCATGATTCAATGGTTCCTTCATCGAGTTCGTCAAGCCAAGTTTTAGCTTCTCCCGTTAAAGATAGAGGAAACGTCATGAGTCTTAACGCTTCGGTTTCGGTTGCTCCGTATTTGAACATATCGCATACGCCTTGAAATTCATGAATGTGTTTGTGAGGATCAGTTTTAATTCGGCTATCAAATTGGTTTCCCTTGACAAGAGTTAAGTGATTTCCTTTGATTGCAAATTCATTTGCGGTTTCAGGAATGGTAATAGCTGGTCCAGGGGTAGGTGCAACGATACGATTATTGGCCCACATTGGTTCATTGTCAGCGTCATCCATTGGATCGTAAGTTTGGATTAATTTGATGAAAAATCTGAAGTTTGAGATTTCGTCAACAGGTGTGTGGTAAACACGAGGTTGTTCGAGTCTTTCGTCTTTTTGAGAAAAAGAAACTCTTTTGTTATTACGTTTTCTTTTGTTTAAAGTTCTTTCAGGTTCTGATAGAGGTGAAATGGGCTCAGTTTCAGTTGAACGTGTGTGCATTCAAAGATAGAGAGCGAAATTTAAATCAGTGTGACAAATTTCGTTTTCTGAGTAAATGAGTGCGGCATACACGGAATAGTGTGCGGCGTACTTGTGTGAAATTGCTATGTGCGGCGTACTTGGTGACAAGTATGACGGTGTTATTTTTACCGAGAAGATTAATCTCAAAAGATGGTGAAAAAAGATGATTCTTTTTTGTTTTTTATGAAAAGGTTTGTGAATTTTAAGAAAAACGTTACGGATTGAAGTAAGTGCGTCGTACTTGGTGACAAGTACGGTAGTATGTGTGTGTTTTATGTATAAGTGCGGCGCACAAGTGTATTTGTGCGGCGTACTTTCTGCAATAGAAGAACAGAGTGATCTGGTTTTTGAAGAAATTTTTGGTTTTGTTTGCTAATTTTACTTCGAAAATACTTAACAGATTTAAGTCCTCGGCAGCGGCGCAAAAAACTTTGATGTGTAAGGAAAGCTTTAAAATTTTTATACAAGTTTCACCGATTTTAATAAACCAAACACACGGGTAAAGTATAACTCCCGTTGGTAGTATTAGATTAAGGCAAGACCAGGTCGTATCCACAAGGACTTAGTTCGTTCGGATTAAGTATAAATAATTAGTAAAACAAGACAAGTAACGATAATGGTAATATGAGGAATTCGAATATTAAAACAAATGATTGCTTGGATAGCTTAGATAATCAAGTAACAATGCTTATGTTTGATCTCAATTTGATAAATGAGCACAACTTATAAGAAAGCTATTTTCGTCAAAAGAGCAATTTCATAACTCGTAGGTTCAATTCAAGATTCATATCTACCCATTAAGTGATTTCTCTCGAAATAGTATTTCATATCAAGTCTATATTATTATTGGTTCTTCTAAGTGGATTTCTCCTTTCAAAGACTAGAAACGCAGACAATTTCCTAGAATTGCGTTTAACAAGTTGGTTCTTTCGACCTATCCCAACATATTATATTCAACCAGTTTCAACAAATAAACATAATAAGACTAGAGATGAAATAGTTCACAATATAAACTTGAAATTGGTAGAGATCAAAACATAATCATAAGTCGCTTTATTAAATTCACATATCCAAGAAATCACAAGAGATTTAGCCTTTAATGGCTAATGAGTTCATAACAACAGAAGTGAGTAAATAGTAAACAAGAGACATACATATTGGATTGATCAAATGATTACACAAGTGTCACAAGTAACCAATAATTCGACACCAACAAGTATATAACACCCCTTTTCTGATTCGTTCACCCCTACAAATGGCTCTGGATCACGTATTACTTCAGACCTTAACTTAGTGGAAATTGGTTAAAGAGTGGAGAGTTCAAATGCTTGCAAATGAGCTATATTTATAGGCATTCTGATAGGCGAAGTACGGCGCACTTGTTTTGTGAGTGTGGCGCACTTTCTTATTTTCTTGGTGCCAAAGTTTCATAGATGCAGAGGAAGTACGGCGCACTTTATTTATAAGACCGGCGCACTTTTATTAGATATTCTTTATTGACTTCTTTTGACTTAGAGGTAAGTGCGGCGCACATGACTGGAAAACCGGCGCACTTGGCTTGCATGAAAAGCTAATTATGGAAGACTTCTTATTTATTTACTTCAAGTGGCGAAATAGTAGGTTTTGAGATGTATCATGCTCAGATCATCCGAGAGTGAACCTGCATTCATTTTATGCTATTAAGTACCAAAATTTCACATCAAATGATCATAAAACATATAATATAATGCTCAAGGAATATATATAATTAGAGCGTTATCACCATTACGCGTAAAATATTAGGTAGTTAAAAGGTCATTACGTTTTTGTTAAATTAAGTGACCGGGGAGAAAATTAATCCCCTTGTTGTTATGAAAGTTCACCTGTGCAGACTTTGGGCTATCCAAAAAGGTAGTTGCCTTGGGTTTAGTCGGCTCGCAATGTCGAGTCGGAAACCAGGTAATCCAAAAAAAGAAATAAAAAAAATAAGGTTTGTATTATGTCAAATAAATGATGATGATATTAGTTAGTAGCTTTTATCATTTGTACCATTTGTTTTATTAGTTGTACTTTTCATGTAGCGACATTTTATTAATTACATTAATTGTAGCTGTTTCAATTTGTTAGTAATTTTCATCATTTGTATCATTTGTTTTATAACTTGTATTTTTTATGCGATAGTTTTTGTTATTGTTTTTTTAGTTTTTTTTTTAGTTGTTTGACATAATCTCATAATAACTAGTATGATAGTATACCCAAAAAGTATGTCTCCTTGTCGTTGAGATAATGTTGGGACTCATAGCACGGTCTACACAAAGTATTTAGGGTGTGTTTGGTAAAATTAGCAGTGAGCTGTGAGCAGTAGTCACAGCTCACAGATCACCGCTCACAGCTTCTTAAAGAAGCATTGGAAAGTTTTCTTAAAAAATAGCAAAGCTTACCACCTTTTTGCTAAACGAACAATAAAAATAAAAAAACTCATTACTCACCGCTCATCTCCCTAAAAAGCTCCAAAAACTTCGTGCCAAGCATACCCTTAATCTATACTACTTATAAAGCATATTGCACCTTCTTTCATATTTAATTTTTAATATTTCCATATTTAGATTTTAAATAAAATACAAGTGATAAAACATAAAGCACAAGTATGTAAAGCTCAATATTTTAAGGTTAACATATCTCTCACATATGTTTTTTTTTTGAACGGCGGGTTAGTTGTTAGATGTTAGTTGTTGGCTCGAGTTAGTGTCGCATCCTCGGGCAGAGATACCAACCGCGAGCCTCTTCTTAGGGGATAACCCCACTCCTATTCCCGATTCGCCTGATATCATTAGAGCTTGCGGTTCCCAAGTGAGGACTTCCCGGTCGGTCACCCAAACTGGTACTACTCTCACTTGGGCTCGCTTAACTACTTAAGCCTTTACCACTAGACCACAAGCCCCATGATAACATATCTCTTACATATGTACAATTAATACACCCCATCACCAATTAATACAAGTTAAAAAGCATAATTTACAAGTACTTAAAGCACAAATAAAACTTAAAAACACTATTCTAACATATACAATTAATACATAATTTAATTCACTCATTCACCAAAATAAACAACTATTAAAACACAATATACAATCTAATCAGGCTATTTGGTACAACTCTATTATTATTTACTTCAGACTTAAAATAATTGAATCGGCCTGGACTAAATTAATACTATAGAAAACAAGATTACATCAGAAAAAATGTAAGTTTTAACTTTTGTACTGTATCATATTAAAATGATATCGAGATCATAAATATGTACTTTTTTTTTTTTTATCTTGAATAATAACAAACAAAACAAGACAAAAAGATACTAAAGTAAATATATATGAAGACATGAGAGGATTGAATTTTACACAAAAATATTTAATTATCAACAAAATACTTTCATGCACTAAAAGAACTTTAAAGCTCTCGGTACCCCACGCCAAGAGTGGCGTTTTCCCCACAAACGCAACGCGACGGCACGAGCTCCACACCGTGGCTCGCGTTTTCGTGTAATGCGCCGTCATGACCAGCCGAAATGGTCCCTGGAAACGCAACCATATGGCGCAACATGCACACCAAGGCTCGCGTTTTCCCGTCAAATGGTCCGTTTTTCACTTTTATTATTATTTTTTTTTCTTCATTTTGTCGAAGTTTTATGCGTGGCTGTGTGTTTTCAATGAAGTGACAAGAAAAAGGAGTGACTTCGTGTGAGGAAGAAAGAATTGATTGTGTGACTATAATTATTTTTTCATTTTTTTAAGGTTGAAATGGAAGAAGTGAATATGATTATTTGATGGGTGCTGTGTTTTTTTGAGATAAAAGGTAGGAAGGAGGCGTATTTTTTGTGATAAATATTAGGGTTAAGGATTAGTAGTAATAGGCTCATGTATTGGATTATGGTTAAGTGGACCGGGCTTAGCTAAAAAATTGGTGAATTATAATAGATTGTTTGTGGGGTTGAAAATTTGATTTGAGTTAATGAAATTTTAATGAAATCTTTTTTTAGTTAAATATATTTTTAATGTATTTTTTTAAACATGTTTTATTTAAAAATCTATTATATGTATATGTGGGGTCCAGGGGTGCACGACGGCAGCAGAATTTAATATTGTAAGAGAGGGGATGTTTTTGGTGTTGTGGTGGATTCTGTTGTAATGGGAAAAGCGTTTATGTGGCAGCACTTTTCACATAACACCAATAGGACGGCATGAATGGTACCCAATGCTCTTAGAAGAGATAATATTAACTATTGTAATTTATGCTTGAAAGCATAAAAACAATGACAAGAAATACTTGAATTTAAAGAAGAGGAAAAAATATGATTGAGAGAATGGATGAAGTGTCGTGTGAGCATGGTTTAGAAAAAGAGAGGTTGCGTAAATGATCAAACAAAAACCCTAACGTTTAAGTATAAGTGAGTTTATTTTCAAAGCCCAATAAGTCTATGTATTTTTATTTATTTATTTATTGTTTATTTTTACAAGCCCGTTAGTGAAAATCAAATATGTGTTAATAGTCGTGCATTAGAATCAAACCGATACACTATACGGTAACTGATAAGATACTCATATTGAATATCTAAATGCAAATGCAAACAATTATACAATTATTAATACGAAATTGTCCACAAAAGAATTTGAAAAGTAAATAAAATTTATATACTAGAAGTCT
This sequence comes from Artemisia argyi, assembly GCA_030686995.1. NCBI lineage: Eukaryota > Viridiplantae > Streptophyta > Magnoliopsida > Asterales > Asteraceae > Artemisia > Artemisia argyi. Next base: position 31,243,648 of record CM060678.1, read on the forward strand.
AGAACTATTTTTTACTTTAACGGTGCAAACATTGAAAACGATCTTTGATATAAAGGACAAACGTTGCAAACGACCGTTGGTAAAGGACTAATGTTGCCACTTTATATTTAGACTTAACGACTAAACTAACTCCGTTAGAAAATTGGACAAAAAGTGAAACAAAACGCAAACTATAGGACTGGAATCACACATATTTTTAAAATTGGACAAAAAGTGAGATTTTGATATAACAACAAGGACAAAAAATGTCGTTTACTCTAGAGGTAACATGTTAAACGCATCAAAATGTTTAATGTCGACCACTAAGACCTCCTACATCGTCAAGCAACCAATATCCGCCTATTTGTCACCGCAACAATGCGTTGACAATCACATAATTTTTTAACTATTTGCAATTATACTACTCTTAATTAAAATTATTGTTATCCGTAAAGTAATTATTAAAAAAGGTATGGCAGAATAACATCACATTGCCCGAAGATATAGTCACAGGGTACCCGCCGGCGCATCGCGCGGGTACAGTACTTCTAGTCATCAATAATAATTACCACAAAACTTATCATGATAATATGTCCTTCGTGTTATGGTATATAGTAATATGAATCGATCGGTTTTCCTTCTACAAATGTATTATCATTTCAACAATCATTTAGAAACTTAACGACCATAGATGTAAATATAGTTAAGCACCAACTGTTCTAAGATAACAATTTCTTTGCTTCACCGTCTCTTTTTTGCAAATACTCACTGAAACGATCGACCGGATACAGATCAACAGCAGACGTTGAGGAATCAGTTAAGGATTGACATTTCCTCGATTTGGCTCTCAGTTGTACTCTCAAGTTGCTTCATCATTTTTTCACGATCCATTTTAGTCATTGACATACTTTGTTCACTAACAAATGATTGAGGAACTATTCTTCCTTCAAGCATGCTAACCACTAATGACATAGCTGGCCTATCGGCTGGAGAGATTGTAGTGCATAGTAGAGCTAGATTTATAACTACCATCATCTCTTGCATGTCATATTCTGAATCTAGCCTCGAGTCGACAAGCTCCATTATATTGCCCGTATTATTCAAAGCAACGGCCTAAAACAAGTATATATGACAATTCTTAGTTTTCTGGTTACGTTTTATTTCGAAGGGGTAACGCAAATTCTAATGTAGCATAAGGTTAAACGGGCTCAAACTAACTCAATGCGTTGTTTTAATGCATATAAATTTCTAAATCACTATGTTAAAACCTTAAGAGTACGTATTATTCTGTAATTATATATTTTGTAATCATATTTAACGTGTTAATACTTTAATAGTATGAGATGTTTAAACCCTGTTTGACCCAAAACCTGCTTTGAAGGGTCGATTTTGACATGTTTAGAAATAAAGTAATCAATGAATGGAAATACATAGCTTAGAAAAGATTTTTGGCAGTTACCCGATCAAGTAGAACAAAGTGATTCTCCTTTGCCCTGTCAGCCACGTTAGCCATTCCGCTCACGATCTCTAAGAGAACAATTCCATAGCTATATACGTCTGCCTTATCCGTTAGGTAACCACGCAATGCGTATTCTGGAGCCATATATCCACTGAAATATGTAAAGAAAAGAGAAATCATAAGTGTGCTTGATTCAATTTCATCCCTGTTACTTGTAGAGAACGCTAAATCCTGAACAAGTTTACATAGCAATAAAAAAGTTATAGAGAACGATAAATGACTTACTAAGTTCCAGCAACACGAGTGCTTATATGTGTGTCGTCCTCTTCATCAAGCTTAGCCAAACCAAAATCAGAAATTTTGGCTTTTAAATCCTTATCAAGAAGGACATTGGTGGCTTTGATGTCTCTGTGCACAATCTTCAATCTTGATTCTTCATGTAGAAAAGTCAACCCTCTCGCTATATCAATGCAAATCCTATATCTTGTTGGCCAATCAAGTACCAACTGCCACTCTTTAGGCCCTTCAATCCATAAGGTAAACAATTATTTAGTAAAATTATAGGTAGATGTTTACAACATGCATCCATATTTACACTAAGAAATCACTTATTCCCTTAGGTCATTAGGTGCCAATGACTAGAGGTGGAAATTCCAACCCATTTTACTTATGCCATTGATTTGGTATTGTTCTACCTGATGGGTAAATTCGCAAACTCGAGTTCAAAGGTAGATAAGTTAAACGGGTTAAAAGTGGCCTAAAGTGTATTTTTAGTGCATACATTCTCCTAATTCATTTAACCGTAAGTAATAAGACAGTTTTTATCATGAAATTTAACGCAAGTAAAAGTTTAAAATATATAGGCAGAAAAGAAACCCGTTACGCAACGACAGTCCCACCACTTCTCCACCATTACCTTAGTTTAACTATTTCTATGAACACCGATAAAAATCAATGGAAGAAATACCGAATAAAGCACGAGCAAGGCTGTTATTTTCCATGTATTCATAAGCAAGCAACAACTGATTTCCTTCTATACAACATCCATGCAGCTTCACAAGATTTGGGTGTTGCAATGCAGAAATCACGCCTAGTTCATTCAAGAACTCCCTATTTCCTTGCCTTGATTTAGTGGAAAGTTGTTTCACAGCTATTAAGGTACCATCTGGCAATACTCCCTTCATTAAATCACAATATGTCTATATTAATCTTTGACTTTGTTGATAAGCATGTTTGATAATAACTGAGAACGTAATAGATTACCTTGTAAACAGAGCCGAAACCACCTTCTCCAATCTTATTAGCATCATTGAAATTGTTTGTTGCAGTTTTGATTTGCCTCAATGTAAATGAACCAGTGTTAAGCTCTAGGCCATTCAGCTCTGTTGAACCACAAAATTGATTACTATCATTTAGGAACAATCTAAAAAAGACTTGGGCATAAATAAGTTCTAGGAGGTCATACGAGTTTTATCTCATACAGGCAGAAGCAGGAATTTTTACCCTTTTACTTATGCATGTATAGATTTGGGTTGTATTTTATCTCAAACCAGTCTATAGAATAAGAGATACAAACTTTATACGATCTGAACTATTATTGATATATTACTGTTTTTGTACTCATATAAAACTATTAAAAAAGTTGTTAGAAAGGGACCAAAAATGTTTGTGGGTCATTTCAACCCACACTAGGAAGTGACCCATGTCGACCCAAATATGTTTAAACCCATTGGCCACCCCCTAACCCACCCACTTTACCACCTCCAGGGTACAGGCATGGTATTTAAATACCTAGCTCGTTAGTATCCTTGTGTCGCAAACAACCCCGCCACCATAATACTCCTAGAATTAAGACGATGACACAAACTGCTCCAACCACAATTCCAGCCACAGTCCCTACCGACACACTGGTTTCATAAATCCGCAAAGCTCCATCGGTTGGTGGAACCCAGAAATCTGAATATTTAATAGTAACAAATTAAAGATAAAAACAGAATACACTGTTATAGAGGACAGCGACATTAAAAGGTTATTGTTATGATCTTTAAAAAAAAAAGCAAAAAAAAAAAAAAAAAAACAAAAAAAAAAAAAAAAAAAACAAAAAACCAAAAAACAAAAACAAAAACAAATTAATAATAATAATAATAATAATAATAATAATAATAATAATAATAATAATAATAAACCACACAAAACAAAACAAAATTAGCTAGCTAGCTTTCTGATAACAATATAGAATATCTACATGGACCATGGTATACCTAGAGAGCTTCATTTTTGAAATTTCGTTCATGTTTTGAACATTATGAACTAATTTGAACTTTAATTAACAAGAGCGTAGTTATTTTGGCAATCTTCCATTACCGTGCAATGAGGAGTAAAGTGTTTAGTTAGCAAACTCATTCATGATATATAAGGACTAATAGCTTACTTGGATTGACAGAAATAGCTGAAATAAGAGGCCCATAGACTCCCTTTCGTGGGATATTGATTGTTCCTTTTCCAGCCCAATAGAGTCGGATTTCCAAAGTAGTCATAACATTTACTGTATAATTTTTCACAATCACTTTCCCAGCCCCACCTGTTTCGTCACTAATTTCAAAATCCTTTTCCACCGGCATACCCTGCCACAGTAACAAACAACCAAAGCCAATAAAAAATGATCATTTTACAAATGCGCGTAGTTTAATTATAAATAAGTCTATATGGTAGTTTTTATCTCAAGGTCAAACTGAAAAAGTTATCCAAAAGAGGAACGGGTCAATCTGATTGTATTACACGGGTTAACAATCATCCAAGGTATTCTTTTAAAAGTCATACACTTTTTTAAATCATTTTATTAACTGACTTATACTATCACAGTACTAGTATCACTCAATATATTGTTTTTGCAGTCTTCATAAATGTGCGCTAGTAATTTACACTAGTTTCTTTAAACAAAATTGACAAAAAGTTGCAGTGGATCAACCCCACCTGGACCGTTGAACACACCCATCCGCCCATCTTACCACCTTCTATTAATTGTTACTACTATAGTAGATATATCAAATTATGAAAACAGCAGTTTTTCCCTTTTATATACTCCATTATCAGCAAAAAGAACTCACTTGAATGTAGATATCGAACACACGCCTCCCAAAGCTGCTATATTTTCCATCATCAGTATCCTGGATCTTGGCAAAGTGAAGGCTTACGTTATAGCTTCCATTATGCATACACCAACTATAATATGTCAAAGATAAAGGTGCGGCCCGTGCAGTCTTGTACAATTCAGAGCTGTTCACCGGGGACCCAGAAGCACTTCTCACAATATAATCGTCACGATTACCAGCATCATCCAAGAAGTGACCAGTATTGCTAAATCCCCATCGACTTTTTTGTACGAAATGTGCGGGCCCAACTGTGTCCCCGTCATCTTCGTATTGATTACCTTCAAATGATATTCCTCCTTGTCCGCCACAGTTGATATACAAGGAGGTATAATCTGATACAATTATAAAACTTTAAGGTTGATACATGCTATTCTGTATTGAGCTTCTTGGTCTTAACTCTTACATCATTTATTCATGGGAAGATGGACTAAAAATATACGTACAATTCTTGATTTGTTGTGTTTAGTTATATATTATTGTTGTTAAATGAGTGAACTTTTCATTTTCTTCTTTATTACGTAATGGGTACACAAGATTTTTAAGTTGAATTGTTCAGCAAATGTAGGTACACAACATATTAATAAACTACAAAAGCTTTAACTAATTGTTATAAAAAGAAACGTGTCCCTTATAAGTTGAATTGTTCAGCAAATGACACGTAAATTTGTTTAGTTGCCACTTGCCAATCTCCCATTTTGTTAACAATGGCCGGTGTCGTACAAACTTTTTGAAATCAAACCTCTATAAAGTTATCACAAAAAATTTAGATCCAAGGCATTTAGCCTAGTGGTATGCGAGTGTCCTCATTAACTGAAAGGTTGTAAGTTCAAGTGTCACCGTCTCACCAACGACATTTATGTGATAGCGTAAAGACATGTGCTATAAGCGTTTAAAAAAATGCTGTCCTAAAAGAAAAAAGAAAACTTGTTGTTATGAACCTTATGTTAAATTTATTTTAACCATAAATCCATAATTCAGTTCATGTTTATTAACCTAATTAAATACAAAGGTAACAGACTTAGCTCAAAAAACAATCTAATATAGTACTGCGTGTTTATATACAAACATTAACAAAGTGTTTATTTAAGGCAAGGGACTTTCAACTTTTCCACTAAAATAAGGTGTTGTTTGGTTGGGGAAATTACAAAGAATTTGGAGGGATTTAAAATTAAAATTTCTTAATTTTCATGTTTGTTTCAAAATAAGATGTGAGGACAGGAAATTGAAATATATGAAATTATGAATGAGTGAGAGGGTGAGGAATTTACAATTCTAGTGGACCACCACTTCATTTGTTACAAAGAGACAAAAATGACCACACTTTATTATCTCTATCAGTTTATTCACACATATTAAAAAGGGTATTTTCGTAATGTCAAAGAATTCTTTTTTAAGTTGTTGCCAACCAAACACACATAAGAGGTAGTTCCATATATACCAATCTAAATATCAAATGACATATAGACGTAAATACAAGCTATGAATGCATGATATACAATGGAATTAGTACATGTTTTTGGTAAATATGATGGCATCCATTATGAAGGGTTTATAAAAAAGTTTAAAAAAGATGAAAAAGTTTATGTTTATTTCAATTATAGTAGACATTCATTTTATGTCTATGTAACATAAATAGTTCTTAATTTTTGAACCTCTTTATGAATTCAATATATCTAACGCATTTGTTAAAAAAAGGACATTTTAGGAAGTTGCAAAGGTTTATACTATAGTGAATGTGGTTTTATAAAATTAAAATGTCTAAAATTTATTAATGTACTAATGTATAAACCTTTGTAAAAGTTTTATCATAATAGATGCTATGATGTTTAAATTAGGTAAATATTGAGACATAAAATTATTCTAAATACTAGATTTAAAAATTCTTAGAAATTGCAAATTCTTAGAATTTAAAATTCTAGAATTCCAAATCCACTAACCAGACAGCACCTTAGTACTTACGGGCGTCAAGTTTCAACTAACCCGAAATTAAAAAAGATTGAAAGTGTGCACCTTTATTGTAGGAAAAATAAATACTATTTTATAATATTAATAGCCATAATAGATATTTGAAGAAAGTTAGTTACCTTTTTCAGAGCAATCACCCCATAATGAATTACTACGTAACATAATTGGAATATGATATAAATTTAACAACATATGAGAAAGGGAGTGATAGTCACACCATAAAAATTGATGCACACACCACAATTGCATATGTTATATTGTAACATATGCATTAGTGATTTTATATTGTGGTGTGTGTGTCATTTTTTGTGGTATGAGTATAAATTCTGTGCGAGAAGTAGCAAGTAATGTTAGCTTACTTATAGGACATTGTATATTCCCCAAGCATGAGACCGCATTTTTACTGATACAGTAGAATAGCACAAAAATAGAAAGAGTACGTCACATTGGAACTGAACATGTTCAAATCTTAACAGGAAACAATACTTTATCACAGAAACTTACGAAATGTTATCCGTTGAGAAAGAAGCAAACAAATTTCTACAAGAAACAATATAAACCAAAATTTAGCTGGTGCAAGAAACATTTCCAATTTGGATTTGATACTTTAAAGAAAGAGAGAAGTTATCTTACATATCCTTTATCTGACAAGCATTGTTTCTACTTAAAAATTTGTTGTATGACAGATCACTGCAAGAAAATTCACAACACAATCGTTATATTATGAAAGTTGATTTGCACACTCACATAAATAATTGACACTCAAATTTTAAGTGTCTTGACATTTATACCCTTACAGAATGAAAATGAGTAAAAATGATGTGATGATATAAATGTCAAAACACTCAAAATTTGAGTGTCCCAATCATTTATAAGAGTGTGCAAATCACCTCCTTATATACAACCATACAAGTGAACGAAGTGTGAAGTTATGAACACCCTAAGTTATTACTTCTACAAGTTTCATAGTAAATAAACATACATCGTTTCCTCCACTGTAAGCATCCAATTAGGCACACTTCCGGATAGCATGTTTCCCGTAAGATAGCTAAGATATATTTAAAAAAAAAAAAAAAAAAAAAATGTATATAGTCACCATTGCACGTCAAATGTCCTAGACTTAATAGCAATGTAAGAAGTATGTGGGAATTGGGATAGCAATAATCAGGATAAGATACTTCATACTTACATGTAGTCTGTTTCCTGTATATTTGTGTTATTGGCAGGAATGGATCCATTAAGCTTATTAAAGCTGAAGTCTCTGTAACAAAAAATAAATTGATGAAAAGTTATTAAAGCTCAAGTCTCTGTAACAAAAATTAAATTGATGAAAAGTTTACCATTTCAAAAGGTAAAGAAATCAAGCATCGTGTAAGGATTGATTACAATAAAATTTCTTTATAGTAACTAATTGTATAGTTAAACGAATGTATGTACACATTACTTACAAGACTTTCAAGGTAGATGAAAGAGATTCTGGTAAATTTCCAATTAGGTTGCAACTCCTTAATATCCTGGCAAGATTATGTTATAACTTGTATTAACAGAAGAAACTGGTGAGTGGTGACAAACAACCAAAAGAAGCAATTCAACTTACAAAGTCTTGAAAAGTGTTGTATTACTAAAGCGTGGACAAAGTGTGTCTGGTCCATTTAAGTCACTGATTCGCCTGCATTTCGTGATTTAGTCAGCGTAAATACTTGATCAAAACTGTAGGGCAAATTAAAGATGGCATATGAGGAATTACTTACAAGTCTGTCAAATTTGGCAAAAGAGTAATGCTAGAAGGTATAGGTCCCTCCAATCCACTCGCCTGAATCCTTCTGTTATTCATAAACTTTGATTAACTCTGAATGCTATATAGTATATACAATTAATGAAAAATTAAACAGTAGAAAAATGTCTCACAAGCTACTGAGATTATTCCATTTCCCAATGAATTCAGGGATCTTCCCAGAAAGACTGTTATCACCAATCCGACTGCGAAAGAAATTGAAATTTTATAGTTGGTCATATCTAGCCATATAAAGAACATTTTTTGCACAAAATCACAGCGTTTGCTTTTGTCCCATTTTACTCATTATACTTTATATGTATATATGTCTTAAAATGATGGTTTTGGTCCCATTTGGCTCATTTTGTGACTGATAATCTTGTGATTTTAGTACTGAAAAAGGGGATATATAATGACCAAAACCAGATAAATGAAAACAAATAATTTGATATCTTATGCATATAACTGTAGAACAAATAATCATATCCAACCAATATATGTATCACAACTCACAAGTCCTTTAACGTGTTTAGATTTGCAAAGGATGCAGGCAGCTCCCCCGTAAAGTTGTTGCCGTTCAGAAATCTACAACAACAGGAAGGAAAAAAAAAGTTGTACTAAGTCCCTAGGAAAACGAGATACAAAAACCATCAATCAACAATAAATTTAATGATGTCTTACAATCTCTCAATACTTGCAAGACTCCCAAGTTCCTCGGGAATTATACCAGACATCATATTGTCCTCTACGGTTCTATATATTGAATAATCCAAATCAGTCGCAGCAAAGGAAGTAAGAGAAGCTAACATTATTAAAATATAAACTATATATAAAATAATTGAGGATTTACAAAGTTGTCAATGTTCTGATGTTTCCGAGTTCCTTTGGGATTGGTCCAGTTAAACGGTTGCCAAGAAGAGAACTGCAGAAATTCAAACTTACACCAACTTAGAAAAAGAAAGGGAGACCCATATATTAACACGTTTAAAATAAACACAAACATATTATGTGTCAAATATCATACATTCGTATATCGATAAAGACTTACATGTTCAATAGTTGTTGCATGGAACCCCATTCTGGAGGGATGGTACCACTGAGAAAGTTGCGAGACAAGTCTCTGTAGGTATAATATACACAAATCATAATACATTATTAAGTCATATAATTAAAATAATAAAAAAATAAAAATAAAAAAAATAAAATAAAAGGGGTTTACATATTTAGGAGGTAAGGAAGATCAGCGAACTCAGGTGGCAGAGTGCCTAGTAGGCTTTGTGCTTTAAGACTTCTGCATTTCATACAAACCAGAAAACCATTCAAGATAATAATAAGTTACTTTGAACACACATATTCAAGTGTACATTTATTAACGGCTACTTTTTCATTTTGCTCTGGTGGGATTACTTTGGAACAAAAAAAAAAAATTGCACCTGAGTAACAGACAAGTATTCATCAAGTAAGTTATAAACCATGAACGCATCTCTAGCATGAATACATATGTACATAATTGTGTTAACTATCATTCTTCTGCACTAAATTTTGATTTAGTCAACAGACACAAACACAAAAGTCAAAATACACAGGTTATTGTTCTCTGTAGTTTTGGCCTGTTACCAAACTGAAGGAAATTTTATGATAACTATGACATAAGATCATGTGTTCTTACACTATGCTATCCATGAGCAATATATCACATGCGATATGTTATCCAATTTTGCAAGATTAATTAATTAAAAGATATCGATTCTAAAGCGTATGATTCTTCTTTTCTAAATTAGATTTAGCTGAGAAAAATATTTGGCAGGTTAAAGAAATTAATCATTTTATGCTGCTTCAGTAGAATATATGCATTAGTTAATAGAATAAGACCCATGGGGCAACAGAAAATAAGAAAACATGATGATAGCTATGAAGTCAATTAATTGTAAATTAATAATACAGTTTCAAGTGTAATGTTAAACTATAAACATAGTACGTAATCGGGTCAACTGTAGAAAATTTAGTTAAAATTATAGGATAGCAATACTTAATCTCACTGAGATCGCTACCACAAATGAAAATTTGATAAAACTGGAAGTCTCATGTAGAGACATTCATCAATAGGAAAATTATATTTATGCGTTTTTCTTAGCCAACCATTAAGCAACTTAAGGGAGCCATCTTTTTTATGAGTCAAAGTCAATAAGGTGCAAATATGATAGCATTGTAAAGGTATTGTGGCTTACAACTTTATTCAGTGATAACAAAATCACATAAAATTGTGGCTTAAAACTTTATCCAATTGCAATTCTGCATCTAGATTCAAGATTAAGCATATATTCATATTATAACATCTTTAGAACCACTTAAACAGAGTAAAAAGCTTGTTTGGCATATATCTTTAATATTGATTCAACTAAGAAAATGAAGGAAGAGAAAATTACATGCTAACAACATGGCATGGCATGCTAACACAGTTGCAATCGACAGTATCATCATCGTATGTCATATTGCTGACCCAACCGCCGCATGGATCCTCTTCAAAATTCCAAACTTTACCCAGCTTACTTCCAATCTCCCTCAATGCATCCACTGCAAAAACATTATCCTAATTATAAAATAAAAATAAAAATAAAAATAAAAATAAAATAAAATCAATATTGAATCATAAACTCATATATATTTAGCAAAACATATTTATAGACCTTCTTCCGGGGGAAGACCAGTCGTGTTTATGGATGCAAAACCAAAAGGGAGCAACGTAACACAAAGAACAATAAACAAAATGTTGCTTAAATCCATATTTATTTTCGCGATCATGCTAAGTTTACTTATAAATACACCAATGGATGGAATATCACTAGTATTAGGGGAAAATAATTCTGCAAAGACGAAGACGAAGACTTAGATGTTTAGGAGTCTTCCAGGTTCCAGCTACATTATACATGCATTTAAATCATACAAACAAGTGATACAACTTGATTTTGTCGCTTTCAATATTATCTTATACTAAGTGTCCCATCTTAGCTAACAAAATTGAATAGGCATAAAGGTAATGCATTCATTATTAGTACGGGCATAGTCCCTTCTAGGTGTGGCAATTTTTGACTCGACCTGAAACCCGACCTAAAATCGACACGAAAATTAACATGTTCGGGTTGAGCTAAATAGATTGTGGGTCAGGTTTGGGTCGACATATCTAACCCCGTTTATTAAACAGATCAGGTTCGGGTTGGGAATAAAATAAACGGGTCGACCCGCCAACCCGTTTAAGTTTTTTTTCTTAATTAAAAATTATTTATATTTAATTATATAGGTTAAATGGGTTAAACGGGTCGACCCACTAACCCGTTTAACCCATTTAACTCGTGTAATATGCTAACTTTTATATATAAAACGGATTAAATGGGTTAACTCGAAACCCGTTTAACATATTCAACCCATGTAACCTATTTAACCCGTCAATCTAAGTATATATACGGGTTAAATGGGTCAGGTTCGGGTTACGTGTAAACAGGTTAGGGTTGACATAGCTGACCCGATGATTTAAATGGGTCAGGTTCAGGTTGGGATTTTCTGACCCGCCAACCTGACAACCCGAACCCGCCAACCCGAACCCGACCCGAATTGCCACCCCTAGTCCCTTCATTATCACCTAGAGAATTTTTTTGACATAATAACACTACCTACCTTTAAAAAAATGTGATAATTAACGTTTTTATTGACATTGATATTTTCAGAAACTAGCAAGGCTGTGATCACCTATATGTGAATACCTGGTTCCACAGTATCAACAAATTGGGCCGAGAAAATGGGGCCACGGACCGGGTTAGGCCTTTTGAAGGGTTTAAAGACGGGTACGGGTAAAAATAATTGTTACTAAAATAAGGTTTGGTGATGAGTTTTGCCGTCTGTTTACCCGTACCCGCAACCATAACAGGTTAGGACAAACCCAATTTGACCCATTGCTTGGGTGAATTTATTGGGAGAGCCGAATGCTATATCAGTTAATTTGAGAGGGCCAACATTGTATTTCCTTTGAGCAAATATAAGTTAAACCTCAAAGTTTTGGGATGGTAGTGGCCCTCAGTATCCACTAAGGTCCGTCCATGATCATGTATAATTGGATATAAACAAAATGCAAGTGAGGAAGATTCTTACCAGTTGCATATCAGACTCTTGGACTGTTGAATACAGTTGAAAACTAACAATCATTTCTTTACTAATCTTTGCCTTTAAACGTGATTATTAAAAAACAATTCACGTGATTCAACATTAACAACTGCATCCTTTCGTAAGTTTGTTTAACTCCCGGATTAGTAGAGTGAAAGGACACAATCTTTGGGTTCCTAAAGTCAAAGTCAAATTCAAATCTTACTGTTTAAAGTCAAAACCAAATATCACAAGCAAACTTAGGGGTAGACTATTCGTCGACCTCGATTATTTGTTATTTTGAAAAGTAAAACGGTTGTGTCCATGATGATTAAGAAAGCATTTAAGATTAGTAGAAAACAAGTTAATGCATTGGACTAAAAGGTTAGAGCATCCACTATGATAAATTTTTTACAAAGGTTTATACATTAATACATCAATAAATTTTAGACCTTTTGATTTTATAAACCTACATTCACTATGGTATAAACCTTTGCAAGTTTATAAAATGTTTTTTTTAACAAATGCATTAAATGTATTGAATTTATAAAGAGGTTCAAGAATTAGGACCTCTTCATGCCACATAGACATGAAATGAGTGTCCACTATAGTTGAAATAAACATAAACCTTTTCATCTTTCTTAGACCTTTTCATAAACCCACCATAGTGGATGCCCTTAGTAGGCCAATAGGATGATAATGCACAACTTATTGGTTAAGTTATTTAGCATGTCAGAGGTAAGTATAAGTTGAGATTTTGGTGAAAATCTTTTACTATTGTAACAATGACTTGAAAAACAAGTTGAAATTCTTAACCAACTTTTTTATCGGAACTGCTCTACTTTAACCTCACGATACAGTGGCACTAGCAAAAAATAAATGACCTACCAATTGTTCATTTGTCATGTCTAAGAGCATCAACAATGCAAGGTTTGAAGAAAGACTTTTTGCATTTAATGCTTTAAATGCATTTCATATTTAATGAACAAGGTTTGAGGAAAGACTTTGTGTTTCACAAGTCTTTCTAAAAACCTTATAGAAAAGCTTTCAACACTATGGATAAAAACCATTTACAAAGGCTTTTTAAAATAGTAAAAAGCTTTTAAAGCTTTTTGCATAAGAGATGCTCTAATTAGCGATGTATGTATAGTAGTAACTTTTTTTTTTTTTCAAAACAATGGAATGACATATGCATCCCTCTCAGAATGATCACATGATTAATATAAAGCTAAGGTTTTGGTCACTTACAAAAAAAAAAAAAATTGTGCAAAGCCTAATCATCTATAATTGCTATTTTTCTGCATGGTTAATTCTACAATATAAATCATCTCACAACTGATTAATATAAAGCTAAGGTTTTGGTCACTTACAAAAAAAAGAATTGTGCAAGGCCTAATCATCTATAATTGCTATTTTTCTGCATGGTTAATTCTACAATATAAATCATCTCACAACTCAGAGTCATAATTCACAAGACCACAACCAGTTAAAGTTTTAATTATTTTGCTAATTTCCATCAGTCTTTAATCAAAATAAACAGTAAGGAGTTTTCTACCTCATTAGCAATCGTCAAACTTAAGCTGATCAAGAATCATTCAAATACAAGAAACAATCAACTGAACTTATCAAACACACACTAAATATTTATTGCTTGCTCATAATCATCCACCAAATCTAGCAACTGGTTTTATTTGACCCGTCGTCCCGTCAACTAGGTGTTGGAAAAATAAGTTTATGATTCAGGATGTGACTTGTTGAGAGGTTAAACATATGGCTTTTTATGATTCAGGATGAAATCATAAAGCATAATGGTTCAAGATGAAATCACAAAACATGTGTTTTTAATGATTCAAGATGAAATCACCTATGTGAGAGAGAGAAGTGGGGTCGCTTCGAAGGGAATTGTGGGGGGCGCAATTCCTAAAAGCTCTTGCAGAACCAGGCTAGTATTCATGACCATAACGAATACGACTATGAGGACTTGACAAGGTCAGGGAGAGTCTTGTGTGAGTGTGTATTGTCATCTACGTAAACAGATGTTGAGTTCAAGGACATCGCGTCTACTCATATCTAGGAGACTAAGTGCATCTCACAAGGGAAGGATCAAAGGGTCATACCTACCTATCCTATGCAAGACTTAACCGCAGAAATTTCGCGGAAACTTTCGTGTGTTTTCGACCGATCTCCATTCATGTGAGGGATTGTTGGAAAAATAAGTTTTGCAAAGTGATTTTTGCAAACTTTGGACATAATTTAATGTATGTATATGTTACATATATTTATGTTTCTTGGGGGCGTTTTGTTCTCCTCCAAGAGAGCTTTGTAACGAGCTAAAGTATGTCCAAAATGGAGTAGAAATTAATGAGATATCGTGTCTCAAAGTGATGCATGTGAAACACAAAAATGGAAAAGTCCCACATCGCCTAGTGAAGGAAGTGAAGACTAGTTTATAAGGATTTCCTTGTACTAGCTTTCAAATTCCTTTAGTTGAGCTATGCTCCCACTCCTACGCGCGCGCGCGCAGGGGGGTGCAGATTGTGGGATTTCTGGGCCAAAATGAGTTCGAAGCTTCTGAACTCATGCGAGCCCGCGCGACATGCGGACACGAATGCAGCTCCGAAACCTCGCCTACGTGCGTATATTTTTGCTGCTAGTTTCGGGTCGCAGTTTCCAAATTCTGTATTGATCTATTTCAGGAATAGATTGAAACTTATTATACAAGTGTGCAGAATATTTTGTGTGCAGTATAAATGATATCAAATCATGTTATTGATTTAACAGATTTGCATATCTGTTTATTTTTTAGCTAATATTTTGTCTTGCTAAACAAGATAGGTTTAGGCTATAAAATAAACCTATGCTCATTCGGCTTAAGACACAGAAAACGTACCTCCATACCATTCGATTTCTAGCAGTAATATTCGATCAGAAACGCACAAGCTTTCCGTGATCTTTCAGGCAAGTAAGTCAAGTCCGGCTGTACAACAGCTTTGAACGTTGTACCCTAGGAAACAGACGGCGAATATGTTTTAAGGGAATCGTGTTTACACGAGCCTCGTTCCGTAACCTTTACTGCTTTCTTTTATTTACATTATATAGTGTCTGTCTTCTGCTTCTACACCTTTCTGTCTGTACTTTATTTTCTGTTATTTACATTCTGTTAAGTTTATTATTTTCATTGTAATCTGATTTATTAATAAAAGTGTACACCGTTTCCTACAGTCTTAAAACAGATTCGGTTTAACCGAATTAAAACACTTTGTTTAAATCGGATTAATTATTTTAACGGATTTATAAACTGTTTTCTATCGAGACCTTGTTGAGTTTCTTTGGAAATCAGTTTTTATTAAACAGATTTAATTTACAGATTTGGTGTACAGATCTATAACGTTTTTTTTAAGCAGTTGTTCTAATCAGTTTATTGAAACCAAGATTGAGTTTCTATTAACTGATTTATCGAAACCAAGATAGAGTTTCGTTGAGTCAGATCTGGTACAAGTAGATACCGATTTGCAACAGTTTGTTTAACTGTTTGTGTTTGATTTTCAGCCAAGATGACAAACACTACTCCTCCTGGGACTACTACTGTGCATGTGTCTGGTGCGCCAGTGACCAACACAGTTGTTAATCATGCTGAGAAACCATAAAAATTCAATGGGCAGAATTTTAAGAGGTGGCAACAGAAGATGTTCTTTTATCTCACTACTTTGAACCTTGCGCGGTTCTTAAAAGAGAACCCACCTCAAGTGGAAACTCCTGCTGAAGGTCAATTCTCTAATCAACAGGCTGTGCAAGCCTTGGAAGCATGGAAGCATTCAGATTTTTTGTGTCACAACTATGTTCTGAATGGTTTGGTTGACTCTTTGTACAACGTGTACTGCAAGACCAAGACTGCCAAAGAATTATGGGAGTCATTGGAACGCAAGTACAAAACTAAGGATGCTGGTACAAAGTGGTAGCACGCTTTTTGGATTACAAGATGGATGATTCAAAGAAAGTGATGAGTCAGGTTCAAGATCTGCAGATTTTGCTACACGACATTCAATAAAATGAATGGTATGTTTAAGCTCAATCTAATGGTTGTTAAGAATGATATCAATAAAATGAATTCTTCTGCTTATTTGATTGAGTCTTCTAATGTGTGGCATGGCTGTCTTGGACATGTAAATTTTAATTCAATGCGCCGTTTGATTAAATTTAACTGCATACCTAATTTCCATATTGACTCAAAATATAAATGTGAAACTTGTGTTGAAGCCAAACTTACAAGAGCATCTTTCAAATCGGTTGAACGAAAAACCGAACCACTTGATATGATACACACTGGCATATGTGATTTGAAATCACTACCCACAAAAGGTGGCAATAAGTACTTTATCACATTTATTGATGATTATACAAAGTATTGCTATGTTTACTTGTTAAAAAGTAAAGATGAAGCTATAGACAAGTTTGTTCTATACAAAAACGAAGTTGAGAATCAACTTAATAAGAAAATCAAGGTTGTACGAAGTGATAGAGGAGGTGAATATGTGTCTCCATTTGCTGATCTATGTGCTAAACATGGAATTAGACACGAATTCACTGCTCCTTATTCACCTCAGCAAAACGGTATTGCCGAAAGGAAGAACCGTACCTTGAAGGAAATGGTTAATGCCATGTTGATAAGTTCTGGTTTAAGCCAGGACATGTGGGGGGAAGCCATTCTAACGGCTACTTATCTTTTAAATAAGATACCTCGTAAGGAAAAAGAAGAGATCCCTTATGAACTATGGATGGGAAGAAAACCATCATATCAGTACTTACGAGTGTGGGGGTGTCTAGCAAAGGTAGCTATACCGACTCCCAAGGCCCAAAAGATTGGACCTAAATCTGTGGATTGTATACTCATCGGATATGCTAGGAATAGCAGTGCTTATCGTTTCATTGTACATGATTCGAAAAATCCGAATATACAAAAGGGTTCTGTAATGGAATCAAGGAATGCTTCCTTCTTTGAAGATATATTTCCTTGTTTAACGAAGGAAACTGGAAGTTCATCTAGAATAGATGACAATGTTGTCCAAGATAAGAGACAACGAGATGATAATGATCTCCAAGATGAGAGACAAGATCAAATTGAGGAAGAAGAAGTAGAACCTAGAAGAAGCAAAAGGGCAAGAACTGAGGAATCGTTTGGACCCGATTTTGTTTCTTTTATGGTAGAACATGAACCTACATTGTTGATATAAATAATTGACTAAAAACATTATTCATATCTTTCGATATCTCTATGTTTTGATAATCGCAAAACTTAAACTCATCAAACCAAATATTATGACGTAAACAAGTATTTAGTGGTAAATAATCACTTTCACCAACTAATCACTTAAGGTATGAATAAACAAAGTGTTTAGTGCAATTTATGATCAAAGGGGTATTTAATCAACTAATACAAAGTTTATTTAAATTATATTATATATTTTTGAAAAACACTTTTGGTAATAAAGAAAAATGTTTTAATCATACTAAATATATGATTTCAAATTTTTAACCAAAATCAGTTAGTTTTTCATCAAATAAACTTTCCCCACTAAAAGACAAAGATTCTGGCCGTTTCAGCTGGGCGGCCCCCTTAATTATAAGGGGCGGTCCCCTTAATTTTAAGGGGACCGGCAAGGATTTAAGGGGACCGGCCACGCTCCTCTGTCAGAATCTGTTGCCTATAAATACCACCTTAAACCTGGATTTTTTCCTTACCTTTTTGAACAAAAACTTTCTGATTCAAATCTCCATTTCAATCCTAAAAATCCTTTGATCATACAATTCATAAGCCTTTGTTTCCAAGTGATCCAAAGCCTCATTCTTTCAAGTGCAAAGAGAAGAATACTCCTACTTATCAAGACTAGGAGTATTACAACTTAGTATCATCTTGCTATCTAAGTTGTTTATTTAGTTCATCTTGTATATCATTTTCTTCCTTGTGAACATTGTGTATACATTGGTTAGATAGATTTAGATATAGGATCTAGATCCATTGAAGGTGTGAAGTTGTATTAGTTGTGAAGAAGTAGAGGTGGATAGGATTTGTGTTAAAAGAAATAAGTCGTAATTGCATATTGAAGTGGAGATAGTTGTGAAGACAAAGAAGTTGAAGCTTTGAAGTTGAAAAGACCTTGAAGCCTAGAAGTTGTGAAGTAGTACATATCTTGGGGTAGTGGATAGGACTTAGTAGTGAAGGTGTGAAGAAACAAGTGGCGTGAAGAGAAAGAGTTAGGAAGTATTAAGTGGTGAAGAAGCTAGGAGCAAAGTAGAAAGTTGTGAAGAAATTTGAAGTGTAGAAGATTGGTGTGTAGAAGATTGGTGTGAAGAAGATTGGTGTGAAGAAGTTGTGTTGAAGTTGTGATTGTGGTGTGACATTGTTGTGGTGTGCTAATTGGTGTGTAAGGTTTCCTCCGCCATAAAGGAGGTTTTTGATCTAGTGAAGAAAACTCTCGAGTAGGTGACTCGGGGAGTGGAGTAGGGCAAGGAAGGTGTCCTTGTAGCCGAACCACTATAAATCCTTTGTCTCTCGGTTTGATCTTTCCATCTCTCACTCTTTGATTAGTTACTTACTTGCATATCATTCATAGTTACAATTGCTTGTGTGGTGCGTATGTTGATTTCACATAAAGATCAAACAAAAATTCATTCATAAAACTAATTTTACAAAAACCAACCAAGTGCATAATTTTATATCAAAACACTTATACATACATATGCTTACATAAGACATAAGAAATTGTATATTCTTTCCAAACATTATACATAAGTATTGCTTATACAAAATCATAAATTAACTTGTATATACATTTGTGCATTAAAGTGATTTAAAATTTCTGACAAATCTTAGAAGCCAAGTTTTACAAAACAAATAAAACGAAAAAGACGTAAAACTATTCAACCCCCCTTCTAGTTTTCCACAATTGGTATCAAGAGCCACGTCTAGCAAGATTTTTAAAATATATTGTATTTTAAAACTTGTAACGATCTATGGAATTTGAAAAATATCTAGAAGAGGAATTTACGCAAAAACCACCATTATTTGAAAATGATCATTTTCTTGAATGGAAGACTAAATTTGAAAATTATGTGAAATCAATAGATCTTGATCTTTGGCATATCATTTCAATTGGTGATCTTAAAACAACCAAAATGGATTTTGAAAATTAATATAATAATCTTCAAACTAATATTGATAAAAACACTAAAGCCAAATTACTTATTCTCAAAACTCTACCAAAAGTTAAATATGAAAGATTATTTCGTTGTAAAACGGTAAATGATATTTGGAAATGTCTTTTAAAGATTCACCAAGAGAAATGTAAAACCAAAGATGATAAACTTGATATTGCACAAGAAATAGTCAATCTAGAAAATTTAGTAAATAAATATTTAGTTGAATTAAACACATGTACTACTAGTTCAAATGTGATCATTGAAGGTATCTACAACGAAGAATACATGAGCCAAATCTGAAGAAAGAGCGTGAATAAATCATGGTGCAACAAGTGCAAAGAAAACAATGATAATACGGCTTATGAGAATGTTTAAACAAATGAGAACACAAGTATTGATGGCAAGAACTACATGTTTCTAGATCCAAGTGAAACTACAAACAAAACATGAAGCGACATGGAAAATGGAATTGATCACCGTATAGCATGTCAAGAATGTACAACTACAAAGAAGGTACAATCCAAAACTAAACATTTTTGCTATGATCAATTTATATTAGAATTCTTAAAAATGGAAAACAACTTCAAACATTTTTGCAACATTGACTCAAAAATCATTTTTAAAAACGAATTTTCAACATCCGCTGAAAACAACTTTGAAAAAGAAACCATTTTAGAAGATAAAATGTCTAGACTTGAAAGTAATATTGAAATCGATCTTGAATGTAAAAAATGTCGAGACTACAAACATGAAATTAAAATGGAAAATGAAAAAGCAAAAACATTGGCAAAATTCGAAAATAGTTCTAAATCTTTAAAATATCTTCTCGACATTCAAAAGCCATTTTATGATAAAACCGGGTTAGGATTTATCGTAAATGATCCTTCAACAAATGTATCAAAACAAATAAAATTTGTTAAATCTAGTGAATAAATTTAGGACTAATACTATTAACATTTATTACTTATTATTCTAGTCAAGAAAATCATTGTTTGTTAATTAAAACAAACTATTGCTGAATTCTTGTACTTATCGACGACATCCCATCATGTGCATTCAAATGCAATGGATGTCCTCATCTAACCAACTAGGACCCATGAGAATCTGGGTACCAAGCTGTTTATCATGTTTAGGTAATTATCGAATGAAGAGTCTATTACGTGTTGATTTACTCATCTCGCTCTATTACCTTTGACGGATATTGGTCTCTATCACGTTGTTTCACATTCTGCAAATGTTTCGCCTATGACGTTGTTGCGGGAATATTCTTGTCTCGGCATTTTGCTCTTCACTCTTGAAGTATTGGATATTACTTGGCTACTTCGACTTGTTGTGGACTAACTCTTATGATTTCTTCTATCACCGTCATGCCCACTCTTTTTGAAAAGCTGGACCTGAGATAAGTTTTCCTTTCAAAAACTTGTCAATGTTACATTATATTTTAGATTGTTTTAATTAGTATGTGAATACGATTTAACTGATAGATTGCCATGCTTTTAGATTATCAACACTAATATATGCATGTATGATATTAGCATTATTAACCTTCTTGTTGTTTAGTTTATTATCACTTTTCTTAATCTTCTATGATCTATAGTAGAACCCTTCCACTTAAGCTATATGATCTTACTAGTTGCATAAATAGATGCATTATAATTGATATTTGTTTGCAACTTGATATTATGATGTTCTTTGTATACATATATATATATATATATATATATATATATATATATATATATATATATATATATATATATATATATATATATATATATATATATATATATATATATCTACATTATATATAACAGGAGGCATTTGAAGAAAATGTCACCTCATTGCCCAGTCAATGCCCAGTAATTCAATTTCAGCCATGTCATCAGCCCTGTCATCACATGTAAACAATTTTTTTATATAATTGAATTTCGTTAGTTTTTATAATTTTAATATTGTAATTAAATTCGTATAAAAAAGTATTGTACAAGATTCGAACCCTGGGATAGTCATCCACCAACAAGAGTCTCAACCATTGGACCATGTCACAAGTTGTGATATATCATTGCAAAACACAATTTATATACTGACATAAACATTACCTGCTTGCCTAATTCAAATCGTGATTTAATATATCTATACCATGTTTATAGCCGGATTTAATGGGTCAAACACATATTTCTTCACATTCAACATTCGGAATATCATCAAAACCCTAATCTATTCAAAATCACAGCAACAACAGCAACCCTAAATCCAACTAACCCTACTCTTCATTCAACCAAAAATCACAGAGCCAACGATTTCACAAGAAAGTTATTGTGAAACTTTGGTAATCGTGGTACTTCAGGAATTCACGATCATGTGATAACACCTAATCTTGCATGGCTAAATGTAAATATTTTCTGTGTATACATCCACAATTGTAACAGTTGGTAAGTTATTTTGCTCTTTGTTTTACTTCAGGAATTGACGATCATGTGATAACACCTAATCTTGCATGGCTATAGGTAAATATTTTCTGTGTATACATCCCCAATTGTAACAGTTGGTAAGTTATTTTCCTCTTTGTTTGAAATTACTCAACTAATTTTAAATAACTTTAGTTGCTTATGAATAGTTACTGGATGTCTAGGAATGTTAGCCAAGTGAAAGCTACCACTTATGTTGATCTCTATCTTCCATCTGTTATATTTGTTGATCCAATTGGTCTTTTTGAGTACTTTGTTTTGCAAGGTTCGTTATTGACGTGCCGCCGTTAGTTTTGGAGAAATTTAAAAAAATAAACTTGCATGTACAACTTAAGGTTAGTAAACCATTTATCTTAGTATATTCTTATGTAAAAAGAACACTTGGTCTATCTGACGTTTTTTCCTATTCTGCAGGAGGTTTTAGCTGATGGAATGGTCAAGCTAAACACAGGAAGAGGGAGGTACGTTAATGCCATAGGGGAAGTTATGCTTATGTTATATGTTTATTGTCAAGTTTGTAATTCTTTTTCATATCGTTTGGTGCAGGATGGATGAGATGGGAAGGGTCAGAAGGTAATCGGGAGTTCATGTATGGTGAGTGTTTATGAAGATATGATGAGGAAACTGTTGTCAGTTAAGGGTTATCTAATAGTGTTTCTGTAAGTCTTCTCGAGTTATCTTGAGTTTTCATTTATGAGAGACATCTTTTTTGCAGGTTATGTTTAAAAATTCTGAGCAGCTTTATTCACACACAGCAACTTGGCGCAACCATTATGGTATGATATATGTTATATTGTTGTAAGCCCTTAGCTATTGTGCCTGTATACATTTATTTTCAATTACGAGAAGTAAGTTTAATTTGATTTTACTCTCGACTGTCGTAATAGTTTTCGATATGCATTTTTAAAATGATTATTGGGATTTAAATTATTTGTCCTTGCGTTTGTATGATACAGGAAAGACGGTTTCACAATTGACTGGAAATGCAATAGATAGAGCCATTATTTGATACAGGTTAGTTGGCTTGCCTCCCTTCGCCAAGCATACATACCCATTTGATCGACGTAAATGCCTATACAAATTTGCTTAATAATGGACTTTGACATGGGCTGGATGAGTATTCCTCTATCCCCTATACATTTAATTAAGGTGCCTGTAATAATCTAATACCTACTGATTATCGGATATGATCCTTACAATTGTACCTGAACAACTTGCCTAACATGATCAATACTGAATTAATTTTCGTTTTAAAAGGAGTTGGCACAATGAATTTTTTATAGATAGGAGGTAAGATTGCTAAATTAACTATGTACTGGTATATGTATGGTACAACAGCTGTTGGTTTGCAGCCTGCTGAAACAAAAGTGATAGATGGTGAAATAGATAGAGACTCTATCTTTGTTGCAGGAGCAAATGGGGCGCGTTCAGCGAACAGTAAGGTCTTTAATACTTGCTAATAATTGGTCAATGAGTTTAACAGCATAACCAACTTTCACTTTCTCATTGGTTTTTCACCTCCTTTAGGTTTTCTTTATAAATAACCACTTCTTTATTTGCTTTTGTACGAGTTTTGAACTATTTGTAATTGGGATAAGCAAATTTGTTCTGACTTCAAATATTCTTTTTTAGCACATGGAGCTGGACTACTGTCGGCTGTTCTGAAACATGCTCCAAATAAGGATATTTGAGTATTATTGGTAGAGATGACATGAAGGTTGTTGAACATCCAATGCCTTTGGTGCAAATTTTAAATGAACTCGACAGGTATCTGTTGTAGAGTATTTTTCTCTTCTACAGTTATCTTATTAGTCCACTAATGAAAATAGTATAAGTTCATTTAACCAACTCTAAGGGCTCTTAGTTTTTGATCATTATATAAAGGGTGACGATTCGCAAAATCAGAGTTCTTAGTTGTGGCTCAATAGAAGCTTTAAGAAGTTATGATTTGGTTACTACAAGGTTATTAGTTTAGAATAAAAAATGATTCAGATAAATTCTAACAACCATTTCCAATAATTAAAAACAATTACTAATCCTATGGTATGCACAATTGACAAGTCTTAACTTCAGGTAATGCTAAAATGTTGCATCTTTTATGGTTAATGGGTCACAGATGTTTGTCTTAAATATGCGTGATCAGTTTTGGTGAGCAATCCTAAATATCCCTTTAATAGTTTGTGCGAACAGAATAATTGTTTGCAAGATGCGGTTTAGTTATTGTGAACGTTACATTATGTACTTACCTGTTTTAGTAGCTTCATGACCCGCGTCCATTTTAGCCCCCGCTTCATCCCCCAATCCCACACCATTTCAGCTCGCAAACTGGCCAATTTCAGTCCCCAAACCAACCTATTTAAGCCTCTAATTTCATCAACCAAACCCAAACCCATTTCAACCCTAATCCAAACACACCTTATCCTATTTTTATACTGGCCTGATCCTAACTTATCCTAAGTCCACAGCAAACACATGACAAAATAGAAGCACAAACAGCTACAAAAATGAACCTTACTCTATAAACAAAAACAAAACAGATAACCTCATCATCGCATACATAAATATTAGTTATCTAGGTATAGACCGATGGAGAGAATCCAAACTGAAGTATTACCATCTAAATTAGCTAAATCTGTACCTATTAGTCACCATAGAATGTTATCTCCTATTAAGAGTCCGAGGTACATCCTTACAAGAAACGCAACTTCTATTATGGAAGCAGCTTCCCGGATGACCAGAGTCCACAATCAACTCACAATTCTAGATTATCAATGACATCATGTGTGTCTTCTTCGACCAAAAGAATTATGGATCTAAAAGAGAGAATGGAAGCTGCACAGAGAACATCAAGAATTGCTGGAGCATCACAACGACCCAAAACATTTAGCCCTGCCAGTTTCTCTAATTCACAGCCTCATGATAAGCACCAATATCGGTCTGAAGTTGTGCTATTGAAGTATGCTGGTCCAAGTAGTCTAAAGAACAAGAATAAATCTGTTTCCCCTGATACTACTCGAGCGAGAACAAGTATTCAGAAGATAGAGGCAAGCCAGGCAAGCACTTCAAGGAATATCTTTTCTCATTCTCACACTTGGTCTCATGGGAGACGACAAGGTTTAAAAAAAGGGGGCAACTTATGATATATTCCCTAAAAAAGGAGAGACATGGGCCCTCTTCAAGAACTGGAATATAAACCGGCGCATTGATGAGAAAAGAAAGTATGAATATGAATTTGTGGAAATTTAGTCAGGCTATGATGAGAATAATGGTGTGCGGGTCTCATATTTGGAGAAGGTGAAGGGTTTCGTGAGTCTATTTAGGCAAAAAAAAAAAAAAAAAAAAAAAAAAAAAAAAAAAAAAAAAAAAAAAAAAGAGGACGAGCAGACGGTAATAGGAAAAGGGAGTGATAAGTACAGATTCAAACACATGGTTCCGTCCGTTAGAATGAGTGGAGAAGAAAAAAAAGGTGTTCCAAAAGGGTCTTATGAACTTGATCCAGCTGCTCTGCCTCAATCAATATTCGAACAGCTTAATTTGTGAGACCTCTAAATAATTATGTGTTGTTCTTTTAGATGTTTTTATTTTGCTGGTAATTCGATTAGCCAAATCCTTTGGTTTACCATTGTGAAAATTCTTAATTTTGGACCCCGGGAAGACTTATGCTTAAATTAATATAATGCTTAGCGAGTCATTCTGATTTGGTAAACTATTTTTAATAAGAATTTATCTTAAGTTTGTTTTTGACGTTCCATTACGGAATACTTCCTTGCTTACATGACAATCTTTTATCCGTATTTTTTGATATTTGCAGGTTGATACAACAATATATCAAACACAGCGTAAAAAAACCGTCATGGGTTCCACAACATTTCCCCATATGAAGACATAACAGGAGCACATCCCGGTGACAAACGTAAAATAACTTAAAAAAATAACGTTTGGAGAAAACATATTCACACCTTTATGGAGAATACGTATTAACATTTGTATGTGATGGGGTTATTTATTTTACTTTTTGAAGTATTACTTCTCTCGAAATAACTTGGAAAGCTGCCAGGTACATTTCCTTCGCATTTGGGCCCTTTTAGCTTGGTGTTTATTTCATGACTGTGAAGCTTTAAAGGTACATTTAAATGATGTTGAAATATTCCTTGCACCACATTTTGCATTATAAGCAAGGACATTTTACCTGAAAATGAGTGTGACTATGTTCGACTATTCCATATGTTTATGAGTTTTGGTCGATTTTTTTGGCACATTCAGGTAAACGTTATGATAATTGACATAAATGATGACGTTTCCAGGACCTTTATTGAGCTCTTGGGTCTTGGTTTAGAGGATGGTGTTCACAGTCATAGCCTACCTATTAATAATATGTAAGATAATAATTAAATGTTTTGTACCAATAAACCATCTTCCACATGTTTACAGTTATTAACGAAAATTATTCATGAGCTTATATTATGAATCATGAGAGAGTAGCATGATCTCACCATTTGACATGCTCACCCTTTTTGCATATTTTAGTATAAAAAATGTGATGTAACTCAAACATGTATGTGTAGTAGTGCACAATTTAATCTTCGTTAGAGATATCAATTTAGATTTTAGACCCAATTACGTATTAATTGGTTAGTAAGGTAAATATTTATCTAAAATTAGGCAATAAGGTTAATGTTTATCTTAAATGGGTCAAATAGATAATAAAAAAATGCAAAATGGATGAGCATGTCGAATGGTCTGAAAGTCGCATAAGGCGTATTTATATTTTAAGAAATCATTGTTAGTATATTAATTCATCATTATCTCGCCCTTTTGTAAGGTATCTACGAAGAAGTTGACGATTTTTTTAGTATATTAATTCGTTTTTATCTTTGTATTATGATATGATTTTATGTTTATTTATCGATTACAAGTTTCATTGTTGGTATTGAGATCAACTTAATGCCTTTGGTCTTTTCACCTCAGTGGCAAGAGAAGGCCAGTAGTTTCTTTTCCTCTTCATGTAACTAACTTATTGATGCCCCACAACAGTAGATATGCTAATATCAATCCCGTTACCTTATAATGGATTTATTTGGGTTGTATTTTATGTTCAATAGGTCTGGTGCGTTAATTTTTTCTAACTTAGTTAAATTACAGATTGAATCGATAGGTTGAAAGTCTCCCAAAATTTTTCAAACATTTGAATCTTTAAAAATCGCTATACTAAAAGATCTAGAATTAAATTATAGTATGCTTTAAGTAGTGAAACGTTCCTAATAGGTTTTTTCCCTTTGAATTTGGTTACTGAACAACCTGTCCAAGGGGTTAAGTCTAACACATACTTAGATTGTAAACTTTCAGAGGGAAGACTTTGTCTTTGATTATGTTCGTTTTGCAATAATAAAGTTTATGGAATGAAAGGACTTACGAGATCTTATTAAAAAAATATAGTTAGAGCTACTATTGACCCTTTTTTAGACGTTATATATTTTCCAATTTGACCTATTAGAGATTATGTGGGGGCGTTTGGATTAGCTTATTTAGCTCACTTATGTGCTTATTTGATTTTGGTTAAGATGATAAGCTGACATTTTAGATCTTATTAACTTTAGCTTATTGGCTTAACCCAATAAGGTGAAGTTGATCCGGTCAAAATCTAGCTTGGAAATTAATAGAATCTCCTAAGTTTCAAAATAATCTGGAAAGAATAGGCTTATAAGACGTAAGTCAATAGTTTGTGTTTGTGGATAAGTTGAGGTACAAGATTGAAGCAACAGGTTGAGTTTGTGTTTCAATGTAAGTGTTGCGCTTTCTTTCATTTTAATGAAAAATGCATGTTCACAAGATTCCATTTTTGTACAACAGATTACCAAGAAGGATGGTGATATGTTTGAGTTCTACCACAGATGTATACGAGCTAATGGTGTTTGTGAATGGTCATGTATTGACACAAGATAAAGTTGCGGAAATTTATTCAGAGTAAATTACATGTAATATGAGTACTAACCATGCGTGCGCGGTGTCTCATTGAGATTAAACATTAAAGTAAATTTACATAAATCTACTTTGTATATTTTAATTGTTCTATAAATTTTAACGTTCATTTAATTTTAGATCATATACTATGTTGTTACAAAAAAACTTTCTATATTTTAATTGTTCTATAAATCTTCCCATCCTTAAATATGAATTTCAATTGACTAATACCATTAAAAGAATAATTATAAGTCATGTCCGTCTCTTTATTAATACATAAATTATAACTGTAAAAGATCACTAATATATGTACATGACTAAATTAAAATGTAAATTACAAGTCATGCCCGCCCATCGGGCGGGCTTTGAAACTAGTATATATATATATATATATATATATATATATATATATATATATATATATATATATATATATATATATATATATATATATATATATATATATATATATTTATATATATACATATGTCTATCTTGTATCCATGAACTATTCACCTTGCTCCTTCCTGTCCCATTGCATTTAGATCATAAGTATCTATCATTTCACTTTAATATTTTTAGGTGTCATTAAGGATGATTATGTGTGACAATGGGCTTAAGTGATTCTCTTGAAGCATGACTAGCTTCCATTTCAAATCCTTCACGTGCAACTTCTTGATTATCATGATCAAAACATCATGTTTAAAACTTCTTTCTTTTGAATGAAATATTTTTTTTAACTAAAACTTCTTTCGTAATCATTACTTTAATCAAAAACAAGATTGAAATTTTCTTTATGTTTTGTTTTTCTTCACATTATGAAACAAAATTCAATCTACGTTATTGTAATGCTCACTTGAATTTTCTTCAAAACATTGTTGAATAAAACTAAAAACGTTTTGCTTAAAACACATTTAACTTTCTCACATGTGTCATACACCTCTATTGGAAATGACATTCACAATTTAATCAAATCATTTCATGAGAATCATGACTTGCCCATATGGATCTTGTTTGTAACAAGTCTTGAAGTCCATATAATCATATCCACCTATTTGTTACTTGTTAACAATCATCAATATGTTTGCTCTAGGCTAAATGTTATCATTTTCATATAGTTGCACATTTAGCTTATTTGCCTTATTGCCTCCTTAATTGCATATCTTAATTGAAAAATAAATAGATAGCATGATTATTAGAAATTTATTGCTTATTTCAATTATTTCTATATCACTATCTACATTCATGAATAGTATGCCCTACATTGCCTCAAAGAGTTGAACTTACTTGAATCCAAATCCAAAAACACAACCTTTTTGAAAATTTTCTGCCAAAAACCCATTTCTGGCATTCTGGGAATCACCAGATGGGCGGCCCCCTTAATTATATAAGGCGGCCCCCTTAATGATTAAGGGGACCGGCCCCTAATTAAGGGGACCGGCCATCTGATGGTCGGGGATACTGTTTTCTTTATCACTTTTTGACCCACTTCAACCTATACTACCCAAAATTCACAAACATATTTTGTCCCTTGTTATCCCTCAAAACTTACATTCCTAAACCACATTTCTCATACACTATAAATACCCTCTTACCATCATTAATGCCATCATACCCAAACATGTCATCTCCCAACAACCAAAAACCTAAGATTTCAAGAACCGCAAGGATCTCCGTCAAACCCGTTTGGAGGAGGAAACTTGATTCTTGTCATAACTCAAGTGATGTTGTTCCAAGTCAACCAACAACTAAACCTCAATCCCACACTAATGACTCATCTCACAACCTATCATCCACTCATGCTCTCATTAATGCTTCTTCACTTGATGAGCATGCTCAATCCCAAAACAACAATCCCAACCTCTCAATCAACACCTCACATGTTGCTCATTTAACAAAAACACCATCATCTCATGAAGAACCTCTTCCATCCATATCATGCTTTCATGATTACCCAAGCTCAATCATGTCTCCACCACCAAGAGTACCACCACCACATCCTACAACCTCACATGCCATTCCTATGTTGCATGTTCAAACCTTCACCCAAGACAACTATCATGCTCCTCCACCATCACCTTCCTCCGAACACTTGAAGTTTGTTGAGGAGCTAAAAGAGGCTCATGAGCTTAGTGCTCTTTTAGCATTACATCTTGCTCAACGCAATTTGGATCCACCCCAATCAAGCTCACCATCATCACCACACAACAATAACCAAATTGTGAAGCATGTTAACAATTGCCCTTGTTGCATCTTCCTCCAACAACAAACCATTGCATTGAATGAGCACTTTACTTGGATTGAGTATCTTCTTACTAGATCTCAACAAACATCATCACTTGAACAACATCAAAACTCTCTACCAACAAACCCAACTTCAATTCCACCACCTCCAAGCTCCACATCTCCAAACTCACCAACATCCATGCAACTAAAAGTTTACCTCCACTAAACCACCAAGCATTTTATATGCTTATGTTTCTCATTTTCAAATAAGACTCCTTAACCATTTTGGGATTCAAGAAAGTTTGGTGACACTCCTTGTTGGCACATTAGGATGTTCTACTTTGTTTGTAATTCTATTTTTATGGCCTTTGTAACAATGATTATGGGTTGACATAATCATTTTCTATTATTGAATGATTTAATATATGTTTCGAATTATCCTTGCCATGCTTACTAGTTGTTGATGTTATGATATATGTGTTTGCTTGTGCCATGCTTGTGCTTCTAATATTTTTCTTGCAAGAATTCCATTACTCGAACCCTTGGTGCCCTCAAACGAGGGGGGGGGGGGCATACATCAAGGGGGAGTTTTCTACCCGTTTAAACTTCTCTCACGAAGCTTACTCGGCCTAACCTTTTTGATTCTACAAAAAGAGGGAGAAGTGAATGTAAACTTACTAAATACTTGTCTAAAAATTAATTTTTGGATTTAATAAGTTTAGGTTTTGTAATCATCAAAAAGGGGGAGATTGTTGATATAAATAATTGACTAAAAACATTATTCATATCTTTCGATATCTCTATGTTTTGATAATCACAAAACTTAAACTCATCAAACCAAATATTATGACGTAAACAAGTATTTAGTGGTAAATAATCACTTTCACCAACTAATCACTTAAGGTATGAATAAACAAAGTGTTTAGTGCAATTTATGATCAAAGGGGTATTTAATCAACTAATACAAAGTTTATTTAAATTATATTATATATTTTTGAAAAACACTTTTGGTAATAAAGAAAAATGTTTTAATCATACTAAATATATGATTTCAAATTTTTAACCAAAATCAGTTAGTTTTTCACCAAATAAACTTTCCCCACTAAAAGACAAAGATTCTGGCCGTTTCAGCTGGGCGGCCCCCTTAATTATAAGGGGCGGTCCCCTTAATTTTAAGGGGACCGGCCATGATTTAAGGGGACCGGCCACGCTCCTCTGTCAGAATCTGTTGCCTATAAATACCACCTTAAACCTGGATTTTTTCCTTACCTTTTTGCACAAAAACTTTCTGATTCAAATCTCCATTTCAATCCTAAAAATCCTTTGATCATACAATTCATAAGCCTTTGTTTCCAAGTGATCCAAAGCCTCATTCTTTCAAGTGCAAAGAGAAGAATACTCCTACTTATCAAGACTAGGAGTATTACAACTTAGTATCATCTTGCTATCTAAGTTGTTTATTTAGTTCATCTTATATATCATTTTCTGCCTTGTGAACATTGTGTATACATTGGTTAGATAGATTTAGATATAGAATCTAGATCCATTGAAGGTGTGAAGTTGTATTAGTTGTGAAGAAGTAGAGGTGGATAGGATTTGTGTTAAAAGAAATAAGTCGTAATTGCATATTGAAGTGGAGATAGTTGTGAAGACAAAGAAGTTGAAGCTTTGAAGTTGAAAAGACCTTGAAGCCTAGAAGTTGTGAAGTAGTACATATCTTGGGGTAGTGGATAGGACTTAGTAGTGAAGGTGTGAAGAAACAAGTGGCGTGAAGAAAAAGAGTTAGGAAGTATTAAGTGGTGAAGAAGCTAGGAGCAAAGTAGAAAGTTGTGAAGAAATTTGAAGTGTAGAAGATTGGTGTGAAGAAGATTGGTGTGAAGAAGTTGTGTTGAAGTTGTGATTATGGTGTGACATTGTTGTGGTGTGCTAATTGGTGTGTAAGGTTTTCTCCGCCATAAAGGAGGTTTTTGATCTAGTGAAGAAAACTCTCGAGTAGGTGACTCGGGGAGTGGAGTAGGGCAAGGAAGGTGTCCTTGTAGCCGAACCACTATAAATCCTTTGTCTCTCGGTTTGATCTTTCCATCTCTCACTCTTTGATTAGTTACTTACTTGCATATCATTCATAGTTACAATTGCTTGTGTGGTGCGTATGTTGATTTCACATAAAGATCAAACAAAAATTCATTCATAAAACTAATTTTACAAAAACCAACCAAGTGCATAATTTTATATCAAAACACTTATACATACATATGCTTACATAAGACATAAGAAATTGTATATTCTTTCCAAACATTATACATAAGTATTGCTTATACAAAATCATAAATTAACTTGTATCTACATTTGTGCATTAAAGTGATTTAAAATTTCTGACAAATCTTAGAAGCCAAGTTTTACAAAACAAATAAAACAAAAAAGACGTAAAACTATTCAACCCCCCCTTCTAGTTTTCCACGTACTTCTTATCAAGAAGCGGTAACTTCCTCAGAAGGGCCTCAATGGAAAGAAGCCATTAAAAGTGAAATAGATTCTATTTTACAAAATCATACTTGGGAACTCGTGGATTTACCGCCTGGTTGTAAACCACTAGGCTATAAATGGATCTTCAAGAAGAAGTTGAAAGCCGATGGCACCATTGACAAGTACAAAGCAAGATTGGTAATCAAAGGATTTAGACAACGTGAAGGTCTAGATTACTTTGATACATATTCGCCTGTTACACGAATAATATCGATCAGGATGATACTTGCTATTGCCGCTTTAAGAAATTTGAAAATTCACCAAATGGATGTGAAAACGGCTTTTCTAAACGGAGATTTAGAAGAAGAATTCTACATGAACCAACCTGAGGGTTTCGTAGCTCCTAGACAAGAGAACACAGTTTGTAGGCTTGTTAAGTCATTATATGGCTTAAAGCAAGCTCCCAAACAGTGGCATCAAAAATTTGACCACACCATGCTAGAGAGTGGATTCAAAATTAATGAATGCGACAAGTGTGTTTATGTAAAAGACACAAGTAGTGGATATGTAATCTTGTGTTTATATGTTGATGATATGCTTATCGTTGGCAGTAACGACAAGATGGTCACATCTACTAAAGACATGTTGAAATCAAAGTTTGCCATGAAGGATATGGGTTTGGCTGATGTGATCCTTGGAATAAAGATCATACGAACTCAGAATGGACTTGTGTTGAGTCAAGCACATTATGTGATCACCCGTAAAATTTCCCTATGAATAGTAAAGTTATTCAAAAATTAATATATCATTACGTTAATTAATAACGTTTTTACCGATAACAAATTTTTTTTTTATTATTTATTTAAATATGCTATGATTACTCGGAATCACTACGATACTTAAAACCTTTTCTCTTCGTAACGATGCTCACACACATACCACTATAGTCTAATAATCGCGAGAATATAAAATTTTACCACTTACAAACTTACGTAACATAGTTTTAACAAAACGCGTCCGACAACGTAAAAGTCTCACTAATTAAATACTAAAATAATCACTAATTATAATTAACAATTTTACTAATCCTAATTAACCCAAAACCGGACCCTTAATTACCCTAAGCCCAAACAAAGCTCGGCCTGTTACTATTCATAAGCCCAAAACCAAATCAAGCCCAAATTCCTTTTGTTTTGTTTTCATTTTCACTCGACTAGGACTATTAGAAACGAGCATGGTACGCTCAAATCCTCCACACAACACCCCTATATTTTTACACGTACTCATTCCTCCCCTAGCCAACAATTAGGATGTCGAGTTTTAGCTTTTCACGTTGAGTCTAGGCACGTTTTTACGAGGCAAAGTAAATGTCCCTAAACCGATTTTATAAAATGTCAACATGTTCAAAACTCAACCATTTTGACCCACGGTTGTTTCTAAAACCTCCTAAACTCATTTTAAACTCAAATTAAGATCTAAGTTTTGCCAAATTACCAAAATCCCACAAGCCACGACCAATATACAAATCGGTTCACTAGAAAATGTGTAGTCGACATGCATGTATAAGCCAAACAAGTACTCCCTTGAATTAAGCACACACAATTCCTTATTTTACTCCCTAGTGAAAGTACCTTGGTCCTTTTATACTATATATATCTAGTACCATTCGTGTATAAGTTTTCAAAGCCCACGTTTTCTTTCTTTGATGAGTGAAATGTCAACACAAGAAACCAAAACCTTGAGTGTTTAGTACCACTCTTACAAGTTAGACTTTTTGAAAACACGTAACCATCCAATCACTTTAAAATTTGGATACTAGAACACCCTAAGAACCCTTTATATACCGCATGCATGCATGCATGCTACGTTTTCCACTTCCATGCAAACTAAAAACTTCACCAAATAATTCTAAGTAATGAGCTAGGAGTTGGTCGAAGCTTTGGGTAGGAAATAAGGAGATTCGTGTGGCTTTAGGAGAAGCATTGGGTTGTTTGTGAACCTTGGTCGAGCAAACTAACATACTACGTACTCACCTCACTTAGTTCTCGACACTACGTCCCTCTTTCCCCCACCATTTGGTGTCGTAAGTCTCTAAAAGACTCATTTCAATTCCTTTTAATATACATTTAGTTGCATTACATTGTTACACGACACACACAAACGCACCTCATTATTTAAAATTTATATAAACGACCTATATATATTATACGACCTTCTATATATTTGACACCCTAAGAAATAAGCTACGTAAAGATTTGAAACTAAAACACAACGTATGAACCATTTCGAAGTACATTCCTAGCGTACCATAACCCTTTTGAAAAACTCAAATATTTTTCTAAGTCTTTTATTTACAAAAATTCGTCCAAGACTAGTCCAAAACACGCGCATATCTTTACAAATTACTTAACGAGCATAACTTTTTATTTCACAAACCAATAGACCTCGTGTCATACAATCAATTTTGTGTAGAAACTTTGTAACGAAAATCACATTAGAACTTAGTAATCGAGCCAAAGCAATCGACCAAGAAACGATTTTGAAAAGTTAAAGAAATACCGATTGGGCCTTAAGGCCCAATCATTTCAAAATAAGCCAAGGGAATAAGCTGAGGGTATAAGCTATTGGACAACTTATTCACGATCCAAACCTTAGCCCTAAGCAAAGCCCAAAAACCCCGTAAGCCCATTGGACCTAAAAATACTAACGGGCCTTAAATTTTCGTTAATAAGCCCATAAGCTAACCATGAATTTTTTTGAACTAATAAGCTGTCGAAATAAGCTTAATAAGCTGATTCGAAACTATTTAGAAAAAGAAAACATTAAGTTTTGAAAATATTAATTTTGGACTAGATTTGCAAAAATTATGAAATTCGGGTAAAAAATGTAAATATTTCAAAGTTTCGGTAAAAATATGTCATTTCGTAAACTTTTAGGATAAAAACTGATTTTTGTAAACTTTAGGGTGGAAAGGGTAAGAAAAATAAAGTTTTGGACAGTAATTATATTTAATTTTGGACTAACGGCGTAACGCTAACGCCGTTAGGGTAAAAAGTGTAAACTTTTGAAAATGCAAGGGCCGTATACAAAAATTGATATTTTCATTTTTATTTTTATTTTTACGAGTTCCCGTCACGACGTTACATTTATTTTCAAACTATTATTATTATTATTATTATTATTATTATTATTATTATTAAACGTCACGTCTATTTTCAAACTAATATTATTATTACTATTATTATTATTATTAAATGTCACGTCTATTTTCAAACTATTATTATTATTACTATTATTATTAAACGTTAAGCATTATTTCAAATCATCATTACTATTTTACGTGATATTTATATATATACATAACTAAACCAAACGTACGACATACTATAAAACCAAAAGTCTTATTAAAAATAAATTAACAAATCTTGCATTCAAAAACTACTCGCGATTTAAGACTATCAAACAATGAAAAATTGCCAAATATTATCTAGGTCGTGTGTGGAGCCGTTCCCATTTTACAAACTGAGTATCGATATTTTTATTCACTAAACCACTAAGGTGAGTTCATAGCCCACTTTTATAAAACTGTTTTCGTGGGGAGATACATGCTTAAAAATCTGAACACAAGTATTTTCTTATATTATGCCTGAAATTGTTATTGCTTAAGTCCCTTTTTGCCAAAAGCCCCTCATATCATGAGCCTTAGTCACCCAGGAGGTGAACGTAAATAATTATGGATAGATCTATTAGGGATTGACCATCCCCGTTTGGGAGTTGGAGAAAACAACCAAACGCACTTTATTTGAAATCTAATAGGTTACTGGCAAGGACCTATCCCGAGGGCACTTGTTACTTTAATCCATCATTATGATGAGATCTGTTAATCGGCTGAGCGTCATGAGCTTAATGCAATAATAAATGATTTTAAACTTATAATTGTAATTTGATGAAATTATCACTATCGCTTGTGTTCAAACTACTAAACTTAAACCTATGAATATCACTCAACTTTTGTTGACTTTTAGCATGTTTATCTCAGGAAATTAATGCAAAGGAGCTCGAGGCATGGAGAGGGCATTAACCCTTATAAGGGTGTTAAATAAAATGTTTTTGTCATTCGCTTTTAATAACTCATATCATCTATGATATGTTAAAACAAATGGAACAACTTTGTATTTTGAAAACTTGCTTTTAAATGAATGATAAACATAATTTTAAAACGTCTCTTTGAGTCGTTTTCTATGACATGACTTCGATCCTTTAAGTAATACCCCACAAAGTCTTCCGCTGCACTAGTTGAAATTTAGGGGGTGTTACAGATTGGCATCAGAGCCATGGTTATAGAGAACCAGGTGTATTTTAAAACACTGGACTATAACTACGCTTTTAAAACAGACCAAATTTTATTTTTACAAAAGTCATGTTACGCCCTCCGTGCCTTCGCAGCTCCATCAACGGTTAGAAAATGTTATTCATCATATGCACTTTTTATAATGTTAACGTAGTTTATGATTATATTAATGACTTGCTTTACTATTCGGGATTTTATACAGTACCATGTCGTCATCTTCTTATCCTATCACCTTCTCATATGACTCAGACTCAGAAACTTCTCTCCCAATACCACCACCCTCATCACCTGCCCAAAACCGCAGACATAGGCATGTCCGTCAACTCCAGATTTACGAGCCAGAACCCTTTGGTAAACCTTTCAGACGATACGGAGGAGGTCCTGTCTGTAAACACATCCCTAGGAAACAAGTGCATGCGACGCTTACTCCACATATACCACCACCATCTCCACCTCTACCTACTCCACTCGTATCACCACCCCTAGTGATATTTCCCACATCGCCTATGACTGGAATTAGGCCATCACCATCCTCATCCCTTGAGCACCCTAGGACTATCCGACTATCCCCAGTCCCACCAAACACCGTCCTTTACCGAAAAATTACCACCGTACCCTTACCAACACCTGATTCACCAACCATTACTTCACTATCCGCTCCACCCCGTAGGAGGCCACGCATTGTAGTTTCATCCCTATCCGACCCCTGTGAACAAACCATAACCGAGACTACCTCCCGCCCTAAAACCCGTAGGAGGGTCGATGCTCGAAAATGGTCTTTCTTGCTTCCGATCCTTCAGTACTGGAGATCTCAGGAAGGTGCTCCAAGTGCTAGGGAACTAGGAGAGAGTTCATCCTCAGCTGCCTCTAGGATTCTTCCAGTTACCGGAGAACCCA
Source organism: Artemisia argyi (assembly GCA_030686995.1). Lineage (NCBI taxonomy): Eukaryota > Viridiplantae > Streptophyta > Magnoliopsida > Asterales > Asteraceae > Artemisia > Artemisia argyi. Next base: position 31,281,674 of record CM060678.1, read on the forward strand.
TCCACCATACCATACCCTTACTAGCCGCTAGGATAGCCCGCCATGAGGATCGTTTTGATGACATTGTTAGAGTTATCGATGATTTCCCACTAGAGCAGATTGAGGCTATAGGAGAAGATGTAGGAAACCTTGAGATTGGTCAGTTGGCTATGGAGGAGAGCTTTGAGTTGATGAGCACCCATCTGGAGGGGGCCATCGAGACGATACGTACCTTGGGAGGTATTGCTATCATGATGCAGGGAGAGATCGATTCGCAGGATGACGAGATCGACAGGATGAGCATCCAGGTCCTAAACCTGAGGAGTATGATTAGGGACACCCAGGCCACAGAGAGAGCCAGAGACTTGACTATAGAGACCATGATGACTATGATTGAAGACCTTCAGCGCGGAGTCAGAGGTGCACCAGGGAATCCATAGATCTGGGACATATCATTATAGCTAAGGACTATCTTAGCCTGCCAATGTGGCATTAATAAATAAATCTTGTGTTGTTATGTTTTCTTGTAAAACGAATGAACGAGACATTATTAATATTATATTGTCAGTTACTTTGTAATATATTGATGTTTATCTATGTTTTCTGTGGTTATATCTTTATGCGTTGTTGTGTTCTCATATATATATGTTGTCACAGGGCATGTCAGTCTATACAAACCAAACCAAGCATTTATATTTCTATTGTGTGTTGTGAATTATCCAAGCATGTTGTGTTGATTATTTATAATGTTATAAATTTTACGCGACAATTTCTCAACATAACATAGTTATATATGTGATATTGATAGAGCTATGGCTAGGACAAGGAGAGCGACTGCGACTACAACACCCGAAACCGCAACCCCTGTAACCGAAACATCCACACCGACTATGACTCCGGCTGATATCGAGAAAGCAATTGCTGACGGTGTAGCCGCTGGGTTAGAAGCAAATGCGCGAAATAGCGGCACCAGTTTACCACTAGGAGGAAGTGGAACCTCTGTACCCCGCAAGTGTACCTATAAAGATTTTATAGGTTGTCAGCCAACTTTTTACAAGGGTACAGAAGGAGTGACTGGACTTACTCAGTGGTTCGAGCGAACCGAAACAATCTTTCAGAGGAGTGGCTGTTCGGAGGACTGCAAAGTTACCTTTGCTACCGGAACCCTTTTGCAAGATGCTCTGTCTTGGTGGAATCCTATCACTCAGACCATGGGAATGACTGAAGCATTCCAACTCACCTGGACAGAATTCAAAGCAAAAATACTGAGGAAGTACTGCCCTCGTGCTGAGCTGAGAAAGCTAGAAGATGAGTTCCACGAGTTAATGGTGAAAGGAATTGACCTCAGGACATATAACAGGAGGTTCCAAGAACTATCAGCACTATGCCCCACGATGGTGCCGGATTTCGAAAGAACCCTGGAGAAATATGTTGAGGGAGTTCCTCGGAGCATCGAAGGAGATGTTACCTCGTCAAACCCACCAACTCTGGAAGTAGCAATGACGCTTGCTCAGAAGCTGTTGGACCGAGAGGTCAAGTGTAATAAGGAACTCAAGCGAAAGCTTGATGATAAAAGGACCACACACACCAACAGTAGCAACCACAACCACAACAACTCCAATCACAACTCTAGGAACAACAATCAGAACCGCCATAACTACAACCACCGCAACAGTCAACAGAACCCCCAGCAAGAGACTGCCAAAGCATACACCGCCACTGGAAGCGGGGGATATGCGGGTCCAAAACCATAATGCCACAGGTGCAAGTTACACCACTATGGGCAGTGCACCATTAAGTGTACCAAGTGTCAGAAAGTGGGCCACCAAGCTAAGGAGTGCAAGATCCCCGCTACCGGGAGCAATCTGCAACCCGTGACCCCAACATGCTACACTTGTGGAGAAATTGGCCATTACAGGAGCCAATGCACCAAAGGAAATGGTCAGGCAAACAACGCTCGTGGGAGAGCCTATGTGAGGGGAGAAGGAAATACGTCACAGAACCCAGACATAGTCACGAGTACGTTCCTACTCAATCATCATAGTGCTAGAGTATTATTTGACTCCAGAGCCGATAAGAGTTTTGTGTCTACTACCTTTGCCCCCTTACTTAACATAGCACCCTCTAAGTTAGATACCGCCTATGATATAGAAATGGCCAATGGAGATTTAATAGGCATAGACACCGCAATTCAGAATTGCACCATAACCTTAGAAAACGAAACCTTTCCCATCAACCTCCTGCCTACACAGCTAGGTAGTTTTGATGTCGTCGTCGGAATGGATTGGTTATCCAAAAACCATGCTAGAATCATCTGTGATGAGAGAGCAGTCCATATTCCATTTAACGGTGAAACTCTAGTTATCCAAGGCGATAAGAGTAAACCTCGACACGGTATCATCTCGTACATCCGAACGGTGAAATACTTGAATCAAGGGTGTCAAGTATTCATGGTTCGAGTAACGGAAGATAAATCAAAGGAAAGACGACTCGAGGACGTTCCCATCATCAAGGAGTTTCCAGAAGTTTTTCCTGATGATTTACCCGGCCTTCCACCTACCCGCCAAGTAGAATTCCAGATAGATCTCGTGCCTGGAGCAGGACCGGTGGCAAGAGCACCTTATAGGTTAGCCCCGTCCGAGATGAAGGAATTGGCCGAACAACTAGAAGAGTTGTCCGATAGGGGTTTCATCTGACCAAGTTCATCACCTTGGGGAGCTCCAGTCTTATTCGTTAAGAAGAAAGACGGAACTTTCCGAATGTGTATAGACTACCGAGAATTAAACAAATTAACCGTGAAGAATCGGTATCCTCTACCCAGGATTGATGATTTGTTTGATCAACTACAAGGATCGAGTGTCTATTCGAAGATCGACTTGAGATCAGGGTACCATCAACTAAGAGTTAAGGAGGAAAATATTCCCAAAACAGCTTTTAGGACTCGATACGGACACTTCGAATTCCAAGTGATGCCATTTGGTTTAACCAATGCGCCCGCAGTGTTTATGGATTTGATGAATCGAGTATGCAAACCATACTTAGATAAATTTGTGATTGTATTCATAGATGACATCTTAATCTATTCTCGCAACGAGAAAGAACGTGCGGAACACTTGAGGATCATCTTAGAGCTGCTCAAGAGAGAAGAGCTGTATGCGAAGTTCTCTAAGTGTGATTTCTGGATTAGGACTGTACAATTTCTGGGTCATGTTATCGATAGTCAAGGCATCCACGTAGATCCGACAAAGATTGAGGCCGTTAAGGATTGGGCAGCTCCTACCAACCCTACGGAAATACGCCAATTCTTAGGTCTTGCCGGCTACTACAGGCGATTCATTGAAGGTTTTTCAAAAATGGCCAAGCCTTTGACTGAGTTAACGCAAAAGAATAAGAAGTACAGTTGGGAGGAGAAGCAGGAATCAGCTTTTCAGTTGTTAAAGAAGAAACTCTGTGAAGCACCGATTTTAGCACTACCGGAAGGAAGTGAAGACTTCGTAGTGTACTGCGACGCGTCGTACCATGGTTTAGGTGAGGTACTGATGCAGAGAGAGAAAGTGATAGCCTATGCATCACGACAACTTAAGACGCATGAAGTAAACTATACAACTCATGATTTAGAATTAGGAGCGGTAGTATTTGCTCTTAAGATATGGAGACACTATCTGTACGGCACCAAGTGCACGGTATACACAGATCACAAGAGTCTTCAACATATCCTAGATCAAAAGGAGTTAAATATGAGACAACGTCGATGGTTAGAATTGCTTAGCGACTACGATTGTGAGATTCGCTACCATCCGGGAAAAGCAACGTCGTGGCAGACGCTTTAAGCAGGAAAGAACGAATAAAACCTCTCAGGGTTCGGTCATTGGGAATGACGGTTTATTCGCCTCTTCCATCGCAAATACTTCAAGCACAATCCGAAGCTTTTCAAGAAGAGAACAGACCAAATGAGAGAATCTACGGCATGCCGGAGAATTCAAATGGTTTTGTGAAGAGATCGAACGGAATGCTCTGTTTTAAGGATAGAAGTTGGGTTCCACTGTATGGAGGACTACGTGACCTCATCATGCATGAGTCGCACAAATCAAAGTACTCCATCCACCCAGGTTCCGACAAGATGTACCAGGATCTTAAGGAACTCTATTGGTGGCCAAACATGAAAGCCGACATAGCAGAGTATGTCGGAAAATGTTTGACTTGTGCGAGAGTGAAAGCAGAGTATCAGAAACCATCAGGATTGTTGGTACAACCAGAACTTCCCATGTGGAAATGGGAACGGATTACAATGGACTTCATCACCAAACTACCCAAGACATCAACAGGATATGATACCATATGGGTCATCGTTGATCGTCTCACCAAATCCGCCCACTTTCTGCCTATTAAAGAAACCGACGAAATGAATACACTCTCACAGTTGTACTTGAAAGAGATTGTTACTCGACATGGAGTGCCTATCTCAATCATCTCTGATCGAGATAGTCGATTCACGTCTCATTTCTGGAAATCTTTGCAAAAAGCTCTAGGAACTAAGTTAGACATGAGCACAGCTTACCATCCACAGACCGATGGTCAAAGTGAGAGAACCATCCAAACCTTAGAAGACATGCTCCGAGCATGTGTGATCGACTTTGGAAAAGGTTGGGACAAACACTTACCATTGGTAGAATTATCCTACAACAATAGTTACCACACTAGTATTAAGGCAGCCCCATTCAAAGCACTGTATGGAAGAAAGTGCAGATCACCCGTTTGTTGGCCCGAAGTAGGTGACGTACAACTCACCGGGCCCGAACTCATTCATGAGACAACGGAGAAAATAGTTAAGATCAAACAACGACTGCAAGCTGCAAGAGATAGGCAGAAAAGCTATGCCGACATAAGACGAAAACCTATGGAATTTCAGGTTGGAGATAGGGTAATGTTGAAAGTTTCTCCTTGGAAAGGAATGATACGCTTTGGAAAGCGTGGAAAGTTAAACCCTAGATACATCGGACCATTTAGCATCCTAGAACAGATTGGACCAGTGGCATATAAGCTAGAGTTGCCAGAAGAACTTAGCCGAGTACACCGTACCTTCCACGTGTCAAACCTTAAGAAGTGTTTATCCGATGAATCTCTAGTGATCCCACTCAAAGAAATTCAACTCGACGATAAACTTGTCTTTACGGAAGAACTAGTAGAAATCATGGATAGGGAAGTCAAACGATTAAAACAAAACCGTATTCCCATAGTCAAGGTTAGATGGAACTCTAAGCGAGGACCAGAATATACTTGGGAACGCGAGGACCAAATTCGTGCCAAATATCCCCATCTATTTTCTTAGACACCCCTGACGACCATCTTAGACTAGAATTCCGGGACGGAATTCAGAATGAGGGGTAGGTACTGTGATCACCCGTAAAATTTCCCTATGAATAGTAAAGTTATTCAAAAATTAATATATCATTACGTTAATTAATAACGTTTTTACCGATAACAAATTTTTTTTATTATTTATTTAAATATGCTATGATTACTCGAAATCACTACGATACTTAAAACCTTTTCTCATCGGAACGATGCTCACACACATACCACTATAGTCTAATAATCGTGAGAATATAAAATTTTACCACTTACAAACTTACGTAACATAGTTTTAACAAAACGCGTCCGACAACGTAAAAGTCTCACTAATTAAATACTAAAATAATCACTAATTATAATTAACAACTTTACTAATCCTAATTAACCCAAAACCGGACCCTTAATTACCCTAAGCCCAAACAAAGCTCGGCCTGTTACTATTCATAAGCCCAAAACCAAATCAAGCCCAAATTCCTTTTGTTTTGTTTTCATTTTCACTCGACTAGGACTATTAGAAACGAGCATGGTACGCTCAAATCCTCCACACGACACCCCTATATTTTTACACGTACTCATTCCTCCCCTAGCCAACAATTAGGATGTCGAGTTTTAGCTTTTCACGTTGAGTCTAGGCACGTTTTTACGAGGCAAAGTAAATGTCCCTAAACCGATTTTATAAAATGTCAACATGTTCAAAACTCAACCATTTTGACCCACGGTTGTTTCTAAAACCTCCTAAACTCATTTTAAACTCAAATTAAGATCTAAGTTTTGCCAAATTACCAAAATCCCACAAGCCACGACCAATATACAAATCGGTTCACTAGAAAATGTGTAGTCGACATGCATGTATAAGCCAAACAAGTACTCCCTTGAATTAAGCACACACAATTCCTTATTTTACTCCCTAGTGAAAGTACCTTGGTCCTTTTATACTATATATATCTAGTACCATTCGTGTATAAGTTTTCAAAGCCCACGTTTTCTTTCTTTGATGATTGAAATGTCGACACAAGAAACCAAAACCTTGAGTGTTTAGTACCACTCTTACAAGTTAGACTTTTTGAAAACACGTAACCATCCAATCACTTTAAAATTTGGATACTAGAACACCCTTAGAACCCTTTATATACCGCATGCATGCATGCTACGTTTTCCACTTCCATGCAAACTAAAAACTTCACCAAATAATTCTAAGTAATGAGCTAGGAGTTGGTCGAAGCTTTGGTTAGGAAATAAGGAGATTCGTGTGGCTTTAGGAGAAGCATTGGGTTGTTTGTGAACCTTGGTTGAGCAAACTAACATACTACGTACTCACTTCACTTAGTTCTCGACACTACGTCCCTCTTTCCCCCACCATTTGGTGTCGTAAGTCTCTAAAAGACTCATTTCAATTCTTTTTAATATATATTTAGTTGCATTACATTGTTACACGACACACACAAACGCACCTCATTATTTAAAATTTATATAAACGACCTATATATATTATACGACCTTCTATATATTTGACACCCTAAGAAATAAGCTACGTAAAGATTTGAAACTAAAACACAACGTATGAACCATTTCGAAGTACATTCCTAGCGTACCATAACCCTTTTGAAAAACTCAAATATTTTTCTAAGTCTTTTATTTACAAAAATTCGTCCAAGACTAGTCCAAAACACGCGCATATCTTTACAAATTACTTAACGAGCATAACTTTTTATTTCACAAACCAATAGACCTCGTGTCATACAATCAATTTTGTGTAGAAACTTTGTAACGAAAATCACATTAGAACTTAGTAATCGAGCCAAAGCAATCGACCAAGAAACGATTTTGAAAAGTTAAAGAAATACCGATTGGGCCTTAAGGCCCAATCATTTCAAAATAAGCCAAGGGAATAAGCTGAGGGTATAAGCTATTGGACAACTTATTCACGATCCAAACCTTAGCCCTAAGCAAAGCCCAAAAACCCTGTAAGCCCATTGGACCTAAAAATACTAACGGGCCTTAAATTTTCGTTAATAAGCCCATAAGCTAACCATGAATTTTTTTGAACTAATAAGCTGTCGAAATAAGCTTAATAAGCTGATTCGAAACTATTTAGAAAAAGAAAACATTAAGTTTTGAAAATATTAATTTTGGACTAGATTTGCAAAAATTATGAAATTCGGGTCAAAAATGTAAATATTTCAAAGTTTCGGTAAAAATATGTCATTTCGTAAACTTTAGGATAAAAATTGATTTTTATAAACTTTAGGATGGAAAGTGTAAGAAAAATAAAGTTTTGGACTTAAAAAGTAATTATATTTAATTTTGGACTAACGGCGTAACGCTAACGCCGTTAGGGTAAAAAGTGTAAACTTTTGAAAATGCAAGGGCCGTATACAAAAATTGATATTTTCATTTTTATTTTTATTTTTACGAGTTCCCGTCACGACGTTACATTTATTTTCAAACTAGTATTATTATTATTATTATTATTAAACGTCGCGTCTATTTTCAAACTAATATTATTATTAAACGTCACGTCTATTTTCAAACTATTATTATTATTACTATTATTATTAAACGTTAAGCATTATTTCAAACCATCATTACTATTTTACGTGATATTTATATATATACATAACTAAACCAAACGTACGACATACTATAAAACCAAAAGTCTTACTAAAAATAAATTAACAAATCATGCATTCAAAAACTACTCGCGATTTAAGACTATCAAACACTGAAAAATTGCCAAATATTATCTAGGTCGTGTGTGGAGCCGTTCCCATTTTACAAACTGAGTATCGATATTTTTATTCACTAAACCACTAAGGTGAGTTCATAGCCCACTTTTATAAAACTGTTTTCGTGGGGAGATACATGCTTAAAAATCTGAACACAAGTATTTTCTTATATTATGCCTGAAATTGTTATTGCTTAAGTCCCTTTTTGCCGAAAGCCCCTCATATCATGAGCCTTAGTCACCCAGGAGGTGAACGTAAATAATTGTGGATAGATCTATTAGGGATTGACCATCCCCGTTTGGGAGTTGGAGAAACAACCAAACGCACTTTATTTGAAATCTAATAGGTTACTGGCAAGGACCTATCTCGAGGGCACCTGTTACTTTAAGATGAGATCTGTTAATCGGCTGAGCGTCATAAGCTTAATGCAATAATAAATGTTTTTAAACTTATAATTGTAATTCGATGCAATTATCACTATCGCTTGTGTTCAAACTACAAAACTTAAACCTATGAATATCACTCAACTTTTGTTGACTTTTAGCATGTTTATCTCAAGAAATTAATGCGAAGGAGCTCGAGGCATGGAGAGGGCATTAACCCTTGTAAGGGTGTTAAATAAAATGTTTTTGTCATTCGCTTTTAATAACTCATATCATCTATGATATGTTAAAACAAATGGAACAACTTTGTATTTTGAAAACTTGCTTTTAAATGAATGATAAACATAATTTTAAAACATCTCTTTGAGTCATTTTCTATGACTTGACTTCGATCCTTTAAGTAATACCCACAAAGTCTTCTGCTGCTCTCGTTGAAATTTAGGGGGTGTTACACATTACGTGGACAAAATTCTGAATACTTATAATGCAGGGGATTCCGGCCTAGCTATAACTCCAATTGACACCAGCAAGCATCTATCTAAAAATAGAGGCGCAGGTGTTGCCCAATTAGAGTATTCAAGAATTTTTGGCATGTTAATGTACTTAAATGACAAGTACCCGACCTGACTTAGCATATGCTGTTAGTAGGCTAAGTAGGTATACTAGTAATCCAAGTTACGCACATTGGGGAGCTATGACTAGGGTATTTCATTATCTGAGATACAGTCGCGATTATGGACTGCATTATGAAAGATATCCAGCTGTTATTGAAGGATACAGTGATGCAAATTGGATATCTGACATAAAGGATTCTAGATCGACTAGTGGATATGTGTTTACACTAGGAGGGGCAGCTATATCTTGGAAGTCTTCCAAGCAAACTGTTATAGCTAAGTCCATGATGGAATCAGAATTTATCGCGTTAGATAAATGCAGACAAGAGGCGGAATGGCTACGACAATTCATAGAGGACATACCAAGGTGGCCTAAACCGGTAACGGCCATTAGTATACATTGTGATAGTCAATCGGCAATTGGCAGAGCTCATAGCATAATGTATAATGGAAAGTCCAGACATATCCGTCGTTGACATAATTCGATACGACAACTACTCTCAACAGGAGTTATCTCAATTGACTATGTAAAGTCAAAGGATAACATTGCGGATCCACTTACGAAAGGCTTAAGCAGAGAGTTAGTTAGTAAGTCGTCTAAAGGAATGGGACTAAGGCCCTTGAAGGAATGAGTTTCTATGAAGGAAAACCTAACCCAGTTGACTGGAGGTCCCAAGATCTGGGTTCAATAGGACAACCTAATCATAGAAATGTGGGGGAAGTCACGTCAATGTCGGGGAGTTACTTATATATTGTAACTTCCTAGTCCATTCCTATAACAAATGTGACTTGTTGAGAGGTTAAACATATGGCTTTTTATGATTCAGGATGAAATCATAAAGCATAATGGTTCAAGATGAAATCACAAAACATGTGTTTTTAATGATTCAAGATGAAATCACCTATGTGAGAGAGAAGTGGGGTCGCTTCGAAGGGAATTGTGGGGGGCGCAATTCCTAAAAGCTCTTGCGGAACCAGGCTAGTATTCATGACCATAACGAATACGACTATGAGGACTTGACAAGGTCAGGGAGAGTCTTGTGTGAGTGTGTATTGTCGTCTACGTAAACAGATGTTGAGTTCAAGGACATAGCGTCTACTCAGATCTAGGAGACTAAGTGCATCTCACAAGGGAAGGTTCAAAGGGTCACACCTACCTATCCTATGCAAGACTTCACCGCAGAAATTTCGCTGAAACTTTCGTGTGTTTTCGACCGATCTCCATTCATGTGGGGGATTGTTGGAAAAATAAGTTTTGCAAAGTGGTTTTTGCAAACTTTGGACATAATTTAATGTATGTATATGTTACATATATTTATGTTTCTTGGGGGCGTTTTGTTCTCCTCCAAGAGAGCTTTGTAACGAGCTAAAGTATGTCCAAAATGGAGTAGAAATGAATGAGATATCGTGTTTCAAAGTGAGGCATATGAAACACAGAAAAGGAAAAGTCGCACATCGCCTAGTGAAGGAAGTGAAGACTAGTTTATAAGGATTTCCTTGTACTAGCGTTCAAATTCCTTTAGATGAGCTATGCTCCCACTCCTACGTGCGTGCGCGCAGGGGGGGGGGGTGCAGATTGTGGGATTTCTGGGCCAAAATGAGTTCGAAGCTTCAGAACTCATGCGAGCCCGCGCGACCTGCGGACACGAATGCAGCTCTAAAACCTCGCTTACGTGCCTATATTTTTGCTGCTAGTTTCAGGTCGCAGTTTCCAAATTCTGTATTGATCTATTTCAGGAATAGATTGAAACTTATTATACAAGTGTGCAGAATATTTTGTGTGCAGTATAAATGATATCAAATCGTGTTATTGATTTAACAGATTTGCATATCTGTTTATTTTTTAGCTAATATTCTGTCTTGCTAAACAAGATAGGTTTAGGCTATAAAATAAACCTATGCTCATTCGGCTTAAGACACAGAAAACGTACCTCCATACCATTCGATTTCCAGCAGTAATATTCGATCAGAAACGCACAAGCTTTCCGTGATCTTTCAGGCAAGTAAGTCAAGTCCGGCTGTACAACAGCTTTGAACGTTGTACCCTGGGAAACAGACATCGAATCTGTTTTAAGGGAATCATGTTTACACGAGCCTCGTTCCGTAACCTTTACTGCTTTCTTTTATTTACGTTATATAGTATCTGTCTTCTGCTTCTACACCTTTCTGTCTGTACTTTATTTTCTGTTATTTACATTCTGTTAAGTTTATTATTTTCATTGTAATCTGATTTATTAATAAAAGTGTACACCGTTTCCTACAGTCTTAAAACAGATTCGGTTTAACCGAATTAAAACACTTTGTTTAAATCAGATTAATTATTTTAACAGATTTATAAACTGTTTTCTATCGAGACCTTGTTGAGTTTCTTTGGAAATCAGTTTTAATTAAACAAATTTAATTTACAGATTTGGTGTACAGATCTATAACGTTTTTTTTAAGCAGTTGTTCTAATCAGTTTATTGAAACCAACATTGAGTTTCTATTAACTGACTTATCGAAACCAAGATAGAGTTTCGTTGAGTCAGATCTGGTACAAGTAGATACCGATTTGCAACAGTTTGTTTGACTGTTTGTGTTTGATTTTCAGGCAAGATGACAAACACTACTCCTCCTGGGACTACTACTGTGCATGTGTCTGGTGCGCCAGTGACCAACACAGTTGTTAATCATGCTGAGAAACCAGAAAAATTCAATGGGCAGAATTTTAAGAGGTGGCAATAGAAGATGTTCTTTTATCTCACTACTTTGAACCTTGCGCGGTTCTTAAAAGAGAACCCACCTCAAGTGGAAACTCCTGCTGAAGGTCAATCCTCTAATCAACAGGCTGTGCAAGCCTTGGAAGCATGGAAGCATTCAGGTTTTTTGAGTCACAACTATGTTCTGAATGGTTTGGTTGACTCTTTGTACAACGTGTACTGCAAGACCAAGACTGCCAAAGAATTATGGGAGTCATTGGAACGCAAGTACAAAACTGAGGATGCTGGTACAAAGAAGTTCGTGGTAGCACGCTTTTTGGATTACAAGATGGATGATTCAAAGAAAGTGATGATTCAGGTTCAAGATCTGCAGATTTTGCTACACGACATTCAATAAAATGAATGGTATGTTTAAGCTCAATGTAATGGTTGTTAAGAATGATATCAATAAAATGAATTCTTCTGCTTATTTGATTGAGTCTTCTAATGTGTGGCATGGCCGTCTTGGACATGTAAATTTTAATTCAATGCGCCGTTTGATTAAATTTAACTGCATACCTAATTTCCATATTGACTCAAAATATAAATGTGAAACTTGTGTTGAAGCTAAACTTACAAGAGCATCTTTCAAATCGGTTGAACGAAAAACCGAACCACTTGATATGATACACACTGACATATGTGATTTGAAATCACTACCCACAAAAGGTGGCAATAAGTACTTTATCACATTTATTGATGATTGTACAAAGTAATTCTATGTTTACTTGTTAAAAAGTAAAGATAAAGCTATAGACAAGTTTGTTCTATACAAAAACGAAGTTGAGAATCAACTTAATAAGAAAATCAAGGTTGTACGAAGTGATAGAGGAGGTGAATATATGTCTCCATTTGCTGATCTATGTGCTAAACATGGAATTAGACACGAATTTACTGCTCCTTATTCACCTCAGCAAAACGGTATTGCCGAAAGGAAGAACTGTACCTTGAAGGAAATGGTTAATGCCATGTTGATAAGTTCTGGTTTAAGCCAGGACATGTGGGGGGAAGCCATTCTAACGGCTACTTATCTTTTAAATAAGATACCTCGTAAGGAAAAAGAAGAGACCCCTTATGAACTATGGATGGGAAGAAAACCATCATATCAGTACTTACGAGTGTGGGGGTGTCTAGCAAAGGTAGCTATACCGACTCCCAAGGCCCAAAAGATTGGACCTAAATATGTGGATTGTATATTCATCGGATATGCTAGGAATAGCAGTGCTTATCGTTTCATTATACATGATTCGAAAAATCCGGATATACAAAAGGGTTCTGTAATGGAATCAAGGAATGCTTCCTTCTTTGAAGATATATTTCCTTGTTTAACGAAGGAAACTGGAAGTTCATCTAGAATAGATGACAATGTTGTCCAAGATAAGAGACAACGAGATGATAATGATCTCCAAGATGAGAGACAAGATCAAATTGAGGAAGAAGAAGTAGAACCTAGAAGAAGCAAAAGGGCAAGAACCGAGAAATCGTTTGGACCCGATTTTGTTTCTTTTATGGTAGAACATGAACCTACTTCTTATCAAGAAGCGGTAACTTCCTCAGAAGGGCCTCAATGGAAAGAAGCCATTAAAAGTGAAATAGATTCTATTTTACAAAATCATACTTGGGAGCTCGTGGATTTACCGCCTGGTTGTAAACGACTAGGCTATAAATGGATCTTCAAGAAGAAGTTGAAAGCCGATGGCACCATTGACAAGTACAAAGCAAGATTGGTAATCAAAGGATTTAGACAACGTGAAGGTCTAGATTACTTTGATACATATTCGCCTGTTACACGAATAACATCGATCAGGATGATACTTGCTATTGCCGCTTTAAGAAATTTGGAAATTCACCAAATGGATGTGAAAACGGCTTTTCTATAAGGAGATTTAGAAGAAGAAATCTACATGAACCAACCTGAGGGTTTTGTAGCTCCTGGACAAGAGAACAAAGTTTGTAGGCTTGTTAAGTCATTATATGGCTTAAAGCAAGCTCCCAAACAGTGGCATAAAAAATTTGACCAAACCATGCTAGAGAGTGGATTCAAAATTAATGAATGTGACAAGTGTGTTTATGTAAAAGACACAAGTAGTGGATATGTAATCTTGTGTTTATATGTTGATGATATGCTTATCGTTGGCAGTAACGACAAGATGATCACATCTACTAAAGACATGTTGAAATCAAAGTTTGACATGAAGGATATGGGTTTGGCTGATGTGATCCTTGGAATAAAGATCATACGAACTCAGAATGGACTTGTGTTGAGTCAAGCACATTACGTGGACAAAATTCTGAATACTTATAATGCGGGGGATTCCGGCCTAGCTAGAACTCCAATTGAAACCAGCAAGCATCTATCTAAAAATAGAGGCGCAGGTGTTGCCCAATTAGAGTATTCAAGAATTATTGGCATGTTAATGTACTTAATGACAAGTACCCGACCTGACTTAGCATATGCTGTTAGTAGGCTAAGTAGGTATACTAGTAATCCAAGTTACGTACATTGGGGAGCTATGACTAGGGTACTTCATTATTTGAGATACAGTCGCGATTATGGACTGCATTATGAAAGATATCCAGCTATTATTGAAGGATACAGTGATGCAAATTGGATATCTGACATAAAGGATTCTAGATCGACTAGTGGATATGTGTTTACACTAGGAGGGGCAGCTATATCTTGGAAGTTTTCCAAGCAAACTGTTATAGCTAAGTCCACGATGGAATCAGAATTTATCGCGTTAGATAAATGCGGACAAGAGGCGGAATGGCTACGACAATTCGTAGAGGACATACCAAGGTGGCCTAAACCGGTAACGGCCATTAGTATACATTGTGATAGTCAATCGGCAATTGGCAGAGCTCATAGCATAATGTATAATGGAAAGTCCAGACATATCCGTCGTCGACATAATTCGATACGACAACTACTCTCAACAGGAGTTATCTCAATTGACTATGTAAAGTCAAAGGATAACATTGCGGATCCGCTTACGAAAGGCTTAAGCAGAGAGTTAGTTAGTAAGTCGTCTAAAGGAATGAGACTAATGCCCTTGAAGGAATGAGTTTCTATGAAGGAAAACCTAACCCAGTTGACTGGAGGTCCCAAGATCTGGGTTCAATAGGACAACCTAATCATAGAAATGTGGGGGAAGTCACGTCAATGTGGGGGAGTTACTTATATATTGTAACTTCCTAGTCCATTCCTATAACAAATGTGACTTGTTGAGAGGTTAAACATATGGCTTTTTATGATTCAGGATGAAATCATAAAGCATAATGGTTCAAGATGAAATCACAAAACATGTGTTTTTAATGATTCAAGATGAAATCACCTATGTGAGAGAGAAGTGGGGTCGCTTCGAAGGGAATTGTGGGGGGCGCAATTCCTAAAAGCTCTTGCAGAACCAAGCTAGTATTCATGACCATAACGAATACGACTATGAGGACTTGACAAGGTCAGGGAGAGTCTTGTGTGAGTGTGTATTGTCGTCTACGTAAACAGATGTTGAGTTCAAGGACATCGCGTCTACTCAGATCTAGGAGACTAAGTGCATCTCACAAGGGAAGGTTCAAAGGGTCACACCTACCTATCCTATGCAAGACTTAACCGCAGAAATTTCGCGGAAACTTTTGTGTGTTTTCCACCGATCTCCATTCATGTGGGGGATTGTTGGAAAAATAAGTTTTGCAAAGTGGTTTTTGCAAACTTTGGACATAATTTAATGTATGTATATGTTACATATATTTATGTTTCTTGGGGGCATTTTGTTCTCCTCCAAGAGAGCTTTGTAACGAGCTAAAGTATGTCCAAAATAGAGTAGAAATGAATGAGATATCGTGTCTCAAAGTGAGGCATGTGAAACACAAAAATGGAAAAGTCCCACATCGCCTAGTGAAGGAAGTGAAGACTAGTTTATAAGGATTTCCTTGTACTAGCTTTCAAATTCCTTTAGATGAGCTATGCTCGCACTCCTACGTGCGCGCACGCAGGGGGGTGCAGATTGTGGGATTTCTGGGCCAAAATGAGTTCGAAGCTTCTGAACTCATGCGAGCCCGCGCGACCTGCGGACACGAATGCAACTCCGAAACCTCGCTTACGTGCGTATATTATTGCTGCTAGTTTCGGGTCGCAGTTTCCAAATTCTGTATTGATCTATTTCAGGAATAGATTGAAACTTATTATACAATTTCGGGTCGCAGTTTCCAAATTCTGTATTGATCTATTTCAGGAATAGATTGAAACTTATTATACAAGTGTGCAGAATATTTTGTGTGCAGTATAAATGATATCAAATCGTGTTATTGATTTAACAGATTTGCGTATCTGTTTATTTTTTAGCTAATATTCTGTCTTGCTAAACGAGATAGGTTTAGGCTATAAAATAAACCTATGCTCATTCGGCTTAAGACACAGAAAATGTACCTCCATACCATTCGATTTCCAGCAGTAATATTCGATCAGAAACGCACAAGCTTTCCGTGATCTTTCAGGCAAGTAAGTCAAGTCCGGCTGTACAACAGCTTTGAACGTTGTACCCTGGGAAACAGACGGCGAATCTATTTTAAGGGAATCGTGTTTACACGAGCCTCGTTCCGTAACCTTTACTGCTTTCTTTTATTTACGTTATATAGTGTCTGTCTTCTGCTTCTACACCTTTCTGTCTGTACTTTATTTTCTGTTATTTACATTCTGTTAAGTTTATTATTTTCATTGTAATCTGATTTATTAATAAAAGTGTACACCGTTTCCTACACCAGGTATATGAGCAATAATGGAATATGATGGTACGGTGCGTAGTGGGATGTCTAATACTTAAATTATGAAAACAAAACAAAAAAGATTTATTCTTCACTTCGTTTATTTTCTTTCATAAATTAACATGATACTTTAGTATACATCTGTCCAGATCAAACTACATGCATCATAGATGATATTTCATTATCACCTCATCTTTAAAAGAAGCGTGGAATTCTTTTAGCTCGTACCAACCATAACATAGTCACCAATTAAAAAGTATATTAAATGGCCTAGTATATCATCCTCAACAGACTATTCCATCTTTGTTTTCTTCGCTTTCATAAAAATTAGTATGTATGATGAACGCTGAAAAACCGTTAAGAGCATATAGGGGGTGTTTGTTTAAGCTTATATACGGCTTATTAGCTTATATGTGTTCGGCTTATATAACATAAGCCACAATTTTGTAGCTTATTCTGACACTTATGGGCTTATATAGACTTATTTTGACACTTATGGGCTTATATATATAAGCCCATAAGTGTCAAAATAAGTCACAAAATTGTGGCTTATGTTATATAAGCCGAACACATATAAGCTAATAAGCTGTATATAAGCATAAACAAACACCCCCATAATATGCAGCAAAATCAAGTAAGACAATGCGATAACAACTCATAGGCTTATAACGGATAACTATAACTACTACCAAGTAATATGTATATTTTCATATCTTAAAAACCCTTCTTCTGAGGGAAGAGTAGTTGTGTCTATGGATGCAAAACCAAAAGGGAGCAACGTGACACAAAGAACTATAAATTAAACCACATGTTGCTTAAATCTATAAATATTTTCGCAATCATACACTGTGTACTTATTAATACCCGAGGGAAGGAATATCAGTTTAATTAAAAAAAAATGAATACTGCAAAGACGAAGACTTAGGTGTTAGCTAAGAGTCCTCCATCTATATCATTCATGCATTTAGAATTTTAGATCATTCAAACAAAACAACTTGATTTTTGTCTCTTGGGAATATTATTCAATACTAACTTCCCCATCTTATTTGACAAAATAAAATAGACATAAAGTTAAAGTACAGGAGAATATTTAACTACTTTAAATAAAATGTGATTACATTTACTAAATTTGTCATATCAACATTTTCTGTAGCACAAGTTAAACAAAAGCTTACTTAGGGACTCAGTATATATTTGATCGCGTGTTATAGTTGTATACATACTTACACAGCAACAAGCCATCAACAAATTCAGCTTAAACAAAACAGGGGGCTGATTGTGGGACTTAGTCGTCTTCAAATAACGAACCTGCTATACCAACTTAAAAGTATCTCAATAATTTTCTAAAACAAATTAAATCTATAAAATACTTCAAGGAAGATTCTTACCGGCTGCATGTGTTACTGTTGGACTGAACTGATTGGTGAAAGTGGAAAAGTATTTAGATGTTTTTGTATACAAATTTTTGTTTTTCAGTGTGATTTTTCTAAAACATAGGACAACTGACTTTATCTAACATTGACAACCAACCACCCCTTTGATAAAAGAATTGATTTGCATACATTGGGTACTCATTGAGACACTTCATTTTATTCATTAGATACATGTAAAGTGTTGATATACTCCTTTAAAGTTTAACTTGTTATACGTATGAGTGTACAAATCATAAGTCTCAATGTACAAATCATCACCCATTTTATAAAATTGTTGGATTTAACTTCTGGATCAATAGAGTGAAAGGACTTGTTTCCAAAACTCAAAGACAAAGTCAAATCTAAAACTCAAAAGACAAAACCAATAATTACCAGCAAAATTCGGATTAGAGTATTTGTCGACCTCCATTTTCAGTTGTGAAATGTCAAAGAATTGTACTGAGAGGTAGCAATTTGTGGCCAAATAAAAAAATATGGGCTAATTTTGGCTATTTTGTAAAAGATTTGGGCACATTTAGCTCATTCTTTTTCTGAAATAACATATTTAGCCCATTGAAAAGTTAGATGGGCACTAACGGGCACATTTGTTTCTCAATTGGGGTAAATTATATCATTTTTGAAAAAATACTTATATTTAATTTTTTAAATATAAAAGAGGTATTACATTTATGGAATTTCTTTCGTCATTTTGGGTCTTTTATAAAGCAATTTGTACAACGTGTGCTCGTTTGGCCCTTGCCCGTTTCGCCCGTGCCCGTTCTATCCCGCGCCCGTGACCGCCCGGCCCGCCTGTTTTGCCATTTCACAACAACTGAAAATGGTGATTATGGTCACTAATGTTACCTCACAAATGACGATACAAGATTTTTCAGAAGTGAAAAAAGATAAAAGGGTGTAGGGGTGTTTGTTTAAGCTTATTTAGATATTACCTTATTAGTTTATATAACAAAAATAAGCTTAAATAAGTGTTTGGCTAAGCTTATATGCTTGTGCTTATGAGCTTATATGATTCGGTTTTGATAACGCTTATATTTTATAGCTTATTTGAGTAAGGATGTGCTTATATAAAAGTAGTAAAAAAAAAAAAAAAAAAAAAAAAAAAAACTTTTATACCTTTAATAGACTATAGAACTGCGGGTATCATGGGTGACACAAAAAAAAAAAAAAAAAAAAAAAAAAAAAAATGCATTGTTTGTAAAACAACATTAAACGTACCCATATAAACCAAAACAGAAAACATTATATGAATGATAAAAAAATATGTAAAAGTTACAAAGGTTCACCATCTTAAAAAAATAAAAAAATAAACTAAAACATAATAAGTTTATACCGATTTCCTACTTTCAAGAAACATAATAAATAGATATGCTTGGTAAATTAGTAATCCCAAACACATATTTTTATGAATAAAAATTTATCCAAATCTCATTATTCAGAACTACTTTTTTCTTCATCAGAGGGGGGATTTTGGATAATCAATCCAAAGTCTTGCAAAATTCCTTAGTTCTATCAAAGAGCAAATAAGCACTAAGCAGTCCCATAGATCACTAACAATTATTAATAATAATACAGCAGGGTTGATTTATGTATCTAAAATGATACTTGTTTACCAAAACAGAATACTTAAATGTAAAACCAAAACGTCAAAATCGAGCTTCGGTCTTTCAATTCAACAGCCAACACCCGACAGTAAGCCAATAGTGATAATTAGGGATAGGAAATATCTGGAAAAGAAGGAATAGGTTACTACCACAATGGTTTGCTTCTTATCATTTACAAAAGTAAACAGAAAATATCTAAACTTTTTTTATTTGCTTTTCTGGTGTACCTTATTCTGGTGTCTCCTGTAGTCCTGTGCATCATTTTTTTGCAATCTAATCTTCGAGGGATGAAGTGAACCCTTTGTATTCCTGATCTTGAGTAACGATTCAAAAGTTTTCTGGTCTGCATATTTTGAAATGGTTTTTGTTACTCACATGTACATCAATAATTGAGGCCATATAATGTTTCACTAATTTTACAACTTACATGTAAAGATCATTCACGTGGCATATGGGTCTATGCAACTCTAACAACATAGGCTCGACCGGTGACACCATTGTCAAGAAGAGAATGTTTATTGAGCAGATTTGTAGCATGAAGGAAGGCACAATTGCATCAAAAATCCTCATGATCATTGCCTGTTCTGGTAACAACCATTATAAGAATAAAAAGGGTGGTTATCATAAAATCCTCTTAGTATCATTTAGGGGAAAAAGTATGGTCCATAGAGGGGGGAACAATTACCAACTTCAAACTCATCTACTGTAAAGTTATTAATGGGTTAAGTGCATTGTTAACTTATTATACATTATTGTTTGTATTCTCGATCTTTACCAATTTTATTTTCATTAAGTAGCTTTCAACTAAGCTCTTCTTTGTGCTCATCAACAATTTAAGTAAGATCCTAGAAGTTCAAGCTTTCTAATTTTACACCATTTAATGTATTCCCTTAGTTGAAGTCACCATAAAGTTTAAGTGATACTCTAATCATTTACTCATTTATTTGGTATATAGATTATAATGGGCTATCAACTTATCAAGCCACTATACAAAAAAAGTTGCACACTATAAAACATAACATCTACCTGATAGCGATGAGGTATGAAATCAGTTGAATCCTGTCATATGATTCCCTAAAAAATTCTACACAAGTAAAATCTAATATCTGCAAGTAAGCTTACCCAAACACCCCAGAACCCGGTAACAATAACAATCAAGAAGCAAAAACCATGATTTAAACAGGTATGAAGTCGGCTAAAGTGTATTTGATGCATAAAACATCACATGGCAAGACTTTTAAGATTACTTTTTAGCAAGATGCGTGCATCACTAAGATGCATTTATAGTCCAGTGGTAATGAGAACCTGTAACGTAAAGTTCAGTCGATGACATCCATAAGATAATTAATAGTCGAATAGCCGGTCTAATTGTCACCACATAGATTAAATGGATACTATTACCTCTTCAAGTTTCTCCTTGACGGGTTTCTTTGTCGTTATTTCTGTTATGTTGAACATTATTTCACCAACCCTCACCAGTACTTAACATGTACATCAAAAATTAATAACTTATATGGGAATCATTTTCACTTAAGTATATCTCGTCATGCCTTACATTATCATAGATCTACATTGAAAAATATGCACTAAACTGTTGCTACGTATCATTTCTATTCTTTTATTTTCCCTTCTATAGTTAACAAAGTTTGTGGTATAACATGTCCCTACCCGTTTAATTTTCACCCGCATATATGAGTTATTAAGATTGACCAATTATGTAACCCAATTATACTACCACTGTGTCATGGTATTTAGTGTAGATACAAAAACATAACCAAACTCAGACAAAGCGAGTCATTCTTTCAAAAACTTAATCCACTGGGTGATGAAATCAGATACGTGTGGTTATGTTTCTTCTGTTCTTCATACTTACTAACACCTAAACAAAGGAAATACTGAGAGATGAAAGAAAATGGGGGAAAAATGAACATGCTCTCAGATCACCATTCTCAAATTCTACAAGCATGGTGATAACCATCTTGGGAAGACAATGCCCAGAATTTGTCTCTAATAAGTTACCTACATTACACAAATGTGAAAGAAAATCATATTACATCAAAAAGACAACTGATGAGTGATAATGGAAATTCTTCATGTAACTTATCTTCATAAAAGGCATAAAAAAGAAGCATATTATGTGTTTGATATGTTTTTCACATGACCTCCCACGTCAATTATCTCAAAATGTAAGGCATTAGTTCATTAAAGAGATAATAAAGTTTTGAGGTCATTTTCAACAAATTAACTATATTTATAATACTTGTAAAAGATGAACCACGAAGTTTGTGGTAACACACCCACCCTGTTCAACATACACTAAGAAATCTATTCTGATCACTTACCCAACCTGCCCCTTTTACCAGGTCCAAGATCACACATTGTGAAGCAAGGACACCTTAGCAGGTCCAACAAAAACTGTTATTGGCTCAACACCTTCGTTTTCACATACATACAAAGAGTTTAATGTGCAACATTCATATCAAACTATATAAAAGCTTGAAAGATGAAGCTACACAAAACATATAACTTGATTAACATGAGTAACATTATTCGTTTGAGACTTGGAAAAGATGGCTATAGCTAACGAAAACTTACATGGGCTCAACCCACGAAGACCAAAAGCCTTAGGGCATAAGCGCCCTGCTTAGCACCAGGGAGCATTACCTATAATATCAAAACACATAAACAATTAACAATGGATAAGGAACTAAAAGATGCCAAGCTTAGCTAAGAATTTGGGTTAGTTACATCAAAAGATAAGAACTTTGTACTTTTGTAGTATGGGAATTCTTCTTTATTTTCACCAATAAGAACTGTCAAGTCACATTGCTTAAGCGTGCATGAACTCTGGGAACACCCTCACTTGGACCATCAATCCCGAGAATGAAATCCCTTCTAGGGCAAATCTAGTTAAAAGGCCTTGCGATGGTGAACTAAAGACCATTCTCGGCACCCTCAGCTGCAAAGAAACAATGAAAGTAAGGAGAGCATGACACAACATATATTATCATCAAATAAGAAAAAGAAAGTAACCTCACCAAAGATGAAACTCTTAGTGAACTGTTTCTGCACATATGTAAGACCACCTCTTCTTATCACTTGAGCAAAAGATACAAAAACAAGTATCTCTCTCAGAATATAAAAAGCAAACCTCAAGCTGATTTCCTGAAAAATTGAAAGCCACGTGATTAATCACACAGTAGAAACATTTCCGACTCTATAAAGCGTAAACACCTAGCATAACACAGAAAATTAGAGAGTGAAATAAGTAGCAAACATTAAAATCCCATCATTACCTGTGTATGCTCACTCAGTTACTGACCAATCTTCAAACACATGCGAACCCCAGCAAAAAAACCTAGATTTAGATGTTTCATTAAACCGAGCACATGTTTTGTTGTTAACCAATAACATCTTACTATATTCTATAATTAAAAAAAAATAAGAAGATAAATTAGGGGCTATTATAGTCATACCTTCGAAATATAATCATAACTAAACCTCCAAAATGAAAATGATAAAGCACTCATTGCAACCTTAGTTCGTTCTGATTCATCAACTGGAAGTCAAATATTCAACTATCTTTGATATAACTGTAATCACATAACACAAATCTAACTTCACTATCAGACTATATACCTCGAAGAATTTGGACTCATGTAGGAACATCAGCGGTTTGCAAGCTTTCACAAAAGGATGATCAAGTTTTCGGTTAACAATGCCATCAGTACTGGAACGCCTGCAGAAACGAACACAAAATAATCAGAAATTAACCTTTATATAATTAATAATAGGATAAAGGCTGAAAGCCCAACATTAACTATTTGAGTTTGACCCGTTGACATATTTGAAACTATTTTCACACATCTTTGAGACTGATAGCATATTGACCAGGTGAATGGTCAACAAGGTTAAACTGCCTAGAGTCAATCTCCGTGGAAGTATAGGGTTTCCCTGGGTCGTTATGTCCCGACGAGGTATGATGGTAATCAAAACGGGTTTGTGATCGGATGAATTTAGACGGGAAAAGGTATATAAGGGTTTGAATGATTACATTAAGGAAATACGAATGAGAACGATTTAAACAAAGTATATTAACAATAATGTGAAACCCAATTAACCTAAAACGTAATCTAAATTTAAAATTAGAGTTTGCCTATAAATAAGCAGAAAAATAAGCCAAAAGGACTTAAATAGAAACTATCACTTTTTTTATTTTTTGGTTTTTTTCTTTATTTTACAAACTACTTTTACTGACGTAATTAAATACTAATTAGTTAATAAAACTATTTAAAAAGTAATTAAAATTTAATTTAAAACAAACTAAAAATGATTAAGGTTACAAAATTAAACTAAAAATTTGCAAAATTATTTTCTAAACTTCTAAATTAACTTAAAGAAAATATAAAAATTAAAAAGAAATGTTTTTGTCTTTTTGTGGGTTTTTTTATAAATTAATAACTAATTAAACAAAACTTAACTATTTAAACTAATTAAAATTACCAAGATTAAGAAAATGCCTTAGATAATTAAGAAGTATTTTTCAAAACTAATTAACCATCACAGAAATCCTAAAAAATTATAAAAATAATTTCACAACTAATTTTTAAACTAGTTTTAAGTTATTTACTAATTAATTAATTTACAGCTATTTAAACTAAATTAAATGGAAAAATTAGCAAATGAAAAGGGAAAATTACAAAATTAATTTTTACAGAAGTTAATTAATGTAGAAAACTTAGAAAAATTATGAAAACTTATCTAGGATTAAAATAACCACTTAAACTAATTATTTTTGGTTTTTTCAATTAAAATTATTTTAAATAAAATTAACTATAAAAATTACCAAACTTAAATCAATAATTCTGACAAAATTACCACTAACACTACAAGACACAAGGAATCTAGGAAAAATATTAGGGGAGGATACACAGTAGAAATAAGCACAAAAATAAGCTCAAAAGCTAAAAATAAGCAAACTGGGTGAAAATGGGTTTAAAAGGAGTGGGTGGTAGGGATTTATTGAATAAAGTCCCTAGGGCAGATGGTGGAGGTGTTGTGCTGTGAGTGTGGAGACCAGGGTTCGACCCCTGCTTTTGCACTTTTTTCATTTTATTTTTCTTTTTGATATTTTCTTTTCCAAAGCTGAGTACCAACATTAATAAGCAAACTTTAGTGAAAAATGCTTTTATGAAAAGCTAATAATAAGCTTTTACAAGCTGAAAAGACCAATCAGTTGAGGTTTTATGAAACTAGAAGGTGGGATGAAATGGAAAAGGCTAAGCAATAAGCTGAAATCTGGCACCTAAGTGGGTAAAAAGCTAACAACAAGTTAGACAGATCCAGATAAGCTAAAACAAACACAAATAACTCAGGAATGAGCAGATAAAGCAAAATCTAACTTCCACAATCCAAACTCCATTGAACAGGTTACAAGGGCAAGAGCAGACCACTTTGCAGCCCTCTGTGGGGCCCACAGGGTGGTTGGAGGTCCAAAGTGAACTTGGAACCAATAAGCCAGTACAATGGGCTTTCCAAAAAGCTAAAAAGCTAAAGACGGGACTCACTATTGAGCTATTGATGAGCTTGTGAAATAGCACTCAAACACTGATGAAGCAGTGGAATGAGTGAGATGGGACAAATTGAAAGCTCAAAATTAGCTTAATAGATAAGCTGAGAACCCAAAAGAAAGACTGGAATTGGAAACTTAGGTTTATGAGCTTCTCCAAAAACCTAATCACACAAGTTGGGGCCCACTGGATAAGCCACAATAAGCTTGTAAAAACAAGCAGATGCAACAAACTCCCCTAAAGCAGGGGAGGTTTTTTTGAAAATAGCTTAAAAGAAGCCACAATATAAGCAGTTTATCTAAAGTAGTAAAAATAAAGAAAAATAGTACAATAAAGATAAGCAACAGAAGTTTAATAACCTACAAGCATATAAGCTAAAACCTAGTAATAAGCTCAAAGGAAAATTAACTAGTTAATTCAAAAAAACTGTTTACATGCAAATTTGACTTTCTCACTTTTCACCTCAGTTGACTTATTTGAATTTCTAATGAACCTGTATGACTGAATTTGTTGTAATAAGCTAATGTAGGACTAAATTAAGCTATTATAACAAGATATGCAACTAAGTATATGATTATGGGACCTAAAATTCTATCAGTGAGATGCATACATGAGATTTTAACTTTAGAACCTATGACTACTAACTTTATATCACAATAACACTGTATTATCACTAACAATGATATAACAAAAGCTTAAAACTACATGAGACTGCTGAAGCACAGTTAAATCCACAAATCCAAGCACCCCTTTTTTACTAAACTGTTTTTAGTATACAAGGGGTTTCAACTGATACGAGCTATTCTAATGATTTAACTCAACAACTTATGCTATATAAATGATTTTAAAACTAAAATAATGCAGAGGTAAGCAGTTCATCAAACCTAATGAGATTATGCTCAATTGGCAGTTGAGAACAAAAGTGAGCATCAAAGTAAACTAATGAACAAACAAGCATTATTAAGCAATAACTCAACTTCAGTATACCAAATAAGCATAAAAGAACACAACTAAGCTACCATAAGCTATTCTACAGTAAAAATGCTAAATATTGAAAACTTACTTGCAAAGAGATCCATACTGAAACAAGGTACACATGCCAATTCTATCTGTCCTATGGCTTCCCAAGAAGCTTCTAAACCAGGCTTCCACAAGTTCTCATTTATTTTCTTCTTCTCTTTTTCTATTTTTCACTGACTTTTCATATACATTTTTCTTTCTCTTTTTTTTTTATGAGGAAGGCCTAATTAGATAATGCTAAAACAGGTTGAATGAGAACCAAGGCTCTCAATAAGCTGATGACAACTTATGGGAGCTATATCAAACAGTATATAAGCTTGGGATTTAGGACTTGGAAATTAAGCAAAAAAATGAAATCTTTAAATTGCTTGATATTATGATGCGATGTTTGTTAGTGCAGGTTTTAAATTTATAAGAGTGAATTACCAAATCTAGAAACAACACATACGAGCAAGTGTACTCGTCCGTTATAGCAAGATATGATGGTAAGTCGGGATCGTTCGCAGGGATTTGTGAGTGAATCGAAATATAAGTCTAAAAGAAAATCTCTAATGTACGCAAATATGATAATAAACAAATTCAATAAATTAAAAACTACACTTGTTTAGACTAGTTTTCTACTTAATGACACACATGATTGTGAGAACTTTTGATGACATGTTGGTTGAGATAATTAGATGGTGATCTAATCTATTGTTTCTACAAGTTAAACCTTCGTCAAGATTTTAGTTCATAAAAACAAGCTTTAGGTGTAAACCAATCAATTCAAGATCTATCCAAGGTTCATAAGGTATGGTGGATATCTTAAACACAAGACAAACTTTTATTACCAATCAAATACTCTTAAGAAATGGTCAATACAAAAAGTAACCTCTTCATAGACAAAAAGGTCACAATCGTTTATAAACATTTAAACTTTCGTCCTACTAAAGGTTTACAAACAATCCGATTTGACGTTATAAAAGAATTCTTATTACAATCATACTTCTTGTTTCTTTGTTTAGTCAAGAATAATTATGGTGAAAAACAATCATTCATAGACAAATGATTATAACTAGTTGAGTAATAACAAATCTTTCGACCTTTGAAACTATTATCAATTAGTTAACCTTGGCTAAACAAATGTCACGATGAAACTTAAGCTACAATTGGTTCTTAGGATTGACTTGAAATTGAATTAAAACATGTTATCACAATCATCACTATCACTAAGTATAAAACATCATCAAAACAAGTGTAAAAAGATTACTAGCCACTCATGGAAAACATGCAAACAAACTCAGAATATTTAACATAAGAATCCATGGTTATAAGTCTTACAATGCTTTGAAATTGATAACAAATGACAAGGTATTGATAACCTAAGAGTTGGTGATGATTTCTTGATATTTTCGGACTCCAAATGTTACTTCCTTGATCCTCCAAAGTTCCTGGTTCTTTCTGCACGAATTTTTCTCCTTAGAGAGCTAGAAGATGATAATAATTGTGTGTAGTAATGAGAGTAAATGGTATCTTCAATTGTGTGTTGAATGGTGTTGAGTTATGCACTTTTGAAGTCCCCCATAGGCTTGTCCAACACTCTTGGTCATAAATAAGAACTTAAATGCTTGAACTTGGACAATAAGATACTAAAAAGGGCCTAGAACCTTGGGACAAAAGACCAAGATTCGTGCACAAAAGTTGGCAAAAACATGCAGAACTGACCAACCGATCAGTTGGTGAAAGGTACTTATGACCATCCGATCGGTTTCACACCAACCGATCGGATGGTAATTTCTGGCTGCTTTGGACTTTGACTTTGACTTGTGTAGCTCTTTATGTACTATCCAAACTTGATTAACTTCTGAACTTGGAACTTTGAGATGACAAAACTTAGGTTCTCTTATGAATTACTTTATAGATTGGACTTTTGAGCTTGAGAATCTTCGTGTAATCGCGTATACTTCATTTCCTTCACTTTTTCTCCATTTTTCCTACATTTGGCTACATATGCTACAAAACATACTTTGATACGATTTAGTGGCAAAAGCATATAAAAACGACCAAATAACATACACAAAAACACTAATAACGCTTATAAAAACATGTTAACTTTGAGCGTTATCAAATCCCCCGCACTTAAACTTTGCTTGTACTCAAGCAAATCTAGAAGAAAACTAAATATCCACATGGTATCCAAAAATGATTAGAAAAATGTGATGCAAATCATTCAAGTACAAGTACAAGATACGAGTCATCGTTTTAAGCTTTAATGGCGAAAAATCCGAGATGTTTGACAATACCCAATGCTTTTCTTGCTTGATTAACATTTCTAAACACCTCATGAAAAAGAAACAAAGTATAATTCACTCAATCACTCATTTTAGGTAGTGGAGTAAATAAGAGAAATCACACTTATTGCACAGTCATGATCTAATTATTACCATAAGCTTGTACAAGAAACAAAACTACACCGCAAAGGCGTAAGCACCAAGTCTACATATCAAAGAGGTCTTTTATTCGGGTTATAATGTAAGGCTTAGGGTTGTACCAGACTTATGTTTAAACATCTCATACAAAAACATAATAGATTACTGGCGCGAATTCTTGATTACTCAAAAACCGGATGGTCACTACAATATTCTTGCACTTGATATTCCCACAAAACCATTACAATATCCGTATAGATAAAGTAATTTGGTAAGGGTAGGGATAAGGCATGGGATTATTTATGAAATTGGTTTTAAAGAAAAATAAAATAAAGTCTAAGTCCCATTGTTGCTAGTCACCGAACAAACCACGAACCCATAAATGATTATAGTTACAATCTCCCTATTCTTCAAATAACGATACATCGATTCGCCATAACAATATTCTTCATTCTTAGCACATTGGCTAACAACATATCACAGATTTCCTTTATTCACATATATAGCACATTTGCTATAATTGTCACCTTATAGTTATGATGACTTATTATTTTTTTTTATTTTTTTTTTGCAAATAAATAAACTCCCTCACACTTCGCATAAGCATCACCACAACAATACAAATAAGAAGCTGCAGTCTCCATCTTTGTCGGAATGACACACACATGATTGGTGAAGTGTGGCTAACTAATAATCATCAAAACTATCCAACAACCATGCAACTAGCAATCCACCATTTAGACTTTGACAAGGGTTAGGCTAAGGTTTAAAGTGTAAAATATTTTTGTATTTTTCTGGATTTATCAAAAACAAAAAGGATGGCTCAAAGGGTGTAACTAAGGGTATCTAGCGCTAAAATTGAACGCTAACAAAAGGGTTAAAAATTGGAAATTAACTAATCAATGTGACTAGCTAAAAATAAATAATGAAGGCTATTTGGTTAAAATCCTAAGGTTGCCTCTTATCACGTATGTATACTTATATTACAAAAATGTAATCTCACAACGGTCTCGTAATGATTTACAAGCACAAGTTCTAGAATAAATAAAATTACCGGCACACTCATAACAAAAGATTTAAGCATAAAAGATGTATGCTAGATATGAAATAGGCTCAAATCCTCACAATTTAGTGGAAAAAGGTTATAATATGCGCTAGCAAATGTTATCAATCCCAGAATGGACTGCAATAATAATCGGGACACATCTCGAATTTTTCAAAAATTACTAATTTTTACCATTGGATTGATCCAGTTATTCTAATAAATTATTCCTAAAAGCGTGAAAACAACTAGATTATAAGGACAAACAAAATTTAAAAATTAAATCGATATTAGACTTAATTTCTTATTTTACCTACTCACCCCCCACACTTAAGTTAAACATTGTCCTCAATGTGATAAATGAAAAAGCATAAAAGTAGGAAAAATGAGAAAATAAACCGTGATGTCTAGTGTTATCCAATCTTCTATTTCTTGTAGTCAACACCTGTATTTATTAAAAACAAAAACAAACAAACAAAAAAAACATTGCAATTTTATTCAAATTAGTGGCACACCCCCACACTTAAGTTCGACCAAGTAGTAAAACTTTGGGGTATAAACACTGAAAATCAAAAACAAAAACAAAAATAAAAATAAAACACACGGGTTGCCTCCCGAGAAGCGCTTGTTTTATTAACGAGTCCTCAGCCAGACTCAAACTTCGTAATAGATTATGAAGTTTTAGTGTTATGTTTCCTTTTAGGGATATACAACACATTTTCTATCACAATTCCCTCTCCTGTTTCATCTATGTTTTCCAATTTAACATTTTCCCATGCTCTAGGAAGAGCATCATAGATAAAACCATTTATGTGTGCCCATGGAACCATTTCCTTTTGTGGAGCCATGAATTTGATAGCTTCATATTCAAATTCGGATGAAATTTCCTCATTAGAAATCATGTTTAATTGCTCCTTATCATAATAGAGTTTAATTCGGTGCCCGTTTACAATGAAACTTCCACCATGTTTATCATAAAGTTCAACATAACCTGATGGAAATCCATGTTTCACTATATATGGTCCAAACCATTTTGGTTTGAGTTTCGGAGCTTTAAACTTGTATTTCATATCGAAAAGCAGAACTTTATCTCCAGCTTTGAATTGTTTTCGAATTCTTAGCTTCCTATCATGATAAGCTTTGGTTCTTGCTTTGTATAGCTTAGAGTTTTCATAAGCTTGAAGTCTTAACTCATCAAGTTCATGTAATTGCAAAAATCTCTTTTCTCCAGCTATTTTTAAATCAGGATTACAGCTTCTCAACGCCCAGTAAGCACGATGTTCAAGTTCGAACGGTAGATGACATGTTTTCCCATACAAGAGTCTGTACGGTGTCGTACCAATTGGTGTCTTATATGCCGTACGAAATGCCCATAGAGCATCATCTAATTTCCTTGACCAAATGGAAGGATTGTCTTTAACCATTTTTTCAAGTATTCTTTTTATAGCTCTATTGGTATTTTCGACTTGACCACTAGTTTGTGGATGATAAGCTGTAGCAAAACGATGATGAACTCCATATCGTTTCATTACTTTCTCCATTTGTTTATTACAGAAATGGGATCCTCTATCACTTATTAAAGCTTTAGGAATTCCATAGCGAGCGAAAAGCTTTTTGAGAAAGTTGACAACAACTCGTGCATCGTTAGTAGGAAGAGCTTCAGCTTCAACCCATTTAGAAACATAATCGATTACAATGAGGATATATTCGTATTTATGTGATTTAGGGAAGGGTCCCATAAAATCAATTCCCCTAATATCGAATATTTCACAGACTTGAATGCTCTTTTGAGGTATTTCGTCTCTTCGAGAAAGGTTACTGGATTTTTGGCACGCATCACAGTTTTGAACAAGGGTATACGCTTCTTTGAAAATTGTAGGCCAATAGAATCCAGCATCAAAAACTTTTCTAGCTGTAGTGGAAGGACCATAATGTCCCCCAGTTGGGCCATGATGACATTCATCAAGAATTTTTCTTGTTTCGGCACCCGAAATACATCTTTATATCATTCCATCCTTGCACATCTTAAAAAGATATGGTTTCTCCCAATAATAGTGTTTTATTTCTGAAAAGAACTTACTACGCTGGTAGTAACTCATTCCTTTTTTAAGAATGTCTCCTGCAAGATAATTTGCGTAATTTGCAAACCATGGTATTTCCTCATCATCGTCTTTATCTATCGTCATGAGAGTTTCTTCTGGAAAATAATCATTAATTTCATTTTCTTTTAATTCTTCCAAATTTGGATTCTCGAGACGTGATAAATGATCAGCTGCAAGATTTTCTGCTCCTTTCTTATCTTTTATTTCGATATCAAATTCTAGCAGTAATAAAATCCATCTGATAATGTCACACCCCCAATTTACCTGAATGGCAGCGGAATGGAATACCTGGGGGTGACGGTCATAGCACCATAGTTACAGTTATATTGAACGACCTAAAGTGTCGTTTAGAAAATACAGCGTTTGATCATTAAAACATTCGGAGTTTACAAAGCTTAGGTCCCAAAAGAGTTTGCCAATATGGTTAAAATAAGTTCAACAAGATCAAACGTTTCATAAGTGCAGAAAATATGGTGAGACGCGTCGACTCCGCGACTCCATGAAGGTCCAAATGTATGCACATGAGCTACCTTAGTTACCTGAGAAATACATTGCGAAAAACGGTCAACATAAAGTTGGTGAATAATCATAGGTTTATAGTTAAATCGTATGTACAATAACCACAAGTATAAAGTAAAGTACTAAAATGTCAAAAGTGCTACATTGTCTCTTAAGCTCATGGCACCGAAGCTCGACGTACTAAAATTGGCCCCAAAGGAGTGTTTATCAGGCACTCTAAATATTCAGACATGAAATGCATTCGTTTTCCTTATGGAGCAACCCAAACACGAATGGAGGAGTCACCCTCGATAGATCTATCCACTCACTCTCGCTTGGCAATATAATTAACGGTCCATGATAATAAAGGGGACTTGAAGTGATAGTACTAACAACTTAAGCAATGTATGGAATTTAATACTTGGGCATGTACAAAAATAATTGTGCAATGTATTCTCCCCCGTGGGATTTAAAATCAAATAAGTACTAAAAACGGGGCTATGAGAACTCACCTCGAAGTGATGGTACAAAGATGTACAATGACGTAAAAGTAGTAGGGACAATGAGGCGCGAACACTAGCCGCAACCTAAATGAATAATCGTGATCTAATTAAGATCAAGCCGTAATGTAATGAATGCACATGCACATGATACCTATACCACTCATAATTTAGAAATACTAGTTATCGTCATAGTAAAATAGTTTCCATACTTAGGAAAAATAAGTCCATATATAGAAGTATATAACTTGTCGTACTATCTTGTATGAAAACGTTAGGGTTAAATTCATCGTATCAAAAACCTTAAAATAACGTCGTTAAGTCGTATAAATATTCTCTTGGGTCATACGTATTCATTTGTTAAAAATATAGCCCTTAGTAACATTTCTAGAAAATATACCATTTAGTGCGTAAGTTATTATTTTTTTATTTGTGACTATATATGTATATATAGTTTTGACGATGTTAAAACGGGTATAACTTGGTCGTTTTAGGCTCATTTTCCTCGTTCTTTATATCCACGGATTCGTTTTTGTATATACTAGTATATTTTTGATAACTCGGCTCCTCTAGGTTACGTTTAATGCCTCTATTTACCCGTCGAAATCTGCCAAACAGCAAGCAGTTTTTATAAAAATAGTTTTCGTCGTTAAATTTGCAAAAATCATATCTCCTTCGTTATAAGCTCATTTTAATCCGTTCTTTCGCCTAAAGTTTCGTTTTTGAAAGTATTTTCTAAATCTTTGGTCAAAACTTAGCCACCATCTACTGATTTTCCCACGAAATGAAAATAGGGACAGTAGGTCAATATGTAGTTTCAAAAACCATTTTCAAGTCTCCAAACTAGTTCTAACTTCAATCAAACCACTTTCAATCACCACAAAACTAGTCTAATCCTACCATACACCTTCTTAGGGTGTCATGGGTCCTTAAACATCATCAATCCACTAGGTCTAACAAGGGTTTCTCATGTGTTCATTTCTAGGGCTCAAAGTTAAGTGTATACAAAATAGAGTGGTATAAATCATTATATGCATGAGTTCTTGTAAGAAAAATATATAAACATAGTAATAACTTGTAAAAATCATAAAAATGAGTTTGTTAACTTACTTGAAGGTTTAGGGAGTTTGGATGATAAAAACCTACTAATCCTTGAGTTTTTATTTCAAAACTCCAACAAGGATGACTATATGAACAAGTTTATACCTAGATCTTGTAAAATTTGTTGTTCTTGCTCCTTGACCACCCTAGGTCGATTACACCATAAGAGAAAATGAGAGAAAAAGTTTGCTTGAGCTAGTAAAAATGAGTTGTGATAATAATGGATGAAAAAAGTTTATTATATACTTAGGGGACAATTGTTAGGTTAGCATTTAATTGAGTTGGTGAGGTTTCAATGTATTAAGACCAAGGGGGGGGGGGGGGGGGGGGTTGGCCGGCCCAAAAAGGAGGGAAAGGGGGGGGGGGTTGTCTTGGGTTTAATTAAAAAGTTAGTAGTAATATTATGTAGTTTTGATTTTTAGGTTTAATCGGGTACCGGGTTTGTTAGAAATAGATTTTATTGAAGTTATTCGGGACGTAATAAAGTCGTAAAAATTGTACAAATATGTCGGGTACAAGTACGGAGAGTTTGGGTGGTTATCGTTTAATTTTTATGAAAACCGTCGTTATTAAGTTAGACGTACGATACGTAATAAATAAATTTCCAAAATACCGGGTAAATTAATATTATAATTTTTATATTATTAAAATGAATATAAAAATATATTGGGATAATAGTCGGGAGTGTCGGACATGTTAGACACATTTATAGTTCGCGTATTAGTGTTTATTTGAAATAAACATACGTAAATCGTTAATTGTACCAAAAGTATTACTTTAGTTATCCTACGAGTGGAATAGTATGCAAGTGCCCTAATGATGATATGCAGACTATTTCTAGTCCGTATGAAATGTCCCTGATAATAATGCATGAATTCGCTCCTGAACCAATACGGTTACGCGAATTTGAACACTCGTAAACTAAATTTACGATGACATGAGTAATGCACGTGAATAGTGGCTTCCTCTCGGAAATGAATAGTGTCAAGTGAATAGTAAAATTTTTGAACGCTTCTCAGAATGTCGAATTGACCTCGAAAACGATGAATAGTGATCGATGAATAGTAAATGATGAATAGTAACTTGTGAATAGTAAATTGTCGAGGTTTGGAAAATGACCAGAAATTACGAGTTGTGACAGTCTTCCCTTCTAACAGGAACTTCGTCCCGAAGTTCAGTTTTGGTTGGTCTCTGAAGTATATTGGTGAAAAGATGATAATAATTGAGAATTCCAGCGAAATTCCACGATGGGAATTCGACTCCGCTTCAACCGTTTGACCTAACAGTCCATGATTTCTATTGGTTCTCTTACCAAGTTTACGTTTGTCTCAGGGTTGGATTCCCTTCCAAATGGGATTATGAGTGACTAATCTGAAGTCATTTCCTGGGATTTGAATAGGTGAAACATAGTTGTGTAATCCGGTTGTTCTCTAACAAGGCTCAAGTCTGACGGCCACTAGGCCTTCTCTGTCTGAAATATTACGTGGTCCAGTGTATATCGGTTTTAACGTTCCAAATTTTTCCGAATAATATCATGCCTTTCCTAGGCAGAACTTTCAACATGATCTGGCTACCAACTTGAAGTTTTAATGGTTTACAACTTATAGAATTTGTAATTGATTCTTGACTTGTAGGAAATTTCTGGTTATTTCATGAATGCCTACTGGACTAGTGAGTTTGGCTTTTTCCGAGTTTGGTTCGTCAATAGATGATCAGTGCTTCTTCAGGTTTATAATGTAATATGGGTAATATATGTTGCTGAACTATGTCGGAACTCAAATCTTATATGTCAGCTGGTCGATTCTAAAATGAATCTTAAATGGTCCAATATACTTAAAGGTTCAATCTCTCGTGTTAGCAAATCGTATCATACCTCTCCAAGGAAAAGCTTTCAACTTAGTTCGTTTCCTCACGTGAATCTGGTTGGTTTGCTGTTCAAGGATACCCAATCCGTATGATGTGCGTCATGTACCAACCTAACCTCTATCAGTTTCTCGTTTCTTGTAACGGGTTCTTGACTTGTGAAATTTCCTTTGTTGTTCCATGGTTTAGTTCTAGACCTGTGAATTTAACTTTCCGAATTCGGTCTGTAAATGAGTATTTGGTACTTCGACCATAAAGTGCCTCAAATAGTGTAATCTCTACGCTCGTGCGATAATTATCGTTGCAAACGAATCTGATTTATGGTAAATGGTTAGTCCAACCATTTCTAGAGTCAATCACTCATTTTTTGAGCACAACTTTCCTATGTTTGAATCGTTCTCTCGTTCTGACCATCGGTCTGAGGATAGTAGGCGGTGTTTACATCTAAATGGGGTTCCGAAGGAAGTCTTAAAATGATAGCTAGAAGTCTGAGGTGATTCGATCACCTTTATCAGGAATAATTGAAATAGGTACAATAAATCTTGTGACTAATTCCACAACATTACGTCTTTCGAACACGGCGTTATACGAAGAAGATAGAATATGGGTAACAATGTTTGATTCTTTGTGTTTTGGTCTAATGGATTGCTAAGACATGTGTCATTCTTTGCCTACTGTGCTTGGTCTCCATCACTGACGTTTGTAATCGTTCTATGGTGTTCCTCCTAATTTCCTTCATCACATATTCTAATATTCCTTATTGTCAAGTCACAAAGCCCTAAATGCATAAGCGATGTAGCATGGTGATTGGTTTTCAAAATTTATCTCGCGATTTTTGAGTTTTTGGTCGAAATCTTTTTTCTTTTTTTTTTTTTTTTTTTTTTTTTTTTTTTTCTGAATAAACGAATTTAGAAAATGGAGCAAATGGTTTACTAAATAATATCTTTCTTGATGATTCAAAATTCAATAGTTAGGAAATGTGACGCGGTTTTCAAATAGGTTGTGAATAGGACTGTTTACCAAAGTTTGATGTTTATATATTTCCCATTGTACAATGGTTTAGCTAAATATTGATTAAAAAGGATCGTATTTATTCAAAACAGGCAATTCAAAAATTTATTTTCTACAAGATATGTGATTTGTATAAACACAAATTTTTAAATCAACTTTACTTAAAGTGAAAATACTAACAAGGATAAAATAGTAGGATAGGTAATGTTCGCATAATGCATAGATGTCTGATGTTCGGTTCCTGATATTGGATGGTGCCTATTGGTGGGTATCTGGCAAAACTACAAGCCTAGGTATTCAACCAACTTAAGTCTTGAGATGGTTTATCGTTGTAATTGTCATCATGTTGGCAATATGAGGGTTTCAATTGATACTTTGTCGATGAATTTCCGTATTGTCTTCACATGTAGCTGGGGAGATATTCTTGAGTCTGATGCCTCTCTCGATGTATAGGTGAGGTTATCTAGAATTTCTTGAGAACACAATGCCTTAAGGGAATCTATATCGATACCCTTAACTCAAATCAATTTTTCCTTGGTGAAACTTATTATAGGGAAGTTTGCGTTTAGATGAGGTCATGTTTAATCAAATCGCTCTACAATATCGGTTAGGAGGCTTGGTTTATTCCCATGGTGTTGCTTAGCGTACCTTCACAATGTGTTCGATCCTGTAGCTCAGTCTAGCTAGTACTTTTGAATAATAAACTGGACAACTAGGTCAGAGATGGTGAGTCGGATGGTCTCGTGGTACTGTAGGATTGTTGTTGGATTATAAATTTTCTTAGTCTAGGTATTATAGTTTCGTAATCCTTTTATTGTTTTTCTTGTATCGAGGAATCCTCCTAGTACTTGATACGGTAAGTCTCTCCTAAAGAAGTCAATGGAACAATCCAACTTAATGGCTAAGTGGGTGACAGGTGGGGTAAGTATCCAGGGAGAATTTTTTCAGAAAAAGACACTTATAAAAGAGTTTACTTGTCTAAAATGCTTTTAAATGAAGATTGTTATTAGCAATACTTTAAAAAGTAACTATTTCCTTCATGGCATAATCCTTCCTGAAGTATACATAGGTGATCAGGCTATGTATAGTTGAGGACTAATGATGCGATGCTTGATTTAGTCAAAATAATATTATTTTTCTCAAAAGCTTTAGATGGTGTTCAACGCATTCTTATTAAAAATGGTATCTTGATATTTCCTTTCAAAGTAATATAAAAATTGTTTCGCGTAATAATAGTAAATATTTGGCGTAATATCGGAAAAATCAGTTTATAGTACGGTAACAAAACGACTTATTTTAGAAATTCGGTAAAACAATTTCCCCCATAAGGTAGTAAAATAGTTTGTAATAAAATTCGTTGAATGGTTTATTGGATACATGGGTAAATCCTATGGAATGGTAATAATCTATTAATCCGTCAAATACGAACTCGGCTTAATCCCTAATAAGACAATGGTATAATGTTACGAAATGATTGAAAATTGCACAATTGCAATAGGAAATGGAATAAACGAAGGTTACGATTATCACAGAGATAACAAAGATAGTCATTACATTAAATAGGAAAGTACTTAATATAACTAGGTTACACCGACGTACTTATGGAAAGTACCAAAAGAAAGTACAACCCTAGAGGGCTCGAACTATGGTTTTAAAACATGAACTGCCTCCTCCAGTTCCGGTCTCTCAACACCGGGCATTCACTCTTGGAGTGTCCCACTACTCCACATTCATGGCAGATTACCGTGAGTTTCTGATGCATTGCGAGGGTGGGAGCCTTGCAATACTTGGCTTTGTGTCCGATCTTCTTACAGTTGCCACATGGTTCCGGGCAACGGCCTGGGTTATGATGATGTTGACACTCTTCACACTTAGGTAAAACACCAAGGTAATTATTCTTTTCATTTAGACCTGTAGCATTAGGTTTAGCAACTTCTTGTCTCTTGTGTGGTCCTTGTGTGGCATTCTCACCTCGGTTGTTGTTCCACTTCCTTTTATTGTCACTTTTTCTTCCTAAGATCTTGGGGTGAGCTATGCGTTCCTTTGCTTCGATCGCCATCCTAATAGCTTTAGGCATGGTAT
Organism: Artemisia argyi; assembly: GCA_030686995.1. Classification (NCBI taxonomy): domain Eukaryota; kingdom Viridiplantae; phylum Streptophyta; class Magnoliopsida; order Asterales; family Asteraceae; genus Artemisia; species Artemisia argyi. Next base: position 31,320,458 of record CM060678.1, read on the forward strand.
CGGGTTCCAATGAGTTGACCAACATACGAATTTCAGGAGAAAGTCCTCTGATGTACCTTTCAAGTTTCATGCTTTCTGGTTCATCCATTGCAGAGCCTAGTCGAGCGAAATCATAAAAAGAAGCAGTATACTTAACAACATCTCCTACCATGGTAAGGTTTAGTGTTTCCTGTTCAATTGCTTGTAATTCGCTTTTCACACAGAACTTCAAACTCATCATCCTTTTTAGTTTCTCCCAAGAGTGTGAGTAAGCAGCATCAACTCCTACTACCTGGACATGCTTAGTCCACCATTTCTGGGCATGCTTCTGAAAAGTGCAAGTGGCGAACTTAACTTTGTCTTCCTTACGGCAGTCACCACTTTGAAAGATTGTTTCTAATTCTTCGAACCATTTGAGAAATTCCTTTGTGTCTATATTTCCGCTAAAGGAGGAGGGATTACAACCCATAAATTCCACGTGAGTAAGTTCCTTGGTGAGGGCGGTAGTTACGTTCCTGGCACTGGATTGTCCAACAGCAGCTTGCGTCATGCTTGGAGTGGTTTGCTTAAGTCTATTTCCATCAAATCATAAGAGTCCATGAGAATCTATATGTAATAAAAATCATCATATTCATAACACATGAATATACCACATGAAAGTTTCGGTCTATATGGACCCATATCATAGATAGCACCACCATATCCATATGGTAGAGTCAACACTTGGTGATTCCGTTGTACAACAATCAAAATACCACAAGTTTCTTCGAACTATGCCACACCTCTCGTGGCTAGGATAATAGTAAAATCTAGTAAAGATATAAGTCTAGTCTAAAGACTTCCTGTAGTCCTTCTAGGTGAAATCAGGTTTTACGGCATCATAAGGTCGAGATAGTCCTGTAGTGGTGTCTGTAGTTGTGCATCGATCAAGTCCTAGATAGTGTAGATTCTAAGCCATTCTTGAGGAACTTGCGGATGTTCCTGTTGAGTCCGTAATTCTTGGTATTATCCACAAGGCGTTATCTAATTCATGGCAAGTGAAAATGGAAAAGGAAGCTGACAATGGTGGTATCCTAAAGGATGAGAATAACATTGATGACGATGAAATCCCAGTGATGAGTTATGAGATAATGGTGATAATACTGAATGGAATACTACCCTCTTTCGCGCTATCTCGCGACATCTAAGAGGTAAAGCTGAAGTACGCACTATGGGACGACCAATAGTGTAATAAGTAACCAACGGTGGTGGTAGTACCTAAGTAGTAAGCGTCCTACTAGTGACGGAAAGAAAACATGCTATCTCCCTTGTAATAAGCATCCTAATAAGTCCATTAAAATTAAGTCTGAATACACTACCAAACGGCATTCTATGTATAGGCTGAATGATAGGAAAACCTTATTCCTTTAACAATTCAATGGTAATAATGGCGACATAAGTGCAACAGGTGGTATAATGGTAGTGGAAGATGACAAGGTATCTTCAATGTCGGAATCCGACGATAGGATAACAGGGTGGGTATCTGAAGACATGTCATTTGTGAACCAGGTCAATATGATCATATATATATATATATATATATGAGTATGGGTATAAATAACTCGCACAGTGTGTGCGTAAAGCAACATGTATAGTGAATATGCACCTATGATGAAATGATGAGATGCTATGATGATGTGGTTATAGTCTAGGGTCCAAGATACATCCTAGTTCGCTATAACCTTAGCTCTGATGCCAATCTGTCACACCCCCAATTTACCTGAATGGCAGCGGAATGGAATACCTAGGGGTGACGGTCATAGCACCATAGTTACAGTTATATTGAACGACCTAAAGTGTCGTTTAGAAAATACAGCGTTTGATCATTAAAACATTCGGAGTTTACAAAGCTTAGGTCCCAAAAGAGTTTGCCAATATGGTTAAAATAAGTTCAACAAGATCAAACGTTTCATAAGTGCAGAAAATATGGTGAGACGCGTCGACTCCGCGACTCCATGAAGGTCCAAATGTATGCACATGAGCTACCTTAGTTACCTGAGAAATACATTGCGAAAAACGGTCAACATAAAGTTGGTGAATAATCATAGGTTTATAGTTAAATCGTATGTACAATAACCACAAGTATAAAGTAAAGTACTAAAATGTCAAAAGTGCTACATTGTCTCTTAAGCTCATGGCACCGAAGCTCGACGTACTAAAATTGGCCCCAAAGGAGTGTTTATCAGGCACTCTAAATATTCAGACATGAAATGCATTCGTTTTCCTTATGGAGAAACCCAAACACGAATGGAGGAGTCACCCTCGATAGATCTATCCACTCACTCTCGCTTGGCAATATAATTAACGGTCCATGATAATAAAGGGGACTTGAAGTGATAGTACTAACAACTTAAGCAATGTATGGAATTTAATACTTGGGCATGTACAAAAATAATTGTGCAATGTATTCTCCCCCGTGGGATTTAAAATCAAATAAGTACTAAAAACGGGGCTATGAGAACTCACCTCGAAGTGATGGTACAAAGATGTACAATGACGTAAAAGTAGTAGGGACAATGAGGCGCGAACACTAGCCGCAACCTAAATGAATAATCGTGATCTAATTAAGATCAAGCCGTAATGTAATGAATGCACATGCACATGATACCTATACCACTCGTAATTTAGAAATACTAGTTATCGTCATAGTAAAATAGTTTCCATACTTAGGAAAAATAAGTCCATATATAGAAATATATAACTTGTCGTACTATCTTGTATGAAAACGTTAGGGTTAAATTCATCGTATCAAAAACCTTAAAATAACGTCGTTAAGTCGTATAAATATTCTCTTGGGTCATACGTATTCATTTGTTAAAAATATAGCCCTTAGTAACATTTCTAGAAAATATACCATTTAGTGCGTAAGTTATTATTTTTTTATTTGTGACTATATATGTATATATAGTTTTGACGATGTTAAAACGGGTATAACTTGGTCGTTTTAGGCTCATTTTCCTCGTTCTTTATATCCACGGATTCGTTTTTGTATATACTAGTATATTTTTGATAACTCGGCTCCTCTAGGTTATGTTTAATGCCTCTATTTACCCGTCGAAATCTGCCAAACAGCAAGCAGTTTTTATAAAAATAGTTTTCGTCGTTAAATTTGCAAAAATCATATCTCCTTCGTTATAAGCTCATTTTAATCCGTTCTTTCGCCTAAAGTTTCGTTTTTGAAAGTATTTTCTAAATCTTTGGTCAAAACTTAGCCACCATCTACTGATTTTCCCACGAAATGAAAATAGGGACAGTAGGTCAATATGTAGTTTCAAAAACCATTTTCAAGTCTCCAAACTAGTTCTAACTTCAATCAAACCACTTTCAATCACCACAAAACTAGTCTAATCCTACCATACACCTTCTTAGGGTGTCATGGGTCCTTAAACATCATCAATCCACTAGGTCTAACAAGGGTTTCTCATGTGTTCATTTCTAGGGCTCAAAGTTAAGTGTATACAAAATAGAGTGGTATAAATCATTATATGCATGAGTTCTTGTAAGAAAAATATATAAACATAGTAATAACATGTAAAAATCATAAAAATGAGTTTGTTAACTTACTTGAAGGTTTAGGGAGTTTGGATGATAAAAACCTACTAATCCTTGAGTTTTTATTTCAAAACTCCAACAAGGATGACTATATGAACAAGTTTATACCTAGATCTTGTAAAATTTGTTGTTCTTGCTCCTTGACCACCCTAGGTCGATTACACCATAAGAGAAAATGAGAGAAAAAGTTTGCTTGAGCTAGTAAAAATGAGTTGTGATAATAATGGATGAAAAAAGTTTATTATATACTTAGGGGACAATTGTTAGGTTAGCATTTAATTGAGTTGGTGAGGTTTCAATGTATTAAGACCAAGGGTGGGGGGGGGGGGGGGGGGGGGTTGGCCGGCCCAAAAAGGAGGGAAAGGGGGGGGGGGGTCTTGGGTTTAATTAAAAAGTTAGTAGTAATATTATGTAGTTTTGATTTTTAGGTTTAATCGGGTACCGGGTTTGTTAGAAATAGATTTTATTGAAGTTATTCGGGACGTAATAAAGTCGTAAAAATTGTAAAAATATGTCGGGTACAAGTATGGAGAGTTTGGGTGGTTATCGTTTAATTTTTATGAAAACCGTCGTTATTAAGTTAGACGTACGATACGTAATAAATAAATTTCCAAAATACCGGGTAAATTAATATTATAATTTTTATATTATTAAAATGAATATAAAAATATATTGGGATAATAGTCGGGAGTGTCGGACATGTTAGACACATTTATAGTTCGCGTATTAGTGTTTATTTGAAATAAACATACGTAAATCGTTAATTGTACCAAAAGTATTACTTTAGTTATCCTACGAGTGGAATAGTATGCAAGTGCCCTAATGATGATATGCAGACTATTTCTAGTCCGTATGAAATGTCCCTGATAATAATGCATGAATTCGCTCCTGAACCAATACGGTTACGCGAATTTGAACACTCGTAAACTAAATTTACGATGACATGAGTAATGCACGTGAATAGTGGCTTCCTCTCGGAAATGAATAGTGTCAAGTGAATAGTAAAATTTCTGAACGCTTCTCAGAATGTCGAATTGACCTCGAAAACGATGAATAGTGATCGATGAATAGTAAATGATGAATAGTAACTTGTGAATAGTAAATGTCGAGGTTTGGAAAATGACCAGAAATTACGAGTTGTGACAGATAAGACGTGGGTTTGCATCTTGTTTGTGAAACAAATATTTGAGAGCGGAATGATCGGTAAAAACTATTATTTTTGAAAGCACAAGATAAGATCTGAATTTGTGAATGCAAAAACTACAGCTAATAATTCTTTCTCCGTAACCGTATAGTTTTGTTGAGCATTGTTGAGTGTTTTACTAGCAAAGTAAATAGGACGAAAATGTTTTCCTTCACGTTGTCCTAAAACTGCTCCAACAGCGAAATCGCTTGCATCACACATGATTTCAAATGGTAGTGACCAATTAGGTGCAACCATAATTGGGGCACTAGTCAATTGACTCTTTAATGTTTCGAAAGCTTTAATGCAGTCAGCATTGAAATCAAATACAGAATCTTTTTCTAAAAGTTTAGTCATAGGACGTGATATTTTTGAAAAATCTTTGATAAATCGGCGGTAAAAACCGGCATGTCCAAGAAAACTTCTAACGGCTTTAATGTTAATTGGTGGTGGTAATTTGGTGATAACATCTATTTTAGCTTTATCTACTTCCATCCCCGAACTTGATATTTTTGTCCTAACACAATTTCTTCAGTCACCATGAAATGACATTTTTCCCAATTAAGAATTAGATGTGTAGCTTCACATCTTTCGAGCATTTTATCGAGATTGGAAAGACAGGTTTCAAAAGAATCACCAAAAATTGAAAAGTCATCCATGAAAACTTCCATAGATTTTTCAAGCATGTCTTGAAATATTGCGATCATACACCTTTGAAAAGTTGCAGGTGCATTACATAGACCAAAAGGCATACGCCGGTAAGCGTAGGTTCCAAAAGGACATGTAAATGTGGTTTTCTCTTGATCGGCTGGATCGATAGGAATTTGGAAATATCCCGAAAAACCATCAAGGAAGCAAAAGTATTTGTTTCCTGCTAATCTTTCGAGCATCTGATCCATGAACGGTAAAGGAAAATGATCTTTCCTGGTGGCTTTATTAAGTTTTCTGTAATCAATACACACTCGCCATCCAGTGACAGTTCTAGTAGGAACTAACTCATTCCTTTCGTTTGTCACTACAGTCATTCCTCCTTTCTTTAGAACACAATGAACTGGACTCACCCATGGACTATCCTCGATAGGATAAATAATTCCTGTATCAAGAAGTTTAATGATTTCCTTCTTAACAACCTCTTTCATATTTGGGTTAAGTCGACGTTGTCTTTCTACAACGGGTTTAGAACCTTCTTCACAATTGATTTTGTGTTTGCAAAAATCAGGACTAATTCCTGGAATATCAGAAGTTTTCCACGCAAAAGTGCGTTTATGCTTCTTAAGAATAGAGACGAGTCTTTCTTTTTGATTTGTTTTTAGTAACGACGATATGACTATTGGAAGAAGTGAATTTTCTTCTAAGTAAGCATATTCTAAATTATTGGGAAGGGTTTTGAGTTCCTAATCAGTGGGTGGTTCTTCTAAAGATGATTTGATTTTCAATTGATCTTTATCAATGATATCTTCAAATTTCTCTTCTTCCTCTTCTTCTACTTTTATTTCCATGAATTCCTCAAATTCTTTATCAGAATCAGTTTCACTAATCTTTTCTGAAGTAGTCATGAATGGTTTTGAATCATCAAGTAATGCATCCAATTCTTCTTCAGTGACTTCATCAATTACATCGATGTTATAGCATGTGTCATCACTGGAATTTGGATATTTCATTGCTTTATCGATTAAGAACGTGATTCGATCTTCTCCTACTCCAAGATTTAGTTCTTTACCTTTAATTTTAATCATTGCATCAGCAGTGTTTAAGAAAGGTCTTCCTAAGATTAAGGGTACTCGACTATCTTCTTCCATTTCTAAGATGACAAAATCCACAGGAAAAACAAATTTACCAACTTGAACAAGCATATTTTCAGCAACCCCAACAGGATATTGGTATGTATGGTTGGCTAATCGTATACTCATCTTAGTAGGTTTCAATGTATTGATGGAAAATTTAGAATACAACGAATAAGGCATCAAATTGATACTTGCACCTAAATCGGCTAAAGCATCACATGTGATGTTGTTTCCTAATGTACGTGGTATAAGAAAACTTCCGAGATGTCCAAGTTTTGGTGGAATTTTGTTTTGAATAATAGCAGAGCATTCTTCATTGTGAACGGTAGCATAAATTTGTTCTAACTTGTTTCGATTATTAAGAAGTTCTTTCAAAAATTTCCCATAATTGGGCATTCCAGCTAGAACATCAACGAGGGGTACGTTAATTCTAACTTCTTTGATCATCTCTAAAAACTTCTTATTTCGCTCCTCTCTTTTCTCTTTTCTTAGGGCTTGTGGATATGGTATTTTTGATGTATAAGGCTTTATTGGTGGAATGGTTGGTTTTTGAGTTGGTTCTTTTTCAATTGTTTCTTCCTCTTTAGCTTCTTCCTCTTCTTCTTGAATAAGAGTTTTATCGGTAGGAATGGGTGGTGGATCATATGAGAGACCACTTCGAGTGAATACAACATTGATATGCTCATTTCTGTTTTGTGGTGGAAGATAATTCTTATCGTTTGATCCAGATGGTTTTTGATTGGATTGGGTGTTACTTGGTAATGTACCAGGAATTCGAGAAGAAAATTGATCAGAAAGTCTACCAAATTTTTGTTCAAGATCCTGAATAGAAGCTTGATGATTTTTCTGACCTTGCTCAACTTTTGTTTTGAGGTTGAAAAATTGAGTTTTTAGGAACTCATTTGTGGTTCTTTGAGCATTTACGAATTCTCGCATCATTTTTTCGAAATCAGATTCTTCCTTTTTATCTGAATTTGTTGGGTTTGGATTTTCTGTTCGAGGTTGAAAATCACGGTTGTTATCCCTATGTTGGTGATGTTGCCAATTTCCAGAACTTCTTCAGTAATAATTACCACGAAAACCTCCTCCACGATATCCTCCTTGGACATAATTGGCTTCCCCTTTGTTGGGTCCATTCATAGGTTAGTCATCACACTCGGATGATGTGTGATTTCCTCCACAATTATTTCAGCCATCTCGCATTTCTTTCATTTCTCCTTTTATATCTTTGTATTACGAGTCCATTTTAGAAGACAAGGCTTCTATTTTGTCCATGAGTTTTGAATTATCTGAACTTTCGGCAAAAGCAACGGTTTTCCGTAAGGGTTTGGTTTTGGAATCTTTTGACCAATCGAGTTTAAGAAGTACTCGATCTTCAAGAAGTTGATATGCCTCATTTGGTGTTTTGTAAAGGAAAATTCCTCCGGCATCAAGGATTGCTTGAGATGCTTCATCAAGACCATGATAAAAGATTTGGATTATTGTTCCTCGTCCTAAATTATGGCCATGACAACTACGAAGCAAATCTTTCATGCGAAGCCAAGCTTCAACAAGAGATTCATTAGGATTTTGTGAAAAAGCACGGATTTCTCCCATTAACCTATCATACATGACAGGCGGAAAGAATCGGCTTACAAAAGCTTGCCTCATCTCCTCCCAAGTATTAATAGTTCCTGGGGTTAATTCGTTATACCATACTTTGGCATCTCCGGCGAGTGATGATGGAAAAAGTTTGAGCTTGATAGCATCGACATTAGTGTCTCCATAACGAAACATGCCACAAATTTCAATGATTTCGGCAATGTGTTTATGCGGATCAGCCCGCGAACGGCCATCGAATTGACGGTCTTTGATCATAGAAAGATGGTGACCTTTAACAGTAAAGTTTTCACCAAGGTCGGTGACAACAATAGCAGCTCCAGGAGTGGGTGCTACGGTTCTATTGGCGGCCCACATGGGTAAATCGTCAGCCATGGGTATTGGTTCAAAAAGATTAGAAATTGGATGTTCTTCGGAAAGATTATCAAACCAATTAAGAATAGTTGAAGATCTCTTCTTATGAAACAAACTTTCGGGATCGGATAAAGCTGTACTAAGCTTTTTAGTAGTAGAACGAGTGTTCATACAACTATCAAGAGAATCAAATTAATTACCTAAACAAAAGAACAAGAAAAAAAAACAGATAAATTCTATGCGAATCGGTTGGAAATCAAACCGATCGGTTGGACGCTACGGTAAAATTAAAATTTGAGAAACCGAATCGGTTGGATGAGAAACCGATCGGTTTGTCGCTACGGAATTTTTTTTTAGAAAACGAACACGAAAAGAAACGGACTTTTAAAACTTAAAGAAACACGATCAAAATCCCCGGCAGCGGCGCCAAAAACTTGATGCGATGTTTGTTAGTGAAAGTTTTAAATTTATAAGAGTGAATTACCAAATCTAGAAACAACACATACGAGCAAGTGTACTCGTCCGTTATAGCAAGATATGATGGTAAGTCGGGATCGTTCGTATGGATTTGTGAGTGAATCGAAATATAAGTCTAAAAGTAAATCTCTAATGTACGCAAATATGATAGTAAACAAATTCAATAAATTAAAAACTACACTTGTTTAGACTAGTTTTCTACTTAATGACACACATGATTGTGATAACTTTTGATGACATGTTGGTTGAGATAATTAGATGGTGATCTAATCTATTGTTTCTACAAGTTAAACCTTCGTCAAGATTTTAGTTCATAAAAACAAGCTTTAGGTGTAAACCAATCAATTCAAGATCTATCCAAGGTTCATAAGGTATGGTGGATATCTTAAACACAAGACAAACTTTTATTACCAATCAAATACTCTTAAGAAATGGTCAATACAAAAAGTAACCTCTTCATAGACAAAAAGGTCACAATCGTTTATAAACATTTAAACTTTCGTCCTACTAAAGGTTTACAAACAATCCGATTTGACGTTATAAAAGAATTCTTATTACAATCATACTTCTTGTTTCTTTGTTTAGTCAAGAATAATTATGGTGAAAAACAATCATTCATAGACAAATGATTATAACTAGTTGAGTAATAACAAATCTTTCGACCTTTGAAACTATTATCAATTAGTTAACCTTGGCTAAACAAATGTCACGATGAAACTTAAGGTACAATTGGTTCTTAGGATTGACTTGAAATTGAATTAAAACATGTTATCACAATCATCACTATCACTAAGTATAAAACATCATCAAAACAAGTGTAAAAAGATTACTAGCCACTCATGGCAAACATGCAAATAAACTCAGAATATTTAACATAAGAATCAATGGTTATAAGTCTTACAATGCTTTGAAATTGATAACAAATGACAAGGTATTGATAACCTAAGAGTTGGTGATGATTTCTTGATATTTTCGGACTCCAAATGTTACTTCCTTGATCTTCAAAGTTCCTGGTTCTTTCTGCACGAATTTTTCTCTTTTGAGAGCTAGAAGATGATAATAATTGTGTGTAGTAATGAGAGTAAATGGTATCTTCAATTGTGTGTTGAATGGCGTTGAGTTATGCACTTTTGAAGTCCCTCATAGGCTTGTCCAACACTCTTGGTCATAAATAAGAACTTAAACGCTTGAACTTGGACAATAAGATACTAAAAAGGGCCTAGAATCTTGGGACAAAAGACCAAGATTCGTGCACAAAAGTTGGCAAAAACATGCAGAACTGACCAACCGATCGGTTACGGGTTGGCACCGATCGGTTGGTGAAAGGTACTTATGACCATCTGATCGGTTTCACACCAACCGATCGGATGGTAATTTCTGGCAGCTTTGGACTTTGACTTTGACTTGTGTAGCTCTTTATGTACTATCCAAACTTGATTAACTTCTGAACTTGGAACTTTGAGATGACAAAACTTAGGTTCTCTTATGAATTACTTCATAGATTGGACTTTTGAGCTTGGGAATCTTCGTGTAATCGCGTATACTTCATTTCCTTCACTTTTTCTCTATTTTTTCTGCATTAGGCTACATATGCTACAAAACATACTTTGATACGATTTAGTGGCAAAAACATATAAAAACAACCAAATAACATACACAAAAACACTAATAACGCTTATAAAAACATGTTAACTTTGAGCGTTATCATATTAATAATAATGAAACTAAGACTTTGATTTCAACTTAAAAAGAGTACAAATCTGAGATTACAGCTGAGAAATAACAAAGATTACATTAATTTTATTTAATCAAATTACACTACTCCTACTTTTAACTACTCACTAGCTAACACCTTCACTTCTGTCCATCATTATCTATTTATCAGCTTCAAACATGGGTCCTGACTTTTTCCCACTTCCATTCTAGTCCGTTGGATGAGATACTATCCTAGCCATTGATTCGTTTTGGCGGGAAATTGATTTAAGCAAGTTGAGGTCTGATTACTTGTGGCAGGGGGTGGGTTTGGAGTTATATGGTTGAAAGTGAGGAGTAGGGGTGGAGTATTAGCAGAGGATGTGATGATGGTGTTGGTATGAGTGGGTTTTGTGATGATAAAGGAGCAGAGGTCACGGGGTTGTGTGGGAGGGATAAGGTTGACCAATTTTGACCCTGGGTGGGAATATTATACGTTTTTGTGTTTGGGTTTGGATTTGGGCCACAGGGTTTAGGATTTGGATTGGGTAGTGGGTGTTGGGTATTTAAATTGTTGGGTTGATTTTATTAGAAAGGGTAAAAGGGATTTGTTTGGTTTGTAGAAATTTCAAGCCCAAGAACCAATTAGGTAGATTCTGAAAATTTTAGGGGTTGAAACTTCCAATCCTGCCAAAGTGTTATAAGGACCAATTTTGCCATATTATAATTTCCACAAGGACCTTTGATGTAATTTTCCAATTTTAAATTTCCCGGGGACCAATTTTGACACTTTTGAAACTTGAAGGACTAAATTTGCCAGTTTGTGAAAATTATGTTCCAAGGACCAAATTTGTTGACTTTTAAACTCCTAGGACCATTATTGACTTTTCAACCAAAAGTATGTGGTCAGGGACCAATTCTGTTAATTTTTGAAAGTTCGGGGACTGAAACTGCCAATTATGCAAACTTTGTTCGTTTTTCATCTGTTTTTAAACATTTTGCATCTGAAACATATAAAACACACTTCCTGGGATATTTTCAGTATTTTGATGCATTTCTGAGTGTTTTTAAACGTTTTTGCAGTTCAGATTAACTAAAAATGATGAGTATTTACACACTCATCAGTTACCCAAAACCTTACACATATAGTTTTAGAACATATTAAAAGGGCCATTTCTCTAAAATTTTAAGTTGTTTGAATAAGTTAAGCCAAACACCCCTATAATGCAAAGTCATTGATTATCAAATATCATAACTGTTTAAAGGTATGTCGCTCTAACAATACCATAACTCGTTAGAAACCAAGAAAATTGAAGCCTGGTAACACTAATATAACATGTATGATCTTTTTAAGCTTAAAAACTCAATCATGAAATATAAATACATTAAGAATTAGCCATCGACTTACCCAAAGTTTTATTCAGCAACAGCAAATGTTCCTATCCAGAGAACTTGAAGCAGTACTACCAATACCAATCAAGGAAACACAAGAATAGACAGTTAAGTCATCATTCCAACAGGTGAAGCAAGTAAATAGTCTAAAATGTTTGGTAACACCCAAACTTTACAATATCTTTATCCAAGTGAATCAACAGTTTCATAATCTTTTATTTAAAAAAATAATTATAATTATATGCTTAAATGATTAGAAAGAATTGAAGATTTTAAGGAAGTATACATGGAGTACACACCTCATTCACTCCATAAAGTACTTTGTTCCCTTTCCAGTAGCATTATCTAAAAGAATTAACTTAAAGTTATAAACATGGATCAATAACATTAAACTAACAACAATTTCTTCATATTTGAGTATGTGTTCTCAAAAAATAACATTAAAGTAACAGCATAACTGGTTTTTCACTTACTTTTCCTTTGGAGCTAGCAATGATCTTTGAATAACTTCAATACACTCCGATCAAATTGATAACCTGACAAAACCAATGGTTTTTGTTCATGTAAATAATGTGATTTTATAAAGGTATTGAGAAACGAAAATTTCAAAAATCAGGAATAATAAGTTGAATATGTTCATTATTGGATCTTTAAATTTGAGACCATACCACTGTTTCCCACCCTTGTCATAGACATCTCTTACATTAGCAAGTAAATTAAACCCGCCAACAAAAGCTAAACAAAAAGAGGAAAAGAAAAAATGATTATGACAGTTAATCAAACAATGTAAATGACAGTTAAAGATAATAAATCATACCAATTTCACCCGCATATAAATCATACTTTGTTACAGAAAATACCTTAGTAGCCTTCGGTGTGTGTGTGTGTTCAGATTGTTGGCGTTCAGCTTGTTGTCTTCAGCTTGATCGCCTTCAGATTGGTCGGGTTCAGATTAGTCTTTTTCAGATTGATCGCATTCAGATTGATCGCCTTCAGATTGATCGTGTTCAGATTGAACGTCTTCAGCTTGAACGGGCTCAGCTTGAACGGGCTCAGCTTGAATGTGTTCAGCTTGTTTTTCTTCGTTGTGTTCGCGTTCCTGAACGTGTTCAGCTTGATGGCATTCAGTGTGTACGTGTTCAGATTGTTTGCGTTCCAGTGTGTTCGCGTTCAGCTTTGTGCGTGTTTAGCTTGTTCGTCTTCAGCACTGAACCATACTGAACTTGCCTCTGAACCAACCCTGCTGAACCTACACATAAACATAAATTGATGAAACTATTAATAAAAATCAAAACTTGATAAAATAGTTAATCAAAACTCAGACCTAATTAAAACTTGATTAAATAGATATGGTATCAAATCTTTCAACTTTTCTCATATCTTGTTGATAACAATTGAACAACCTATTCATCCAGGGATTTAAACATTCAACGTTGGATGGGTTATTGATTTCAAAGAACAAAGTGTGTGTGGAAACGAATGAAGAAATTTTGCAGGGTGTATTTTTTGTATTTTTTTGATGGGGTTACTGGTTTTAGACACTGCTCAATCAAAACCACCATAGAGCCTCCGAAACCATTAATTCAAAAAAAACACTGCCAAAACCACCAAATTTATAACCATGATTTCAGATAACACCGCAGAATCTAAAATAAGTTGGTGGCGGCGGCGATGGTTTTAGTTAATGGTGGTGGCAGCAGCAGTTGATGATTGAGAGAGTGAGAGAATAACTGCACATGTGTGTTTTTTGGTGTGTGATAAAAGAGAAACTTATAGAGGAGGAAGATGAATTTTTTAGAGAGAAGTGTGTGGTTTTTTTTTGTGTTAGTGGTATAATTGTATGAGAGAGAATGATGATAAAGAAGAAGTTACAGAGGAGAGAAGTTATCACTGGCAGTTGATGTAAAGTGTATTAGTGAAGTCAAATGGTTTTTTTTCAGTTTCTACACATCCAACGGATGAGATTATATGGAACTAAATCTATGCCTAATATTCAAAGTTAAATTAAAGCGGTTGAGATTAAAAGTTGAGAGATCTAACGGTCCATAAGGCAGCCAGGTGGTCCCATAAAAATAGGACTCACCTGCAACAATAGTAAGTACAATAAATATAAATAGAAAAAACTTGTAAATTATGAAACATGTTTTCATTTATTAAAATAAAACATTCACAAAATATAGAATGTAAACCTACACACGAATAAATCACTACATATATCCAATTTTATAACGACAATTTAAAGTGTGTAGCAAATAAAAATCCAATACAAATAAAACTTAGGCTTTACAACAAGAAATAAAATTAGGCTTTACAAAGAATCGTGATAGTACTTTTGATCAAGGTTTTTAATATCGGGATCCTACCTAGGATCGTTTTCATCTTTGCAAGATCGTGATCGTAAGATCAGATCGGGATCCTAAGATCCTACGATAATGTCACTTTTAATGATCTTTGTAATATTATTCAAATCTACAAATTATGATATATTATAAACACAAAATTATATAAATGTTTTACGGAAATGTTGTCCTAAATTATGAATATGGAATGTCTAAAATGAATCACATATTGTTTTTAAAATTATATAAAACATAAACCATAAACTTGTAGTTTTTTAGTTTGCGGTTAGAGAAAGGTAAGAACGGATCAGAGTAGATCTTAAGATCCTATGGTCAAGATCGAGGTCCTACAAGATCTTAAGCTTGTTAAGATCCTATATGATCAAGATTGATATCCTAAAGATCTTAAGCTTGTTAAGTGTAACAACCGTGGTTTTGGCAGGTCAGTTTGACTGATAGTCTTGACTCGGTTGACGTTTGTTTGGTGTATCTTAGGTGTTTGAAGTGATATAGGTGAGTTTTAGCACTAAATCCCTTTGCGTAAATGGTTTTTATTGTGATTTGGAAATTTTGGAATTTGGGAAAGTTCATTTTGATCACCTTTGTGGTGTAGAAATGACTTGTGTAGTTTTGGTTTTTTGTGATTTTGCGTAACGAGTCTTCGTTCAAGTTAATGAGCGTAAGAGAGTTATGTGTGTTTTGTTTTTATGATTTATGTTTCAAAAGCGTGTGGAATTCTATTTTTGAAAACTTTATTTTGAAAATGAATATTTTCCGGTTTCTCGTAAAATTAATGTTTATCGCGAAAGATGTTAGGTTTCGATATGGCAATACATAAATTAAGAAAAGTATGAGGTTTTGAGTGTAATAAATTAATTTAATAAAAATATATATATATGTATAAGAAAAATCGGTTGGAAGAGGATAAGGGAAAAAGGAAACAGAATTTGAGTCCAATTATAACACCTAATTAAAAGGAATCCTAGTCCAACCCAAACAAGCCCAACCTCTAACCCATATAAGCAATACAAATGACCCATAACTCTATTTTCCTGCAAATTATGATCAACCAAAGCTAGAGGGGAAGAGGAAAAATTAGGGTTTTTATTATTGAAGCAAAAATCAAGATCAAGGTATATTTTTGATACTAGTTTTTATTCAATTAATTAGTTATTGATCTAATTCATGTAATATAAAATATGATGGATTAGGGTTTGTGTTAACTTCTGTAAATTAATGTTATTAAACATGTTGGGATCAATTAATGATAATAGTATGATGATTGGTTAAGAGAATTGAGCGTAAAACATGCTAGTTATTGAGTTAGGGTTTGGACAGAAAAGTAGTGCTGTAAAGATGTGAGGGTAATTAAGAGATTGTGAGGAGTTAAGTCACGAATTTTTGGTCTAAATTGAAGTTTAATGAAAGATCTTTCCAAAAAGTCCAGCCACGATTGATTTCAAGGTCGGGAAGTTGGTCTTTTGATTTTTCTTTGTTAAGGTGTCAAAGCTGTCAAACCAGGACAGTTTTTGGGTAAAAGTTTGTGGGTGTTTTGTGGTTGTCAAAGTGGTATTTTGACTAGGCCTTCTGGAATAGCTAAGTATTAGGTTATATTGACTACCACGAAAAGGATTCGCGATAAAAACTTGTGGAAGTATTTTATGTTAATTGAAACTTTTTGGTGTGCGTTCAGATCCGAATTTGAGTAGTTGACAAGTTTGATTTTCTTTTGAGTACTTGTGTATGTTATTGGTCCATGGCCTTCTGGGATTAGCCTGTATGCTTATAAGAGACCATGGTAAATTTTTGGTGTGAGTTCTTGAGCTTTATTTGTCGTGATTTCATGTGGGCGAATGTACCCAAAAATTCTGCGTTTTCTGATTTTAATAGTGCAAGGGATTTAGTGAGTATTAAGTTATGGTGTTGGTTAGTATGGTGTCTAGAAGATCCATGGTGGGTCATATGAGTCTTAGACATCCATTATATGAGTATTACATGGGTTGTAGCTTTTAGCTTGGCCTTGTGTAATGTGGATTTATTTTTGTGTGTTATAGATTGTGATTAGTTTTGTGGAAGCTGCAAGGTTTAAGGTGAGTTCATAGTCCCATATTTTTCTTTGTTTTAAACTTGGGATGGGAATGATGCTTGGCTTAAATATTTGAGTTACTGTGATTATGTGTGTGTCAAAAGAGCTTGGACTTATAAGGTTATTGTATGCATGCTATGTGTGATTATTTGCTTGTGTGGTCCAATTGGGGGGGAGTATCCAATTGGAGAGTAATACTCCTACTCGTTAGGGGTGGCAATTCGGGTCGGTTCGGGTTGGCGGGTTCGGGTTGTCAGGTTGGCGGGTCAGAAAACCCCAACCTGAACCTGACCCATTTAAATCATCGGGTCAGCTATGTCAACCCTAACCTGTTTACACGTAACCCGAACCTGACCCATTTAACCCGTATATATACTTAGGTTGACAAGTTAAATAGGTTGCATGGGTTAAATATGTTAAACGGGTTTCGAGTCGTTTTATATATAAAAGTTAGCACATTACACGAGTTAAATGAGTTAAACGGGTTAGTGGGTCGACCCATTTACCCGTATAATTAAATAAAAATAATTTTTAATTAAGAAAAAAACTTAAACGGGTTGGCGGGTCGACCCGTTTATTTTATTCCCAACCCGAACCTGACCTGGTTAATAAACGGGTTAGATATGTCGACCCAAACCTGACCCACAATCTATTTAGCTCAACATAAACCTGTTAATTTTCGTGTCAGTTTTAGGTCGGGTTTCGTGTCGGGTCAGAAATTGCCACCCCTACTACTCGTACCAGATTATGTGGATTGGATAATGTGATGATAATGCTGTGTGGTCCAATTGGGGGGGGGGGAGAGTATCCAATTGGAGAGTATACTCCTACTCGTTACTAGTTTATGTGTTCCAATTAGGAGGATGCTTATCCTGTTGCACGCGCATGTGACCTAATTGTGATTTATTGGGGTCGGAGGACACGAGCCATCCTGTTGTAATCATTGTGGGATCGGAGGACACGAGCCATCCTGATGTTGCCTTATGTGTGTGGTTGTCTTTGTGTGTGATTATTGACTTGCAAATACATGTAGCTATATGATAACTGTAATTTATTTGTCCAGCTATATTTTTATGATCATAGTAAATTGGTTGCCTTGTGAGTGTAAGTGTGTCTAAACCTATGAATCTCACCAACATTATGTTGACGTTTTAAGCATCATTAAGAGGTGAGCTTTCTAAGGATAAGATAGAAGGATGTGGTTAGACGAGACCTTAGTTGCATTGGAAGTGGTTTATCATCTATGCTTGGATTTATGTATTGTCTCGGATTCTGTTTTGGTTATTTTGTTTTGGGGTATTGTTACAACACCTTGTGTTTGTACTTTGCTCTATTTTTATTGCATGTAGTTACTCTCTATATAGACACCATGTGTTGTGATGATATCCATGAAGTTACACCCGCGCGTTTTCGCCGTGGCGGGGTGTGACATATTGGTATCAGAGCCTTGGTTATAAAGAATTAGGTGGTTGAACCTAGACTATAACTTAGGAGTCCCTCATATAGTTGCATTTAGGATCTATGTGTAAGTATAGTATTTTATATGTCTATTTTTCTATATTTATGAGATGTTTTTATTGAGTTTTGGACATCTATTTTATCCCCTATATGTAGTATTGTATATATCGACTTTATTATATCGTCTTCCGCGCGTAAGATGCTTCATTGGACTACCGTTGTCGCTATCGGATGCAAGAGAAGTGGTCGGATGAAACGGATTAACTACAGAATCCGAGTTCCCGATAGCATGTATCTATGTTCAGACAAGGAGAGCACATTTATGGGAAACATTGGTGGAGAAGAAGTGGAGAGGTTTGGAATCATGGTGACTTCTAGAGATGGAGCCATTACCAAATACCCTTGGTAGTGTCCTCACTTCACATAGGAAGGAGATGTGGTTTAGTCTAAACCTCGTGATTTGTATGCGCTTGTAAATCATGTGGAATTGGAAGAAAAGAATAGAGATGGTTTTGCATGTTGTCGACTACCTCAACATGTAGGAAACATGAATGGGTGGTTGAGTAAAGATGAAAGGGAGTTAGGATGGAATGGTGTGGATTCGGATCTAGAGTCCACAGCGAGTAGTAAGTTGAATTGATTTGAGTGGGGAGATAAGTGCGAGAGTGGAGTTGGGCCATTATGCGTCGTCTTTTGTTTTGTGTTATGTTTTGGAATTCATATATTGTCTTTTGCCGTCTGGAGCCATGTTGGAGCATGAACACTCTTGGATATTGGATCGACCTTATCCAAGAGATTTTGATTATAGAGTTTACGTGATCGATGGAATTGTTCCATGTGAGATGATTGTTTGCGACGTCTTTTATTTTTGTTTGCGTGATATTTTGCATGATGTATTGTCATAGGAGGGAGTACACTTATGAAAGGGGGCATAGATAATTATGGTGGCCAACATGATTATACATGCGTCACAAAACAAGTGGACTTGCAAGTATGATGGCATGGATTGCATGGTGTATTAGGTGTTATATGGTATATGTGCGTTATCATGAAGCTGTGTGGTTTTGGAAGTAAGTATGCGTGTGGAATAGGCTTATAACTATGGTCGCGAACATAATTATATGGGTATCACACATGTGGACTTGTGACCATTATGGCATTGATTGATGTTTGTTGTTATATGTTGTGGTAGATGGTATGTGATATCATATTGGTGATGGCTGTATGGTTAGAGAAGTATTCTTTTAACCGTTTGGGCAGTCGTTATATGTTGGGGTGTGTGGGTGGTAAGATTCCATTCTACCTATCATATGTTGATACCTCAAATATCGGTGGGTATTTATGTTGTGGTATTTAAGTTGATTCGTTTGCTAGACACTCCATTTGTATACCTAATTCTTGGGTTGGCATTCCTATTCGTACCATGATGGTACATATGCCATATTCTTTCTCTTTGATGTCGTGATAGGTGTTGGGTAATCGAATTCGTTTCGTTGGATACTGGTTTGATTCTTTGGTTATTCCATACATTCATTCCTCGGATGAATGTTATACTATTCTTCAAGTATTATTGGTTCGTGACGTGTTGGTGTGGATATTTGATCCCTCATTTACACACACCAATTGAATTTCGTGACATGTTTTGTGACCTGTTAGTATCGGTGTTTTTCTATGAATTTGGTTTGATCGTTGTACGAATGAGTCTGTAAGTCCATCGTTTGGTTTGCAATGTATTTGCGTGAGTGTTCACTGGTATGAGTTCGTTTGAGGATTATTTTGATTACGGAAAATTTTCAATGTCTTTTGCGTTCGATTAAGAGGTTGTGTTAGAGTCTTTATGGCATTTTACAAATTCGTTTTTGGTATTTCAAGGTCGTTTGATGGAAACGAATATTTTTATGGGAAATGAAGTGTGAAAAAAAATTGTTATGTTGATGTCTTACATAAAATGGTTTATATATATTTAAAAAAAAATGTATAAGTTTAAGATATGTCTTGAAAAAAAAAAAGGTGTTCATTTGTTTTTGGGAAGGTTGAGTACAGGAATAAGAACTGTCTATGGTTCTCATTTACCAAACTTGTTATGTATTTAGTTCATTGAGTGTTTCTTTCGTTGAGGTACGCTTGTGGATGTTTTATGGGTATTTGTATTTTATATTTTCTTTGTATGGGTTTTCATGAACATTTTATCCGTGTCTACTTTTATTGGGAAAATTTTCTCATTGTGTTTTTCTAGCTTTGATTTTGATGTTCGTTACTTCGTTAGTCGGTAATTCGTATCCCTTTTGAGTTTGTTAATATACGTTTTAGTTCGACCGGTTTCTTGTTTCTTGTCGTTTACTTAGGATAGATTGTCGTTTTGATTATCAATTTGTTCGATGAAGAAGAAGAGGGTGTTTGCCAAGTTGTTCAAGTGAGAGGTTCAGCTTCAGGATGTACGTTCTTTAGATTGCATGGGTATCGCGGAGGTAGAAGATTCATAAGAGGAACTATGTGATGCATGACTTAGAGTTTGGGAGTAGAACTTGGAGACGATGGTTGTATGGAGCAAATAGCGTTATCTTCACAGATCGTAAGAACCGTTAGCATATATTTGACAAGAGGTTAATATATGTTGAAGAGAAGTTGGGTGTTGAATTTTTCAATGACTACGATTGTCTTATTCGCTACCGTTAAGGAAGAGCGGACATCGTGGTAAGAGCACTGAACAGGAATGAACGAGTGAAGCTTAGATGTTTGTGAGCAATGATTATGATAATTCAGTTCGAAGTTAAGAGGATGATACTGACAGCCTAGAGAGAGAGGCTCAATGTTGAGAACATGTAAGAAGAATGTAGGACCTTAAATCAATCAACTTTAACAAAAATATTAAGCAAAGATGAAGTAAAGATGGTGACTTGAAGATATGTATGTGGCGTTTTATATTAGAGAGAATAAGATGAAAAGAGAACTTTATTTCATAAACAAAACACAATACACACTCAAGCACACACCTTAAATGAGCTTTGAGGTGTTTATATAGTGAGTTACATAAGAAGCCCTAAAGGCTTTTCCATGGGCTTGGTCTTGGGCTTGGTTTCCTTTTAGAAATAAAGGCTTACATTACTTAACACATGACATATTAGCTTACCAAGACCAAGGCCCATTGACTATTCTAACAACAAAAACTACGACACATTACAACGTTACAATATATGAGAATGACCATCACTTTCTAATATAATTTTTAATGCTAACTATCGCCCCCTAAGGGGTGGTCATTCGAATGATGCTCCACGTGATTAGGTCTTCTTTATTCTTTGTTGTTGACCATTGTTTGTCATAGTAGAATAGTCATTAGTCTTTGTTCCTTCATGCTTTGTGATCTTTGATTATTGACTTTTCATCGTTCTTTGTTCTTTTGTGATATGGAGCATTCTGCCTTTCATCACTTCTGTGTCTGTGGTGGTTGTCCCCCATTCCAACATGCTCATACATCTTTGGACTTTGATATTCATATGCACGTAGTCCCCTTTCTTTCACTTTGATCTTTAGTCTTTATACTTTGTAGATTCTTCTTTTTGGCGTAGAATCTTTCTTTGAACTTTGTGTTGTATAGATCTTTGAGGGAGCTTTCTTTAACTTCCAGATGTATGTATGAGCATGTGGAATCTGTCGCCATGGAGATGATGTATAACTGTAGGTAAACAGTTAGCAATAAATCAACCGGTACTTACAGATAAGAATTAGAGATCGTCAACAGCATAGTGTGAAGACTCCTTCTAACCTTTACCAAGGCTGTTCCCATGTCAGATACTCCCGAGGGAGCTTACAAGACCTACTTAGTAGCTCAATGACTGGGTGAGTCGCTGGGGATCACTCCACGACTGTAGACCATTTGAAACCACCGCGAACACTAAGCGTAATCCATAAAGAATTACCGAAGTGACTTGCTATCAGGGCTGTTAGATGTTGACCCTGGCAGGAGTTTCCATTTAATCATTGAGAATCACAAAAGTGAATCCTCTCATAAATGTTCTGGCAGATTGCTAAGATCTGCGTAGGACTCTAAAGTTTACATCTGGCGTCCTTAATGATGAACAACCAATGTAGAAATATTATGTGTTCCTATGAGATCTTTTGATGAATCTCGGGGCTCTAGATTCGATAAGTGCACGTTTGGTTTCCTATGCGGAGATTAGGGAGAGGTCTCCTGCTTCAATATCAACCATCTCTAAGAGACAGGTCGATAGATTACACCGGTTCCCCGTGAGAATGAAACAAGCTCTTTTACGAGAACTTGAGTGGTTAAGAAGGTTTAGTGCAGTGCGTCACTGGGTCCATGACGTCTTTGTCTTCAATACCGGTGTCACCTTAGTAACAACTAGTAGCATACAAATTGTACCCGGTGTCTGCCCTAAGGTTGAACATATGGAGGGCTATTTCTTTTCACCCTTTTTCATAACTTTTCTTTTTAATTCTTCAACCCCTTCTTTCTCCTTTCTCATTTTCTCCTTTTTTCAATCATACCTAAGGACTTCTAATTCTACTCTATTGGAATTGTCCTTGGGTAGATCCCTCCGGCTCTGGCGGGTCATAGGATGGTTTTTCCTAACCTTAGTCACCTTATAACACCATGACTATCCTATAATTGCCATGAAACCATTTATGAAAATCTCTCAATGTGTTTATGAACATAAACACATTTTTGTTGACACTTTGAGAGTTTTTGTTTCTTTTAAAGGACTCCCCCTTCACATGTGCTCATGAATTTTTAAGAAATTTGCACATGCGTGAGGAGTTTGCACTTTTTGAATTGATCCACTTTCAGTGAACATGACCGATTCGAGACACGCTTACATCACTAGTTAGACTAGCTTGAAATTATTACCCGTCCTGGTCAATTCCAAAGAAGGTCTCTCGATACGGTACATTCTACTCAGACAAGTCCTATTCGAGACACGCTTACATCACTAGTTAGACTAGCTTGAAATTATTACCCGTCCAGGACAAGTCTTTTCGATTACTGACATTTTAAGCTTCGTCAATTCATTGGTACTATCTGAGTCGAGCTCTTCTGAGATTCAGTCATAAACTTTAAACATCTTTGATCACATTTTAATCATGTCTTCTCCCCCTCAAAAATAGCATATTGTGATATTTTTTATATCAACTTATTAAGAAAAAGCTTTTGGAGAGAAAGACAGATTTGTTTTGGCATGAATTCGAAACAATTTTGTTTTTGTACTCCCCCTTAATGATAGCTTTTAAAATCACTTAAGGGTTTGGAGGGAGTTATCTTGAGCACTAATTTTGAGAGATTTTGAGAAGTCTTTTGAACAATCTTGAAAAAGTGCTCAAGAATTTGTTTTGAAAACGAGTTTTTGTTTGAAGTCTTTTTCGTTTGTTTAGACTCGAACTTTTTGAAAAAGATTTCGTCCTTGAAAATACGAGTCCTTGATTAGAAATAATCAGAAGTCATCATTTAAGTCCGGGTTTCGTATTGAAGTATACGAAAGCCATCGTGAAGAAATTTTTTGAGAAACGACATGTTTTAGAAAAACATTTAAAGAACTCCCGTTCAAGCATCTGTATATGTCCGTATCATTGTTGAATGATATTTCTAGAAACGTACAGAATATTGATTTATACGAGAGACATGTCGTGAGAAGAATATTTTTGGATTTTTTGATTTTATATTGTTTTTGTATTTTTTGAAATTTTATATTTTTGTATTTTGTTTTTATTGGTTTTTCAAATTTTGTATTTTGTTTTTTTCAAAAATATTTACAGCGAAGCGATTTTGAAAACATTTTTCAAGAAGATTCGAGAAGACGGTCTAGCTCCTCAGGAGTTAGGCTTCGCATGCCAATTCGTCGAACTAAATAGTCAAACCGTTCTTTTGGAAGGGCTTTAGTGAATAGATTGGCGAGTTGGTAATCATTCTTAACGAAAAATAATTCAACAGTACCCTCTTCTACATGTTCTTTGATGAAATGGTAGCGGACTTTGATATGCTTCGTCTTAGAGTAATGTACGGGATTGCACGAGATGGCTATGGCACTTTTTGAATCACAATACATAGGTATTCTGTCAAAAGTAAAGCCATAATCTGTGAGCTGTGTCCGCATCCACAGAACTTGGGCACAACACACAGATAGAGACACATACTTGGCTTCAGCGGTTGATAGCACAGTACAATCCTGTTTCTTTGACGACCAGCTTACAAGCTTTTCACCCAAAAATTGTGCTCCACCTGATGTACTCTTTGCTGTAACTTGATCACCGGCATTCGGCATCTGAAAATGCTGTTAGATTAAACCCCGAATCCTTCGGATACCAAAGTCCCATGTTAATGGTGCTTCGTAGATACCGAAAGATCCGTTTAACCTCTTTGAGGTGAAGTTCGGTAGGCTTTGCCTGAAACCGTGCTAATAAACAAACAACAAATTGAATATCGGGTCGACTAGCAGTTAGGTACATGAGAGAACCGATCATGCTCTGATATTTCTTCAGATCGACTGGTTTCCCAAATAAATCAGCACCTATTTTTAGTGAAGTGACCATTGGTGTACCAACAGAATCACAGTTTTCCATTCCATATTTTTTCAAAATCTCTATTGTATATTTAGCTTGATTGATAAAAATACCACGAGGGGATTGATGTATTTGTATACCAAGAAAGAATTTTAGTTCCCCCATCATAGACATTTCAAATTTGCTTTTCATGAGATTTTCAAAATGTTTTGAATGGTTAGGATTGGTTGATCCAAAAATAATGTCATCCACGTAAATTTGAACGATCAAAATGTCATCTTTGAATTTTTTGATAAACAAGGTGTCATCAACCGTTCCTTTGGTGAAATTGTTATTGAGCAAGAAAGATGATAGTTCATCATACCACGCTCTTGGAGCTTGTTTTAGACCATAAATGGCTTTCTTAAGCTTGTAGACGTAGTCTGGATGATCTTTGTCAACGAATCCTTCTGGCTGACTCACATACACTTCTTCTTTCAGAGTTCCATTCAAGAAAGCTGTCTTAATGTCCATCTGATAGACTGTGATGTTTTTGTGAGCTGCATAGGCTAAGAAAATCCGGACTACTTCAAGTCTAGCTACAGGCGCGAATGATTCTTCGAAATCTATCCCTTCTTCTTGTGGATAACCTTTAGCCACGAGACGAGCTTTGTTGCGAATAACAGTCATTTCCTCATCCAGTTTGTTTTTCCACAACCACTTGAGATCAAGAACACGTATATCAAGTGGTCGTTCAACAAGTTCCCAACTATCATGTAACTGGTATTGAAGAATTTCATCTTGCATTGTTTTTATCCATGGGTTTTCTGCCATTGCTTCCTAAATGTTCTTTGGTTCTTTGAGGCTGATTGTGCAAATGTAAATGCACAATTCGAGATCGGTGGCAAGTTGTCTCCTTGTCTGAACCGGCTTTGAAGGTTCACCAATAACTTGTTCTATTGGATGGTCTTTTGTCCATTGAAACGTAGAAGGATTCCTTGGGTTTAACGAATGTGTGTTAGTTGGTTCTTGTAACCTTGAAGAAGATTCAGCAGAGTCTGTTGCAAACGGGTTTTCAAATACTTCTTCTTCTTCTAACTCAACATTGTTTGAATTATTTGATGGTTCTTCTTGAAAAATTATGTTTTGATTTTGCTCATCAACTCTTGGTAGATCAGTTTCAAGTACAGGAGTTACTGGAGTAGATGTAGATGATGTTGAGGTAGTTGGTGCTTCAGCTTCGATTGTAGTAGATGCATCTTGTAATGGTGGTGGTGGTTGATGGTTTTGAGCGAGTGCAGCGGAATGTTGTTGAGATGCATTTGTCGAAGTTCCACTATAGTATTCATCAAACATTAACTCGAAGAAATTTTCCAGTTCTTGTTCTGAAGGTTTGTCCGTGTTTGTTAAATGAGCTCCTTGAGGCACGAGTCCTGAACTGATGTGTCCAGAAGTCTGACTGTTTAGTGCGGGTCCTAATCCGTTTTGATTAGAAGCCATCGGATTAAGCGCGGGTTCTAGAGCGAGTCTCTCAGAAGCCATTTGTGAAATCTCGTCAAACTTCACATTCATCGTCTCCATTATCCTTTTTGTTCTTCTATTATACACCCTGAATGCCCTCGAGTTTTCTGAATATCCAATGAAGATTCCAATATCACCCTTAGCTTTTAACTTTCCTAGATCTTCTCTGTCGTTTATCGGATAGCACAAAGCGCCAAACACGTGAAGATAAGAGATATATGGTTTCCGATTGTTCACAAGCTCATATGGGGTTTTATTGAATCTTGGATGAATTAGGGATCAGTTTTGAGTGAAACAAGCAGTGGCAACAGCATCAGCCCATAAGAATAGTGGTGCACTAGAATAAATCAGCATTGTACGAGCAGCTTCCACAAGAGTTCGATTTCTTCTTTCAACTACCCCATTCTGCTGTGGAGTTCTAACAACTGATGTTTGGTGTGGAATTCCAACATCTTCAAGGTAAGTTCTTAACTCCTGGTTTGTAAATTCTGTGCCATTTTCTGTTCTTATAATCCTTACTGGAGCTTGAAGTAGAACTTGAATACGCTTCAGAAAGGTGATGATGATGCCTGGTGCTTCGTCTTTTGATCTCAAAAACTTTACCCAAGTATATCTTGAATAATCATCAACAATAACAAGAATATACTTCTTCCCATTAATGCTTTCAACTCTCATTGGGCCACATAAGTCCATGTGCAACATATGTAACCTTGCATCCGAACTAGGTACGGTTTTGGGTTTATATGATGCTCTTTTACTTTTTCCTTGTTCACATGATGGACATAGATGATCCTTGGTGTATTTGAACTTAGGAAGTCCGGTGACGATGTTGTTTTTGGCTAACTTGTTGATTGTGTCGAAATTGAGATGGGATAATCTTCTATGCCACAGCCAGGACTTAGTTTCGGTTGCCCTTGTCATAAGACAAATTGGTGATGTAGAAGCTGTTGGGATCAAAGTTTTACTATTTTATCAAGTCTCAGTCATTTGTAATAAATATTAGGTTGCTCTATTATTAGATACTTACATTTGTTATCATTTATGTATTTAATGCTTATGAAAAGCCCAAAAGGCCTTCCAAGCCCACGAATTAAGGATAATGGGAGCTAGGAGTGTTGCCCTAGCTTCCCTCCTATAAATAGAACCATTAGGACTCATGTAAACTTGGTTGGTTATGTGAAATATTAAGGAAACTCTTGCAATTCTAATTCTCTCATTCTCATAATCATCCCATCCTTATATCTATCTCATTCTTGCTTGTGTGATATCAATATGGGTACCTAACAAGTGGTATCATTCGTCGAAAGAAGGTGTAGTTCTTGTTTTTAAGTTGAATCCAATCAAAAACCTCTTTTTCTACTCGATTTTTTGTGAAAATTTTGTACTTTCTTGTTTGTTTCTTGGTTTTTATCACATTTTTGCTTACAAACTTGTGCTACAAATCATAACAAACAAAAAAGTGTCAAACTTTCTTTCAAAAAAAATGATTTGAGCTTGTGTGTTTCGAATTTTTTAAGCTCCTACACGTTTTATAGGAAAAAAATCCTTACTTTTCTTGTTTTTCTTGGGTTTAACATTTTTTTGATTACAAACTAGTGTTATAAACCTTTCCCAACAAGAAAGTTTCAATCTTTTTGAAAGTTTCAAGCTTAAACAATTTGATTTTGGTTATTGTACTTGTTTTCTAGAACACAAAAATTTTTCATAAAAATCATCAAGTTTGCAACTTTCTTCAAGTTTTGGTGTTTTTATAACTAGAAGTACAAGAATCTTGGAATATAAACTTCATTTGGGTGAGCTTTTAGCAAATTCAAAATTTTGGCAAACTTTCTAGAACACAAAAAATTTTCATAAAAATCATCAAGTTTGCAACTTTCTTCAAGTTTTGGTGTTTTTATAACTAGAAGTACAAGAATCTTGAAATACAAAATTCATTTGGATGAGATTTTTGCAAAATCAAAATTCTAGCAATCTTTCTAAATCACAAAGTTTCTAAATCACAAAGTTTCGAGTACACACTTGCTCCCGTTGCTTACTCGGTGTTTCCCTTGCTTGTATAAGTGAGAAAACACTTCGACTCGTGGTATACTCTCTAAATTGTATAATTTAGAAAGTTTTGGTGCTAAGTTTCTAGAACACTGAAAAGTTTCTAAAACACTGAAAAGTTTCTAGACTACTGAAAAGTTTCTAAAACACTGAAAAGTTTCTAGAACACTGAAAACTTTCTAAAACACTGAAAAGTTTCTAGAACACTGAAAAGTTTCTAAAACACTGAAAAGTTTCTAGAACGCTGAAAAGTTTCTAAAACACTGAAAAGTTTCTAAAACACAAAAGTTTCGAAAACACTCATTTTTTGAGAACACAAGTTTCGAGATTACATATTTTTCGAGAACTCTCAAATTCTTTCAAGAACTGCTTTCTGACTAAGTTTCGAGAATTGGCATTACATCTATACCTTCTATAAGATCCATCTATCACACAAGTTTCTTTCTAACATATTCTTACTATCTTCTTTCTATTTCTTCAAAAAAAAAAAAAATGGCAGGAAAATTTGTGTAAAATTTATTTTTTACAGGAGACTAAACGTTCAATTTAATTTTGGAATAGCATTTTACAGTGATTTTTTTGGAACAGAAAATTTTTCAAAATTAATTTTGGAGGGAAAACCTGAAATCACTATTTCGACCTTGGTTTTACATTTCTGTTTGATTATTTCGATTACATCACAACAATCAAGGGGGAGAGAAATGTCGTTTACAATGTCTCAAGTACCTTCTGCCAACTACCTTCCTCACCAATATTCTCATCAGCAACAGTATCATCAACAACAAAGTCACAGCTCCCTCATTCATCAAGTTCTGCTATTTGGCAATGAATCAAGGCCTCCAATGTTGCTACCAGGAACATATACTGATTGGAAATGGAGATTTCTACAATGGCTCACAGATCGTCCTGCTGCAGATCTTATGATTAAATCCATTCAAGATGGTCCATACAAAATGATATTTCTTGCCGACTCAATAGGAATTATAAGACTACAAACTTCTGAAGATTTGAATGCTACTGAACTTGGTCAATACTGTGCTGACAAACAAGCTTCATGGTTCATGACAATAGCCCTTCCCAATTTAATTTACATGAATATGGACTTTCAAGCCAGTGCTTATGAAATGTGGAAATATCTTGAAGCTATGCATCGTACAGAAGGACTTCATCACATCAGAATGAAGCAAATTCTTGAATCCTGTTTAAGCATGAATCCTCTGAAGACCATTCTCCCTGCTCCACCATCTCCAGCTGTTGACCATGGATCCTTAATTTACACTCCAAATGGTCTCTTCTTCAATCCTCCAAATGCACCTGAGCCTATTTTTATTCCACAGTACCCTCCCGCAACACTATATAATCATATGCAACCACTTCTGCGAAATCTTGTGAAGCTTGGACAAGTATCTTCTGAGAAAGGAAAATGTGTGATGACTTCAACTTATGAATGCTTTAACACTATGAAAGATACTGATGATGAAGAAGATCTTATCGAACCGAGCATGGCATTTTTGGCATATACAGAAAATATTGCAGATGTGGAAGCTCAAGATTATGATTCAACTTCACTCTCTGACGATAATGTTGAATATAATGCCACACTTAGTCAAATGGAAGTTGAAGGGGGTAATCTCTATGATGTTTCACAAAGTTTCATAGGAGATATTCCATCTGATGATGAATATGCAGATTTAGAATCCAATACAGCAGATTTGGAAGCCGATATAGCAGATGTGATGTTAATGGCAGACATGCAGGAATCTCACATGGATAATATAGTTGCTAATTACAGGGGGTTCGTACAACATATGATAACGATAACGAATTTATATAATTCCCAAAGAGTTGATAGACAAGGAAGGAATGCTGAAAGGCTTGCTGGGAATGGTGAGAATACTGCAGATGTCGTTAATGCAGGCAATGAGGTTAAAGTATTGAAAGCTAATTTTGGTGTCATGGAAAGCAATGGGACAAAATCAGAAGAGCAGGATGACAACAACAGATTGGGGAATGATACAGATGCAGACTGTGCAGAGATCAGACCCTTCTATGACTCAGAGCCCAACTTTGACAAAGGACAGATGGACAAGGAAGATGTCATACCCATCTATGACACAGAACCTAACTTTGACAAAGAACAAATGGTTGAGGTACAATCTACTGTTGATCACATTATGCTTGGAAACGAGAAACAATAATCTGAGCAACCTAACTTCAGTAATGAAGGAAAGGTTGACCAGGATGTTGTACAATGTCTTGACAAACAATCTGAGTTTGAGTCCTTACCTGATAATCCAACAACAGAAACATCATACCAAACTCTTGAGTCTGAAAACATTCTTCTCAAAAAGACCATTGCCCAGTTTCATAAAGATTTTTCAAAACTAGAGGCACATTGCATCTCGCTTGAACTTAAATTGCAAAACGAATCTTTAACTTCGGGCAACAATGGTCAAGTTTCGAATGAACTAAGTAAACGTGTGGATACATTAGTTAAAGAAAATGAGCTTTTAAAAGGTCAAATTCAAGCAAAGGTGTTTGCACATGCTGCATTACAAAACAAATTAAGAAGACTGACTGGCAAGAGTGTGGATACTAAGTTTGCAAAACCATCAATCTTGGGGAAACCGCCTTCTCAAACAAACAAAAAACAATCAGTGGTTAGACAACCAACTGCATTTAAATTTGAACGACCTAAATTTTCAAAACCTCAGTTTGCCTCCCAAGTTGTTGAGAAAAAAAATTTGACAAAACCAGTCACTCCACATTCTTGGCCTAAGGAAAATGCATCTGTGTCTGCCAAATCTCAACACATGATTATACCTGGCTCATCTAGGATTAGTTCGAAAACAGTGTCTAAAACGAGCATTAAAAGTAAAAAGTCTTATGGCACATATGACATGTACAAGAACTATGATCTAGAAAAGGCTAGGAAAAAGGCGCTACTTCAAAAGGATGGAATTTTAGGTTCAAAACCTCGTGTGATGCCTTCCACTGTAGTACAGAACATTGCTTGTAGTAGCACACCAAAACCTAAGAGTTATCAACAAACTAATAGGAATTGGCTAGCATCTAAGAGTAATTGCGTAAATAATCATGTTGTTTGTGCTTTAAAATATCTTCAAAAAGGAAATTCACTTGAAAAGGCTCAATCGACTAAGACAAACAAACCCATTGAATCAAAAGTCATAAGTCAAAAACCTAAGAAGTGGATCAACATAGGACGCAAGTTTTCTCAACCAAGTGATGCTCCTACATTTCATTCAACAACATCTAAAAGGAATACATCTCCAAGATCTAACACTAGGTGGGTACCCACGGGTAGAATTTTCAAATCGATTGTTCTTAGGTGATTCCTACAGGAAAGATTTTAGACATTTGCACCAAAACTAATGTGAAATCCACGACATCTATCCCTGAGGTGAGAAAGGAAATCATTGATATAGTGTGTCCGAGTGTCAAGAAGATAATTGACACTAAATCTTTATGCTTCTAACATCCGGAACCCAATTACACTTGGGGATCCATGTTCTCTGTTTTGTCTATTCTTTCTTCTTTTCGAATATAACAGGGATGGCTTCGGAACAAATCAGTTTCGGACCCGAGCTTAATGGATTGGCTTCTGAGCACAACAGCTTAGGACCCGTAATCAACCGTTTAAAGCACTTCAGCAATGGCTTCTAAGCACAACAGCTTAGGACCCGCATCCAACCGTCTAAACTTTCCCGCATCTTCGGCTGAACCATTGTCACTCTCTCGCAAGGAATTGGAAACCTTGTTTGCTCAACTGTTTGATGATTCAATTGAAAACCGTCCTCAAGAAGTCTCACCAATTTCTGCTGCACACCCTGAGAATATTCAACAACCACTGTTGAGAAAGACGGTCCTCCAAGTGAATCTCCAACAACAGCAAGACAAACTGCTTCCAACTCCAGACAATCAGCTGAAGATCCATAACAACAATCAGTACCACAACTTGCAGATTATGATGGAAATACTTTCTTCAATCCATTTGCACCGACTCCAACTGTTCCTGATATAATGGAGTCATCTTCTCGCAATTTGGATCCGTCTAATATGCATACGTTCTACCAACATCACCCTTCGACACATCATTGGACTTAAATGAATTTGGAAAACAAGCTAGACGCAGAAGGCACAGTGATTCGCAACAAATCTTCTTTAGTTACAAAGGGATACAGTCAATGAAGCAGGATTGTACATCACTGTCATCAACAAAAGCTTAGTATGTAGCCATGTCTGCTTTCTGTGCTCAAGTCATTCGGATGAGAACTTAGCTCACGGACTACGGCTATGTATTTGACTAGATCTCAATATACTGCGACTCAAAAGTGTGCTATTGCTATCTCATGTAACACCATTCATCATTCCAAAGCCATACAAATTGCTCTCCACTACCATTTCATAAAGGAACATGTTGAGAAGGGTACATTTGAATTAGAGTTTGTGGGTACTGAATACCTGTAACAACCCGCATTTTCAGGACATTTCTCCTATTCACTATTCATCAGTTACTATTCATCATTTACTATTCACCGATCACTATTCATCATTTACTATTCATCATTTTCAGAGTCAGTTTGTGATTCCGAGAAGCGTTCCAGTTTGTGATTCCGAGAAGCGTTCAAAAATTTTACTATTCATATGACACTATTCATTTCCGGAAGGAAATCACTACTCACGATTGCCGTTCATTTCGTCGTAAACTGAGTTTACGAGTCTTCAAATTCGCGTAACCAATGTGATTTCGCTGTGAATTCATGCATCATTCATTAATGACACTTCATATAGACTAGAGTAGTCTACAAATCATCAATCTTTAATTACTACACGGATATGCATCATTTCTATATACGTATGTTTAATTTGTAATTAACGTTACCACTCAGTTTTTACTACGAACGTATATCCAATACTCCCGACTACGATCCTAACATATTTTCATACTTATTATAATGATATAAAAATTATATTATTAATTTACCCGGTGTTTTGAAACCGATTACTATATTTCACGGTCGGAGCTTATTACTTCGTCGGTTTGCGTTATTTCAATTCAATAATTTTTCTAACACCCGATTCTTGCAAGGAATAATATTTTACAACTTCGTCGTATTTTATTTCACCTCGTTAACATTTATTTTTAGTTAACTCGGTACCCGATAACACCCAATGTACAAAATATCTAACCAATACTTGCACAATTAGACATAAATATTAATGAGCACACAAAACCATTTCCTTGTTTCCCTCCTTTGTGCCCCCCCTAGCCACCCTATGTATTAATTACTTGGACCAAACATTGACCAAGACTTCAAGATATTTTACTACCAATTTGACTAGTCCATGTATATATACTTCCATCTTTCACTTCTCATTCCATAAACAAAACAAACTAGCAACAAAATGCTCTCATCTTCCTTTCTCCCTTTGTGTACAAATTGACCCAACCAAGAACACAAGAAGAAACCATAAACTTTCAAGATCCAAGTGTTTAATCAAGTTCTAATCATGATCTAGTTGGGGTTTTGTGCAAAAATCCCTAGGTTACTTATATATAATCTTCTCCAAAAACTCATCAAACCTTCAAGTAAGTACCTAAATAAATTTCTCTACTTTTTATACTTTCATTTGATATATTTTCAAGATATATTGGTTAAACATGCAAATATACTATGATCCATACCACTTATTGTTTATTTTTATTTATAAACATAGATCTATAATTTTTATTAGCAATCTCATTAGATCCACCACTTTTGGTGATGTTTAAGACCCCATGACACCCTAAGAAGGTGTATGGTAGGATTGGGTACTTGTGAAATTGATTTGAGATAGTTTGGTTAAGCCTTGAACAAGTTACAAACTAGAAAAGTTGATTTTTGCAAACTATATAAAGCTACTGTCCATTTTTGTAAAACGTGGGAAACTCAGGGTCTAGGGTGTAACTTTGGACCAAAGATTTAGAAAATACATTCCGAGACGAAACTATGGCCGAAAACGGGGATAAAAACGAGTTAATAACGAAGGAGATATGATTTTCCGAATATTAACAACGAAAAATACTTTCAAATATAGGTTCTGTCCCAAATCGCCAATTTTAGAAAACTCAGGGGTTTCTGGGTAACATTGGGTTAGATATTCAGAAAATACTTTCAAAAACGAAACCGTGGCCGCTTGAATCACTAAAATCCGAGTTACGACGAAAAAGATATGCCATTTTCAATTTTAACGACAAAAACTATATTTTCTGAAATATGAATCTGTCCTGATTTTCTAGTTAAGAAAAACTGAGATCTAATGACATCTAGACTAGCCGAGACCTTGAAAAACCTAAAGTATACTTGAATACCTTCGCGGGGATATAAAGAACGTAGAAAACGAGCTTATAACGAAATAGATACAAGCGTTTGAACTTAGACGATATATATATATTTCCATCAGCTTTCTATTATTATTTTTGCAGCAAAACTGTCTTTGCGAGACACCACTTTCTTGGCTGTTTTTCTTCATGATCGGATCAATTTGAGTCCGAGCCGTAGTTTTATGAAATCAAGATCTTCCAACAAGCTTTTCAAATCAATTGGCCGTTCGTCGAATAGACTTATAACGAATAAACTACGACCTCATCTATATACCCGATAAACTATATATATTTGACAGCTTTTACTATAATGAAAGTTTCTAAGTATTGAACATAATACTTTCAAGTAACAACAATAAGAGTCGATTTTCTCATCGATCGAGATCCGTATCGCCAAAAGTTAAATGACACGACTTCAAGATATTGTTATAAGGTTTTCAAAAACGCCGAGTTCTATCACTAACCCTTAACGTACAACAATTCGCGACTTGTTTTGTGAGGCCATTTTGGGCATATTTTCAAGTAATAAAAATGTTATTTTTGCGACAAAAACCTTATATTTGCCGATAAGACACCAAATAAGGATCGTGGACTACTGTTTCAACCTATTTCCATGAAAAGTGGTTATTAACTTAACGAGACGTCAAAAACGTATTTGTCGACGATAAACGTTATTTTCAAAACTAATGAGTGGTATCGATAACATACGTATTTGCATGTGTAGCATTACTTCATTTCTTACATTAGATCATATCATTCATATTAGGTTGCGGTTAGAGATCGTGCCTCATTTCTGTGTATTCATTGTTGTCATCGTAGCTATTGCACCAGGTGAGTTCATAACCCCTACTTTTACTTGTTTTACAACTGTTTTGGGGAAAGATACATGCTCCTTACTATTTAAATTCAATGCTTGTTTTACTTGAACGCGATTCATTTTCTCAAACATTACTGGATGGTTGAAATACTTGATTTATTACTTGAATACATTATGAATTACTTATTCCATCATTGATTACTTTCTTATGAACACAAGTTCTTGCTTTTGCGGATATAAATACAAAACTGTTACTTTGCCTAAGTTACCTATTACTGCCACTGAAGTCCCCTTTATCATGAACCGTTAATTACATGCGTGTGAGCGCGAATGCTGTGGATAGATCTATTTGGGTTGACACCCCGTCCGAGTTGGTCGCGCCAACCTGTCAAACGGACGCATATCATTCGGATTACTTCCGAGTGTCTGGCAAACACTTACTTGGGGCATTTTATGCTTGATTGCATATGATTACGTCGAGCTTCGGGGTCATGAGCTTTAGGCACTGTATACCTTATTTTTAGCTGTGACATTGTATTTGTTATATTGTCTTGCTACTGAAAATCTCGTGTTCCGCAAATGACTTGTTTATTTAAACATATTACTTTTGGCAGTGGGTTGTAAACACACAGGTTACAAGTCTCTTATGGCGGGACTTGTAACTGAGTGGATTTACGATGCCTTTGCTGGGAAATACTTGATTTCTGGAAACACTTGTTTACGGGAAATACTTGTTTACTTAAAACTATGAACTCACCAGCTTTATGTTGACGTTTTAGCATGTATTTTCAGGTTTTTAGCAATGGCACACTACAGGAGGTTTTGGCAGGGCATGGCATGGTCATAGAAGACTCTGATATTCTTATGGGGACCATTTTAAACTATTTTAAGGGCCTACTTCCGCACTAATTTTAAATAATGTAAATTCAATACTTTTAGTTAAACGATTTTATTCTAAATGATTGAAGTGAAAACCAGTTTTGAACCTGTGTTGTAATACCAATTGAGTTACACCCCAGCTACATGTATGCTTCCGCTGGACCCGATTCTGGGGGTGTGACAGATTGGTATCAGAGCTTTGGCTATAGCGAACTATGTGTTTTTAAAACCTAGACTATAGCTACTTTCAAGAAAACTTAACCCTATGACCGTCACGTGCCTGCCTGCCAAGCTGAAGCCTCATTTGTAGTTAGTTGCTGACATAGGTGATGAGATTTGTGTCTCATTATCTGATATATTATATTCATTTATTATAGTTGATTACTATAATTTTCTTTCATATAAGCATGTTCACGTATCATATATGTCACCGCGTTATGTTTTTCCTTGCATAGTTTCATCATTTGACCTCGAGTTTGGTCACCTGCTTTTGTCTTTCAGAACGTCTTGGTATTTGTAAAGGACATGGTATTAGTATAACTGAACTGAGTATTTCAAAATTCATGGAACCTCGGTGGAATATAGACTGGTCATTTATATTCAACCCGGGATAGTGAGATATAGGCTGACCACCTATGTCTGACTCAGAAATGAATTTTGCAACACTGAGAATGGTTATAATAAAATTTTGTCTGGATTGAATCCCCTACTCAATTTCCAAATGTTTCATTCATGTGTGTGTATACTCTCGTTGTTGGAACCTTCATACTTTTCATCACTTCGTAAACCACCGATTGGAAGCATGTCAGCTAGTCATTTTATTTCATGAACTTTCATATTTATGCATAATACACTCATATCACAGTATTTTCTTTTGTCATAATTCCATTTTGTTGCAGTTGTCACAGTCTCTTCCCTTCTCACCATCACTATCATTTCTTTTCCCCACCCCCATATATACAAAGAATTAGGCGACACTCTATAGATTCCGATGTCACTCATCCCTCACTACTCCCTATATTGATAAGTGGATATTATCAATGACCTCCCTAGGAAAGACTTTCCATACCTTCTATGAGGATGATCCTTCGGTACCTTATGATCATTCATAACTCAACAGAAATCTCAGGATATCACAAAACAATTCGAACCACTATCACTGGCTTGATAGCCAAAATTCTATCATCTAGAAAGTATTGGCTTGACTGAATTACAAGATTCATTTAGATACGAGTGCTCACTAAGCAACACCATAGAGATAAATCCAACCTCTTAACCAAGACTATAAATTGAACATGTCCTCACCAATAGCCTTTATTCAAACATGTTAGACACCTATGCATTTGTGCATACATACGTACCTGGCTATTTTATCCTCTTAATACTTTCATTTTTAAATGGATTTTCTCCAAAACTACCGTTATACAAAATATATATCTTGTAAGAAATACTTTTCTGATGCACTTATCTTGACAAGCAAATTCCTTTTGGCTAATCTTTTACAAAACTATTGAATGTTACAAAATTTTAAACATCGATCTTTGGTAAATCATACTATCCACCTTATGTTGAAAATTTTCCTATATTACATAACTACTAAATTTTGAAACATTAAGAAGGATGTTACCTAAAAAGCCGTTTGCTTAAACTTGTAAATTCATTTATTCGGGGAAGATTTATGAACAAAACACAATCTCAAAACAAACTTTGAAAATCAATCATTATATTACCTCACTTATACCTTTAGGAGTTTGTGAGTTGATGACCTATAACTTGGGGAAAATCTTAGTAATGGAGACTAAGCACCGTAGGTGGAGAAAGACTCAATTCTTGACATCCTGCGGAGGATCACAACCTTATCCTAACCTATTATTTTCAACAACACCCTTTTACAGATTTAACCCTGTAAGTCTTTCAAAACAAGATTCATGATACCCATTTCAATTATTCCTAATAAAGGAATTTGATTCACCTCAACTCCTAACGATTTCATTAAGATCTCTTTGGAACCACACCACCTATCATCTGTAGACCAATGGTCAGAATTTGAGATTGATTCAAACTTAGGGAGATATGCCCAAATCGGGTGTGATTGACACTAGAAATGGTTGGATTAACCATTTGCCATAAATAAAATTCAGTTGCAACCATAGTTACCGCGCGAGTGTAGAGACTACACCATCTGATGCACTCTATGGTCGAAGTGCCAACATCCATTGAAGGATCAAAACTTGGAAAAGCCCAACTCACTAGTCCCGTAAGCATTCATGAAATAACCTGGAATTTCCTACAAATCAAGAATCAGTTACTAGTCCAATAAGTGTAAACCATTACAACTTCAAGTTGGTAGCCAGATCATGTTGAAAGTTCTGCCTAGGAAAGGCATAATACCATTAAGAAAACTTCATAAAGTTAAACCCGATATACACTGAACCATTTACGATTTCTGACAGAGTAGGCCTAGTGGCCGTCAGACTTGAACCTTGTTAGAGCTCAGTAGCTTACACGATTATATCATCATCTTTTAACCAATACCACTCTAGAGACCAACACAAACTGAACTTTGGGACGAAGTTCCTTTTAAGGGGGTGAGACTGTAACAACCCGCATTTTCAGGACATTTCTCCTATTCACTATTCATCAGTTACTATTCATCATTTACTATTCACCGATCACTATTCATCATTTACTATTCATCATTTTCAGAGTCAGTTTGTGATTCCGAGAAGCGTTCCAGTTTGTGATTCCGAGAAGCGTTCAAAAATTTTACTATTCATATGACACTATTCATTTCCGGAAGGAAATCACTACTCACGATTGCCGTTCATTTCGTCGTAAACTGAGTTTACGAGTCTTCAAATTCGCGTAACCAATGTGATTTCGCTGTGAATTCATGCATCATTCATTAATGACACTTCATATAGACTAGAGTAGTCTACAAATCATCAATCTTTAATTACTACACGGATATGCATCATTTCTATATACGTATGTTTAATTTGTAATTAACGTTACCACTCAGTTTTTACTACGAACGTATATCCAATACTCCCGACTACGATCCTAACATATTTTCATACTTATTATAATGATATAAAAATTATATTATTAATTTACCCGGTGTTTTGAAACCGATTACTATATTTCACGGTCGGAGCTTATTACTTCGTCGGTTTGCGTTATTTCAATTCAATAATTTTTCTAACACCCGATTCTTGCAAGGAATAATATTTTACAACTTCGTCGTATTTTATTTCACCTCGTTAACATTTATTTTTAGTTAACTCGGTACCCGATAACACCCAATGTACAAAATATCTAACCAATACTTGCACAATTAGACATAAATATTAATGAGCACACAAAACCATTTCCTTGTTTCCCTCCTTTGTGCCCCCCCTAGCCACCCTATGTATTAATTACTTGGACCAAACATTGACCAAGACTTCAAGATATTTTACTACCAATTTGACTAGTCCATGTATATATACTTCCATCTTTCACTTCTCATTCCATAAACAAAACAAACTAGCAACAAAATGCTCTCATCTTCCTTTCTCCCTTTGTGTACAAATTGACCCAACCAAGAACACAAGAAGAAACCATAAACTTTCAAGATCCAAGTGTTTAATCAAGTTCTAATCATGATCTAGTTGGGGTTTTGTGCAAAAATCCCTAGGTTACTTATATATAATCTTCTCCAAAAACTCATCAAACCTTCAAGTAAGTACCTAAATAAATTTCTCTACTTTTTATACTTTCATTTGATATATTTTCAAGATATATTGGTTAAACATGCAAATATACTATGATCCATACCACTTATTGTTTATTTTTATTTATAAACATAGATCTATAATTTTTATTAGCAATCTCATTAGATCCACCACTTTTGGTGATGTTTAAGACCCCATGACACCCTAAGAAGGTGTATGGTAGGATTGGGTACTTGTGAAATTGATTTGAGATAGTTTGGTTAAGCCTTGAACAAGTTACAAACTAGAAAAGTTGATTTTTGCAAACTATATAAAGCTACTGTCCATTTTTGTAAAACGTGGGAAACTCAGGGTCTAGGGTGTAACTTTGGACCAAAGATTTAGAAAATACATTCCGAGACGAAACTATGGCCGAAAACGGGGATAAAAACGAGTTAATAACGAAGGAGATATGATTTTCCGAATATTAACAACGAAAAATACTTTCAAATATAGGTTCTGTCCCAAATCGCCAATTTTAGAAAACTCAGGGGTTTCTGGGTAACATTGGGTTAGATATTCAGAAAATACTTTCAAAAACGAAACCGTGGCCGCTTGAATCACTAAAATCCGAGTTACGACGAAAAAGATATGCCATTTTCAATTTTAACGACAAAAACTATATTTTCTGAAATATGAATCTGTCCTGATTTTCTAGTTAAGAAAAACTGAGATCTAATGACATCTAGACTAGCCGAGACCTTGAAAAACCTAAAGTATACTTGAATACCTTCGCGGGGATATAAAGAACGTAGAAAACGAGCTTATAACGAAATAGATACAAGCGTTTGAACTTAGACGATATATATATATTTCCATCAGCTTTCTATTATTATTTTTGCAGCAAAACTGTCTTTGCGAGACACCACTTTCTTGGCTGTTTTTCTTCATGATCGGATCAATTTGAGTCCGAGCCGTAGTTTTATGAAATCAAGATCTTCCAACAAGCTTTTCAAATCAATTGGCCGTTCGTCGAATAGACTTATAACGAATAAACTACGACCTCATCTATATACCCGATAAACTATATATATTTGACAGCTTTTACTATAATGAAAGTTTCTAAGTATTGAACATAATACTTTCAAGTAACAACAATAAGAGTCGATTTTCTCATCGATCGAGATCCGTATCGCCAAAAGTTAAATGACACGACTTCAAGATATTGTTATAAGGTTTTCAAAAACGCCGAGTTCTATCACTAACCCTTAACGTACAACAATTCGCGACTTGTTTTGTGAGGCCATTTTGGGCATATTTTCAAGTAATAAAAATGTTATTTTTGCGACAAAAAACTTATATTTGCCGATAAGACACCAAATAAGGATCGTGGACTACTGTTTCAACCTATTTCCATGAAAAGTGGTTATTAACTTAACGAGACGTCAAAAACGTATTTGTCGACGATAAACGTTATTTTCAAAACTAATGAGTGGTATCGATAACATACGTATTTGCATGTGTAGCATTACTTCATTTCTTACATTAGATCATATCATTCATATTAGGTTGCGGTTAGAGATCGTGCCTCATTTCTGTGTATTCATTGTTGTCATCGTAGCTATTGCACCAGGTGAGTTCATAACCCCTACTTTTACTTGTTTTACAACTGTTTTGGGGAAAGATACATGCTCCTTACTATTTAAATTCAATGCTTGTTTTACTTGAACGCGATTCATTTTCTCAAACATTACTGGATGGTTGAAATACTTGATTTATTACTTGAATACATTATGAATTACTTATTCCATCATTGATTACTTTCTTATGAACACAAGTTCTTGCTTTTGCGGATATAAATACAAAACTGTTACTTTGCCTAAGTTACCTATTACTGCCACTGAAGTCCCCTTTATCATGAACCGTTAATTACATGCGTGTGAGCGCGAATGCTGTGGATAGATCTATTTGGGTTGACACCCCGTCCGAGTTGGTCGCGCCAACCTGTCAAACGGACGCATATCATTCGGATTACTTCCGAGTGTCTGGCAAACACTTACTTGGGGCATTTTATGCTTGATTGCATATGATTACGTCGAGCTTCGGGTCATGAGCTTTAGGCACTGTATACCTTATTTTTAGCTGTGACATTGTATTTGTTATATTGTCTTGCTACTGAAAATCTCGTG
The DNA here is from genome assembly GCA_030686995.1 of Artemisia argyi. NCBI lineage: Eukaryota > Viridiplantae > Streptophyta > Magnoliopsida > Asterales > Asteraceae > Artemisia > Artemisia argyi. The sequence continues at coordinate 31,362,419 of CM060678.1, forward strand.
TTCCGCAAATGACTTGTTTATTTAAACATATTACTTTTGGCAGTGGGTTGTAAACACACAGGTTACAAGTCTCTTATGGCGGGACTTGTAACTGAGTGGATTTACGATGCCTTTGCTGGGAAATACTTGATTTCTGGAAACACTTGTTTACGGGAAATACTTGTTTACTTAAAACTATGAACTCACCAGCTTTATGCTAACGTTTTAGCATGTATTTTCAGGTTTTTAGCAATGGCACACTACAGGAGGTTTTGGCAGGGCATGGCATGGTCATAGAAGACTCTGATATTCTTATGGGGACCATTTTAAACTATTTTAAGGGCCTACTTCCGCACTAATTTTAAATAATGTAAATTCAATACTTTTAGTTAAACGATTTTATTCTAAATGATTGAAGTGAAAACCAGTTTTGAACCTGTGTTGTAATACCAATTGAGTTACACCCCAGCTACATGTATGCTTCCGCTGGACCCGATTCTGGGGGTGTGACAATACCAATTGGCGGACTTGTTTATAAAGACATTACCTCCATCAAGGTTTGTTGATGTAGTTCACCAAAATGGTATGTGATGTTTGACTCCAAATGATTTTCAAAACTTTCTTAAAACCTAAGAAGAGTCAAACATCAAACTCTTTTTGTAAATACTTTTATCAAAAAAAAAAAAAAAAAAAAGAAAAAAAAAACTACAAAAAGAATCTTCTTTCTTTGTGTACAAACTTCTAATCTTCAAAACTATGTTCCTCTATTAAAACAAATTTTGCTTCACATTGTCAAAATGGAACATGTTTTGAGGGGGAGAAAATTTTTCACAAAATCATGAAGTTTACACACCTAATCATTATTCTTCAAGTATAAAATGTTTCTTCATCATTCGGATTAAAAACTCATTTTCAAAAGGTTCTATGATCTCTCGAATTAAAATGTGCAAAAAATGTTCCACAAAATAAATGCTAATTCGAGGGGGAGAAAAGACATTTTTTCTGCAACGATTCCAATTTAATCTAGTTTGGACTTCAAATGGAAAAGTTATTAACCTTTAATGAGTATAGATTCACAAAAGTCTTAAACTTAGGTAAAAGGACCTTCCATGGAAAATAAAACAGGCTCTAATCAATGTTTTCACAAATGTTCTCAAAAGTTTCACACATAATTAAAAACCTCAATGAATCAGACTAACGATTTTTTATCCTCGATTTCTTTTCGATTGTTAGTTTCTAATTTCTTCATTGTTGGTGTCGTATCATTCCCTAAATGTTTAAAATGTTTTCAACGGTCAAAAAGGCATAATCAGAAACTAGGGTTCATGTAATTATCGATCAGGGCGTTTCTTTTTTATGTGTTTAGTCTATTTAATTATTTCATATAACTTTAGAGAACACTAAAGAATACTCAATTGGTGTGTTTGCACGATTAGAAACAACATAGGTTTGAAATCAAGTGATTTAGGGTTTAAGATATAGATGTCTTTGCTGCTACTACTAGGGCATTTGTTTGTATAATATTCTTGCATTTTGATGCTAACATGCGTGCAAAGTCTCAATTCATAACCCCAAACCATGACAATAATTGGAAAATTTCGAGTGAAAGAATGAATTAATCTATGATCATGTGTGTTAATCTGAGAATTCTGAGCACTTAGGAAGATTTAGAATGAGTTTCTTGATTCATCCGTATACTTGTTTATGCCTGTTGCATTTTCTCTGTGAGCAAGTACATGTCATCCCATTGAAAGTCAAAACTTCAACAATTGTCAAAATGTTTCTTATGGAACATATTTTGAGGACAAAGGGTTAAATGTGTCAAAAGGCTAAACTTGGAAAAGGATTCAAAATGGTGAGAAACAAATTTGTTCCAAACTCTACACTCTCGTTTTACTCCGAAAAAGCAAGTGTGGAGACCAAAGCAAAGTCACTCAAAACCTTTCAAATTTACATAATGTGGAATGCTGTGGCTACAATAAAAGATTGACTCTGATTTGAACATCTCAAATACTAGAAGGTTTCCATTCATTACAAAATCAAATCTTCAAAAAGAACCCATGAGGTTCAACTTTAGATGGAAATCTTCTTCTGCAGATTTTAAAACTCAAAAGAGAGACTCGGGGTCTCAAACAACTTTCAACAGTAAAAGAGTTTTGAATTTCAAGCATTCTTTGTTGTATAATACTTGATTATGTTTTCTAAAACCTTGAGCAGAATCATTTCACGAATTTTCAAAAAGTATTTCTTAAATACGATTCAATATTCTGCTCAAGAAGACTATCTCTCGAATAAACTTCATTATTTGAGTGGGAGTATTTTGTTAAAAGAAAACAAATTTTGTATTCAAACGACGACTTGTGCACACATTTCAATGTACAACTCGGTTTTCAAAGAAAGGAAAGTGCCTTGCTAAACCATTTCTTAAAACCAAATGTGCACTTATCCTAAAAACAAGAAGCAAGTTCTCACGCTAAGTTTATCTAAAGCTTCTTAATCTTGAGCAAAATTTAATCAAATTTTTTCAAAAGGTTTTTTCAAAACTTTTCAAAATTTTGCTCAAGATTTTTCTAACCTTTACTCCCCAATTCGCTTCAAAAGTTTAAAATTCTCAAAACATATGCGAGTTTTTGAGGGGGAGTATTACCAAAACAAAATGTTTTGTCAAAATCATGCTCAATGGCTTGTGCGCACATAAAAGTGTACAACCCGCACTTGTAATGAAAGGACCCTGAGGAACGCTTCAGTGCCTCAATCCTTATATAAGGAGCGAAGGCTTCTTACTTTTGAGTAGAATTAATCAAACATTTTCTGATTTTCATAATTCTGCTCAAAAGGCAAGTATTTCACCTCAATAAGTATTCACTTGTTTAGGGGGAGCACTTGAAAAATTCATCGTTTGAAAACCAAAAGTTCTTGTTGATATCTCCCCATAAGACTCAAAAAGCATATTTTAATCAAAAGTGTATCAAAAACAACATCTCATATGCTATTTTTGAGGGGGAGAAAAAGTGAATGTGATTAAAATATGAAAGTTCTAAGTTGCTTAAAAGTCAAATCTCATGCGAGCTAGACTCAGATTCACCAAAGAATTGACGAAACATAAAAGTTAGTAATCTCGAAAAGACTTATCCTCGACGAGTAATAACATCAAGTTAGTTACTAGAGCTAGTAGTCACCTAAAAGCTGACAATGGAACTCTTTAACTAGCCACGTAAGCGTGTCTCGAAAAGGATTTGTCTGAGTAGAAATGTACCGTTTCGAGAAACTTTCTGTGGATTTGACCAGGCCGGGTAATAACTTCAAGCTAGTCTAACTAGTGATGTAAGCATGTCTCGATTCGGTCGGGTTCACTGAAAGTGGATCAATTCAAAAAAGTGCTTGTTCCTCCCCCATGTGCGAATTTATTTAAACATTTATGAGCACATGTGAAGGGGGAGCCCTTCAAAAGTAAACACAAAACTCTCAAAGTGTTAAACAAAATGTTTGATAATCACAAACACTTTGAGAGATTTTCAATCAAAAAGGTTTCATGGCTACTGTCGGATAATCATGGAGTTATAAGGTGATTAAGATAGGAAAAACCGTCCTATGATCCGCCAGAGCCAGAGGGATCTACCCAAGGACATCACCAATAGTTAGTATTAGAAGTCCTTAGGTATGATACGATAAAAGGAGAAAAGAATGAAAGGGGAAAGAAGGAGTTGAAGAATTAAAAAGAAAAGTAAAGAAAATGGTGAAAAGAAATAGCCCTCCATATGTTCAACCTTAGGGCAGACACCGGGTTCAATTCATATGCTACTGGTTGTTGCTAAGGCGACGCCAGTATTGAAGATAAAGTCGGCATGGACCCAGTGACGCAATGCACTAAACCTTCTTAACCACTCAAGTTCTCTTAAAGGAGCTTGTTTCATTCTCACGGGGAACCGATGTAATCTATCGACTTATCTCTTAGAGATGGCTTATATTGAAGCAGGAGACCCCTCCCTAGTCTCCACATAGGAAACCTAAGTGTGCACTTTTCGAGTCTAGAGCCATGAGATACATCAAAGATCTCTTAAGAACACTTAGTATTTCGACAACTGGTGTTCTACATCAATGGACACTAGCTGTAAATTATCGAGTCCTTCGCAGATCTTAGCAATCTGCCGAGAATGTTTATGAGAGAATTTACATAAGTATTTCTCAATGATTGCACGGAAATCCTTCCAGGGTCAACATCAAACAGCCCTGACAGCAGGTCACTTCGGTAACTCCTTGTGGGTTACGCTTAGTGTTTGCGGTGGTTTCTTAGCGGTCTACAGTCGTGGAGTGATCCCCAGCGACTCACCCAGTCATTGAGCTACTTAGTAGGTCTTGTAAGCTCCCTCGGGGATATCTGACATGGGAACGGCCTTGATAAGGGTTAGAAGGAGTCTTCACAATATGCTGTTGACGATCTCTAATTCCTTATCTGTAAGTACCGGATGTTTTATTGCTAACTGTTTACATGCAGGGTTACATCATCTCCATGGCGACGGATTCCACATGCTCATACATGCATCTTGAAGTCATCAAAAGCTCCCTCAAAGATCAAAGCAACACAAAGTTCAAAGAAAGATTCTACGCCCAAAAGAAGAATCTGCAAAGTATAAAGACTAAAGATCTTAAGTGCAAGAAAGGGACTACGTGCATGTATAAGTCAGAATTCAAAGATGTATGAGCATGTTGGAATGGCACCACCACAGACGCGGAAGTGACGAAAGGCAGACAACTTCATTATTTGATCACTTTCACAACAACAATGAACAAGGCACAAAGAACGATGAATGATTATTATCTAATGATTTTTGAAAGACGTCTAAAGCTATAAAAGTCAAAGATAAAGAAATGACAAAGACGTCAAGCAACCGTGATGACCGACCTTTAGGGGGAGATTGTTGGGATCAAAGTTTTACTATTTTATCAAGTCTCAGTCATTTGTAATAAATATTAGGTTGCTCTATTATTAGATACTTACATTTGTTATCATTTATGTATTTAAGGCTTATGAAAAGCCCAAAAGGCCTTCCAAGCCCACGAATTAACGATAATGGGAGCTAGGAGTGTTGCCCTAGCTTCCCTCCTTTAAATAGAACCATTAGGACTCATGTAAACATGGTTGGTTATGTGAAATATTAAGGAAACTCTTGCAATTCTAATTCTCTTATTCTCATAATCATCCCATCCTTATATCTATCTCATTCTTGCTTGTGTGATATCAATATGGGTACCTAATAGTAGCCATTTGGTTGATGTCGATAGCATACAAGTTTGTACCATGATTTCCAGTTTCTCCTGAATGCAACTTCTAAATCTGCATCACAAAACAACCCAAATGAAAACAAATTGTGTCCCAACCTTTCTGTTGAGGCAACATGATCAAGATCTATTTATATTTTAATGATGAAAAATAAACCATCGAAACACATAAAATAACAAACGTTAGCTCAAAATCGCCGGAGCCAATGTCTGCTCCTAGCGTGCTGCCCGCGCGTCAACGCGTGGGTGACGCATCAGGAGTCTGTATGGTTCCGAGCGAATTTTGAATGTCGGCTTTCCCCTTACCCGACAAATGTGGATCTTTCAATACAGGTATGAATATGTTATGTGCTTAATTGTGAACACTCGAAACGAGTTTTGGGATTAGAGAGATCCAACTTTTAAAGCACCCATTTACGGGAAAACGCCAACTCATGTTTTCTTGCTATCACCTCTAGCCAAGGCTTTTATAAACTTAGGGAGCTTATTTATTTCACGTAATATCATGTGAAAGCATTCATATGCTCATATTCCATGCTTACGTCTTCTCTAATTACGTAACGGGTTTACTCCCTTATTGGTCAAACTAAGTCAAAGGTCACTTTGCGTAAACGCATCCTTTCCCACTTGGGTTATGCTTTACATTAAGGCAAAGCACTTAACTTGTTTGAACCAAAGTATTAGTTTAGAACGTCGCGTCGTGAAAAGTCACGAGATATGAAATTATGGATTCTCGACGTTGTGTTACTTGAATTAATAAGTAACTTATGATTTTCTCAACTTATAATCTTAATTATCTAAATCTTTTCTTCTTAATGACAATTAGATTATTTTCTCTTAATTACTTTCTTAATTATCTTCTTCAACAAAATACCACTTACCTCAAAACCATCAAACCCAATACCACCAAATCTCCCACAATCCTTCTCAAATATCCTTTCCAACATTCCCTTACACCACTTACACAAAAGTGTACCTTTGTCTCTTACACACTTTTAATCCTAACCATTGAATTCAAATTCAATCCATCTCAACCTTTCATTCTCTTACAACATCACATCTCTTACACATCCCTTACACATCTCTTATATTCCTTACACATCTCCAATCTCAACCATCCAATTCAAATTAAACACATCTCAACCACTCATCCATTCTCCTCTCTATTATACCACATGTGTTTAATCTCAACCCTCCATTTCAAACCCAAATCAATCTCAACCCTTGGATCACCCTTCCTCTCCAAGTCAAAGAACACTATGATCTCATCCATCCATTTCAAACCAAAACCATCTCAACCTTCCAATCTCTTACAACACATCTTAACCTTCTATTTCAAACCAAAACAATCTTAACCCTCCATCTAACCTTTCCCCCCAAGCAAAGGTATATTCCTTTGGAATACCCTTTCAAACCCAACCATGGTTCACCTCTTCCAACCATGGTTAGTTCTCAACATACAACCCAAACCCAACCTTGGTAAACCTAACCAACATACTTCTTAATCCAACTATGGTTGCTTATCTACACCCAACCATGGTTATCTCTTAACCTCACCAAGGATGGAACATTCCCTTGTGAAAACCTCTTAACCTAACCATGGTTCATTATCTATACACTTAACCCTTCTCAACCTAAGCATGGTTACTTCTATACACTTAACCCTTCTATACCTAACCATGGTTAAACCTCTAAACCTTTACCCTAACCATAGTTACACCTTAACCCTTCCCTTGAGGATTATTCCATGGCATACTCACTTCTCTATTATGCCATGTGAGGAGTACCATTTATACCCCTACCAAATTACCCTTTCTACTCTTCTACCCTTTGGTATTTGGTTTTCTTATAAACACTTCACAAATGACTTTTCAAATTGGCTATTTGAGTTGGTAAGCCTTAGATTGATTAATTTTAAGGTTTTGTGTAAGGTACAATTGGGGGTTTAGCAAGGATAGGAATTTAAAGGATCAAAACCCAAACTTTTGAGAAAAACTTTACAGACGCCTAGTGCGCTGCCCACGCATTGACGCGTGGGTGACGCGCCGGCCTCGGTAAAATTTTCCAAGTTTGGATCTTGGACTATAAATACCACCCTTGCCTCTTGTATTCCTCACTCCTTGCCATTATTCTTTCTCTCTTCATTCTTTCTCTCTAATCTTCTAATTCTATCTCTTGTGTTCTTAATCTTTCACACTAACATCTATTGAAAGAACACTTCTTCTTTGCAAGGGAAGAATCACAAGAACCTAATCCACTCTTGTGATTGTGTCGAGGGTCTTCTTATCATTACCCTTCCTACTATAATCGAGTCTCTAGGTTAGGTTAGGACTTGGTTGATAAAACAAACATTCAATCTCTTATTCAATTGTTTGTAAGGGAAGTCTTGTGTCTTTGTGACCAAGCCTAGATCATTGGGGATCTAGTTAGGGTTTGATACTTCCGTAGGAAGTTTTGGTAGTGGTCTTGGTGACGCATAGGTTAAGTCGAATCGCGAGATTCTTGAGGGTGGTTTTCGAGGGCGGAATACCGTAGGGGTAACTCCTTCTTTGTGAGCATCAATATTGTTGAATATTGGTGGAGTGAATTATAATGATTTGTAGTCCACCGAAAGGATTATACTAGTGAATAGTATCGAAGTCGCGGATTCGCAACTGGACGTACGGATGGTATAAACCCCCCATCCCGAACCAGTATATATCGTTGTGTTCTTTACTCGCTTTATATACTTTGGTTGTGTTCGTGGTTGTTTGGATTGATTATACAACCGCTTGGTTTTCTTTGAGGCTTAAAGTTTTTAAATGTCTTAAAAGCCCAAGAAACCGTATTCACCCCCTTCCCCTCTATGGTTCTACAATTGGTATCAGAGCGGAATACTCAAGTTTTTGAGCTCTAAAGTCTTCCCAAGAAGTCATTTTAAGTCAAAAACTTCTTTTCCGAAAGTCTAAAATCCTAACCAAGATTTTTGGTAAAGTTGAGTATAGATCCATGGCTCAAGAGAACTATGTTGAGGGGTGTTCTATGCGAAGACCACCTTTGCTAGAAACCGATGGGTTTTGTTTCTGGAAAACCCGGTTTGAGACCTATGTTAGGTCAAAAGATCTTGATCTATGGGAGATCATTCAAAATGGAGATTTTGTGTTCATGATGGAAGATCCGGAAACAAAGTTGATGGTGGAAAAGCCAATTGTGGATTTAAAAGATGACGAAAGGAGAAAATTTGGCAAGAATGATGAAGCCAAGATGATGATTTACAATGCTCTACCTCGAAGGGAGTTCGAGAGAGTTCATGTGTGCAAAACCGCCAAGGAGATATGGTGTTCACTCATCATCACCCACCAAGGGAACTCACAAGTCAAAGATTGCAAGATTGACTTGCTTATACAACAATATGAGAAATTCTCAATCTTCGATGATGAAACCATTGACAATGGTTACACACGATTCAATGCTATAATCACAAGTCTCATGGCTCTTGATTCTAGTTTTTATAACAAGAATCATGTGAGAAAGTTCCTCCGAGCCCTTCCTATCAAGTGGCGACCGAAAGTGACAGCCATAGAAGGAGCCAAGAATTTGGCGAAACTCCCTCTTGATGATCTCATCGGCAATCTCAAAGTCTATGAGATGATTCTCGAAAATGACAAGGCTAGCACCAAAGACAAGACGGAGAAAGCAAAGTCTTTGGCTCTCAAAGCTAAGGTCACTAGAAGTCAAGAATGTGATGGCCTAGATGATAGTGATGAAGAAGATGAGGTGGACGACGAAGAGTACAACCTCATGGCCAAAAACTTTAGGAAATTCTTTAGAAGAGGTGGTAACTTTAGGAGTGGTAATAGGTTTGGTAACCGAGGTAGTGGTGGAAGAAACAACTTTGGTAGAAACTAAGGTGTTGACAACAAGATTGGTGAGAGCTCAAGGCAAACCCAAGGATGCTACAATTGCGGAGAAAATGGTCACTTCATCAATGAATGTCCTAAGCCCAAGGTGAACAAGGCGTTCGTGGGTGGGGCATGGAGTGATAGTGAGGATGAAGAACAACCAACCAGTGAAGCCATTTGTCTCATGGCTCAAGAAAAACTTGAGGTACCTCTAAACTCTTCCTCTTCAAATAATTTAGATGTCAATAATTTGCAAAAGGAGAATGAGGAACTAGTTAAGTTTGATGATGATTTTAGAAAAACTTTTGAAAGAATCCTTAAGGAAAAACATCTAATTGAATTAGAAAATGCTAAATCTAATAAAAGGATTTGTGAACTTGAAAATAAAATTAAAACACTAAAACATTGCAAAGAGGTGTTTGAACCTTGTAAAAATTGTGAAGCACTCACACTTGAGGTTAACTCTTTGAATGAAAAAGTGTTGATACTCCAAAAGGAGTCCTTAAGTTTTTCAAAATATAAGAAGAGCTCAAATGATTTGGATAACATTTTAAGTCATCAAAAAATGTCCCAAGATAAAGGAGGTCTTGGATTTTCAAATATTGGAAAAACCACTCCCAAAAGCCTAACAAAACCAATTATATTTGTTAAAGCTAAAGAAAATGAAACTCCAAAGTTTTTCGAGGCTGACGCGCTACCCGACGCGTCAACGCGCCAGAAGTGCGCCAGCCCTCTGAGGAAAATTGGTGAATTATCAAACAATGTCATTAAACCAATTACTCCTCAAGTTCCTCTTATAAGTACTCGAGGTAATCAAGCTCCCATTGCAAGAAGAGAAAACCCAAGACAAAGTTTTAACTCGAGTTCTCATAATGGTCTTGGTTATAAACAACCTCGAGTTAATGATAGACCATTATTACCTACACCTAATATGAGACCATCTACCTCATATAATCAAAGACCATTTTCTCAAAATAACCAAAGAAGAAACCCTTATACTTATAATCAAAGGTCATCTCAATACCAATACCACAACTATCAAAGGAGAGACAACTCCTACCCAAACCAAGCTTTCTTTAGACCTCAAGGATACAACCACTATAGACCAAGCTATCAAAATCAAAATCGTTCTCAAAATGATCCTTGGTCCGCTTTTTCTAATTTTGGTATTGAGAAGATACGTGTCTTACTTCAAGACCCAAGAATGTTCAACTTGGGAAACTCATATGCTAACCAAAATGGACCCAAGAAACAATGGGTACCAAAAGTATGAGTCATGTCTTTGTTGTAGGTTTGTCTCAAAAGTGATCTACAACCGGACGAGTGGATATTGGATAGTGGGTACACTAAACACATGACCGGGAATAGAAGATTGTTCACGTCATACATGGAGTATAACGGCAATCAAGTCATTTTTGGAAGCAAACTTAACGGAAAAATTGTCGGCAAAGGTAATGTCCTCCGTGACTCCATAGAAATATCCAACGTTGAGCATGTTAGGGGTTTAAGTTTTAATTTAATTAGGGTGAGTCAATTAAGTGATGATGATTGTGAGGTTAAGTTTACTAAAGTAGATTGTACTATTAGTAAAAATGGTATTGTGTTAGCTAAAGACATTAGGAGAAACAACTTGTATACATGCAAGTTAGGAGATAATTCTAAGCAACACATTTGTCTTAGGTCCATGGTGGACAACTCAACGCTTTGGCATAGGAGGTTAGGTCACGCCAATATGAGGTTAGTCCAAAACCTAGCTTCCAACGAGTTAGTACGGAATCTACCAAAGTTGAGTTTTGAAAGATATTTTTGTGATATATGTTTAGGGAATCAAGGATAAGCTAATAATAGAAATAAAAATGAAGTGTCAACTAATAGGGTTTTAGAGTTGGTCCACTTAGATTTGTTTGGTCCATCTTCAATCCAAAGCTACAGAGGAAACTTCTACACTTTGATGATTGTAGATAATTATTCAAATTATAAATGGGTGTTGTTCTTAGAAAATATGGAAGGTGTCTTAAATAAGTTCAATATTTTGAGAAAGAAACTTGAAAACCTACTTGATTGTTCAATTGTTTCAGTTAAAACAAATCATAGTAGTGAATTTGATCAAATGCAATTTGGAAACTTTTGTGAACAACATGGAATATCTTATAACTTATCGGGCACGTTCACTTCTCAATCGCTTGAGATTGTTGAAAGAACATATCGTAAGTTAAGAAAGATGAGTCGTGCAATGCTTGACGAGCAATCCATCTCATAAAAGTTTTGGTGTCATGCCCTAGATACCGCGTGCTATTTCTTTAATAGAGCTTATATAAGAAAGATGATTAATAAGACACCTTATGAAATACTTAGGAATAGAAAGCCATCCCTAGAGTATTTTAGAGTTTTTGGTTGCAAAGTATTCATACTTAACACCAAAGAGTACCTCACCAAATTCGACCCAAAGTCGTATGAAGGTGTTTTCTTAGGATACTCTCAAACGAGTAAAGCATACATAGTGCTTAATAAGGAAACAATGAGGATTGAGGAATCTCTCAATGTGACCTTTGATGAGAGCATGCCCGAGCCCAAACTATCTTCCTCGATTAAAGATGATGTGATTAACGAATATGTAGTTCAAAATCATGAGGGGTTGCCAACATTACAAGTTAATGTTTCGGATGACGGCAATCCTAAGGACGTGAGAGAAGCGAGGGGTCATCCTATACATCAAGTCATTGGTGACTTGAATAAAAGGACACTTAGATCACAAAACAAACAAATCTAAGTTTTTGGCATGACATTTTTCAAAAGTCCAAATTGCTTTGGGATAGGTTTTGATGTTATACATGCATCTTAAGAGAACAATCTTTGTATTGAAATAAAATGTGTTTAAGGTTATTATGATGCTACTAGAGACTACATGTTTATGTGATTAGGTCTTATGTGAAGGCATGAAAGGAATTTACAAATTTCAAAAATGAAAAATATTCATCAATTCATTATTCAAACAATGATTGATAATATTAAAGAGTCTACATGTCTATACTACGTGTTTGAACGAAAAAAATTTGACACAAATTATCATGATTCATCTCGATAATTTTGGATATGTCAAAACACAATTCACACTTATGTTGAAGATCTTGTATCTAATTATAATTGTTCTCCTTATGTGATAAAATACATGTGCATGTCTAAATTAAATTGTTACCTCATGCATTGGCTTGATTCATGCATGATAAGCCATGTGAACCATCATCTTATCTTTACATGCTACAAATAAATCTCTCCTCCTTCTTTTATTCCTTACACCATCACATGCTTAATGACACAATGGTACATGATTTGGATGTCTTGACCATCTCTTCAAGCATCTATGTATTTGAGCTCATCCTGAAAATGAAGAATTAGCCTCTTAACTCATACCTACCACCTTTCTTCCATCCTATATAACTCACATATTTACTTGCATCTACACACACTTCATATTATTCCTTCAATACTTATATTATCTAGTAAAACCCCCTCACTAAAATGAGTAATGCTTCAAACAATGACTACAAAGGTAAGTCTATTGTGGTTGATGAAAAACCTAATGACGAATGGGAAAACCCATCTTGCATGGATAATCAAATACTTAGGAATTATGTGATGAAATGCTTATGGAGTGACCCAATATGGTACAAAACGGGGTACCCTCTCCCTCCCAAGCTTGATATTTTGACTCATAACCATGCACAAAGATGTAAATGTTGTGAAAAGAAAATCAAGATTGAAAATGATGTCAAGGATCTTCATGAGGAATTGAGGGAGCTGCACCTTGCCTACAAGAACAATTTCATGATGGTAATTAATGTTGTGAAAGGTCTTGCAAAAATTGTGGCTCAAAAGCGCAATAAATAAGTGCTCCTCAGCATCTTTTAGTGTAGGTCATGTGTGATATGGGTTATCTCCATATAATGTTATGCTTGAATAATGTGAGTGTCTAGCTTGTATTAGGTAATGTACTTGTTGTATGCTTTACCTTCTTCTATGTGAAATAAAGTATATTATGGCCTTTATGAAAAATTCATGCTTAGTTCAACTTGATCTTTCTAGTGCTCAACATTTGGATATTGGGGTCATCTTGGACCTATACATATATTGTTGTGACATGAACTAACCCATGTTGCAAGCATCCAAATGGTAACCTAACCCATTTTGGACCTTCACATGTGAGGATTTCTTGGTTGTTGCATGTTGTGGTATTTTTATGTAGCTAGGCCACCGCAAATGTGAGGCTCTTGACCCATGGATCCTCGCCTTCAAGCAAGGGGAAGCAACGATCTAGGGGGAGCTATGTTCAAGGGGGAGCACGTTCAAGTGCTATTAAATCAAGCTATTTTCCCATTTCATAATGGAAGTCCCACCTTTTTGATTCAACAAAAGGGGGAGAAAGAAAGCAAGAGGCTTGAAGACCATTCAAGAAATAATAAAGGCTTCACCAAATTACAAGGCAAAGGTCAAGACGCAAGCTACACCAAAGGCGCGCTTTGTCTTCGCTAAGTTTTGTAATTTTAGTTGCTTTCGGTTTTTATTTGTCATCATCAAAAAGGGGGAGATTGTTGAGGCAACATGATCAAGATCTCTTTATATTTTAATGATGACAAATAAACCATCGAAACAGATAAAATAACAAACGTTAGCTTAAAATCGCCAGAGCCAATGTCTGCTCCTGGCGCGCTGCCCGCGCATCAACGCGTGGGTAACGCGTCAGGAGTCTGTATGGTTCCGAGCGAATTTTAAAAGTCGGCTTTCCTCTTACCCGACAAATGTGGATCTTTCAATACAGATATGAATATGTTATGTGCTTAATTGAGAACACTCGAAACGAGTTTTGGGATTACAGAGATCCAACTTTTAAAGCACTCATTTACGGGATAATGCCAACTCATGTTTTCTTGCTATCGCCTCTAGCCAAGGCTTTTATAAACTTAGGGAGCTTATTTATTTCACGTAACATCATGTGAAAGCATTCATATGCTCATATTCCATGCTTACGTCTTCTCTAATTACGTAACGGGTTTACTCCCTTATTGGTCAAACTAAGTCAAAGGTCACTTTGCGTAAACGCATCCTTTCCCACTTGGGTTATGCTTTACATTAAGGCAAAGCACTTAACTTGTTTGTGTCACAACTCACCATTTCAAGTCATTTCAGGTCATTTCCCGAACTTTGGAAAAACACTATTCATCAAACACTATTCATCAAAACACTATTCATCAGTTTACTATTCATCATTTTTGGTGTCAGTTTGACATTCCGAGAAGCATTCAGAAATTTTACTGTTCACGGAACACTATTCATTGCGGGAAAAGATTTCATCATTCACGTGCATTACACATTTCATCGTAAATTTAGTTTACGGGTGTTCAAATTCGCGTAACCGTATTGGTTCAGGTGCGAATTCATTTCATTATCAGTAATGACATTTCATACGGACTGGAGATAGTCTGCATATCATCAGTAGGTCATTTACATGTTATACCACTCTTAGGATTTTCAAATTTATATATTTGATACATTTAACGTTTTCCTTATAATTATTTATAAATAAACGTTAACACACGGTTTATACGCGACGAATATATCTAAATATTCCCACAATGGTCCCGACATATTTTTATATCCATTATAACATCATAAAAGTTATTACCTTCATTTACCCAGTATTTTGGAAATTTATTTTATTTATAACGTAAGCTTATGAATATTACGACGGTTTTCGTGAAAACTAAACAATAATCACCCGAACACTCAGTAATTGTACCCAACATATTTTTAATATGTTTTTATCAATATTATAACTTTATTTCATCCCGGTTAACTTCGTGAACATTTATTTCTAGCAAACCCGGTACCCAATTATAACTAATACTTACACTAAACCACAACTAATAATACACTACATTTTCTAAGTGATCAAAAACCGACTTTGCTACTCCTTGGTACATTGAAAACCGGCCACATGAACACCCCTTGACCTTATGCATTGATTTCCTAGTATAATACTAATAAACCTCTAATTATATACTTTAACCAAAAACCAAGAATCATAACATACACTTTTTAGAAAGAAAGAAAATCTTCTCATCCTCTTCCTCTCTTCTACCTCACGACCCAACATAAAATCAAAGATCAAGTGAAGGTTTTTCAAAAGCTAAAGCACCAAAGTTGTTCCTTATACTTGCCTAATCAAGAATCAAACAAGAAAATCACAAGAACAACAAGCATACTCATCATCTAATCATCTCATTTTATCAAGTAAGTTATCAACTTTATTTTTACATGAATCATCTTATATTTACTTGTATTGCATGAGTTCCATGCTAAAAACCATGTACAACTAGCTATACCACCATTTATTTTGTCAAAAATGGAACATACAAACCTTAATTTTTTATTTATGAATCCCCTTGCTATAATAACTTGGTTAGGAGCCCATGGCACCCTAAGAAGGTGTATGGTAGGATTAGATTAGCTATGTGGTGATTACAAGAGGTTTGGTGATGTTAGAAATTAGTTATAAACCTTGAAAACTTGATTTGGAGCATGTTTTAGACATGCTGTCCCATTTTGTGAAATCCTGGAAAATCAGTAAACACCAAGGGAACTTTGGCAAAATTTTTAGAAAATACTTTCAAAAACGAATCCGTAGGCGAAAGAACGGATTAAAAAGAGTTTATAACGAAGAAGTTATGATTTTTGCAAGATTGTTGACGAAAAGTATTTTTCTGAAAAATAGTTGCTGTTGGGTGTTTTTCATTGGACAAAAAGAGGCTTTAGACGTAACCCGGAGGAGCCGAGTTTTCCAAAATGTATTACTACATACTAAGATGTAACCGTGGATATAAAGAACAAGTAAAACGGACATATAACGACAAAGATATTCACGTTTGAATATCGGCAAAACCCATTTTTATTTTGACAGCTTTTAGTAAAATTGACACTAAAACTACGTAGTACTTTTAGAAGCTAGAAATAATACCAAGTACCAAATTTTATAACTAATGAAGTATTAGTTATTACAAGTATATTTTCATTAGTACAAGGCGTTATTTCAAGGATTTCAAACCGAGGATTTCAACATAAATATTGGTACATACGATATATATATAAGTATATATATTACAACTAGTTTATTTTTCTAATAGCCATATTTTCCTAAGTCTTGGAATATATACTTTTGATAACAACAAGTGTTTTTCAAAGAGTAGAGTGGTATAGGAAACATGTGCATGGACATTCATAACATCATTTCATGATCTAAAGTAGATCGTTCATCATTCACATTAGGTTGCGGCTAGTGTGCGCGCCTTGTTTTTCAGCTCATTACATGTTCATGGTACCATCATATTGGGTTGCGGCAGCTAATTGTTCATTGTTGTTCATTTCACTTCATCACAGTTTCATCAGTTAAGGTGAGTTTTCATAGCCCCGTTTTCAATTCAACATTTTTGATTGTTTTCAAATCCCACGGGGGGAATACATTGCATCAATCATTTTAGTACGAGCCCAAGTATTCAAACACATGTACATAGCTTAAGTTACCTTGCCATGTGATAAGTCCCCTGTAACATCATGAACCGTTAATTTACCGGTAAGCGAGAGTGAGTGGATAGATCTATCGAGGGTGACGCCTCCATCCGTGGTAGTGATTACCAACAGTAAGCGGATGCATTTCATGTCTTTTACATTTGAGTGTTTCGGCAGAACATTCAGGAGGGGCATAGTTTCATCAGTCATAGCTTCGGTGTCATGAGCTTAAGGCTATTGTACAATTTTCATGAGATTTTTATCTTGCACTTTTACTTGTGGTGGCCGTACATCATTACATTTTACAAACCTATGGAATTCACCAACATTCGTGTTGACGTTTTAGCAATGTATTTCAGGTTATTAAGGTAGCCCATGTGACATGCATTTGGACCTTCATGGAGTCGCGGAGTCGACGCGTCTCATCATTATTTCATGCACTTATGTAAACGTTTGATCTAGTATGACTTGTTTTCATAAACTTGCAACACATTTTGGGGACCTCATTTTGTAAACTCTGGATTATTTCAATGATCAAATGCAGTATTTTCCAAACGACACTTTAGGTCGTTCAATGTAACTGTAACTGTGGTGCTATGACAGACACCCCCAGGTATTCCATTCCGCTGCAAGTCAGGTAAATTGGGGGTGTGACAGTTTGAACCAAAGTATTAGTTGAGAACGTCGAGTCGTGAAAAGTCATGATATATGAAATTATGGATTCTCGATGTTGTGTTACTTGAATTATTAAGTAACTTATGATTTTCTCAACTTATAATCTTAATTGTCTAAATCTTTTCTTCTTAATGACAATTAGATTATTTTCTCTTAATTACTTTCTTAATTATCTTCTTCAACAAAATACCACTTACCTCAAAACCCTCAAACCCAATACCACCAAATCTCCCACAATCCTTCTCAAATATCCTTTCCAACATTCCCTTACACCACTTACACAAAAGTGTACCTTTGTCTCTTACACACTTTTAATCCTAACCATTGAATTCAAATTCAATCTAGCTCAACCTTTCATTCTCTTACAACATCACATCTCTTACACATTCCTTACACATCTCCAATCTCAACCATCCAATTCAAATTAAACACATCTTAACCACTCATCCATTCTCCTCTCTATTATACCGCATGTGTTTAATCTCAACCCTCCATTTCAAACCCAAATCAATCTCAACCCTTGGATCACCCTTCCTCTCCAAGTCAAAGGACACTATGATCTCATCAATCCATTTCAAACCAAAACCATCTCAACCATCCAATCTCTTACAATACATCTTAACCATCTATTTCAAACCAAAACAATCTTAACCCTCCATCTAACCTTTCCCCCCAAGCAAAGGTATATTCCTTTGGAATATCCTTTCAAACCCAACCATGGTTCACCTCTTCCAACCATGGTTAGTTCTCAACATACAACCCAAACCCAACCTTGGTAAACGTAACCAACATACTTCTTAACCCAACTATGGTTGCTTCTCTACACCCAACCATGGTTATCTCTTAACCTCACCAAGGATGGAACATTCCCTTGTGAAAACCTCTTAACCTAACCATGGTTCATTCTCTATACACTTAACCCTTCTCAACCTAACCATGGTTACTTCTATACACTTAACCCTTCTATACCTAACCATGGTTAAACCTCTAAACCTTTACCCTAACCATAGTTACACCTTAACCCTTCCCTTGAGGATTATTCCATGGCATACTCACTTCTCTATTATGCCATGTGAGGAATACCATTTATACCCCTACCAAATTACCCTTTCTACTCTTCTACCCTTTGGTATTTGGTTTTCTTATAAACACTTCACAAATGACTTTTCAAATTACCTATTTGAGTTGGTAAACCTTAGATTGATTAATGTTAAGGTTTTGTGTGAAGTACAATTGGGGGTTTAGCAAGGATAGGTATTTAAAGGATCAAAACCCAAACTTTTGAGAAAAAGTTTACAGACGCCTGGCGCACTGCCTACGCATTGACGCGTGGGTGACGCGCCGGCCTCGGTAAAATTTTCCAAGTTTGGATCTTGGACTATAAATACCACCCTTGCCTCTTGTATTCCTCACCCCTTGCCATTGTTCTTTCTCTCTTCATTCTTTCTCTCTAATCTTCTAATTCTATCTCTTGTGTTCTTAATCTTTCACACTAACATCTATTGAAAGAACACTTCTTCTTTGCAAGGGAAGAATCACAAGAACCTAATCCACTCTTGTGATTGTGTCGAGGGTCTTCTTATCTTTACCCTTTCTACTACAATCGAGTCTCTAGGTTAGGTTAGGACTTGGTTGATAAAACAAACATTCAATCTCTTATTCAATTGTTTGTAAGGGAAGTCTTGTGTCTTTGTGACCAAGCCTAGATCATTGGGGATCTAGTTGGGGTTTGATACTTCCGTGGGAAGTTTTGGTAGTGGTCTTGGTGACCCATAGGTTAAGTCGAATCACGAGATTCTTGAGGGTGGTTTCCAAGGGCGGAATACCATGGTAGTAACTCCTTCTTTGTGAGCATCAATATTGTTGAATATTGGTGGAGTGAATTGTAACGGGTTGTAGTCCACCGAAAGGATTATACTAGTGAATAGTATCGGAGTCGCGGATTCGCAACTGGACGTACAGATGGTATAAACCCCCATCCTAAACCAGTATATATCGTTGTGTTCTTTACTCGCTTTATATACTTTGGTTGTATTCATGGTTGTTTAGATTGATTATACAACCATTTGGTTTTTGATGAGGCGAAAAATGAACCACTTTTAGGGGGTCATTTAAGCCTAGAATTGAATTTATTTGATCAAATATTTCCCTAAATCGTTCCTTTTGTGATTTTAGGTACTTTGGGAGAGAAATCTGGAAAAGGAAGCAATTCGGACGTTTTTGGAGCATAAAAGTGAAGAAAACGCCAAAGTCTTAATTTTCCTTGCTGGGAACAGTAGGTGACGGCGTCAAGAGCAACACTTTGACGGCGTCAAGAGTAAATTGCATGACGGCCCAGTGCAAACGTGAAGGCGTCACAAGGAAGGGCATCAAGAGTAAAACACGTGACGGCCTGGAAGAAGCTAACACATGACGGCGTCAGATGTAGATCAAGGCAGTCCGAGAAATATTTTGGCGGCGAGATGACGGCGTCACCTATTTGGTCTTGACGCCATCAGCCTCAATTTCCTATATATAGTTTTCTAATTTTCATTCATAAAAAAAGGGAGAAGTTTTTGAGAAACCCTAAGGCCGAACTTGTTACGAATTTTACAGGTTTTTCAAGGGTTTTCAGCCCTTGAAACCTTACATGTGTTATTGAGATAAGTGTTCTTCTAATTCAATCAATATGTCTATGTGTTGGTTGTCTATATCTTGTGCTTGTCTTAATTACATCATGCTAGGCTAGATCTATCGTGTGTTTGCTTAGATCTAATGAAGCCTAGATGTTGATTATGTGTTGATTACTTATTTATGGTTGTATTGGATGAATGATTTCGATGTTAGGCTTAAGAAAACTGGCAGATCTCCAAATGGTAACATGCTTGAACGTCTTAGGAAACATGAACTGACGTACACTAGGTTTTATTGGTTGTATTTAATGCATGAGTAAATTCTAATGATCCCATGTTAGGAGCTTCTTAGCCGGCTCGACATAGGAGTGAAGTAGGCACTCATAGGACTGGGGAGTTAAGTGCGCCACCCCATGAATGGTATTAAGGAATACAACCAGTCATCCACGCAATCATAACAAGTAATTAACGTGTAAAAGATATCTACGGAGTAATGAAATCTAAGTAAACACAATTTCTCCACTTATTGCTCACAACCTTAGTTTAATTTAGTTTTATTTTCATTTCTAGTATTTTATTTTGATTGCATCTTTAGTATTGGGTTAGTTGACTAGCAACTAATTCCGCCTAAATCTTTCAAACCCGAGATTTTTATTTGTTTTCTAAAAAAATATAAAAATACAAAAATAATCATCCCTCATCTTTAGAACTAGTATTTAGGTTTTCTAATCCTAGCGACACTATTCTTAGCTGAACGATCAATCCCCTGGTACTTGTCACTATACTATACTACAACGATCAGGTACACTGCCTGGTGGGGGTTGTAACCTTCTCAAGATCCCTTGAGAGGTAAAACCTGGTGTGATCCCCACGTATCAAGTTTTTGGCGCCGCAGCTCAGGGAATAGTTATTGTCTAGGTTAGAATCTCTTTTTATTAGGTCTACTTGCTAGATTCCTTTCTAGTAAAATTTTATTTTTATTTTTAGGTTTTCTTTAGTCTATCTTATTTCTTTATGTTTTTGTTCGTAACTCTTCACCACCCGACATCATGGACGATGGGAACATCCTTGAACCCGTCAGCCCACCACAACAAAACCCACCACTAGAGCCTCCTAGGCCCCGAACCTTAGGCGAGTATTCCCGACCTAGCCACCAAGGCTACCGAAACACCATTGAGCTCACTGGAGCCAATGTGACTCCCTTGCGATCCGACACCATCCGGTTGGTGCAAAGCGGATGTGCATTCCATGGACTTCGTTCCGAAGATCCAAATCAACATCTTAAGGACTTCCTAAAAATCGTAGATTCCATAGACGTAGGTGTTGAAACTAGAGAGACAAACCGATTACGCCTATTCCAATTCTCTCTACGGGATCAAGCTAGTCCTTAGCTTGAGCGTTTACCCGCGGGATCCATCACCACATGGGATGATCTCACCACTCGTTTCCTTGCTCAATTTTTCCCACCGGGGAGAACTACTAAGCTTAGGAATGACATCTTGATGTTCCAACAACGTCAAAATGAATCTCTTTATGAAGCATGGACTCGTTTCAAGGACTTACTCCAAAAACTCCCTCATCATGGCATAGATCTTTGGCTCCAAGTCCAAATCTTTTATGATCATATCGATCTCTCCACGAGGCGAGCCATTGACCAATCGGCCGGTGGTAAGCTACGTGATCTAAGTGCGGAACAATCATGGGAACTCATAGAAGATCTTGCTCTCTATGACAACGAAAGTTGGAATGATCCCCGTGACTTGAACAAAATGGTCAAGGCAATATCTTTTCCTTCGAATAACTCTAGCACTCCCGACCGTAGGATCATGGAACTTGAGGACCAAGTCAAGTTTCTCATGAAATCCTACGAAGCTCCTAAGCCTTCAAGCCAAGTGAACAAAATCACTTCTTTATGCGAATTATGTAGTGGTCCCCATGACACTCGTGATTGTGTGGAACTCCCCGGAACAGCTTTTGCGGATTACGCATCCTCGCGTACCGACGAAGTGGGAGATAAGTGGTACACTTTCAAGCCCGAGCCAAACCCTTACGGTGATTCATACAACCCCTCTTGGAAAAATCACCCAAACCTTAGGTGGAAACAAAATCAACCCAATTCTTCCAACCCGCCTAATCGTTATCAACCAAATGGTCCACCCTCCAACCGTACATTCAACAACAATCTTTCTAACAACTATGGTAGTTATTGATACAAAAGTTGGGCGTTCCTGATTATGGGCTCTTGCTCTCGTACCAATTCGCTTCTTAGTACTTGTAACCTGCGCACTAAGAAAATAAACAACACCGTTAGGCTTATCGTGGGATTGTCTCCCACGATTAGACTCCGGCGTGAGAGTAAGTAATCGATTTAGGGTTCTCGTAAAGAGTTAGGGTTTGTGAATCGTACCTTGGATGATAGTTACGTCATTCCTTATATAGGACGCAGAAACCGTGTAGGTATCTTGCTCCTTACTCTTCGCACTCGTGGTGCTTATCCGGGGTAAGGATATCTATTCCATAGATAGATGATCCTTATCTATACCATGTATAGTTTGTTTGGGTTGGGCTTACGTGAGCCTGTTCCCATTATTAATGCGGCCCAAGTTACAATAGCCCACTCATGGTGGATTTGGGCCTTAGTAATGTATATCATTTGGGCTCGTGGCCCATATATAGACTATACGTCATCATGTCCCCCCAGTCTAGTGTGCGCGGCTCGTAGCCGCGGATACTAGACTAATATTACCAGCGGTAAGCATGGCAGGAGAACATTGAAATATTGCCGCCCAATCTAAAGTGCAATGCACCTAGTCATAGGTATTTCAAAAGGATACCTCGAAAATTGGGGGTAGTGTCCACGTGGCCCTCGTAAATCGGGAAAAAGTGGATGTACCGTTTCGGTTCTAGCCACACGTTTTTGTGAGTGGGATCCACGTGGACATCATCTAGGGTTTTTTTACTCCCTATATAAGAGTCACCGCCCCATTTTTACAATCACACACAGTAAAACACACACTCACCATTGCTCACTTTCTTGAAAGTTATCTTTTGCAAAGAAAATAATCCTTTCCGTAGGTAATTTTTGTGTGCGTTTTTTTTACTAGTGAATTAATGAAAATGGTTGCCCAGTTAGAGGACTTTCGCTCTGCGATGACGGTTGATGATGTTACTCAGTTTACGTCTGACTACTTCGTGCCTCTGGATGTGCGTCCAGAGGCTCCAGATGTTGACTCGTGTATAGCTGATTTTCCCGAAGGGAAAATAGGGTTATACACGAAATTCTTTGAGTACGTGAATTACCGCGTACCCATTTCTATTTTTCTGAGCGATTTGCTCAACCACTATCGCCTCCACATCTCACAGCTGCACTGTATAGGTGCGGCTAAGGTGTTGAATTTTGAAGTAAACTGCCATTTACTTGCGATAGAACCGACCATAGCCTTGTTCCGATACTTTTACCACACGACGTGGTCAAATGGGTGGGTATCTTTTGTGAAGCGCCCGGGGGTGCTTCAGTGTTACACTGAGAAGGTGGACTCCCTAAGAAATTGGAGGGAGTATTTTTTTCTGGGTTGATGATGTGGTATTTCCATCGTCCTATGAGTTTTATACTCAGGATACATTGCCAAGGGATGGGCGCCCCGCACCCGGTTCCTTTAGGCTGACTGATGCGCAGACTCTTGATGCTAACCGCCTAGCCATTAACCCTTATCCGGAGGAGTTTTTGGTACACATGGGGTTGAGTCGCAATTATTTCGGTGCTGCGGATGAGGTGCCCACTTTTTTAAGTGAGGAAGGCCGGGGTGGGTGTTCGTCCCTTCTACTTCAAATTTTGTAAGTCTTTGTGTATGCGCACCTTTAATAACTAATCCTTTCTTCTTTTGTTTATGTGCGCAGAGATGGATCTATTCGCCG
This sequence comes from Artemisia argyi, assembly GCA_030686995.1. Taxonomy (NCBI): domain Eukaryota; kingdom Viridiplantae; phylum Streptophyta; class Magnoliopsida; order Asterales; family Asteraceae; genus Artemisia; species Artemisia argyi. Next base: position 31,386,321 of record CM060678.1, read on the forward strand.
TTGTGAAGCTGGACAAGCCGAAGCAGGTGACGATAGGGGTGCGCCCTCTGAGGGAGGGTGAGCAGCAACTATTGGAGGTGACTGAGGGTTGCTTGACCGTGCTGCCAGAGGTTGTCCCAGAAAACACGCCGCCGCTCCAAGTGACGCCCGTTCAGAGCGTGGCACTAGATGTAGAGGTGGCGCAAGAGGAGGCGCGCGCAGAGTCGTCTGACAGCATAGAGATCCTAAAGCCCGAGGAGGTGCTGAAGGAGGAAGTGGCGCAGAATATTAAGCGCAAAGGAGAGGCTGGGAGCAGTAGCACCAGGAAGAGACGTCGCCACCTCATTAGGGACGCGGAATCGTCCGCGGAGGAGACATCTGCTCCTGGCGCGGACAAGAAGGCTGCTGAGGCTTCTCCGTTTCTGTAAGTGTCTACGCCACTATCATGTTTTCTTGTATATTACTTGTCGCAATATTTATTAACTGTCGCCTTTATGTCTTGTAGGGATGATGCCGCGAAGAATGATGGGGTCTTCGTGGATGTGGTTTCCTCTCCACAGAATGAAAACAAGGAGGGGAAAGCCAAGGTTGATGAGAATAGGGGCGCAATAGTTGATGGATGAGTTGGCTTCGACTGCTGCGCGCTAGGCTGAGCTGGTGGCTCAGTTGAGGGGGAAGTATGTCGGGGAGAGCAGTACTCTCGCCCAGAAGGATGAGGAGCTAGCGAAGCTCCGTGCGCAGTTGGCGGATGCGCAGGTGGAGTTGGAGTCCTCGCGGGTGTATACTGAGAAGATTACCCATGAGAAGTTGTCTGCCTTGGCTGAGGTGGAGAAGGCGCGCGGGGAGCTTCATCATTATAAGTCCGACCTGACTTGGGCTGTGCGCTTCTTGGAGGAGAAGAAGGTGGAGCATTTTGCTAACATTTCCAAGTTTAAGGAGGATATGATGAAGATCATCCAGGTGCAGGAGGACAAGCTGCGTGGCCTGAGCATCGAGTATGATGAGGAGTTATATCCTCATTTGATGTCGACCATTACTGAGCGCAGGTATTTCTTTTATACTCTTCTCCTTCGTAATACTCTTTGTTCCTATGCTTGTTATTAACACAAATTATCTTTGTTGATGTAGGTGGTTGATTAGCCACGGGCTGCGCCTGGCAGCAATGGGTACTCTTGAGTCCCAAGAGGTGTTGGACGCCTTTGGGAAGGTGGTGCACTGTGCGATGGCGCGGGGGAAGTCGCAGGCTATGGAGGATCTCCACGAGGCCAAGCTGCTGACCAAGGACTTAGCAGATGTCCCTGGCTATAATGCGGCTGCCTACGATGAGTTGATGCAGGCTATGGTGGGGTTAAAGGTCCTCGAGCTGCCGCACATTGGGAGGTTGGAGCGTGACCAAGACAACCCCATAGATGTACTTATGGCGGGGTTGACGTTGGAGCGTCACCTTGGAGAGGATGCAGAAGGGCAATCAGATTACTTTCTGAAGCCTGATGTGTCGCAGCTGCAGATTCCTGTGTTTGCGCAGCCTCGCCATATCCTTAACCCATTTGCTCTTAAAAGGGAGATTCCCTTGAAAGAGGTTTTGGAGTGTCACGAGCAGAGGGCTGCTCAGAAGAGGGGCATCAAGGGCAAGGCAGTGTTGTGTGGCGTAGGCGCTGCACACATCCCTAGGTCTGATGGTGTGCCTGTAAGTGTTCCTACCGTATCTCCCAAGGACGCTTTGATTCTGAGGAAGCTTCAGGAGGCGGGGAGTTCTGCTGCTCAGGAGGAGAGCCCTGAGCATCGCCATAGCATGTAGGCTTTTTTGTATATGTACTATGTAAATAATGAAATGTATCTTTCCTTGTAATATTGAATAAGATACCTTTTTGTTGATTAAGTGCATAACTTAAGAAATGTACTTGCATTGTTTGCGAAGTTTTATTATTTTTGACCAAGTATATTGGCTGCGTTATTATACTTGCAATGTTTGCTAAGTTTTATTATTTGACCAAGTGTATTGGCTCATTAAGTGTGTGACTTTAAGAAATATACTTGCATTGTTTGCTAAGTTTTATTATTTGACCAAGTGTCTTGGCTCGTTATTTGCTAAGCTTGTACAGTGTACTTAATATTTGCGCACCCGTCATGAGATGCGCATGTGAAACTTACCTCGACGTCTCAAAAGTAAGGCGCTTAGCAAGGATACGTGATCAAATGTTGATGGGTTTGCAACCCTCTTACTCAACGAGTGAATTAGTAGGTTAACTCATCCTTTATGCCTTCGTGGGTCTTTAATTAGTGCATGCACGCCATGTAGGAAAAAAATATAAGATAACGATATTGACATATATGAGTATGTATGTAATAAAGTGAAATATGCTATGGAGTTAGCTAGAAACCATAACATTTTATTGATACTTGCAAGTTTTTTGAAAAAATAAAAAATACAATTACTAGGAAAGTAAAGAAAAACAAACACTTATTGGGCATCTCGTAGGATGCAAAGGTGTCTGTGTAGTGGCCGTAGCCTAAAAGTAACATCTTTTGAGGTTGCAGATGTTCCAAGTGCGCGCTAGGTCGTGACCTTCCATGTCGCGCAGTCTGTATGCGCCGTTGCCAAGCGCATCTGTGACCTCGTAAGGTCCTTCCCATTTTGGTCCAAGCTTGCCTGTGTCTTCTGCGTGGCTCGCATCATTAGCGCGGTAAACAAAGTCTCCTGGTCTGAATGAAGTGTGTTTGACCTTTGCATCATAATACTTCTTCATTTTTGCCTTAGCCTTTGCTTCGCATATAGCTGCGCGTTCACGCCTTTCTTCCAGTAAGTCTAAGTCTATATGCCGTTCCTCGTCGTTTGTTGTGACGTTGACCTCTGTTGTGCGTATAGTTGGCATTCCTATCTCAGCTGGTATGACGGCTTCTGTTCCATAGACTAGGGAGAATGGCGTGTCGCCAGTACTGGTTTTGATTGTTGTGCGATGCGCCCATAAGACATGCGAGAGCTCATCCACCCACCTTCCTTTATGTCTGTCAAGGCGCGCTTTTATTCCTTCACCTAGACTGCGGTTTGCGCGCTCAACTAGGCCATTGGTTTGTGGGTGTTTTACTGAAGCGAAGTGTTGCTTGATGTTCAATTGCGCGCACCAATCTTTGAATGGGTTATCACAGAATTGTTTTCCGTTGTCTGATATAATCTCTCCCGGTAGTCCGAAGCGATAGACAATGTTGTCCCAGACAAAGCGTTTGACTTGGTTTCCTGTGATGCTCACCACCGCCTTTGCTTCAATCCACTTCGTAAAGTAGTCTATGGCTACGATGAGGAACTTTACTCCTCCTGCTGCTACAGGAAAGGGTCCTGCGATGTCAATGCCCCATTTATAAAATGGCCATGGTGAGGTAATAGGTGTTAGCTCTTGTTGTGGTCGGCGCGGGATTGGCCTATGTACCTGACAATTGCTGCATTTCTTTATCAGATTGCGTGCGTCGCGATGCATAGTTGGCCAATAATACCCTGACCTTAGAACGCTTGCCACCACAGATCGCGGCCCTGAGTGCATACTACATGATCCAGCGTGGATTTCTCTGAGTACGTAGTCTGCTTGAAGAGGTCCAACACATCTGAGCCAGGGTTGTAAGAAAGAGCGTCGATAGAGTATGTTGTCTCGTAGTTCAAACCGTTGCGCTGTGCGCCGCACTCTTCGAGCGTCCTTATGAGCTTGTGGTAAGATTCCCTTGCTAATGAATTCAATGATAGGCGTCATCCATGTAGGATCTTGTTCTTCTATCACTGTGGATATCTCCATTTCCAAGATTGACTTGTTTTTTAGGGTTTCTACCAATACCTGTTTTGAGAGGTACACGAAGCTTGTGGATGCGATTTTGCTGAGCGCATCCGCTTTCCTGTTATCTCTTTTGGGCACCTGTTTTATTGTGAACCTGTCAAAGTTTTTTATTAAGGACTTGGTCTTTTCTAGGTATTGGATCATGTGTTCATCCTTGGCTTCATATTCACCTAGCACATGGTTAGCAACTAGCCGAGAATCTACATTCGCTTCCAGGTTGCGTACACCCATTTGGATTGCGATGCGCAGTCCGGCTAGTAGGGCTTCGTATTCTACCTCATTGTTTGTGGCTGTGAATTCAAAGCGCAGCGCGTAGGTGAATTCCATACCTTCTGGATTTGTAAGAATAAGGCCCGCGCCTGATCCATCTACACATGAGGACCCATCTGTGAACAGAATCCAAGGTTTCTGTAGATCTGTTTTGGTTGCAGGTGTTGGACTGTCGTTATCTGGCTTCTCCACAATGAAATCGGCTAAGATTTGTCCTTTGATTGTAGTGCGCGGTCTATATGAGATGTTATATTCACTTAACAGTACACTTCACTTCTGTAAGCGTCCTGATGCGTCAGGTTTAGAGATAACTTGTTTGATTGGCTGATCAGTGATTACAGCTATTGGGTGCGCTTGAAAGTATCTGTGCAACCTTTTGGCTGCGAATACGAGGGCGAAGACCAGCTTTTCCATAGCGCTGTAGTTAGTCTCTGTCTTCTTCAAGGCTTTGCTTACAAAGTATATGGGTGTTTGGACGGAGTTCCTATCTGTCAATTGCACTGCGCTAACTGCTCCATGGGTTGCCGATAAGTACATGATTAGCTCTTCCCCTGGTTGCGGTGCGACAAGTTTGGGAAAAGATGCCAGATGGTGTTTTAGTTGTTGGAAAGCTTCCTCCGCTTCTTCGGTCCAGCGAAAATCTCCCTTTTTAGCGCACTTCGTGAGTGTTTTAAAGAGAGGAAGGGATTTGTCTGCTGACTTGGATAAGAAACGGTTTCGCCCTGCTAACTTTCCATTCAATGAATGGACTTCTTTGAGTGTGCGCGGTGAGGGGAGATCAATAACAGCCTTTGTTTTTTCAGGACAAGACTTGATTCCATCGGGTTCTATTAAGTATCTAAGGAACATACCTTCGGTTGCGCCAAAGGTGCACTTCTTGGGATTTAACTTCATATTTATTCATCCCAATGTTCTGAATGTTTCCTCTATGTCGCGCACCAATTCATCCTCTGTGTGGCTTTTGATGACAAGGTCGTCAACGTAGACCTCCAAGTTGCGTCCTACTTGTTTCTCGAAAGTTGTGTCCACCAATCGTTGGTAAGTCGCGCCTGCATTTTTTAAGCCAAAAGGCATTTTTGTGTAGCAGTATACTCCTTGACTGGTGCGGAAATCTGTTTTTTCTTCATCTTCGACTGCCATATGAATTTGATGGTACCCTTTGTATGCGTCTAGGAAGCATTTGAAAGGGTATCCGCACAGAGATTCTACCTTCCAGTCTATTTCTGGCAGTGGGTAGCAGTCCTGTGGACATGCTTTGTTGAGGTCCGTGAAGTCCACGCACATTCTCCAACTGCCGTCGCTCTTCTTTACCATAACTGGGTTAGAGAGCCAGTCATGGTAGTACACTTCGCGCATGATGCCTGCGTCTACAAGCTTGTGTACTTCTTCCAGAATAGCCTTTGCACGATCTGGGGCCTGGCCGCGCTTCTTTTGTCGTATTGGGGGATATCCTTGTCGGATTTGTAGCTTATGCTCTGTGATAGAGCGTGGCACCCCTGTCATGTGTTTTGGTTCCCATGCGAAGATGTCCAGGTTCTTCTGCAAGAGTGCGCATACGGCTGCTTTACCTTTGTCAGATAAAGATCCACCAATCGAAACTTGTTGCTCCGGGTAATCGGGATGAATAGCGACTTTTAGGTTTGGTGTTTTTTTTGCGCGCTGTTCTGGAATATTCTCTACTTCAGTTGTTACCGCATTGCATTCTCTTGGTGGTACTGTTGTGTTATAGAGGGTGACAACTCCTCCTTCCACTGGAAACTTAAGCATTCCGTGCGCTGTGGATGGTACAGCGCGCATGGATGATATTCCAGGTCTCCCGATGATACCATTGTATGGTGAGGGAGATTTTATTACCATGAAATTTATCCATGTTGCGGTTGAGTGTTGTTCATCTCCTACGACCACCAGCAAGCGTAACTGCCCCATGGGCCAGATCTTTTCTCCTGTGAATCCAGTCAATGACGTTGTTGCGGGTATCAATTGATTTTAGATTTCAGGTCACAGTCTCTTGAAACAATGATCATACAGGATGTCTGCGGATGCTCGTCCGTCAATGTACATGCGGTGGATATCATGTCCCCCCATATGTATTTCAATAGTCAGAGGTTCTACAACTGCGTTGTCCGCAACTAAAGTAGAGAAAGATATCTCTTTTTCTGGAGAGAATTTTTGGCTGACTTTTTGCTTTAACTTGCGCTGCCATGACTGTATCATGTATATGGTATCAGCTTTTTCTTTGGGGGGCTCTTTCTTACCTCCGTTCCTTTGTTTGTCTTTCCCTTCTTTGATGTTTTTTACAAGGTGGTCCATTCTGCCTTCTCTTACTAACTTTTCAATTACTTGTTTTAGCTGGACGCACTCGTTAGTTGTATGGCCTTTTTGACTATGGTACTCGCAGTATTCGTTCCCTATGCGCTTTTCCTCTGCAGTGCGCATTGGTAGCGGTTTTGGGAAGTTTGCACCTTCTGTTAAAAATATTTCCCTCGGAGTTTTTGTAAGAGGGGTATATTTGTCATTGTCTCTTCCACTGCGGTAATTCCTGCTGCGATTGTTATTCTGATCATTGGATTGTCTCCGAGGCTGCTCTTGCTGCCTATAGTTTGAATAACCTTTTTTGCTGTCCGCAGCAGCTGCTTCTCCTTGTATAAAGGATCTAGTGCGCTTTGTTAGCTCATCGAAAGTCTGTGGAACTTTGTCGTTTAGCTTTCGGATGAGTTCTGGGTTATTAATCCCATTCATGAACCCTGAAATTTTTAGGATTTCAGGACATGCTTTGACTTGTATGCACTCATCCTTTAAGCGTTCCATAAAAGCGCTGGTTGATTCCCCTTGGCGCTGTTTCACTCTTGCTAGCTCAACAGGGTTTTTAGCGCACTTCTTTCGCTGGGTGAAGTTGAGACGGAATGCTTTCCGTAATTCCTCGAACCCACCGATGCTCCTACGTGGGAGTTTGCTAAACCATGTCCGCGCGTTCCCTACTAACGTAGAATTGAACATGTGGCACCACACAGGCTGTGGCCAGTTTTCGATAGTGGCGGCTGATTTGAAAACTTTTAGGTGATCATCCGGATCACCTGTTCCATCATATGTTTTCACGTTAGGGGGCATGCGCCTGCGTTTGTGGTCTGAGTAATCGCTGATGCGCCGTGTAAACGCGTCAACTTTCTGGCGACGCCATGGAAGAGACATATCTTTGTTCTCTTCATCGCGACGCCTTCCTCTTGACTTCCAGTGTCCTGTCTCTTTATCCTCGTTGTCCGAGGAGTCACTGGAGGAAGAGTAGTCTCTTTTTCGGCGCTTGCGCCGGCTTCTTTCAGAAGAAGAGTGTTAGCCTTGCTATTTTATAAAAGATAACGTCATACATAAAGAAATGGACTAGATATCATACAAATAGTACTTTAGGGACTATTATTGTAATATAGGCAAACATATGATGTAATGAGCCTATAAATACCCCTCATGACTCTGCATGAGGGGTGTGGGAAAGTGTGTGTATTGTTTTAGTTTCATTTCATTTTAATATAAACCCTTTTCTCCACCTTTATCTCTCTACTTTCTCTCTCTAGAAACAACCATGGTTTTCATATATTTCGATCAACCGCGACCTCCCGAACGTGTTTCTTGGTCATAACAAGTGGCATCAGAGCTAACCGGGGGCGAATCGTGGTGTTTTTGGGTGAAAATTTTCGGATCTGGTACTGTTCATCACCTACTTATCGAGTTTGGGTGTTTTCTGTCGAGTTAGAATTTTCTGATTCTGTCGAGTTAGGAATTTGGTCTTACCGAGTTTGGATGTAAAATCTTAGCGAGTTAGGATTAATACTTACCGAGTTTGTGTATTAAGTTTTATCGAGTTAGGATACAAAAACATACCGAGTTTGGACTCAAGTTTGGCGAGTTAGCCTTTTACCTTATCGTTCATCGAGTAAGGTTTTTATTTGGTTAACACTTAGTATTGCATTTCATAGTGATTTCCATATTATGGTCGAGAAAATTTGACCGAAAATTCAAATTTTTAGGATGAGGTTTATCGAGTTAGGATGAGGTTTATCGAGTTAGCAAAAAAAAAAAAAAAAAAAAAAAAAAAAAAATTCGACCGAAAATTCAAATTTTTAGGCCAATATTCAAATTTTTTCGGTGAAATTTTGCGTAAAAATTTTTGAAACTCAAATTTTTCTGGTAACCTTAGTATTGCATTTCATAGTGATTTCCATATTATGGTCGAGAAAATTTTTCAATTTTATTTTTGGAGGGAAAATACGAAATCACTACGAAACACCCGAAATATAATTTCAAGCTTCACCAAAACACACCACGGATTGCTTAAACGATCCTGATCAAGATTCACAATCAAATGACAACGGCTAGTATCAGATTTTTGTGGCTACGGAGTTTTTGTACGATATTGCTTATCTGGGTTTAAAGTTCATTTCAAGGGCATGTGTACTTATTTATCTCAAAGTCTAGGGGTGGATGGATGGATGACTTTCGGAGATACTTGTTTGGGCAAACACTGGTAGAGATAGTGATTAAGATTTGGATTATCTAGTTATACCCGATGTAAGGAGTTACATTGTAGTACTCACGGGTTATAGCTATCACTTTAAGGAGTTACGTTGTAGTACTCAGTGTCACATGAAGTTGTGGAGATTCCAAGAGGTGGATATTTCATATACTGTTTGTTGGTTTGGGTATATGGCACTACCTATGCTTAAAGGAATTACGTTGTAGTGCTCAGTATAGGTTCTTAGTCACACTTTCGTACAAGATTAAGTCACGTATCTATGAGATGTCTACTTCATTCTCAGATTGGTTATATTGGGTTCTCTCCATATAGTGGTCATTTACTAGCTAGTTGGAATTTGAAGAGGTCGCTTAAAGGTTGAAGAGAAGAGAAGAGATTGTAGAATAAAGAGAGTCATATCCATCAGCATATTCTCACAAATTATGCTTTCATGGTCTATCTACATTGCATCAGAAGTGTAAAGTACGGGTAATTTTGGCATGTATACACAATAGTATGATGATTTCGATACATCGCAACCATCAGGAGGGAAAAGAACATGCCAAAAGAAGTAGTGTTTCATCTCTAGTACGTTGGTTGTTCGAGGGAATTGTGCTTACACTAGAACCGAAGAAGTACTAATGATGTGTACATCGGAGCGTATTACCAACCTTCTGTGCAATACCATGTGAGTTATGCTATGATGCTCCCAGAACGACAACCATGGTGCAAACTCATTAGTATCTACCTTATCCGCTGCGAGATGAGAAGAGAGTTGTCAGTTCAGGAGGGAGCAGAAGAAAAAGAATAAAGGCTCACTAGTTAGGAGGGAGTAATAACCTAACTAGACCATTACAGTTGAAGTTCAGAGCAACAAAGACCTTTGCCGTCAGTGTCAAAGATCATACGCCGAGATCGTCGGAAGAGAGAACTTCAAGTCTGCCTCAGTATCTAGACTACCAGAGACTCTGCGCTTCAACAACGTCAACATAGTTTACTATTGTTGTAATTTACATGTTTATGTGTTTATAGGTCTCATTGTATCCATTCATGTGTGACAATATCTTGGAGGGAGATTGTTAGCCTTGCTATTTTATAAAAGATAACGTCACACATAAAGAAATGGACTAGATATCATACAAATAGTACTTTAGGGACTATTATTGTAATATAGGCAAACATGTGATGTAATGAGCCTATAAATACCCCTCATGACTCTCCATGAGGGGTGTGGGAAAGTGTGTGTATTGTTTTAGTTTCATTTCATTTTAATATAAACCCTTTTCTCCACCTTTCTCTCTCTACTTTCTCTCTCTAGAAACAACCATGGTTTTCATATATTTCGATCAACCGCGACCTCCCGAACGTGTTTCTTGGTCATAACAAAGAGCTTGAGGGATCTCTACTTGGGGATCTTCTTTTCCCTAATCTGTCTTGGATCCTCTTACTTCCAGGTTTGGAGGATCCTTGGCTTGGCGAATGTTGAGGTCCTAGTCGGTCTTGTATCCCCCGACTGCCAAGTCTGGAGTGAACATTAGTGCGCCTCTCGCTATCTTCTGAGTATTGTGAATCATATGTCGTACCCAGCCTATCATGGATAGTGGTACGTTCTGCGCGTCTTCCTCGTGGGTGGCGCAGTGATGATGGTTCGCGTTCAGGACCAAAATTCAGTCAAGCTTGTAGGCTCGTACTTGCCCTTCTCCTTGCTTCTTCCTGCATGAGGGCAGTTAAGGTTTCATAGTTTTGGGATACAAAATTTCCCAAAGTTAGATTGGGTGCGTCCTCAGTTGTTGCAAGAATGTCTGCCTCAGTATTTGGCACCCTATCTCGGTTAGGCGCGCCTGGTGGCATAGTGTTGTTCACTGTGGGTACAGTTTGATGAGGAGTAGTAAAGAGGGTGCGCTGGAGTTCCTCAACGCTAGGGACCACTAGGTGATTTGGGTAGTCCTTACAGGTAGTTCTACCGCTGGAAGAGGTTGGGTAGTCCCTGCCTCTTGGTGACCAGGTGCGCTGGTTGTCCCAGCAACCTGCCTAGGGGTCGAATCTTGTGGATTCTTCCTCTGGGGGTTACGTTTTTCTGACTCCGGAGTCCGCTGGCTTGAATTCTTATGCTTTGTCATTCTAGTTCTTAGTTCTTAGTAGGCTCCCACGGATGGCGCCACTTGTTGATACAAAAGTTGGGCGTTCCTGATTATGTGCTCTTGCTCTCGTACCAATTCGCTTCTTAGTACTTGTAACCTGCGCACTAAGAAAATAAACAACACCGTTAGGCTTATCGTGGGATTGTCTCCCACGATTAGACTCCGGTGTGAGAGTAAGTAATCGATTTAGGGTTCTCGTAAAGAGTTAGGGTTTGTGAATCATACCTTGAATGATAGTTACGTCATTCCTTATATAGGACGCAGAAACCGTGTAGGTATCTTGCTCCTTACTCGGGTAAGGATATCTATTCCATAGATAGATGATCCTTATCTATACTGTGTATAGTTTGTTTGGGTTGGGCTTACGTGAGCCTGTTCCCATTATTAACGCGGCCCAAGTTACAATAGCCCACTCATGGTGGATTTGGGCCTTAGTAATGTATATCATTTGGGCTCGTAGCCCATATATAGACTATACGTCATCAGTAGTACCAACAATCTTGAAGGATTGATGTCTAAGTTCATGGCATGTCAAGAAGCTCGCATAGCTAGGTTTGAAACCGAATTCAACCAACAACAAACGGAGATGACCAACAAGATAGACAACTTGTTAAAAGCCCTCAACAACCAAGCGTTAACTACACCTAGGAAGGACACTAGGGACACCAATAATGGAATCCAAATTAAGGACCCCTCATCATCTAAACACGTCCACTTTGTCAATGTTGTCACCATTAAGCCAATAGATGAGGAGATAGAAGAAAGTGACAAAGATGAAGTTGGAGTAGAAACCGAAACTAGGGATGAAAGTAGGGAAGTTGAGGTTAATAAGGAAAAGGGGTTAGAGGAAGTAGAAACTATAGAAAAGTACTTTGATAAGATGCCCACCAAGGAAGAACGGGAATACCATAAGGATTTATTCGATAGTCCCGAGAGACCATATATCCTTGGCACACCCCTTATCAAAATGGGAGACCCCTCGAACATTAACATACCATGCAACATCGGGCATATACATATATGGAAAGCTTACATCGATCCTAGATCTCCTGTTAACATCATGACTAGGACTTACTACAATTGGGTGATGAAGAAGCAACTTAATTTTAGGATGATGCCCAATAGGAATTTGATAAGTAATTTTGTAGGTAGAGTGAAGGGATTACATGTGATTATAGGCAATCTCACTTATGAGATCGATTTTATGATAGTAGAAGACACTCGTCCGGTGATAGATGCTTGCCTAAGCCAAATAATATTTGGAAAACCATTTGTTGAGGCCACTAGGATGAGTTATGATCCGACTCTAGGGATAGTTAGATTTAAGGAAGAAAATGATGAGGTTGCCTACCAAATGCCCTACAAGATTGAGCAATACCGCCTCCTCTCTAATTTAGAAAAGGAACACAAGCAAGCGGCTTATTATAGGAATGATGAGGATGGACGTAGAGGAGTAGAGTATGTGAAAAATAAGATGCTTGGTTTCTACAAAGAATGCTTGCAACTAGGTCCGGAATACAAAACTGGTTTAGAAGACGACCTAGAGAGTGGAACCAATGATGAGGTCACGTAGTACCCCATGACCTTGAGTCTAGCTACAAGACTCGTAAATAAAGAAAAGCGCTTCTTGGGAGGCAACCCATGCTTTGTGTGATTTTATTTTGTTTGTTTGTTATTTGCTTCCGTATGCATGCTTTATTTTTATTGTTGGTAGATCATGTTTCTAAACTAAAAAGTGGAAACACTTTACTTTGTTGTTTTGGCCTAGTCTTAACTCCACCTAAAGGTATTTTTGCAAAAGATGAGTGTAAGGGGAAACCCCAAATATGTTTTTTAAGAAACAAACCGATCATGATTCTCCACAATATTAAATGGACATGTATATTCGTATTTGTTAGAGTCAAATGCTTGTATCGAGTCATAATGAAGTTTTGCAGGATTTTCCAGGAAGTAGGACCAAGTTTTTCCAGAAATTTTCCGGAAACTTAACATAAGAATTTCTGCAGATCACTTCTGACGGCGTCACGAGTTTACTCTTGACGGCGCCACGTGTAAAAATCTGGAAATTTTACCGGTTTTGTTTTTCTAATGGAGTTTTAAAGTTTTTGTTGAATTATTAAGTTTTATAATCTCCAGGAAATCTGCAAACTTCATTCCACAAGCATTATATCTTACTTTGTTTTCTAGGATTTAGTAACTTATATAGATTGCCGCCGATTTTATGCGAGGTTGCTTTGTTTGTTTTCTCAGGATTTACAGGTTATGTATGACAAGAAGATGATTTATATTCTGGAAGGGAAGCTTTGATTGTTCATTTTCTTGGAGGAAGATTTAACCTGGCCACCTTATTATCCATACCGAGCGAATCAGGGGAGTATTTGATTTCATTTGTTTTACTTAATTCACTTTTACATTCTTTACTTGAACATTGGGGACAATGTTCATCTTAAGTGTAAGGGGAGGGTAAAATGATGATACCTTACATGTACACTTTTGCTTGAATTTGTTTGTTCGATAGTAGATGTGTAATAAAACTATGAGAAATACTTGTTAGTGCAATTTTAGCGCCAAATTTAAAATTTTTTACAACATTTAGGAGTGAAACTTTAGCCATAGCAAGCGTCTCATGGATAGGAGATTGTATGACTAGCACATAACCGTATCATTCAGAAAAAATTTTCACCCAAATATGTGACTTTCGCCTTTAGATTTGATAGGGAAAGCATTTACTATTAGTGCTTATGAGTGTACCGGTAGCATTTAGATTCTAGAACTTTCGTTAGTGATGCATCCTGAGACCGCCAGTGAGACTACATTCGTGTAGTAGGATTTACTACATGATAAGAGGCATTAGGATCACCCTTGTGTTACACCCGTATCATAATTACTTGACTATTTAAGTCATATTACTTGGCTAGTTAAGTCAACTAATTTTTCCCACACCCTTAGCGTTGTACTCATTTTTAGTACATGAAACCCCTAGTATACCCCTCTGAGCCTATCTTTTTGTTTGTAACTTTAAGCATCTTACTTAAAGGAAGAATTTGTTACATCCCACTTAAATGAACAACCAAATCGCCTTAGCCTTCCGTGTATGCACTCATCTTTAGTGCATTATTGTTATTTGTTTAAACCCTAAGTTAACTATCTAATTGATTACATGGTTGCTAAGTCGAGTCATATCCTTGTACATATTGTTTTGGGACGATTGGGACTCATGGGTAAAGTACTTATTTTATGGAGTAATGGGGAAGAACATCAATTATTACCCCCATATGTACGTTAATCTTAAAAGTACTCCAAGTGTTTTGATTATCTTAATTTGAGTCATTAGATTTAGTTAATTGTAAAGTATGTAAAAAATTCAAGTGTAAGGGGAATTTCCATTCCCTATGATGTATTATTTTGGATGGTAGGGTAATAGTGTATGCAAAAAAAAAAAAAAAAAAAAAAAAAAAAACATGCGGACTACCATCCCTTTTTATTATATGTTCATTTTATGTTTTTGTTATTTTTCATTTATTAGCTTAAGTCGAGTCTAGTCTTGGCTTAGCAACGCCACATTGTACATGTAATTAACCAAGATTGTTAACTCGCCACCAGTAAAGATTGCCTTTATCCAACAAAACTGTGTATTTCATATCCCTACACCTAACGTTACAACCCTTTAAAAGACCTCTTTGATAGTTTATCCAAGGTGCTTACGCCATGTGGTGGAGGTTTGATCCTTTCCCAAGCCTATGGTAATCTATTTTGCTATGACAGGTAGTGAGAGATATCTTCCGTTTCCATATTGTAATTTATACTTTATTACACCCGAGAGATGTGAGTATCTAAACACTATTTGTGAGGTGCTAGTATATGACCTCCGTGCTTGTCTTTGGTCTTTAGTGGAACGATTATTTGTTGTAATTACTTTTATATTAGTGTTAAATGACCCCTAACTTGTATTTTGACTAGAATAAAAGCGCATTTGCTTGAGGACAAGCAAATCTCAAGTGTAAGGGTATATGATGAGGCGAAAAATGAACAACTTTTAGGGGGTCATTTAAGCCCGGAATTGAATTTATTTGATCAAATATTGCCCTAAATCGTTCCTTTTGTGATTTTAGGTACTTTGGGAGAGAAATCTGGAAAAGGATGCAATTCAGATGTTTTTTGAGCATAAAAGTGAAGAAAACGCCAAAGTCTTAATTTTCCTTGCTGGGAACAGTAGGTGACGGCGTCAAGAGCGACACTTTGATGGCGTCAAGAGTAAATTGCATGACGGCCCAGTGCAAACGTGAAGGCGTCACAAGGAAGGGCGTCAAGAGTAAAACACGTGACGGCCTGGAAGAAGCTAACACATGACGGCGTCAGATGTAGATCAAGGCAGTCTGAGAAATATTTTGGCGGCGAGATGATGGCGTCACCTATTTGGTCTTGACGCCGTCAGCCTCAATTTCCTATATATAGTTTTCTAATTTTCATTCATAAAAAAAGGGAGAAGTTTTGGAGAAACCCTAAGGCCGAACTTGTTACGAATTTTACAGGTTTTTCAAGGGTTTTTAGCCCTTGAAACCTTACATGTGTTATTGAGATAAGTGTTTTCTAATTCAATCAATTTGTCTATGTGTTGGTTGTCGATATCTTGTGCTTGTCTTAATTCCATCAAGCTAGGCTAGATCTATCTTGTGTTTGCTTAGATCTAATGAAACCTAGATGTTGATTATGTGTTGATTACTTGTTTATGGTTGTATTGGATGAATGATTTTGATATTAGGCTTAAGAAAACTGGCAGATCTCCAAATGGTAACATGCTTGAACGTCTTAGGAAACATGAACTGACGTGCACTAGGTTTTATTTGTTGTATTTAATGCATGAGTAAATTCTAATGATCCCATGTTAGGAGCTTCTTAGCCGGCTCGACATAGGAGTGAAGTAGGCACTCATAGGATTGGGGAGTTAAGTGCGCCACCCCATGAATGGTATTAAGGAATACAACCCGTCATCCATGCAATCATAACAAGTAATTAACGTTTAAAAGATATCTAGGGAGTAATGAAATCTAAGTAAACACAATTTCTCCACTTATTGCTCACAACCTTAGTTTAATTTAGTTTTATTTTCATTTCTAGTATTTTATTTTGATTGCATCTTTAGTATTGGGTTAGTTGACTAGCAACTAATTCCGCCTAAATCCTTCAAACCCGAGATTTTTATTTGTTTTCTAAAAAAATATAAAAATACAAAAATAATCATCCCTCATCTTTAGAACTAGTATTTAGGTTTTCTAATCCTAGCGACACTATTCCTAGCTGAACGATCAATCCCCTGGTACTTGTCACTATACTATACTACAACGATCAGGTACACTGCCTGGTGGGGGTTGTAAGTTTCTCAAGATCCCTTGAGAGGTAAAACCTGGTGCGATCCCTACGTATCAGTTTTCTTTGAGGCTTAAAGTTTTTAAACGTCTTAAAAGCCCAAGAAACCGTATTCACCCCCCCCTCTATGGTTCTACACCTTCGACGTAGTAAACTCGAGTGATTAAAATATTCCCAAACCGAAGATGTCCATAACCCTGAATAGCTGCTACATGATCATTTCCAAAGTGTACAGTTCCCATGAATTTCCAAACGAAATTGATCAGCAGCTTTAAGTTCCCAGTCATGTGCTTGGAGCAACCCGAGTCGACGATCCAAAGACATATTTCGATAACCTGCCAAGAACAGAAGAGTCTGTATTTGGAAACCGTTTTGAATTTGGTTCCATGAGGTTAGGAGTAAAAGTAGAATCACACTCATCAATGATTGCAACATTTTTATTTTGAACAACTTCTGATTTGCCATCCTTAAGAGTGAACTCTCTACCCGTCGGAATCCACATACAATACTTAAGATAGTTCCTAGGCATTCGACTAATAGTGGTAGACCTAAAGCGTGCAACTAATCTTTCTATAGATCTAGATCTAGCACTAGGTCTTTTTGGAACATTCTTCTTTTAAAGCATAACATTCACATTCTTAGAAACACATTCATTATGAACATCATTAATTAAACATTTCTTGCATATTAAATAAACAGAGTCATTACATGCATTAGAAACAGTACACTCGACATTACATTCAGATGAAATATGTCTCTTATTACAAAGCGATAAATTCCTAGGGTGTTCTTCTACTTCTTCAACTTTATTCTTGCTACTACTCTTAGATGCAGGCGAGACTCTATTGTTCCTTGTATTGCTCTTAAGCTTTAGTCTGCTGCTCCTAGAGGTGCTTTCTAATCTTGTAGAAGTTAAGGCACACACGTTAGGATTTATATTGTTGTTCTTTTTTGCATCACTAGACTCTTTAGAATTATCCTTTATGCACGCATTTGTCTTAGATGTGGAGGCAGACGCATTAGTAGGACTAATCCTAAAAAGGCCAGGTGCTATCACTTTTGGTGTTTCGACAACCTCCTTTCCTTTATCAACAATCTTTTCATTTTTACTTTTCTTGGGCAAGGGTGTTGGAGTGACTGGTTTTGTCAAATCCTTTTTCTCATCAACTTTTGGAACAGGTTGAGAAATCGACATTTTTGGTTTAACAACCGTTTTTGAGGTATTTGGTTTGTCCGAGATCGATGGTTTTGCAAACTTAGTATCCACACCCTTTCCTTTTTGACTTTCAAGCTGAGCCCTCAAAAGATCATTTTCCTCTTTCATGTTCTTGAAGGCACGCTCATACGACAGTTTGTCATACTTGCATTCTTCGCTTTTTTGATCAAGTTGTTTAAAATATGACACATTTTCTTTTTCAAGTTTAATAAGAGCATTTTCATATTTTGGAACAATTTCGGAGGTCTCAGCTCTCAGTCATTCATCGTCTTGAACATAATATGTTTGTAAAATGATGGACATAATATCAGTAGTCATAACAGCTTCGAAGAGAGAATCATTTAACCTTTCCAAAACATTGATTTGCTCAAAAGATTCATTAGCCTTCTTTATCAGGGATTTGTGATCCGTGACGAAGTCAGCTGTTTCTTTCAAAAATGCTTGTTCAAAATGAATGACACGAACATGAATGTTATTAATTTGAGGAGCAAAATCACTTTCTAGAATCTTTTTAAGCTGTAAATGAACCGTGGAATTCCAGTTGATCTCATTAAGTCTTGTTTTAGATTCTAAAGTCGTTTTAAGTTGCCTTATTCTGCTTTTAATATCATCAAGATATCCCCTTGCAGCACTTGTGTTAAAATTTTTGTTTGAGGAAATCTGTTCCATGTTAGAAATCGATTTGTAAGCAACTACTTTCTTAGAAAACATTTTTGAGAAAGGTCATTTTATGGAAAACACTGATGGTTCTTTTTGTGGAACAAAAGTAATTCCCGAAAGTTTGTTCAATTTGTTGTAATCAATGGGTTTCAAATCCTTTTGTTTCATTTTAGTTATACTCTCTTCGACAAGTTCCATTGTTTCCACAGAATCCCGAACGACGGGAGGATCATGTTTGGTGTAAATGAGATTACCATTATACAAAACATTCTGTTCTTCCTGAGCTTTCTTGAGATTACAATGATTGTTGTTACCAAGAGCCATTTTGTGTTTCGTATGGTAAATCGGATTAGTTTAGTTTGAAATCATTTTCATTGTTTGACTTGACTGACCCGACTTAACCACTAATTCTTCTAGATGTGCAATCTTGTGTTCTGACTCTACGATTTCGTCCAAAAGTTTATCTTCTTTATTTGCAAAGTCCTTTTTCAACTCATCCATTTCTTTTTCAAGATTGGTATAAGCTGTTTTTTGTTTTGAAATTTGGTTTTGATGACGTATAGCCTATATTTGGGCCACAAGCCCAAATGATAGACATTACTTACACCTAAGCCCACCACGAAGGGGCTACCATGACAATGGTATGGGCCGCAGTATTAACGCTTTGGGCTCATGAAGCCCAAAGGTCCAATCTAACCCACCGGGTACACGATAAGGATTATCTATTCAAGGAATAGATATCCTTATCTCGGATAAGCACCACGTGTGCGAAGAGTAAGGAGCAAGAAATACGGTTTCTTAGCCCCTATATATAGAATCATACGATTCTCATTCAAGGTACGATTTACAGAATCCCTAACTCTTCAACTAAACCCTAAATCGATTACTTACTCTCACGCCGGAGTCTAATCGGGGGAGACAATCCCTCGATAAGCCTAACGGTGTTGTTTTATTTTCTTAGTGCGCAGGTAACAAAGTGCTAAGAAGCGAATTGATATAAGAGCAAAAGCCCAATAACCAGGTACGCCCAACTTTTGTATCAACAAGTGGCGCCATCCGTGGGACCCTACTAAAAACTAGAATGACGAAGCATAAGAATTCAAGCCAGCGGACTCCGCAGTCAGAAAAGCGTGACCATCAGAGGAAGAATCGACAAGATCCGACCTCCAAACAAGCTGCTGGAACAACCAGCGCACCTGGTCACCACGAGGCAGGAACAACCCCACCTCGTCTAGCAGTAGAACTGCCCGTAAGGACTACCACAGTCACACCAGTGTCCCCAAGCATTGAGGAACTCCAGCGCAACCTCTTCATCACTCCTCATCAGGCCATACCCGCAGTGAACAACACTGCGATGCCAGGTGCACCTGAACGTAACAGAGCGCCTAATACTGAGGCAGAAATTCTTGCAACAACTGAGGACGCGCGTGATCTAACTTTGGGAAATTTCGTGTCCCAAAATTATGAAACCCTAACCGCCCTCATGCAAGAAGAAGCAGCAAGAAGAGAAGGCGCGGACCTACAAACCCGATTCAATTTTGGTCCAGAACGCGAACCATCACCACCACGTCACCCACGAGGAAGACGCGCAGAACGTACCACTATCCATGATAGGTTAGGTGCGGTATCTGACTCACAAAATTCTGGAGACAGCGGTAGGCGTACCAATGTCCATTCCAGACTTGGCAGTCGGGGAATACATGATCGATTAGGGCCTCAACATTCGCCAAGCCAAGGATCTTCCAAACCTGGGAGTAGGCGGATCCAAGACAGATTGGGGAGAAGGAGATCCCCAAGCAGAGATCCCTCAGACTCCTCTTCTGAAAGGAGCAGGCGCAAGCGCCGAAAAAGAGACTATTCTTCTTCCAGCGATTCCTCGGACAACGAGGATAAAGAAACAGGACACTGGAAGTCAAAAGGAAGACGTCGCGAGGAAGAGAATGAAGATATGTCTCTCCCATGGCGACGCCAGAAAATTGATGCGTTTACGCGGCGCATAAGTGATTACTCAGACCACAAACGCAGGCGCATGCCCGCTAACGTAAAAACATATGATGGAACAGGTGATCTGGACGACCACCTAAAAATTTTCGAGTCAGCCGCAACTATCGAAAATTGGCCGCAGCCTGTGTGGTGTCACATGTTTAATTCCACGTTGGTAGGAAACGCGCGCACATGGTTTAGCAAACTCCCACGTAGGAGTATAGGCGGTTTTGAGGAATTACGGAAAGCATTCCGCCTCAACTTCACCCAGCGAAAGAAGTGCGCTAAAAATCCCGTGGAATTGGCAAGGGTGAAGCAACGTCAAGGGGAATCAACCAGCGCTTTTATGGAACGTTTCAAAGATGAGTGCATACAGGTCAAAGCATGTCCTGAAATCCTAAAAATTTCAGGGTTCATGAATGGAATCAATAACCCAGAACTCATCCGTAAGCTTAATGACAGAGTTCCACAATCTTTTGATGAGCTAACAAAGCGCACCAGATCCTTTATACATGGAGAAGCAGCTGCTGCGGATAGCAAGAAAGGTTATTTAAACTATAGGCAACAAGAACAGCCGCGGAGACAATCCAACGATCAGAATAACAACCGCAGCAGGAATTACCGCAGTGGAAGAAACAACGACAAATATACTCCTCTCACTAAGACTCCGAGAGAAATATTTGTAACAGAAGGTGCGAACTTCCCAAGACCACCACCAATGCGCACTGCAGAAGAAAAGCGCCTAGGTAGTGGATACTGCGAATACCACGGCCAAAAAGGCCATACCACTAACGAGTGCGTCCAACTGAAACAACTAATTGAAAATTTAGTCAGAGAAGGTAGGATGGACCACCTCGTAAAGAACATCAAGGAGGGAAAAGATAAACAGAAAAACGGGGGCAAGAAAGAGCCCCCAAAGGAAAAAGCTGATACTATATACATGATACAATCATGGCAACGCAGGATAAAGCAAAAAGTCAGCCAAAAATTCTCTCCAGAAAAAGAGATATCCTTCCCTACCATAGCTGCGGACAACGCAGTCGTGGAGCCTCTAACCATTGAAATACATACAGGGGGACACGACATCCACCGCATGTATATTGATGGAGGAGCATCCGCGGACATCCTGTATGATCACTGTTTCAAAAGACTGCGACCTGAACTTCAAAGTCAATTGATACCAGCTACGACATCATTGACAGGATTTACAGGAGAAAAAATCTGGCCCATGGGGCAGCTACGCTTGTTGGTGGTTGTAGGAGATGAACAACACTCAACCGCAGCATGGATAAACTTTATGGTAATAAAATCTCCCTCACCATACAATGGTATCATAGGAAGACTAGGAATATCATCCATGCGCGCAGTACCATCCACAGCACACGGAATGCTTAAATTCCCTGTGGAAGGAGGAATTGTCACCCTCTATAACACCACAGTACCACCAAGAGAATACATCGCAGCCACAACTGAAGGAGAGACCACTCCAGAACAGCGCACGGAAAAAATGCCAAATTTAAAAGTCGCCATTCATCCAGATTATCCGGAACAACAAGTCTCGATTGGAGGATCTTTATCTGACAAAGGTAAATCAGCTGTATACGCACTATTGTAGAAGAACCTAGACATCTTCGCATGGGAACCAAAGCACATGACTGGAGTACCACGATCCATCACAGAACATAAGCTGCAAATCCGACAAGGATACCCTCCAATACGACAAAAGAAGCGCGGCCAGGCCCCAGATCGTGCAAAGGCTATTCTGGACGAAGTACACAAGCTAGTGGACGCAGGCATCATGCGAGAAGTATACTATCACGACTGGCTTTCTAACCCAGTTATGGTGAAAAAGAGCGATGGTAGTTGGAGAATGTGCGTGGACTTCACAGACCTCAACAAAGCATGTCCACAAGACTGCTATCCATTGCCAGAGATAGACTGGAAGGTCGAATCCTTGTGCGGATACCCCTTCAAATGCATCCTAGATGCATATAAAGGGTATCATCAGATCCAGATGGCAGTGGAAGATGAAGAAAAGACAGCTTTCCATACCAGTCAAGGGGTATACTGCTACACAAAAATGCTTTTTGGCCTAAAGAATGCAGGAGCGACGTACCAACGACTGGTGGATACAGCCTTCGAAAAATAAGTAGGCCGCAACTTGGAAGTCTACGTTGACGACCTTGTCATTAAAAGCCATACAGAGGACGAGTTAGTGCGCGACATAGAGGAAACATTCCGAACGTTGGGGCAGATAAACATGAAGTTGAATCCCAATAAGTGCACCTTTGGCGCGACAGAAGGCATGTTCCTCGGGTATTTGATAGAACCCGATGGAATCAAACCATGCCCAGAAAAGACAAAGGCTGTTATCGACCTCCCCTCCCCACGCACACTCAAAGAAGTCCAATCACTGAATGGAAAGTTAGCAGGGCTGAATCGTTTCTTATCCAAGTCAGCAGACAAATCCCTTCCCCTTTTTAAAACACTCACGAAGTGCACAAAGAAGGGAGACTTTCACTGGACTAATGAAGCAGAAGAAGCTTTCCAACAACTTAAAAATCATCTGGCATCCCTTCCCAAACTTGTCGCGCCGCGACCAGGGGAAGAATTAATCATGTATTTATCGGCAACCTATGGAGCAGTCAGCGCAGTACTATTGACAGACAGAGACTCCGTCCAAACACCCATATACTTTGTAAGCAAAGCCCTAAAGAAAACAGAGGTTAACTACAGCGCAATGGAAAAGCTAGTTTTGGCTTTAGTGTTCGCAGCAAAAAGGCTTCGTAGATACTTTCAAGCGCATCCAATAGTGGTAATCACTGATCAGCCAATTAAACAAGTTATCTCTAAGCCTGACGCATCAGGACGCTTACAAAAATGGAGTGTACTACTAAGTGAGCACAATATCTCATACAGGCCGCGCACTGCAATCAAAGGACAAGTCTTAGCCGATTTTATCGTGGAGAAGCCAGATAGCGACAGCCCGACATCTGCATCCAAAGCAGATTTACAAGAACCCTGGATCCTGTTCACAGATGGGTCTTCATGTGTAGATGGATCAGGCGCAGGCCTTATCCTCACAAATCCAGAAGGTATGGAATTCACCTATGCACTACGATTTGAATTCACAACCACAAACAATGAGGCAGAATATGAAGCCCTACTAGCCGGACTACGCATTGCAATCCAAATGGGTGTACGCAACCTAGAAGCAAACGTAGATTCGCGCCTAGTTGCTAACCACGTGTTAGGAGAATACGAAGCCAAGGATGAACACATGGCCCAATATCTGGAAAAGACAAAATCCTTGATCAAGAACTTTGACAGGTTCACAATCAAACAAGTACCTAGAGGCGACAACAGGAAGGCGGACGCACTCAGCAAGATCACATCCACAAGCTTCGCACACCTCTCAAAACAGGTATTGGTGGAAACCCTTAAAAACAAGTCAATCTTGGATATGGAGATATCAACGGTGATAGAAGAACAAGATCCTACGTGGATGACACCTATCATCGAATTTATTAGCAAGGGAATCCTACCCCAAGATCATAAAGATGCTCGAAGAATACGGCGCACAGCGCAACGATTCGAGTTACGCGATAACGTACTCTATCGACGATCTTTCTTACAGCCATGGCTCAGATATGTTGGACCCCTCCAAGCAAACTACGTCCTCCGCGAAATTCATGCAGGATCGTGTAGTATGCACTCAGGGCCACGATCCGTGGAAGCAAGCGCTCTGAGGTCAGGATACTATTGGCCAACAATGCATCGCGACGCACGCGACCTGATAAGAAAATGCAGTAATTGCCAAGTACACAGACCAATTCCGCGCCGACCACAACAAGAGTTAACACCAATCACCTCACCATGGCCATTTTATAAATGGGGTATTGATATCGCAGGACCTTTCCCTGTCGCAGCAGGAGGAGTAAAATTCCTCATCGTAGCCATAGACTATTTTACAAAGTGGATTGAAGCAAAAGCGGTGGTAAACATCACAGGAAACCAAGTCAAACGCTTTGTTTGGGACAACATTGTCTGTCGCTTCGGCTTACCGGGCGAGATCATATCAGACAACGGAAAACAATTCTGTGATAACCCATTCAAGGATTGGTGCGCACAATTGAACATCACACAACACTTTGCTTCAGTCAAACACCCACAAACCAATGGCCTAGTTGAGCGCGCGAATCGCAGTCTAGGCGAAGGAATAAAAGCGCGCCTTGACAGACATAAAGGAAAGTGGGTAGATGAGCTCTCGCACGTCTTATGGGCGCATCACACAACAATCAAAACCAGTACCGGCGACACGCCATTTTCACTAGTCTATGGAACAGAAGCCGTCATACCTGCCGAAATAGGAATGCCAACTATACGCACAGCAGAGGTCAACGTCACGACAAATGACGAGGAACGGCGCATAGATTTAGACATACTGGAAGAAAGACGCGAACGTGCAGCTATACGCGAAGCAAAGGCCAAGGCAAAAATGAAGAAGTATTATGACGCAAAGGTCAAACACACTTCATTCAGACCAGGAGACTTTGTTTACCGCGCCAACGATGCGAGCCACGCAGAAGACACAGGCAAGCTCGGCCCTAAATGGGAAGGACCTTACGAGGTCACAGACGCGCTCGGCAATGGCGCATACAGACTGCGCGACACGGAAGGTCACGACCTTGCGCGCACTTGGAACATTTGCAATCTCAAAAGATGTTACTTTTAGGCCACGGCCCTTACACAAACACATTTGCACCCTACGTGGTGCCCAATAAGTGTTTATTTTTCTTTTCTTTTCTAGGAATTGTATTTTCTATTTTTTCAAATAACTTGCAAGTATTAATAAAATGTTATGGTTTCTAGCTAACTCCATATCGCATTTTTACTTTATTGAATATATGTCAATATCGTTTATCTTATATTTCTGCCTACATGGCGTGCATGCACCACTTAAAGACCCACGAAGGCATAAAGGATAAGTTAACCTACTAATTTACTTGTTGAATAAGAGGGTTGCAAACCCATCAACATTGGATCACGCATCCTTGCTAAGCGCCTTACTCTCGAGACGTCGAAGTAAGTTTCGCGTGCGCACCCCACGATGGATGCGCATATACCAAGTACACCGTACGAGCTTAGCAATATAATGAGCCAAGACACCTGGTCAAATAATAAAACTTCGCAAACAATGCAAGCATAATTCTTCAAAGTCACGTACTTAAAAGACTTAGTTAAAAATTCAAACTTAGCAAACAATGCAAATATATTTAAGTCATGAACTTAAAACCAAAAGTGTATCTCATTCAACAATTATTAATATTAATTACAAAAGAAAGATACATCACTATACAAAGCCTATATACTATGGCGATGCTCGGAACCCTCCTCTGGAGCGGCGGAACTCCCTGCCTCCTTAAGCTTACTCAAGATTATAGCATCCTTGAGAGACACGGTTGGAACGCTCACAGCCACGCCATCCGATCGGGGAAGGTACGCGGCACCAATACCGCACATCACAGCCTTGCCTTTGATCCCCTTCTTTATGGCAGCCCTTTGCTCGTGACACTCTAGAACCTCCTTCAAGGGGACTTTCTTTTCCAGAGCAAAAGGCTTGAGAATGTCGCGGGGCCGCGCGAAGACTGGGACTTGAAGCTGCGAGACATTAGGTTTTAGATAATAATCTAATTCCTCTTCTGCATTCTCCCCAAGATGACGCTGCAAAGTCAGACCCGCCATGAGCACATTTATGGGGTCATCTTGGTCGCGCTCCAACTTCCCTATATGCGGCAATTCAAGGACCTTTAGCCCCGCCATCGCCTGCAGCAGGTCGTCGTAAGCCGTAGAGCTGTAACCAGGGATCTCCGCCAAGTCCTTCTCCAGCAACTTGGCCTCACGAAGCTCCTCCATGGCCTGCGAACGGCCACGCGCCATTGCGCAGTGCACAACCTTCCCAAAGGCTTCCACCACCTCCGCAGACTCTAAAGTGCTCAGGGCCGCCAGGCGCAGCCCATGGCTGATCAACCATCTACATTCACAAAGAAACAATTGTGTAAGATAAACAAAAAAGCGATGAAGTAATTCTAAAGATAAAAAAGCAAGGATACCTGCGCTCGGCTATAGTAGACATCAGATGGGGGTACAGCTCCTCGTCATACTCTATGCTGAGAGCACGCAACTTCTCCTCATGCATCGAGACCGCCTTCTCAATACGCTCCTTGAACTCCTGAAGGCTAGCATAATGCTCCGCCCTCTTTTCCTCAAGATAAGACACCGACCAGGTAGTCTTCGCTTTTATCTGCTCGAGCTTCGACCTCGCATACTTCAGGTCAGCCAACATGCTCATCTTATCTTGAGCAATCTTCTCAGCATAGGCCCTCGATGCCCCCAGCTCCACTTGCGCGTCCGCCAATTGCGTGCGGAGTGTTTCCAGCTCCTCCTCCTTCTGGGCGAGGGCACGACTCTCCCCAGCGTACTTCCCCTTCAGCTGCGCCACTAGCTCAGCCTGACGGGCAGTAGTCACAGCCAACTCGTCAATTAGTCGCTGCGCCTCACCACCATCAGCAGCCTTGGTATTCCCCTCCTTGTTTTCATTCTGCGGAGAGGAAACCTCATCATCCTTCGCGCCGTCATCCCTATGCAAAAAAGACAGCCAACAACAATTACAACAAGTAATAATAAAAAAAAAAAGGAAGAAAAAGAGGAGAAATAGTTCACACTTACAAAAACGGAGAAGCGTTATCAACCTTCAACCGAGCGCCAGAGGTAGAAGTCTCTTCCGTGTTCGACTCTGCGTCCCTGATGACGTGTCGACGCCTCTTCCTATTACCACTGCCACCAGCCTCGGCCTTGCGCTTTGAACTCTGCGCAACCTCTTCCTTCAGCACCTCCTCAGGCTTCAGGATCCGGATGCTGTCAGAGGACCCTGATCGCGCCTCCTCGCGCGCCACCTCCACTTCAGGCACCGCCTCCACAGTGGGCGCCACCACTACCTCCGGCGCCACACTCTGGACGGGCGTCACCACAAGTGGTGGCGTATCCTCGGGGACCGTCGCGGGCAGAACAGTCAAATGCCCAGCGGTCGCATCAAGCAGGGGCTGCTCCCCTTCCTTCAGAGGACGCACCCCTATGGTCACCTGCTTTGGCTTATCTAGCTTCACCACTGCGAACAGGTCCATCTCTGTACACACCAAATAAAGCAAGGAAAAACAAAGAAGGATTAGTTGGTAAATGCGCGAAGACAAAAAATAAAAAACTTACAAACAAGTACAAGGGATGAACACCCACCCCGGCCATCCTCACTCAGAAAAGTGGGAACCTCGTCTGCAGCGCCAAAATAAGCGCGACTCAATCCCACATGTACCAGAAACTCCTCCGGATAGGGGTTAATGGCCAGTCGATTGGCATCTAAAGTCTGCGCATCAGCAAGCCTGTAGGAACCGGGTGCGGGGCGCCCATCCCTTGGTAAGGACGCCTGAGTATAAAACTCAAAAGGGGAGGGAAAGACTACGTCGTCTACCCAAAAGAAATACTCCCTCCAATTCTTAAGGGCGTCAACCTTTTCCGTATAACATTGAAGCGCCCCCTGGCGCTTCGCAAAGGAAACCCAACCGTTTGACCACGTTGAGTGGTAAAAGGAGCTGAACAAGTCCACGGTTGGTTCTATCGCAAGTAAACGGCAGTTTACCTCAAAATTCGACACCTTCGCCGCACCTATACAGTGCAGCTGAGAGATGTGAAGGCGATAGTGATTGAGCAAATCGCTCAGAAACACAGATATAGGTACACGGTAATTCGCGTACTCAAAAAATTTCGTGTATAGACCTATCTTCCCTTCGGGGAAGTCAGCTATACACGCATCGACATCTGGTGCCTCTGGATGAACATCAAAAGGCACAAAATAGTCGGAAGAAAAGTGCATCACGTCCTCAATAGACATCGCGGAGCGAAAATCCTCTAATTGAGCAACCATTTTCATCTTAAAACTAAGTGGGACGCACACAAAGATTACCTACGAAAGTTAAAAGATTTTCTTGCAAAAAACGCTCTCAAAAAGAAGAAGAAGATGAATAGTAGTTGTGTGTGTTTTTACTGTGTGATTGTAAAAATGGGGGCGGCACTCTTATATAGGGTGGTAAAAACCCTAATTTCCATCCACGTGGAACCCACTCACAGTAAATGTATGGCTAGAAGATCAAAAGGTACATGCACTTTTTCCCGAATCCCAAGGACTACTTGGACACCACCCCCGACTTTCGAGGCACCCATTTTGAAATTGTTAGGTGCATTACACCTACAAAAAGGCAGTAACATTTATTCAACCTCCCGCCACGCTTACCGCTGATAGTATTAAGTCTAGTACCCGCGGCTATGCGCCGCGCACACTAGACTGGGGGGACATGATGACGTATAGCCTATATTTGGGCCACAAGCCCAAATGATAGACATTACTTACACCTAAGCCCACCACGAAGGGGCTACCATGACAATGGTATGGGCCGCAGTATTAACGCTTTGGGCTCATGAAGCCCAAAGGCCCAATCTAACCCACCGGGTACACGATAAGGATTATCTATTCAAGGAATAGATATCCTTATCTTGGATAAGCACCACGTGTGCGAAGAGTAAGGAGCAAGAAATACGGTTTCTTAGCCCCTATATATAGAATCATACGATTCTCATTCAAGGTACGATTTACAGAATCCCTAACTCTTCAACTAAACCCTAAATCGATTACTTACTCTCACGCCGGAGTCTAATCGGGGGAGACAATCCCTTGATAAGCCTAACGGTGTTGTTTTATTTTCTTAGTGCGCAGGTAACAAAGTGCTAAGAAGCGAATTGATATAAGAGCAAAAGCCCAATAACCAGGTACGCCCAACTTTTGTATCAACAGGTTTGTTAACTCAGAAATTTCTTGTTTTAAAGAATTAATGGTTTTTGTTGAACT
Organism: Artemisia argyi; assembly: GCA_030686995.1. Classification (NCBI taxonomy): domain Eukaryota; kingdom Viridiplantae; phylum Streptophyta; class Magnoliopsida; order Asterales; family Asteraceae; genus Artemisia; species Artemisia argyi. Next base: position 31,415,218 of record CM060678.1, read on the forward strand.
TATTTCAAGATTAGCAAACTTGTTTTTCCATTCCCTATCTTTAACAAGTAACTTCTTGTAACCAATTTCAAGTTCTGACTCGCGTTCTTTGTGAATTTGAAAACTTTTTGCATTTTCCTTGTATCTCTCAAGCTCAGTGGTCAATTTCTCATTTGCGGCCCTAACATCGCGATTGACCTTTTTCACTTTCTCGATTTCAATACTATAATTATTTAATAATGATTCAAATAAAGCACGTGTTTCCTCCTCATTCTCAGCATGCCGTGAAACGAATCCTCCATTATGATTCACATCTTGAGTTGCTGAAGAAGTATTGCTACTACTTGGCATGTCCATGTATGTATCATAAGTGGGTGCTAGCTTCTTAGAATGTTGTTCCTCATGAGGAGACATATCAAATATATCATTATTGTGACATGTGTTGAAGTTTGATACCTCAGATGGTGTATTGGTGTCATAAATAGGAAGTGAGTCAGAATCCGTGTCATACTTAGCTTCCTGAAGATTCACCATGAATATGCAGTTCGCATCGATATCCTCTCGTTCTTCCATGTAATCCATAAGAGCCATAAAATCATTTTCCTCTGCATTCAACTGAAACCCCGCCTTTTTCTTTTGTGCCAACAGCACTGCTTTCTGCAAGTACTCTAGATCTTTCTTGTTCGGCTTAGTAGGATAGTTCCTTGCCATATGACCTACACCTTGGCAGTTGAAACACTTTACCGGATTACCCTGATTCACATTTCCATAATTCCCAACAACTGGAGCTGCAACATTCCTATTCTGATTACCCATTTCCTGATTACCAACATTCTGACCCCTCTGATTTCCAACAAACTGACCATACTGATTCCCTACATACTGACCTGCATTCTGATTCCCTGCATACTGACCTGCATTCTGGATATTCTAATTAACCATGTTGAATCCAGTAGCATATCCCTGCTGATTCCCATAAACTCCAACCATTTGGCCTCCGTTGCCCATATTGAAACTCGGCTGAGCAATCTGCTTGTTGCGAGTGTTCGATGAAATCCTTTGGTTGTTGTTAGTAGGTGTAGAATAACGTCCTTGGAATGCCTTTGTCAGAAAAGCAAATGCTTGTGTCAAGGCTGCAGTAGCTTCATCATTGTCAGTGAATTCTGGTTCTTGGAACTGTGGGTATTGTTGTTGTTGAATAACATGTTATTGTTGCTATGGGTAGAACTGTTGTTAGTAGACAGGTGTTGGTTGTTGAATGTTGGATGGTTGCATGTAGTTGTGAGTTGAAGATAATGATGGTTGTTGTGTGTTCACAGGTAAAGGTGTTGGTGTATTAGCCATTAATGCAAGAGGATCATGCTTTTTAGCTAGTAATTCGGCCCTTACTTCATTAGCTTCATCTTGATTTTGCTTCAAGAAGTCATACAGCTGATCATAAGTTACTTCATGCAAATTCTTTGTCTGATAGACAATAGTGACGTATCTTCCCCATTCTGGTTGCAACTCATTTAGAAAAATGGTGTTGTTAGCAATATTTGTCTAACTGAGGTTGTGTCTTGATAAATCATTCATGATCTTACAGAACCTGTGGTAGTACATCTCTATGGATTCATCAGGAATTGAAGTAAACTTGCGAAGTTCCTTAAGAAATTGTGTTTCCATTTCCTGTTTCCCGATGTCTGTCCCATATATTAACCTCTTGACTCTTTCCCAGACAGCATAAGCACTTACTTCACTATTGTCACAACTCACCATTTCAGGTCATTTCCCAAACTTCAACATTTTACTATTCATAAATCACTATTCATCAAAACACTATTCATTGTTTTACTATTCATCATTTTCGAGGTCAATTTGATATTCTGAGAAACATTTGAAAATTTTACTATTCACTGAACAATATTCATTGCCGGAAAAATTCTCACTATTCACTTGCATTACTCATTTCATCGTAAATTTAGTTTACGGGTATTCAAATTCGCGTAACCGGATTGGTTTAGGTGCGAATTCATTTCATTATCAGTAAGGACATTGCATACGGACTAGAGACACTCTGCATATCATCAAAATAGCATTTTCATGTTATACCACTCTTAGGATTTTCAAATTTATATATTTGATATATTTAACGTTTTACGTATAATTATTTATAAATAAACGTTAACGCCCGGTTAATAAACATGACGAATATATCCAAATATTCCCACAATGGTCCCGACATATTTTTATATCCATTATATCATCATAAAAGTTATAATATTCATTTACCCAGTATTTTGGAAGTTTATTTTTATTTATAACGTAAGTTTATAAATATTACGACGGTTTTTGTGAAAACTAAACAATAATCACCCGAACACTCATTACTTGTACCCAACATATTTTTAACATTTTTACAACTTTATTTTATCCCGAATAACTTCGTTAACATTTATTTCTATCAAATCCGGTACCCGATTTTAACAAATAACACATATGTACACTTATACTACACTAGATTTCCTAATTAAATCCAAGCTACCCCAACCCCCCCCCCCCCCCTCATCCACCATGGCCGGCCCCTAAAGTCCTCACCAAGGCCAAATTATACATTTTTCTTAACCTTAAGCATTTATGTACCATTATAATACATTATAACCTAACCTAAATATCAAAAAACCTCAAAACACAAAAACATAACTAGTTCTTTGAATCAAAAACACCAAAACCTCATCTCTTCCTCTTGAAACCCACGACCCACTCCAAAATCCATGATCAAGTGAAGATTTTCCAAAGTTTAAAGCTACAAAGTTGTTCCTTTTGTCATTCTAATCAAGATTCTTGCAACATAAACACAAGTAACACAAGATTTCTCATCATCTAATCACCTATTATTTCAAAGTGAGTTATCAAATTTATTTTCATGATTTCATCAAATTTATACTTGTATCTTATGGTTTTCATGCTTAATTTCATGTACAAGTTAGCTATACCACATTATTTTTGTTAACTTTTTGAACATACAAACCCTAGATTTTGATTTAGGTGTTCCTTTGTTAAATTAACATGATTAGTAGTGATTAGGAACCCATGGCACCCTAAGAAGGTGTATGGTAGGATTAGTATAGCTTTGTGGTGTTTGCAAGAGATTTGGTGATGTTAGAAACTAGTTTTGAACATGAAAAATGGATTTGTAACAAGTATATAAACCTACTGTCCCATTTTTGTAAATCCAGGAAAATCAGTAAACATAAAGTAAACTCTGGCAAAATTTTTAGAAAATAATTTCAAAAACGAATCCGTAGGCGAAAGAACGGATTAAAAAGCTTTTATAACGAAGAAGTTATGATTTTTGCAAGTTTATTGACGAAAAGTATATTTTCTGAAAATTGTTGCTGTTGGACGTTTTTCGTCGGACAAAACAAGACTTTAGACGTAACCCGGAGGAGCCAAGCTTTCCAAAATATATTACTACATACTAAGACGTAACCATGGATATAAAGAACAAGTAAAACGGGCTTAAAACGACAAAGATATTCACGTTTCAATATCGGCAAAACTTATATTATTTTGACAGCTTTTAAAAAAATAATAATACTAATACTACGTAGTAACTCTAGATTCTAGAAATAATACCCAAGTACCCAAATTCATAACTAATGAAGTATTAGTGATTTCAAGTATATTTTTATTACTACAAGGCGTTATTTCAAGGATTTCAAACCGAGGATTTCAACACTAACATTGATACATACGATATATATATATATATATATATATATATATATATATATATATATATATATATATATATATATATATATACATATATATATATATATATATATACACATTTCAACTAGTTTTATTTTTCTAGTTGCCATATTTTCCTAAGTCTTGGAAAATGTATTATTTTGATAACAACAAGTATTTTTCAAAGAGTAGAGTGGTATAGAAAACATGTGCATGGACATTCATAATATCATTTCATGATCTAAATTAGATCGTTCATCATTCATATTAGGTTGCGGCAGCTAACTGTTCATTGTTGTTCATTTCACTTCATCGCAGTATCATCAGTTTAAGGTGAGTTTTCATAGCCCCGTATACATTTTATGATTGTTTTCAAATCCCACGGGGGAGAATACATTGCACCATTTTAGTACGAGCCCAAGTATCAAAACTTATGTACATTGCTTAAGTAGCTTATCTGCCTTGTGATAGTCCCCTATTATCATCATGAACCGTTAATTTGCCTACTTAGCGAGAGTGAGTGGATAGATCTATTGAGGGTGACACCTCCATCCGTGGTAGTATTTACCAACAGTAAGCGGATGCATTTCATGTCTGTCACATTTGAGTGTTTTGGCAGAACATTCAGGAGGGGCATATATTTCATCAGTCTAGCTTCGGTGTCATGAGCTTAAGGTCTATTGTACTAATTTACGTGACTTTTGTCATGCACTTGTACTTGTGGTGGCCGTACAACATTACATTTTATAAACCCATGATTATTCACCAACTTTATGTTGACCGTTTTCGCAATGTATTTTCAGGTAACTAAGGGCATTATCATATCATATGCATGGAGTCACATTAGGGTGTGCCAGGGATGACGCACTACATTTTTGGATTTTTCATGCACTTGTATTTTATCGTTTGATCGTACCAGATTTATTTCCTTAAACTTTTCCAGACTTTGGGACCTATGTTTTGTAACACTGGATGTTTTTTAAATAAATCAAACATGTATTTTCCAAACGACACTTTTGGTCGTTCAATATATCCTTGTTGTGGTGCTATGACAGTTACACCCCCAGGCATTCCATTCCGCTGCAAGTCAGGTAAATTGGGGGTGTGACAGATTGGTACCAGAGCCAAAGTTATAGCGAACTAGGATGCATCATGATAGGGTCTATGATGTATACGATACCCTAGACTATAACCACATTATCATAGCATCTCATCATTTCATCATAAGTGCATGTTCATTGTTTTAGATGATTCCATTGTACGAGTTATTTATTTTATTTCACCTTGATTATCACAGAACCATGTCTTCAGACCCGAACATTGTCATACTTTACTCTATCACAGACTCCGATGTTGAAGGCTCTATGTCTTCCACTGCCTTTTCACCACCACCCATTCCTTTTGTACCTGTGTTGCCACTCTCGGCATCAGGTGAGGAAACCGAGCCTTTTGAGGAGGAAGAGACGGCTCCTACTCCTCATGTTTCCCCTATTGCACCACCTGAGATTACCCGTGCACCCACTGACATATCATCCTCTGCTACCACTATTCCATCAGAACCTAGACTTATGTTTCCCCGTAGGAAGACGACTATAGGTGCTAGTAAGAGAGTTCGCCCTGCTACATCTACCTTTAGGATCCCTGCTATTCCTATATTACCTGCACCACCAGCCATACCCGCTACTACTTCCATATCTACTTCACTATTGCCGCTTAGGAAGCATGTGAGGTTTACTACACCAGCTTCACCTACTACAGAGACTTCTGACAGTCCACCACCACCAGTATACCATGTAGGTGAGAGTTCGAGAGCAGCTGCTGCTAGGGAGCCTACAGATGTTACATTAGAGGATCAGTTAGGGGCTCAGCAGGAGCAGATTGATAGCTTGGGTTATAGGGTTAATGAGGTTATCACTACTCGAATTGAGGCGGTTGAGGAGCAGGTCGAGGGCTTGCTTTTAGGCAGAGTTAGCATCGACGTGTCGTATCATGGACTTGAGGCACGGCAGGAGGGACACCAGAAGCTGATTGATCAGCTTAGGGATGAGCTACCGGAGATACGGGATAGAGCTCAGACTATACAGGAGGCTCAGGGAGAGCAGACACACCAGTTGGCAGTAGCACAGGAGAGGTTGGCTATGATGGAGGGCAGAGATGCTGCTCTTCTGCTCCGAGTTCAGCATCTAGAGGAGATTGCCGTTATGATGGACAGGGAGATCCGTCGTCTGAGGAGTGCACCTGGAGCATCTGGAGCTCCTGGACCATCTAGAGCACCTGGAGGAGCCTAGACATAGACTTGTAATGTATTAGCTTTTACTATTTCCTAGTCCCGAGGTGTGGGACGTAGTTCAAGAACTTGTAGTCTTTTGGTTGTTGTACAAACAAATATATCAAGTGGAACTCTACTATGTTGGAAATGTTGTGCTATATATATATCGGTCCATGTAGGCCGAAATTTTCATGTATTATATTCATGTGTTGTGATTATATTTATGATGTTTCGTGGTTGCTCTTTATCGTTAACGTATTTATACTTGTTGTGGTTGTATCTATACGTGTCGTGGTTGTATTATTACAGGTTGTGGATGTACTCGTACATGTTGTGGTCGTACTCGTACATGTTGTGGTTGTATATATACATGTTGTGAGTTTATACTTTTTGTACGATGACTATTTCTATTATGGTTTTCTCATGGTTGTTGTCGATTATTATTTATCAGAAGTATGGCGCCAAAGAAAGCAAAGGCTACACCAGAAACACCCGCTATGACTCAAGCCGCTATCCGCAAGTTGGTCAGGGATAGTATAGCAGAAGCTCTGGAGACTAAGAGAGCTGAAGTTGCTGCTAGGGCTGCTGAGATTGCACCTAATACTGAGGTGGTTCAACCCACTACTAGACGTGAATGTACTTGGAAGGATTTCAAGATTAGTGATCCAGTAAAGTATAAGGGCACTGAGGGAGCGGTTGCTTTGATCCGCTGGTTTGAAAAGACTGAGAATGTATTTCTCATGTGCGGTTGCCAGGAGGTTAACAAGGTAAAATTTGCTACTGGTATGCTTCTTGATGAAGCTATTTCTTGGTGGAATTCTTAGGCTCAGCCTATTGGTACGGAGAATGCCTACAAGCTCACTTGGGATCAATTCAAGAAGCTGATGACTAAGAAATTTTGCCCTCGTACTGAGGTGCAAAAGTTGGAAACCGAATTCTATGAGCTGGTAACAAAGGGTGATGACATTGAGAGTTATATCAGGAAGTTTCAGGAGTTGGCTGCAATATGTCCAACTATGGTTCCGAACGATGAGAAAAAGATGGAGAATTTTACTGGAGGACTACCCGAAAGCATCCGAGGGGATGTGATATCTTTCGACCCACAATCAATGGAAGAGGCTATTCCTATAACTCAGAAACTTATGGTCCAAGTGTTAAAAGGAAAATCTGCTGCAAACAACAACAATAACCGTTCAAACAACACCAACTACAACAACACTCGAAACAACAACAACTATAACAATAACCGAAACCGCAACTACCCCAATAACCAAAACAATAACAACAATAACAACAAGAGGAGGTTTGATAATAACCAAGGTGGAAATGCTATCCAACCAGCACCTAAGAGACAGGAAGTGGCAAAGGCCTATGCTGCAGGACCAACAGAAGGAAAAGGATATGCTAGAAAACTACCCAAGTGTAATAAGTGTCAGACTCATCACAACCCTGGGAATTGTCCTAGAGCTTGTGAGAACTGTGGAAAATTCGGTCATTCGACTAGGGAATGCAAAGCTCCACGAGGTGTAATTAATTAGAACCAACCAGGAGCATGTTATGGTTGTGGAGAGTTGGGTCATTTCAAGAACGATTGCCCAAAGAGGAAGGATCAAAGAGCTGGAAATCAGGGTGGAGTAGCTCGAGGAAGGGCTTATGTTATGGGAGGAGAAGATGCCCGAGAGGACCCGAATGTTGTTGCGGGTACGTTCCTCGTTAATAATCGTTATGCATCCATTTTATTTGATTCAGGAGCGGATAGAAGTTTTGTTTCTATTGCATTTGCACCTTTACTTAACATAGAACCAACTACCTTAGACATTCCCTATATTGTTGAATTAGCCGATGGATCCATAGTTAAAACCAACACCGTTGTCCGTGGTTGCACCATCAATTTCCTAAATCACCCATTCAATATAGACCTTATGCCCGTAGAACTTGGAAGTTTTGACGTTGTTATCGGTATGGATTGGTTGTCTCGACATCGTGCAAGAATCATTTGTGATGAAAAAGTTGTTCATCTTTCTTATGGAGGTGAAACTTTAGTTGTTCGCGGAGAGCAAAGTGGAACTAGACTCAGTATCATATCATGCATTAAAACCGAGAAGTACATAAAGAAGGGTTGTTATGCATTCTTGGCTCGCATCACGTAGAAGAAGTCGGATGAGAAACGACTTGAAGATGTGCATATTGTTAAGGAATTTCCAGAAGTTTTTCCAGAAGAATTGCCAGGACTTCCGCCTACACGCCAAGTTGAGTTTCAAATTGAATTAGTGCCAGGAGCTGCACCAATTGCACGAGCACCGTATAGACTTGCACCTTCTGAGATGCAAGAATTGTCTAACCAATTACAAGAACTTTTGGACAAAGGATTCATTAGACCGAGTTCCTCGCCTTGGGGAGCACCGGTTTTGTTTGTGAAGAAGAAGGATGGATCTTTCAGAATGTGCATCGACTATCGTGAGCAGAACATGTTAACGGTGAAGAATCGTTATCCACTACCTAGGATTGATGACTTGTTCGATCAGCTACAAGGTTCTTGTTTTTATTCCAAGATTTATCTAAGATCCGGTAACCATCAACTTAGAGTTAGGGAAGAAGATATCCTGAAGACGGCATTCAGAACACGTTATGGTCATTATGAGTTTCAAGTGATGCCTTTTGGATTAACGAATGCACCTGCCGTATTCATGGATCTCATGAACAGAGTGTGCAAACCATATCTTGATAAGTATGTGATTGTATTCATTGACGATATCTTGATTTATTCCAAGAGTAAGGAAGAGCATGAAGCACACCTCAGAACAATATTGGAACTACTCAAGAAGGAGAAATTGTATGCCAAATTTTCAAAGTGTGACTTTTGGATACAAAGAGTTCAATTTCTTGGCCATGTCATTGATAGCCAAGGATTACAAGTCGACCCAGTAAAGATCGAGGCAGTAAAGGATTGGGCTACGCCCAAGTCTCCTATAGAAATTCGTCAATTTTTAGGACTTGCAGGATATTACAGAAGGTTTATTGAAGGGTTTTCCAAGATAGCGAAGTCGCTGACTAAGCTGACACAAAAGAATCAAAAGTACGAGTGGGGAGAGAAACAAGAATCTGCATTTTAGTCATTGAAGCTGAAGCTTTGTAGTGCACCAATTTTGTCACTACCAGAAGGTATTGAGAACTTTGTGGTATATTGCGATGCTTCGCATAAAGGACTTGGAGCTGTGCTAATGCAAAACGAGAAGGTGATAGCTTACGCATCTAGACAGCTTAAGATACACGAGAAAAATTACACTACGCACGACTTGGAGTTGGGTGCTGTTGTTTTTGCACTCAAGATTTGGAGACACTACCTTTATGGTACTAAATGTGTAGTTTTTACCGACCACAAGAGCTTACAGCATATACTTGATCAGAAGGAACTTAATATGAGACAACGTCATTGGCTAGAATTGTTGAGTGATTACGATTGTGAAATCCGATATCACCCAGGAAAAGCAAATGTTGTAGCAGATGCACTTAGCAGAAAAGAACGACTCAAAGCTTTGAGGGTTAGGTCGTTGGGAATGACTATTATTTCACCATTACCATCAAAAATTCTAGAAGCTCAGATTGAGGCTCTCAAGGAGGAAAATCGACCACAGGAGAAACTTTATGGTATGCCCGAGAACAAAAATGGCTTTGTAAAGAGAGCAGATGGAGTGTTATGCTTCAAGGACCGAAGTTGGATACCACTCTATGGTGGAGTACGAGAATTGATTATGCATGAATCACACAAGTCAAAGTACTCTATTCACCCAGGTTCTGATAAGATGTATCAGGATCTCAAAAAGCTGTATTGGTAGCCGAACATGAAAGCAGAAATAGCAACGTACGTCAGCAAATGCCTTACTTGTGCTAAAGTGAAAGCCGAGTACCAGAAACCGTCAGGACTACTTCAACAACTAGAAATTCCACAATGGAAGTGGGAGCGTATTACAATGGACTTTGTCACTAAACTTCCCAAGACGTCAGGAGGTTACGATGCTATTTGGGTAATTGTCGATCGTCTTACTAAATCAGCCCATTTCATACCCATTAGAGAGACTTATTCCATGGAACAGCTTGCCAGACTTTATGTCAAGGAAATAGTCTCGAGACGTGGAGCACCAATCTCCATTATTTCTGATAGAGATAGTCGCTTTACTTCAAACTTTTGGAAGTCATTACAAGATTCTTTTGGATCCAAGTTAGACATGAGCACTGCTTACAATCCTCAGACTGATGGTCAGAGTGAGAGAACTATTCAGACACTGGAGGACATGCTGAGGGCATGTGTGATTGACTTTGGGAATGGTTGGGCTAACCATTTGCCATTAATCAAGTTTTCTTATAACAACAGTTACCATTCAAGCATTAAAGCAGCACCATTTGAGGCACTTTATGGTCGTAAGTGTCGATCCCCAGTTTGTTGGGCAGAAGTTGGAGATGTACAATGCACAGGTCCAGAGATGGCACGAGAAACAACAGAAAAGATAATCCAGATTCGAGAAAGACTTGAAACTGCTAGAAGTAGACAGAAAAGCTACGCAGATGTTAGACGCAAACCATTGGAATTCCAGGTCGGAGACAAGGTCATGTTGAAAGTCTCGCCCTGGAAAGGCGTGATACGATTTGGAAAACGCGGAAAGTTGAACCCGAGATACATTGGTCCATTTAAGATACTGGAAAGGATTGGTCCAGTAGCTTACAAGCTTGAACTTCCATCAGAAATCAGCAACGTACATAACACGTTTCATGTCTCAAACCTCAAGAAATGCCTTTCGGATGAGTCTTCCGTTATACCATCAGAAGAGATTCAGCTAGATGACAAGCTTAACTTTGTGGAGGAACCAGTTGAAATCATGGACCAAGAGGTCAAACAGTTGAAGCAAAGTCGAATTCCGATCGTGAAGGTTCGCTGGAATTCTCGAAGAGGACCCGAGTTTACTTGGGTACGGGAAGACCAAATGCAACGCAAGTATCCACATCTTTTCACCAAACCTATTACCGAGACCAACACTAGCTGAATTCAGGGACTGAATTCCTTTTTGGGTGGGCGACTGTCACAACTCACCATTTCAGGTCATTTCCCAAACTTTGACATTTTACTATTCATAAATCACTATTCATCAAAACACTATTCATCGTTTTACTATTCATCATTTTCGAGGTCAATTTGATATTTTGAGAAACATTTGAAAATTTTACTATTCACTGAACACTATTCATTGCTGGAAAAATTCTCACTATTCACTTGCATTACTCATTTCATCGTAAATTTAGTTTACGGGTATTCAAATTCGCGTAACCGGATTGGTTTAGGTGCGAATTCATTTCATTATCAGTAAGGACATTGCATACGGACTAGAGACAGTCTGCATATCATCAAAATAGCATTTTCATGTTATACCACTCTTAGGATTTTCAAATTTATATATTTGATATATTTAACGTTTTACGTATAATTATTTATAAATAAACGTTAACGCCCGGTTAATAAACACGACGAATATATCCAAATATTCCCAGAATGGTCCCGACATATTTTTATATCCATTATATCATCATAAAAGTTATAATATTCATTTACCCAGTATTTTGGAAATTTATTTTTATTTATAACGTAAGTTTATAAATATTACGACGGTTTTCGTGAAAACTAAACAATAATCACCCGAACACTCAGTACTTGTACCCAACATATTTTTAACATTTTTACAACTTTATTTTATCCCGAATAACTTCGTTAACATTTATTTCTATCAAACCCGGTACCCGATTTTAACAAATAACACATATGTACACTTATACTACACTAGATTTCCTAATTAAATCCAAGCTACCCCAACACCCCCCCCCCCTCATCCACCATGGCCGGCCCCTAAAGTCCTCACCAAGGCCAAATTATACATTTTTCTTAACCTTAAGCATTTATGTACCATTATAATACATTATAACCTAACCTAAATATCTAAAAACCTCAAAACACAAAAACATAACTAGTTCTTTGAATCAAAAACACCAAAACCTCATCTCTTCCTCTTGAAACCCACGACCCACTCCAAAATCCATGATCAAGTGAAGATTTTCCAAAGTTTAAAGCTACAAAGTTGTTCCTTTTGTCATTCTAATCAAGATTCTTGCAACATAAACACAAGTAACACAAGATTTCTCATCATCTAATCACCTATTCTTTCAAAGTGAGTTATCAAATTTATTTTCATGATTTCATCAAATTTATACTTGTATCTTATGGTTTTCATGCTTAATTTCATGTACAAGTTAACTATACAACATTATTTTTGTTAACTTTTTGAACATACAAACCCTAGATTTTGATTTAGGTGTTCCTTTGTTAAATTAACATGATTAGTAGTGATTAGGAACCCATGGCACCCTAAGAAGGTGTATGGTAAGATTAGTACAGCTTTGTGGTGTTTGCAAGAGATTTGGTAATGTTAGAAACTAGTTTTGAACATGAAAAATGGATTTGTAACAAGTATATAAACCTACTGGCCCATTTTTGTAAATCCAGGAAAATCAGTAAACATAAAGTAAACTGTGGTAAAATTTTTAGAAAATACTTTCAAAAACGAATCCGTAGGCGAAAGAACCGATTAAAAAGAGTTTATAACGAAGAAGTTATGATTTTTGCAAGTTTATTGACGAAAAGTATATTTTCTGAAAATTGTTGCTGTTGGACGTTTTTCGTCAGACAAAACGAGACTTTAGACGTAACCCGGAGGAGCCAAGCTTTCCAAAATATATTACTACATACTAAGACGTAACCATGGATATAAAGAACAAGTAAAACGGGCTTATAACGACAAAGATATTCACGATTCAATATCGGCAAAACTTATATTATTTTGACAGCTTTTAAAAATAATAATACTAATACTACGTAGTAACTCTAGATTCTAGAAATAATACCCAAGTACCCAAATTCATAACTAATGAAGTATTAGTGATTTCAAGTATATTTTTATTACTTCAAGGCGTTATTTCAAGGATTTCAAACCAAGAATTTCAACACTAACATTGATACATACGATATATATATATATATATATATATATATATATATATATATATATATATATATATATATATATATATATATATATATATATACACACATTTCAACTAGTTTTATTTTTCTAGTTGCCATATTTTCCTAAGTCTTGGAAAATGTATTATTTTGATAACAACAAGTATTTTTCAAAGATTAGAGTGGTATAGGAAACATGTGCATGGACATTCATAATATCATTTCATGATCTAAATTAGATCGTTCATCATTCATATTAGGTTGCGGCAGCTAACCGTTCATTGTTGTTCATTTCACTTCATCACAGTATCATCAGTTTAAGGTGAATTTTCATAGCCCCGTATACATTTTATGATTGTTTTCAAATCCCACGGGGGAGAATACATTGCACCATTTTAGTACGAGCCCAAGTATCAAAACTTATGTACATTGCTTAAGTAGCTTATCTGCCTTGTGATAGTCCCCTATTATCATCATGAACCGTTAATTTGCCTACTTAGCGAGAGTGAGTGGATAGATCAATTGAGGGTGACGCCTCCATCCGTGGTAGTATTTACCAACAGTAAGCGGATGCATTTCATGTCTGTAACATTTGAGTGTTTTGGCAGAACATTCAGGAGGGGCATATATTTCATCAGTCTAGCTTCGGTGTCATGAGCTTAAGGTCTATTGTACTAATTTATGTGACTTTTGTCATGCACTTATACTTGTGGTGGCCGTACAACATTACATTTTATAAACCTATGATTATTCACCAACTTTATGTTGACCGTTTTCGCAATGTATTTTTAGGTAACTAAGGGCATTATCATATCATATGCATGGAGTCACATTAGGGTGTGCCAGGGATGACGCACTACATTTTTGGATTTTTCATGCACTTGTATTTTATCGTTTAATAGTACCAGATTTATTTCCTTAAACTTTTCCAGACTTTGGGACCTATGTTTTGTAACACTGGATGTTTTTTAAATAAATCAAACGATGTATTTTCCAAACGACACTTTAGGTCGTTCAATATATCCTTGTTGTGGTGCTATGACAGTTACACCCCCAGGCAATCCATTCCACTGCAAGTCAGGTAAATTGGGGGTGTGACAACTATCAACAGTAGCATAAATGGTTTCAGGTAAACCAAGAATGATGTAATGAAATGCCTGATCATCAGCTTCAATATGTTTTCTGTCTTCCACAGTGTATTCAGTCTCATTATGATCTCTGTAGAATGGTTGCATGGGTGGGCTTCCATTTGGATCTACAGGGTTTAGTACTTGTATTGGTTTGAAGGGTCCATCCACAATGGATTTGATAAGAAATTTTCCATTTGGTTTGCTCTTAAGATAGCGCATCATACGACTAGCCCACTGTGAGTATCCACCCTTTGACAGCATGGGAGGTCGGTTTTCGGCACCGGCTGCATGAATGTCTTGCTGAGTTGTCATTGATAGATGATAAAGTTGATCTTGGATCGATTCAACGAAGTAGGAGTTGTGTTTAGTGTAAGTTGATGCAACTTTTTATGGTGAAAAATTTGATCTAAAACCTTAAAACCTCAATAACTTCCGTTCGGAGTGGATTTGGGCCTCAAAGCTTGGCTTTTAGATTATTCAACGTGTCCTTCTTCTCGGTCTCACTGTCGTTTTGACAGCTGATTCATCGAAAACGGAGTTACGGTTCAAAAGTTATGGTCGTTTGAAGTTTGGTTGTCAAAAACTCAAATTCTTATGCGTAAACCCTGAACTTATGCGTAAACAGTGAACTTATGCGTAACCTGGAATCTTATGCGTAAACAGAGTCTTATACGTAAGTAAAGCTATGATTAAACTTTTAGGTTATGCGTAAAATTAAGGTTATGCGTAAACAAGATTGTTTAGGCGTAAGCTTTGATTTTACGCGTAAACTTATAGTTTATGCATAAGATTTTTTTCGCTCTGATACCACTTGTAGGACCTTAAATCAATCAACTTTAACACAAATATTAAGCAAAGATGAAGTAAAGATGGTGACTTGAAGATATGTATGTGGCGTTTTATATTAGAGAGAATAAGATGAAAAGAGAACTTTATTTCATAAACAAAACACAATACACACTCAAGCACACACCTCAAATGTGCTTTGAGGTGTTTATATAGTGAGTTACATAAGAAGCCCTAAAGGCTTTTCCATGGGCTTGGTCTTGGGCTTGGTTTCCTTTTACAAATAAAGGCTTACATTACTTAACACATGACATATTAGCTTACCAAGACCAAGGCCCATTGACTATTCTAATAACAAAAACTACGACACATTACAACGTTACAATATATGAGAATGACCATCACTTTCTAATATAATTTTTAATGCTAACAAAGAATGATTACTTGGTTTAGACCAGTAAATGGAAAGGAACGAAGATGGAGGAATGTACCTTGCGGACCAGCTATTGGTTTCATTGAGAGGAAGCCACATCAATCATGAAAGGTATTTGATACATCCTAGAATGGATAAGACGTATTATTACCTTAACAAGAGTTGTGTTGGGGAGCAAGTATGAAGAAGAATTCAGATACTTTAGCAAGTGTTGATACGCTTGGAGGTAAATGTTAATGTGAATGATTATTAAGGTGGTGCAACAGTCAGAGATACATGAAGATTGTGGTAAAGAGGACTTAGTGAGACGTTACATTTGATGAGTTGGTAGAGAGATGTGTGGTGTCGCGTCAATCAGCTTATATCAAGATAAAATACTTACTTCGTGAATGTGGTAAAAGATGAGTACGACTTATCATTCTTAAATGAATGGACTAAGTGAGCGTATAAATCAGACGTTGGATGGTGAGCTGAGAGCATGGGTGTGTTTGATTTTGGAGGAAACCGGGGTATACATTTACCCTTAGCTGAGTTCTCCTATATCAACAATTATCATTCTAGTATGGAGTATGTGTCGTGTGAAAAGTTGTGTGGAAGGTAATGTAGGTCGTCCGTTCTGTGGACAGAGTTTGGAACAAGCCAACTAATTGGTCCTGAACTAGAGCGAGAGACTACGAATAAGGTTTCTGACTAAGGAAAGACTTAAGGCAGCAAGAGGTCGCCAAAAGAGTTATGCGGATTATTGCCGTAAGCCCTTAGAGTTTGGTGTTGGTGATATTGTGAGGTTAAAAGTATCTCCTTGGAAGGGTGTTGTGCTTTTCGGTAAGAAAGGCAAGCTAGCACCGAGATACGTAGGACCATTTGAGATTTACGGAAAGGATTGGATTTGAGACATATCAGTTGATTTTGCCTGAGGAGTGAAGTAGAGTGCATGACACGTTTCACGTATCTAATGGAAAGAAGTGGTTGGCAGATGATAGTCTGGATGTGCCATTAGATGAGATTAAGGTTGACAAGACTCTTCGTTTTGTCGAGAAACCTATTGAGATTATGGATCGAGTTGTTAAGGGGTTGAAGTGTGGTGAGATAACGTTGGTAAAGGTATGGTGGGATTCTAAGCGTGGTCCTGAGTTTACTTGGGAACGTGAGGATCAGATGTAATTAATGTTTATTTTGTGTGTATCTATTATATGCGGTGTTTCCTGCGGTTACCATTTGGTTTTCATTTAGTTCGAGGATATCGTACCTACCTGTGAGAGGTCGTTTTGGATCATTGGTGTTAGTGATCGGGGAGTGTATCTATTTGCGTGTATCGTTGGAGTGACGGAATATTTTCTATCGTGCAAATTCGAGTATTTAGTCGGTTCACATTTTTTTTTTTGTGATTCTTTCTCTGTGATTTTATGGTGTAGTATTATTCCGCTTAAAATCCATAAATTTCCTTTTGCTGTTGTGAGTGGTGACTATAGTAGTTGAAATCTCGGGACGCAATTTCCCTAAGTGGGGGATGATGTAACAACCGTGGTTTTGGAAGGTCAGTTTGACTGATAGTCTTGACTCGGTTGACGTTTGTTTGGTGTGTCTTAGGTGTTTGAAGTGATATAGGTGAGTTTTAGCACTAAATCCCTTTGCGTAAATGGTTTTTGTTATGATTTGGAAAGTTTGGAATTTGGGAAAGTTCATTTTGATCACCTTTGTGGTGTAGAAATGACTTGTGTAGTTTTGGTGTTTTTGTGATTTTGCGTAACGAGTCTTCGTTCAAGTTAATGAGCGTAAGAGAGTTATGCGTGTTTTGTTTTCATGAGTTATGTTTCAAAAGAGTGTGGAATTCTATTTTTGGAAACTTTATTTTGAAAATGAATATTTTCCAGTTTGTCATAAAATTAAGGTTTATCGCGAAAGATGTTAGGTTTCGATATGGGAATACATAAATTATGAGAAGTATGAGGTTTTGAGTGTAATAAATTAATTTAATAATATATATATATATATATATATATATATATATATATATATATATATATATATATATATATATATATATATATATATATATATATATATATAAGAAAAATCGGTTAGAAGAGGATAAGGGAAAAAAGAAACAGAATTTGAGTCCAATTATAACACCTAATTGAAAGGAATCCTAGTCCAGCCCAAACAAGCTCAACCTCCAACCCATATAAGCAATACAAACGACCCATTACTCTATTTTCCTGCAAATTATGATCAACCAAAGCTAGAGGGGAAGAGGAAAAATTAGGGTTTTTATTATTGAAGCTAAAATCAAGATCAAGGTATATTTTCGATACTAGTTTTCATTCAATTAATTAGTTATTGGTCTAATTCATGTAATATAAAGTATGATGGATTAGGGTTTGTGTTAACTTCTGTAAATTAATGTTATTAAACATGTTGAGATCAATTAATGATAATAGTATGATGATTGGTTAAGAGAGAGCGTAAAACATGCTAGTTATTGAGTTAGGGTTTGGACAGAAACGTAGTGCTGTAAAGATGTGAGTGTAATTAACAGATGGTGAGGAGTTAAGTCACGAATTTTTTGTCTAAATTAAAGTTTAATGAAAGAGCTTTCCAAAAAGTCCAGCCACGATTGATTTCAAGGTCGGGAAGTTGGTCTTTTGATTTTTCTTTGTTAAGGTGTCAAAGCTGTCAAACCGGGACAGATTTTCGGTAAAAGTTTGAGGGTGTTTTGTGGTTGTAAAAGTGGTATTTTGACTAGGCCTTCTGGAGTAGTTAAGTATTAGGTTATATTGGACTACCACGAAAAGGATTCGCGATAAAAACTTGTGGAAGTATTTTATTTTAATTGAAACTTTTTGGTGTGCGTTCAGATCCGAATTTGAGTAGTTGACAAGTTTGATTTTATTTTGAGTACTTGTGTGTGTTATTGGTCCATGGCCTTCCGGGATTAGCTTTTATGCTTATGAGAGACCATGGTAAATTTTTGGTGTGAGTTGTTGAACTTTATTTGTCGCGATTTCATGTGGGTGAATGTACCCAAAAATTCTGCGTTTTCTGATTTTAATAGTGCATGGGATTTAGTGAGTATTAAGTTATGGTGGTGGTTAGTATGGTGTCTAGGAGATCCATGGTGGGTCATATGAGTCTTAGACATCCATCATATGAGTATTACATAGGTTGTAGCTTTTAGCTTGGCATTGTGTAATGTGGATTTATTTTTGTGTGTTATAGATTGTGATTTGTTTTGTGGAAGCTGCAAGGTTTAAGGTGAGTTCATAGTCCCATATTTTTATTTGTTTTAAACTTGGGATGGGAATGATGTTTGTCTTAAATATTTGAGTTACTGTGATTATGTGTGTGTCAAAAGAGCTTGGACTTATAAGGTTATTGTATGCATGCTATGTGTGATTATTTGCTTGTGTGGTCCAATTAGGGGGGAGTATCCAATTGGAGAGTAATACTCCTACTCGTACCAGATTATGTGGATTGGGTAATGTGATGATAATTTTGTGTGGTCCAATTGGGGGGGGGGGGGGGAGTATCCAATTGGAGAGTAATACTCTTACTCATTACTAGTTTATGTGTTCCAATTAGGAGGATGCTTATCCTGTTGCTCGCGCATGCGACCTAATTGTGGTTTATTGGGGTCGGAGGACACGAGCTGTCCTGTTGTAATCATTGTGGGATCGGAGGACACGAACCGTCCTGAAGTTGCCTTATATGTGTGGTTACCTTTGTGTGTGATTATTGACTTGCAAGTACATGTAGCTATATGATAACTATAATTTATTTGTCCAGCTATATTTTTATGATCACAGTAAATTGGTTTGTAACAACCGTGGTTTTGGCAAGTCAGTTTGACTGATAGTCTTGACTCGGTTGACGTTTGTTTGGTGTGTCTTACATGTTCGAAGTGATATAGGTGAGTTTTAGCACTAAATCCCTTTGCGTAAATGGTTTTTATTGTGATTTGGAAAGTTTGGAATTTGGGAAAGTTCATTTTGATCACCTTTGTGGTGTAGAATGACTTGTGAAGTTTTGGTATTTTTGTGTTTTTGCGTAACGAGTTTTCGTTCATGTATTTGAGCGTTAGCAAGTTACAAGGACTTTGTTTTGATGTGTTATGCTTATATAAGAGTGTGAAAATCTATTTTTGGAAACTTTGTTTTGAAAATGATAATTTTCCGGTTTGTCGTAAAAACTGAGGTTTATCGCGTAAGACGTTAGGATTAGCTACGGGTGTTTATAAAATATGAAAGGTATGAGGTTTTGAGTGTAATAAATTAATTTAATAAAAAAATCAAAAATCTATATATTTTATTTATGTAAAAATCGGTTGGAAGAGGATAAGGGGGAAAGGAAACCCAATTTGAGTCCAAATATGACTCTTAGGCCCAAGGAATCCTAATTCAACCCAAACAAGCCCAACCCATACCCATATATATCAAAACCAACGACCACATACCCCTTTTTCCTTCATATTATGAACGACCAAAGCAAGAGGAGAAGGAGGAAAATTAGGGTTTATAGTTTTGAAGCTAAAAATCAAGAATCAAGGTAAAATCTTTAAACCCTATGTTCAATTGTTTGATTAATTAATCTAATTCATTTAATATTAATTATGATGGATCTAGGGTTTGTAAACTTCTGTAAATTAATTAATTAAAACATGTTGGGATCAATTAATGATAATGGTATGATGTTTGGTTAAGAGGATTGAGCGTAAAACATGTTAGTTATTGAGTTAGGGTTTGGACAGAAAAGTATTGTTGTAAAGATGCGAGTGTAATTAATAGATGCTGAAGAGTTAAGTCACGAATTTTTAGTCTAAATTGAAGTTTAATGAAAGAGCTTTCCAAAAAGTCCAGCCACGATTGATTTCAAGGTCGGGAAGTTGGTCTTTTGATTTTTCTTTGTTAAGGTGTCAAAGCTGTCAAACCGGGACAGATTTTGGGTAAAAGTTTGACGGTATTTTGTGGTTGTAAAAGTGGTATTTTGACTAGGCCTTCTGGAATAGTTAAGTATTAGGTTATAATAGACTACCACGAAAAGGATTCGCGATAAAAACTTGTGGAAGTATTTTATGTTAATTGAAACTTTTTGGTGTCCGTTCAGATCCGGATTTGAGTAGTTGACAAGTTTGATTTTCTTTTGAGTATTTGTGTGTGTTATTGGTCCATGGCCTTATTTTATTAGCTTATATGCTTATGAGAGACCATGGTAAATTTTTGGTGTGAGTTGTTGAGCTTTATTTGTCGTGATTTCATGTAGGCGAATGTACCCAAAAAATTCTGTGTTTTCTGATTTTAAAAGTGCAAGGGATTTAGTGAGTGTTAGGTTATGGTAGTGGTTAGTATGGTGTCTAGGAGATCCATGGTGGGTCATATGAGTCTTAGACATCCATCATATGTGTATTACATGGGTTGTAGCTTTTAGCTTGACCTTGTGTAATGTGGATTATTTTTTGTGTGCTATAGATTGTGAGTTGTTTTGTGGAAGCTGCGAAGTTTAAGGTGAGTTCATAGTCCCACTTTTTAACTTGTTTTAAACTTGGGATGGGAATGATGCTTATCTTAAATGGTTTGAATTACTGTGATTATGTGGGTGTGTGTCAAAGAGCTTGGACTTATAATGTTATCGTATGTATGCTATATGTGAATGATAATGATATGATGTGTGATTCTATGTGATCCAATTGGGAGGGTGCTTACCCTGTTGCTCGTGCATACGACCTAATTGAAGAGTAGCAGCCCTACTCACTTTTATGCTGTGTGGTCCGATTGGAGGGTATTAATTTACCCATTTTATTTAGAGCAGGGGTCACGTTCCGGCCCAGTATGTTGTGAATTTGGATCGGTGGGCACGTTCCGCCCGATGGTTGCCGTATGTGTTATGGTTGCCTTGTGATACATGTAGCTTATATGATAACTATAATTATTTGTCCAGCTATATTTTATAATCACAGTGATTTTGGTTGCCTAGCGTGTATGAGTCTTAAACCTATGAATCTTACCAACATTATGTTGACGTTTTAAGCATCATTTTCAGGTGAGCTTTCTAAGGATAAGATAGAATGATGTGGTTAGACGAGACCTTAGTTGCATTGGAAGTGGGTTATCTGTGCTTTTGGAGTTTATCATGTTGTTGTATTTTGGGTATTGTTATGACACTTTGTGTCTATACTTTGCCATTTTTATTGCATGTAGTTATTCTGTATATAGACACCATGTGTTGTGATGATATCCATGAAGTTACACCCTCGCGTTTCCGCCGTGGCGGGGTGTGACAGATTGGTATCAGTGCCTTGGTTATAGAGAATTAGGTGGTTGAACCTATACTATAACCTAGGAGTCCTTCATATAGTTGCATTTAGGATCTATGTATAAGTATAGTATTTTATATGTCTATTTTCCTATATTTATGAGATATTTTATTGAGTTTCGGACGTCCATTTTATTCCCTATACGTAGTATTGTATATATCGACTTCCGCACGTAAGATGCTTTGTTGGACTACCGTTGTCGCTATCGGATGCAAGGGAAGTGGTAGGATGAAGCGGACTAACCGCAAAATCCGAGTTCCCGATAGCATGTATCTATGTTCGGACAAGGAGAGGACGTTTATGGGAAACGTTGGTAGAGAAAAAGTGGAGAGGTTTGGAACCACGGTGACTTCTGGAGATAGAGCCATTACCAAATACCCTTGGTAGTGTCCTCACTTCACATAGGAAGGAGATGTGGTTTAGTCTAAACCTCGTAATTTGTATGCGCTTGTGAATCATGTGGAATTGGAAGAAAAGAATAGAGATGGTTTTGCATGTTGTCGACTACCTCAACATGTAGGAAACATGAATGGGTGGTTGAGCAAAGATGAAAGGTAGTTAGGATGGAATGGTGTGGATTCGGATCTAGAGTCCACACTGAGTAGTAAGTTGAATTGATATGAGCGGGGAGATAAGTGTGAGAGTGGAGTTGAGCCATTATGCGACGTCTTTTGTTTTGTGTTATGTCTTGGAATTTGTATATTGTCTTTTGCCGTCTGGAGCCATGTTGGAGCATGATTACTCTTTGATATTGGAATTTTTCCATGCGAGATGATTGTTTGCGACGTCTTTTGTTTTTGTTTGCATGTTTGTTTGCATGATGTGTTGTCATAGGAGGGAGTACACTTTTGAAAGGGGGCATAAATAATTATGGTGGCCAACATAATTACACATGCGTCACGACACAAGTGGACTTGCAAGTATGATAGCATGGATTGCATGGTGTATTAGGTGTTATATGGTATAGGTGCGTTATCATTGAGATGTGTGGTTTTGGAAGTAAGTATGCGTGTGGAATAGGCTTATAACTATGGTCGCGAACATAATTATAAGGGTATCACACATGTGGACTTGTGACCATTATTGCATTGATTGATGTTTGTTGTTATATGTTGTGGTAGATGGTATGTGATATCATGTTGGTGATGGATGTATGGTTAGAGAAGTATTCTCGTAACCATTTGGGCAGTCGTTATATGTTGGGGTGTGTAGGTGGTAAGATTCCATCCTACCTATCATATGTTGATACCTCAATTATCGATGGGTACTTATGTTGTGGTATTTAAGTTGATTCATTCGCTAGACGCTCCGTTTGTATACCGAATTCTTTGGTTGGCATTCCTATTCGTACCATGATGGTATAGATGCCATATTATTTCTATTTGACGTCGTGATAGGTGTTGGGTAATCGAATTCGTTCTTGTTGGATACTGTTTCGTTTCTTTGGTTATTCCATACATTCATTCCTCGGATGAATGTTATGCTATTCTTTAAGTATTGTTGGTTCATGACGAGTTGGTGTGGATATTTAATCCCTCATTTACACACACCAATTGAAGTTCGTGACATGTTTTGTGACCTGTTAGTATCGGTGTTTTTCTATGATTTTGGTTTGATCGTTATGCGAATGAGTCTATAAGTTCATCGTTTAGTTTGCAATGTATTTGCGTGAGTGTTCACTAGTATGAGATTCGTTTGATGATTATTTTGATTATGTGATTCTTTTGTGTTTTCCGTATCCAGTAAAGGGGTTGTGTTGGAGTCCTTATGGTATTTTAAAACTCGTTTTGGGTATTTCAAGGTCATTTGTTAGAAACCATTATTTTTATGGTGAAATTGAAGTGTGGAAAAAAATGGTTATGTTGATGTCTTACATAAAATGGTGTATATATATATATATATATATATATATATATATATATATATATATAAGTTTAAGATATGTCTTGTAAAAAAAATGGTGTTCATTTGTTTTTGGGAAGGTTGAGTACGGGAATAAGAACTGTCTATGGTTCTCATTTACCAAACTTGTTATGTATTTAGTTCATTGAGTGTTTCTTTCGTTGAGGTATGCTTGTGGATGTTTTATGGGTATGTGTATTTTATATTTTCTTTGTATGGGTTTTCATGAACATTTTATCCGTGTCTACTTTTATTGTTAAAATTTTCTCATTGTGTTTTTCTAGCTTTAATTTTAATGTTCGTTACTTCGTTAGTCGGTAATTCGTACCCCTTTTGAGTTCGTTAATATACGTTTTAGTTCGACCGGTTTCATGGTTCACGTCGTTTACTTAGGATAGATTGTCATTTTGATTATCAACTTATTCGTTGAAGAAGAAGAGGATGTTTGCCAAGTTGTTCAAGTGAGAGGTGTAGCTTTAAGATGTACGAGGTGGTCAACGATAGCGAGTGTTCGTGGACATTAGTAAGATAAAAGTTGTGAAGAGTACCTAAGATACCATCTGAGAGACGATTGTCCTTAGGAATGGCAGGTACTATTGGCGATTCATTTCTATATTTCTATAGATTGCGTAGGCATCGTGGAGGTGGAAGATCCATAAGAGGAACTGTGTAATACATGGTTTAAAGTTGGGAAAGAGAACTTGGAGATGAGATTTGTATGGAGCAGGAAGTGTTATCTGCATGGATCATAAGAATCTTTAGCATATATTTGACAAGAGGTTAATATATGTTGAAGAGAATTTGGGTGTGGAATTTCTCAGTGACTACGATTGTCTGATTCGCCACCGTCAAGGAAGGGCGGACATCGTGGTAAGAGTGCTGAGCGGCAGTGAACGAGTGAAACTTAGATGTTGGTGAGCAATGATTATGATAATTCAGTTCGGAGTTACGGGGATGATGTTAACAGCCTAGAGAGAGTGGTTCAAGGATGAGAACATGTAAGAAGAATGATTACTTGGTTTAGACCAGTAAATGGAAAGGAACGAAGATGGAGGAATGTACTTTGGGGACCATCTATTGGCTCTATTGAGAGGAAGCGTAAGGACATTAGTCATGCAAGGTATTTGTTACATCCGAGAATGGATAAGACATATCATTACCTTTGCAAGAGATGTATGGAGGAGAAGGCGAGACTTTTCGCTCAGTGAGTTGGTAATGAGCCATGGGGAGTCGCAAGAAACATGATGAAATACTTACTTCGCGATAGTGGTAAACGTATTATGGAGTCTTGAGAACGCATATGTAGATGAGTGCGACTTATCATTCTCTAATGAGTGAACTAAGTGAGCGTACAAATCATGCGTTGGATGGTGAGCTGAGAGCATGGGTGTGTTTGATTTTGGGGGAAACCGGGGTACACATTTACCCTTAGCTGAGTTCTCCTATGTCAACAATTATAATTCTAGTATTGAGTATGTGTCGTGTAAAAAGTTGTATGGAAGGTAATGTAGGTCACCTGTTCTGTGGGCAAAGGTCGGAACAAGCCAACTAATTGGTCCTGAACTAGAACGAGAGACTACGAATAAGGTTTTCAGATTTAAGAGAGAGATTTAAGGCAGCAAGAGATCGCCAAAAGAGTTATGCGGATTATTGCCGTAAGCCCTTAGAGTTTGGTGTTGGTGATATTGTGAGGATAAAAGTATCTCCTTGGAAGGGTGTTGTGCGTTTCGGTAAGAAAGGCAAGCTAGTACTGAGATACGTAGGACCATTTGAGATTTACGGAAAGGATTTGATTTGTGGCATACCGGTTGAAGTAAGCTGAGGAATTAAGTGGTGTACATGATATGTTCACGTATCTAATTGAAAGAAGTGTTTGGTGGATGCTAGTCCGCATGTGCCAATAGATGAAAGTAAGGTTGGCAAGACTCTCCGTTTTGTCAAGAAACCTATTGAGATTATGGATCGAGATGTTAAGGGTTTGAAGTTTGGTGATGTTGGGATCATACTTTAGTACTTAGTCAAGTCTCGATCATTACATTTTGTAATAGGTTGCTTTAGTATTATTTATCATTATTGTTTAAGTTAATGGGCAACATGTAAAAGCCCATAAGGCCTTAAAGCCCACGAAATTAAGGATAAGGGAGGAAGGGAGTGTTGCCCTAACTCCTCCCTTATAAATAGAGAGCTTATGTTAACATTTCATTTGTTGGTTATTTGATTACCTTAAGGAAACTCTTGCACTTTCACCTTTCATATTGTCTCATAATCAACCAATCTCATTTCTCATCTTATTTCTTCTTATATCATACTTGTGTTTACTAAATGGTGACCTAACAAGTGGTATCATTCGCCTACTAGAAGTTTGAAGTGTGTTTCTTTGATTTACGTGGGGTTTGGTGCTTATTTCTTCATCTTTTTGCATTTTTCTTTGTTTCTTTCACTCAAATCTTGAAGCTTGGACAAGTTTCAAGGTTGATATAGTGATTTGAAGCTTAGTTTTTGCATAAAGTTGTGATTTTTTTAAGGTTTTTTAAGGTTTTATAGCTTCTTTGATATTGGAAAACTAGTTTTTGGTAGCTAAATCTTCTAAAATTATTGTTTTCTAAGTATTGGTGAAGTTATTTGATCAAAAGTACCTTATTTCTAAGCATTTTTCTTCAAAAAAGTTGAGATTTTTCAAGTTTCTGACCAGTTTACGCGTAAAATAGGTGAATAGTACGATTCTGTAGCTGTCAACAGTACTTTTTTGTCCTTTTTACACATAACTTTTGGCATAAACCCTTTTCTTACGCGTAAAATTGGTTAAAACCCTGATCCTACGCGTAACTTGCTCATCTACGCCATAAACCTACGCTTAAGTTAGATCCTACGCGTAAGTCTGATTTACGCGTAATTTGCCAGAATCTACGCGTAAGCTTCATCAATGATCTTCTCCTCGTGTAACGGTGACTCAGTACTTCCCTAGCTTGGATAAGTTAGTGGAATACTTCGACTACGGACATCTTTCAAGCTTGGATAAGTTTGAAAGATTTGTTTGGTTGTTTAAACCTTACGCATAAGCATAAGCTTACGCGTAAAGAGAAAACTTACGCATAAACTTTTAGTTTACGCATAACCTACTCTTTACGCATAACCTAAAGTTTACACGTAAGATTAAGTTACGCGTAAGAATTGAACTTACCCCAAGGATTTTGCAACTTACTCAAAGGAACGTGCATTTCAATCTTCTACAAAGATCCATTTCTACACAAGTGTTCTAAGATGTCTCAACCACCTAATCATTACTTTCCTCATGTTCAGCAACATCCACCTCAGCAACAACAACCTCAGCAGTATCAGTAACAACAATACCTTCCGCACCAAATGAATCAACAACCTTCTCAAAGACAAACATACAATCCATTACATCATTACCTAATGATGCAACAACATCAGATCATTCCTCAACAACAATCATATCAAGTGCCACAACAAACCACTCAGTTTTCCTCCAAACAACCTCACTGGTTTGACAGAATGTGTGAAGTTATTACAACTCAATAATCCCGACATGAGGCAGGATCACTTGAAACACCTCCAATGCTTACACCTGGGAACTATGTTCAATGGTCAAGTCGATTCTTACGATTTGTTGAGCTAAAGAAACCTCATGGGAAATTCTTGAAGCAAGTGATACTTGAAGGACCATTTGAGTGGCCAACTAGATTTGAAGCTGGTGATCCACATGCTGATCCTCCACGTCCTCCTAGTGATAGACCCCTTCCAGAATCTGCACTCACTGAAGAACAGCAACTACATCGTGAAGCTGATCAGTATGCAATGGCTTATATACTTCAAGGTATACCTAATCCGATCTATCGAAGTGTCGATGCTCAGAAAACAGCCAAAGCTATGTGGGAACACGTTCATCTCCTTATGGAAGGCACTCAATTGAACAAAGATGACATGGAATCCAAGCTATACATGGAATACACTGACATCACAATTGAACCTGGAGAGTCACTTGAATCCTACTATCATCGTTTCACAAATGTGGTTAATGATTTGGAACGTCACAAAATCACAGTACCAAGGATCGCTGTGAACTCCAAATTTGTTGGTAGTCTTGGCCCTGATTGGCATAAATATGTGACATTTGTTCGTCAAACAAAGAATTTGCATGATGCTCCATATGGTCTGTTGTATGATTTTTTGAAACACCATGAACCTGAAGTGGAAAAAGATTGAGCTCTACGAGGAGGATACACACCAACTTCTACACCAAATTCTTTGGCTCTCGTAGCTCAGTCTTCCTACGCTCCACCACCAATGTCTAATCATGCATATGTTCAAGAGCAGAACTACTTCAGTTATCCACAATCTTCCACCTCGAACCAAATGGTCCCTTATGATTCATCTCTACAGAATGCTTCTACTCAACTTGTTCCGTTAAACAACAATGATGCTGTGTACTACTCCAACTCTAATGAGGATGACGATGATGACTTTAATACGTTGAATCAAGGACTTGCTCTTATTGCTCGTGCTTTCAGCAAATTCTCCAACAAAACAAACAACCGTCAACGTTCATCTTCAAATACAAGGAATCAAGCTGTGGTCCATGATGGACGAGTGGAAATTCAGAATCGCAATTATGGTCGATTTGGTTCAAGAAATTCTTCAGAAAATTATGGGAATGATCAGAGGTTTAGTAACAATACGGGGTTCAAGAACAACTCCGGATCTTCTCAACAAAGGTCTGACTCAGTTGCAACAAGGAACTCCAACTCAGGGAATGCAGTTTGGTGCTACAATTGTAATGAGCAAGGTCATATAGCTACAGCATGTCCCAAACCGAGAACTCGCGGTAGTAAGTTTCACAAGCAGGCATTACTCATGGCTCTTCAAGATGAAAAAGACAGACATTTCCCTGAACAAGATAACAACTTCATGGCAAATGTGAACAATGATGATGACATGGAAGATCTGGAAGCTAATGCAGCTGTGATGCTTATGGCCAACATGCAGGAACTTAAGCTCAATGATTCAGGTCCAGTGTATGACACTGACGGCTTGTCTCAGGTACATGACCTCAATGAATGCTTTATTAATGAAATAGTCTCACCTTCTGCTTATGAATCAGATATGGCGCAAGTTGTTCCATCTAAATCATCTTCATCATCTCAAAAAGATGAACAAATAAGCACAGTTGTCATATTCGATGATGACACAGTTGTTTCATTTGATGATCCTATTGAGAATGATGAACATGATAATTTAGAACAACATGAACCATCATTTGATCCAGACCCTGACCTCATATTGTTATCTAAACAACTGGATGCTCAACAATTGCAAATAATAAAATGCAACGAAATAAATAAAGTTTTAAAAGAACAAAATGCGTCACTTGCAAGAGATATTGAATGTTATAAAATTCAACTTTCAAATCAGGAAGAAAAGATTAAAAATGCAAAAAGTTTTGAAAATGCTTTTCAAGATTCTTACAATAAAGAACAAGATCTTCAACGCAAAATGCAAGATTTAATTGAGTCAAACGGAAAGTTGATTTCGAAACTTGAAAGTGAAAAGTGTGAATTGAAAATGCAAGTTGAACGTCTTCAAACAAAACTTTCAAAAACAGAAACAGAATTGTCAAGTTGTCAAAAAGATTTTTGTGAACATAAAATACGAAAACGGAAGTATATAGATGACTTACTCGGTGACATTGTTGATCTTGAAAAACAACTCAAAGAATTTCGTAACATTGTTTACAAACACGGGAACTCTGTCACAACAATTCAGAAATTTACTTTAAAACCGAGACCCGATAAACGATTTGCACTTGGTGATTACAATTCAATGTTTCTTCACACGGCATTCAAAGATATTCCAAAAATTTACAGTATGGATTATTTGATGGATAATACGATTGTGCGTGCTGTTGTTTTTGATACTGAGGAAGAAGAAGAACTTGAAGACGAGAGTCGGTCAAAAATGAGTAATGTTCAATATTGGACACCATATGACTATTCAAAAGCTCCAATTAAGTTTGTTACTCAAAAAGATTTACCTGAGAAATCATGGTTTATCGAAGAGTCATATGTTTCATCTCACAATGCGGCTCCTGTCCAAACTGTAGCACAAATTAATGGTCCGTTACCATCATCCGGTGAACTTACACCTTTACCAAAAACTTGTCGTGTCTTAAATTATTTCAAAACCTTTATGGAAGACATCGAAATTTTGGAGGAAACAATTGAACGTAATTCTGAAATAAAAATTGAAACTTTTCAATCCGCTTACGAGCGAGAAAAGAGAGATATTTTTCAAAAACAAATGAAGCCAATTGTTCAACACCTCCGTCTATGTGCTACAAGTTGGGATCAGGAACTTCAAAAGGAGGTCAAACATATGATAAACGTTTTCAATGAAACTGAAAATGAAATTTTGGTTCAAAAGCAAAGAACTCGAGTTTTCAAAAATGATGCTGATCGACTCTTGGAACAAGTTCTCAATGCTGATATTTTGTCTGTTATCATGAATGATCTCTATAAATCTGGTACTTCTATGCTTATGGATGATCTTTGTGTTGATAATAACTTGTTGAATGAGGAAATTGAGACACTTAAATAGGAAAATGATAAGTTGAGGAAAAAGAATGATGATGTGACAAAACAGTTTTCAAAAGAAATTTTTCAACTCAAACAAAAGCTTGATTGGTGTCAAGCTCAGAGTCTTAATAAGGAATTGAAACTTCAAAGTCAAAATGTTTCTAACTCTTGTCAGCTTTGCAAAAACATTGAGTCTTTCAAAAGTTTGTGTCTCAAATATGAGAAAGAAATTGCGGACTTAAAAATTGAAAACGCCGAATGGCAACAAAACCGCGATGACATCAAATATTGCAATGGTTTACTCGAGTCTGAAATTCAGGATAAAAATCACATCATCATCGATTTAAAAGAGAAAGTTAGGCTACTTCAAAAAGGAAAGATGGTTGACACCACGGTGATAGCACCAGGAATGTATAAATTAGACAAAACGGAAAAAGGAAAGGTTGTTCTAAATACTAATGTTGATACCTCCACTTCTACAGGACTAGTCTCCACTACTAACGTTAGCAGACCCAAGCGGAAAAGTAAAAAGAAGAATAGGATCTTGCAACGTAAGAGAGGACACCTAGAAGCTCAAGAAGTAGAAGACCAACTTAGGAATTTGAATAAAACTCATGTTGCATCAGATTTAGATTCTAATCTGGCAAATTGTAATCAAAATCTAAATGTAACGAATGATGAACCTTTGAATGTTTTGAATATTAATGCATCTTGTGTGTTTTGTCGTAAAAGCGTATCATCTGGTGATCATACAAAATGTTTAGCTAATTCTCTTCTAAATCGTCATAAGAAACGTAGGACACGCATTCCTTCTAGGCCCACTATTGCCTCTAAGTCTAACTTAGGAAAGCCGTCTTCTACGGTTTCTAATGATGCTGAAGTTACCCCCATAGGTGCCAAGAACAAATCTAGGAATGAGCCAACGACTAGTGCATTT
Source organism: Artemisia argyi (assembly GCA_030686995.1). Classification (NCBI taxonomy): domain Eukaryota; kingdom Viridiplantae; phylum Streptophyta; class Magnoliopsida; order Asterales; family Asteraceae; genus Artemisia; species Artemisia argyi. The sequence goes on from CM060678.1 coordinate 31,446,352, forward strand.
AACATTAAGAAAGCACAAACTAGTTGGAATTGGCAACGTTGGTTACAACACAAACCAGACTTTAAATGGATTCCTAAATTGTTGAATAAATGTGTTTCTAACCAACAGGAACCCGCACTGTCTTTGGGTTCCACCCTTACTTCTGTTCCATCTGTGTCCTCTTCTTGTGATGCAGGTGGTACAGATCATTCTCTGGATTGTTGATAGCGGATGCACCCGACATATGACAGGCAATCTCAAACTGTTGAAAAACTTTGTCTCAAAGTTCATTGGTACTGTCAGATTCGGGAATGATCATTACGCTTTAATCATGGGATATGGTGACTTTGTAAGTGGGAACATCGAAATAAGCCGTGTTTATTATGTGGAAGGCCTTGGACACAACCTTTTCTCTGTTGGTCAATTCTGTGATGGGGATCTAGAAGTTGCATTTCGTGAGAAAACTTGCTTTGTTCGTGACTTACAAGGGAACGATCTTATGTCTGGCTCTCGTGGCTCCAATCTTTATACAATATCAATGTCAGATATGATTGCAACATCTCCGATATGTCTTCTCTCCAAAGCAGAATCAACTAAATCTTGGTTATGGCACAAACGTCTTTCGCACTTGAATTTCAAAACCATGACGGACCTTGCTCGTTATAAACTTGTTGATGGATTTCCAAGATTCCGTTTTACCAAAGATCACTTATGTTCAGCCTGTGAACAAGGAAAAAGTACTCGTGCTCATTTCCCTTCTAAACCTGAACACAGTAAGAATCATGTTCTGCAACTGCTTCATATGGATTTGTGTGGACCGATGCGTGTTCAAAGTATCAACGGTAAACGCTACATTCTTGTAATTGTGGATGATTATTCTAGATGGACTTGGGTTCTTTTTCTATGAAGTAAAGATCAGGCTCCTTCAATGATCATCACCTTTCTCACTAAAATTCAAGTTCAGTTACGCAACACGGTCCGAATAGTCAGAACTGACAATGGAACTGAATTCAAGAATCAGACACTTAGGTCTTATTATGAGAAAGTGGGAATTGAACATCAAACATCTATTCCTAGAAGCCCAGAACAGAATGGAGTTGTTGAAAGACGCAACAGGACGTTAGTGGAAGCTGCTAGAACTATGTTGATTAATGCTCAATTACCAGATTACTTGTGGGCAGAAGCTGTTTCAACTGCATGTTATACTCAAAACCGTTGTATGATCACAAAACGCCATCGCAAAACACCATATCAAATTGTTCACAAAAGGAAACCAAACATCGATTACTTTCATGTTTTTGGAGCACTCTGTTATCCAAAAAATGATCGTGATGATTTAGGTAAACTTAAAGCAAAGGCTGACATCGGAGTGTTCGTTGGATATTGTGAAAATTCTAAAGGTTTTCGGATTTGGAATCGTCGTACTAGAGAAATTCAAGAAACCATTCACGCTAATTTTGATGAACTCACCCAGATGGCTTCTGAGCAACACAGCTTAGGACCCGAATTTAACCGTCTTAACTCTCCGGCATCTTCAGCTGAACCATTGCCACTTAACCGCAAAGAATTAGAAACCTTGTTTGCTCCACTATTTGATGACACAATTGAATACCGTCCTACTGAGGTCTCACCAAATTCCGCTGCTCAACCTGATAACATTCAAGTACCAGACTCACCTCAACAAACTACAACAAGTGTTGAGAGAGACGGCCCTCCAATTGTATCACCATCTACAGCAGAACAAACTGGTTCTAACTCCCGCCATCCAGCTGAAGATCCAACACAACTATCAGTTCCACAACCCGCAGAGCATGATCCTGATGCGTTCTTTAATCCGTTTGCACCAGCTACTACAGTTCCTGATATAGCTGAGTCTTCAACACGCAATCTGGATCCTGCTAACATGCGAGATACTTATCAACTACACCCTTCTACACACAAATGGACCCGAGACCATCCACTAGTTCATATTATTGGCCATCCAGATGCACCTGTTATGACAAGACAACGACTTCACACAGATGGAGAAACTTGTATCTATGCACTCACAGTTTGTCACGAAGAACCTAAGAACATCAAAGAAGCAATGACTTATGACAACTGGATTGAATCTATGCAAGAGGAATTTCAACAGTTCATACGATTAGAAGTCTGGGAATTGGTTGAAAGACCTGACGGAGTATTTGTCATCGGGTTAAAATGGATCTGGAAGAATAAGCTTGATGCTGAAGGGACTGTCATACGCAACAAATCACGTCTGGTAGCGAAAGGATATTCCCAACTGGAGGGACTTGATTTTGCTGAATCCTTTGCTCCAGTGGCTCGACATGAAGCTGTTCGGATCTTTTTGGCTTATGCTGCACACAGGAATATGGTGGTTTACCAAATGGATGTGAAGACAGCATTTCTTAATGGAGAACTCCGTGAAGAAGTTTATGTTAGCCAACCTGAAGGCTTCGTTGATCCTGAGCGTCCTAATCACGTTTACCGACTCAAAAAGGCACTCTACGGACTCAAGCAAGCCCCACGGGCATGGTATGACAAACTGTCCACTTTCTTACTGGCCAATAAATTTTCTAAAGGATCGGTGGATCCAACATTATTTACAAAAACCTACGGGGAGGACTTACTTGTTGTTCAAATATATGTCGATGACATCATTTTTGCCTCAACAAAAAGAAGTTACTCTAATGATTTTGCAAAATTAATGAAAGATAATTTTGAAATGTCCATGATGGGTGAACTTTCGTTCTTTTTAGGACTACAAGTTCATCAATCACCCCGTGGAATTTTTGTAAATCAATCCAAATATGCTCTTGAAATTTTGAAGAAACATGGAATGATGTCTTGTGATACTTATAATACACCAATGGGCTATACCACAAAACTAGATGCTGATTTACATGGGACTCCAGTTGACCCTACCAAATACCGAAGTATGATTGGGTCCCTCATGTATCTCACAGCTAGTAGACCTGATATAGTATTTGCTGTCTACATGTGCTCTCGCTATCAGTCCAGACCAACTGAAAAACACCTCAGTGAGGTCAAGAGAATCCTTCGATACATAAAGGGAACCATTAACTTGGGGATCTGGTATCCGAAGGATTCTGGCTTTGAACTAATTGCGTTTTCAGATGCTGACCATGCAGGATGTTTAGACACACGCAAAAGTACATCTGGTGGATTACAATTTCTCGGAGACAAACTTGTGTCATGGCAATCTAAGAAGCAGGATTGCACTTCACTGTCGTCTACAGAATCTGAATACGTAGCCATGTCTGCTTGTTGTGCTCAAGTCATCTGGATGAGATCACAACTTAAGGATTATGGCTACCTATTCAACAGGATTCCTATCTACTGTGATTCAAAGAGTGCAATTGCTATCTCCTGCAACACTGTACATCATTGCAAATCCAAACACATCGATCTCCGATATCACTTCATCAAAGAGCATGTGGAAAAGGGTACAGTTGAGCTTTATTTTGTTGGAACTGAGTACCAATTGGCGGACTTACTTACCAAATCCTTGGCACCATCCAGGTTTGCTAGTTTAGTTCATCAAATTGGTATGCGATGTTTGACTCCAGAAGATCTGGAAAAGTTTTTAAAACACAATTGATTGTCAAACATCAAAACTATCTTTTTAAATATTTCAAAAAAAAATAAATAAAAAAAAATAAATAAAAAATAAAAAAAAATTACAAAACCAATCAAAAACTCAAAAATATTTTGCTCATTTACCTTAAAATGCAAGTATAAACCACCTCTTTCAACACTAATTTTAGAAAAATATCTTCTATTATTTCAAAACAAGTGTTGAGGGGGAGGAAAAGTAACGTTTTCTATTTTTCATAAATATTTTGTAGTTTTATACTTGCATTTTACCAAAAATAAATACATTTTTTATATTAAAAGTGTTGATTCAAAAGGATTTCGGGTTACTCTCCTTGACCCAAAACCAATTAATTTTACCATGATCTAAGGTCGAGGGGGAGTACGACAAGTTGCTCTTATCATATCTTGGTGTTGACTAACGAAAGTTACATGTGCTTAAGTATTTTAGCATTTAAAATAAATGTTAGTTAAGGTTAAGGGGCTAAAAGTGTCAATACATGAAACTTATCTCACCACAGTCAAAACAAAGTTTGACCACACACATTAACTATTACTGCAAAACATTTACTACCCTCAACAACCATCATCAACGACCCACAATCATCAGACTAATCTGTGTACCAATCTTCAAATCTGTAAGTGTGATTATGTTTAGATCATTATAACAAACAAAGGTTTTTAATTTCATAACGATCCAACGGTTAAATCTTTCTAATCGATTAAATCTTTCTTAGGATTGTGCGTAGATTTTTTAACCCAGAAATTTGTTATGTTATGAATGATTTGATTGTTGGGATATGGTCTATGGTTGATTATTAACATGTTTGTGAACTCCAATCTCACCCAGAATCATCAATTGAGTGATTTGGATATTAGGGTTCATACGAATAGATTAGGGGTTCTTGATTGTGGATGTTTTGATAATGATTGATGATAGGGATAGCGTGTATTAGTGTTAAGGATCATATCCCAGTAGTTTAATTGCATCTTAATCGTCTATTGTTTTTGAATCAAAGGTTTAGGGTTCGAATGACACTAGCAGCTATGATTGTTTGATTGTGTGGTTAAAACTTGTTGTAACTTGGTCCATATGATCCTTAGGTTGATAGAATCATTTGCCCCATGCTTAATCATACCCAGAAACATGTTTGATTAAGATTGTGATTAGGTGTTCATGCGTGTTTACGCGTTAAAGTTGGATTTTGGCATGTTTACGCTTTAAATGTGTGAATTAAGTGTGTTGGGTTAATTATTGATCAGTGGTAATGTTTGTACACTTTCAGGAAACATACAACTCGAATTTCAAAGGTGAATTTCTCGAAAATGGCGTCTTTACGCGTTAAATGTTCATCCTACGCGTAAGATTGAATCTTACGCGTAAGATTCGACACGTGGACAAACTGTGTCTTGGATAAGACATAGTTTACGCATAAATGGAAATCTTACGCATAAGTTCTGACCTTACGCATAAGTCTAGAACTTACGCATAAGTCATTACCTACGCATAAGTTACGATTTACGCTTAAGGGTAATCCTACGCGTAACTTCAATTTCTACGCCTAAGACTTATCTTACGCTTAAAATTGATCTTACGCATAAGATTCACTTTACGCGTAATATTCTATCTTACGCGTAGCTTTTACACTTACGCATTATTTCTAAACTTACGCTTAAGTCAGGTTACGCGTAAAGACACCCACTTACGCGTAAACTTGTCAAAATCCAAAATTTTCTAAGTGTTGGGAAATTTTCCAAAGTGAAACTTCTTGTAAATGATAAACTTATGTTGTAACTGAATTGTTTTATGTTTCTACCAAGTAATATAACTCAAGTTGGTCATATATCAAAAGTTTTCACACACACAAAACCCCACTGATCAATGTAAAACATGCTAATCTATATGTACACATCTTAAATGAATGTCTATGCTAACATCATCAACAATTGCCATGTTTGTGTGTGTTTATGATCTATTCAGATGGCAGAACACAACGACATTCCATACGGACCAGAGCCTGAACCCATATGTGCATGGGAAGACACCTTTCCTGAGAACTACTCCAGAAAGATAGGAAAGAACAATCTGAGAGTCAACTTCAACAAAATTACATGCAATGAGTCTTCTTGCCTTGTTGCAGTAGATGCTCTTATCTATCACCCGTGCAAAGTTCTACTCACCAAATCTGTTGCAGTGGCATGCTTCTACATACATCAGTTTTGGCACACACTCCACTTGGACCTCCTTGAAGAATCCTTTACTTGTATGCTTCACATGAGACAAGTCACGGTCGACAAGGATCTTCTCCGTAGTGTTCTTGGACTTCTCGAACTTGAACCTAATGAAGAATACGACCAAGTTCCCAGTGAAGAAGAATTGATAGAATGGCTGAGAGATATTGGGTATGATGAGTCTGAAGGGGTAATGACTAGGCACTCTAAGGTCAATATCAGATTTCTTCCACAGCCTTGGAGAACTCTCTACATCACCGACTGGTCAAAACCACTACCGATGATTGGGAGGCCCAAGGAACCAAAGATCCCATACAAGTTCTTCTACAACACAAACTTGGAATTTCTGAAACTTGGCAGTGGTAATGAAAAGAAGTACGTTACCTCACTCGCCTTTCTCCCTGCAGCTCGATATCTCAACAATGCCATCGAAGAAGAAGCTTCAGCATTATTCGTTGACAAAATTGTTGAATATGACCGGAATGCTCTTTACGGCATACATCATTGGCCAAACAACCGGGCACAGTACTATCGAAGCAGCAGACTTAATCAAACGATGGGTGATGTAGAAAGTGAGCTGAAGATAGTCTCCATTCAATTCATCTCGACTGTCACTTTCTTTGGGTACCCCTTCCTCAGCAAAATCACACTGAAAAGACTTGATGAAAAGGAGTACGATATTTCCGAGTCTGACTTTCCACGACTACGTCTCAACGACATTGAAGACATGTACCTGCTCAAAGTTCAAGGAAAACTCTGTGGCTTACCTAAAGAGATGCAGCTTGCCTTTATCCAAGCTCTTCTAATCTTCATCAGGCAGATTGTCATAAGAGAAAGAGTTGAAGATCTTCAGTTGGGAGTAGAAAGTTACCAGAAGAAGCTCAATCTTACCAAACCAAACATGTTCGACATCCCCAACCTTCAACATGTGCCTCAGTACACCCTGCTCAAGCATCCTTTCGGGTTCACCTACCGCAGCATTAATGGTCGCAACTGCTTCATGGCTTACACCGAAGTTCAGAAGTTCTGTGATGAAACGTTAAAGTTCATCAGAGACGGCATCAAAAGCAGAGTAGATGACATTGCTTTGGGTAAATCGAAACGGTGGAATACGACAGAGGTTAGGGATGCCCGCAGATTCATATCAAGGATCGAGAACCGCTTAAGGCGCAGGGATCAGTTTCGAAGGTTGGAGAGTTATGTGGGAGGCAGACAGAAGTTTCCGGTGTTGACATTTCAGAGACCTGATTGGTAGATCATTGTAAGAAATTTGATTTGATTTGTCAATAATTTACTTCATAATGGCTTGTGCACGCATTACAGTGCACAACCCGAACTTGTAAAGAAAGGACCCTGAGGTACGCATCAGTGCCTCAATCCTAAATATAAGGAGCGAAGGCTTCTTACTTTTGAGTAGAATTAATCAAACATTTATGATTTTTCATAATTCTGCTCAAAAGGACAAGTATTTCACCTCAATAAGACCTAATCACTTGTTGAGGGGGAGCACTTGTCAAAACAAAATACTTTGCTCTAAATCAAAAGTTCTTGGTGAATCTCCCCGTAAGACTCAAAAAGCATATTTTAATCTAATGTTTGTCAAAAACAACATCTTATATGCTATTTTTGAGGGGGAGAAATGGAAAGTGATTAAAATATGAAAGTTAAAAGTTGCTGTAATGTCAAATCTCATGCGAGCTAGACTCAGTATTGACCCAGGAATTGACGAGATAATACAAGTTAGTAATATCGAAAGGACATATCCTCGACGGGTAATAACATCAAGTTAGTTACTAGAGCTAGTTGTCACCTAAAAGCTGACAATGCATCTCTTTAACTAACCACGTAAGCGTGTCTCGAAAAGGATATGTCTTAGTAGAAATGTACCGTCTCGAGAAGCTTTCTGTGAACTTGATCAGGCCGGGTAATAACTTCAAGCTAGTCTAACTAGTGATGTAAGCGTGTCTCGAATCGGTCTTGTTCACGGAAAGTGGATCAATTCAAAAGAGCTTGCTCCTCCCGCATGTGCAAATTTATTAAATACTTATGAGCACATGTGCAGGGGGAGCCCTTCAAAAGTGTACACAAAACTCTCAAAGTGTTAACCAAAATATTTGATTATCACAAACACTTTGAGAGATTTTCAATCAAAGGTTTCTTGGCTACTGTCGGAGTTATAAGGTGACTAAGATAGGAATATCCGTCCTATGATCCGCCAGAGCCGGAGGGATCTACCCAAGGACATCTCCCATAGTTAGAATTAGAAGTCCTTAGGTATGATACGAAAAAAGGAGAAATGAATGAAAGGGAAAGAAGGAGTTGAAGAATTAAAAAGAAAAGTAAAGAAAAGGGTGAAAAGAAATAGCCCTCCATATGTTCAACCTTAGGGCAGACACCGGGTTCAATACGTATGCTACTGGCAGTTGCAAAAGACAACACCGGTATTGAAGATTAAGCCGTCATGGACCCAGTGACGCAATGCACTAAACCTTCTTAACCACTCAAATTCTCTTAAAAGAGCTTGTTTCATTCTCACGGGGAACCTGCGTAACCTATCGACCCATCTATTAGAGACGGTTGATATTGAAGCAGGAGACTCATCCCCAGTCTCCGCATAGGAAACCTAGGTGTGCACTTATAGAGTCTAGAGCCATGAGATACATCAAAGATCTCTTAAGAACACTTAGTATTTCTACAACTGGTGTTCTACATCAATGGGCATCAGTTGTAAACTATCGAGTCCTTCGCAGATCTTAGCAATCTGCCGAGAACGTTTATGAGAGGATTACGTAAGTATTTCTCAATGATTGAACGGAAATCCTGCCAGGGTCAACATCAAACAGCCCTGACAGCAGGTCACTTCGGTAACCCCACAAGGGTTACGCTTAGTGTTTGCGGTGGTTCCATTACGGTCTACAGTCGTGGAGTGATCCCCAGCGACTCACCCAGTCATTGAGCTACTTAGTAGGTCTAGTAAGCTCCTTCGTGAGTATCTGATATGGGAACGGCCTGGATAAGGATTAGAAGGATTCTTCACAATATGCTGTTGATGAGCTCTAATTCCTTATCCGTAAGTACCGGTTGTTTTATTGCTAACTGTTTACTCGCAGGTACCTCATTTCCATGATGGTAGATTCCAACATGCTCATACATACATCTTGAAGTCAAAGAAAGCTCCCCCAAAAGATCTTAACAACACAAAGTTCAAAGAAAGATTCTACACCAATAAGAAGAATCTACAAAGTATAATGACAAAGATCTCAAAGCATGAAAAGGAACTTCTTGTTCGTAAAAGTCAAAGTCCAAAGATGTATGAGTATGTTGGAATGGCGGACAACCACCTCAGACGCAGGAGTGACAAACGGCAGACAACTTCATAAGTTATTCACTACATCATCATCAAAGAACAAAGACAAAGGGCAAAGTACTTTCATTATCATTCACTCATTTTGAAGACGTCTAGAGTTTTACATGTCACAAGTCAACGACAAAGATGAAGACGTCAAGCAACCGTGATGACCGACCCTTAGGGGGAGATTGTTGGGATCATACTTTAGTACTTAGTCAAGTCTCGGTCATTACATTTTGTAATAGGTTGCTTTAGTATTATTTATCATTATTGTTTAAGTTAATGGGCAACATGTAAAAGCCCATAAGGCCTTAAAGCCCACGAAATTAAGGATAAGGGAGGAAGGGAGTGTTGCCCTAACTCCTCCCTTATAAATAGAGAGCTTATGTTAACATTTCATTTGTTGGTTATTTGATTACCTTAAGGAAACTCTTGCACTTTCACCTTTTATATTGTCTCATAATCAACCAATCTCATTTCTCATCTTATTTCTTCTTATATCATACTTGTGTTTACTAAATGGTGACCTAACAGGTGAGATAGCGTTGGTAAAGGTATGGTGGGATTCTAAGCGTGGTATTGAGTTTACTTGGGAACGTGAGGATCAGATGTAATTAATGTTTGTTTTGTGTGTATCCATTATATGTGGTGTTTCCTGCGGTTACCATTTGGATTTTCTTTTGGTTCGAGGGTATCGTACCAACCTGTGAGAAGTTGTTTTGATCATTGGTGTTATTGATCGGGGAGTGTATCTATTTGCGTGTATCGTTGGAGTGACGAAATGTTTTCTATCGTGTGAATTCGGGTATTTAGTCGGTTCACATTTTTGCAATTCTTTCTTTGTGATTTTATGGTGTGGTATTTATCCGCTTAAAAATCCATAAATTTCCTTTTGCTGTTGTGAGTGGTGACTATAGTAGTTGAAATCTCGGGACGCGATTTCCCTAAGTGGGGGATGATGTAACAACCGTGGTTTTGGCAGGTCGGTTTGACTGATAATCTTGACTCGGTTGACGTTTGTTTGGTGTGTCTTACGTGTTTGAAGTGATATAGGTGAGTTTTAGCACTAAATCCCTTTGCGTAAATGGTTTTTATTGTGATTTGGAAAGTTTGGAATTTGGGAAAGTTCATTTTGATCACCTTTGTGGTGTAGAATGACTTGTGAAGTTTTGGTATTTTTGTGTTTTTGCGTAACGAGTTTTCGTTCATGTATTTGAGCATTAGCAAGTTATGAGGAGTTTGTTTTGATGTGTTATGCTTATATAAGAGTGTGAAAATCTATTTTTGGAAACTTTGTTTTGAAAATGATAATTTTCCGGTTTGTCGTAAAAACTGAGGTTTATCGCGTAAGATGTTAGGATTAGCTACGGGTGTTTATAAAATATAAAAGGTATGAGGTTTTGAGTGTAATAAATTAATTTAATAAAAAAATATATATATTTTATATATGTAAAAATCGGTTGGAAGAGGATAAGGGGGAAAGGAAACCCAATTTGAGTCCAAATATGACTCTTAGGCCCAAGGAATCCTAGTTCAACCCAAACAAGCCCAACCCCTACCCATATATATCAAAACCAACGACCACATACCCCTTTTTCCTGCATATTATGAACGACCAAAGCAAGAGGGGAAGGAGGAAAATTAGGGTTTATAGTTTTGAAGCTAAAAATCAAGAATCAAGGTAAAATCTTTAAACCCTATGTTCAATTGTTTGATTAATTAATCTAATTCATTTAATATTAATTATGATGGATCTGGGGTTTGTAAACTTCTGTAAATTAATTAATTAAAACATGTTGGGATCAATTAATGATAATAGTATGATGTGTGGTTAAGAGGATTGAGCGTAAAACATGTTAGTTATTGAATTAGGGTTTGGACAGAAAAGTAGTACTGTAAAGATGTGTGTGTAATTAATAGATGGTGAAGATTTAAGTCATGAATGTTTAGTCTAAATTGAAGTTTAATGAAAGAGCTTTCCAAAAAGTTCAGCCACGATTGATTTCAAGGTCGGGAAGTTGGTCTTTTGATTTTTCTTTGTTAAGGTGTCAAAGCTGTCAAACCGGGACAGATTTTGGGTAAAAGTTTGAGGGTGTTTTGTGGTTGTAAAAGTGGTATTTTGACTAGGCATTCTGGAATAGTTAAGTATTAGGTTATAATAGACTACCACGAAAAGGATTCGCGATAAAAACTTGTGGAAGTATTTTATGTTAATTGAAACTTTTTGGTGTCCGTTCAGACCCGAATTTGAGTAGTTGACAAGTTTGATTTTCTTTTGAGTATTTGTGTGTGTTATTGGTCCATGGCCTTCTGGGATTAGCTAATATGCTTATGAGAGACCATGGTAAATTTTTTGTGTGAGTTGTTGAGCTTTATTTGTCGTGATTTCATGTGGGCGAATGTACCCAAAAAATTCTGCGTTTTCTGATTTTAAAAGTGCAAGGGATTTAGTGAGTGTTAGGTTATGATAGTGGTTAGTATGGTGTCTAGGAGATCCATGGTGGGTCATATGAGTCTTAGACATCCATCATATGTGTATTACATGGGTTGTAGCTTTTAGCTTGACCTTGTGTAATGTGGATTATTTTTTGTGTGCTATAGATTGTGAGTTGTTTTTGTGGAAGCTGCGGAGTTTAAGGTGAGTTCATAGTCCCACTTTTTAACTTGTTTTAAACTTGGGATGGGAATGATGCTTGTTTTAAATGGTTTGAATTACTGTGATTATGTGTGTGTGTAAAAGATCTTAGACTTATAACGTTATCGTATGTATGCTATATGTGAATGATAATGATATGATGTGTGATTCTGTGTGGTCCAATTGGGAGGGTGCTTACCCTGTTGCTCGTACATACGACCTAATCAGAGAGTAGCAGCCCTACTCACTTTTATGCTGTGTGGTCCGATCGGAGGGTATTAATTTACCCATTTTATTTGGAGTGAGGGTCACGTTCCGGCCTGGTATGTTGTGAATTTGGATCGGTGGGCACGTTCCGCCCGATGGTTGCCGTATGTGTTATGGTTGCCTTGTGATACATGTAGCTTATATGGTAACTATAATTATTTGTCCTGCTATATTTTATAATCACAGTGATTTTGGTTGCCTACCGTGTATGAGTCTTAAACCTATGAATCTCACTAACATTATGTTGACGTTTTAAGCATCATTTTCAAGTGAGCTTTCTAAGGATAAGATAAAAGGATGTGGTTGGACGAGACCTTAGTTGCATTGGAAGTGGGTTATCTGTGCTTTTGGAGTTTATCATGTTGTTATCTTTTGGGTATTGTTATGACACTTTGTGTCTATACTTTGCCATTTTTATTGCATGTAGTTATTCTCTATATAGACACCATGTGTTGTGATGATATCCATGAAGTTACACCCTCGCGTTTCCGCCGTGGCGGCGTGTGACATGGTTGCCTTGTGAGTGTAAGTGTGTCTTAACCTATGAATCTCACCAACATTATGTTGACGTTTTAAGCATCATTTTTAGGTGAGCTTTCTAAGGATAAGATAGAAGGATGTGGTTAGACGAGACCTTAGTTGTATTGAAAGTGGTTTATCATCTATGTTTGGATTTATGTATTGTCTCGGATTTTGTTTTGGTTATTTTGTTTTGGGGTATTGTTACAACACCTTGTGTTTGTACTTTGCTCTATTTTTATTGCATGTAGTTACTCTCTATATAGACACCATGTGTTGTGATGATATCCATGAAGTTACACCCGCGCGTTTCCGCTGTGGCGGGGTGTGACATTAAGATCGTACGTAGGATCCGGTTCATTTTTACTTTGTAGTATCGTAAAATCCTAAGAGCATGATCGGGATTTTAACAACTATGCTTTTGATGATACACGATTGTTTAAGAAAGAAGTGTATTTAGCTAGATGGGGGGTAAAGTGGTATATACTGAATGGTGTATAAGCTCTTTTGCGAAAATGTTAAGAAGTCTTCCCACAAATATGAGGCAAGCAAAAAGCCTAGTTAAAAGGGACGTGAAACAACAAAGTGACACGTGGAATTGAAACTTAATATATGATGTCATTGACATTCAAAAACTTTTTAATATATATATAGATAGATTTTATAATTATATCATTTTAATGTTCATGTACTTTTTGTACGGTTCTCGTGATTATTAGCATAGTTATTAGACATGCACAACAAAAAATAAACACATAAAACTGTGCAGACAAAAACCCTAAGTATAGATCTACAAAACAGCAATATAACTTTAATCTAACACATATAAAAGGGTGTTTAGAAGACTTACTTGTTAATCCTGCTGTTTGTAAGCTTCTTTGCCCAACGTCTCATATCACGTCACGCCTAGAGCCAACGCCTTGGTCTATTGCGTAACGTGGATGTCACACCTCGTGCATTAGCACCACCATGGCGCGTCTTTTAGAACCATTTTTTTTCATGATGAATGCGGATAGTATTATGAAGTTAATATGTACTCGACCATTATTTCTGATGATAATAAATGTAACAAGAGGCATTTGTTAAACAGAAAACATTAAGATAAGAAAGATGACATAAAACGATAAAAAAAATGTATAAAACATATGGCCATTATGCGTAAAATATTAGGTAGTTAAAAGGTCATTACGTTTTGGTTAAATTAAGTGACCGGGGAGCAAATTAATCACTTGTTGCTATGAAAGTTCACTTGTGCCGATTTTGGGCTATCCAAAAAGGTAGTCGCCTTGGGTTTAGTCGGCTCGCAATGTCGAGTCAGAAACCAGGTAATCCAAAAGAAAAGAGTTAACTACATTTTTTGTCCTTGTGGTTTGGTGCAGATTGCACTTTTGGTCCATTTTTTCAAAAAGTTGTGGTTTTAGTCCAAAATCGATAGTTTCATTCCATTTTTGATCCAATTTTCTAATGAAGTTAGTTCATTTAGGTAAGTCTAATTGTAAAGTGGCAACATTAGTCCTTTAACCTAACTTTGTTAGCAACGTTAGTCCTTTATACCAAAGATCATTTGCAGTGTTTGCAACATTAGTCCTTTCAGTTAGTTAGTCCTTTAAAAAAAATCTAACAAAAAAATCGAAAAAAGAATGTTTTTTTTTTTCGAAAAAATATTTTTCCAAAAAAATACTTCGAAATTTTTTTTTTAAGAAAAAAAATTTCTAAATTTTTTTTTCTAATAAAAATTTTCTTAAAAAATCCGAAAAAAAAATTTTTAAAAAAAAAGTTTTTTGCTAAAAAAATAATTCGGAAAAAAAATAAGAACAAAATAACTATTTTTTTCTAAAATAAAGTTCTAATAAAAATGCGGAAAAAATGAAAAAAAAAATCATGATACGTGGGAATTGCGCACTCGCAACAGGTTTTACCTCTCAAGGGATCTCGAGAAGCTTATAACCCCCACCAGGCAGTGTACCTGATCGTTGTAGTATAGTATAGTGAAAAGTACCGGGGGATTGATCGTTCAACTCAGGAATAGTGTCGCTAGGATTAGAAAGCCTACTAAACTAGGTCTAGAGGTGAGGGATGATTCTTTTTGTATTTTTATATTTTATGGAAAGCAATTAAAATATCGGGTTTTGAAGGAGTGAGCAGAATTAGTTGCTAGCCAACTAACCCAAACTAATGCAATCAAAATAAAATAACAGAAATGAAAATAAAACTATTATACTAATGTAGAGGAAACAATAATGAGGAAAGTTGTGTTTACTTAGATTTCATTACTCCCTAGATATCTTTTACAGGTCGATTAGCTTGTTACAATTGCATGCATGATGGGTCATATTCCTTAATACTAGTCGTAGGGCCGTGTACAATATTCCCTAACTCTATAAGATCCTACTTCACTCCTATGTCGAGCCGTTAGAAGCTCCTAACATGGGATCATTAGAATTCTCTTACGCATTAAATACAACAAAAAATCATAGTACACCTCCGATCATGTTTCTTAAGACGTTCAAGCAAGTTACCAATGGAAGTCTGCTAGTTTTCTTAAGCCTAACATCGAATACAATCATCTGTAACAATTATAAACAAACAATCAACCCATAATCAACATCTAGGTTTCACTACATCTAAGCAAACACAAGAAAGATCTAGCCTAGCATGTTAAAGAGAAGACAAGCGTAAGATATAATCACACAACACATAGACATATTGAATGATTTAAATGAATACTTATCTTCAATTGAACATGGAAGAATCAAGGGGTTGACACCCTTGAAAAGTTGATAAAATTCGTCCTAGGGTTTATTCCCTCAAAGTTGCACACTAATGAATGAAATTTGAAAAACTATATATAGATATTACATCTTGATGGGGTCAAGTATTAGCTCGTGACGCCGTCAACTCGCCGCCATGATAAAATCGTATTGCCTATATCCATTTGTGACGCCGTCATGTGGAGAAATACTCTAGGCCGTCACTAGTAATTGGACCCTGACGGCCTTGGTGACGCCGTCAGGCCATAAGCTTGCAAACTCTCTGGGCCGTCACGTTATAAGTTCCATATCCACCTCTATTGTAACTCTTGACGCCGTCACGTGTAGAAGCTTGACACCGTCAGGTACTGTTCCATCAAGGAAATTTGAGACTTTGCCGTTTTCTTCACTTTTATGCTCCTGTTAGGAATACAATTATTCCTATAGAAGACTCGGTCACCTAATTGATGTAATAGCATTTAAGTTAGCTCGTAGTTAGTTAGTTTAGTTATTAGTTAGAATTAGTTTAAGTAACATCGTGGAAAAAGGACGGGTCTTTACCCACTGTATGCCTGATCCACAGCCTGGGTGTGGGCGTTTTTATCTTTCTTGTAGGAAACTATATATACCCCTCTCCACATGTGGAGAGGGTTGGTGCTTTCCATATTCTCAATCTAACCTTCTCATTTTTCTCTCATCTCTTTCTCTCTCTAGAAACACCCAACTTTTCTTTATCTCTCTAAACTTCCTTCCATTAATTCTATCATAAACACAAGAACCATACTAGTTAATATTCTGTTTATCCTACAATTGGTATCAAGAGCCATGGTTACATCTTAGGACTTGGTTTACTTGGTTTTTAGTATGGTTTTTGTGGCGTTTAGTTTGGTTCGATTGGTGTTTGCTATCATACACTTGCTCGTTCAAACTACTTGGTTAGACTTGTTTAGTGATTGGATTAGTCTTGGCTTGTATACCTTTCAAGTTTCTCTTTGGGCTGTTGGTGTTATTGGTAGTATATTTTGGTTAATACTTCTTGGCTGCGGTTACGTTTTGTTTCTTGGTTGCGTTTACTTTTCACGGGAATGACAAAAGCATGAAAGATACATATGTATCTTTTTGAGCTGGTCCAGCAAATTTGTATGTTTGCAATTTCGGGTAAAAGACAAAAACAAAGATAGTGACTTGCGATTACTACTCTTTCTTGGTTGAGTTTAAATATTTGTTGAGTTTAACTGGTTTTGTCTTATTGTTGTGATTACCCCTATCTTGCGTCTACTTCAATACCATATCAGTCATGCGTTTAATTCTCTGTACCCTTTTGCGTTTAACTGGTTCTGGTCCTTTTCTTGTGGTTAACTGATTCTTGCGATTATTTCATATTTCAAGGACTAGCGAGTAGCTCGTGGCTGCGTTTAACTCTTGGTTGCGTTTAACTTTCTAGCAGCTATTAGTTCATATTTCAAGAACTTGCGATTAAGGACTAGCTATTAAATTCAACTTTCAAAATAGAGTTTACTCTATATCTCCTGGTTACGACTAGTTCAAATGGTTGCGGTTAACTTCTAACAAACATGCAACCCTTCATTGATCCTGAACTTAAAAACATAATGAAAACAACAAGATTCGAAACCCTCAATCACCTCATCCAAATCCATACAAGAAACGAAAAAGGAAACTAAAAGATCTCAGTCCATCTCTTTGAAGAAACAATGAGTCGTTCATAGAACAAACCCACAAGAGACTTTCATCACAGATCCATTTAACGACAAGCTTACACTTCATTTGATATCATCTGAACTCTCTTTTAGAGCGTACAAGATCTCTTAGTTGTTCTACTTGGTACACGGATCAGTAAGGATCATTACTTTCAGAACAAGAATCATCATAGACCGATTTGAGAAGATTAACTTCTTTTTAATATACGAAAATTGAAAAGAAAGATTTAAACAAAGTTCTTTCATCTCCTTTTCCTTTCGGTTTAACAATAACAAACATAACCAATACCTTGAAGGACGAATCACTTACTTGGTTTTTGGGGTGGCTGCGTTCTGTTGACAAAAGAGAAGTGAGAAGAAAAAGTGTGACTGCGATTGTTTTTAGGATTAGGTTAAGTGAGTGTGGTTAGGGAGGTCTTATATAGCGTATCACTTGGGTTGGTGTTATTTAGTTAGTCGGACAGTAATTATTTGGTCGTGTATTATACACCTTGGGCCTAAATCTTTCTTGGGCCGATAAGTTTAATTAATCTGACTCGGGCTTATTTATGTAATCTTGCTGGACTGGACGATTTGGTGGACGAGATTTGGGTTTGTATTACTTGAGGAGTGCATCAAGGGACGAATTGTAGACTAATTACAAGGAACAAATGTTTTTTCATATTTACGAATGACTTGTTGAGTGATATTTCCTTGGGCAATTTTAAACTCAATTGGAGTTGTTTTTGTCGGGTTTATTGGATATCACTACGGCACTTATTTGGATTCACTTAAACCCATTTCGTCCAAACCTTACATATAAAACCCTTGTTTTCATACCCTTATTTACCGAAGAATTAGGGTATATAACAAACAATCACCACTCATAGCACACAATCACTAAACCAAACCCACCAGTTGTCATAACACTTTCATGCAATCATCTTTTCACAGTTTATTCTTGATTTTGTAAAATCCCGTGAAAGAATCTATTTCTCGGTTTAAATCATAGAATTGTAAAGTCCCGTGACGTTCACAATCACGTCTACTAATTCAGATTCGGTTATCACTGAGATACTCAAACTGTATGACATGGATGATAAACATATGACTCTCAACCTTGTACAACCAATAAACGTGTTTGATTATGGTATTGCTAATATGGAATCGTCGTGCTCGAATTCTCAAGTTGAAGAGTTTCATCAGTCACTTAAATTGCTCGATAATGCAAAGGATTGCAGCATTGAATGTTTTCGACAACTTCATTCACACCTCTCGATACTTTTAGAGGGAACTGGATTCAAGATGGGATTCAAACGAGCATTTGCAACACTCTTTGGTCAAGATGTTCAGAATTTCACAGATACAATGATTCTTAACTTAGATCAATTACAACAACAACTTGACCAAGGAGAATCTTCCAATATGGGATCCATGGCTGCCCTCTGTGTGATCAACAAACAACTGCATAAGTTCATCGATTCGAAATTCACTCTGGTTTATGACTATGAAAGTCAGATCCCATTAAAGTGTTTTGCTGATCACACGGGAATTGAGGTTGACACGTTCAGAGACACATTACTCCAACTCATGGGTAATGTTAAGAAGTACATTGAGGAAAGAGCACAACACAATCTTAAGTATGATGACAAGGTGAAGGCATGTCGGGTGCAATCATGTGATGGTATTGGTAATTCGGGTAAAGTATCGGATGTTGGATCAGGTGCCACGATATGCAAAGGATCAGAGACTGATACGCTTGACACCACCTGCAGTTCATTGACTCTTGTTACAAATGACATTGTAGGATACTCAATAATAACATATATGGTTCTTGTGATTAAGGATCAAATAGTAATAGGAGAAGTAGAGAGAGGAAGAGAGTTGGGAGGATTCCCTAGAGAGAGAAAGAGTACAGAGAAAAATGAGAATGTTAGATTAAGGTGAATGGAAGCTCCAACCCTCTCCACATGTGGAGAGGGGTATTTATAGTTTCCTACAAAATGCCCACACCCGGGCTGTGGATCAGGCATACAGTGGGTAAAGACCCGTCCTTCTTCCACGATGTTACTTAAACTAACACTAACTAACTAATATATAAACTAACTACGAGCTAACTTAATGCTTATTACAATAATCAGGTGACCGAGACTTTTACATGAATATTTGTATTCCTAACAATCTCCTCCTAAGCGAGGTCACCTTTGAAATTAAGCTGTTTGGTCTTTAAGCATTCTTTAGTCATTGTAGCTCGTAGGTTCTGATTCTTCACTTTTCTGCACACTTTGTACTTCAAGCAAACGAACTTGTGATTTGAGTTCCTTTGAGATATGTGATCTTTGAGCTTCCTTTGAGATCATCAGCCACCGTAAATCTCCAAGCTCATCCTTAATAGTGTCGCCTTCATGTGATGTAGTGACTTTAGGACCATCATGCTCACACCCTTCTGGATCTGGAGACTTTACATTAGAGTTGTGGATCAGGAGACTTTTTCATCAGAGTTGCGGAAACGTTGTTGGTAGTCTCTCAACATTTGTTATAGCAAGTCTCTCATCTTCATTGATAGTGTGGAGGATATGTGAGCAAGAGGTATGGATTGACCCGATTCAGCTGGAAACTGGAACCATCAACGCCATCTTTATATGTGTCCCTGAAATAAACCATTTATCAATAAAGATAGAGAATGAACATGGCTTTGTCATTCATTCTGCGAGGACAGACTACCCTCCAGTTTTGTGAAAACCGACCTGTGATCAGGTAGAGTCTCTTTTAAAGAAGACTATCCTTGACAGGAATTTCCAGCTTGTAGTGATGAATTTTCCAAAGAAACCACTTTGAAATCTTCATACTTAGCATGTTCTCATATCGGAACGTCTCAAAGCAGACAGCACGATAGAGTGAATCGGTGAATTGATATTCACGGATTGATGAAAAATTGATTTATAGAAATCACTCGTGTGTCCTATGATAAACATTTTTGAGACACAACGAGAGTTTTATACTTAGAATCACATTTCCATCATAAATACTTTTGTTTGAAAGATATTACACAATCAATGTGCTCGAAAAATTAGTTTGTGAGCACATTGAAAGGTTTTAGCAAAAGTATCCGTCAATCCATATCCTGTGTAGAAAACTAGAAGGGGGGGGGGGTTGAATAGTTTTGCGTCTTTTTCGTTTTAATAAAAGTTTACTTTCCAATAATTGATGGTAATTTGTAAAAACCTTTGAAGCTAAAGTATAGATACAAATTAATTCACATAAATACTTCTTATTTAAAGTGTTAAATAGAATTCATAATTTCATATATCTCACTTAAATATAAGTTTGTATTTATATGTGTATATGTGTTTTAATGATTGTATATACTTTAATTTACTAATGTATAATTAATGTTTTGAATGGAACCTAGTTTGATCTTTATGTAAAACCAATATATGCACAACACACAATAATAATAATGTACGAGAAGGCAAGTAAGTAAACAAGTAAAGAAGGAGGGATGGAAAGATCAAACCGAGAGACAAAGGATTTATAGTGGTTCGGCTACAAGGACACCTTCCTTGCCCTACTCCACTCCCCGAGCACCGAACTCGAGAGTTTTCTTCACTAAGTCAATAACCTCCCTTATGGCGGAGAAAACCGTACACACCAAATGCTTACACCAATTAACGACACAAAGCAAGATGTCGAGTTCTAATCGTAGCTAGAACCAATCTCACACCAAATAACACACCACAATTTCTTCACACCTTTGACTTCTTCAATAAGTCTTCACACCACTAGTATCTTCAAGCCTTCACAAAATTCTTCACAACTTCAATGTCTTGCAACTTCACAACTTCAAAGCACCAATGTCTTCACAACTTCAAGCCAATAATAACTTTGCACCTTCAAACCACTTGAGTCTTCACAACTTCAATCAACTAATGTCTTCAAGTCTTCTCCACTTGAAAGCTTCACTTTCTTCACTACTAGTCACTATTGCCACTTTCTCATATCTTCACTATTATCCAACACTACTTCTTCACTTCAACTTCCACTACACACTTACAATAATTCTAGATTCTACAACTAAATCTAGCAAACTAATACATACACCTTATTCACCAAAGTATGAAAGATCAACAAGATGAAATAACCAAACAACTTAGATAGCAAGATGATACTAAGTTGTAATACTTCTAGTAGAAGTATTCTTCTCTTTGCACTTGAGTGTTGAGGCTTGAATCACTTTGAAACAAAGATCAAAGTATATAAGATCAAAGGATTTTTAGAAGATGGAGAGGGATGTTTAGATCAGAAAAATTTTAGTGCAAAAAGGTGAGAAAAATGTGTAAAATGATCCAGTATTTATAGGGCCAAATTTTACTGTTCGGGAGTGTGCCGGTCCCCTTAATTATAGGCCGGTCCCATTAATCATTAAGGGGGCCGCCTAGTAAAATTAAGGGGGCCGCCCTCCTGAACGTTTGAAAAGTTTTTCTAGATAAAATTTGCCCTTTTTGGTTGGAAATTTGAAATCATATTTTTGTGGTTTAATATAGCATTACCAAAAGTGATTTACAAATATATTTAAAATGTTTATATCATTTTAAAATATGTTATGTCTTAAGACAAAATTTCCTTTGATCTTGTAATACATTAAACACTTTGTTTATCCATACCTTAAGTGATTTAATGGTAAAAATGCGTATTTACCACTAAATACTTGTTTATGTCATAATCTTTGGTTTGATAAGTTTTCATTTTGTGATTATCAAAACATAGAGATATCGAAAGATATGAATAACGTTTTTCGTCATTTATTTATATCAACAATCTCCCCCTTTTTGATGATTACAAAACCTAAACTCATTAAATCCAAAAATTAATTTTTAGACAAGTATTTAGTGAGTTTATATTCACTTCTCCCCCTTTTTGTAAAATCAAAAAGGTTTAAGCCAAAAGAAAGGAAGCTCCCCCTTGATG
Organism: Artemisia argyi; assembly: GCA_030686995.1. Taxonomy (NCBI): domain Eukaryota; kingdom Viridiplantae; phylum Streptophyta; class Magnoliopsida; order Asterales; family Asteraceae; genus Artemisia; species Artemisia argyi. Next base: position 31,468,363 of record CM060678.1, read on the forward strand.
TATGCTCCTGATACGGCGAAAAATGATCCGTTTTTAGGGGGTCATTTAAGCCCGAATTCGAATTTATTTGATCAAATATTGCCCTAAATCGTTCCTTTTGTGATTTTAGGTACTTGGAGAGTGAATTCTGGAAAAGAAGCCATTTTGGACGTTTTTGGAGCATAAAAGTGAAGAAAACGGCAAAGTCTCAAATTTCTATGCTGGGAACAGTACCTGAAGGCGTCAAGAGTTGTTCTTGACGGCGTCAAAGTCCCAAGAATAAAATACCGTGGTTGGTGACGGCGTCACCAAGGCCGTCACCAAGGCCGTCACGTGTAAACTTGTCAAAACTTGCGCGCGGAGTAGCTGATATTGTTTTGGTCATAACTTTTGCATACGAACTCGGATTTAGGTGATTCAAAAGCCCACGCGAAGAGGACGAAGAGATCTAAAATTTGGTGAAAAAATGGTCTTGACAGCGTCAAGAGTACGGGCTGACGCCGTCAAGAAGGGCCGACAGAAAACATGCCTATAAATATAACATCATAACTTCACTTTTTGTAAGCCCTAAACCCTAAGGTCGATTCCTGGGTTTAGGTGGGTGTTTTTCCAGCAACTTAGAGGGTTTCAATCACTCCATAAACATCATGTATTGGTTTGATGATTCTATCTCAACTATGTCTTTCATTAGTTTTGTTGATTGTCTTTCTTTGATTATGTTTTGCTAAATCACCTTGTGTCTACTTATGATTATGTGAAACTTGTATATAATTGATTAGATCTCATTGATTTCTTGTTGATGTTGTGTCTATCTCCATCAATTAAGGCGTGACAACTTCAATAGATCTAGTTGGTTTAGTTTATAATCCTTGTTTCCTATTGATTCTTGTTTTGATTGAATGATTTATATGTTAGGCTTAAGAAAATTGGCAGATCTCCAAATGGTAACATGCTTGAACGTCTTAAGAAACATGAACCGAGGCGTACTAGGTCTTTATTGGTTGTATTTAATGCATGAGCCACTGTTTACAATCCCTATAGTTGTGCTGGGCATGGTGTAGGAGGAGATAAGAGCTCATAGAATTGGGGAGTTATGTATGCCACCCCATGAATGGTATTAAGGAATACAACCCGTCATTTAAAACAAGGTTACAATTCAATAGGTAGGATTGGATAGCTAGCAAGGAGTAACATATCACGGGTAGACATGCTTCACTTATCTTGTAGAACCTTAGTTTAGTTTTCTTGTTAATTAGTTTAAATAGTAGCTTTTGGGTTAGTTGATTAGCAACTAATTCCGCCCATTCTCCCAAAACCCGAGATTTTTACTTGCTTTTCATAAAATATAAAAATACAAAAAGAATCATCCTTCACCTTTAGACCTAGTTAGATTAATTTCAATCCTAACGACACTATTCCTAGCTGAACGATCAATCCCCCGGTACTTGTCACTATACAATACTACAACGATCAGGTACACTGCCTGGTGGGGGTTGTAAGCTTCTCGAGATCCCTCGAGAGGTAAAGCCTGTTGCGATTCCCACGCATCAAGTTTTTGGCGCCGCAGCCCGGGGAATAGTTATTGTTTAGGTTGAATTTGATTTTTAGTAGGTCTACTCATTAGATTCCTTTTTAGTGAGATTTTTATTTTCTTTTTATTAGCTTTCTCGTAGTCTATCTTTTCTTTGTGTATTTGTTCGTAAAACCTTTCCATTGACTCTTCCGCTCACCACTATGGAGAACGCGAATCCACCATACTACCGACCACGAAACCCATTTACTCCTAATGACATCTTGATGTTCAAACAATATCAAGATGAACCTATTTATGATGCATGGACTCGTTTTAAAAATTTACTACGAATAGTCCCTCATCATGGTTTCGATCTATGGTACCTAAATCAAATCTTTTACTATAGTGTCCACCCGTATGACCAAAGGTACATTGACGATTTTGCCAACGGGGACCTTAGGGAATTAAATGCTGAAGAAGCATGGGATGCCATAGAAGATTGTGCCCAATATTATTATAGAGTAGACAACCCGACAAACAACATCACAAATCAATCAATAACGAGTTTGAAGGAGCAAACAGGAAGTTTGTCTGGGGATGATTACTTAGGGATACCTGCGTGGATGTCACCTAAAGTCATAGTACAAAACAAACACATAGGTAATCTAGGTACAATGGAGGATGAGGTGGACAATCCAAGCCCACAAAGTACCCCACAAGTCCTACCATCATTTGAGGCACATACACCGCCCGTGACTTACCCGGAAGAAGTAGATGAGACTATAGGAACCCCAATTGAGGTAGAACCCTTGGACCAAGCACCACTAGAGGATATAGGTTTGAACACTTGTAGTGATAACCTTACTCCTAGTTCTAGGGAATTTCCTAATGTTGATGAACCGGAACCTCAACCTTTGCACAACTTCCCATCCTTAGATTTATTTCTAGGAGACAAAAGAGGAACCGACCCACCCATCAACCCATATTATCCGGGTAGTTTTAGGATGAAGGAAGCCATTCACTCACCCCCTTCACCTCACGTGGCATATTTCCACCCTAAGGGTATGTATCACTACTTCCACCCACACTTAATCCTAAGTGTAGGGAAAACCTCCCCTATTTTCATTAAATAAGGGTAGAGTCAGGCTCGTGACTCGAACAAAAACAAGCGCTTGTTGGGAGGCAACCCAACCCATGTTTTTAATTGTTTGATGTTTTTATTTTATTTGTTTGTTTGTGTCATATATGCTTAATCATAGTTGTTTAATTTTCATGTTTCGAATAATTTGTGAAAATGCTTTATTTTGTTTTTAACCTCGTCTTAATTGCATATAAAGGTATTTTACAAAAAGATAAGTGTAGGGAAATTTATATCTTGTTAAAAAGAACTAAATTCGAACATGAAAACTTCACAATTCATGATTAGCATATATTTTATCTTGTTTGTGTGTCAATAATTGTGGATATGTTTTATGAGTTCCTATTTGTAATTCATTCCACAAGTATCCTATCCTTTTGTTGCTTTGTCTTGTTTCTATTTCTAAGTCTGGAATTACATCTAGTTGTGATCTTTGTTCGGTTTGATGCTTTGGTTTTTGTGTTTGTTGATTACAGGACAAGAAGATGATTTACATTTCTGGAGGGAAGCTTTCAACGTTTGTCTTCTTGGAGGTAGATTTAACCATGTGGTCACATTATCCACGGTGAACGAATCAGGGGAGTATTAGTTTCTTTCATTCTTATTTATTTACTTTTACATCTTTTATCTAGAACATTGGGGACAATGTTCGGTTTAAGTGTAGGGAGGGTATATTAGAAACTATTACTCCACTTGGTTTTTGTTTTGTTTAATAGTGAATGTGTAATAAAACTGAGAGAAATATTTGTTAGGGCAATTTTAGCACCAAATTTAAAATTTTTTGCAACATGTAGGAGTGAAACTTTAGTCTTAATAAGCGTCTCATGGATAGGAGTTGTATGACTAGCACAAAAAACCATACCGCTCAAAAATTTCCACCCCAAATATGTGAGGTTCGCCCTTAGATCTTTAGGAAAAAGCATTCATTGTTGGTGCTTATGAGTGTACCGGTAGTATTTAGATTCTAGAACTTGTGATAGCGATGCATCCCGAGACCGCTAGTGAGACTACATTCGTGTAGTTAGGATTTACTACATGATAAGAGGCATTAGGATAACCCTTGTTCTACACCTGTAATATAATTACATTGACTTCATAGGTCAAGTAATTCTGTCACACCCTTAGCGTTGTACTCATTTTTAGTACACGAAACCCCTAGTACACCCCTCCGAGCCTATCTTTTCGTTTCTAACTTTAAGCATTTTACTTAAAGGAAGAATTTGTTTACAATCCACCCCAAATGTGCAACCAAATCGCCTTAGCCTTCCTTGTATGCACTCATCTTTAGTGCATTATTGTTAATTGTTTAAACCCTTTGTTAGTTGTCTAATTGATTACATGGTTGCTAAGTCGAGTCATATCTTGTACATATTATTTTGGGACGATTGGGACTCATGGGTAAAGTACTATTGTAATGGAGTAATGGGGATGATGTCAATTATTACCCCTATATGTGCGTTAATATTTAAAAGTACTCCAAGTGTTTTGATTATCTTGATTCGAGTCATTAGAATAGTTGATTGTAAAGTATGTAAAAGCTCAAGTGTAGGGAGGAAACGAGCTCCCTTTGATGTATTGTTTTGGATGGTAGAGTAAGAGTGTATGCGGAAAAAAAAAAAAAAAAAAAAAAATCGAAAAAAAAAGAGAAAAAAAAAATAGAAAAAGAAAAGAGAAAAATATACGGGCTACCATCCGTTTCTTTTATTTATGTTTAAGTCAAATAGTGTCTTGAAAATCCAAAAAGAGTTGTGGTTAGTTTAAGTTGAGTCGAGTCTTGGCTTAGCAACGCCTCTTTGTACATGTAGTTAACTAAGACAATTGACTTGCCACCAGTAAAATATCCGTTTATCTAACAAAACCGTGTTTTCCATATCCCCTACACCTAACGTTATAACCCTTTAAAAGACCTCTTTGATAGTTTATCCTAGGTGCTTACGCCAAGTGGTGAAGGTTTGATCCTTTCCCAAGCCTATGGTAATCTATTTGCTATGACAGGTAGAGAGTGATATTTCTCCATTTCCAATTATAACATATAAATTTACAACACCCGAGAGATGAGAGTATCCAAATACTTAATGTGAGGTGCTAGTGTATAATTTCCGTGCTTGTTTTGACTAAGGTGGAACAATCATTTGTTGTAATTACTTTTATGTTAGTGTTAAATGACCCCTAACTTGTATTTTGATTGGTGGAAAAGCTCATTTGCTTGAGGACAAGCAAATCCCAAGTGTAGGGATATATGATAAGGCGAAAAATGATCCGTTTTTAGGGGGTCATTTAAGCCCGAATTCGAATTTATTTGATCAAATATTGCCCTAAATCGTTCCTTTTGTGATTTTAGGTACTTGGAGAGTGAATTCTGGAAAAGAAGCCATTTTGGACGTTTTTGGAGCATAAAAGTGAAGAAAACGGCAAAGTCTCAAATTTCTATGCTGGGAACAGTACCTGAAGGCGTCAAGAGTTGTTCTTGACGACGTCAAAGTCCCAAGAATAAAATACCGTGGTTGGTGACGGCGTCACCAAGGCCGTCACGTGTAAACTTGTCAAAACTTGCGCGCGGAGTAGCTGATATTGTTTTGGTCATAAATTTTGCATACGAACTCGGATTTAGGTGATTCAAAAGCCCACACGAAGAGGACGAAGAGATCTACAATTTGGTGAAAAAATGGTCTTGACGGCGTCAAGAGTACGGGCTGACGCCGTCAAGAAGGGCCGACAGAAAACATGCCTATAAATATAACATCATAACTTCACTTTTTGTAAGCCCTAAACCCTAAGGTCGATTCCTGGGTTTAGGTGGGTGTTTTTCCAGCAACTTAGAGGGTTTCAATCACTCCATAAACATCATGTATTGGTTTGATGATTCTATCTCAACTATGTCTTTCATTAGTTTTGTTGATTGTCTTTCTTTGATTATGTTTTGCTAAATCACCTTGTGTCTACTTATGATTATGTGAAACTTGTATATAATTGATTAGATCTCATTGATTTCTTGTTGATGTTGTGTCTATCTCCATCAATTAAGGCGTGACAACTTCAATAGATCTAGTTGGTTTAGTTTATAATCCTTGTTTCCTATTGATTCTTGTTTTGATTGAATGATTTATATGTTAGGCTTAAGAAAACTGGCAGATCTCCAAATGGTAACATGCTTGAACGTCTTAAGAAACATGAACCGAGGCGTACTAGGTCTTTATTGGTTGTATTTAATGCATGAGCCACTGTTTACAATCCCTATAGTTGTGCTGGGCATGGTGTAGGAGGAGATAAGAGCTCATAGAATTGGGGAGTTATGTATGCCACCCCATGAATGGTATTAAGGAATACAACCCGTCATTTAAAACAAGGTTACAATTCAATAGGTAGGATTGGATAGCTAGCAAGGAGTAACATATCATGGGTAGACATGCTTCACTTATCTTGTAGAACCTTAGTTTAGTTTTCTTGTTAATTAGTTTAAATAGTAGCTTTTGGGTTAGTTGATTAGCAACTAATTCCACCCATTCTCCCAAAACCCGAGATTTTTACTTGCTTTTCATAAAATATAAAAATACAAAAAGAATCATCCTTCACCTTTAGACCTAGTTAGATTAATTTCAATCCTAACGACACTATTCCTAGCTGAACGATCAATCCCCCGGTACTTGTCACTATACAATACTACAACGATCAGGTACACTGCCTGGTGGGGGTTGTAAGCTTCTCGAGATCCCTCGAGAGGTAAAGCCTGTTGCGATTCCCACGCATCAGCTCCCCCTCATTTGAGGGCACCAAGGGTTCGAGAAAAGGGATTCTTGCAAGAAAAATATTAGAAGCACAAGCAAACACATATATTATAATACTAACAAGTAATAAGCATGGCCAAAAAAAATAATGAGGAACACATATTAAGTCATTCATTGATAGAAAATGATTATGTCAACCCATAATCATTGTTACAAAAGCCATAAATATAGAATACTAAGATTAAGTATAGCATCCTATTGTGCTAACAAAGAGTGTCACCAAACTTTCTTGAATCCCAAAATGGTTGAAATGCTTTATTTGAAAATGAGAAACATAAGCATATATAATGCTTGGTGGTTTAGTGGAGATAAACTTTTGGTTGCATGGATGTTGGTGAGTTTGGAGATGTGGAACTTGTAGGTGGTGGGTTAGAAATAGGGTTTGTTGATTGAGGGTTTTGATGTTGTTCAAGTGATGATGTTTGTTGAGATCTTGTAAGAAGATACTCAATCCAAGTGAAGTGCTCATTCAAGGCAATGGTTTGTTGTTGAAGGAAGATGCAACAAGGGCAATTGTTGACATGCTTCTCAACTTGGTTGATGTTGTGTGGTGATGATGGTGAGCTTGATTGGGTTGGATCCAAATTGCGTTGCGCAAGATGTAATGCTAAAAGAGCACTAAGCTCATGAGCCTCTTTTAGCTCCTCAACGAACTTCAAGTGTTCGGAGGAAGGTGATGATGGTGAAACATGATGGTTGTCTTGGGTGAAGGTTTGAACATGCAACATAGGAATGGCATGTGAGGTTGTAGGATGTGGTGGTGGTACTCTTGGTGGTGAAGACATGGTTGAGCTTGGGTAGTCATGAAAACATGAAATGGGTGGAAGAGGTTCTCCAAGAGTGAGTGGTGTTTTAGTTGAATGAGCAACATGTGAAGTATTGATTTAAAGATTAGGATTGATGTTTTGGGATTGAGCATGCTCATCATAAGAAGAAGCATGAATGAGGGAATGAGTGGGTGATAGGTTGTGAGATGAATCATTATTGTGGGTTTGAGGTTTAGTAGTTGGTTGACTTGGAACAACATCACTTGAGTTATGACAAGAATCAAGTTTCCTCCTCCAAACGGGTTTGACGGAGATCCTTGCGGTTCTTGAAATCTTAGGTTTTTGGTTGTTGGGAGATGACATGTTTGGGTGTGATGGCATTAATGATGGGAAGAGGGTATTTATAGTGTATGAGAAATGTGGTTTAGGAAGGTGAATTTTGAGGGATAACATGGGACAAAATATGTTTGTGAATTTTGGGAAGTATAGGCTGAAATGGGTCAAAAAGTGATAAAGAAAACAGTATCCCCGACCATCAGATGGCCGGTCCCCTTAATTAGGGGCCAGTCCCCTTAATCATTAAGGTGGCCGCCTTATATAATTAAGGGGGCCGCCCATCTGGTGATTCCCAGAATGCCAGAAATGGATTTTTGGCAGAAAATTTTCAAAAAGGTTGTGTTTTTGGATTTGGATTCAAGTAAGTTCAACTCTTTGAGGCAATATAGGGCATACAATTCATGAATGTAGAGAGTGATATAGAAATAATTGAAATAAGAAATAAATTTCTAATAATCATGCTATCTATTTATTTATCAATTAAGATATGCAATTAAGGAGGCAATAAGGCAAATAAGGTAAATGAGCAACTATATGAAAATGATAAAACTTAGCCTAGAGCAAACATGTTGATGATTGTTAACAAGTAACACATAGGTGGATATGATTATATGGACTTCAAGACTTGTTACAAACAAGATCCATATGGGCAAGTCATGATTCTCATGAAATGATTTGATTAAATTGTGAATGTCATTTCCAATAGAAGTGTATGACACATGTGAGAAAGTTAAATGTGTTTTAAGCAAAACGTTTTTAGTTTTATTCAACAATGTTTTGAAGTAAATTCAAATGTGCATTACAATAACGTGAAGAAAAAAAAATTAATCTTGTTTTTTATTAAAATAATGGTTATGAAAGAAGTTTTAGTTAAGTAAAGAAATATTTCATTCAAAAAGAGAGAAGTTTTGAACATGATGTTTTGATCATGATAATCAAGAAGTTGCAAGTGAAGGATTTGAAATGGAAGCTTGTCATTTTCAAGAGAATCAATTAAGCCCATTGTCACACATAGTCATCTTTAATGATACCTAAAGATATTAAATTGAAATGATAGATACTTATGATCTAAATGCAATAGGACAGGAAGGAGCAAGGTAAATAGTTCATGGATACAAGATAGACATATATATATATATATATATATATATATATATATATATATATATATATATATATATATATATATATATATATATATATATATATATATATATATATGTGTGTATGTATATGTATATATGTATACAAGGAACATCATAATATCAAGTTGCAAACAAATATCAATTATAATGCATCTATTAATACAACTAGTAAGATCATATAGCTTAAGTGGAAGGGTTCTACTATAGATCATAGAAGATTTAAGAAAAATGATAATAGACTAAACAACAAGAAGGTTAATAATGCTAATATCATGTATGCATATATTAGTGTTAATAATCTAAAAGCATGGCAACTTATCAGTTAAATCATATTCACACACTAATTAAAACATTCTAAAGTATAATGTAACATTGACAAGTTTTTGAAAAGAAAACTTATCTCAGGTCCAGCTTTTCAAAAAGAATGGGCATGACGGTGAAAGAAGAAATCTTAAGAGCAAGTCCAAGACATGTCGAAGTAGCCAAGTAATATTCCCATGGATTGAAATCAAGGAAACTAGATCCGAGATGCTCAATCGATTACACCAATCATCACAAGTCGTGAAGGTTAAAAGAAGTAGTACTTAGGAGGCTTCATCTTGAAATAGTAACGGACACACCATGATACCAATACTCCAAGAGTGAAGAGCAAAATGCCGAGACAAGAATAAATCCGCAACAACGTCATAGGCGAAACATTTGTAGAAAGTGAAACAATGTGATAGAGACCAATATCCGTCAAAGGTAATAGAGCGAGATGAGTAAATCAACACGTAATAGACTCTTCATTCGTTAATTACCTAAACATGATAAACAGCTTGGTACCCAGATTCTCATGGGTCCTAGTTGGTTAGATGAGAACATCCATTGCATTTGAATGCACATGATGTGGATGTCGTCGATAAGTACAAGAATTCATCAATAGTTTGTTTTAATTAACAAACAATTACTTTCTTGACTAGAATAATAAGTAATGAATGTTAATAGTATTAGTTCTAAATTTATTCACTAGATTTAACAAATTTTATTTGTTTTAATGCATTTGTTGAAGGATCATTTACGATAAATCCTAACCCGGTTTTATCATAAAATGGCTTTTGAATGTCGAGAAGATATTTTAAAGATTTAGAGCTATTTTAGAATTTTGCCAATGTTTTTGCTTTTTCATTTTCCATTTTAATTTCATGTTTGTAGTCTCGACATTTTTTACATTCAAGATCGATTTCAATATTACTTTTAAGTCTAGACATTTTATCTTCTAAAATGATTTCTTTTTCAAAGTTGTTTTCAGCGGATGTTGAAAATTCGTTCTTAAAAATAATTTTTGAGTCAATGTTGCAAAAATGTTTGAAGTTGTTTTCCATTTTTAAAAATTCTAATATAAATTGATCATAACAAAAATGTTCAGTTTTGAATTGTACCTTCTTTGTAGTTGTACATTCCTCACATGCTATACGGTGATCAATTTCATTTTCCATGTCGCTCCATGTTTTGTTTGTAGTTTCACTTGGATCTAGAAACATGTAGTTCTTGCCATCAATACTTGTGTTCTCATTTGTTTGAATATTCTCATAAGCCGTATTATCATCGTCTTCTTTGCACTTGTTGCACCATGATTTATTCACGCTCTTTCTTTGGATTTGGCTCATGTATTCTTCGTTGTAGATACCTTCAATGCTCACATTTGAACTAGTAGTACATGTATTTATTTCAACTAAATATTTATTTACTAAATTTTCTAGATTAACTATTTCTTGTGCACTATCAAGTTTATCATCTTTGGTTTTACATTTCTCTTGGTGAATCTTTAAAAGACATTTCCAAATATCATTTGCCGTTTTACAACGAAATAATCTTTCATATTTAACTTTTGGTAGAGTTTTGAAAATAAGTAATTTGGCTTTAGTGTTTTTGTCAATATTAGTTTGAAGATTATTATATTGATTTTCAAACTCTATTTTGGTTGGTTTAAGATCACCAATTGAAATGATATGCCAAAGATCAAGATCTATTGATTTCACATAGTTTTCAAATTTGTTTTTCCATTCAAGAAAATGATCATTTTCAAATAACGGTGGTTGTTGTGCAAATTTCCCTTCTACATATTTTTCAAATTCCATTGATCGTTGCAAGTTTTAAAATACAATCTATTTTAGAAATCTTGCTAGACGTCGCTCTTGATACCAATTGTAGAAAACTAGAAGGGGGGGGTTGAATAGTTTTGCGTCTTTTTCGTTTTAATAAAAGTTTACTTTCAAATAATTGATGGTAATTTGTAAAAACCTTTGAAGCTAAAGTATAGATACAAATTAATTCACATAAATACTTCTTATTTAAAGTGTTAAATAGAAATTATAATTTCATATATCTCACTTAAATATAAGTTTGTATTTATATGTGTATATGTGTTTTAATGATTGTATATACTTTAATTTACTAATGTATAATTAATGTTTTGAATGGAACCTAGTTTGATCTTTATGTGAAACCAATATATGCACAACACACAATAATAATAATGTACGAGAAGGTAAGTAAGTAAACAAGTAAAGAATGAGGGATGGAAAGATCAAACCGAGAGACAAAGGATTTATAGTGGTTCGGCTACAAGGACACCTTCCTTGCCCTACTCCACTCCCCGAGCACCGAACTCGAGAGTTTTCTTCACTAAGTCAATATCCTCCCTTATGGCGGAGAAAACCGTACACACCAAATGCTTACACCAATTAACGACACAAAGCAAGATGTCGAGTTCTAATCGTAGCTAGAACCAATCTCACACCAAATAACACACCACAATTTCTTCACACCTTTGACTTCTTCAATAAGTCTTCACACCACTAGTATCTTCACGCCTTCACAAAATTCTTCACAACTTCAATGTCTTGCAACTTCACAACTTCAAAGCACCAATGTCTTCACAACTTCAAGCCAATAATAACTTTGCACCTTCAAACCACTTGAGTCTTCACAACTTCAATCAACTAATGTCTTCAAGTCTTCTCCACTTGAAAGCTTCACTTTCTTCACTACTAGTCACTATTGCCACTTTCTCCTATCTTCACTATTATCCAACTCTACTTCTTCACTTCAACTTCCACTACACACTTACAATAATTCTAGATTCTACAACTAAATCTAGCAAACTAACACATACACCTTATTCACCAAAGTATGAAAGATCAACAAGATGAAACAACTAAACAACTTAGATAGCAAGATGATACTAAGTTGTAATACTTCTAGTAGAAGTATTCTTCTCTTTGCACTTGAGTGTTGAGGCTTGAATCACTTTAAAACAAAGATCAAAGTATATAAGATCAAAGGATTTTTAGAAGATGGAGAGGGATGTTTAGATCAGAAAAATTTTAGTGCAAAAAGGTGAGAAAAATGTGTAAAATGATCCAGTATTTATAGGGCCAAATTTTACTGTTCGGGAGCGTGCCGGTCCCGTTAATCATTAAGGGGGCCGCCTAGTAAAATTAAGGGGGCCGCCCTCCTGAACGTTTGAAAAGTTTTTCTGGATAAAATTTGCCCTTTTTGGTTGGAAATTTGAAATCATATTTTTGTGGTTTAATATAGCATTACCAAAAGTGATTTACAAATATATTTAAAATGTTTATATCATTTTAAAATATGTTATGTCTTAAGACAAAATTTTCTTTGATCTTGTAATACATTAAACACTTTGTTTATCCATACCTTAAGTGATTTAATGGTAAAAATGGGTATTTACCACTAAATACTTGTTTATGTCATAATCTTTGGTTTGATAAGTTTTCGTTTTGTAATTATCAAAACATAGAGATATCGAAAGATATGAATAACGTTTTTAGTCATTTATTTATATCAACATCCTGGAACAAGTTTGATTCAATTTAGAATCGCACCATTGTTGCTTTCCAGTTGTCACTTGATCATTGATCCAAGATGGATCTCACGTGTCACGTACCAAGAGCTTGAGAGATGTTCGCTCTAGAAGGATTTCCATCTTCATTGTGAATATTTTCATATCACTCGGATGTTCTGGCAATACCACAAGGATAATGCTTAGGACTCTAAATATTTTATCTTATTTTCCACATTGTGCGAAACAATAAGCATATTTGGAATGTGTGTCCTAACGAGATTTATGGATAATCTCTTTGGCTCTAGACTCAATAGTGCGTTTTGATCCGCTCCTGGAGACTGGGGAGGCGTCTCCTATTTAGGTATCAACATAGCTCGCAATGAGCGGTCGATACATTGCACAGGGTTCCCCGTGAGAATGAAACAAGCTCTTTTAAGAGAACTTGAGTGGTTGGGAAGTTTAGTGCAGTGCGTCACTGGGTCCATGACGTCTTGTCTTCAATACCGGTGTTACCTTAGTAACCGCCAGTAGCTTATGAATTGAACCCGGTTTCTGCCCTAAGGTTGAATATATGGAGGGCTATTTCTTTTCACCCTTTCTCATTTTATTTCTTTTTCATTCTTCAATCCCTTTAGTGCTTACCGAGATTTCACCACTAGAACCTTATTGGGTTTGTTCCAGTCCTAGCTCTATCTCAGTCCGCACTCTTCCCTTTCTCAATTTTCTCCTTTTTTCATATCATTCCTAAGGACTTCTAATCTATCTATGGATTGTCCCTAGGAAGATCCTTCCGGTTCTGGTGGATCATGGGAACTCATACCTAACCTTAACCAACCTTATAACTCCGTGCACAAAGATAAATGGTCGGTCTTTGGTATAACTTCCACAAACGCCTTTTGCTCCCCCTCAATATGTGCTTCGATATTCGAAAGAGTTTAGCACATATGTGGGAGCACATTTATTGAGTCCAAAAGATCACATTTGATTATCAGATTTCATATTTAAATCACATTCTCTCCCCCGATCAAAAATTTCAAATCTTTTGAGATTTTGGATCCCAATTGATTTAAATATTTTAGAAAACGTTTTGGGAGAGAAATGCGGTTAATTTTTCATATTTTCTGATATAAAGGAACTTTTGCTTGCTCCCCCTCAAAATGTGAGGGAGGTTGTTATGTGTCAGATTTGAAGAGTTTGCAAAAGATTCGAAGGTTTAGCGAAAACTCTTTGAAAATTTACTCATTCTGACCCATAACCATCACAAATCGGATTGTTGCTTTTGTTTTGTACAAAGTGTGGGGAGTTTTGATGATACATAAAATTTTGAGAAATCACTCTCCCCCTCAATCAATGACGGATGTTTAACACATAAATAAGTTATGTCATTGATTGAGTGAAAAATTTTATCAAAGTTTGAGTTCAAATTGATTTTCAATCAAAATCTCATGGTACCACCAAGTTTTGCACAAACACTTTCCGGAAAAATCATAGAAGGGAAAGCATTTGGCGATAAAAAGAAGATTTCTCTTCTTTATCAAGAAATAATGCACTGAAGCGTACATTAGATCGAGGAAGCATGGATATAAAGTAATCCATGCCCAGGTGAACTTCACCCGGTGAAAGGAACAACCGTCTTTTTGGCGACGTGTTTTCCCCCTTTTGAAAAGCGGGTTGCTATCTGAAGTAATAGCAAGCCATATTTTTGAAGTCCGGGTTGCAGCCTGAAATGACTGCAAGCCATAAGTTTGAAGAATATTTTGAGGAACGACATGTTTTAGAAAAAAACTTTATATGAAACCGAAAAACTCTTGCTCAAGCATATGTATGATTCCGTGTCATTATTGAATGACATTTCTAGAAACGTACATAATATTAATTACACAAGAGACATGTCGTGAGAAGAATATTTTTGTATTTTCTATGATTTTTCAAATTTTTATGGTTTTGTTAGGCTTTATATTTTTCTATTTACATATTGGTATAAGATATGTACAAAGGATACCAAACAGTTTAAGGAGATGTTGACATGAGCATCAAAATGAGATTATCGTTCAACTCGCAGTAGAAGTATGTAGTCAACATCTCTTAAACTTTCACCACCAAAGCTTTCGAGGCTCCTGAATAATCGTCTGAATCCGTAGATGCCATGATATAATCTTAAACGGGATTTTACAACTCTTGTGACTTAAACCGAGAGATCGATTCACTCCCGGGATTTTACTAAAGTCAACAAAAGAAACCGAAAGATGTAATATGCGAGTTAAACTTAGAGAGATCTTGGATAAGTGACAATTAGCATTCAGTGTCAAGTTGTGACAAGTCAAGTTACAATAGATCCGATCGTAATAAGTCAAGTCGTAAAGATTAACTCACAACGTCAAATTACAATCAGACTCATCGAAACGACTTAAGTCACAACAATTCACCAAACACAAGTAGTTAACAAATCACTGGAATCTCACAACTGAGTTAATCACTAGACACCCACCAAATCGATGAATTTTTATTGCCTCCTCCATGTGAAGCTTTGGTAGCTTCCCCCCAAACCGACAAACATCTTCATGAGACCACTTCCTAAGTAGTTGTAGTGATGCAAAAAGTCTCATTGTAAGAAGCTCGAGAACCCAAAGAGAACGATAACACCGAAGTAACAGGGTGAACCATGGATCATCTCTGCGGTTATCAATCCCGGAATGTATGGTGAAGCCCGATCACATGACCCTGTTGTACGTCCCCAATGTACACATTACTTTCTGGTTTGGAGCAGTTGTCAATTCAGGGGAATAATATATCGACATCTTCATTTCACTAAATGCATTCCAGTTATCTTACACATACCAACTCAATCCATCTTGTACGCATATATCCAACACAGGAAGAAACGATGACACCAAAGTAACAGGTTGAAGCACTGATCATCTCCACGGATATCATCTCCGGAATATATGATTAAGCCCGATCACGTGAACCTGTCGCGCATCCTTGATGTACATAAATCTCTCCCCTGATGGTTGTGATCTCATCGGAATCAGCATAACATTGTGTACATGAAGCATTAACTAGAAGCACTTCATCAATAATAATATCAGCTCATATGAAGATGTCGATAAGCAATATCATCTCACTCTCCAGTTGTTCTTCTCATATTTCTTCCCACTGAAAGCTGAAGTAATACATACCACAAGTATCAAGAGACCACTTCCCTCACATAGTTGGAATGATACACCAAATGGCACGAGTTAAGACACTGATTATCTCTGCGGTTGTGACATATGTCTTCCCGGCATAACTTCAATTAAGACGAAGTATTAAGTTCATCACGTGTACTCATTATGCATTCAGATGCATGTCTCCTTCCCCCTTGCTGGTTTTGATACCTCAGAATCAGCAACACATTTAATGCACACATACTAGAAATCTTGTGAGAAGAACAAAAATTTGCTTAAATGGATCTGGTGAGAATCAACTGCAACAAAAAGACTCTCTCTGACTATCTTTACCACCTCTTATGTAGGCTATTTGAAGTTACCACTGATGAAGTAAACCCAACATACCAAATTAGAAACTGAAGTAGAATTCCCCATTTTTTGTGACTTAAGCTTGCACTAGTGTGTGACTAAGATCGGTGTAGAGAGTTTGTTCAACATCAAATCCCTAAGTACTCTATACTCTTCAACCAACCAACCATCAAGTATAAGACGTACATCACCTCTTGACTACCGACAACTTCATTTAAGTTGTGACACTCCTTAAAGTGATAGTTATTTTGTGGTAATAAAAAGAAGAATCACCAAAATAACTAGATATCCAAGTCTTCGTCATTGTAAAGGTAAAAGCTTAAGCAAGGATCTCGAAGAATCTTCATCTAACCAACCCCGACTTCAAGATAAATTAAGATCACGCCTTTGTGAAAGTCAACTTCAATCTAAAATAAGGTATACCAAATAAACTCCGTGATTACTTGACATTCCATGTCCAAATTCTTAGCCGTTTTGACATTATGATCAACATTTACCATTATGTTCTTGAGGTTGATTTACAAAGTGCACATTTGAAGGAACAATAATCCAAAATAGAACAAAGAAGACGAATCATTATTCATGTGTGCAACTTCACAATCATGATAGTCAACATCAACACCTTGAGGAGTAACTGGAGATTGGGTTACTAGAGTAATCTGAGTAATACTTCTAAATGGTGCATCTTGATCAATGGAGATTGAGGAAGGTGAACCAGTTGAGTCAGCAAGAACCGGAGCAAGAGCTTCAGGAACTAGATGATCAACATTCGTAGAAGCTTGGAAGTATTCATCAACCATAAATCCCGGTTATCCTTAGTATGTAGAACATTAGGTGTTGGAGGAGAGTCGTATGACCATTCTTCAAGCATCAATCACCATGTGGTATATTCACACTTCTCCCCCTCAAAAATTGCCTTCGTTTGCCATTTTTGAATGAGCAAGTGAATAATAATTCGAGCCAAGATGAGTAGATCCACTTGATGACTGAACGAATATGGAGAAAGCATGAAGCATGTTGTTGAGAATGATCAAAAATAAAAAGATTTCTCTTCTTCCGAAGATAAGGCGCACTGAATCGTACACCTTTCTTTTCTTTGATGAACGGGGCCTGAAGTGATGTCAGTAGACGCCATAATGATGAAGTTGAGAACCGAGGTTTGAACTAATGTGTCCAAATGTCATAACGATGAAGAGCGAGGCCTGAACTGAATTGAACAGACGTCATCGTAGATGAAGAACGAGGCCTGAACTGAAGTATTCAGACGTCATATATCATAAGCATCAAAGTTGAGCTTCTTTAACCCCTGATTGATGAGATATCACTCTTTTCGGCAACCAAACTCTGAGTCTTTCCTTAATCGTATTGAGCGATGTACCTGCACTTAAGTAGAGACTACCTGCACTGACATTAGGAGTTTGTTTGCATTTATATGGGTTAGTGATATCAACATATATACCATTTGGGGTTCTACTGTCAACTTTGGCTTTGCAATTAGTGAACATCTTTCTCATAGGTATCCATCTAAGACCAACAATCTTAAAAATTCTACCCATCGGTATCCACCTAAGGCAAGTTCTGGGAGTGTTTGGTTTCTCATGTAAAGTGGGAGTCTTGTTTAGAGAAAACCTTTGTCCTAAATCAATCTGCCTGCCAGGTTTCTGAGTATAACTCTTTGATTCTATGGGCTTGTTGTAGTTTCTAGTCTTAGATGGTAGGACCTTATTACAAGTATTCACATCCTTCAGGAATTTTGTAGCACACTTATCATGATTTGCCTTAACAACACATTTCAGACAAGTTGAACAAACAAGGTTTTTGGATTCCGAACAAGGTCTAGGTTTCTTAGAGTGATTTGCAACGGGAATCGCTTTAATCGATGTGCAACTACTCTTGGACACTAGACAATTCATATATGTTTGTTGAGTGCTCACAGATTTTGGTTTGCTGCAACTGGCTGAGTTCTGCAATAAGCTAGAAGGCATCCTATGAGGTCGTGAACCTAAGATTCCATCCTTTTGAAGTAGAGCCCCTTTCCTATCCTTTTCAAGATAATAGTTCTTGTACAAGTCATTTATATCATAAGAGATTTGAGTTTTAACGCTCCATATTGACACAGTTTTCGAACTTATCCTAGAAGAGTCAGGTGTGGGTGAAGCTACTTGTTGACCTTTAACAGACCCAGAGGCATTTTTCTTAGGCAGATTATGTGAAGTGACTGGTTTTGTCAAAACTTGTTTCGCATCAACTTGGGAGGCAAACCGCAATTTTGAAAATTTTGGTCGTTCAGATCTAAACGCAGTGGGTTGCCTAACAACACTTTGTTTCCTAAGAGGTTGTGAAAGTGGTTTTCCCAAGATTGATGGTTTTGCAAACTTAGTGTTCACACTGTTTCTTGTTAGTTTTCTTAAATCATTTCTTAATGCCACAATTGCAAAACCCTTTTCCTGAAGTTGAGCTTTGAGTTCATCATTTTTGGCCTTCAAAGATAATGTTTGTTCTACATTTTTAGTCCTGATTACTTTGATTGAGTCATTTAGATCCTTTTGATGCCTTTTCAAAGACTCATTTTCCTTAAGTAATTCGGCCACATAGATTGACAGTTCACTAATCCTGGACTTAGTTGCATCAATGTCCTTGCATGTTTCGACTAAACTACTATTCACATTCATAGCAGAGATTTGTTTCTTCAAGTTGTTGATCGTCAAGTTTTAGGCTTTAAGCTGTGCTTTTAAATCATTTATCATGAAGAATTCATTGAAATCAGGAAGTTCCGGATTTTTACATGGTTGGTTAGTTTGAAAACTTTCTTCCTTTTCTTGCATTGCGATTTCAAGTGAAATACAATGTTTTTCAAGTTGTAAGAATCTGTTTGAAAGTTCATTAAAAACTGCTTTATCAACCATGTCATTTGATTTAAAAGACTTAGCCGAAAGCACAGAACTTGACTCATCATCACGTTCAGCATCCTGATCACTTTCTCCCCCTTTATGACTCACATTTGTTGAATTAGAAATGGTATTGCTATCAGTCTTCTCCAACAAATGTGTGTCATAAGTGGGTTTAATTTGATCAGGGTCCTGGCGTTCATTAGAAAGCACATTATGTAGATCAGTTATGGGTACCTCAGCACATGACACATGTTCTTTTACCGGTCTGAAATTTGCATCCATATCATGTGTGACAAGAGTCACTGAACTGCTGGTTGTGTCAAGCTTATCAGTCTCTGATCCTTTGCATTCATTGACAACTGACCCAACATCTGATGCTTTACCCGAGTCACCAACACCATCACATGATTGTACCCTACATGCCTTCACCTTGTCATCATATGCAGGTATATGCTGTGCCTTTTCGTTAATGAATCTTTTCACTTTATCCATAAGCTGGACAAGTGTGTCTCTGAACGTGTCAACCTCAATTCCCGTGTGATCATCAAAGCACTTTTTCGTCATCTCACTATAATGGTCATACTCCAGAGTACGCTTGGAGTTGTTTGTTGATCACACAAAGGGCAGCCATGGATCCAGTATTGGAAGATTCTTCTTGGTCCAGTTGTTGTCGTAATTGATCCAAATTAAGAATCATTATGTCTGTGAAAGTTTGAACATCTTGATCGAAGAGAGTTGTAAATGCACGTTCAAACCCCATTTTGAATCCATTACCCTCTAACAGTACAGAGAGATGTGAGTGAAGCAATCAAAAGCATTCAATGTAGCATTCCCTTGCATAGTTAAGTAATTTACATGGCTGATGAATCACATTCTCTTGAGAATCTGAGCACGAATGTACCATTGAAGCATTATCAGGTACAAGTCCGTTCATTTGTAGAGAGAGAATTTCTGGTATCACTGAATCTGAAGAATAATTCTTTCGCGGGATTTTACAAAATCAAGAAGAAACCATGAAACACCGAAGACTTGAGATGAACTTTATGATCAGTTGATGGACTTGATGATCAGTTGATGTTGTTAAGTTGTGATCTTGGTTCGGTTGATGCAAGTTTGGCCTCGAAAATTTGGTGAAGATTAAGTCTAAAAACTTAAAACCTCAATAACTTTACTCCGGAGGTGATTTGGGCCTCCGGACTTGATGATCAGTTGATGTTGTTAAGTTGTGATCTTGGTTCGGTTGATGCAAGTTTGGCCTCGAAAATTTGGTGAAGATTAGGTCTAAAAACTTAAAACCTCAATAACTTTACTCCGGAGGTGATTTGGGCCTCGAAAATTCGTTTCATGACTTTGTTGTCAAACCTCACTATATTCAGCCTGTTCCGGACGTTTTGACAGCTAATTTGCAGAAAACGGAGTTACGGTTCAAAAGTTATGGCCGTTTGAAGTTTTGACGTAAAAAGTCAACTTTGGTCAAACTGCAACTTTAGCAAATCGCTAGAAGAGGTAAACACTAGTTGGAGGTAATCGCAATCTAAAGGTAAATGCTACAATAACCGCAGAGTGAGCAACCCGCAAACCAGAGTTAACCGCAGAATGAGTTAACCGCAGAAAGAGTTAACCGCAGAATGAGCAAACCGCAAACCAGAGTTAACCATAGAATGAGTTAACCGCAGAAAGAGTTAACCGCAGAATGAGTTAACTGCAGAAAGAGTTAACCGCAGAATGAGCAAACTGCAAACCAGAGTTAACCGCAGAATGAGTTAACCGCAGAGACTTAACCGCAACCCACTAGAGTCCAAAACAGTCACTATCTTGCGTTTTGTCCTTATACCCAATAAAGTAAACGCAAACAAGCAAACCGCAGGAACCAGTAACTAACCGAAACCAAGAAATAAAATAGTAGAGCTAACCGCAGTCAAGAATAACGCCCCAAAATCAATCCCAACTTCAAATACACGTTCGATGTAGCATAACCAACTGAAAAACTATGTAGTACTAACATCAATGATCACAAAAGTACACCCACAACATATCAAATAACACTAGAAAGATCAAACCATGATGTTTTCAAAGAAAACTCTTCTAACTCACAAAAACCACACCAAATCCGAATATCCAAGGCCCTAAGATGAAACCTTGGCTCTTGATACCAATTGTAGGATACTCAATAATAACATATATGGTTCTTGTGATTAAGGATCAAATAGTGATAGGAGAAGTAGAGAGAGGAAGAGAGTTGGGAGGATTTCCTAGAGAGAGAAAGAGTAGAGAGAAAAATGAGAATGTTAGATTAAGGTGAATGGAAGCTCCAACCCTCTCCACATGTGGAGAGGGGTATTTATAGTTTCCTACAAAACGCCCACACCCGGGCTGTGGATCAGGCATACAGTGGGTAAAGACCCGTCCTTCTTCCACGATGTTACTTAAACTAATACTAACTAACTAATATATAAACTAACTACGAGCTAACTTAATGCTTATTACAATAATCAGGTGACCGAGACTTTTACAGGAATATTTGTATCCTAACAGACATGAATGCAGATTTCATACCGGTAAAAGAACAAGTATCATGTGCTGAGGTACTCCTAACTGATCAAAGTAATGTGCTTCTTAATGATCGACATCATACTGATCAAATTAAACCCACTTATGACACATATTTGTTGGAAAAGACTGATAGCAATATCATTTCTAATTCAACAAATATGAATCATAAAGGGGGAGAAAGTGATCAATATGCTGAACATGCTGATGAGTCAAGTTCTTTGTTTACGGTTGAGTCTTTTAAATCAAATGATATGGTTAATAAAGAAGTGTTTAATGAACTTTCTAACAGATTTCTACAACTTGAAAAATATTGTATTTCTCTTGAAATCACAATGCAACAAAAGGAAGAAAGTTTTCAAACAAACCAATCATGTAAAAATCCGGAACTTCCTGATTTCTGTGAATTCTTTATGATTAATGACTTGAAAGCTCAGCTAGATGTAAAAAACTTGACAATCATCAACCTGAAAAATCGTATCTCTGTGATGTGCGATATGTGTAATGAAGTTAAGTCTAATCATAACTGTGAGGTCATTGCAACTAGAAACATGGAATTTAATCAAAAAGTGGCAAAATTACTTGATGAAAATGAGTCTTTGAAAATTCAGTGCAAAGAACTGTGTGATTTAATCAAAGAAATGAAAACTAAGAATATTGAGCAGACAACTTCTTTGATTACCAAAAATGATGAATTCAAAACTCAACTTCAGGAAAAGGGTTTCACTATAACAGCATTAAAGAACGAGCTAAGAAAAGCAACAGGGAATAGTGTGAACACTAAGTTTGCAAAACCATCAATCTTGGGAAAACCAGTTTCTCATTCTAATAGAAACCAATTCGTTGTTAGGCAACCGACTGCGGTTATATCTGAACGACCAAAACTTTCAAAAACTCGGTTTGCCTCCCAAGTTGATGCGGAACAAGTTTTGTCAAAACCAGTCACTCCACATTATTTGCCTAAGATAAGTGCTTCTAGTTCTGTTAATCCTCAACATCTAGCTACTCCTACTCCCAGCTCCTCTAGAATTAGTTCAAAAACAGTGTCAAAACCGAGCATTAAGATTCAAAACTCTTATGATATTAATGACTTGTACAAGAACTATGATCTAGAAAAGGCTAGGAAAAGGGCGTTACTTCATAAGGATGGAATATTAGGTTCACACCCTTGTATGAACCCTCCTAGGATATTGAGGAACAATGCTAATTCAACCTGTTAAGTCTAGGATTTGTAGTAAGTCATCTACCATGCATAAGAAGCAAAACAAACCAAAAACTTCTCCTAGGTGGATACAAACTGCTAAATCTTTGGAAACTAGGAATAACGATAAGTCTTCCACTATGCACAAGAAGCTTAGCAATCCTAGACCTTGCCATAAGTGGATACCAACTGGTAGAATTTTTAAGGACGCTGGACTTTAGTGGATACCTACTAGAAAGATACTTACCAATGGCAATACCATGGTTGACCGTGAAAACCCCAAGGGTTTGGATACTTTTGTCACTAACCCATATATATGCAATCAAGTTTGTAATGTTAGTGCAGGTAGTCCTTACTCAGTTGCAAGTACATCAATCATTCACCACACGAGAAGACTCAAAGTCTGGAGGCCTAAAGCAAGCATATCTCCTACTTCAGGAGGTATAGAAGGTCAATGTTGATGTATGTTCACTATGACGTCTGAATAAATCAGTTCAGGCCTCGTTCTTCAAAGACTATGACGTCTGTTCACATCAGTTCAAGCCTCGTTCTTCAAAGACTATGACGTTTGAACACCTCAGTTCAAGCCTCGGTCCTCAATGTCATCATTATGGTGTCTGCTGACAACACTTCAGGCCCCGTTCATCAAAGAAAAGAAAGGTGTACGATTCAGTGTGCCTTATCTTCGGAAGAAGAGAAATCTTCTTGTTTTGACCATTCTCAACAACAAGCTTCGTGCTTTCTCCATGTTCGTTCAGTCATCAAGTGGATCTACTCATCTTTACCCGAATTCGTATTCACTTGCTCATTCAAAAATGGCAAACTTCATTTGCAATTTTTGAGGGGGAGAAGGGTGAATAAACTACATGATTGAGTGTATTCTTATTCACATGCTCAATCGAAAATGGCAACCTCGTATGCAATTTTTGAGGGGGGGGGGAGTGTGAATAAAATACATGATTGATTTTATTCTTATTCACTTGCTCATTCAAAAAGTGCAAACCTCGCTTGCAATTTTTGAGGGGGAGAAGTGTGAATATACCACATGGTGATTGATGCTTGAAGAATGGTCATACGACTCTCCTCCAACACCTAATGTTCTACTTACTAAGGATGACTGGGATTTATGTTTGATGATTACTTCCAAGCTTCAACGAATGATGATTGATCAAGATGCACCATCCAGAGGTATAACTCAGACTACTCAAGTAATCCAATCTCCAGTTATTCCTCAAGGTGTTGATGATGACTATCATGATTGTGAAGATGCACACATGAATAATGATCCGTCGTTTTGTTCTATAATCAAGGATTGTCGTTCCTACCAATGTGCACTCTGTAAATCAACCCGAAGGACATTCTGGAAAATGTCGGCTAAAATGTCAAAACGGCTAAGAATTTGGACATGGAATGTCAAGTAATCACGGAGTTTATTTGGTATCCCTTATTTGAGATTGAAGTTGACTTTCTCAAAGGAGTGATCTTATTTTATCTTGAAGTCGGGGTTGGTTGGATGAAGACTCTTCGAGATCCTTGCTTGAGCTTTTACCTTTACAATGACGAAGACTTGGATATCTAGTTATTTTGGTAATTATTCATTTCTATTACCGCAAAATAATTATCACTTCAAGGAGTGTCACAACTTACACGAAGTTGTCGGTAGTCAAGAGGTGATGTACGTCTTATACTTGATGGTTGGTTGGTTTAAGAGTATAGAGTACTTAGGGATTCGATGTTGTACGAACTCTCTACACCGCTTTTAGTCACACATTAGTGCAAGCTTAAGTCACAAGAACGGGGAATTCTTCTTCAGTTTCAAGTTTGGTTTATTGGATTTGCTTCATCAGTGGTTACTTCAAACAGTCTACACAAGGGTTGATAATGATAGTCAGAGAGTTTCTGTAGCAGTTGATTCTCACAAGATTTATTTGAGCCAAATTTGTTCTCCTCTCATGATTTCAAGTAGATGTGCCTATAAGTTGTTGCTGATTCTGATGTATCAAAACCAGCAAGGGGGAAGGAGACATACGTCTGAATGCATAACGAGTACACGTGATGAACATAATACTTCTTCTTAATTGAAGTTATCCCGGGAAGACATATGTCATAACCGTAGAGAAACTCTGTGTCTTAACTCGTAGCGTTTGGTGTATTATTCCAACTACGTGGGGGAAGTGGTCTCTTGATACTTGTGGTGTGATTTACTTCAGCTTTCAGTGGGAAGAAATATGAGAAGGATATGTGGAACGTGAGATGATATTGCTTATTGACATCTTCATATGAGCTGATAAGAGTTATGGTAAAGTACTTCTGGTTAATGTTTCATGTACACATTGTTATGCTGATTCCCATAAGATCGCAACCATCATGGGGAGAGATATGTGTACATCAGGAGCGCACAACAGGTTCACGTGATCGGGCTTAATCATATATTCCGGAGGAGATATCCGCAAAGATGATCGGTGCTTCAACCTGTTACTTTGGTGTCATCGTTTCTTCTTGTGTTGGATACATGCGTACAATATGGATTGAGTTGGTATGTGTAAGATAACTGGAATGCATTTAGTGAAATGAAGATGTTGATATCTTATTCCCCCTAATAGCCAACCGCTCCAAACCTCAAAGTAATGTGTACATTGGGGACGCACAACAGGGTCATGTGATCGGGCTTCATCATACATTCCGGGATTGATAACCGCAGAGACGATCCATGGTTTACCTTGTTACCTCGGTGCTATCATTTTTCTTTGGGTCTTCGAGTGTCATACAATGTGACTTTTTGCATCACTTCCGCTACTTGGGGAAGTGGTCTCATGAAGATGATTGTCGGTTTGGGGGGAAGCTACCAAAGCTTCACATTGAGGAGACTAAAACTCAGCAATTTGGTGGTGTCTAGAGATTAACTCAGTTGTGAGTTTCTAGTGATTTGTTAACTACTTGTGTTTGGTGAATTGTTGTGACTTAAGTCGTTTCGATTAGTCTAATTGTAATTTGACGTTGTGAGTTAATCCTTACGACTTGACTTATTACGATCGGATCTATTGTAACTTGACTTGTCACGACTTGACACTTAACGCTAATTGTCACTTATCCAAGATCTCTCTCTAAGTCTAACTCGCATATTACATCTTTCAGTTTCTTTTGTTGACTTTAGTAAAATCCCGGGAGAGAATCGATCTCCCGGTTTAAGTCACAAGAGTTGTAAAATCCCGTTTAAGGTTATGTCATGGCAACTACCGCTTCAGACGATGATTCAGGAGCCTCAAAAGCATTGGTGGTGAAAGTTTAAGAGATGTTGACTACTGATTTCTACAATGAGCGGAACGATACTATCATTTTGGTACTCAAGTCAACATCTTCTTAAACTGATTAGTATCCTTTGTACATATATTATACAAAATTGTAAATATAAAAGTATAAAACAACAAAAAACCTATAAAAATCTAAAAAACTACAAAAAATCCAAAAACATTCCTCTCACGAAATGTCTCTTGTGTAATCAATATTATGTACGTTTCTAGAAATGTAATTCAATAATGACACGGAATCATACATATGCTTGAGCAAGAGTTTTTCGGTTTCAAATAAAGTTTTTTTCTAAAACATGTCGTATCTCAAAAAATTCTTCAAAAACTATGGATTGCAGTCATTTCAGGCTGTAACCCGGACTTCAAAACTATGGCTTGCTATTACTTCATATAGCAACCCGCTTTTCAAAATGGGGAAAACACGTCGCCAAAAAGACGGTTGTTCCTTTCACCGGGTGAAGTTCACCTGGGCATGGATTACTTTATATCCATGTTTCCTCGATCTAATGTACGCTTCAGTGCATTATTTCTTGATAAAGAAGAGAAATCTTCTTTTTATCGTCAAATATTTTACCTTCTATGAATTTTTTGAAAAATATTTGTGAAAAACTTGGTGGTACCATGAGATTTTGAATAAAAATCAAATTGAACTCAAAATTTTGATAAAATTTTTCACTCAATCAATGACTCTCATATTTTATAAAAATATTTCAGTTTTAACATCCGTCATTGATTGAAGGGGAGAGTGATTTCTTAAAATTTTATGTATCATCAAAACTCTCCACAATTTGTAAAAAAACCTTGCGACAAAACGATTTGTGATGGTTATGTGTCAGAATGAGAACATTTTCAAAGAGTTTTATTTATAACTTCAAATCTTTTGTAAACTCATCAAATCTGACACATAACAAACTCCCTCACATATTGAGGGGGAGCAAGTAAAAGGTTCTTTTTATCAGAAAATATTAAAATTTACCGCATTTCTCTCCCAAATGCTTTCTAAACTTATTTAAATCAATTGAGATCCAAAATCTCTAAAGATTTGAAATTTTTGATCGGGGGAGAGAATGTGATTTAAATATGAAATATGATAATCAAATGTGATCTTTTCGACTCAATAAATAGGCTCCCACATATGTGCTAAACACTTTCGTATATCAATGCACATATTGAGGGGGAGCAAAAGGCATTTGTGGAAGTAATACCAAAGACCGACCATTTATCTTTATGCATGGAGTTATAAGGTTGGTTAAGGTTAGGTATGAATTCCCATGATCCACCAGAACCGGAAGGATCTTCCCAAGGACAATCCTCTAGATGGATTATAAGTCCTTAGGAATGATTGAAAAAAAAAGGAGTAAAGTGAGAAAGGGAAGAGTGCGGACTGAGATAGAGCTAGGACTGGAACAAACCCAACAAGGTTCTAGTGGTGAAGTCTCGGTAAGCACTGAAGGGGTTGAAGAATTAAAAAGAAATGAAATGAGAAAGGGTGAAAAGAAATAGCCCTCCATATAGTCAACCTTAGGGCAGAAACCGGGTTCAATTCATAATCTACTGGCGGTTACTAAGATAACACCGGTATTGAAGACAAGACGTCATGCACCCAGTGACGCACTGCACTAAACTTCGCAACCACTCAAGTTCTCTTAAAAGAGCTTGTTTCATTTTCACGGGGAACCCTGTGCAATGTATCGACCGCTCATTGCGAGCTATGTTGATACCTAAACAGGAGACGCCTCCCCAGTCTCTAGGAGCGGATCAAAACGCACTATTGAGTCTAGAGCCATGAGATCATCCATAAATCTCGTTAGTACACACCTACAAATATGCTTATTGTTTCACACAATGTGGAAAATAAGATAAAATATTTAGAGTCCTACGCATTATCCTTGTGGTATTGCCAGAACATCCGAGTGATATGAAAATATTCACAATGACGATGGAAATCCTTCTAGAGCGAACATCTTTCAAGCTCTTGGTAGGTGACATGTGAGATCCATCTTGGATCAATGATCAAGTGACAACTGGAAAGCAACGATGATGCAATTCAACATTGAATCAAACTTGTTCCAGGATATGGATTGACGGATACTTTTGCAAAAACCTTTCAATGTGCTCACAAACTTACTTTTGAGCACGTTGATTGTGTATATCTTTCAAAACAAAAGTATTTTTGATGGAAATATGATTCAAAACTTAAAACTCTCATCGTGTCTCAAAAATGTTTATCATATGACACGAGAGTGATTTCTATAAATCAATTTTTCATCAATCCGTGAATATCAATTCACCGATTCACTCTATCGTGATGTCTGCTTTGAGATGTCCTGGTATGAGAACATGCTTAGTATGAAGATTCCGAAGTGGATTCTTTGGAAAATTCATTACTACAAGCTGGAAATTCCTGTCAAGGAGAGTCTTCTTTAAAAGAGACTCTACCTGATCACAGGTCGGTTTTCACAAAACCAGTGGGTAGTCTGTCCTCGCAGAATGAATGACAAAGCCATATTCGTTCTCTATCTTTATTGCTAACTGTTTTATTTTAGGGACATATATAAAGATGGCGTTGATGGCTCCTATTTCCAGCAGAATCAGGTCAATCCATACCTCATGCTCACACATCCTCCTCACTATCAATGATGATGAGAGACTTACTACAACAAATGTTGAGAGACTACCAACAATGTTTCTGCAACTCTGATGAAAAGTCTCCTGATCCGCAACTCTGATGTGAAGTCTCCTAATACTGAAGGGTGTAAGCATGACGGTCCTAAAGTCACTACATCACATGAAGGCGATACTACTATGGATGAGCTTGGAGATTTACTATGGCTGATGATCTCAAAGAAGCTCACAGATCACATATCACAAAGGAATCCAAATCACAAGTTCGCATTGCTTGAAGTACAAAGTGTGCAGAAAAGTGAAGAATCAGAACCTACGAGCTACAATGACTTATGAATGCTTAGAGATCAAAGAGCTTAATTTCCAAGGTGACCTCGCTTAGGGGGAGATTGTTAGGAATACAATTATTCCTATAGAAGACTCGGTCACCTAATTGATGTAATAGCATTTAAGTTAGCTCGTAGTTAGTTAGTTTAGTTATTAGATAGAATTAGTTTAAGTAACATCATGGAAGAAGGACGGGTCTTTACCCACTGTATGTCTGATCCACAGCCTGGGTGTGGGCGTTTTTATCTTTTTTGTAGGAAACTATATATACCCCTCTCCACATGTGGAGAGGGTTGGTGCTTTCCATATTCTCAATCTAACCTTCTCATTTGTCCCTCATATACTTTCATCTGTCTAAATGCTTTCCGTAACTCCTTTGATCGAATTTAGAGTAGCTCGTGGATGAACAGATTCGAGAATCAATAAAAAGGTTCCGCTAACCAACTGATACCGTAGTAGAAGATTCGGCTAGTGTCTTTCTCTCTCTAGAAACACCCAACTTCTCTTTATCTCTCTAAACTTTCTTCCATTAATTCTATCATAAACACAAGAACCATACTAGTTAATATTCTGTTTATCCTACAGCTCCAAAAACGTCTAAAATGCTTCCTTTTCCAGATTCTTCCTCAAAAGTACCTAAAATGACAAAAGGAATGATTTAGGGCAATATTTGATCAAATAATATCGAATTCGGGCTTAAATGACCCCTTAAGAGCGGTACACTTTTCGCCTTATCAAATACCCTTACACTTGAGATTTGCTTGTCCTCAAGCAAATGCGCTTTTATTCTAATCAAAATACAAGTTATGGGTCATTTAACACTAATATAAAAGTAATTACAACAAATAATCGTTCCACTAAAAACCAAAAACAAGCACGCAGGTCATACACTAGCACCTCACAAATAGTGTTCAGATACTCACATCTCTCGGGTGTAATAAAGTATATATCACAATAAGGAAATGGAAAACATCTCTCACTACCTGTCATAGCAAATAGATTACCATAGGCTTGGGAAAGGATCAAACCTCCACCACTTGGCGTAAGCACCTAGGATAAACTATCAAAGAGGTCTTTTAATGGGTTACAACGTTAGGTGTAGGGATATGGAAAACACGGTTTTATTGGATAAAGGTAATATTTATTGGTGGCGAGTTAATCATCTTGGTTAATTACATGTACAATATGGCGTTGCTAAGCCAAGACTCGACTCGACTTAAGCTAATAAATCAAAAATAACAAAAACATAAAACAAACATAGAATGAAACGGGATGGTAGTCCGTATGTTTTTCTCTTTTCTTTTTTCTATTTTTTTCTTTTTTTCTTTATTTTTCGATTTTTTTTTGCTTTTTTTTTTTTGCATACACTTTTACCCTACCATCCAAAATAATACATCATAGGGAATGTACATTCCCCTTACACTTGAATTTTTACATACTTTACAATAAACTAATCTAATGACTCGAATCAAGCTAATCAAAACACTTGGAGTACTTTTTAAGATTAATGCACATATGGGGGTAATATAAGATGTTCTTCCCCATTACTCCAAAACATAAGTAATTTACCCATGAGTCCCAATCGTCCTAAAACAATATGTACAAGATATGACTCGACTTAGCAACCATGTAATCAATTAGATAATTAACTAATGGTTTAAACATGTAACAATAATGCACTAAAGATGAGTGCATACAAGGAAGGCTAAGGCGATTTGGTTGCACATTTGGGTGGGTTGTAACAAATTCTTCCTTTAAGTAAGATGCTTAAAGTTATAAACAAAAAGATAGGCTCGGAGGGGTGTACTAGGGGTTTCATGTACTAAAAATGAGTACAACGCTAAGGTGTGGGAAAATTAATTGACTTTACTAGTCAAGTAATATGACTTAAATGGTCAAGTAATTATGATACGGGTTTAACACGTACAAGGGTGATCCTAATGCCTCTTATCATGTAGTAAATCCTACTACACGAATGTAATCTCACTAGCGGTCTCGGGATGCATCACTAACGCAAGTTCTAGAATCTAAATGCTACCGGTACACTCATAAGCACTAATAATGAATGCTTTTTCTATCAAATCTAAAGGCGAACCTCACATATTTGGGTGGAAATTTTTTCTGAATGGTACGGTTTTGTGCTAGTCATACAACTCCTATCCATGAGACACTTGTTAAGGCAAAAGTTTCACTCCTAAATGTTGTAGAAAATTTTAAATTTGGCGCTAAAATTACACTAACAAGTATTTCTCTTAGTTTTATTACACACCTACCATCGAACAAACAAACTCAAGCGCAATTGTATCCTATAAGGTATCATCATTTACCCTCCCCTTACACATAGGATGAACATTGTCCCCAATGTTCAATTAAAGAATGTAAAAGTAAAATAGGTAAAAGAATTAAATCAAATACTCCCCTGATTCGTTCGGTGTGGATAATGTGTTAACAAGGTTAGATCTTCCTCCAAGAAAATGAACGTTCAAAGCTTCCCTTCCAGAAATATAAATCATCTTCTTGTCATACATAACCTGTTAAACCTGAGAAAACAATCAAGGCAACCTAGCGTAAAATCACCGGCAATCTATATATACTAACAAATCCTAGAAAGCGATTTAAGATATAATGCTTGTGGAATGAATGTTTGCAGGTTTCCTCGAGTTTATAAAACTAAAGAATCAACAAAAACTTTTAAGTCTCCGTTAGAAAAACAAAACTCGTAAAATTTCCAGAATTTTACACGTGACGCCGTCAGGTTTTAAACCCTGACTCCGTCAGAAGTGACCTGCAGAAATCTTTATGTTAAGTTTCCAGAAAATTTCTGGAAAAACTTATGTCCTACTTCCTGGAAAATCCTGGGAGAAAAAGTACAGGGAAATCCCACCTGGGAGAAAAAGTCAGCCGGGTGCAGTTGATAGGCTCACCTGGGAGAAAAAGTCAAATGTATTAAAATTCGTGGAAGTACAGGGAAATCCCCGGGTCGTTAAGTCCCAACGAGATTGAAATTGTATTTTGAATGTTTTTGGGAATGAGTGGCACTGAGGACAGTAACCAAAGATGATTGGGTTTGATTTTACACTACTGATGTTATTATGGAAATAGTATATATCAAACACAGTAAACAGATATGTATACAAGCACAAATAGGAAATCAGAATGGAATACAGACTGAAGAAAAGGTAACTTTTAAACAATTTAAAACAACAAGGGGTGCAAATGAAAATTTTACAAACTTAATTATAAAAGAAAATGAAATTAAAAAGAAAATTACTTTTTTGATTATTTTATTTATTTAATATTAATTATTTAAATATAAACTATTTAACTTTTTAATTAAAACTAATTAACTTAAAAACTTAGTAATACAAATTTAAACTAGAAAATTGCAAAATTAATTACTAAAAATATAAAATGACTTAAAATAAATTTAAAAACTAAAAATACTTGTTTTTGTCTTTTTGTGGATTTTCTATTAATTAAATACACATTATATTAATTAAACTATTTTAACTAATTTAAGTTACTAATGATACTAAAAATGATTTAGAAAATTAAAGAAAAATTTATAAATCTAATTAACCATCTCAGGAATCCTAAAAAATTATAAAAAGTTTCTAAAAATTATATTTAGACTATTTTACTAATTATTAACTTAATTATTAATTATTATCTAATTTAATTGAATTAATTAAGAAAATGAGAAAATAAATAGTAGAAATTGAGAGACTATTTTCTAAAAATTCTAAATGATTTATAAAACCTAGGAAAACTATGAAAAGGTACTGTTGTTAACTAAAAATTAACAAAACTATTTAATTACTAATATTACTTAATTATTTAATTAAACTAATTTTAATTCTAATAATTAATAGATGAAAAGAGAAAAATATAGGAAAATTACTGAAAATACTTGAAGATAAAAGTAAATTAAGAAAAATATAAAAATGATGAAGTGCTTAATAATAAGCTGAAAAGAAAAATTAAAAAGATAAATCCTATTAAATATAAGCTATCACTATTTTTAAATTTGGTTTTTGTTGGTTTTTCTTATTGACATATGATTATAAGCTAAAAATAAGTAACTTTTATGAAAACACTTTTGAAATAGCTTATTAATAAGCTATATGCACCCCCTTGTGCTTAACAGTTGACTTGTAAGCTTATTAGGATTTTGTGGACTTATGAAAAAGCTATGAAATGAACAATTAAGCAAAAACAGATGATTAATGACTTGAAATAAGGCAAATGACACAAATAAGCACTCAGAATAAGCTTCTATAAACAATAAGCACTTATCAAAACACTAGGCCAAAACAGGCCTCAAACAGTCACTTTTGGACCTCTGTGGGGTCCACAGAAGTCAAGATGAGTCCAAAATAAGGATTGAACCTTGAAGGTGGACTAGAGGGCTTCTCAATAAGCCAATAAGCTAGGCTTATGGCTTATTATTGAGCACTAGGTGGTGCTTGGAACTTGGTCTCAATCACTGATTGACTCAATGTACACAGTCAAATAGGACAAACTAAAAGCTAATTGCAGCCCTATTAGATAAGCTAGAAATTGCAAAATAAGCTATGAACTTGAAAGATCAGCTGATTGGCTTTCCAAAAAGCCAATAATCACACTATGGGGCCCACTATTGAACAATCTATGGTCTATTGAAAATGGTCAATTTCCTGTGCACAGGGCAAGTACTTGCCCTGTAACTCACTTTGAGCAAGTATGGGGTCCACAAAAAAATTCACAAAAATAAGCCAACAACAGATTATTGTAAATAAGCTAAGGGACTTTTATGAAACTCTACCTAGATTTAAGCACTGATTAGGTTATATTAAGCTATGATAAGACTAAATTAAGCTAAAACAACTACTTTTGGAAAGATTTGATGAGATTTGGACTTAAATCTTTTGACAGACAACAAATGAGACCAAATCAAAAGAAGTTTTGACTTTTGCACAAATGGCCACTGGTTTTTGTGGTATTTCTAACTCAATATGAACTAGTTAAACATGTTTCAAACCTAAGTGGTCAACCAAAACCTCTTTAACACAGTGAAACAATAAGATCCAAACACCCCTTTAATGCACTATTTTGTTGATTTATCTTTCAAAATGAGTTTTAAGACCAAGAGGTCACTACCAACTGAATTATTATGTTCTATTAAGCTTCAATAAGCATGAGAAACACAGGTATATTCCACAATTGCCAAAAATCACTAAATAGGACAATGATCACAGTCAACCTAGGATTTGATCACCAAATGTTTATTATGAGCTAGTACTCTATTCTAGGCTACACTTATGACTAAATAACACCTAATAAGCATAAACAAATCAAATAAGCAGTGAAAGCTATGCTACAGTAAATATCAATTTAACTAAAAATAAGAAAATTTGAAGCTTACAAGGGATCTTTGCTCAAAACAAGATCAATTATGCTCGAGGAGCTACTCTACAAGCTCCTAGCTTATTAGAGATAAGCTAGGTACAATCCATCTGCCAATTCCATTACTTGGCACTTCCTATAGCTTTTCACAATCAAATGCAAAGGTATCCTGCTTGTTTTTTTTTTTTTTTTTTTTTTGTATTTCTTTCCTTTTTTATGTTTTTCTTATATAATGAAGAGCTTAAGTGAGCTTATATAACAGTAATACTAAGTTTAGAACATGATTAGATTAAAAAGAGAAAACTTAAATTAAAATGTGAAAACTAAATTGGAGCTGAAATGTCTGAGTTTTTGATTATCAAAAGATCAAATTACAATATTGAAACAGATTACAAGCTTTTGAAAGTAAATTTAACAACTAAAAATCAAGATTACAATAATTCGGCTCTAATTCTTAACTAAGTGACTACACACTGCTTCTCTTCTTTCCTCTTCCTTTTATAGACGACTTCTGAGCTCTCTGGGTCCCAATAAATCTTTCCCAGCTTCAATCTTGATCATTGGATTATCGAGATCAATCCTAGCCATTTAAATAATTTTTGGCGCCAAGGGATTAAGATGCAATTTGCTCTGATAAACCAAAAAGGGGGGGTGAGCATTTATTGTGGGTTGTCTTGTTAGGTATTGGTGGTAGAGTGGGCGGTGTGAGGTGATGGGCAAGTGGAGGGGGTTTTGCAGGGGTGGTATTGGAGAGGAGGAGTGGTTTTGGGGTGATGGAGGCGGTTTTGACCATGTTTTTGACCCTGGTAATACTATTAAGGATGGTGGGCTGGTTTGTTTGTTGGGCCAAGAAGGAGTGGTGGGCTTGGTTTGTGTTTGGATTGGATCTTTATAATAACAAAGGTCCATTTGGTATGTAGATTCCACAAGGACCAACTTTGTAATTTCCTGAAATTTGAGGGGCTGATTCTTGCATTCTTACAAAGTTCTTAAAGGGATGAAAATTGCCAATCCTCAATAGTACAAGGACCCTTGTTGATTTTTCCATTTTTAAATTCCCCAAGGACTAAATCTGCCAAACTTGAAACTTCAGGGACCAATCTTGTAATTTCACCAAACTTTTCAATCAAGGACCATTCCTGCCATAGATGAGAAGTACAAGGACAAAAATTGTTTTTCTCAAAGTTTTTATATCCCAGGGACCATTTTTGTCAATTTTACAAAGTTGAGGGACTAAACTTGTAATTTTGTGAAACTTTGCACCAAAGGACTAATTATGTTTATTTGTGATTTAAAAGGACCTTTGGTGACTTTTTCATGTTTTTAGAATAACCAGGGACTGGTTTTGACAACTTTTGAAAGTTGAGAGACTGAAACTGCCAATTATGCAAACTTTGTTCATATTTCAACTGTTTTTGATTGTTTTGCATCTGAAACATATAAAACACACTTCTGGGATATTTTCAGTATTATGATGCATATTTGAGTGTTTTTTGATGTTTTGGCAGCTCAGATTAGGTAAAAATGATGAGTATTTACACACTCATCAATCCCTCACACTAAAACATTGCTAGTCCCTATCAATCTTTTGAGAAAACTTAATGGACTTTAAGTCTCTTTACCAAAAGCCATTACTTCTGGAGTAGCCAAATGTTTTAGTTCAATTAAGAACTATGGTACACTGATAACCATATGATTTTGAGCAAATCATCAGCTGTCAACGGATTTGATTTGTCTTTACCAAAAGCAGTTTGCTTCTGGACTAGCCAACTCTTTGATGGAAATAAAGTCATCATCTTGGTGAGTTGATTACCAATTATGGTTTTTCCACTGCCTTTACCACAAGCCATAACCTTGCGGGCTAGCCAACTCCTTACTATTAAAGATATGGTGAGTTGAATCCCATACAATTTTGGGCAAATTGCCAGCCATCAACGGTTTTGAGATATCGTTACCAAGAGCTGTTTGCTCCTGGATTAGCCAGTCCTTTTGTGGCTTAGACAAGGTGGACTGATAACCATAAAAATTTTGAAATAAAGTGAAAAAAAATTTAAAAGATTGGCTAAAAACGGAGGTACTAGAAGATATAATGTGATAAAATTCGCTAGAATTTCCCCCTACACTTAGAGTTGAATATTGTGCTCAATATTCAAAGTCCCGGTTATTATGCCGACTCTTTGAACGGAAAAGGATAATATTGCAAGCTAAATGTGGAAATAATATTTTTCACTTTATTTAAATAGATATATACACTTTTTTTTTTAAGCTTATATGCATGGCGGAACATAGCAGGGGTAACTTCCCCCACACTTAGGGTGAAAACCCCTTATACATGCTACTGTTTTTGTTTATCGAGTCGCTAGCTTGACTCGATCCCCGAATTCATTGGTTCGTGGGCAAAGTTTTGAGATCTGGGACAACCATGGGTGGTATGTCCCCTCCAAAGACGTGCTTTAACCGATGGCCATTCACTTTGAAGTTGGAACCGTCAGGTTGAGATAACTCAACAGTTCCATATGGAAACACTTTGGTTATAGTGAATGGCCCAGACCAATGAGTTTTAAGCTTTCCTGAGAATATCTTCAATCGTGAATTGAAGAGGAGGACTCTGTCACCGATGTTGAAAACACAGTTTTTAATTTTGGAGTCGTGTATCTTCTTGGTTTTTTCCTTGTAAATCAAAGAATTCTCACAAGCTTGATCACGAAGTTCATTTAATTCATTTAGTTGAACCTTGCGGTGATCACCCGCTGTGTGAAGGTCGAAATTTGCATGTTTTAAGGCCCAGTAGGCCTTATGTTCTAATTCGATCGGAAGATGACATGCTTTCCCGTACGCTAGCTTATATGGAGTACACCCGATGGGTGTTTTATAAGCAGTGCGAAAAGCCCATAGTGCATCATCCAGCTTATCCGGCCAAGAGGCACGGTTTACTCCCACCGTCCTCTCCAGAATTCTCTTAATACCCCGATTCGAGACCTTCACCTGCCCACTTGTTTGTGGGTGGTATGCAGTTGAAAGGCGGTGAGTTACACCATATTTCAACATCACTCTTGCAAATTGTTCATTGCAGAAGTGTGTGCCACGATCATTGATAATGGCACGAGGGGTCCCGAATCTGGCAAAGAGGGACTTCAAAATTTTAACGACTACTCGGGCATCATTGGTGGGTAAGGCATTTGCCTCAACCCATTTTGACAAATAGTCGACAGCCACGAGTATGTATTTATTCCCTCGTGAAGACGGGAACGGCCCCATAAAATCAATGCCCCACATATCAAATATTTCACAGACTTAGATGGCATTTTGTGGCATCTCATTCTTTTTGGAAATATTCCCGTGACGCTGGCAAGCCTCACAGGTTTTGATAAGTTCATGGGCGTCTTTGTAGATTGTGGGCCAAAAGAATCCCGAATCAAACACCTTTTTGGCGGTGTAGTTTGGGTTATGATGTCCCCCCGTGGGTCCATCATGACAAGCTTTAAGAATTTCCATGGCTTCTTGGCCATGGACACACCGTCGGATGACTTGATCCGCACATATTTTGAACAAGTAGGGGTCGTCCTAGAAGTAATGTTTTACATCTTTAAAGAATTTTCTTTTTTGTTGGGATGACATCCCTTCCACAACGAAATTACCCGCATGGTAATTTGCAAAATCGGCAAATCATGGGGTAGTTGTTTCATCCCGGGTAGAGATCAGATTGAGTGTCTCCAGAGGAAAAGTTTCATTAATCTCTTTTCTCTCGAGAATATCCTGATGAGGATTCTCTAACCGGGACAAGTGATCAGCTGCAAGGTTCTCTGCTCCCTTTTTGTCTCGTATGATTATATCGAATTCCTGAAGGAGCAGGACCCAACGGAGCAGTCTTAGCTTTGCGTCCTGTTTAGCAAACAGGTATTTCAAAGCCGAGTGGTCCGTATACACCACGCATTTGGTTAAGATTAAGTAAGGCCTAAATTTCTCAAAGGCATATACCACAGCTAATAATTCTTTTTCTGTGGTGGTATAGTGTGTTAGAGCTTCAGTCATGGTCTTACTTGCGTAGTGTATTGGCTGAAAATGTTTTGTTTTGCGTTGCCCCAGAACTGCACCAATAGCGAAGTCGCTAGCATCGCACATAAGTTCGAAGGGTAAGTCCCAGTCGGGGGCAACAAGGATCGGTGCCTCGGTGAGCCTTTTCTTTAAAGTAGAAAAATCTTCGACACACTCGAGGGAAAAGATGAAAGGAGCTTCCTTTTCAAGAAGATGAGTCATAGGTCGGGCTATTTTGGAGAAATCCTGAATGAATCTCCGATAAAACCCGGCATGGCCGAGGAAACTCCTTATACCTTTAACAGTGGTGGGATGAGGCAGCTTAGCAATAACATCAATTTTGGCCTTATCGACCTCAATCCCACTTTTTGAAATTTTATGGCCAAGGACAATGCCCTCCTTGACCATAAAGTGGCTCTTCTCCCAGTTTAGACAAAGATTTGTGTCTTCACAACGTTGAAGCATCTTTTCTAAATGGGAGAGGCATGAGTTGAAAGAATTCCCGATGACTGAGAAGTCATCCATGAATACCTCCATGGTTTTCCCGATCATGTCGTGGAAAATAGACATCATGCACCTCTGTAAAGTGCCCGGAGCGTTGCATAACCCAAAAGGCATGCGACGATAGGCAAATGTCCCGTAAGGGCATGTGAAGGTAGTTTTCTCTTGATCCTGTGGATCAATGGGAATCTGGAAGTAACCCGAGAAGCTGTCGAGGAAGCAATAATACTCATTCCCCGCTAGTCTCTCGAGCATTTGATACTTAAAGGGCAGAGGAAAATGGTCCTTGCGGGTGGCTTCATTTAGTTTTCTGTAATCGATACATACTCGCCACCCCGTAACCAACCGAGTTGGTATCAACTCGTTATCCTCATTTGTGACAACCGTAATGCCACCCTTTTTTGGAACACAATGTATTGGGCTAACCCAAGGACTGTCTGATATTCGGTAAATCAATCCAGCATCGAGAAGTTTGATAACTTCTTGCTTGATAACTTCGTGGATTTTTGCATTTACCCTTCTTTGATGCTGCACGGCAGGCTTAAAGTCATCCTCCACTAGGATTTTGTGTGTATAAAAATCCGGGTTAATACCCTTTATGTCTGAGAGCTTCCAAGCAATTGCTTGTTTATGGGACTTTAAAACCTTAAGCAGCGCAGTTTTCTCCTCATCCTTTAAATCTTTCGCAATAATGACTGGTAACTTATCGTTACCTTCCAAGAATGCATATTCTAGATGAGGAGGCAGGTCCTTAAGTTCGACCTCAGGGAAATCATCATTTTTCTCAACATATTTGATTTCCGCGTTATGAAGTTGTTGAGGTAGAACAGGAAAAGGAGAAGGATCTTTGTTCAATGATTTCTCAAGGAGAAAGATATCCCCCTCCGGGTCAATCTCTTGGTTATCAATTCCTTCGGGAACTGAATCACTTTTGAGAAGGCCTCTATTTCCTCAAGGACGAAATCACTTCCCTCAAACGGAGTGAGGGAAGGAGAAGAATTAGCGATTATGGGGTGAGAAGAGGGAGTGGTATTTCCACACGGAGAACTATCAGCGAATCCAAGGATTTCCTGAGCATACTCCTCGGATGCAATGTCAATGAAATCAATTCGGTTGACCGATTCAGCATCATAATTTGAGGAGTATCTCGAGGTTTGATCAAGGTTGAACGTTATCGCTTCAGTGCCAACTCGTAACGTGATTTCCTCATTGAAAACATCAATCAATGCAGGACCCGTCCTTAAGAATCCCCTCCCAAGAATGAGAGGGACTCTTGGATCCGCATCGAAATCAACTACGACAAAGTCTGCCGGAAAATGGAACTTTCCCACTTTTACAAATACGTCCTCGGCAATACCGAGGGGATGTGAAATTGAACGGTCTGCAAGGTCAAGAGTCATGCATGTGGGACTAAGTTCCTGAAGAGAGAGCTTTTTCCAAACTGAGTAGGGCATTAAGTTGATGCTTGCACCAAGATCAGCCAAGGCAAAGCACTCAACCATCCCTGGGAAAATACATGGTAT
This sequence comes from Artemisia argyi, assembly GCA_030686995.1. Taxonomy (NCBI): domain Eukaryota; kingdom Viridiplantae; phylum Streptophyta; class Magnoliopsida; order Asterales; family Asteraceae; genus Artemisia; species Artemisia argyi. The sequence goes on from CM060678.1 coordinate 31,508,740, forward strand.
TAGAAATTTCCCGGGGTCTCCTAGCTTCTCGGGAAGCTGTTTCAATAGAACTGCAGAGCAGTTTTCATTGAGTGGAGTTCGTGCCATCTCAAATAGTTTCTCTTTATATCTCAATAGGTTTTTGATTTTCGATGCGAATTTGGGCATTAAAAGAAGAGCATCCGCAAAAATAATATCAAAGTGTAGCTCTTGGAAAATTTGTAAAAATTTTTCCATCTGATGATTAGCTTTTTCACGGAGCTTCTGGTCTTGCAATCGTGAGGGATATGGAATTGATGGTTTTGGGTTGGCTTTTGGATTTTCAACAGGACCTTTGGGAGTTTCAAACACAAATCTTTTAGTGGGAGTCGGGACCGGGACAACTGGAGGAGGGATGTCATTGGTACCTCCGTTATTAGTAGGAAGTACCGTATCCGTAGTATCCTCAGTGTCACATTCCTCTAGCTGAATAGGAGAAGAGGTAGATGGAGCTGTGGGTCCTTTATAAGAAACTCCACTTCTTGTGGTGATCAACCCTCGGATTAGCGATCGTGTTGCTAGGTAAAGTACCTGAGCCCGAAGGTCGATCATTTAAAGACTTCTTCAATTCAGAGATCTGACTAACCAGCATTTTGTTCAATTCATCTTGGGATTTCATAAACTGTTTTAATAACTCATTAGATGATGGTTGATATGTGGGAATCGCACCAGGCTTTACCTCTCAAGGGATCTTGAGAAGCTTACAACCCCCACCAGGCAGTGTACCTGATCGTTGTAGTATAGTATAGTGACAAGTACCGGGGGATTGATCGTTCAGCTAGGAATAGTGTCGCTAGGATTAGAAAACCTAAATACTAGTTCTAAATGTGAGGGATGATTATTTTTGTATTTTTATATTTTTTAGAAAGCAAGTAAAAATCTCGCGTTTGAAGGATTTGGGCAGAATTAGTTGCTAGTCAACTAACCCAATACTAAAGATGCAATCAAAATAAAATACTAAAAATGAAAATAAACTAAATTATACTAAGGTTGTGAGCAATAAGTGGAGAAAATGTGTTAACTTAGATTTCACTACTCCCTAGACATCTTTTACACGTTAATTACTTGTTATAGTTGCGTGGTTGACGGATTGTATTCCTTAATACCATTCATGGGGTGGCGCACTTAACTCCTCAATCCTATGAGCTCTTATCTCCTCCTATGCCATGCCCAGCACAACCATAGGGATTATAAACAGTGGCTCATGCATTAAATACAACCAATAAAAACCTAGTGCACATCAGTTCATGTTTCCTAAGACGTTCAAGCATGTTACCATTTGGAGATCTGCCAGTTTTCTTAAGCCTAACATCGAATTCATTCATCCAATACAGCTATAAACAAGTAATCAACACATAATTAACATCTAGGTTTCATTAGATCCAAGCAAACACAAGATAGATCTAGCCTAGCATGATGGAATTAAGACAAGAACAAGATATAGACAACCAACACATAGACATATTGATTGAATTAAAGGAATACTTATCTCAATTACACATGAAAGGTATCAAGGGCTTAGAACCCTTGAAAAACCTGTAAAATTCGCACCAAGTTCATACTTAGGGTTTCTCCAAAACTTCTCTCTTTAATGTGTGAAAATTAGAAAAATATATATAGGAAATAGGGTCTGACGGCGTCAAGACAAATCTTGTGACGCCGTCACCTCGCCGCCAAAATATTTCTCGGACTGCCTTGATCTACTTTTGACGCCGTCATGTGTTATGCATTTCCAGGCCGTCATGAATTTTACTCTTGACGCCCTACTTCGTGACGCCGTCAAATCTGTACTGGATCGTCATGGAAATTACTCTTGACGCCGTCAAGATTTTCTTCTTGACGCCGTCACCTACTGTTCCCAGCAAGGAAAATTAAGACTTTGGCGTTTTCTTCACTTTTATGCTCCAAAAACGTCCGAACTACTTCCTTTTCCAGATTTCGCTCCCAAAGTACCTAAAATCACAAAAGGAACGATTTAGGGCAATATTTGATCAAATAAATTCAATTCCGGGCTTAAATGACCCCCTAAAAGTGGTTCATTTTTCGCCTCATCATATACCCTTACACTTGAGATTTGCTTGTCCTCAAGCAAATGCGCTTTTATTCTACTCAAAATACAAGTTAGGGGTCATTTAACACTTATATAAAAGTAATTACAACAAATAATCGTTCCACTAAAGACCAAAGACAAGCACGGAGGTCATACACTAGCACCTCACAAATAGTGTTTAGATACTCACATCTCTCGGGTGTAATTAAGTATAAATTACAATATGGAAACGGAAGATATCTCTCACTACCTGTCATAGCAAAATAGATTACCATAGGCTTGGGAAAGGATCAAACCTCCACCACATGGCGTAAGCACCTAGGATAAACTATCAAAGAGGTCTTTTAAAGGGTTGTAACGTTAGGTGTAGGGATATGAAATACACGGTTTTGTTGGATAAAGGAAGTTTTACTGGTGGCGAGTTAACAATCTTGGTTAATTACATGTACAATATGGCGTTGCTAAGCCAAGACTAGACTCGACTTAAGCTAATAAATGAAAAAAAATAACAAAAACATAAAATCAACATAGAATGAAAAGGGATGGTAGTCCGTATGTTTTTTTCTCTTTTTTTTTTCTTTTCTTTTTTTTTCTTTATTTTTTCTTTATTTTTTTGATTTTTTTTTTTTTTTTTTTTTTTTTTGCATACACTCTTACCCTACTATCCAAAATGATACATCATAGGGAATGAACATTTCCCTTACACTTGAATTTTTACATACTTTACAATGAACTATTCTATTGACTCGAATTAAGAAAATCAAAACACTTGGAGTACTTTTAAGATAAACGTACATATGGGGGTAATAAAATGATGTTCTTCCCCATTACTCCATAAATAAGTACTTTACCCATGAGTCCCAATCGTCCCAAAACAATATGTACAAGGATATGACTCGACTTAGCAACCATGTAATCAATTAGATAGTTAACTTAGGGTTTAACAAATAACAATAATGCACTAAAGATGAGCGCATACACGGAAGGCTAAGGCGATTTGGGTGTACATTTTTAGTGGGGTGTAACAAATTCTTCCTTTAAGTAAAATGCTTAAAGTTAGAAACGAAAAGATAGGCTCGGAGGGGTGTACTAGGGGTTTCGTGTACTAAAAATGAGTACAACGCTAAGGGTGTAGGAAAAATTAGTTGACTTAACTAGCCAAGTAATATGACTTAAATGGTCAAGTAATTATGATACGGGTTTAACACAAGGGTGATCCTAATGCCTCTTATCATGTAGTAAATCCTACCACACGAATGTAGTCTCACTAGCGGTCTCGGGATGCATCACTAACGCAAGTTCTAGAATCTAAATGCTACCGGTACACTCATAAGCACTAATAATAAATGCTTTTCCTATCAAATCTAAAGGCGAACCTCACATATTTGGGTGGAAAATTTTTCTGAATATACGGTTATGTGCTAGTCATACAATCTCCTATCCATGAGACGCTTGCTATGGCTAAAGTTTCACTCCTAAATGTTGTAAAAAATTTTAAATTTGGCGCTAAAATTGCACTAACAAGTATTTCTCATAGTTTTATTACACACCTACCATTAAACAAAACAAACTCAAGCGAAAGTGCATATGTAAGGTATCATCTTTTTACCCTCCCCTTACACTTAAGATGAACATTGTCCCCAATGTTCAAGTAAAGATTGTAAAAGTGAAAAAGTAAAAAGAATGAAATCAAATACTCCCCTGATTCGCTCGGTATGGATAATAAGGTGGCCAGGTTAAATCTTCCTCCAAGAAAATGAACAATCAAAGCTTCCCTTCCAGAAAAATAAATCATCTTCTTGTCATACATAACCTGTAAATCCTGAGAAAATAGACAAGACAACCTCGCATAAAATCGGCGGCATCCTATATAAGTTACCAAATCCTGGAAAACAAGATAAGATATAATGCTTGTGGATTGAAGTTTGCAGATTTCCTGGAGATTATAAAACTTAATAATTCACAAAAACCATAAGACTCCGTTAGAAAAACAAAACTGGTAAAATTTCCAGATTTTTACACGTGACGCCGTCAAGAGTTAACTCTTGACGCCGTCAGAAGTGACCTGCAGAAATTCTTATGTTAAGTTTCCGGAAAATTTCTGGAAAAACTTGGTCCTACTTCCTGGAAAATCCTGCAAAACTTCATTATGACTCAATACAAGCATTTGACTCTAACAAATACGAATATACATGTTCATTTCATATTGTGGAGAATCATGATCGGTTTGTTTCTTAAAAACATATTTGGGGTTTCCCATTACACTTATCTTTTGCAAAAATACTTTTAGGTGGAGTTAAGACTAGGCCAAAACAACAAAGTAAAGTATTTCCACTATTTAGTTTAGAAACATGATCTACCAACAATAAAAATAAAGCATGCATACGAAAGCAAATAACAAACAAACAAAATAAAATCACACAAAACATGGGTTGCCTCCCAAGAAGCGCTTTTCTTTATTTACGAGTCTTGTAGCTAGACTCAAGGTCATGGGTTACTACGTGACCTCATCATTGGTTCCACTCTCTAGGTCGTCTTCTAAACCAGTTTTGTATTCCGGACCTAGTTGCAAGCATTCTTTGTAGAAACCAAACATCCTATTCTTTACATACTCTACTCCTCTACGTCTATCCTCCTCATTCCTTTAATAAGTTGCTTGCTTGTATTCTTTTTCGAAATTAGAGAGAAGGCGGTATTGCTAAATCTTGTAGGGCATTTGATAGGCAACCTCATCATTCTTTTTTCTTGAATCTAACTATCCCTAAAGTCGGATCATAACTCATCCTAGTGGCCTCAACAAATGGTTTTCCAAATATTATTTGGCTTAGGCAAGCATCTATCACCGGACGAGTGTCTTCAACTATCATAAAATCGATCTCATAGGTGAGATTCCCTATAATCACATGCAATCCCTTCACTCTTCCTGCAAAATTACTTATCAGATTCTTATTAGGCATCATCCTAAAATTAAGTTGCTTCTTCATCACCCAATTGTAATAAGACCTAGTCATGATGTTCACGGGGGATCTAGAGTCGATGTAAGCTTTCCATATATGCATGTGCCCGATATTGCATAGTATGTTAATGTTAGAGGGGTCTCCCATTTTGATAAGGGGGGTGCCAAGGATATATGGTCTCTCGGGACTATCAAATAAATCCTTATGGTATTCCCGTTCTTCCTTGGTGGGCAACTTATCAAAGTACTTTTCTATAGGCTCTACCTCCTCTAATTCCTCTTCCTTTTTAACCTCAACTTCCCTACTCTCATCCTTAGTCTCGGCTTCTACTCTAACCTCATCCTTGTCACTCTCTTCTATCTCCTTATCTATCGGCTTAATGGTGACAACATTGACAAAGTGGACATGTTTGGATGATGAGGGGTCCTTAATTTGGATTCCATTATTGGTGTCCCTAGTGTCCTTCCTAGGTGTAGTTAACGCTTGGTTGTTGAGGGCTTTCAACAAGTTGTCAATCTTGTTGGTCATCTCCGTTTGTTGTTGGTTGAATTCGGTTTCAAACCTAGCTATGCGAGCTTCTTGAGATGCCATAAACTTAGACATCAACCCTTCAAGATTGTTGGTACTACCATAGTTGTTAGAAGGATTGTTGTTGAAAGTACGGTTGGATGGTAGACCGTTTGGTTGGTAACGATTAGGCGGATTGGAAGAATTAGGTTCATTTTGTTTCCACCTAAGGTTTGGGTGATTTTTCCAAGAGGGGTTGTATGAATCACCGTAAGTGTTTGGCTCGGGCTTGAAAGTGTACCACTTATCTCCCGCTTCGTCGGTACGCGTGGATGCGTAGTCCGCAAAAGCTGTTCCGGGGAGTTCCACACAATCACGAGTGTCGTGGGGACCACTACATAATTCGCATGAAGAAGTGATTTTGTTCACTTGGCTTGAAGGTTTAGGAGCTTCGTAAGATTTCATGAGAAACTTGACTTGGTCCTCAAGTTCCATGATCCTACGGTCGGGAGTGCTAGAATTGTTCGAAGGCAAAGATATTACCTTGACCGTTTTGCTCAAATCACGGGGATCATTCCAACTTTCGTTGTCATAGAGAGCAAGATCTTCTATGAGTTCCCATGATTGTTCCGCACTTAGATCACGTAGCTTACCACCGGCCGATTGGTCAATGGCTCGCCTCGTGGAGATATCAATATGGTCATAAAAAATTTGGACTTGGAGCCAAAGATCTATGCCATGATGAGGGACTTTTTGGAGTCCTTGAAACGAGTCCATGCTTCATAAAGAGATTCATTTTGACATTGTTGGAACATCAAGTTGTCATTTCTAAGCTTAGTAGTTCTCCCCGGTGGGAAAAATTGAGCAAGGAAACGAGTGGTGAGATCATCCCATGTGGTGATGGATCCCGCGGGTAAACGCTCAAGCCATTGACTAGCTTGATCCCGTAGAGAGAATTGGAATAGGCGTAATCGGGTTGTCTCCCTAGTTTCAACACCTAGGTCTATGGAATCTACGATTTTGAGAAAGTCCTTAAGATGTTGGTTTGGATCTTCGGAACGAAGTCCATGGAATGCACATCCGCTTTGCACCAACCAGATGGTGTCGGATCGCAAGGGGGTCACATTGGCTCCGGTGAGCTCAATGGTGTTTCGGTAGCCTTGGTGGCTAGGTCGGGAATACTCTCCTAAGGTTCGGGGTTCTAGTGGTGGGTTTTGTTGTGGTGGGATGACGGGTTCAAGGATGTTCCCGTTGTCCATGATGTCGGGTGGTGAAGAGTTACGAACAAAGACACAAAGAAATAAGATAGACTACAGAAAACCTAAAAAATAAAAATAAAATCTTACCAGAAAGGAATCTAGCAAGTAGACCTAATAAAAAGAAATTCTAACCTAGACAATAACTATTCCCCGGGCTGCGGCGCCAAAAACTTGATACGTGGGAATCGCACCAGGCTTTACCTCTCAAGGGATCTTGAGAAGCTTACAACCCCCACCAGGCAGTGTACCTGATCGTTGTAGTATAGTATAGTGACAAGTACCGGGGGATTGATCGTTCAGCTAGGAATAGTGTCGCAAGGATTAGAAAACCTAAATACTAGTTCTAAAGGTGAGGGATGATTATTTTTGTATTTTTATATTTTTTAGAAAGCAAGTAAAAATCTCGGGTTTGAAGGATTTGGGCGGAATTAGTTGCTAGTCAACTAACCCAATACTAAAGATGCAATCAAAATAAAATACTAAAAATGAAAATAAACTAAATTATACTAAGGTTGTGAGCAATAAGTGGAGAAAATGTGTTTACTTAGATTTCACTACTCCCTAGACATCTTTTACACGTTAATTACTTGTTATAGTTGCGTGGATGACGGATTGTATTCCTTAATACCATTCATGGGGTGGCGCACTTAACTCCCCAATCCTATGAGCTCTTATCTCCTCCTATGCCATGCCCAGCACAACCATAGGGATTATAAACGGTGGCTCATGCATTAAATACAACCAATAAAAACCTAGTGCACATCAGTTCATGTTTCCTAAGACATTCAAGCATGTTACCATTTGGAGATCTGCCAGTTTTCTTAAGCCTAACATCGAATTCATTCAGCCAATACAGCTATAAACAAGTAATCAACACATAATTAACATCTAGGTTTCATTAGATCCAAGCAAACACAAGATAGATCTAGCCTAGCATGATGGAATTAAGACAAGAACAAGATATAGACAACCAACACATAGACATATTGATTGAATTAAAGGAATACTTATCTCAATTACACATGAAAGGTATCAAGGGCTTAGAACCCTTGAAAAACCTGTAAAATTCGCACCAAGTTCGTACTTAGGGTTTCTCCAAAACTTCTCTCTTTAATGTGTGAAAATTAGAAAAATATATATAGGAAATAGGGTCTGACGGCATCAAGACAAATCTTGTGACGCCGTCACCTCGCCGCCAAAATATTTCTCGGACTGCCTTGATCTACTTTTGACGCCGTCATGTGTTATGCATTTCCAGGCCGTCATGAATTTTACTCTTGACGCCCTACTGCGTGACGCCGTCAAATCTGTACTGGATCGTCATGGAAATTACTCTTGACGCCGTCAAGATTTTCTTCTTGACGCCGTCACCTACTGTTCTCAGCAAGGAAAATTAAGACTTTGGCGTTTTCTTCACTTTTATGCTCTAAAAACGTCTGAACTGCTTCCTTTTCCAGATTTCACTCCCAAAGTACCTAAAATCACAAAAGGAACGATTTATGGCAATATTTGATCAAATAAATTCAATTCCAGGCTTAAATGACCCCCTAAAAGTGGTTCATTTTTTGCCTCATCAATGGTCCAGTTGGAACAATGGCTTGATTTTGATTTGGAAAATTTTGAGCCCGATTGTTCTGGAAATTCCCATGTTGCTGGTTGTTATTACCTTGGAAGTGGTTCTGTTGTTGAAAATTACCCTGATGGTAATTGTTCTGACCTTGATTTCGGTTATAATTCCCTTGGTTTTGATTTTGTTGAACCTGGTGTTGACCAAAGTTGAAATTCCCTTGGTTGTTAAAACCTTGGTTCATTCGGTTCTGGTTCTGATTCTGGTTAAATTTCTGGTTTCTGTTTTGACCATTTTGGTTCTGGGACTCATTAAATCCCGGTGGTCCAATGTAATTCTTGGAACGATAACTCAACAGATTTCGGTCCCCTTGCGGTTGGTAAGAATTACCCCCCGTGTTGTAGGAACCTTGGGCTACGAATACGTTCTCTCGAGTGAAGCCACCGGAGGCTGGGCACTCATGGTACGGGTGTGGACCACCACATGTTTCAGAACTGATAGTTTTGATCTGCTGATTGTGATTTGTCTGGTGAATTCAGAGAACCGCAGCAGACAAATCATCAAACTTTTTGGTAAGGGTAGCTATTTCATTATTTGCCGGAGTGAGTGACTTACATGAGTCATTCCTCTCTGCAGAGGAGTCCCAAAAATTATGATGGGCAGTCATGTTTTCAATTAAGTCATAACACTCTTCAAGGGTCCTTTTCATAAAGGTGCCCCCAGCAGCAGCATTGATGGTGTCACGATGACGAAGTGTCAAACCATTATAAAAGGTATCAATAATGGTGACAAGAAGCATGTTATGATTGGGACACCGATCAATAGCAAGTTTGTAGCGTTCCCATGCCTCAAATAAGGACTCTTCGGGAAGCTGTCTGAAGTTACTAATGTCGTTTCTCAGCTTTGTAACCATGGATGGTGGAAAGTATTTAGCTAAGAATTTAGTAACCATCTCATCAAAGGTATGGATCGAATTCTTAGGAAGTCGATCGAACCAAGCAGTTGCATGATGAGTGAGAGAATATAGGAAAAGGTATAAACGCAGGCCGTCTTCGGTGACGCCATTTTGTTTCATGCTCTGGGTGACGGTTAAATATTTAACGAGATGCTTGTTAGCATCGTCACCCGGCAAACCGTGGAACTGACACGAATTATGGACCTGTTATATCATGTTGTGTTTTAGTCCAAAATCCGTGGCTCCAATTGTAAGTGGTGCAATGGGTCCATCTCTCCCGTGCATAGTAGGTTGACATAGTTCCTCCATTGTTCGGGTGTCAGGAACTACGTCCTCCTTGGGAGGGATTGGGGGCTCGTCGTCCATTTTTAACGTGTGTTCTTCTTCAACAGTACGTAACTCGGGTACGTTTTTCTGACTTTTACGCTTTGTTTGTGAACGAGTGCGCATGCACTAAAAACAATTTTTCAAAACAAGATTGAGGCAAAACCACAGTGAACTTAAACCAATAATCATAGGTGAATGGATTCTTTATAAAAGGTACACCACTTACAGGGATACAATGGCAAGTTTTTATCTTATGTTTAGGAACTTATTATGTTCACACCCCCAGTTGGTAGGTGTTCTTCCTTGGTTTGCGGTGGTAATCTTTTATGTGTTTATTCACAGTAAAATGTTTTTGGCTTTTCGTGTATGGGTGAAAAAACTTGGATAATATTTTTGGAACTGATTCGTTAACCGAAATCGTTCCTTTAAGATTACTCGCAGGGTGGCGGGAGAGAATAAATGGATCTCTCTTCAGTTCGCAATTTAATGTCAGAACTTCCGTATTCCACCTGTGTAGGTTGTAATCTTAAAGTAAACGAAGTAATTTAACTTCACAGTTTGTTTTGTTGTTTATGATTTTTTTGGTGTTTTTAACACTTCAGGAAAAGTGTTAATGAACTTTTTTCAGTTTTGATTTTGATTTTCACAAAAATTTACAAAGTGATGGTATTTGTACAGGAGGGGTTTTAAAAACCACTAAACCTAAAACGTTTTGAAATACGCAACAACCTCCCCGGCAACGGCGCCAAATTTTGACTCCTCCCAAACCAATCAGTCAACCGGGTGCAGTTGATAGGCCCACTTGGGAGAAAAAGTCAAATGTATTAAAATCCTTGGAAGTACAGGGAAATCCCCGGGTCGTTAAGTCTCAACGAGATTGAAATTGTACTTTGAACGTTTTTGGGAATGAGTGGCACTGAGAACAGTAACCAAAGATGATTGGGTTTGATTTTACACTACTGGTGTTATTATGGAAACAGTATATATCAAACACAGTAAACAGATATGTATACAAGCACAAATCAGAAATCAGAAATCAGAATGGAATACAGACTGAAGAAAAGGTGACTTTTAAACAATTTAAAACTACAGGGGGTGCAAATCAAAATTTTACAAACTTAATTAAAAAAGAAAATGAAATTAAAAAGAAAATTATTTTTTTGATTATTTTATTTATTTAATATTAATTATTTAAATAAAAACTATTTAACTTTTTAATTAAAACTAATTAACTTAAAAACTTAATAATACAAATTTAAACTAGAAAATTGCAAAATTAATTCCTAAAAATATAAAATGACTTAAAATATATTTAAAAACTAAAAATACTTGTTTTTGTCTTTTTGTGAAATTTCTATTAATTAAATACAAATTATATTAATTAAACTATTTTAATTAATTTAAATTACTAATGATACTAAAAATGATTTAGAAAATTAAAGAAAAATTTACAAATCTAATTAACCATCGCAGGAATCCTAAAAAATTATAAAAATTTTCTAAAAATTATATTGAGACTATTTTACTAATTATTAACTTAATTATTAATTATTATCTAATTTAACTAAATTAATTAAGAAAACGAGAAAATGAATAGTAGAAATTGAGAGACTATTTTTTAAAAATTCTAAATGATTTATAAAACCTAGGAAAAATATGAAAAGGTGCTGTTGTTAACTAAAAATTAACAAAACTATTTAATTACTAATATTACTTAATTATTAAATTAAACTAATTTTAATTCTAATAATTAATAGATGAAAAGAGAAAAATATAGGAAAATTACTGAAAATACTTGAAGTTAAAGTAAATTAATAAAAATATAAAAATGATGAAGTGCTTAATAATAAGCTGAAAAGAAAAATTAAAAAGATAAATCCTATTAAATAGAAGCTATCACTATTTTTAAATTTGGTTTTTGTTGGTTTTTCTTATTGACAGATGATTATAAGCTAAAAATAAGTAACTTTTATGAAAACACTTTTGAAATAGCTTATTAATAAGCTATATGCACCCCCTTGTGCTTAACAGTTGACTTGTAAGCTTATTAGGATTTTGTGGACTTATGAAAAAGCTTTGAAATGAACAATTAAGCATAAACAGATGATTAATGACTTGAAATAAGGCAAATGACCCAAATAAGCACTCATAATAAGCTTCAATAAACAATAAGCACTTATCAAAACAATAGGCCAAAACAGGCCTCAAACAGTCACTTTTGGACCTCTGTGGGGTCCACAGAAGTCAAGATGAGTCCAAAATAAGGATTGAACCTTGAAGGTGGACTGGAGGGCTTCTCAATAAACCAATAAGCTAGGCTTATGGCTTATTATTGAGCACTGGGTGGTGCTTGGAACTTGGTCTCAAACACTGATTGACTCAATGTACACAGTCAAATGGGACAAACTAAAAGCTACTTGCAGCCCTATTAGATAAGCTAGAAATTGCAAAATAAGCTATGAACTTGAAAGATCAGCTGATTGGCTTTCCAAAAAGCCAATAATCACACTATGGGGCCCACTATTGAACAATCTATGGTCTATTGAAAATGGTCAATTTCCTGTGCACAGGGCAAGTACTTGCCCTGCAACTCACTATGAGCAAGTGTGGGGTCCACAAAAAAATTCACAAAAATAAGCCAACAATAGATTATTGTAAATAAGCTAAGGGACTTATATCTGTGAAAAGCTCAGGGTCTAGAAGTTAACACTAAATTCTAGAAAAATCCTTGAAGTTTTGGTTTTCTGCCTAAGTCTACAATTTTGACTTTTTAAAAAATCAAGCTAAGGTGATTTTTATGAAACTCTACCTAGATTTAAGCACTGATTAGGTTATATTAAGCTATGATAAGACTAAAGTAAGCTAAAACAACTACTTTTGGAAAGATTTGATGAGATTTGGACTTAAATCTTTTGACAGACAACAAATGAGACCAAATCAAAAGAAGTTTTGACTTTTGCACAAATGGCCACTGGTTTTTGTGGTATTTCTAACTCAATATGAACTAGTTAAACATGTTTCAAACCTAAGTGGTCAACCAAAACCTCTTTAACACAGTGAAACAATAAGATCCAAACACCCCTTTAATGCACTGTTTTGTTGATTTATCTTTCAAAATGAGTTTTAAGACCAAGAGGTCACTACCAACTGACTTATTATGTTGTATTAAGCTTCAATAAGCATGAGAAACACAGGTATATTCCACAATTTCCAAAAATCATTAAATAGGACAATGATCACAATCAACCTAGGATTTGATCACCAAATGTTTATTATGAGCTAGTACTCTATTCTAGGCTACACTTATGCCTAAATAACACCTAATAAGCATAAACAAATCAAATAAGCGGTGAAATAAGCTATGCTACAGTAAATATCAATTTAACTAAAAATAATAAAATTTGAAGCTTACAAGGGATCTTTGCTCAAAACATGATCAATTATGCTCGAGGAGCTACTCTACAAGCTCCTAGCTTATCAGAGATAAGCTAGGTACAATCCATTTGCCAATTCCATTACTTGGCACTTCCTATAGCTTTTCACAGTCAAATGCAAAGGTATCCTGCTTGTTTTTTTTTTTTGTATTTCTTTCCTTTTTTATGTTTTTCTTATATAATGAAGAGCTTAAGTGAGCTTATATAACAGTAATACTAAGTTTAGAACATGATTAGATTAAAAAGAGAAAACTTAAATTAAAATGTGAAAACTAAATTGGAGCTGAAATGTTTGAGTTTTTGATTATCAAAATAACAAATTACAATATTGAAAAATATTACAAGCTTTTGAAAGTAAATTTAACAACTAAAAATCAAGATTACACTCATTCGACTCTAATTCTTAACTAAGTGACTACACACTGCTTCTCTTCTTTCCTCTTCCTTTTATAGACGACTTCTGAGCTCTCTAGGTCCCAATAAATCTTTCCCAGCTTCAATCTTGATCATTGGATTACTGAGATCAATCCTAGCCGTTTAAATAATTTTTGGCACCAAGGGATTAAGATGCAATTTGCTTTGATAAACCAAAAAGGGGGTGAGCACTTATTGTGGGTTGTCTTGTTAGGTATTGGTGGTGCAGTGGGCGGTGTGAGGTGATGGGCAAGTGGAGGGGGTTTTGCAGGGGTGGTATTGGAGAGGAGGTGTGGTTTTGGGGTGATGGAGGCGGTTTTGACCATGTTTGACTGAGGGTCAAATATTTGACCCTGGTAATACTATTAAGGATGGTGGGCTGGTTTTCTTGTTGGGCCAAGAAGGAGTGGTGGGCTTGGTTTGTGTTTGGATTGTATCTTTATAATAACAAAGGTCCGTTTGGTATGTAGATTCCACAAGGACCAATTTTGTAATTTCCTGAAATTTGAGGGCTGATTCTTGCATTCTTCCAAAGTTCTTAAAGGGATGAAAATTGCCAATCCTCAATAGTACAAGGACCCTTATTGATTTTTCCATTTTTAAATTCCTTAGGGACTAAATCTGGCAAACTTGAAACTTCAGGGACCAATCTTGTAATTTCACCAAAATTTTCAATCAAGGACCATTCCTACCATAGATGAGAAGTACAAGGACAAAAATTGTTTTTCTCAAAGTTTTTATATCTCAGGGACCATTTTTGTCAATTTTACAAAGTTGAGGGACTAAACTTGTAATTTTGTGAAACTTTGCACCAAAGGACTAATTATGTTATTTGTGATTTAAAAGGACCTTTGGTGACTTTTTCATGTTTTTAGAATAACCAGGGACTAGTTTTGACAACTTTTTAAAGTTGAGGGACTGAAACTGCCAATTATGCAAACTTTGTTCATATTTCATCTGTTTTTGATTGTTTTGCATCTGAAACATATAAAACACACTTCCGGGATATTTTCAGTATTAAGATGCATATTTGAGTGTTTTAGGATGTTTTGGCAGCTCAAATTAGGTAAAAATGATGAGTATTTATACACTCATCACCCTTACACTTAGCTTTTGCAAAATACCTTTATATAAAGTTAAGACAAAGTTAAACAACAAAATAAAGCATTTTCATAATTTAGTTTGAAACATGATCTACCAACAATAAAAATAAAACACGCATACGGAAGCAAATAACAATCAAACAATTAAAAATCAAACAAATAAAAACCCACAAAACATGGGTTGTCTCCTAAGAAGCGTTTTTCTTTATTTATGAGTCTTGTAGCTAGACTCAAGGTCATGGGCTATCACGTGACCTCATCTCTCGAGATGACGTATCCCATATAATTATGATCCTCGCTATGGGGGTGGTGGTGTTTCAATCGTTCGACACTTGCAGTCACCTCCCCTCCTCCTTTACTGCTCAAAGTAGCTATCCCATCTTGGCGTATGCTTTCAATTGTGAATGGTCGATACCACCAGGGACTCGGCTTGTCAGGAGGTACTTTTATCTCTGAATGCCTTAAGAGTACCAAGTCTCCTTCTGCAAATGGTACATGATTCTCCGTTGGTTGACTACATTCAAACTTGACATGAACTTTATTGCAGCTTTTGCCTCTCTCAGGCTTAGTTTCTTTGTAGCTTTTGATTCTTGTTTCCCATGCAAGGATTTTTTCTTGAGCATTATTAGATGATGTGTCAATGTTGTTTTCGAGCTTTCTTTTCATCAGGCTTTCTTGCACACATCGTGGGGTCATAGGAAAGTGATGCGTAGGGATTGCACCAGGCTTTACCTCTCGAGGGATCTCGAGAAGCTTACAACCCCCACCAGGCAGTGTACCTGATCGATGTAGTATAGTATAATGACAAGTACCGGGGGATTGATCGTTCAGCTACGAATAGTGTCGCTAGGATTAGAAAATCTAAAGACTAGGTCTAGAGATGAGGGATGATTCTTTTTGTATTTTTTAGTTTTTTAGAAAGCAAGTAAAAATCTCGGGTTTGAAGGAGTTGGGCGGAATTAGTTGCTAGTCAACTAACCCAATACTAAAGATGTAATCAAAATAAAATACTAGAAATGAAAATAAACTAAATTAAACAAAAGTTGTGAGCAATATGTGGGAGAATTGTGTTTACTTAGACTTCACTACTCCCTAGATATCTTTTACACGTTAATTACTTGTTATAGTTGCGTGGATGACGGATTGTATTCCTTAATACCATTCATGGGGTGGCGTACTTACTTCCCCAATCCTATGAGCGCCTACTTTACTCCTATGTCAAGCCGGCTAAGAAGCTCCTAACATGGGATCACTAGAATTTGCTCATGCATTAAATACAATGAATAAAACCTAGTACACATTGGTTCATGTTTCCTAAGACGTTCAAGCATGTTATACAATGGAGATCTGCCAGTTTTCTTAAGCCTAACATTGAATTCATTCATCCATTACAACCATAAACAAGTAATCAACACATAATTAACATCTAGGTTTCATTAGATCCAAGCAAACACAAGATAGATCTAGCCTAGCATGTTGAAATCAGCAAAAGATATATTCAAACAACACATAGACATATTGAATGAATTAAGAGAAGACTTATCTCAATTGAACATGAAAGGATTCAAGGGATGAAAACCCTTGAAAACACTGTAAATAAGACCTAGGGTTTACAAAGTTCGACCCTAGTTTTCTCTACACAAGTCCCTCTTTTATGAATGAAAAATAGAAAACTATATATAGAGTTTGATAGGTGACGGCATCTAGAACAAATGTCTGACGTCGTCATCTTGAAACCAAATAGTTTCTCGGACTGCCTAGATCTGGGTCTGACGCCGTCATGTATACACCTTGTGCAGGCCGTCACCAATTTAACTCTTGACGCCCTTGTTGTGACGCCTTCAGGTTTGCACTGGGTCGTCATGGATTTTACTCTTGACGCCGTCAAGATCTTCCTCTTGACGCCGTCAGGCACTGTTCTCAGCATGGAAAATTAAGTCTTTGCCGTTTTCTTCACTTTTATGCTCCAAAAACGTCCGAATTGCTTCCTTTTCCAGAATTTACTCCCAAAGTACCTAAAATTACAAAAGGAACGATTTAGGGCAATATTTGATCAAATAAATTCAATTCTGGGCTTAAATGACCCCCTAAAAGTGGTTCATTTTTCGCCTCATCATATACCCTTACACTTGAGATTTGCTTGTCCTCAAGCAAATGCGCTTTTATTCTAGTCAAAATACAAGTTAGGGGTCATTTAATACTAATATAAAAGTAATTACAACAAATAATCGTTCCACTAAAGACCAAAGACAAGCACGGAGGTCATATACTAGCACCTCACAAATAGTGTTTAGATACTCACATCTCTCGGGTGTAATAAAGTAATATCACATTATGGAAACGGAAAATATCTCTCACTACCTGTCATAGCAAAATAGATTACCATAGGCTTGGGAAAGGATCAAACCTCCACCACATGGCGTAAGCACCTAGGATAAACTATCAAAGAGGTCTTTTAAAGGGTTTAACGTTAGGTGTAGGGATATGGAATACACGGTTTTGTTGGATATAGGCAGTCTTTACTGGTGGCGAGTTAACAATCTTGGTTAACTACATGTACAATGTGGCATTGCTAAGCCAAGACTAGACTCGACTTAAGCTAATAAATGAAAAAAAATAACAAAAACATAAAACAAACATAGAATAAAAAGGGATGGTAGTCCTTTTTTTTTTTTTTTTTTTTTTTTTTTTTGTGCATACACTCTTACCCTACCATCCAAAATAATACTTCATAGGGAATGAAAATTCCCCTTACACTTGAATTTTTACATACTTTACAAATAACTAATCTAATGACTCGAATTAAGAAAATCAAAACACTTGGAGTACTTTTAAGATTAACGTACCTATGGGGGTAATATATGATGTTCTTCCCCATTACTCCATAAATAAGTACTTTACCCATGAGTCCCAATCGTCCCAAAACAATATGTACAAGGATATCACTCGACTTACCAACCATGTAATCAATTAGATAATTAACTTAGGGTTTAATAAATAACATTAATGCACTAAAAATGAGTACATACACGGAGGGCTAAGGCGATTTGGGTGTACATTTAAGTGGGGTGTAACAAATTCTTCCTTTAAGTAAAATGCTTAACGTTAGAAACGAAAAGATAGGCTCGGAGGGGTGTACTAGGGGTTTCGTGTACTAAAAAAGAGTACAATGCTAAGGGTGTGGGAAAAATCAATTGACTTAACTAGCCAAGTAATATGACTTAAATGGTCAAGTAATTATGATACGGGTTTAACACAAGGGTGATCCTAATGCCTCTTATCATGCAGTAAATCCTACTACACGAATGTAGTCTCACTAGCGGTCTCGGGATGCATCACTAACGCAAGTTCTAGAATCTAAATGCTACCGGTACACTCATAAGCACTAATAGTAAATGCTTTTCCTATCAAATCTAAAGGCGAACCTCACATATTTGGGTGGAAAATTTTTCTGAATAGTACGGTTTTGTGCTAGTCATACAATCTCCTATCCATGAGACGCTTGCTATGGCTAAAGTTTCACTCCTAAATGTTGTAAAAAATTTTAAATTTGGCGCTAAAATTGCACTAACAAGTATTTCTCATAGTTTTATTACACATCTACCATCAAACAAACAAACTCAAGCGAAAGTGTATCTGTAAGGTATCATCATTTTACCCTCCCCTTACACTTAGGACGAACATTGTCCCCAATGTTCAAGTAAAGAATGTAAAAGTGAAATAAGTAAAACAAATGAAATCAAATACTCCCCTGATTCGCTCGGTATGGATAATAAGGTGGCCAGGTTAGATCTTCCTCCAAGAAAATGAACAATCAAAGCTTCCCTTCCAGAATAATAATCATCTTCTTGTCATACATAACCTGTAAAACCTAAGAAAATAGACAAGGCAACCTCGCATAAAATCGGCGGTAATCTACATATGCTAATAAATCCTAGAAAACAAAATAAGATATAATGCTTGTGGAATGATGTTTGCAGATTTCCTGGAGATTATAAAACTAATGATTCAACAAAAACTTTAAGACTCCGTTAGAAAAACAAAACTGGTAAAATTTCCAGATTTTTACACGTGACGCCGTCTAGAGTAAACTCGTGACGCCGTCAGAAGTGACCTGCAGAAATTCTTATGTTAAGTTTCCAGAAAATTTCGGGAAAAACTTCGTCCTACTTCCTGGAAAATCCTGCAAAACTTCATTATGACTCGATACAAGCATTTGTGTTGGGATCATACGTTTGTATTTTAGTCAAGTCTCGGTCATTACCTTTTGTAATAGGTTGCTTAGCTATTTTATTCACTATGTTAATGTTACAAGGCTTAAGCATGTAAGCCCATGGGCCTAGAAAGCCCATGATTTGGATGAAAGTGGGAGGTAGGGAGTGTTGCCCTACTCCTCCCCTATATATATCATGCTTATGTAAACTTTTCATTTGTTGGTTATTTGAATATCTTAGTGAAACTCTTGTTCTTACTTTTCTCTCATTTCTTATAATCAACCAATCTCTTTTCTCATCTCATTTCTATCAATATCATACTTGTGTTTACATAAATGGTGACCTAACAAGTGGTATCATTCACCTAATAGAGTTTGAAGTGTGTTTCTTTGGGTTAACGTGGGATTAAGGGTGTACTTTGCCTTCTTTTTGCATTTTTCTTTGTTTCTTTCACTCAAATCTTGAAGCTTGGACAAGTTTCAAGGTTGATATAGTGATTTGAAGCTTAGTTTTTGCATAAAGTTTTGATTTTTAAGGTTTTTTTTAAGGTTTTATAGCTTCTTTGATATTGGAAAACTAGTTTTTGGTAGCAAAATCTTCAATAGTTAGTGTTTTCTAAGTATTGGTGAAGTTATTTGATCAAAAGTACCTTATTTCTAAGCATTTTTCTTCAAAAATTTGTGATTTTTCAAGAATCTGACCTCCTTACGCGTAACTTTAGTGAACAGTACGATTCTAAAGCTGTCAACAGTACTTTTTGTCCCTTTTACGCTTAAGTTTTGGTCAAAACCCTTTTCTTACGAGTATCATAGGTCAAAACCCTGTTCTTACGAGTAACTTTGGTCTTCTACGCCTAAAACCTACGAGTAAGTCCATATCCTACGCCTAAGTCACTTTCTACGCAGAAGATCAGCTCTTACGCATAAGATCATATCTTACGCGTAAGTTTCAGAGTTCTACGCATAACTTCATCAAAGGTCTTCTCCTTGTGTTACGGTGACTCAGTACTTCCCTAGCTTGGATAAGTTAGTGGAATACTTCGACTTTGGATATCTTTCAAGCTTGGATAAGTTTGAAAGATTTATTTGGTTGTTTAACCTTACGCATAAGTCTAAACTTACGCATAAGCCAAAGCTTACGCGTAAAGAGAAAACTTACGCATAAACTCTGTGTTTACGCATAAACTACTCTTTACGCATAACCTATAGTTTACGCGTAAGATTACTGTTACGCGTAAGAACTCAACTTACCCCTGGGATTTTGAACTTAACCAAAGGAACGTGCATTTCAATCTTCTACAAAGATCCATTTCTACACAAGTGTTCAAAGATGTCTCAACCACTACATTACTACTTCTCTAATCCTCAGCAACAACATCAGCAGTATCAGCAACAACAATACCATCAGCAACAATCATATCAACAACCTTCACAGTCACACTTTCAACAACAACCATTTAATCCACAACCACAATATCTCATGATGCAACAACATCAAATCATTCCTCAACAACAACCATATCAAATGTCCCAACAAAACACTCAGTTCTCCTCCAAACAACCTCACTGGTTTAATAGAATGTGTGAAGTTATTACAACTCAACAATCCAGACATGAGGCAGGATCACTTGAAACACCTCCAATGCTAACACCTGGGAACTATGTTCAATGGTCAAGTCGATTCTTACGATTTCTTGAATTAAAGAAACCTCATGGGAAATTCTTGAAACAAGTGATACTTGAAGGACCATTTGAGTGGCCAACAAGATTTGAAATTGGTGATCCAACTGCTGATCCTCCACGTCCTCCTAGTGATAGACCACTTCCAGAATCTCAACTCACAGAAGAACAAAGATTACATCGTGAAGCTGATGAGTATGCAATGGCTTATATACTTCAAGGTATACCGAATCCAATTTATCGAAGTGTCGATGCTCAGAAAACAGCCAAAGCTATGTGGGAACATGTTCATCTCCTTATGGAAGGCACTCAATTGAACAAAGATGATATGGAATCCAAACTTTACATGGAATACACAGACATCACAATTGAACCAGGAGAGTCTCTTGAATCCTACTATCATCGTTTCACAAATGTGGTCAATGATCTGGAACGTCACAAAATCACAATACCAAGGATCGCAGTGAACTCCAAATTTGTTGGTAGTCTTGGCCCTGATTGGCATAAATATGTGACATTTGTTCGTCAAACCAAAAATCTTCATGATGCACCGTATGGTTTGTTGTATGATTTTCTGAAACACCATGAACCTGAAGTTGAAAAAGATCGAGCTCTATGAGGAGGATACACACCACCACCAACACCAAATTCTTTGGCTCTCGTAGCTCAATCTCCCTATGCTCCACCACCAATGTCAAATCATGCATATGTTCAAGAGCAAAACTACTTCAGTTATCCACAATCTTCTACCTCGAACCAAATGGTCCCTTATGATTCATCTCCACAGAATGCTTCTACTCAACTTGTTCCATTAAACAACAATGATGCAGCATATTACTCAAACTCCAATGAAGATGACGATGATGACTTTAATACTTTGAATCAGGGACTTGCTCTTATTGCTCGTGCTTTCAGCAAATTCTCCAACAAAACAAACAACCGTCAACGTTCGTCTTCTAACACAAGGAATCAAGCTGTTGTCAATGATGGAAGAGTGGAAATTCAGAATCGTAACTATGGTAGATCTGGTTCAGGAAGTTCTTCAGGAAATTTTGGGAATGGTCAGAGGTTTAATAACAATGGGGGGTTCAGGAACAACTCAGGGTCTTCTCAGCAAAGGTCTGAATCAGCTGAAACTAGGAACTCCAACTCAGGGAATGCAGTATGGTGCTATAATTGTAATGAACAAGGTCATATAGCGACAGCATGTCCCAAACCGAGAACTCGGGGTAGTAAGTTTCACAAGCAGGCATTACTCATGGCTCTTCAAGATGAAAAAGATGGACATTTCCCTGAACATGATAACAACTTCATGGCAAATGTGAACAATGATGATGACATGGAAGATCTGGAAGCCAATGCAGCTGTGATGCTTATGGCCAACATGCAGGAACTTCAGTTTAATGATTCAGGTCCAGTGTATGACACTGACGGCTTGTCTCAGGTACATGACCAAAAAGCATGCCTAATACATGAAATATCCTCACCCTCTGCTTCTGAATCAGATATGGCGCAAGTTGTTCCATCTACATCATCTTCATCTTCTCAAACAGATGAACAAATAAGCACAGTTGTCATATTTGATGATGACACAGTTGTTTCATTTGATGATCCTATTGAGAATGATAAACATGATCATTTAGAACAACATCAACCATCATTTGATCCAGACCCTGACCTAATATTGTTATCTAAACAACTAGATGCACAACAATTGCAAATCATAAAATGCAACGAGAAAAACAAAGTTTTAAAAGAAAAAAATGCGTCACTTGCACGAGATATTGAGTGTTATAAAATTCAACTTTCAAATCAGGAAGACAAGATTAAACATGCAAAAAGTTTTGAAAAAGCTTTTCAAGATTCTTATAACAAAGAGCAAGATCTTCAACACAAAATGCAAGATTTAATTGAGTCAAACGGAAAGTTGATTTCTAAACTTGAAAGTGAAAAGTGTGAACTGAAAATGCAAGTTGAACGTCTTCAAGCAGTACTTTCAAAAACTGAAACAGAATTGTCCAATTGCAAAAAGGATTTTTGTGAACATAAAATATGAAAAAGGAAGTACATAGATAACTTACTTGGTGAGATTGTTGATCTTGAAAAACAACTCAAAGAATTTCGTCACATTGTTTACAAACACGGGAACTCTGTCACAACAATTCAGAAATTTTCTTTAAAACCGAGACCCGATAAAGGATTTGCACTTTGCGATTTCAAATCAATGTTTCTTCACACAGCATTCAAAGAAAATCCTAAGATTTACAGTATGGACCACATGCTTGATAATACGATTGTGCGTGCTGTTGTTTTTGATACTGAGGAAGAAGAAGAACTTGAAGACGAGAGTCGATCAAAAATGAGTTATGTTCAATATTGGACACCATATGATTATTCACAAGCTCCACACATTTCTAAATCTTTTGTTCCTCAAAAGGAATTACCTGAGAAATCATGGTATGTCACAGAGTCATATGTTTCATCTTCTAATGCGGCCCCTGTCCAAACTGTAGCACAAATAAATGGTCCTTTACCATCATCCGGTGAACTTACACCTTTACCAAAAAGTTTTCGTGTCTTAAATTATTTCAAAACTTTTATAGAAGACATCGAAATTTTGGAGGAAACAATTGCACGTAATTCTGAAATAAAAGTTGAAACCTTTCAGTCCGCTTACGAGCGAGAAAAGAGAGATATTTTTCAAAAACAAATGTTGCCAATTGTCAAACACCTCCGTCTCTGTGCTACACGTTGGGATCAGGAACTTCAAAACGAGGTCAAAAATATGATAAACGTTTTCAACTCAACTGAAAATGAAATTTTGGCTCAAAAGCAAAGAAATAGAGTTTTAAAAAATGATGCTGATCGACTCTTGGAACAAGTTCTCAATGCTGATATTTTGTTTGTTATCATGAATGATCTCTATAAATCTGGTACTTCTATGCTTATGGATGATCTTTGTGTTGATAATAACTTGTTGAATGTGGAAATTGAGACACTCAAACAGGAAAATGATAAGCTGAGAATAACAAATGATGATGTGA
This sequence comes from Artemisia argyi, assembly GCA_030686995.1. Taxonomy (NCBI): domain Eukaryota; kingdom Viridiplantae; phylum Streptophyta; class Magnoliopsida; order Asterales; family Asteraceae; genus Artemisia; species Artemisia argyi. The sequence continues at coordinate 31,532,268 of CM060678.1, forward strand.
CAAAACAGTTTTCAAAAGAAATTTGTCTTCTCAAACAAAAGCTTGAATGGTGTCAAGCTCAAAGTCTTGAAACGGAATTAAAACTTCAAAATCAAAATATTTCAAACTCTTGTCAACTTTGCAAAAACAATGAGTCTTTCAAAAGTCTGTGTCTCAAATACGAGAAAGAAATTGCGGATTTAAAAATTGAAAACGCCGAATGGCAACAAAACCGCGATGACATCAAATATTGCAATGGTTTACTTGAGTCTGAAATTCAGGATAAAAATCACATCATCATTGATTTGAAAGAGAAAATTAAGCTACTTCAAAAAGGAAAGATGGTTGACACCACGGTGATAGCACCAGGATTGTATCAATTAGACAAAACTGCTAAAGGAAATATTGTTCAAAACACTAATGTTGATAACTCCACTTCTACAGGACTAGTCTCCACTAATAGCGTTAGCAGACCCAAGCGAAAAAGTAAAAGGAAGAATAGGCTCTGGCAATGTAAAAGAGGATCACTAAAAGCTCAAGAAGTAGAAGATCAACTTAGGAATTTGAATAAAACTCATGTTGCATCAGATTTAGATTCTAATCTGGAAAATTGTAATCAAAATCTAAATGTAACGAATGATGAACCTTTGAATGTTTTGAATATTAATGCATCTTGTGTGTTTTGTCGTAAAAGCGTATCATCTGGTGATCATACAAAATGTATAGCTAATTCTCTTCTTAATCGTCATAAGAAACATAGGACACGCATTCCTTCTAGGCCCACTACTGCCTCTAAGTCTATCTTAGGAAAGCCACCTTCTACGGTTTCTAATGAAGTTGAAGTTACCCCCATAAGTGCCGAGAACAAATCTAGGAATCAGCCAACCACTAGTGAATTCACCATTAAGAAAGCACGAACTAGTTGGAATTGGCAACGTTGGTTACAACACAAATCAGACTTTAAATGGATTCCTAAATTGTTGAATACATGTGCTTCTAACCAACAGGAACCCGCACTTTCATTGGGTTCCACCCTTACTTCTGTTCCATCCGTGTCTTCTTCTTGTGATGCAGGTGGTACAGATTGTTCTCTGGATTGTTGATAGCGGATGCACCCGACATATGACAGGCAATCTCAAACTGTTACAAAACTTTGTCTCAAAGTTCATTGGTACTGTCAGATTCGGGAATGATCATTACGCTTTAATCATGGGATATGGTGACTATGTCAGTGGGAACATTGAAATCAGTCGTGTTTATTATGTGGAAGGCCTTGGACATAACCTTTTCTCTGTTGGTCAATTTTGTGATGGGGATCTAGAAGTTGCATTTCGTGAGAAAACTTGTTTCGTTCGTGACTTACAAGGAAACGATCTGATGTCTGGCTCACGTGGTTCTAATCTTTATACCATATCAATGTCAGATATGATTGCTACATCTCCGATATGTCTTCTCTCCAAAGCAGAATCGACTAAATCTTGGTTATGGTACAAACGTCTTTCGCACTTGAATTTCAAAACTATGACTGACCTTGCTCGTTATAAACTTGTTGATGGATTTCCAAGATTCCGTTTTACCAAAGATCACTTATGTTCAGCCTGTGAACAAGGAAAAAGTAATCGGGCTCATTTTCCTTCAAAACCTGAGCACAGTACGAATCATGTTTTACAATTGCTACATATGGATTTGTGTGGGCCGATGCGTGTTCAAAGTATCAACGGTAAACGCTACATTCTTGTAATTGTGGATGATTACTCCAGATGGACTTGGGCTTATTTCTTACGAAGTAAAGATCAGGCTCCTTCAATGATCATCACCTTTCTCACTAAAATTCAAGTTCAGCTACGCAATACGGTACGAATAGTCAGAACTGACAATGGAACTGAATTTAAGAATCAGACACTTCGGTCATACTTTGAGAAAGTGGGAATTGAACATCAAACATCTATTCCTAGAAGCCCAGAACAGAATGGAGTTGTTGAAAGACGCAACAGGACGTTAGTGGAAGCTGCTAGAACTATGTTAATTAATGCTCAATTACCAGATTACTTGTGGGCGGAAGCGGTTTCAACTGCATGTTATACCCGAAACCGTTGCATGATCACAAAACGCCATTGCAAAACACCTTATCAAATTGTTCACAAAAGGAAACCAAACATCGACTACTTTTATGTATTTGGAGCACTTTGTTATCCGAAAAATGATCGTGATGATTTAGGTAAACTTAAAGTAAAGGCTGACATCGGAGTGTTCGTTGGATACTGTGAAAATTCTAAAGGTTTTCGGATATGGAATCGTCGAACAAGAGAAATTCAAGAAACCATTCACGCTAATTTTGATGAACTCACACAAATGGCTTCTGAGCAACACAGCTTAGGACCCGAATTCAACCGTCTTAACTCTCCGGAATCTTCGGCTGAACCATTGCCATTCAACCGCAAAGAATTGGAAACCTTGTTTGCTCCACTGTTTGATGATACAATTAAATACCGTCCTACTGAGGTCTCACCTAATTCCGCTGCTCAACCTGATAATATTCCAGTACCATACTCTCCTCAACAAACAACAACAACTGTTGAGAAAGACGGTCCTCCAATTGAATCACCATCTACAGCAGAACAAACTGTTTCTAACTCCCGCCATTCAGCTGAAGATCCTACACCACAATCAGTTCCACAACCCGCAGAGCATGATCCTGATGCGTTCTTTAACCCGTTTGCACCGGCTCCTACCTTTCCTGATATAGGTGAGTCGTCAACACGCAATTTGGATCCTGCTAACATGCGAGATACTTATCAACTACACCCTTCAACACACAAATGGACTCGAGACCATCCACTAGTTCATATTATTGGCCATCCAGATGCACCTGTAATGACAAGACAACGACTTCACACTAATGGAGAAACTTGTATCTATGCACTCACAGTTTGTCAAGAAGAACCTAAGAACATTAAAGAAGCAATGACTTATGACAACTGGATTGAATCTATGCAAGAGGAATTTCAGCAATTCATAAGATTAGAAGTCTGGGAATTAGTTGAAAGACCTGACGGAGTCTTTGTCATCGGGTTAAAATGGATTTGGAAGAATAAGCTAGATGCTGAAGGCACTGTCATACGTAACAAATCACGCCTGGTAGCGAAAGGATACTCCCAACTTGAAGGACTTGATTTTGCAGAATCATTTGCTCCAGTGGCTAGACATGAAGTTGTTCGGATCTTTTTGGCCTATGCTGCACACAGGAACATGGTTGTTTACCAAATGGATGTGAAAACCGCATTTCTTAATGGAGAACTCCGTGAAGAAGTGTATGTGAGCCAACCAGACGGCTTCGTTGATCCTGAGCGTCCTAATCATGTTTACCGACTCAAAAAGGCACTCTACGGACTTAAGCAAGCCCCACGGGCGTGGTATGAAAAACTGTCCACTTTCTTGCTGGCCAATAAATTTTCTACAGGATCGGTGGATCCAACACTATTTACAAAAACCTACGGGGAGGACTTACTTGTTGTTCAAATATATGTCGATGACATTATTTTTGCCTCAACAAAAAGAAGTTACTCTAATGATTTTGCAAAATTAATGAAAGATAATTTTGAAATGTCCATGATGGGTGAACTTTCGTTCTTTCTAGGACTACAAGTTCATCAATCACCCCGTGGAATTTTTATAAATCAGTCCAAATATGCTCTAGAAATTTTAAAGAAACATGGAATGATGAGTTGTGATACTTATAATACACCAATGGGCTATACCACAAAACTAGATGCTGACTTACATTGGACTCCTGTTGACCCTACCAAATACCGAAGTATGATTGGGTCCCTCATGTATCTCACAGCTAGTAGACCTGATATAGTATTTGCTGTCTACATGTGCTCTCGCTATCAGTCTAAACCAACTGAAAAACACCTCAGTGAGGTCAAAAGAATACTTCGATACATAAAGGGAACCATTAACTTGGGAATCTGGTATCCGAAGGATTCTGGTTTTGAACTAATTGCTTTTTCAGATGCTGACCATGCAGGATGTTTAGACACACGCAAAAGTACATCTGGTGGATTACAATTTCTCGGAGATAAACTTGTGTCATGGCAATCAAAGAAACAGGACTGCACATCACTGTCGTCTACGGAATCTGAATATGTAGCCATGTCTGCTTGTTGTGCTCAAGTCATTTGGATGAGATCACAACTTAAGGATTATGGCTACCTATTCAACAAGATTCCTATCTACTGTGATTCCAAAAGTGCAATTGCTATCTCCTGCAACACAGTACATCATTGCAAATCCAAACACATCGATCTCCGATATCACTTCATCAAAGAGCATGTGGAAAAGGGTACCGTTGAACTTTATTTTGTTGGGACTGAGTACCAATTGGCGGACTTACTTACCAAATCCTTAGCACCATCAAGGTTTGCTAGTCTAGTTCACCAAATTGGTATGCGATGTTTGACTCCAGATGATCTGGAAAAGTTTTTAAAACACAATTGATCGTCAAACATCAAAACTATCTTTGTAAATACTTTCTTAAAAAAAATGCAAGTATATACCTTTCTTTTCAACACTAATGTTTTATAAAACGTCTTTAATTATTAAAAACAAGTGTTGAGGGGGAGGAAAAGTATTTTAAAATTTTCACAAAAATATTAACTTTTATACTTGCATTTTTACCAAAAATATTACGTTTTATCTTAAAAGGATGCATCAAAAGTGTTTCGGGTTACTCACCTTGACCAAAATAATAAATTTTTATGAGTTTTTTAAGACTACGGTCTAAGGTCGAGGGGGAGTAAAATTCCATAAGGTGTTCTTGTCATAACTTGGTGTTATTAACGAAAGTTAAATGAGAGTGTTAGTTTGGGCATTAAGTTTAAATAATAACATAAGGTTAAGGGACCAATTGTGTCATAACATGAAACTTGTTTTAACCTTTGGTCAAAACCAAGTTTGACCACACATTTACTGCACCTGCATTTTACTCTTACACACATTTAATATCACACCTACCTTCATCTACGGCTCTTAATCATACTTGTGATCCACACATCAATCTTCTAATCTATAAGTTACACAATGTTTTAATCATGATTTCATACAAGGGTTTTAAGTTTTATATCAATCCAACGGTTAAATATGTCATAATCGATTAAATTGTTCTTAGGTTGTGCGTAAACTTTTACCCAGATTTTTGATGTGTTTGAGGTTAAATTGGTTGATGGGAAATGGTCTTTAGATGTTAGTAACCATGAATCAAACCTTTAATCTCACCCAGAAATGCTTAATTGATTAATTTGGTTTTAGGGTTCATGCGAGTCGATTAGGGATTCTTGATTCTGTGTGTTTTAATTGAAATTGATGATGGGGATTGTGTTCTTACATGTCTAGGAACTCAATCATGTGGTTTAATTTCTTCAATTACATCTCTTGATCATGAATTAAAGATTTAGGGTTCGAATGCACTAGCAGTTGTGATCTTGTGATTTTGTGGTCAATTATTGTTATAATTTGGACCAAATGTTCCTTAGGATGTTAGGAATACTTGCCCTATGCCCATTCTTACCCAGATTCATGTTTGATAAGGGTTGTGATTATGTGTTCATACGGCCTTACGCGTAACCTTGAATCATGACATGTTTACGCATAAGATGTGTATATAATGTGTATTGGCTTAATTATTGATCAGTGGTTATGTTTGAACACTTTCAGGAATCAAACAACTCAAATTACTAAAGGTGATTTTCTGGAAAAAGACGTTTTTACGCACAAGTTGTTCATCCTACGCGTAAGATTGAATCTTACGCGTAAGATTCGACACGTTGACAAACGTTGTCTTGGATAAGACAATGTTTACGCATAAAAGGATTAACTTACGCATAAGTTATTTCTTACGCTTAAGTCATGATCTTACGCGTAAGTCAAAACCTACGCACAAGTTATAACTTACGCTTAAGGTTCAATCCTTTGCCTAAGCTCTAATCTTACGCATAAGATAAACTCCTACGCGTAAAATTAAGCCTACGCAAAAGATGGAACTTACGCGTAACTTATAAAGTTATGCGTAGACTTTGCACCTACGCCTAATATCATTTCTTACGTTTAATAAAAGTTATGCGTAGGATTTTCAAGTTATGCGTAACTTTGTCCAATTAATGAATTTTTCTAAGTGTTGTAAAAATTTCAAATGTGTAATCTCTTGTAATGATGAACTAATGTTGTAACTTAAATGTTATAAGTTTCTACCATGAGATAATAACACAAGTTTATCATATAACAAAAGTTTTCACACAAACACCCACTGATCAATTCATAATATACACAATCAAGTAATTGAATGTCTGTGCTAACAAAGTAAATCAATGCCATGTTTGTCTTTGTCTATGATCAATTCAGATGGCAGAACACAATGACGTTCCATATGGACCAGAACCTGAACCAAAACTTTCATGGGAAGAGACCTTTCCAGCTGATTACACCAGGAAGATTGGAAAGAACAACTTACGTATCAACTTCAACAAAATCACTTGCAACGAATCCTCATGTATTGTTGCAGTGGATGCTCTCCTATATCACCCCAACAAGCTGTTGTTCACCAAGTCAGCTTCAGTCTCCTGCTTCTACATACACCAGTTTTGGCATACACTTCAGCTAGACCTTGGGGAAGCTTCCTTCACCTGCATGCTTCATAACCGACAGGTTACTGTGGATATAGACACACTAAGGAATGTTCTTGGGCTACCCGAACTTGGCCCAGATGAAGAATATGATCAAGTACCCACCGAAGAAGAGCTGATAGAGTGGTTATAGGATATTGGCTATGATGAATCAGAACAAGTAGTTACAAGACATTCTAGGGTCAACATCAGATTTCTTCCACAACCTTGGAGAACCCTGTATATTCTGATTGCCAAATCCCTATCTGGCAGAGACACTGGCCATGAACACCCCAAGCTCCAACACCTCAAACTCTTCTGGGCAGTGGCAAGTGTAAAGAAAGTAGATTATGCCAGCATCATTTGGGAAGACCTTGTGTGGCACATTCACCACAAGACCAACACATCCCCTTTGTCCGTTTCACAAAACTACTCATCGAAAGCTTCCTTCGTGAGTATGACAATATTCCTCAAAGACTTGATGATGAAGCCAAGCACACTTTCAGAAATGAGGAAACTCTCAAGATTATCAAGAGACTCGACACCAGCACACGCAAGCAAGGAAAGAAATTTCCCGACTATCTCTTAAACGAAAAAGTGAAGCTTTGCAAGAATTAGAAGTACTACCTTCAAGCTCTTGAGGCAGACAAAGTTGGTTTCCTGGATGAAGTTGTTCTACCTTCGTGCATGCAGAAGAAAGGAAAGAAAGGTAGCAAGACTGGGAGCTCCAGCAGTTCTACCAAGTCTACACAAAAGAAAAAGGGTACACTCAAGCGAAGAACTCCTGTCAAGAAGCCCGCATCCATTCCTGAACCTGGGTGGTTTCCCTCACCACCATCTTCTCCAAAACCGTCTAACTCTGAAACCGAGTCCGACGAAGGTCCAGTTTACAGGGAAGCCTTTGCCAATATCACCGAGAATGTCCATCTTGAAGATATTGATGATAAAGACTTGACATTTGAAGATTGGGAGAAGAACATTGATGAGTTTGCTAATAATGCTGAATACCCAGCATATCTCAATCAAAGGCCGTTCACTGAAGCAGAGTCAATATTAGAAGAAGAAAGGATCAGGAGAGAGAAAATGAAGGAACCCATGACTGCTGAACAAGAGTCTGCTCAATCCAACATAGGTCTTTCAGTTGAAGAAGAAAATGAAAGAGCTCTCAATCTGGGTCTCCTCCACAGCAAGATTGATGCATTCAATGCTGATCTCCCTCCACCTCCAGTGTTCTCTCATACTACCGAAGCTGGCGGATCTAGTAGCATTCCTGATACTGCTACAGGAATCAATACTGACTTGGTCGTCTACGACAATCCTTCGGTATCTCCCACAGACATAGAAATGACTAATGCTTCAGCAACGGGAGAAGAGGAAGAGGAAGATCCCATGAATACTGATGCTCCACGGTTGATGTCTATGGAAGAAATGGAGCTCAAGGAAAGGGCTCAAGAAGAAGAATTAAGGAAAAAGCAAGAAGCTGAGGAGACTAGACTTGAAGAGCTTGCACAAGCCAAACTGGAAGAGACAATCCGCATGGAAGAAAGCAGGAAGGCTGAAGAAGCAGCCAAGCTGGCTGAAGAAAAGTTAAAAGGAGAAGAAGAAGCCAAGCTTGCTAAAGAATTAAGGCTTAAGGCCGAGGCTGACACACTAGCTGAAGAACAAAGGTTGAAAGAGGAAGCAGCCAAATCAAAGAATGTTGAAGAACCCGAATCACAAAGAGGAGATGATAAGGACGTTACTACCAACATTGAATCTTCACAATCGTCACCTCCTGCATCCGAATCTACACATGACAAATCAATCAAGAAACCTGCAAGTACCAAAGCCTCTACTGCATCAAAGTTGATAAAGACAGCCTTCAAAAGAGTTCATGAAAAGAAGAAAAACAAACTGGAAGATCAGGTTGCAACACTAGCAACCCAAGTTGCTGAATTGACAAAGCTGAATATGAACGTCCAGGAACTAGAAGAAAAAGTTGATACCTTCTTAGCCAAGGACATGCAAGAGAACTTGGAAGCCACATTAGCAGCTCAAGCACATCAGTATATGGAACAACACTTAGTTGCTGAATTGAAAGATCTGCTGGCACCCATGAGAGATGAACTCACCAAGTTCGCAGAGCAAGCTGTCAAGAAAGTGATCCGATCTACCACATTTACTCTTCGAGCTGACAAATCAACTGCACCACAACCGGGGTTATCTATGGACGAATTGGAAACCCAGCTCTTAGACAAATTGGCTAGCAAGTTCACGTTGTCACCTGAAGAAGCCAAAGTCCTAGAAGCGTTGAAAGCCAAGATGACCAAAGAGACCTGCAGCACTGAGGCCGATAAACTGAAATGTTAAAGAGATGATGAAGATTAGGATCCTAACTCTCAGGCAAAGAAACAAAAGCAAGCCGAAGGACCCACATCTCAACCACAAGCACTGGTCAACCCTCCAACAACAACAACATCTTCACAACAACCCAAGGCATCTGGTTCGGCTCCCAAAGCACATGATCACTTCGAATACACAGGTGGTGACGAGATTCCTCAGCTCGATGAAGTACCAGAACCATCATCTAAGAAAAAGAAAGAAAGGAAGCGAAAACATCATCAGCACAAACCGGACACCTCATCAAAAGGCACTGAACCCAAGAAACCAAAAACCGTCCTCAAATGGCTAGACCAAGACGATACTGCCGAATACTCCTGGATTGAGAAGATGATTAATTCGCAACCGCCACTTGCAGACAATCAAGAACCTCAAGATGGTCGAACAGTGGAATACGCTCAATTGATTCAGCATAAGTTTCGGATGAAAAAGATGAACAAGAAAGAGCTACGAAGAATCAAGAATGATGCGTTCAATCTTCTGAAAGATCGGTCTGCTAACTCCATCGAACTTGAGTACCATCTAGAAAATATTGCTCGAGCTATGTCAAGCAATATTGACTGGATCAATCCTGAATCTTACGTCGATCCGGTCACAAGGAAAGCCGCACCATACATTACCGACTGGTCGAAACCACTACCTATGATTGGGAAGCCTAAGGAACCAAAGATCCCTTACAAGTTCTTCTTCAACACCGACTTGGAATTTCTGAAACTTGGCAGCAAGATTGAGAAGAAGTACGTTACATCACTTGCCTTTCTCCCTGCAGCTCGATATCTCAACAATGCCATCGAAGAAGAAGCCTCAGCCTTATTCATCGATAAAATTGTTGACTATGACCGGAACACACTCTACGGTATACATCATTGGCCAGATAACCGGGCACAGTATTATCGCAGCAGCAGACTCAATCAGACAATGGGTGATGTGACAAGTGACTTGAAGATAGTCTTGATTAAGTTCATTTCGACGGTCACTCACTTTGGGTACCCTTTCTTCAGCAAAATCACACTGAAAAGACTTGATGAAAAGGAGTACGATAATTCCGAGTCAGACTTTCCACGACTACTCCTCAACGACATTGAAGATATGTACCTGCTCAAAGTTCAAGGAAAGCTTTGCAACTTACCCAAAGAGATGCAGCTTGCCTTTATCCAAGCTCTCCTAATCTTCATTAGGCAGATAGTCATCAGAGAAAGAGTAGAAGATCTTCAACTGGGAGTGGAAAGTTATCAGAAGAAGCGGAATCTCACTAAACCTAACATGTTCGACATCCCCGACCTTCAACATCTACCTCAATACACCTTGATCAGGCATCCAGCATTCGGGTTCACTTACCGCAGTGTCAACGGTCGAAACTGCTTCATGGGCTACAAAGAAATACATAAGTTCTGTGATGAAACCCTAAAGTTCGTCAGAGATGGAATCAATAGCAGATTAAATGACATCGTACTGGGTAAATCCAAAAGATGGAACATCGATGAGGCCAGGGAAGCTTGCAGATTCATTACAAGGATTGAGAACCGGTTGAAGTACAGGGATCAATTTCGGAGATTGGAAAGCTATGTTGGAGGAAGAACAAAATTTCCGGTGTTGACATTTCAGAGACCTGAATGGTAGTAATCTGTAAGAACTTGATTTGATTTGTCAATATTATACGTCATTATGGCTTGTGTACGCATTACAGTACACAACCCGAACTTGTAAAGAAAGGACCCTGAGGTACGCATCAGTGCCTCAATCCTAATATAAGGAGCGAAGGCTTCTTACTTTTGAGTAGAATTAATCAAATGTTTTATGATTTTCATAATTCTGCTCAAAAGGACAAATATTTCACCTCAATAAGACCTAATCACTTGTTGAGGGGGAGCACTTGTCAAAACTAAATACTTTGTTCAAAATCAAAAGTTTTTGGTGAATCTCCCCGTAAGACTCAAAAAGGCATATTTTAATCTAAAAGATTGTCAAAAACATCACTTTATATGCTATTTTTGAGGGGGAGAAAATGAAAAAGTGATTAAAATATAAGCAGTCAAAGCTAAAAGTTGTATCATGTGTGAGCTAGACTCAGTAATGACCCAGGAATTGACGAGACAATAAAGTTAGTAATATCGAAAAGACTTATCCTCGACGGGTAATAACATCAAGTTAGTTACTAGAGCTAGTTGTCACCTAAAAGCTGACAATGTATCTCTTTAACTAACCATGTAAGCGTGTCTCGAAAAGGATTTGTCTTAGTAGAAATGTACCGTCTCGAGAAACTTTCTGTGGACTTGACCAGGCCGGGTAATAACTTCAAGCAAGTTTATCTAGTGATGTAAGCGTGTCTCGAATCGGTCTTGTTTACGGAAAGTGGATCAATTCAAAATGCTTGCTCCTCCTGCATGTGCAAATTTATTAAATACTTATAAGCACATGTGAAGGGGGAGCCCTTCAAAAGTGTACAAAAAACTCTCAAAGTGTTAACCAAAATATTTGATTATCACAAACACTTTGAGAGATTTTCAATCAAAGGTTTCTTGGCTACTGTCGGAGTTATAAGGTGATTAAGATAGGAATAACCGTCCTATGATCCGCCAGAGCCGGAGGGATCTACCCAAGGACATCTCCCATAGTTAGAATTAGAAGTCCTTAGGTATGATACGGAAAAAAAAGGGAGAAAAGAATGAAAGGGAAAGAAGGAGTTGAAGAATTAAAAAGAAAAGTAAAGAAAATGGTGAAAAGAAATAGCCCTCCATATGTTCAACCTTAGGGCAGACACCGGGTTCAATACGTATGCTACTGGTTGTTGCAAAAGACAACACCGGTATTGAAGATAAAGTCGTCATGGACCCAGTGACGCAATGCACTAAACCTTCTTAACCACTCAAGTTCGCTTAAAAGAACTTGTTTCATTCTCACGGGGAACCAGTGTAACCTATCGACCTATCTCTTAGAGATGGTTGATATTGAAGCAGGAGACCCCTCCCTAGTCTCCGCATAGGAAACCTAGATGTGCACTTATAGAGTCTAGAGCCTTGAGATACATCAAAGATCTCTTAGGAACACTTAGTATTTCTACAACTGGTGTTCTACATCAATGGGCATCAGCTGTAAATTATGGAGTCCTTCGCAGATCTTAGCAATCTGCCGAGAACGTTTATGAGAGGATTGCTAAGGTATTTCTCAGTGATTGAACGGAAATCCTGCTAGGGTCTACATCAAACAGCCCTGACAGCAGGTCACTTTGGTAACCCCACAAGGGTTACGCTTAGTGTTTGCGGTGGTTCTATTACGGTCTACAGTCGTGGAGTGATCCCCAGCGACTCACCCAGTCATTGAGCTACTTAGTAGGTCTAGTAAGCTCCTTCAGGAGTATCTAATATGGGAACGGCCTGGATAAGGATTAGAGGGAGTCTTCACAATATGCTGTTGATGAACTCTAATTCCTTATCTGTAAGTACCGGGTATTTATTGCTAACTGTTTACTTGCAGGTACCTCACTTCCATGATGGTAGATTCCAACATGCTCATACATACATCTTGAAGCAAAAGATAGCTCCCCCAAAGATCTCAGCACCACAAAGTTCAAAGAAAGATTTTACGTCAATAAAAAAGAATCTACAAAGTATAAAGACTTAAAGATCTCAGAATATGAAAAGGAACTTCGTGCACGTGAAAGTATAAGTCCGAAGATGTATGAGTATGTTGGAATGGCGAACAACCACCACAGACGTAGGAGTGACGAATGGCAGACTACTTCATGACACTTACATTACATCATCACCAAAGAACAAAGACATAGAGCAAAGTACATTCATTATCATTCAACCATTTTGAAGAACGTCTTAAGCTTTACATGTCACAAGTCAACGACAATGATGAAGACATCAAGCAACCGTGATGACCGACCCTTAGGGGGAGATTGTTGGGATCATACGTTTGTATTTTAGTCAAGTCTCGGTCATTACCTTTTGTAATAGGTTGCTTAGCTATTTTATTCACTATGTTAATGTTACAAGGCTTAAGCATGTAAGCCCATGGGCCTAGAAAGCCCACGATTTGGATGAAAGTGGGAGGTAGGGAGTGTTGCCCTACTCCTCCCCTATATATATCATGCTTATGTAAACTTTTCATTTGTTGGTTATTTGAATATCTTAGTGAAACTCTTGTTCTTACTTTTCTCTCATTTCTTATAATCAACCAATCTCTTTTCTCATCTCATTTCTATCAATATCATACTTGTGTTTACATAAATGGTGACCTAACAATTTGACTCTAACAAATACGATTATACATGTTCATTTAATATTGTGGAGAATCATGATCGGTTTTGTTTCTTAAAAACATATTTGGGGTTTCCCCTTACACTTATCTTTTGCAAAAATACGTTTGGGTGAAGTTAAGACCAGGCCAAACAACAAGATAAAGTATTTTCACTTTTTAGTTTTGAAACATGATGTACCAACAATAAAAATAAAGCATGCATACGGAAGCAAATAACAAACAAACAAAATAAAAATCACACAAAACATGGGTTGCCTCCCAAGAAGCGCTTTTCTTTATTTACGAGTCTTGTAGCTAGACTCAAGGTCATGGGTTACTACGTGACCTCATCGTTGGTTTCACTTTCTGATTGTAAATGTTCTTTGTAGAAACCAATCACCTTATTCTCAATCGCTCCTATAATCCTACGGGCAAATTCCTTATCGACTTTATACCTTGGTCCTAGAGTCAAGCAATCTTTGTAGAAAAGACTCCTCTTTTCCCATACATAATCCATGCCCTTTTTCTTATCCTCTTCATTGATGTCCTCAAAAGCACCAATATTATCCATGTCAAATCGGGGTATAAAGCAAAATTCTTTCATTCTATTAGGCATCCTATAAGTGATCCTATCGGTGTTACTTGCAAATCGGATTGTCCCTTCAATCTCATCATATTCTAACTTGGACTCCTCAACAAACGGTTTACCAAACACAACATGGGATAATCGACAATCAATAACATTAGCAAGATCTTCCACAATCATAAAGTCAGTGATGTAAGTGAAATTCCCAACAAAGACATGTAGATCTTTAATTCTCCCGACAAAGTTACAAACTCCCCCGGGGTATTTGGGATCTCTTCTAGGTTCAAGTCTTGTTTTCACTATATTATTATAAACACTTGAGGACATAATGTTGATTGGGGACTTAAAGTCAATGTAAGCATTGTCAACGTGTCTATACCCAATCATACATGGTATCTTAGCATTCTTAGGAACGCCTCTCTTTATCTTAGGTTCGATTCTAGTAAAAGGAGATCGAGGGTTATTAATAAGATTATTATAGTATGCAATCTCCTCCTTAGTGGGGTATAGATTAAAATAATTATCTAACTTTGGATCAATCTCCCCTTCTTCAAGTTCCTCAACAACATTCACAAAATCATTAGGCCCTAGGTCCTCATTTGAATACAAGGCGGTCGCTAGGTCACTAAATGGATGGTCGAGCTCAACCTTAATTAACCTATTAAGCTCCCTAAGTTCCCTAATCTCATTCTCAATTTGCTCACGTAACAAAGCCACTTCTCTTGGGGAAAGGGGTGGATTCGCGTTTTCCATAATGGTCAACGGAATAGTCAATGAATTTAATTTACTAACAAAGGCACGAAGAAAAAGATAGACTAGAGAGAACCTAAAAATAAAAATAAAATCTTACTAGAAAGGAATCTAGCAAGTAGACCTAATAAAAAGAGATTCTAACCTAGATAATAACTATTCCCCAGGCTGCGGCGCCAAAAACTTGATGCGTAGGGATTGCACCAGGCTTTACCTCTCGAGGGATCTCGAGAAGCTTACAACCCCCACCAGGCAGTGTACCTGATCGATGTAGTATAGTATAATGACAAGTACCGGAGGATTGATCGTTCAGCTAGGAATAGTGTCGCTAGGATTAGAAAATCTAAAGACTAGGTCTAGAGATGAGGGATGATTCTTTTTGTATTTTTTAGTTTTTTAGAAAGCAAGTAAAAATCTCGGGTTTGAAGGAGTTGGGCGGAATTAGTTGCTAGTCAACTAACCCAATACTAAAGATGCAATCAAAATAAAATACTGGAAATGAAAATAAACTAAATTAAACTAAAGTTGTGAGCAATATGTGGGAGAATTGGGTTTACTTAGACTTCACTACTCCCTAGATATCTTTTACACATTAATTACTTGTTATAGTTGCATGGATGACGGATTGTATTCCTTAATACCATTCACGGGGGGCGTACTTACTTCCCCAATCCTATGAGCGCCTACTTCACTCCTATGTCGAGCCGGCTAAGAAGCTCCTAACATGGGATCACTAGAATTTGCTCATGCATTAAATACAACCAATAAAACCTAGTACACATCGGTTCATGTTTCCTAAGACGTTCAAGCATGTTACACAATGGAGATCTGCCAGTTTTCTTAAGCCTAACATTGAATTCATTCATCCATTACAACCATAAACAAGTAGTTAACACATAATTAACATCTAGGTTTCATTAGATCCAAGCAAACACAAGATAGATCTAGCCTAGCATGTTGAAATCAAGACAAGCAAAAGATATATTCAAACAACACATAGACATATTGAATGAATTAAGAGAAGACTTATCTCAATTGAACATGAAAGGATTCAAGGGATGAAAACCCTTGAAAACACTGTAAAATATGACCTAGGGTTTACAAAGTTCGACCCTAGTTTTCTCCACACAAGTCCCTCATTTATGAATGAAAAATAGAAAACTATATATAGAGTTTGATAGGTGACGGCATCAAGAACAAATGTCTGACGCCGTCATCTCGCCGCCAAATAGTTTCTCGGACTGCCTAGATCTGGGTCTGACGCCGTCATGTATACACGTTGTGCAGGCCGTCACCAATTAAATTCTTGACGCCCTTGTTGTGACGCCTTCAGGTTTGCACTAGGTCGTCATGGATTTTACTCTTGACGTTGTCAGGATCTTCCTCTTGACGCTGTCAAGTACTGTTCTCAGCATGGAAAATTAAGACTTTGCCATTTTCTTCACTTTTATGCTCCAAAAACGTCCGAATTGCTTCCTTTTCCAGAATTTACTCCCAAATTACCTAAAATCACAAAAGGAACAATTTAGGGCAATATTTGATCAAATAAATTCAATTCCGGGCTTAAATGACCCCCTAAAAGTGGTTCATTTTTCGCCTCATCAGAAAGCTAATCTTTCTTTTTCTTGACTTAAGTTCAATTTCCCTTTTTCATATCTAATGACAGCTCTTGCGGTGGTGAGGAAAGGTGCTCCAAGGATTATTGTCATGCATCCACCTCCTTTATCATCGATGATCATGAAATCGACGGGATACATGAACCCTGCAACATTGACTAGTACATCCTCTACAATTCCCAAAGGGTATATATAAGAGTGACCAGCGAAAGATAGCCTAACACGGGTGATTTGTGTTTTTCTTTTTTGGGACTCACAAATTGGTCCACTACAGAAACGAGACTTCATAAGTTTAGAGACTTGAGAACCTAGCTCTATCTATCAGGGAAGAAGGGAGGCTGATTGAGGCAAAAGCAGTCAACTAAATTCAACCACGGATGTAGTCAAACAAGTCAAACTCCTAAGGCTCAATGCTCCGTGGAAGTATAGTGTTTCCCCGGGTCGTTATGTCCCGACGAGGTGTGATGGTTAACAAACGGCTTCGTGATCGGGTGAATTTGGACAGGAAAAGGTTTGTGAGTGATTAAGCTAAGGAATCTACAAGGAATAGCTTAAATAAGCTATATGAATAAGACTGGAAAGTAGGAAAAACCAGAAACGTTTAAAACTTAAAACGCGTACGTTCACGTTTAAATAAACGTAAACGTACGAAATAAAAAGTAAAAACGAAAATCTGAAAACACCCAGGGGGTGAAAATGACTTTTTTACGAACTAAAAGGTAAAAGAAAATTTTTAGAAAAAGAAAATAAATTTTAACACTAATTAATTATTTAATATTAATTAAATACTAATTATTACTAATTATTAATATTTAAACAACTTAAATATAATACAATATTATTTAAACACTAGAAAAATGAAAATAAAATTTCTAAAATTATAAAATAACTAAAAATAAGTTTTAAAATTAAAAATAAGTGTTTTTGTCTTTTTGTGGATTTTCTATTAATTAATTACTAATTATATATTAATTACCTAATTAAACTATTTTAAGTTAAGAAAAATAGAAAATGAACAGTAAAAATTATAAGAAAATTTCTAAAATTATTTTACATTATATAAAAGCTAGGAAAAATATAAAAACTGGGTTTTACTTAATAAAAACTAATTATGCTATTTTAAGCTAATTATTAATTAATAATTAATGAAACTAAGATTAATTCTAATAAATACTAAATGATAAAATAAAAATCTGAGAAAATTATTATAAATACTTTAATATAAGAGGAATTTAATAAAAATATAAAATAGCTAAGTATTTAATAAAAATTTAAAAATGAAAATTAAAATTAAATTACATTAAATAGAAACTATCACTTAAGATTAAAATTGTTTTTTCTGGATTTTTCTTCTACCAATCTATTTTACAACTAAAAACAACAAACTTTTGTGAAAACAAGTTTTTTATAACTTTAAAAATAAGCTGAATGGAAAGCAAAAAACCAACAGTTGACTTTTGTTGACCAAGGGACAAATTAAGCTAAAATCAGCTTAGGTGGGACCCACAATGGGTAATCCTGGTTCCAATAAGTTAATTGAACATGTATAAACCAGAAAAATCAATGGGATAACACAGAATAAGCAAATAAGCTTGAATAAGCACATTGACAAACCAAATACAACTCAGAAAAGGGACAAAGTTTAAAGCTAAATTCAGGTGGGACCTGTCACAACTCACCATTTCAGGTCATTTACCGTTTCAGGTCATTTTCCCAAACTTCGACTTTTTACTATTCATAAATCACTATTCATCAAAACACTATTCATCGATTTACTATTCATCATTTTCGAGGTCAATTTGATATTCTGAGAACCATTTGAGAAATTTACTATTCACTAAACACTATTCATTTCCGGAAAAGTTTTCATCATTCACGTGCATTACTCATTTCATCGTAAATTTAGTTTACGGGTATTCAAATTCGCGTAACCGGATTGGTTTAGGTGCGAATTCATTTCATTAGTGTTAAGAACACTACATACGGACTGGAGATAGTCTGCATATCATCATAACAGCATTTTCATGTTATACCACTCTTAGGATTTTCAAATTTCTATATTCAGTACATTTAACGTTTTTACGTATAAGTATTTATAGTAAACGTTAACACCCGGTTTATACGCGACGAATATATCTAAATAATCCCACAATGGTCCCGACATATTTTTATATCCATTTTAACATCATAAAAGTTATAACATTCAGTTACCCAGTATTTTGGAAATTTATTTTATTTATAACGTACGCGTATGAATATAACGACGGTTTTCGTGAAAACTAAACAATAATCACCCGATCACTCAGTAAATGTACCCAACATATTTTTAACATATTTTCAACATTATTATGACTTTATTTCATCCCGGTAAACTTCGTGAACGTTTATTTCTAATAAAACCGGTACCCGATCGTAACTAAAAACACAAACTAGTGCAAATTCATGCTAGGTTTTCTAATTAAATCACAAGTACCCTACCCCCCCCCCCCCCCTTCTACCCTTGAAAAACCGGCCCCAAGACCACCCCTTTAACCTCTAGCATTAACTCATTTGTATTTAACTAATAAACCTCTTATAACCTTACTTTACCAAAAACCTAGAATCATAAATCACTTTTTAGCTAAGATCAAAAACTTGCTCATCCCTTCCATTCTCTCTTCATCCTCACGACCCATAATTAACACAAAGATCAAGTGATCATTTTTCATAAGTTATAACACTAAACTTGTTCCTTTTACTTGCCTAATCAAGAATCAAGCAACAAAAACACAAGAACATCAAGCATAATCATCCTACAATCATCTCATTTTGTCAAGTAAGTAATCAACTTTATTTTTTCATGGATCATCTTATTTTTACATGTATTTCATAAGTATCATGCTAAAAACCATGTACAACTAGCTATACCACCCTTTATTTTGGCTAAAATGAAACATACAAACCCTAACTTTTTAGTTATGCATTCCCTTGCTTTAATAACTTGGTTAGGAGTCCATGGCACCCTAAGAAGGTGTATGGTAGGATTAGATTAGCCATGTGGTGATTACAAGAGGATTGGTGATGGTAGAAATTAGTTTTAAACCTTGAAAACTTGATTTGGAACCTATTTTAGACATGCTGTCCCGTTTTGTAAAAATCTGGAAAATCAGTAAACACCAAGGGGACTTTGGCAAAATTTTTAGAAAATACTTTCAAAAACGAATCCGTAGGCGAAAGAACGGATTAAAAAGAGTTTATAACGAAGAAGTTATGCTTTTTGCAAGATTGTAGACGAAAAGTATTTTTCTGAAAATGGTTGCTGTTGGACGTTTTTCATTGGACAAAAAGAGACTTTAGACGTAACCCGGAGGAGCCGAGCTTTCCAAAATATATTACTACATACTAAGACGTAACCGTGGATATAAAGAACAAGTAAAACGGACAAGTAACGACAAAGATATTCACGTTTGAAAATCGGCTAAAACCATTTTATATTGACAGCTTTTATATAAATTTGGCACAAAAACTACGAAGTACATTTTTTAGCTAGAAGTAATATTAAGTACCGAGCTTTATAACTAATGTAGTATTAGTTATTACGAGTATATTTTCATCATTTCAAGGATTACAACCCGAGTATTTCAACGCTAACATGGAAACATACGATATATATATATAAGTATATATATATTACAACAAGCTATTTATATTTTCTAATAGCAATATTTTTCCAAATTCTTGGATTATATATTTTTGACAACACAAGTGTTTTTCCAAAGAGTAGAGTAGTATAGGAACATGAGCATGGACATTCATAACATCATTTGGTGATCTAAATGAGATCGTTCATCATTCATATTAGGTTGCGGCAGTTAACCAATCATTGTTGTTCATTTCATATCATCGCAGTATCATCAGTTGAGGTGAGTTTTCATGGCCCCGTTTTCAATTACTTATTTGATTTCAAATCCCACGGGGGAGAATACATTGCATCAATTATTTTCGTACATGCCCAAGTATTACAAATTCCATACATTGCTTAAGTTGCCTTTATACCATATCATAACAAGTCCCCTTTTCAATATCATGGACCGTTAATTTCAAGTACTAAGCGAGAGTGAGTGAATAGATCTATTGAGGGTGACGCCTCCATTCGTGTTTGGGTTGCTCCAACGGGACGAATGCATTTCATGTCTTATCAAGTGAGTGTCTGGTAAACACTCTGTTGGGGCATTACAAAGTCTAGCTTCGGGGTCATGAGCTTAAGGGACAATGTAGCATTTTGACATTTATGTCGGTTTACTTTATACTTGTGGCTTATGTACATACGATTTAACTTACAAACCTATGATTATTCACCAACATTCGTGTTGACCGTTTTCGCAATGTATTTTCAGGTAACTAAGGCATCATCATCATATTACATGCATGGAGTCACATTAGGGTGTGCCAGGGATGACGCACTACATTTTGGATTTTCATGCACTTGTGTAAATTATCGTTTGACATTTCCTGAACTTGTTTTCTGTAAACGTTTCAACCTTTGGGGACCTATGTTTTGTAGCACTGGATGCTTTTAAATAAATCAAACGATATGTATTTTCCAAACGACACTTTAGGTCGTTCAATATTTCCTTGTTATGGTGCTATGACAGTTACACCCCCAGGCATTCCATTCCGCTGCAAGTCAGGTAAATTGGGGGTGTGACAGATTGGTACCAGAGCTAAGGTTATAGAGAACTAGGATGTATCATTGACCCTAGACTATAACCACATTATCATAGCATCTCATCATTTCATCATAAGTGCATGTTCATTGCTTTTGGTGATTTCATTACGAGTTATTTATTTTATTTCACCTTGATTATCACAGAACCATGTCTGCAAACCCAAATGTTATACTGTACACCATCACAGACTCCGATGTCGAAGGCTCTATGTCTTCTACTGCCCGTTCACTATTACCTATTCCTCATGTTTCCCCTACTGCACCACCCGAGATTACCTGTACACCCACTGATACATCATCCCCTGCTACCACTGTTCCATCAGAACCTAGACTTATGTTTCCACACAGTAAAACTACTATAGGTCCTAGGAAGAGAGTTTGCCCTATTACATCTACCTTTAAGGTACCCACTATTCCTATGTTACCTACACCACCACCAGCCATACCTGCTACTACATGCATATCGACTTCACTATTACCGCTTAGGAAGCGTGCTAGGTTTACTACACCAGATTCCCCTACTACAGAGTCAGAATCAGCAGAACCACCACCAGTATACCATGTAGGGGAGTGTTCGAGAGCAGCTGCTGCTAGGGAGCCTACTGCTGCTAGGGAGTCTACAGTTGCTAGTGAGCCTACTGATACTAGGGAGCCTGCAGATGTTACATTGGAGGGTCAGCTAGGGGCTCATCAGGATCAGATTGATAGTTTGAACTATAGGGTTGATGAGGATATCACTCCTCGACTAGAGGCGGCTGAGAAGCAGATCGAGGGTTTGCTGTTAGGTGAGAGTTCTAGAGCGGCTGCGGCTAGGAGCCCTACAGCCGTCACATTAGAGGATCAGTTGGGTGCTCAGCAGGAGCAAGTAGATAGGTTGGGGTATAGAGTTGATGAGATCATTACTACTCGACTTGAGACTGTCGAGGAGCAGGTTGAGGAGTTGGCATTGCTTCGTGAGAGGTTGACAGTGATGGAGCGCAGGGATGTTTCTTCTCAGTTACGAGTTCAGCATCTGGAGGAGATCGTGGTTGCGATGGATCGTGAGATTCGCCGTCTGAGGGGAGAGCCTGGACCATCTGGAGCACCAGGAGGAGCATAGACATAGACCAGTATTATATTAGCTTTTACTATTTCCTAGTCCCGAGGTGTGGGACGTAGTTCAAGAACTTGTAGTCTTTTGGTTGTTGTACAAACAAATATATATCAAGTGCGACTCTACTATGTTGGAAATGTTGTGCTATATATATATATCGGTCCATGTAGGCCGAAATTTTCATGTATTATATTCATGTGTTGTGATTATATTTATGATGTTTCATGGTTGCTCTTTATGGTTAACGTATTTATTACAGGTTGTGGTTGTACTCGTACATGTCGTGGTTGTATTTATACTTGTTATGGTTGTATATATACATGTTGTGGGCGTATATTTTTGTACGATGACTATTTCTATTATAGTTTTCTCATGGTTGTTGTCGATTATTATTTATCAGAAGTATGGCGCCAAGAAAAGCAAAGGCTACAGCGGAAACACCCGCTATGACACAAGCAGCTATCCGCAAGTTGGTCAGGGATAGTATAGCAGAAGCTCTGGAGACTGAGAGAGCTGAAGTTGCTGCTAGGGCTGCTGAGGTTCCACCTACTGCTGAAGTGGTTCAACCCACTACTAGGCGTGAATGTACTTGGAAGGATTTCAAGATTAGTGATCCTATCAAGTATAAGGGCAATGAGGGAGCGGTTGCTTTAATCCGCTGGTTTGAGAAGACTGAGAACGTTTTTCTCATGTGTGGTTGTCAGGAGGTTAACAAAGTAAAGTTTGCTACAGGTATGCTGCTGGATGAAGCCATGTCTTGGTGGAATTCGTATGCTCAGCCTATTGGTATGGAGAATGCCTACAAACTCACTTGGGCTGAATTCAAAAAGCTGATGACTAAGAAGTTTTGCCCTCGTACTGAGGTGCAAAAGTTGGAAACCGAATTCTATGAGCTGGTAACAAAGGGTGATGACATTGAGACTTATATCAGGAAGTTTCAGGAGTTGGCTACACTGTGTCCAACTATGGTTCCGGATGATGAGAAAAAGATGGAAAATTTTACTGGGGGATTACCCGAAAGCATCCGAGGGGATGTGATGTCTTTCGACCCACAATCAATGGAAGAGGCCATTCGTATAACTCAGAAACTTATGGTCCAAGTGTTGAAAGGAAAATCTGCTGCAAATAACAACAATAACCGAAACAACAACCCAAACAACAATAACAACAACAAAAGGAGGTTTGACGGTAACCAAGGTGGAAATGCCATCCAACCAACACCTAAGAGGCAAGAAATGGCAAGGGCCTATGCTGCAGGACCTACTGAAGGGAGAGGGTATGCTGGAAATCTACCCAAATGTGATAAGTGTCAGAAACACCATAACCCAGGACGTTGCCCAGATATATGTGGCAACTGCAAGAAGGCTGGTCACTACACCAGGGATTGCTGGAATCCAAACTTGGGTGGAAATCAGAAACCACCAGTAACATGTTTCGACTGCGGAGAAATTGGACACTATAGGAGTGAGTGCCCAAAGAGGAAGAATCAAGGAGCTGGAAATCAAGGAGGAGTAGCTCGAGGAAGGGCTTATGTTATGGGAGGAGATGATGCCCGTGAGGACCCGAATGTTGTTGCGGGTACGTTCCTCGTTAATAATCGTTATGCATCCATTTTATTTGATTCAGGAGCGGGTAGAAGTTTTGTATCTATTACATTTGCACCTTTACTTAACATAGAACCAACTACTTTAGACATTCCCTGTATTGTTGAATAGGCCGATAGGTCTTTAGTTAACACCAACACCGTTATCCGTGGTTGCACCATCAATTTCCTAAATCACCCATACAATATAGACCTTATGCCCGTAGAACTTGGAAGTTTTGACATTGTTATCAGTATGGATTAGATGTCTCAAACCTTAAGAAATGCCTTTCAGATGAGTCATCCGTTATACCATTAGAAGAGATTCAGCTAAATGACAAACTTAACTTTGTGGAGAAACCAGTTGAAACCATGGACCGAGAGGTCAAACAGTTAAAGCATAGTAGAATTCCGATCGTTAAGGTTCGCTGGAATTCTTGAAGAGGAACCGAGTTTACTTAGGAACGAGAGGACCAAATGCAACGCAAGTATCCACACCTTTTCACCAAACCTATTACCGAGACCAACACTAGCTGAATTCAGGGACTGAATTCCTATTTGGGTGGGCGGATGTCACAACTCACCATTTCAGGTCATTTACCGTTTCAGGTCATTTTCCCAAACTTCGACTTTTACTATTCATAAATCACTATTCATCAAAAAACTATTCATCGATTTACTATTCATCATTTTCGAGGTCAATTTGATATTCTGAGAACCATTTGAGAAATTTACTATTCACTGAACACTATTCATTTCCGGAAAAGTTTTCATCATTCACGTGCATTACTCATTTCATCGTAAATTTAGTTTACGGGTATTCAAATTCGCGTAACCGGATTGGTTTAGGTGCGAATTCATTTCATTAGTGTTAAGAACACTGCATACGGACTGGAGATAGTCTGCATATCATCATAACAGCATTTTCATGTTATACCACTCTTAGGATTTTCAAATTTCTATATTCAGTACATTTAACGTTTTTACGTATAAGTATTTATAGTAAACGTTAACACCCGGTTTATACGCGACGAATATATCTAAATAATCCCACAATGGTCCCGACATATTTTTATATCCATTTTAACATCATAAAAGTTATAACATTCAGTTACCCAGTATTTTGGAAATTTATTTTATTTATAACGTACGCGTATGAATATAACGACGGTTTTCGTGAAAACTAAACAATAATCACCCGATCACTCAGTAAATGTACCCAACATATTTTTAACATATTTTCAACATTATTATGACTTTATTTCATCCCGGTAAACTTCGTGAACGTTTATTTCTAATAAAACCGGTACCCGATCGTAACTAAAAACACAAACTAGTGCAAATTCATGCTAGGTTTTCTAATTAAATCACAAGTACCCTACCCCCCCCCCTTCTACCCTTGAAAAACCGGCCCCAAGACCACCCCTTTAACCTCTAGCATTAACTCATTTGTATTTAACTAATAAACCTCTTATAACCTTACTTTACCAAAAACCTAGAATCATAAATCACTTTTTAGCTAAGATCAAAAACTTGCTCATCCCTTCCATTCTCTCTTCATCCTCACGACCCATAATTAACACAAAGATCAAGTGATCATTTTTCATAAGTTATAACACTAAACTTGTTCCTTTTACTTGCCTAATCAAGAATCAAGCAACAAAAACACAAGAACATCAAGCATAATCATCCTATAATCATCTCATTTTGTCAAGTAAGTAATCAACTTTATTTTTTCATGGATCATCTTATTTTTACATGTATTTCATAAGTATCATGCTAAAAACCATGTACAACTAGCTATACCACCCTTTATTTTGGCTAAAATGAAACATACAAACCCTAACTTTTTAGTTATGCATTCCCTTGCTTTAATAACTTGGTTAGGAGTCCATGGCACCCTAAGAAGGTGTATGGTAGGATTAGATTAGCCATGTGGTGATTACAAGAGGATTGGTGATGGTAGAAATTAGTTTTAAACCTTGAAAACTTGATTTGGAACCTATTTTAGACATGCTGTCCCGTTTTGTAAAAATCTGGAAAATCAGTAAACACCAAGGGGACTTTGGCAAAATTTTTAGAAAATACTTTCAAAAACGAA
This sequence comes from Artemisia argyi, assembly GCA_030686995.1. NCBI lineage: Eukaryota > Viridiplantae > Streptophyta > Magnoliopsida > Asterales > Asteraceae > Artemisia > Artemisia argyi. The sequence continues at coordinate 31,557,966 of CM060678.1, forward strand.
TCCGTAGGCGAAAGAACGGATTAAAAAGAGTTTATAACGAAGAAGTTATGCTTTTTGCAAGATTGTAGACGAAAAGTATTTTTCTGAAAATGGTTGCTGTTGGACGTTTTTCATTGGACAAAAAGAGACTTTAGACGTAACCCGGAGGAGCCGAGCTTTCCAAAATATATTACTACATACTAAGACGTAACCGTGGATATAAAGAACAAGTAAAACGGACAAGTAACGACAAAGATATTCACGTTTGAAAATCGGCTAAAACCATTTTATATTGACAGCTTTTATATAAATTTGGCACAAAAACTACGAAGTACATTTTTGAGCTAGAAGTAATATTAAGTACCGAGCTTTATAACTAATGTAGTATTAGTTATTACGAGTATATTTTCATCATTTCAAGGATTACAACCCGAGTATTTCAACGCTAACATGGAAACATACGATATATATATATAAGTATATATATATTACAACAAGCTATTTATATTTTCTAATAGCAATATTTTTCCAAATTCTTGGATTATATATTTTTGACAACACAAGTGTTTTTCCAAAGAGTAGAGTGGTATAGGAACATGAGCATGGACATTCATAACATCATTTGGTGATCTAAATGAGATCGTTCATCATTCATATTAGGTTGCGGCAGTTAACCAATCATTGTTGTTCATTTCATATCATCGCAATATCATCAGTTGAGGTGAGTTTTCATGGCCCCGTTTTCAATTACTTATTTGATTTCAAATCCCACGGGGGAGAATACATTGCATCAATTATTTTCGTACATGCCCAAGTATTACAAATTCCATACATTGCTTAAGTTGCCTTTATACCATATCATAACAAGTCCCCTTTTCAATATCATGGACCGTTAATTTCAAGTACTAAGCGAGAGTGAGTGAATAGATCTATTGAGGGTGACGCCTCCATTCGTGTTTGGGTTGCTCCAACGGGACGAATGCATTTCATGTCTTATCAAGTGAGTGTCTGGTAAACACTCTGTTGGGGCATTACAAAGTCTAGCTTCGGGGTCATGAGCTTAAGGGACAATGTAGCATTTTGACATTTATGTCGGTTTACTTTATACTTGTGGCTTATGTACATACGATTTAACTTACAAACCTATGATTATTCACCAACATTCGTGTTGACCGTTTTCGCAATGTATTTTCAGGTAACTAAGGCATCATCATCATATTACATGCATGGAGTCACATTAGGGTGTGCCAGGGATGACGCACTACATTTTGGATTTTCATGCACTTGTGTAAATTATCGTTTGACATTTCCTGAACTTGTTTTCTGTAAACGTTTCAACCTTTGGGGACCTATGTTTTGTAGCACTGGATGCTTTTAAATAAATCAAACGATATGTATTTTCCAAACGACACTTTAGGTCGTTCAATATTTCCTTGTTATGGTGCTATGACAGTTACACCCCCAGGCATTCCATTCCGCTGCAAGTCAGGTAAATTGGGGGTGTGACAGGACCCAGGGGGTTTGAGGTCAAATGGTTGGTCAATATTTAAAGCCCACCAGGGGGGAATTAAAAGGAACCAAATTTAAGGGTTGAGGACCATTGTGGCGGTCAGAAAACCACCACAAAGTGGGTGGTGTGGGCTGATTATCTGATGCAGCAGGGCAGGGGTGATCCCTGCAGCCTACTTAGGGGCAATGTGGGGCCCACAAATAAATTCACAAAAATATAAACAAGCAAGGACTTAAAACATGAGCTGGTAGACTACAGGTACAAACAAGTTTCAAGCCTTAATTCAACCCATATAAATCATAAAAATTACTTGAACTTTTGGAAAAAAATGAAAACAAGCACATTTGACTTTTTCATATAAACTTAAACTTTGACTTGGCTGAGATTGTGATGAATCTAACAAACTAATAAGGTTATACTAAGATGAAATAACACCAAATCAAGCTAAAGTACCTAAAGATGTAATGATATGAGGGTTTGTGGATCCTAAATGACCAACAGTTAACTGTTGGGAACTATGGAAGGTGATTTTGACTATTTCAATAATGAAACCTGGATTTTGTGACTGAAATGGACTCTAATGACCTAGACTAAGTTGGCTAAACCTATTTTAACCACAAACAACAACCTGATCATAATGAACAGGGCAATGCCAAACACCCCTTGTTGATTGACTGTCTTGAGTTTTCTAAAGCAAATCAAAAATCTAAACCATGAAATTGATTTATAAACTTACATTAACATTAAATAACCATAAATAAACCAATTTAAGCAGGAAATGAAGAGTATGAACAATGATTACTAAAATATAGGAAAGTGCTTACAAAAAACTCCACTGAGCATAACAGTTAACCAAAGCTAAACAAACATGTCCTACAGCTCCCCAGTGAGCTACTAAACCATAGAAATCCACTTTTGTCCTGCTCCATTGCATTCCTTCTCCATTTTCCAATGAATTCTGAATTTCTGCTATTTATTTGGAATTTTTTATGATTTTTAGTAAACCTATGTCCAACTGATTTCCAAGCTTTCAATACTCAAGAGAACTTGTAACAGAGATATAATGAGCTTAATGGAACCCTTAACAATAGCTTTTAGCAACCACAGAGTAAATTGAGAATTCTTTAATGAAAATTTGTGAAAACTGAATTTAGATTAAATAACTAAAATTGATGATAAACACAGTTTACAAATACACTTAAATTGTAGAGTACAACCTTTTTAAGCTAAGAATACATCTAAAAACTAAATTGACATTAAATTTTGACTCTAACACTACTCTATTCTACCACTACACTATTTTTTTATTTTCAACCTATTTTTCTTGAATTTTGAGTATTTTTAGTGAATTCGAACTAAAACTGATTTTACTGATTAGTGAGCTTATAAAAGCTTGTTAGGGACTTAAATGAACTTAAACAACCATCAAACAACAACTTTTGACAAGATCAAAGATAATATGAGATTTTCAATAAAATTTGCATAAACTGATAATGGACTTAGAATTGAATTCAGTGATGGAATTAAGTTTAAACTACACTGATAACTTCTAATACAGCCTTTTTACTCTAAAAATTACACTTGAAAAAGAACTAGTTAAAACGACATTAGAAAATGAAAATTACTCTACACTAGCTAACTAATGTCTTCCTCTTTTTTTTTTTTTTTTTTGCTTCACTTAAATAAATCCCTGAGTCCATCTTTGACTTTCCCACCATATTTTTGAGCCCTAGGATCCTTAGAAATCAATCTTGGCCGTCCAATTCCTTTTGGCGGGAAAAAACTAAATTGGCAGTTGGGGCTTGCTTGTGAGATATCAAAAGGTATTAATTGGTTTTGGGAGTGATGAGCTGGAGGAGGGGGGTTGGAGTGTTGGGGTGGTTTAGCAGGTGCCAGTTGGGAGGGGAGAAGGTTGAGTCAACCTTGGGTTTGACCAAGGTTTAAATAAAACGGGGTGAGTGGTTTTGAGGAGGTGGGCTGATGAAGGTGTTGGGCCTTGGTGTTGTGTGGGCTGGGGATATAAGGTGGACCAGGCCTGGAGTGGTGGATGTTTTGTTTGTTGGGTTGTAATATGAATAAGGTCCGTTTGGTTTTAACTTTAAAACCCCACTAGGACCATTTTGTAAAATACCAAAAGATGAGGGACCTGTTTGCAACTTTCCAACATTTATTATAAGGACCACTATTGACAAGTTTGAAAATCATAAGGACCAATTTTACAATTTTCCAAAATTTGAACCTCGAGGACCAAAATTGACATTTTCCAAAGTTTAGGGGTTAAACTTGCCATTTTGTAAAAACTTTTATCCAAGGATCAAATTTGAACATTTTTGAACTTCCAAGGACTAAAGATGATTTTTCATCGAAAAATATCCACCAGGGACTAAATCTGCCAAAGTTTGAAACTCCAGGGACTGATTTTGTAAATTTCCAAAACATTTCCAATTTTTCACCAAAGGACTAAATATGACAACTTATGATTTCAAAAGGACCTTTGGTGATAATTTCCCATATCTTGAATATCCAAGGACTAGTTTTGTAATTTTATGAAAGTTGGGGGACTGAAACTGCTAATTTTGCAAACTTTGTGCGTTTTTCTTTTGTTTTTGCTCATTTTGCATCTGAAACATATAAAACACAATTTTGAAATATTTTTAGTATTTTAATGCATTTCTGAGTGTTTTTGTATGTTTTGCAGTTCATATTTGACAAAAAATGATGAGTGTTTGAGCACTCATCAATCCCCCACACTAAACTATTGCTAGTCCCTAGCAATAACTGTTTTGAAAACTTGATTGATTTTAAACTCTTTACCAAAAGCCATCACTTCTGGAGTAGCCAGGTGTAAGAACTGTGGCACACCTGATAACCGTGTGATTTTGAGCAAACCACCAGCTGTCAATGGATTTGATTAGTCTTTACCAAAAGCCGTTTGCTTCTGGATTAGCCAGCTCTTGATGGAATAGTCAACATCTTGGTGAGCTGATTACCAATTATGGATTTTCCACTGCCTTTACCACAAGCCATAATCTTGTGGGCTAGTCAACTCATTCGCTTTATGGGATATGGGGAGTTGAGGAACCATACAATTTTGGGCAAATTGCAAGCCGTAAACGGATTTGAGATGTCTTTACCAAGAGTCGTTTGCTCCTGGACTAGCCAATCCTTTTTGTCGCTTAGACAAGGCGGACTGATTACCACAAAAATTTTGAAGCACCAGTGAAAATTTTTTGAAAAATTTTTGAAATTTTGGCTAAAAACGGGGGTATAAGATAGTAAAATGTGATAAAATTCGCTAGAATAGCGAATACCCCCCCCCCCCCCCCCCACACTTAGGATGAATATTGTCCTCAATATTCAAAATCCCGGCTATTATGCCAACATTTTGAACGTAAAAGGGCAACATTACAAGCTAAGCGTGGAAAACACCATTTTGTTTTTCACTTCATAAGTAACCACAGCATGGGGGACTCCCCCACACTTAGGGTGAAAACCCTATAAGCGTGCTACTGTTTTTGTTTACCGAGTCGCTAGCTTGACTCGACCCCGAATTCATTTGTCCTTGTGGAAGCATGATGTGGAAGAAGGAATCTCCATCGGACTTTCATTCAAGATGTTTGGACAAACATTTGAAGCACGTGAAAGTTTCACACCGATGAGATATAATACCGGCTCAAGATAATGATACATGAAAATGCCGGGATCAAATATAGTGTCTTCATTCCCGAAGGAGTGAAGAAGAGAGGAAGGCACCTCAAGAACAGGCTCATTAGCCTGAGTTTGGATTTCAAGGGTTAAGCTCAAAAACATCCCGGGAGGGTGGGTGGGAATTTGCAAATTCTCATGATTGAGAGTATCTCCCCCCGGGCTATCATACTCCGGAGGAGTCATGATAAGGTGATCAATGATGGGCTCAGAAGGTATTTCATCAACGTCATTGATGTCTCCATAAGATAAAGACTTTTCATCAGTGGGTGAGTCACTAAGCCCGATATTGAGATAGGAATTGAGTGATGGATCATCATCATTCAATAAGCTTTCAAGGAACAGAATATCCCCCTCAGAATCCAGATAGTTATCATCAACTTCATACGAAGTTGAACTATCTAGGGCAAGGAATGCTTCGACTTCTTCCATATCATCTTTGAAATCAAAGAGATAATCATCACCTCCCGATGGAAGTGGATTGGTGTGAGTGAGTTCATCGGCGAACTCCTCGAGAAGAAAGTCAACATTAGAGTGGGGAAGGGATGCATCAACATACTCAGTGTCTCCATAAGATAAACAATCATCACTGGAATCGGAGACAGTCTCAATTTGATCATTTGGATTATTAGGGGGTGAAGGAATATCACACACTTGATCAAAAGTCCCCTGTGACTCTCTCGGGATTGGGACAAGGATCTCAACACTAGACTTTATTAATTCGTCCGAGTCCTTATTAAGAACAGTGCTAAGATGCTCATCCCCCATGTTTAGAGAGTGAGTGGGAACTTTGTGTGTGATAACAACAGACTGAAGGAGATGAGAGGAGCTAGCATTCATGGATTGTACAATTTCCATTTGATCTTCTGCTAGTAATTTCCCCGTCTCATTATTTTCTCCTTGATTTTCAATGGAAGGAATCACAATTGATGAATCTGAAGAACCCTTATAAAATTGAAGGATATCAAGGGTGTCCTCATTATCACTATCATTATCACAGTCTAGAAGAGCAGCTTGACGAAATTTGGCACGTGTTATAGCTGCTTGTTCTAAGACAAGTAATTCTTCCATGCTCAATTTGTTTTTAGCCTCTCGTTCTTCGGCAAGTAATTATGCCATAGATTTCTCACGAGAGTCTTGAAACGGTGTAGTAACCAACTCCTCCTTAAGTTCTTTTAAAATATCAAGAGCCTTTAGTAAAAGGTCTTGCTCAGTTTCTTGAGGAGTTGTGTGAATCATATCGTACTGTGGAGGTGGGTCTGAAAACGAATAGTCGTAATTGTTACAAGGAAATGGATTCCTTGTTTGACAATCTGAGCTAGAGTGTGGACCTCCACAGTAATCACAACAGTAATACTGATGTGGCTGTGGGTCGTATGTGCTAGAATTACAATTGCTATCAGGAGACTGCTCATAGACAAGCGTGTTTCCCAATTGACAATTATAACTGTAGTGTGAACCACCACAGTACTCACAACAGTAAAACTGTTGAGACTGATGGTGTGGTAACTGATGGAATGAATCAGTCGTGTCATGGAAGGAATATGGATTCTGGTTATAGACAGACCCGTTTCCCGACTCTACCATGCCACAGCTAGGGCAATTGCCACCATTATAAGGATTACCACACCAATGGCAAACCAGAAAGTATGGATGAGACATAGAAAGAATAAAAAGTGTATAGAGGGGTAGGGATGAAGAATCAAAGGTGTGAGAGGGTAAAGGTGAATATTTTTGGATTTTTGGATAAACATTTTGTACAAATAGAAAGAAAAATGTTTTTGTGTTCGTTGAAAACTGAGTTTAAAATGTTTTCGGGAACGGTTTTGTTTTGATAATAAGAAAATATGAACAAAGGATGGATAAAAGTACAATGGAACGAATTCCAAAATCACTAATCAGAAAAACCGTTTAGAAAACGCACACAACCTCCCGGGCAGCGGCGCCAAAATTTGATTGAGGAAAAAGCAGTCAACTAAATTCAACCACGGATGTGGTCAAACAAGTCAAACTCCTAAGGCTCAATGCTCCGTGGAAGTATAGTGTTTCCCCGGGTCGTTATGTCCCGACGAGGTGTGATGGTTAACAAACGGCTTTGTGATCGGGTGAATTTAGACAGAAAAAGGTTTGTGAGTGATTAAGCTAAGGAATCTACAAGGAATAGCTTAAATAAGCTATATGAATAAGACTGGAAAGTAGGAAAAACCAGAAACGTTTAAAACTTAAAACGCGTACGTTCACGTTTAAATAAACGTAAACGTACGAAATAAAAAGTAAAAACGGAAATCTGAAAACACCCAGGGGGTGAAAATGACTTTTTTACAAACTAAAAGGTAAAAGAAAATTTTTAGAAAAAGAAAATAAATTTTAACACTAATTAATTATTTAATATTAATTAAATACTAATTATTACTAATTATTAATATTTAAACAACTTAAATATAATACAATATAATTTAAACACTAGAAAAATGAAAACAAAATTTCTAAAATTATAAAATAACTAAAAATAAGTTTTAAAATTAAAAATAAGTGTTTTTGTCTTTTTGTGGATTTTCTATTAATTAATTACTAATTATATATTAATTACCTAATTAAACTATTTTAAGTTAAGAAAAATAGAAAATGAACAGTAAAAATTATAAGAAAATTTCTAAAATTATTTTACATTATAGAAAAGCTAGGAAAAATATAAAAACTAGGTTTTACTTAATAAAAACTAATTATGCTATTTTAAGCTAATTATTAATTAATAATTAATAAAACTAAGATTAATTCTAATAAATACTAAATGATAAAATAAAAATCTGAGAAAATTATTATAAATACTTTAATATAAGAGGAATTTAATAAAAATATAAAATAGCTAAGTATTTAATAAAAATTTAAAAATGAAAATGAAAATTAAATTACATTAAATAGAAACTATCACTTAATATTAAAATTGTTTTTTCTAGATTTTTCTTCTACCAATCTATTTTACAACTAAAAACAACAAACTTTTGTGAAAACAAGTTTTTTATAACTTTAAAAATAAGCTGAATGGAAAGCAAAAAGCCAACAGTTGACTTTTGTTGACCAAGGGACAAATTAAGCTAAAATCAGCTTAGGTGGGACCCACAATGGGTAATCCTGGTTCCAATAAGTTAATTGAACATGTATAAACCAGAAAAAGCAATGGGATAACATAGAATAAGCAAATAAGCTTGAATAAGCACATTGACAAACCAAATACAACTCAGAAAAGGGACAAAGTTTAAGGCTAAATTCAGGTGGGACCCAGGGGGTTTGAGGTCAAATGGTTGGTCAATATTTGAAGCCCACCAGGGGGGGAATTGAAAGGAACCAAATTTAAGGGTTGAGGACCACTGTGGTGGTCAGAAAACCACCACAAAGTGGGTGGTGTGGGCTGATTATCTTATGCAGCAGGGCAGGGGTGATCCCTGCAGCCTACTTAGGGGCAATGTGGGGCCCATAAATAAATTCACAAAAATATAAACAAGCAAGGACTTAAAACATGAGCTGGTAGACTACAGGTAAAAACAAGTTTCAAGCCTTAATTTAACCCATATAAATCATAAAAATTACTTGAACTTTTGGAAAAAAAAATGAAAACAAGCACGTTTGACTTTTTCATATAAACTTAAACTTTGACTTGGCTGAGATTGTGATGAATCTAACAAACTAATAAGGTTATACTAAGATGAAATAACACCAAATCAAGCTAAAGTACCTAAAGATGTAATGATATGAGGGTTTGTGGATCCTAAATGACCAACAGTTAACTGTTGGGAACTATGGAAGGTGATTTTGACTATTTCAATAATGAAACCTGGATTTTGTGACTGAAATGGACTCTAATGACCTAGACTAAGTTGGCTAAACCTATTTTAACCACAAACAACAACCTGATCATAATGAACAGGGCAATGCCAAACACCCCTTGTTGATTGACTGTCTTGAGTTTTCTAAAGCAAATCAAAAATCTAAACCATGAAATTGATTTATAAACTTACATTAACATTAAATAACCATAAATAAGCCAATTTAAGCAGGAAATGAAGAGTATGAACAATGATTACTAAAATATAGGAAAGTGCTTACAAAAAACTCCACTGAGCATAACAGTTAACCAAAGCTAAACAAACATGTCCTACAGCTCCCCAGTGAGCTACTAAACCATAGAAATCCACTTTTGTCCTGCTCCGTTGCATTCCTTCTCCATTTTCCAATGAATTCTGAATTTCTGCTATTTATTTGGATTTTTTTATGATTTTTAGTAAACCTGTGTCCAACTGATTTCCAAGCTTTCAATACTCAAGAGAACTTGTAACAGAGATATAATGAGCTTAATGGAACCCTTAACAACAGCTTTTAGCAACCACAGAGTAAATTGAGAATTCTTTAATGAAAATTTGTGAAAACTGAATTTAGATTAAATAACTAAAATTGATGATAAACACAGTTTACAAATACACTTAAATTGTAGAGTACAACCTTTTTAAGCTAAGAATACATCTAAAAACTAAATTGACACTAAATTTTGACTCTAACACTACTCTATTCTACCACTACACTAGTTTTTTGATTTTCAACCTATTTTTCTTGAATTTTGAGTATTTTTAGTGAATTCGAACTAAAACTGATTTTACTGATTAGTGAGCTTATAAAAGCTTGTTAGGGACTTAAATGAACTTAAACAACCATCAAACAACAACTTTTGACAAGATCAAAGATAATATGAGATTTTCAATAAAATTTGCATAAACTGATAATGGACTTAGAATTGAATTCAGTGATGGAATTAAGTTTAAACTACACTGATAACTTCTAATACAACCTTTTTACTCTAAAAATTACACTTGAAAAAGAACTAGTTAAAATGACATTAGAAAATGAAAATTACTCTACACTAGCTAACTACTGTCTTCCTCTTTTTTTTTTTTTTTGCTTCACTTAAATAAATCCCTGAGTCCATCTTTGACTTTCCCACCATATTTTTGAGCCCTAGGATCCTTAGAAATCAATCTTGGCCGTCCAATTCCTTTTGGCGGGAAAAAACTAAATTGGCAGTTGGAGCTTGCTTGTGAGATATCAAAAGGTATTAATTGGTTTTGGAGGGTAGTAGTTTGGAAGGGGGGACAAGGTGTGGGAGTGATGAGCTGGAGGAGGGGGTTGGAGTGTTGGGGTGGTTTAGCAGGTGCCAGTTGGGAGGGGAGAAGGTTGAGTCAACCTTGGGTTTGACCAAGGTTTAAATAAAACGGGGTGAGTGGTTTTGAGGAGGTGGCCTGATGAGGGTGTTGGGCCTTGGTGTTGTGTGGGCTGGGGATATAAGGTGGACCAGGCTTGGAGTGGTGGATGTTTTGTTTGTTGGGTTGTAATATGAATAAGGTCCGTTTGGTTTTAACTTTAAACCACCACAAGGACCATTTTGTAAAATACCAAAAGATGAGGGCCCTGTATTGCAACTTTCCAACATTTATTATAAGGACCACTATTGACAAGTTTGAAAATCATAAGGACCAATTTTACAATTTTCCAAAATTTGAACCCCGAGGACCAAAATTGACATTTTCCAAAGTTTAGGGGTTAAACTTGCCATTTTGTAAAAACTTTTATCCAAGGATCAAATTTGAACATTTTTGAACTTCCAAGGACTAAAGATGATTTTTCATCGAAAAATATCCACCAGGGACTAAATCTGCCAAAGTTTGAAACTCCAGGGACTAATTTTGTAAATTTCCAAAACTTTTCCAATTTTTCACCAAAGGACTAAATATGACAACTTATGATTTCAAAAGGACCTTTGGTGATAATTTCCCATATTTTGAATATCCAGGGACTAGTTTCGTAATTTTATGAAAGTTCTGCCAATTTTGCAAACTTTGTGTGTTTTTCATTTGTTTTTGCTCATTTTGCATCTGAAACATATAAAACACAATTTTGAAATATTTTTAGTATTTTAATGAATTTCTGAGTGTTTTTGTATGTTTTGCAGTTCAGATTTGACAAAAAATGATGAGTGTTTGAGCACTCATCAGAGGCCATTTCAAAGCGAAGCATTAACTGAAGGATGCGCCGTCCCGAAGAGTAACTAGGACCAATTTCGTCCAAAAGTATGAAAAGCTAGAGGACTTTGTACCTTCACACCTCGGAACGCACCGTTCTTATAGAGATAAAGGCGCTTTGGCATCTTCTTAACCCGAAATGGCTGGGGAGAGCAAAGGTTCCTTTTTTGAGGGTACTTTCTCCCTTCTTGCTTTAGTTTTCAGTAAGGCTCGCGCAGGGGCGCTCACCTGAAAGCTCAATAAACACAGATGAACACGATGGGCATTTCCGTGGTTAGCTGGGTGTGAATAGTTAAGGGCATAAGATTTACTTCCGATCCTTGATCGGCGAAAGCATCCAGATATTGCAACTTCCCAATGCTGGCTGGTATCTCAAAGTTCCCACAAGCCATCTGCTTAGTAGCCACTTTTTGTATAAGCAGCTTCTCAAATACCGGTCCCCCAAACAATGTATCATACTCATCTTTCCCCTATTTCTCCTTCTTTGAAGCCTGTTTGGAGGATTGGTTACGCCCGTCACCCTTTATCCAATTTGTTATGGTATTCTCGTTTATATCATGTTTTAGGTAGTAACCTAGTGATTGGGATTTTGGCGGTTCCTCAATGGTTTGTTCACTAGGTGTTTCCTTTTCCTCATTATCCTCGTGGACAATTGTGATAGAATTAACAAATCGGGTAGTAGGGTAGCGCTGTCTTTTCTTAATAACATAATTTTTGGGGTTTTTTGGTTTGCGTATTCCTCCACTAGACTCATCATCTCCTTCATTTTCTCTTGCATCTCCTCCTTTTGTTTATAAACAGCTTCCTCGAATTTAGCAAGCTGCTCAGAATGGGTTGCCATATACTCTCTCATTCGAGCTTCGAATTCCGGGCTAAGGTTTTGAGGAGGTGAATAAGGTGGAGCATAATTTTGAAAGGTTTTGATATTCTCTCTAGAGGGTGACTCAGACAATGGTGTCGGAATCATATTTGAGACAGAATTGACTGTTGCCCGTCTGGGATTTAAAGGTCTCTTTTGTTTTTCCATGAGATAGTCAACCTTTGTCTCAAGTTTGCAAAGGAGTTCTTCGGAGATTTAATTGGTTTCCCCAGGTGTCGAGATTGCGTTGATAGCCGCGTTTATAACGTGAGTAACTTTCCATAACTCTTGATTGTCGAAGGCAAGCTCATCAATAATTTCCCAAGATTCCTCGGCGTTTTTATCACGCAATCTGCCTCCGGCGGCTCGATCAATGGTACGTTTGGTGTGAAAGTCGACGTGGTCATAGAAGATTTGAACTAATAACCAAAGACCTATACCATGATGAGGGACTTTTTGGAGCAAGTCCTTGAAACGAGTCCATGCTTCATAGAAAGTTTCACCTTGACGTTGTTGGAACATCAAGATATCATTTCTAAGCATCGTAGTTCTCCCCGGTTGGAAAAATCGAGCAAGGAAACGAGACGTGAGATCATCCCAAGAGGTGATGGATCCCGCGGGAAAACGTTCAACCCATTGACTAGCTTGATCACGTAGAGAGAATTAGAATAGGCGTAATCGGGTCGTCTCTCTAGTTGCAACATCAAGGTCTATGGGATCTACGATTTTAAGGAAATCCTTGAGATGTTGGTTATGATCTTCTGAACGAAGTCCATGGAATGCACATCTGCTTTGCACCAACCGGATGGTGTCGGATCGAAAGGGTGACACATTGGCTCCTTGGGTGATCTCAATAGTTTTTCAATAGCCTTGGTGGCTAGGACGAGAATACTCTCCTAAAGTTCGGGGCCTAGGAGGTTGGTTTGCTAGTGGTGGGTTTTGTGGGTGGTTTTGTTGTGGTGGGTTGATGGGTTTAAAGATGTTACCACCTTCCATGATGTCGGATGGTAAAGGTTAGGAACAACTAAATGAAGAAATAAGATAGACTAAAGAAAACCTAAAAATAAAAATAAAAATCTTACTAGAAAGGAATCTAGCAAGTAGACCTAATAAAAAGAAATCCTAACCTAGACAATAACTATTCCCCGGCAGCGGTGCCAAAAACTTGATATGTGGGAATTGCGCCCTCGCAACAGGTTTTACCTCTCAAGGGATCTCGAGAAGCTTACAACCCCCACTAGGCAGTGTACCTGATCGTTGTAGTATAGTATAGTGACAAGTACCGGGGGTTTGATCGTTCAACTCAGGAATAGTGTCGCTAGGATTAGAAAGCCTACTAAACTAGGTCTAGAGGTGAGGGATGATTCTTTTTGTATTTTTATATTTTATGGAAAGCAATTAAAATCTCGGGTTTTGAAGGAGTGGGCGGAATTAGTTGCTAGCCAACTAACCCAATTAACTACTAATGCAATCAAAATAAAATAACAGAAATGAAAATGAAACTATTATACTAATGTGGTGGAACAATAATGAGGAAAGTTGTGTTTACTTAGATTTCATTACTTCCTAGATATATTTTACAGGTTGATTAGCTTGTTACATTCGTAGGGCCGTGTACAATATTCCCTAACTCTATAAGATCCTACTTCACTCCTATGTTGAGCCGTTAGAAGCTTCTAACATAGGATCATTAGAATTCTCTTACGCATTAAATACAACCAAAAAGCGTAGTACACCTCCGATAATGTTTCTTAAGATGTTCAAGCAATTTACCAATGGAAGTCTGCCAGTTTTCTTAAGCCTAACATCGAATACAATCATCCGTAACAATTATAAACAAACAATCAACCCATAATCAACATCTAGGTTTCACTACATCTAAGCAAACACAAGAAAGATCTAGCCTAGCAGGTTAAAGAGAAGACAAGCGTAAGATATAATCACACAACACATAGACATATTGAATGATTTGAATGAATACTTATCTTCAATTGAACATAGAAGAATCAAGGGGTTGAAACCCTTGAAAAGTTGATAAAATTCGGCCTAGGGTTTATTCCCTCAAAGTTGCACACTAATGAATGAAATTTGGAAAACTATATATATATATATATATATATATATATATATATATATATATATATATATATATATATATATATATATATATATATATATATATATATATATATATATATATATATATATTACATCTTGACGGCGTCATGTATTAGCTCGTGACGCCGTCAACTCGCCGCCATGATAAAATCATATTGCCTAGATACATTTGTGACGCCGTCATGTGGAGAAATACTCTGATCCGTCACTAGTAATTAGACCCTGACGGCCTTGGTGACGCCGTCCGGCCATAAGCTTGCAAACTCTCTGGGCCGTCACGTTATAAGTTCCATATCCACCTCTTTTGTAACTCTTGACGTCGTCACGTGTAGAAGCTTGACGCCGTCAGGTACTCTTCCAGCAAGGAAATTTGAGACTTTGCTGTTTTCCTCACTTTTATGCTCCAAAAACGTCCAAAATGCTTCTTTTTCCAGATTCTTCCTCAAAAGTACCTAAAATGACAAAAAGAACGATTTAGGGCAATATTTGATCAAATAATATCGAATTCGGGCTTAAATGACCCCTTAAAAGCGGTACACTTTTCGCCTCATCAAATCCTAAAAAAACTTTTCATAAAAAAATTAAAATAAAAAATTTTCTAAAAAAATTCGAAAACTTTTTTATATTTAACTCTTTAAGGACCGCAACTTTTTTTCTAATAAAAATTTTCTTAAAAAACCCGAAAAAAATTTCTAAATTATGTCAAAAAACTTTTCTTCCGAAAAAAATAATTTGGAAAAAATAAACTTTAGAAAAGAAATTCTAGAAATTTTTTTTTCTAAAATAAAATTCGAAAAAAATTCGAAAAAATTCTAAAAAACTATTTTGAAAAAAAATTCTAAAACATGTTTTAAAAAAAAATCAAAAAATCGCAAAATGGCAATGCTAAAAAAATTTATATATATATATATATATATATATATATATATATATATATATATATATATATATATATATATATATATATTATAATTCTAAAAAAACGTGTGCAAAAATATGAACTTTGGTATGTTTTTTTAAACGTACATGAATTTTACACACATTTTTGCAATGTATATACGCTTTTTCAATGCATATTCACTTTTAAAAATTTTAGAATAATTTTTTTTAGAATTTTTTTTTCAAAAAAAATTCTCAAACTATTTTTTTGGAAAAAAAGTTTTTTTTTTAGAATTTTTTTCTCATTTTTTTAGAATTTTATTTTAGAAAAAAAAATCTAATTTTTTTTCCAAACTATTTTTTTAGGAAAAAAAGTTTTTATTTAACAAAAAACCCTTTTTTAGAATTTTTTTTCTGATTTTTAAGAAAATTCTTTTTGGAAAATTTTTTTCGATTTTTTTTAGAATTTCTTTTAAAGAACTAATGATGCAAACGATTTTTGGTATAAAGGAATAATGTTGCCGCTTACAATTAGACTTAACTAACTTAAATAACTTTGTTAGAAAATTGGACCAAAAGTGGAATGAAACTATCGATTTTGGACTAAAACCGCAACTATTTGAAAAAACGGACCAAAAGTGAAATCCGCACCAAACCATAATGACAAAAAATTAGTTAACTCAAAAAAAAACAATAAGGTTTGTATCATGTCAAATATATGATGACGACATTAGTTAGTATTCACTCCGTCTCAAAATTATTGTCAGAAGACAAGAATCACATAGTTTAATAAAAGTAGAGACATATTAATTTTCAACCATTCAAATAAAATATTCTTCCACTAAACTCTCTAATTTTTACTTAAAAAAGAAATAAGACAATTATTTTGAGACATCTATAATAAGAAATATGGACAATAAATATGAGACGGCGGGAGCAGTTTTTATCAAGGCTGTTAAGATCGAGATCTTACTATGGATCGTTTTTTTCTTAGCAAGATCGGAATCGTAAGATCAGATCGAGATCGGAAGATCTTACTTAAATGTCTAAAAATCTTATTTTTTTCGTAATTAGTATTCAAAGATGGTTGTATAACAAATTAGAGAAGAAAAAAAGTTATGAAAGTTATAGTAATGTAAGAATGCGAAGCGTAATCCTCTGTAAAACGAAATATCTAATCGGTAATTAATGACGCTGAATCTTTGAATCAAAAAATCGATATGTCTTACTCTTATAAAACATTTACAATAATCAACGTTTGCTATATTCTTTTAATTTAACAAAATTAATTCAGTTATAGTTTATTAGTTAGTTAAATTAAGGGAAGTAGGATCGAATAGAATCTAGATCTTACGATCCTTTGGTAAGATCGAGATCATATTTAAGATCCTATGCTTTTTAAGATCCTACGAAGGATCGACTCGTTTTTTCTTAATGAATCGTAAGATCGGAAGATCTTAAGAGCTAGATCGAGATCTTAACAGCTATGGTTTTTATCATTTGTACAATTTGTTTTATTAGTTGTATTTTTCATGTAGTGACATTTTATTAGTTACATTAATTGTAGGTGTTTCAATTAGCTAGTAATTTTCATCATTTGTATCATTTGTTTTATAACTTGTAACTTTTATGCATTTTTTTTAATTTGTAGGTGTTTAAGACATAATCTCATAATAACTAGTATGATAGTATACCCAAAAAGTATTCCAGAATTCCGGTCTCCTTGTCGTTGAGATAATGATGGATCTAAACACCTTGAACTGTGTTAGATTGATACTTTGAGTTATATCACTAAGTATGCAGAATTTACTTAGTAACACTTAGAAGTTTGATTGTGAGTAAGACAATTGTTTATGAATAAGAACAATGTATGTAAACAAAAGATTAGCTCCAATATTATTAATGATAATAATACGAGTGATCTTGATATCACTAGGGCTACACCTTGAAGCTCTAGAAAACGTATATCTAACCTTTAACCTAGGATCTCCTTTTATAGCACAATGAGTCCTCTTCTACAAGATATGTATAATGCTAATAGAATAAGATATACACAAGATCTATTCTATATTTATCTAAACACGTTTCCTAACAGTTATATAATAAGCAGTGGTAATATATGTTCTTGCAGTGGTAATGAGTTTCCACTGCAAGTACAATCTTCAGCAGTTGTAACATCTTCACTTAGCCGTGGTAACTGTTAGTATAATTCCCAACAATCCTCCCCTAACTTCTGATTAATAAATAAATCAATAAGTTTCTTCAAGTATTCAGCAAACATGAGGATATGGGAATTCTTCCAAACACTTATCTTCTTCTTCTTAACTCTTTATCAGCTCTCACACTTTGATCATAAATCCTTTGTAGCAAATCTTCTATGACTTCAGTTCTTTCCCAGCACCTAAGCTTCACTGATCTCATCACATCCAATACTCCAGCTCTCAATGGATATTCTTTCTCAGCCAACATAAAGACATCAACTCCATCTTGAGTAGAAAGATGATGCACAGCACTTGAATCATAGAACTTCCACAAGGTTTTCATGTCATGAGCTTCAAATCTCCAATATCTATCACTTAGGTCAGGTTCATATAATCTTCTGAAGTGAACCCATAACTCCTTAGCCTTGACATCAACAAGTTTATCCTTCTTGAACTGATCTTGCACAATCCTACACAAAGTATCCAAGTCTTCTCTATCACAAGATCTAACAATATCTTCAAAATCTCTGCAAATGCTTGTGACACTTCCAGTTCTGATGATCTTCCAAGCTATTCCAAAACTATCAAAAAAGATCTCCCAACCAACTACTGGATATTTTGCTTGTAGAGGTTCAATATTGAGTACATCAGTCTCTATGAATATCATATTTGTAACTTGTTCTTCTGTCAACTTGCTAGGACCCTCTTCTGCTTGAGATGATTCCTGAGTCTTCAACTTCTTTGTATCTCTTGATTCAAGACTCACTCCAGACCTTTTTGTCTTCATAACTATAGGTTCTTGATCCATTGGAATGAATTTACTATCTTGTCTTTTGATTCTGTAATAAATACCTTCAATCTGATCATGTGACATTCCTTTGAATTGAGCCATCTTCATATTACCAACATGGCAACAAAAAGTCTTCATCTCAGCAATGATCTATGCCTTTGTAAGTTTCCTTGGCTTCTTTTGACCTTTTCTAACATCCCCAATGATTTCATCAAGAGCCTGCTGATTCTTCATTTGAATGAAATCTTTAAGTTGAGCAGACTTTTGTTCTTCATTCAAGGTTGTCTTTGCAATAAGTTCAATGGCCTTCTTCCTGATTATTTGATCATTGTTAATCAAGTAGTCAATCTCTTCTTCTGTAGGCACATAAGTGAACAAAGGAGGTTTCTCATGAATGATAGTTGGTGAAACACTTGAAATTGGTTCTGCCATTACAGCTTCAAGCTTATCCAACCTCTTAGCTTCCGTAAAACTAACAACTTCATCTTCCTCTAGTTTTCTCTTCCTTTCATTTTCTGCTGCTTGCTCTTGCTCTGCCAATCTTGCATCAAAATCAATCTGAGCTTGATCTTTCATAGAAATCTTTCTTGTTTGCTCTTGTTTTGAACCAGTCACAATTGTTTTACCTTTGACTGATCTTATTCTAGCAGCTTCTTCCTCTGCAGTGGTAACTAATTGAGTAGCAGTGGGAACTTTTTCACTTGCAGTGGAAATATGTTGATCAGTGGGAACTTGTTCTGCATCAGTGGAAATTGGTTGAGCAATTCCAACTATATC
This sequence comes from Artemisia argyi, assembly GCA_030686995.1. NCBI lineage: Eukaryota > Viridiplantae > Streptophyta > Magnoliopsida > Asterales > Asteraceae > Artemisia > Artemisia argyi. Next base: position 31,576,852 of record CM060678.1, read on the forward strand.
ATCAAAGTGAAAACCAACATCCATATCTTCAAAATCCAATTTCCTCCCCTCAGTCTCAGCTACATCATCTCTTGCTTGAGCATTGTCAGAATCAGTGAGCTCAGCAAACTCTTTTTCAAAATTAGTACTCCTCCCCTTAAACTCTGCATCTGTTTTCCTCCCCTGTTTGGAAGAATCTCCCAAATCTTTAGTAGAACTTGCAGAAAATCCATCCTGGGGTGAAGATGATGAAGATAACACAACTTTAACATGTCTTTTCTTCTTGAGATTCTGAACTTCATTCTGCAATCTTTGAATCTCAACCTTCAATTGATTCAGCTCTGTGGCATGTTGTACTTTGGTCTGTGCCAGATCTTTCTCCAGAGCTTGAACTTGCTTGACTAATTTGGTACAAATGTCCATCAATTCAGGTAGTTGCACACTGCCTTCATCACTTCCAACTGTCTAACCTGTTGGGAGAGGTGAATCATGAGGCATTGATTCAGGCTCTTCCCTAGTTGGACTAAGATTAAGCCTTGAACCACCACTGCTTGTTCCTAAACCAAAGGGTTCAGCAACATGCAATGTTGAGATGAGAGAAGTTGGCTGTTTATGCCTTCTCTCATAAGTGTGAGTTACAGCAGGGGTATGGTGAATTGGTGGAACAACAATAGTGGGTGGTTTTGGGATACAACTGGGATGGTTGCATCTTCACCCTGTACTTGAGCAATTTTAGCAAGCATTTGAGGAAAAAGTGGATGAACCTCCCCATTCCAAAGATCTGAAGCCTTACTCATGTTTTGAAAAACTTTTGGCTTAAGATAGGAAGGCTCATAAATTCTATTGTGAGGTTGCAGTTGAAACTCATTTAACACTGCTTGCACAAACCTTGGATACATCAAAAATTTATATTGACTCTTTACATTGTCTATCATATTATTGAAAATAAACTTTGAAAAATTGAAAGTCCTATCAGTTGCCAAACAAACCAAAGGATAAGCCATGGTTGATGCAAATTGTTCATAAGATGTTTTCTTAGGACTTAGGCAATGTAAAAGAGTGTGAATTAAAAATCTCCAATGGGGACAAAAACATCCTTTTCTAAAAGTTATTTTTTGTTCAGATGTATCATACCCCATTAAAGCAATATTAGTGAAAATTTCTGAATTAGGTAATGTGATGATACCATTGAGATCATCCAATTGGAGAATTCTCCTCAAGGATGCCTCAGTAACATCAATAGTTACCCCATCCATTGTGGCTCTTAGAGCTTCCACAGATTCATGTGTGTCTCCCTGTTCAAGAGTTATGGACTCCACAATGTTCCAGAACTGTTTGATATGAGAGACATAGATTGTGGGATTAATAGTTAAGGCATACCTTATATGAGTTGTGTTTAGAAAATCCACAATCTGATGAAAAACAGGGCCACTCTTCTCGTTTGACTTTTGTAGGTAGGCCACTTGGTTGTGCTCCTCGACAAATTTTAGAATCGCCATGATATTTGTGAAAAAGAGAATAAAAGTGTTAGTAATCAAGATAAAAATCAAGCCGTATGATGATGAATTTATACTAATAAGGTTTGAGGAGGTTGCGCAATGTGAATTATCTTTAGAAAGAATTATCTTTGGAAAAGAATAAATTATAATAAGTAAGTAGATAATTCACAAAAGATTTTACCCTATTAATAAGGAAACACGGTTATATTTACAACGGCTAGTAAAAAATAGATTACTGACACAACAGTTGTAACGGCTAGTTCATCAGTGAAAAAATTACTCTTGCAGTGGTAACTAATGAACTAGCAGTGGTAAAATTTTCACAACATATCAAAGAGCAGTAGTGAATAAAACATGAAAATTTGCTGCTCTTATCATAGTTTTTAGCAAACTACCAGCTATCAACGGTTTTGATATGTCTTTACCATGAGCCGTTTGCTATGGACTAGCCAACTCTTGATCACTTGGAGTATGGTGAGTTGATAACCATATAGTTTTTGGTAAACTATCAACCATAAATAGATTTGATAAGTCTTTACCAGGAGTCGTTTGCTCTGGACTAGTTGATTCTTATGTGTATTAGACATGGTGAATCAATAACCATTTGTTGTGTGTCTATGATACACACCTTATAACTCTAATGACTTCAATAATATGGGTTGTATGCTGCAGAACAAAGTAACTCTCAACTTAACCCATAACAAAGTTACTATTCACAAAAATATCTTCCAAAAGTCAACCCGATAATAACCAAATTTACTCCTCCAACCTACCAAAACAGGCAAGAGTAAATATTCTTCATTAATTGGAATTCGACCTTGACTTTGCTTATAAAAGGGGGCTCGCAACTTTTATCTCTCATCAACAAACAACTTCAATAACACAAACCCTAAACATCATCATGAGTTGGTTTCCTTTAATCTACATCTCATCTGATGACTCATCTGATGAGGAAATCAGTTACTGCTCTGACTCTGAAGAACTTTCAGATGGATGGAGTGGATATTTTCCACCAAGTGCTGCAACTACTACATCTTCAAGCATGAAGCCTAACAAGAAGATTTCAGCTGATCCTGCTCCATCTCTAGAGTTTTATTCAAGCTCTTCATCTGATGATGATAATGATCCAACCTTTGATCTTTCCAAAGAGCTTCCAAAGGCCCTCACCACAGCATTGACAACTGCCATAAACAACATGAAGTGGCCTGCTGTTGAGAAGCCTACCCAAGCACCAAGACCTCCCAAGCAAGTTCTGGGACTTGCTTGTCCAAGGAAACAATTTTCTTTTGATGACAAGAGAAAGAGGGCTTCCAAAGGCAAGCATGATTATGAGGGAAAAGGAAAGAAACCTATGGAGTAGGTGTTAGGTTGTAGGTTTATGTCTTGTGATGGTTTTCTGTTTTGGTGACAATGTTTTCTGAATGGTTGTGATGTACTTCTCTATAATATCAATAAAAGTACTCTTTCTTTTTATCACCAATCTTTCCACTGTTGTATGATTATTTTCACTGTGCTTTTGATAACTCTGCATACAAGTTAGTAGACAACCATACATACATATACAAACAATATTAGTACCTAAAAACTATCCTGCAACACTGAAAAGTATTAGACATCAATAATTTATGGGTTGAGCATTCCAATACCTGTTACCAAGTATTGAAATCTACCCACATCAAGCCCTTTTGTTAATAAATCAGCATAATTGTCATCAGTATGAATTTTGACAACATTAATAAACTTTTTCTCAAAACAATCTCTAATAAAGTGATGTCTAATTTCAATATGTTTAGTTTTACTGTGTTGCACAGGATTTTTAATGATGCATATGGTACTACTATTGTCTATATAGATAATGGTGTTCATGAAATTGTACCCATAATCCAATAATTGATTCTGAAGCCAAAGGATCTGAGCACAACAACTAGCAGCTGCAACATACTCTACTTCAGTGGTTGAAGTAGCAACCATAGTTTGCTTCTTGCACTGCCATGACACCAATCTACATCCAAGAAATTGACATCCTCCAGTAGTTGATCTTCTATCCAAACTTACACCAGCATAGTCACTATCTGAGTATGTGATCAATTCCATAGGAGATTGATTGGCTCCAAACGGTCAGACGATTATTGGTCAACCACTTGTGAATGGTCAACTATAATAGTCAAACTGCCTAGAATCAATCTCCGTGGAAGTATAGGGTTTCCCCGGGTCGTTATGTCCCGACGAGGTGTGGATGGTATTAAAACGGGTTTGTGATCGGGTGAATTTGGACAGGAAAGGGTATAAGTGAGTTGTGATGATTATACTACTGGAATATGAAAGAAAATAGCTTAAATACACTATATTAACAATACTGGAAAGTCAGAAAAACCAGAAACGTTTAAAACTTAAAACGCGTACGTTCACGTTTAAATAAAACGTAAGCGTACGAAATAAAAAGTGAAAACGGAAATCTGAAAACACCCAGGGGGTGAAAATGACTTTTTTACAAACCTAAGGGTAAAAGAAAATTTTTAGAAAATTAAAATAAATTTTAACCCTAATTAATTATTTAATATTAATTAAATACTAATTATTATTAATTATTAATATTTAAAATACTTAAATATAATTTAATACTAATTAAATACTAGAAAAATGAAAATAAAATTTCTAAAATTATAAAATAACTAAAAACGAGTTTTAAAAATAAAAATAAGTGTTTTTGTCTTTTTGTGAATTTTCTATTAATTAATTACTAATTAATTATTAATTACCTAATTAAACTATTTTAAATTAAGAAAAATACTAAATGAACAGTAAAAAATCTAGAAAAATTCCTAAAACTATATTATAACATATAAAAGCTATAAAAAATATAAAAACTAGGTTTTACTTAATAAAAACTAATTATGCTATTTTAAACTAATTATTAATTAATAATTAATAAAACTAAGATTAATTCTAATAAATACTAAATGATGAAATAAAAATCTGAGAAAATTATTATAACTACTTTAATATATGAGGAATTTAATAAAAATATAAAAAAGCTAAGTACTTAATTGAAATTTAAAAATGAAAATTAAAATTAAATTACATTAAATAGAAACTATCACTTAATATTAAATTGACTTTTTGGATTTTTTTTTCTTTTACAAACTTATTTAATACCTAAAAACTAACAAATTTTGTGAAAACAAGATTTCTACAACTTAAAATTAAGCTAAAAACAAGCTAAAACTTGAGACAGTTGACTTTTGTTGACCAAGGGGTGAAATAAGCTCAAATGAGAAAATGTGGGACCCACAAAGGTTAAAACTGATACAAGTAACTTATTAGAACTTGTGTGAGCTGGAAAAAGTTAAATGTGGACACAGAATAAGCTATAAGCTCACAAATAAGCACATTGCAACTTAATTTTACTCAGAAAATGGGACAACATTTAGCCTTGAATCAAGTGGGACCCAGGGTGTTTCAGGTCAAACCACTAGTCAAAATAGGGTATGTGGTAGGAGGGGGGTTGTAAGGAACCAAGGTGGGGGCTTGGGAACCACTGTAGTGACCACAAACCACCACCAAAGTGGTGGTGGTGGCTGTGGTGTCTGATGTGCAGGGGAGCAGACAGCCCTGCAGCCCTCTTTGGAGGGTTGTGGGGCCCACAGATAAAATCACAAAAATAAGACAAAGGGGGGGATCAATAGCTGGGGTGGTAGACAACAAAACCTAAAAGTTTCAAGTCCTAAAACATCTTACAAAATTCTATAAAAATCCTACCATTTTTGCCAAATTTCAAGTTATGTCACTTTTGACTTTTTATAAAAAACTTAAGATTTGACTTTATCCAACTTTGATCTTAATCCACTGACTGAATATGATGTATTGCATTATATTGAGAGTAAATTAGGCTTGAAAAACACTTTCTTAATCAAAATGGGTAGGTTTTGAAACCCATATACCCCAACAGTTAACTGTTGGGGGTATAAGGTTGTGATTTTGACTATTGGCTATTAAAACTTGGATTATAAGCCTAACTTAACCTAACTAGAGCTAACACAGAATGTCTACACTAAAATAACCACAAAACAACACCTAGAATAGATAGCAGAGAGTTAATCCAAACACCCCCTTAAATGGACTGTTTGGTAATTTTTAAAAGAAATGAACTGAGCAAACCACAAACCTGCTAAACTAAGTTACATTAAGCTAAAACAAGTCTAATTAAGCAAGTTGGGATAATTACAAACAACAAATACCACAAAATACAGTTTATAGAAAAATGTGCCCCAAAAGCTTACTTGGCACCAAATCTGAAAACCAACTGAGAGTCAATCCCAAACTGACAACTCAAGGCTCCCATGAGCTACTAAACCAGAATCCATTTAGAATTCACCTTGATCCTTGCATATAACCTCCTCACACTGATTTGTGATTTATGATCTATTTTTGATATATTTTTGAGATTTTTGCATAAACAGATTTAAACACTCCCTGAGCTCATAAAATCTCATAAATAACTTAATTAAGCTAAATGGTACAGTAAACAGCCACCTTTAACAACATTTAAGCCAAAATGCAAATTTGAGGAATATTGAATAAACGGAATTGAGCAAAGTGGAACTTGAATTTCGTTGATTAAACTTTGAGAAATACAATTTAAAAGCTGAGAATACAAATTAAAACTAGGATTATGACTAGAATTTAAAAATTACATTAATACAATTACACTAAAAAGCTATATTAATTAACTGCTACCCTAATACCCACTCTTCCACAGCTTCTTTTTGCTTTTATAGCATCCAGGTGTGTTGTGTGGGTCCCACAGGTCATATCCCAGCAACTTGCTTGTCATTTGGATAACTTCTGCTTTCTTTCCAATTTTTGGCGGGAAAGGATTTTTGAGCCAATTGGGACTGAGGTAGACCATAGGGGGGTGAGATGTGATGGGTGTTGGGGAAGTGTGTTTGGCAGGGATAAGGGTGTGATAGATAGTTGGGGTGAGGTGGTAGCCAAGTGGTGGCAAAACCATGGTGGTATGGTGGTTTCTGGTTTTGGAGGTAAAAGGAAGGGGATGGTGGGTTTGACCACTTTTGACCGGGTTTTATTTAAAATGGGGTGTGGGCTGGGAGTTGTGTTGGGCCAGAAGATTGGGTGGGCTGTTGGTTTAAGTGGTATGGATTGGATTTTTAGGTAATAATATTACTAAGGGTCCGTTTGTATATGGCTTAGGATATTTCAAGGACTATTTTTGTAATATTCTGATTTTTGAAGGGTATTTCATGCCAAGGTTTCAATAGTTATTAAAGGGTTTACTTTTGCCAATTGTGAATAGTCCAAGGGCCCTTGTTGCATATTTCTGAAATTTAATCACCAGGGACCTTTTCTGCCAAACTTTCAAACTCCAGGGACCAAACATGTAACTTTTCCAAAATTTCCATCCAAGGACCATTTCTGCCAAATATTATTAGTACAAGACCCAAAACTGATTTTCTCAAAGTTTTTAAACATCCCAGGGACCATTTATGTCAATTTCCAAAGTACAGGGACTAAACTTGTAATTTTGTGAAACTTTGCACCAAAGGACTAAATATGTAACTTTATGATTAAAAAGGACCTTTGGTGACTTTTTTCATGTTTTTAGAATAACCAGGGACTAGTTTTGCCAATTTATGAAACTTGAGGGACTGAAACTGCCAATTATGCAAACTTTGTACGTTTTTCATCTGTTTTTAAACATTTTGCATCTAAAACATATAAAACACAATTTTGAAATATTTTTAGCATTTTGATGCATTTCTGAGTGTTTTTGTATGTTTTGCAGTTCAGATTAGACCAAAAATGATGAGTGTTTGAGCACTCATCAATCCCCCACACTAAACTATTGCTAGTCCCTAGCAATACTGTTTTGAAAACTTGATGGATTTGAAAAACTCTTTACCAAAAGCCATCACTTCTGGAGTAGCCAGGTGTAAGAACTGTGGCACACCTGATAACCGTGTGATTTTGAGCAAACCACCAGCTGTCAACGGATTTGAGTAGTCTTTACCAAAAGCCGTTTGCTTCTGGACTAGCCAGCTCTTGATGGAATAGTCAACATCTTGGTGAGCTGATTACCAATTATGGGTTTTCCACGGCCTTTACCACAAGCCATAATCTTGCGGGCTAGCCAACTCATTTGTTTTTGGGGAGTTGAGGAACCATACAATTTTGGGCAAATTGCAAGCCGTCAACGGATTTGATATGTCTTTACCAAGAGCCGTTTGCTCCTGGACTAGCCAATCCCTTTTGTCGGTTAGATAAGGCGGACTGATTACCACAAAAAATTTTGAAGCACCAGTGAAAAATTTTTAAAATTTTTGAAATTTTGGATAAAACGGGGGTATTATATAGTAAAATGTGATAAAATTCGCTAGAATAGCGAATACCCCCCCCCCCCACACTAAGCATGAATATTGTCCTCAATATTCAAAGTCCCGGCGATTATGCCGACTCTTTGAACGTAAAAGGGCAACATTACAAGCTAAGCGTGGAAAACATCATTTTGTTTTTCACTTTTGTAATCATAGCATGGGGGACTCCCCCACACTTAGGGTGAAAACCCTATAAGCATGCTACTGTTTTTGTTTACCGAGTCGCTAGCTTGACTCGACCCCAAATTCATTAGTCCTTGGGGAAGCATGATGTGGAAGAAACAATCTCACGCGGACTTTCATTCAAGATGTTTGGATAAACATTTGAAGCACGTGAAAGTTCCACACCGATGAGATATAATCCCGGCTCAAGATAATGATACATGAAAATGCCAGGATCAAATATAATGTCTTCATTCCCGAAGGAGTGAAGAACAGGAGAAGTCACCTTGTAGGTGAAGAAAAGGAAGAAAACCATGATGAAAATCATGATAAGATCTTCTTCCTCGAAGGCAGGCTCAGTAGCCTGATTTTGGATTTCAAAGGTTAAGCTCGAAAACATCCCGGGAGGGTGGGTGGGAATTTGCAAATTCTCATGATTGAGTGCATCTCCCCCCGGGTCATCATACTCCGGAGGAGTCATGATATGAGTGAGTTCACAGGAGAACTCATCAAATGTGAATGAATCATATTCTGGATTGATGTGCGTGAGTTCACAGGAGAACTCATCGAAGGTAAATGATTCATAATCGGGGAGAGAATTATGAGAATGAGAAGTGGTACTGCCACTAATCTTCTCTCCCATAGGATCAAAAGTAAAGGCTTCAAATTCCGGTGTAGGATCATCGGAGAGAATGTCACTATCCTTTATGGGGATAGGAGATGAAATAGGTTTCTCTTTGAAAGCCTCGATTTTTGCAATGAGGAGATTGAATTTCACTAATGTTGCACGAAGTGCTTCATCCTTGATTTCAGTGTCAATCTCTTCATTCACTTCTTCTAAGCTTACTAGCTCAGAAGGTAATTCTTCCACATGACTGATGTCTCCAAAAGATAAAGAATTTTCATCAACATGTGAAGTACTAAGCTCGATGTTGGGATTAGAGTTTAAAAGATTTTCAGTTTCTCCCACATCGGCTTCAAGGTCAAGCAGATCATCATACTCAACTTCTCCATAAGATGTACAATCATCATTAAAGTCGGAGAAAGTCTCAAAATGATCTTTTGGATTTTCAAGGGCAGAAGGTAAATCACACATATGATCAAAAGTCCCCTGTGACTCTCCTGGGATTGGGACAAGGTTCTCAACACTAGACTTTATGAATTCGTCCGATTCCTTTGCAGGAACAGTGTCAAGATGCTCATCCCCCATGTTTAGAGAGTGAGTGTGAACTTCGGGTGTGATAATAGTAGACTGAGGGAGTTGTGAAGGACTAGCAGTCATGGTTTCTACAAGTTCCATGATTTCTACTGCGAGTGATTCAATTATATTCTTTTCTCCCTGTGTTTCTACTGAAACAGTTTCAACTGTAGTTGAATCAAGAGGTTTCTCAAATACCTTTGGGATTGGAACAAGGTCATCAATTTCCTCGAGAGGATAGATTTTGACTTCCTTGTCCCCCATTGGCAAGATATCTGAAGTTTCTTTAGGGTTTACTTCTTCTAATGATTCATCCTCATCACTTTCATCCTCAAAATAAAATGAGTTAACAGGAGGCTTTTGTTTCCTATGAATCATATCCTGAAGATAGTTTATACTATCTTGAATGGTCTTGTTGACTTGATTTTGATTCATAATCATTTTAGTAATCAATTCAGCTCCAGCTAACTCGTCCTGAGGCTGTGGTTGAGGGTTTGTGTATTGTGAAGGCTGGTTAAAACCAAATTCATGATTGTTACAAGGAACCTGTTTATAGACAAACTGATCCCTAATTTGACAATCAGAGCTATAGTGAGGGCCTCCACAGTACTCACAACAGTTAAACTGTTGAGTCTGGTTAGGTGAGTTGTATGGATATTGGTCGTAACCAACATTTTGACTATTATAACAATCAAAACCCTGGTGAGGACCTCCACAATACTCACAAGAAATGTTTGGTGTATTTTGATACGAACAGTCATTGTGGTTTGGATAATATGATTCTTACTCGTATGAATGTGATGGGTAATTGGAAAAATTTGGGGAGTTGTTGAATGAGTTTTGATTAGGATCATAAGCAAATGAATTACTCGACCCACAAAACAAACAACTCCCGTTTTGAATATCATTACCACATTGTACACATGTACACCAACGACATGGTAAACCAAAAAGTGGCTCACCACAACCAACACAAGGGATAAACTCCGGAGGTGGGACAAGTGGTGTGCTCTTAGAGCTAGCAATTTCCACCACTTCCGTTATGGTCTCGGGTTTTTGTTCTTGATAAACGTGAAGATTGGGCAAGTCGTTCTTTTCAGTCACTTCCCTAAGCTCTGTACGTTTGCTTGATGACCTAATAACCTTATATCGTGAAAGATCAGGATTGATTCTTGAAGGTTTAGGATCATTTGTGAGCTTAGGTTTTTGGATAACCGTAGGTTGGACGTATTTAGCACTTCCATCGTTAGAGGAAAGTACAGGGTCCTTTGTCACCTTGGTTTCATGATCTCTTTCCCTCACCGGAGAGGGAATAGGAATCGAAGGTCCATCATAATCAACACGACATCTCGACATTTTTGACTCGGCCATAAGTTTTTCAATTTCGCTTTTAAAGGCCCTTTGTTCAAAGAAATCGTCATCGAGAGATGCCATTAGAATCAATTATGGGATAAGAGTAAGAAGGTAGAATCAAAAGGATAGAGGGTAAAAGGATGAAGAATCAAAAAGGTAAGAGGGTAAAGATGGATATTTTTGGTATTTTTGATAAACATTTTATAAGAAAGAAAATCTTTTTGTGTTTTTGTGTTCGTTGAAAACTAATTTTACAAAGTTTTCAGGAACAGTTTTTATGAAAATATACACAAGGATGGTAAATATACAATGAGTGTATATCCAGGTTCATTAATCTGTAAAACCGTTTAGAATACGCGCACAACCTCCCCGGCAGCGGCGCCAAAATTTGATTGGCTCCAAACGGTCAGACGATTATTGGTCAACCACTTGTGAATGGTCAACTATAATAGTCAAACTGCCTAGAATCAATCTCCGTGGAAGTATAGGGTTTCCCCGGGTCGTTATGTCCCGACGAGGTGTGGATGGTATTAAAACGGGTTTGTGATCGGGTGAATTTGGACAGGAAAGGGTATAAGTGAGTTGTGATGATTATACTACTGGAATATGAAAGAAAATAGCTTAAATACACTATATTAACAATACTGGAAAGTCAGAAAAACCAGAAACGTTTAAAACTTAAAACGCGTACGTTCACGTTTAAATAAAACGTAAGCGTACGAAATAAAAAGTGAAAACGGAAATCTGAAAACACCCAGGGGGTGAAAATGACTTTTTTACAAACCTAAGGGTAAAAGAAAATTTTTAGAAAATTAAAATAAATTTTAACCCTAATTAATTATTTAATATTAATTAAATACTAATTATTATTAATTATTAATATTTAAAATACTTAAATATAATTTAATACTAATTAAATACTAGAAAAATGAAAATAAAATTTCTAAAATTATAAAATAACTAAAAACGAGTTTTAAAAATAAAAATAAGTGTTTTTGTCTTTTTGTGAATTTTCTATTAATTAATTACTAATTAATTATTAATTACCTAATTAAACTATTTTAAATTAAGAAAAATACTAAATGAACAGTAAAAAATCTAGAAAAATTCCTAAAACTATATTATAACATATAAAAGCTATAAAAAATATAAAAACTAGGTTTTACTTAATAAAAACTAATTATGCTATTTTAAACTAATTATTAATTAATAATTAATAAAACTAAGATTAATTCTAATAAATACTAAATGATGAAATAAAAATCTGAGAAAATTATTATAACTACTTTAATATATGAGGAATTTAATAAAAATATAAAAAAGCTAAGTACTTAATTGAAATTTAAAAATGAAAATTAAAATTAAATTACATTAAATAGAAACTATCACTTAATATTAAATTGACTTTTTGGATTTTTTTTTCTTTTACAAACTTATTTAATACCTAAAAACTAACAAATTTTGTGAAAACAAGATTTCTACAACTTAAAATTAAGCTAAAAACAAGCTAAAACTTGAGACAGTTGACTTTTGTTGACCAAGGGGTGAAATAAGCTCAAATGAGAAAATGTGGGACCCACAAAGGTTAAAACTGATACAAGTAACTTATTAGAACTTGTGTGAGCTGGAAAAAGTTAAATGTGGACACAGAATAAGCTATAAGCTCACAAATAAGCACATTGCAACTTAATTTTACTCAGAAAATGGGACAACATTTAGCCTTGAATCAAGTGGGACCCAGGGTGTTTCAGGTCAAACCACTAGTCAAAATAGGGTATGTGGTAGGAGGGGGGTTGTAAGGAACCAAGGTGGGGGCTTGGGAACCACTGTAGTGACCACAAACCACCACCAAAGTGGTGGTGGTGGCTGTGGTGTCTGATGTGCAGGGGAGCAGACAGCCCTGCAGCCCTCTTTGGAGGGTTGTGGGGCCCACAGATAAAATCACAAAAATAAGACAAAGGGGGGGATCAATAGCTGGGGTGGTAGACAACAAAACCTAAAAGTTTCAAGTCCTAAAACATCTTACAAAATTCTATAAAAATCCTACCATTTTTGCCAAATTTCAAGTTATGTCACTTTTGACTTTTTATAAAAAACTTAAGATTTGACTTTATCCAACTTTGATCTTAATCCACTGACTGAATATGATGTATTGCATTATATTGAGAGTAAATTAGGCTTGAAAAACACTTTCTTAATCAAAATGGGTAGGTTTTGAAACCCATATACCCCAACAGTTAACTGTTGGGGGTATAAGGTTGTGATTTTGACTATTGGCTATTAAAACTTGGATTATAAGCCTAACTTAACCTAACTAGAGCTAACACAGAATGTCTACACTAAAATAACCACAAAACAACACCTAGAATAGATAGCAGAGAGTTAATCCAAACACCCCCTTAAATGGACTGTTTGGCAATTTTTAAAAGAAATGAACTGAGCAAACTACAAACCTGCTAAACTAAGTTACATTAAGCTAAAACAAGTCTAATTAAGCAAGTTGGGATAATTACAAACAACAAATACCACAAAATACAGTTTATAGAAAAATGTACCCCAAAAGCTTACTTGGCACCAAATCTGAAAACCAACTGAGAGTCAATCCCAAACTGACAACTCAAGGCTCCCATGAGCTACTAAACCAGAATCCATTTAGAATTCACCTTGATCCTTGCATATAACCTCCTCACACTGATTTGTGATTTATGATCTATTTTTGATATATTTTTGAGATTTTTGCATAAACAGATTTAAACACTCCCTGAGCTCATAAAATCTCATAAATAACTTAATTAAGCTAAATGGTACAGTAAACAGCCACCTTTAACAACATTTAAGCCAAAATGCAAATTTGAGGAATATTGAATAAACGGAATTGAGCAAAGTGGAACTTGAATTTCGTTGATTAAACTTTGAGAAATACAATTTAAAAGCTGAGAATACAAATTAAAACTAGGATTATGACTAGAATTTAAAAATTACATTAATACAATTACACTAAAAAGCTATATTAATTAACTGCTACCCTAATACCCACTCTTCCACGGCTTCTTTTTGCTTTTATAGCATCCAGGTGTGTTGTGTGGGTCCCACAGGTCATATCCCAGCAACTTGCTTGTCATTTGGATAACTTCTGCTTTCTTTCCAATTTTTGGCGGGAAAGGATTTTTGAGCCAATTGGGACTGAGGTAGACCATAGGGGGGTAAGATGTGATGGGTGTTGGGGAAGTGTGTTTGGCAGGGATAAGGGTGTGATAGATAGTTGGGGTGAGGTGGTAGCCAAGTGGTGGCAAAACCATGGTGGTATGGTGGTTTCTGGTTTTGGAGGTAAAAGGAAGGGGATGGTGGGTTTGACCACTTTTGACCGGGTTTTATTTAAAATGGGGTGTGGGCTGGGAGTTGTGTTGGGCCAGAAGATTGGGTGGGCTGTTGGTTTAAGTGGTATGGATTGGATTTTGGGTAATAATATTACTAAGGGTCCGTTTGTATATGGCTTAGGATATTTCAAGGACTATTTTTGTAATATTCTGATTTTTGAAGGGTATTTCATGGCAAGGTTTCAATAGTTATTAAAGGGTTTACTTTTGCCAATTGTGAATAGTCCAAGGGCCCTTGTTGCATATTTCTGAAATTTAATCACCAGGGACCTTTTCTGCCAAACTTTCAAACTCCAGGGACCAAACATGTAACTTTTCCAAAATTTCCATCCAAGGACCATTTCTGCCAAATATTATTAGTACAAGACCCAAAACTGATTTTCTCAAAGTTTTTAAACATCCTAGGGACCATTTATGTCAATTTCCAAAGTACAGGGACTAAACTTGTAATTTTGTGAAACTTTGCACCAAAGGACTAAATATGTAACTTTATGATTAAAAAGGACCTTTGGTGACTTTTTTCATGTTTTTAGAATAACCAGGGACTAGTTTTGCCAATTTATGAAACTTGAGGGACTGAAACTGCCAATTATGCAAACTTTGTACGTTTTTCATCTGTTTTTAAACATTTTGCATCTAAAACATATAAAACACAATTTTGAAATATTTTTAGCATTTTGATGCATTTCTGAGTGTTTTTGTATGTTTTGCAGTTCAGATTAGACCAAAAATGATGAGTGTTTGAGCACTCATCAGAGATTCTCTTGGATACCATAATCCTAGATTAGGATAAGTCTTCAAGTACCTAAAAATCTTTTCCACTACTGACATATGTGATGTCTTTGGAGTCACTTGAAATCTTGCACAAGCACATACAGCAAACATAATGTCTGGCCTTGATGAAGTAACATACATCAAAGAACCAATCATAGATCTGTAAGTGTGAACATCAACGTTAGCACCACTAGCATTCTTCAACAATAGATGAGTGGTCTTGTCAGCAGGGGTATTTGAAGGTTTTGCATCATGAAACTTGAACTTCCTAATGATCTCAGCCACATATTTGTCTTGACTGATAAAGATGCTTTCTTTACTCTGTTGTACTTGCAGCCCCAAAAAGAATGTAAGTTCTCCTATAGAACTCATTTGAAATTCATCTTTCATCAGCTTCTCAAACTCTTTGCACATCTCTTGTTTAGTAGATCCAAAGATAATATCATCAACATATACTTGCACAAGTAGAATATCACCCTTGTCTTTCTTGATGAACAAAGTTTGATCAATCTTACCTCTATGAAACCCATTATTCAACAAATAATTAGCTAAGGTTTCATACCACTTCCTTGGAGCCTGATGTAAGCCATAAAGAGCCTCAACCACTTTATACACTTTATGTGGGTGTTGAGGATCTTCAAAGCCTGGAGGTTGAGAGACATATACCTCCTCATCAATAGTACCATACAGAAAGGCACTCTTAACATCCATTTGATAGACTCTAAAGCCCATAAATGATGCATAGGCTAGAAACAATCTAATAGCCTCAATCCTTGCAACAGGAGCAAAAACTTCTTCATAATCAATAACCTCCTCTTGAGTGTATCCTTGAGCAACCAATCTAGCTTTGTTCCTTATTACAATACCTCTTTCATCTTTCTTGTTTCTGAAAACCCATTTAGTACCAATGACCTTCATACCATCAGGCAAGTCACAAAGAACCCAAACCTTTTAAAGTTTAAACTGCAGCAACTCTTCTTGCATTGCTTCAACCCAGCTAGATTCTCCTAGAGCCATATAGACATTTTTAGGCTCCACTTGTGAGAGAAAACAGAAAAACAAACACTCATTCTTCTTACTATGTTTCTTGGACTCATACACTTCACTTATGAACCCATGAATATCATCTTTCTTTGTCTGTCTTCTAGTCTTCACACCTGATTGAAGTTCACTAATAACATTATCAAGTGGATGCACTTTGTGAATTGAAGTCTGTGATGTGCTAGGAATATCATATGTTGTAGGCATGTTTGAAATCTCTATATCATCACTTGGTGATTCCTGAGAAGTATGTTCCACATTTGGGCTGTCAGTGGAAACTTCTGGTGTAGTAGTGGGAATTGAGTTACCACTGCTAGTAGGAATTTCTTTATTCAATTCATCAAAATTCACACCATCTGCATCACTTGTCTTTTCAGAATTATCAACAAAGTCCCAAAGTGGCATAACAATTTGATCTTCATCATCTTTACAAGCTTCATCTTTATCAATGAATTCTTCTGAATCTTCAAGATCTTTGTCTCCAGTGCTTGAAGTGAGAGGTACATAATTCATTGTATTGGATAATGTTTCAAGATCAAATAGCCAATCTGGTCCTGAACCTGCCATGTTTGCTTTATTTTAAAGAAACTGAACATGCAAGTTCTCTTCAATCTTCTTTGTTCTTAAGTTATAGACTCTAAAAGCCTTACTAACCATAGAGTATCCAACAAAGAAGCCTTCATCAGACTTTTCTTCAAATTTACCCAGATGATCAATGGTATTGAGAATAGTAACATGACACCCAAATGGCCTCATAAACTCCAAAGTAGGAGGTCTTCCTCTGAATAGCTCATAAGGTGTCTTGTTCTTTGTTTTGACCACTAAAACCCTGTTCTGAATGTAACAAGGAGTGTTAACTGCTTCAGCCCAAAAAGTTACTGGAAGCTTGGAATCAGCTAACATGGTTCTAGCAGCCTCAATTAGTGTTCTGTTTCTTCTTTCTGCACCTCCATTTTGTTGAGGAGTTCTTGCAACACTAAATTCTCTTGTAATACCTTTGTCTCTGCAGAAATCATCCATAACTTTATTCTTGAACTCTGTCCCATTGTCACACCTGATGATCTTGATTTTCTTTTCAAATTGATTTTCAGCTTCAGTGATGAATGTCTTAAGAATGCCAGTGGTTTCATCCTTGGTTCTTAAAAAGAAAACCCATGTGAATCTACTAAAATCATTAGTCACAACAAGACAATATTTCTTCAAATGCTGCTCATAGAAGTAGGACCAAACAAGTCCATATGCAGCATAAAGAGTGGATGATCAATAGAATTGAATGCTTTGGTCTTGCATGAAGCTCTGTGCTGCTTTCCTTTGAGACAGGCAACACAAGTTTGGTCATTTTCAAATCTTTTCTCTGGTAGACCTCTGAAAAGGCTATCTTTCACAATCTTGTTGATGGTCTTGAAGTTAACATGACCAAGTCTTCTATGCCAAAGCATTGATTCATCCAAAGTGGCTTTTGCAAGCAAGCAAGTAACATCATTATTAGCCACTATGTTCTTCATGTCAATGCTATACAGATTACCTTTTCTAGGGATTTTAAGCAAAATGTCACTTTCATCGGGAAGCTTATAATCCTTAGATAAGATATAGCATTCATCTTCTATGAATAGAACTCTATGCTTCTTGTCACACATCTGTGACACACTAAAAAGGTTGTACTTGAGTTCTTTCACATAGTGCACATCTTCAAAGTCAATGTTTCCATCCTTGATTGTTCCTTTGCCAGAAACTTTGCCACCAATTCCTCCTCCAAAGCTGACAAATTGTCCATCATAAGGTTGAAAGTCTGAAAGATAGGACTTATTGCCAGTCATGTGCCTGGAACATCCACTGTATAAGTATCCTTGATCATTTGTAGTCTTTGAATGTTCCTACACACAAAATAAAGGAATTAGTTCCTTTTAGGGACCCAAGCCACAAATGACTTGGATCTGCCTCGTGTATCAATATAATTATATCTATCAAAGGTCATTGATACACCATTGGGATTGTTTGAGGTGATGGTTCCTTTTGGTTTCCATTCCCAACGTGCTGAGGCCTTAACAGCATTTCCCATATTTACCCTTTTCTTGTTAACAGACTCACCAGTGGTAACCTTTGGCCTTGCAGTGGTAACTGCTGTCTTAGCAGTGGAAACTGCTGGTTTTGAAATTTTGGGTACCCACTTCTGATTATTGTTAACTTTCTTATCAAAATTAGTCTTTTTCCCTGTTTGAGTAGTTTTAACAAAAGTAGTAACAGGGGGCTTAGGGTAAACTCTGTTTTTATTTCTGGCAGTGGCAACTGCTGGTCTAGCAGTGGAAACTGCTGGTCTGGCAGTGGAAACTGGTTTAATGCCAGAGTTAAGCAAAACAGACCTGGGAATCATCTTGCTAAGTGGATTTGGGTGAGTTAAGTTATTAGCATTTTGGCCATTCACCCTTGTATTCCCAAACACTTCCCTTCTACCCAAGTGGTAGGTACAGCTATAAGACAAATGGTCAAAGCTACTACATATATGACAGGGTTTGTTATTGAACACAAAATCACTACCAAATTGCCTAGATTTAACATGATTCCAACTCCTCATATTACCCCTTTTAGTCCATTAGTTTTCACGGTCTACACAAAGTATTTAGGCGGTGTTTGGTAAAAGTAACAGTGAGCTGTGAGCAGTAGTCGCAGCTCACCGCTCATAGCTTCTTAAAGAAGCATTAGAAAAATGAGTTTTCCTAAAAAAAGAAATAGCAAAGCTCACCGCCCTTTTGCTAAACGAACAATAAAAATCAAAAAACTCATTACTCACTGCTCATCTCCCCAAAAAAGCTCCAAAAAGTTTCGCGCCAAACATAGCCTTAATCTCAGGGGGCGGATCTAGCTTGAAGGCAGGGTATGCACATGCATACCCTGCTTAAAACTTTGCTAGTGTAAAAAAATCTGATTTTTTTCAAAAGTAACTAGAAAATACATTGAATACTTATAAGTGCACACCCTCCAAAATATAGAGGAAATATGATTGCATACCTTAAAAGTAAAAAAGAAAGAAAAAGAAAAGGAGAAAAAAAATGAAACGCTGGTACAGTGCATCGTGAAGAAGATGATGCAGGAAGGAGGCAGTAGGGATTTAAGTGTAGGTCAAATGGTCAGTTTCATTGTTTTTTAACTGGCCCAATATTGTTATTAATAGTTTTGTTCACTGGCCCAATCAAATCAATATAACTTGCATTTAGGGGTGATATTGGGTCGGGTTGGTCGGGTTGGGTTGATTCGGGTTTTGGTGTCCCAAATATTGACCCTAACCCGACCTTATAAGATATCGGGTTATCAGATTTCGGGTCAAAACAGGTCGGGTTGAATCGGGTTGGGTTATCGGGTTGTTATCGAGTTGTGGCAAGTTGGCTGCCCCAAACACAAAATAAAACACAATTGAATAAAATTAGACACTTTTCAAAGATATGTATGCAAACTAATGAGCTTTTCAATGTACTGTATCAATTTCTGCGTTATTTGGTAAGACCATGTATTATTATTATTATTATTATTATTATTATTATTATTATTATTATTATTTAATACCATGTATGTTGGTTTTAAAGACCATGTATGTTGGTTGAGGGTTTGAATGTATCTATGCTAGTTAGTTGATATTGGAATAATTCATCTGGCTTATTGTAATGCATAAAATACAAGTAGCTTTTTGTTTCATCCATATTTTGTATTATATAATGGTGTCCAGTTTAGTAACCGGTGATTACAATTAGTATAAAATCATTTTTCATATCCGGACATCTCTTAAGACCATTGACAACTTAAATTCAAGATGCTTGACCGGGCAATAGATCAATTTATATCTAGATTTACTGATCTAGATTTAATGATCTAATACATAAAAATTGTATTTTAACTTGCGGGTATAGCCAATACAGGTCGAGTTATACAGTTGCCAAAGTTGAGCTCGACTCAGACTTATTAACTCAAAGCACGAAACCCAAACTAGCTTTAATCAAGCCCTTAAAACATAGAGCTTGTTCAAAAAATGGGTTAACAATTTCAAAATATTAGCAACAATATTATAGTTGACTAAATTAGCCGGAATCAATACTTTCGAGCTTTGCTTGACTCGATAGAACTATAACTAAGGATCTATATAAAAATAGAATCAGCACGAGCACTAAAGCTTTTTAATGGGCATTTGCTTATTTCTTTCGTGAATTAGACTAACTTTTATCATTTTAACTCTTGTTACGTTGCTAGTCTTCAGTTATGACTTATGACTAATGTAAAATAAGTAACTCAAGCTCAAGTAAAGTGGGCTCGACTATTACACATGTACACTACGGCGATAATATATCAGGTAGAAATGTTAAGGGTTGGCTTAAAAAAAAAAAAAAAAAAAAAAAAAAAAAAAAAAAACGAGGAATGCTTATACATTTATCGGGTTATCGGGTTAAACCCGAACCCGATAAAGTATGAAAAATATAACCCTAACCCGACCATATAAGACTATCGGGTTGGTCAGGTTGACCCGATAAGCCGAGTTAGACCCGAATGAACCCGATCCTATAAGGCTTTATCGGGTTCGGGTCGAGTCAGGTCGACCCATTTGACACCCGTACTTGCATTTGCTAAGCTAGTTTTCTTTTAATCGAGTTTGTTTATGTTTGGATTTGATCACCATTTAAAAATGCGTCGTTCCATTTATCACTAATGAATCAAAGATTTTGGATAAAAAGTTATATCTGCTTTTAATAGTTTAATATCTATTTTGTTATAGTTGCTGGTAGATTTAAGGTTTGTTTTTTTATGATATTTAGATGTGTAATTGCGAATGTGATACTTTTAGTACCCAACCACTTAGCCTTATTTTAATATTTCATTTATATAGTTGATTAATATTGAGTTAACTACATTTTTGGTCCTTGTGGTTTATCAGGGGTAACGATTTTGGTCCAATAGTTTGAAAAGTAACGGATCCAGTCCAGAATCCGACGACCCGTAACATGTTTGGTCCAATTTTTTGTTGACCGTTAGTTTGACCAATTAAGACACGTGAAAACTAATGGCCTAAAAGTGTTAAATTTAGCAAACCATAAGGACCAAAAATGTAATTAACTCATAAATTTATAAAACTAAAAAAATAAACTTTAACAGCTAAAACCTTTTATAAAGATTAAAAACTATCTAAAAAATATGAAATAAATTATGAAAATTATATCACAAATAAACTTAGTTAAGAACTAATTTTATTTTTAGAAAGAAAGTAAATTTTAAAACTTACGAAAATACTTTTAACAATTTTAAGTAACTAAAACTGCTTATAAGTTGACAGAAATTTGAGAACTAATTTTCTTTAAAAAAAATCTTTGATTTACTTAAAAAAAATCTAATTATTTCAAAATTTATACACGTTTTTATATACATTTTATTACACGTTTTTATATACATTTTTATATAGGTTTTTATGCACCTTTTATTTACATTTTTATACACACATTTTATACACGTTTTTATGTACGTTTTAATTTATGTTTTTAATCTAGGCTTTTATATATATGTTTTTATATGCGTTTTATCTACAATTTTATCTACGGGTTAATCTACATTTTTATCTAAGCTTTTATATACATTTTATGTATATTTTATCTACGTTTTTAAAAACGTATATAAAAACGCAGATAAAAACGTGTATAAAAATATAGATAAAAACGTATATAAAAACATATATTAAAGAGTAGATAAAATTGTATATAAAAATGTATATAACAACGTTGATAAAAACATAGATATATAAAAACAAATTATAATAAAACGTACATAAAAACATATATAAAAGCGTAAATAAAAACATAGATAAAAACGTAAAGAAAAATATGTGTTTAAAAACGTGTATAAAAATATGCATAAAAACTTAGATAAAAGTGTAGATAAAAACGTGTGTAAAATGTATATAAAAGTGTTGATAAACACACACACACACACACACACACACACACACACACATATATATATATATATATATATATATATATATATATATATATATATATATATATATATATATATATATATATATATATATATATATATATACACACACACACAAAAGCCTAGATAAAAATATAGATTAAAATGTAGATAAAAACATAAGTAAAAATGTATATAAACATGCGTATAAAAACTGTTGGACTAAAAATGAAACACTCGACAAACCACAAGGACAAAAAATAATGTAGTTAACTCTTTTATTTAACAATATAAATGAAAAGACAAAAATGCCCTCAGATTTAACGGTCAAAATTGGTCAGACTAACGGTGGACCAAAAGTGTTACGGGTCGCTGGATTTTGGACTGGATCAATTACTTTTTAAACTATTGGACTAAAATCGTTACACCCGGTAAACCACAAGGACCAAAAATGTAGTTAACTCATTAATATTTACACATTAGTTATCAAAGTTATCAGCATCATATGTTATTGCATAATTTGATATAATCTTTGCTTGTGATCTTATTCGAGTATTATGAAAACCAAACCAATTTTAACTTCAATACACGAGTCAGACTACCCAATTCAATCTCTAATAAGGGTGGAGGGTGTGGTTCCCTCTTCTCCCTTGCCACATCAGTGCCAACTCAACAATTTCTCTCACTTTAACTTTTTCCCTTAACATTCCCTCAACCTCTGCAACACCTTCTCTCTCTTCCCCTCAAATTTTACTATTTTTTTTATTATTTACAATATTACTTAATTTAAACAACAAAAGATTGAAGAAGGTGAAGAAATAATTGAAGAAGGTGTAGATGATAAATATTACTACCTCCGTCTCAATTTATTTATCCACTTTTAATTTTCAAAGTCTTTCTTTGTCAACTTTGACCTTAAATATGTTTGTCTATGTTATTTAATATTTGATGCAAAATATATGAATAGATTGAGTTTTAAATGTATTTTTAATTTGTATAATTTTATCAAGTATTATATAACACAAATAAGAATATTTACAATCAAAGTTGACAAAGAAAGACTCAAAAAGTCAAAACTGGACAAATAAATTGGGACGGAGGGAGTACTTAATTGAAACGCCGCTTGTTTTATTGTTTCGGATATAATAAATTTTCGATCATCGGAAGATGAAGAAATAATTGAAGAAGGTGTAGATGATGACATTTTTTGAATTTTTTTGAGTAGTGAAAGTTTTTGTTGAAAAATATGAATTTTATTGTATAAATGTGAGGTATTTATAAGATAAAGTGGGGTTTAAAAAAGAATATATATATATATATATATATATATATATATATATATATATATATATATATATATATATATACACTAGAAGAGTACCCGCGCAATGCGGCGGCGGGTACCCGATGACTATTTTTATGGCGAACAAATGTTTTTCATGTCATCTTTTAAGCATAATAAGCCGACCAACATCTTTTTTTTTTCTTTTTTTTTAAACCATTACATAATAATTAAAATACATCTAAAACATTACAAATAAAATGACTAAACTACTAATCTATCAACACATTTACCATAACTTTTAGGGATAATAGTCCAACTACTAATCCATTAACACATTTACTACATGATGATGATGGATTAAATGGGATGTTATAACTCAAGTAAATAGGTTTTATGAATATTAAAGTTGGCACAATTAAAAACATTTAATTTACATTTGAATGATGACTTGTTAATTTCAATTTCTTAATAAAGAAATGTTTTTGGTCTTAAAATTTTAAGACTTCTAAATAAAGATGTCCTAAATACATTATAAGGTAGTATAGATATATATATTAGTCATGTAACAAACTCATTTCGACTTTCACAGGCTTTCCATAATAGCACATTCCCAAAAGGAAAAATAAAAGCAACGGTTGGAATTTTTTTGAAAGTTATTAAATAAAAGCAAGAGTAAACTACATTTTTGGTCCTCGTGGTTATATCAAAATCTCACTTTTTGTCCAATTTTCAAAACACGTGCGATTCCAGTCCTATAGTTTGCGTTTTGTTCCACTTTTAGTCCAATTTTCTAACGGAGTTAGTTTAGTCGTTAAGTCTAATTATAAAGTGGCAACATTAGTCCTTTAACATAATGATCATTTGCAACATTCGTCCTTTATACCAAAGATCGTTTTCAATGTTTGCACCGTTAGTCCTTTCAGTTAGTTAGGCTTTTAAAAAAAAATCTAAAAAAAATGATTTTTTCAAAAAATATAATTTGAAAAAAAAAAATTTAATAAAAAATTTTCTTAAAAAATTCTAAAAATTTTTAAAAAAATTTGACGAAAATTTTTTTTTCCAAAAAAAGTTAATTTGAAAAAAAAAATCTAATAAAAATTTTTCTTAAAAAATTCTAAAAAATAAATTGACGAAAAAAAAATTTTAATAAAAAATTCTAAAAAAAATATTTTTGACGAAAAAAAATTCCAAAAAAAAAATAACTCGAAAAAAAAATTTGTTTAAGAAAAAAATACATTAAAAAGAATTCGAAAAAAAATAATTCCAAAAAAAATAATTTGTAATAAAAATTACATTAAACACGAATTACATTAAACATAAAAAGTACGATGAAATGAAAATACATTAAAAATATTTTTTTTAAGAAATGTTTTTTTTAAACAAAATTTTTTCGAATTATTTTTTTTGAAAAAAAAATTTCGTCAAAAAAATTTTTTTTAGAATTTCTTAAGAAAAAATTTTATTAGAAATTTTATTTACAAATTTCTTTTTTTGGAAAAAAAATTTTCCGTCAAAAAATTTATTTTTGGAATTTTTTTCGAATTTTTTACCAAAATCTTTTATTATAATTTTTTTTTGAAATTAATTTTTTCGTCAAAAAAAAAATTTTTAGAATTTTTTAACAAAAATTTTTATTAGAAATTTTTTTTTTCAACTTATTTTTTTTGGAAAAAAAAATTTTCGTCAAAAAAATTTTTTTTGGAAAAAAAAATTTTCGTCAAAAAAATTTTTTTAGAATTTTTTTTCAAATTTTTTAAGAAATTTTTTTATTAGAATTTTTTTTTTCAAATTATTTTTTTGGAAAAAAAATCATTTTTTTACAATTTTTTTCTGTTTTTTTCGATTGTTTTTTAGAATTTTTTTTTTAAATACTAACTAACTGAAGGGACTAACAGTGCAAACATTGAAAACGATCTTTGATATAGAGGATTAACGGTGCAAACATTGAAAAACGATCTTTGGTATAAAGGACAAACTTTGCAAACGACCGTTAAGTTAAAGGACTAATGTTGCCACTTTACATTTAGACTTATCGACTAAACTAACTCCGTTAAAAAATTATGCCAAAAGTGAAACAAAACACAAACTATAGGACTGAAATTACACGTGTTTTGAAAATTAAACTAAAAGTGAGATTTTGATACAACCACGAAAACAAAAAATTTAGTTTACTCTAAAAGTAAAGTTGAAAGTTATTAAATAAAAGCAAAGTTAATAATCAACAGCTGGAATCTTTTGAGAGACACAAGGAGACGAGCGGGACTCAAGTCCCGAAAGGAAAAATAAAATCACATTCCCGCATAAGATGTGGTATTTGTTTGCTTCCCGAAAGGGAGCACACTTTTCCCGAACTTTTCCATAGCCCACCCACACCCTCTAACCCAAACTTGACATAATTAAATCAACTTTTATAAATAAGATCCAAAATAACATATATAGCCCGTCAGATCCAAATCTCAGAAAATCCGACCCAAAAAACGCAACCCGAAAACCGAACCTTTGAGGGTGCATTTAGTTGGAGAAAAAATTCTCTTATTTTCTATTTCTAGTTTTGTAAAAATTTGGAAGGAAAATTTATCTGCACAAAACACTTGAAAATATAAAAAACGCGTTTAGGTGTTGTTTGTATTTTTTATTTTGAATAAAGGGAGGGAGGATTGTGGGTTACAAAGGAAAATAAAGAAAACAACTCAAATATGTTTTGTAATTTTCCTTGTTAAGTTAGGAAATTGGGGATTTTGCGTTTTGCAAAACATTTTGTTCGAAAACGCTTATTTGTACGCGATCTCTGTTTTCCTTGTTTTCCACAAAACATTTTGTAGAAAACAAGGTTGTTTTCCTCCAACTAAATGCACCCTTAATAGCTCTAAAAAAAATCATGCATACCCTTCTCTCGATTCCTGGATCTGCCACTGCTTAATCTATATTTATAGTCAATAATAATTAATACACAAAACTTATCATGATATTATGTCCTTCGTGTTATGGTATATGGTAATATGAATCGATCGGTTTTCCTTCTACAAATGTATTATCATTTCAACAATCATTTAGAAAAGACCATAGATGTAAATATAGCTAAGCACCAACTGCTCTAAGATAACAATTTCTTTGCTTCACCGTCTCTTTTTTTCAAATAATCACTGAAACGATCGACCGGATACAGATCAACAGCAGATGTTGAGGAATCAGTATAAGGGATTGACATTTCCTCGATTTGGCTCTCAGTTGTACTCTCAAGTTGCTTCATCATTTTCTCACGATCCATTTTAGTCATTGACGTACTTTGTTCACTAACAAATGATTGAGGAACTATTCTTTCTTCAAGCATGCTAACCACTAATGACATAGCTGGCCTATCGGTTGGAGAGATTGTAGTGCATAGTAGAGCTAGATTTATAACTACCATCATCTCTTGCATGTCATATTCTGAATCTAGCCTCGAGTCAACAAGCTCCATTATATTGCCCGTATTATTTAAAGCAACGGCCTAAAACAAGTATATATGACAATTCTTAGTTTTCTGGTTATGTTTTATTTCGAAGGGGTAACACAAATTCTAATGTAGCATAAGGTTAAACGGGCTCAAACTAGCTCAATGCGTTGTTTTAATGCATATAAATTTCTAAATCACTATATTAAAACCTTAAGAGTACGTATTATTCTGTAATTATATATTTTGTAATCATATTTAACGCGTTAATACTTTAAAAGCTTGTATGAGATGTTTAAACCCCGTTCGACCCAAAACCTGCTTTGACGGGTCGATTTTGACATGTTCAGAAATAAAGTGATCAATGAATGGAAATGCATAGCTTAGAAAAGATTTTTGGCAGTTACCCGATCAAGTAGAACAAAGTGATTCTCCTTTGCCCTGTCAGCCATGTTAGCCATTCCGCTCACGATCTCTAAGAGAACAATTCCATAGCTATATACGTCTGCCTTATCCGTTAGGTAACCACGCAATGCGTATTCTGGAGCCATATATCCACTGAAATTTGTAAAGAAAAGAGAAATCATAAGTGCGCTTGATGCAATTTCATCCCAGTTATTTGTAGAGAACGCTAAATCCTGAACAAGTTTACATAGCAATAAAAAAGTTATAGAGAACAATAAATGACTTACTAAGTTCCAGCAACACGAGTGCTTATATGTGTGTCGTCCTCTTCATCAAGCTTAGCCAAACCAAAATCAGAAATTTTGGCTTTTAAATCCTTATCAAGAAGGACATTGGTGGCTTTGATGTCTCTATGCACAATCTTCAATCTTGATTCTTCATGTAGAAAAGTCAACCCTCTCGCTATATCAATGCAAATCCTATATCTTGTTGGCCAATCAAGTACCAACTGCCACTCTTTAGGCCCTTCAATCCATAAGGTAAAAAATTATTTAATAAAATTATAGGTAGATGTTTACAACATGCATCCATATTTACACTAAGAAATCACTTATTCCCTTAGGTTAGGTGCCAATGACTAGAGGTGGAAATTTCAACCCATTTTACTTATGGATGCGTTGATTTGGTATTGTTCTATCCCTGATGGGTAAATTCGCAAACTCGAGTTCAAAGGTAGATAAGTTAAACGGGTTAAAAGTCGCCTAAAGTGTATTTTTAGTGCATACATTCTCCTAATTCATTTAACCGTAAGTAATAAGACAGTTTTTATCATGAAATTTAACGCAAGTAAAAGTTTAAAATATATAGGCAGAAAAGAAACCCGTTACGCAACGTGACAGTCCCACCACTTCTCCACCATTACCTTAGTTTAACTATTTCTATGAACACCGATAAAAATCAATGGAAGAAATACCGAATAAAGCACGAGCAAGACTGTTGTTTTCCATGTACTCATAAGCAAGCAACAACTGATTTCCTTCTATACAACATCCATGCAGCTTCACAAGATTTGGGTGTTGCAATGCAGAAATCACACCTAGTTCATTCAAGAACTCCCTATTTCCTTGCCTTGATTTGGTGGAAAGTTGTTTCACAGCTATTAAGGTACCATCTGGCAATACTCCCTTCATTAAATCACAATATGTCTATATTAATCTTTGACTTTGTAGATAAGCATGTTTAATAATAACTGAGAACGTAATAGATTACCTTGTAAACAGAGCCAAAACCACCTTCTCCAATCTTATTAGCATCATTGAAATTGTTTGTTGCAGTTTTGATTTGCCTCAATGTAAATGAACCAGTGTTAAGCTCTAGGCCATTCAGCTCTGTTGAACCACAAATGTGAGTACTACTAATTAGGAACAATCTAAAAAATACTCTGAACATGATTAAGGTCTAAGAGGTCATATGAGTTTTATCTCAAACAGGTGGAAGCAGGAATTTTTTTACCCATTTACTTATGCATGGATAGATTTGGGTTGTATTTTATCTCAAACTGGTCTATAGAATAACATTAGCTACAAGGAAACGGTCGAACGGGCTCATACCCAAAAATTTTATAACAGATACAAACTTTATACGATCTGAACTATTATTTATATACTACTGTTTTTGTACTCATATAAAACTATTTAAAAAGTTGTTAAAAAGGGACCAAAAGTGTTTGTGGGTCATTTCAACCCATACTAGAAAATGACCCATGTTAACCCAAGTATGTTTAGACCCATTGGCCACCCCCTAACCCACCCAGTTTACCACCTCCAGGGTACAGGCATAGCATTTAAATACCTAGCTCGTTAGTATCCTTGTGTCGCAAACAACCCCGCCACCATAATAATCCTAGAATTAAGAAGATGGCACAAACTGCTCCAACCACAATTCCAGCCACAGTCCCTACCGACACACTGGTTCCATTTCTCCGCAAAGCTCCATCGGTTGGTGGAACCCAGAAATCTGAATATTTAATAGTAACAAAGATAAAAACAGAATAAATTGTTATGGAGGACAGCGACATTAAAAGGTTATTGTTACGATCTTTTAAAAAATAAAAATAAATAAATAAATAATAAAAACAAAAACAAAAAAAAATAAAAAACAAAAACAAAAACAAAAAACCAAAAAAAAAAAAAAAAAAACAAAAAAAAAACAAAAACAAAATAATAATAATAATAATAATAATAATAATTCTAAGGTTTTTTCTGGAGATATTTTTGGGGATCATGCTGTTTCGTGCGCAGGTATAGTTGGTATTAAACATCGGCATAATGTTGTGCGTGATGTTCTTGTTAATATATGTTCTCGGTCTGGAATTTCAGCTCGTAAGGAGGTTGATATTGGGCTTCATGGAGAAAGGGACAAAACCTTACGTCCAGCTAATATGTTACTTTATTTTTGGGATGGTGGACTTGATGTTTGTGTTGATCTTACGGGATCGTCACCTTTGACGCGTTCGAGTATGGTTGATTTTTTGCCAGGTCGAGCAGTTATTAAAGCCGCACAACGTAAACGGGTCAAGTACGATGCTAAATGTGCTGATATTGGGTATGAGTTCCTCCCCTTTTCATTATCTTCTTTTGGAGAACTTGAAAAAGATGCAGTGACCTTATTAAAGCGTATTCAACGATTTTCTATGACTCAAGACATTGGAGCACGTGCTGCTCCGCATATTTTTAGTAGGATTAGCTTTGCTATAGCTAGAGGTGTGGGGGGCCAGCTAGTTTCTCGGCTCCCCACTAATTTCTTGTAAATCCTATTTGTTTTTAATAAAGTGATGTTTTAAAAAAATAAATTAAAATAATAATAATAATAATAATAATAATAATAATAATAATAATAATAATAAAAAAAAATAAAAAAATAAAAAAATAAAAACCCACACAAAACAAAACAAAATTAGCTAGCTAGCTTTCTGATAACAATTTAGAATATCTACATGGACCATGGTATACCTAGAGAGCTTCATTTTTGAAATTTCGTTCATGTTTTGAACATTATGAACTAATTTGAACTTTAATTAACAAGAGCGTAGTTATTTTGGCAATCTTCCATTACCGTGCAATGAGGAGTAAAGTGTTTAGTTAGCAAACTCATTCATGATATATAAGGACTAATAGCTTACTTGGATTGACAGAAATAGCTGAAATAAGAGGCCCATAGACTCCCTTTCGTGGGATATTGATTGTTCCTTTTCCAGCCCAATAGAGTCGGATTTCTAAAGTAGTCATAACATTTACTGTATAATTTTTCACAATCACTTTCCCAGCCCCACCTGTTTCGTCACTAATTTCAAAATCTTTTTCCACCCGCATACCCTGCCACAGTAACAAACAACCAAAGCCAATCAAAAATGATCATTTTACAAATGCGCGTAATTTAATTATAAATAAGTCTATATGGTAGTTTTTATCTCAAGGTCAAACTGAAAAAGTTATCCAAAAGAGGAACGGGTCAATCTGATTGTATTACACGGGTTAACAATCATCCAAGGTATTCTTTTAAAAGTCATACACCTTTTTAAATCGTTTTATTAACTGACGTATACTATCACAGTACTAGTATCACTCAATATATTGTTTTTGTAGTCTTCATAAATGTGCGCTAGTAATTTACACTAGTTTAAAACTATAAATAAAATTGACAAAAAGTTGCAGTGGATCAACTCCACCTGGACCGTTGAACACACCCATCCGCCCATCTTACCACCTTCTATTAATTGTTACTACTATAGCAGATATATCCAGTATGAAAATAGCAGTTTATCCCTTTTATATACTCCATTATCAGGAAAAAAAAAAAAAAAAAAAAAAAAAAAAAAACCTCACTTGAATGTAGATATCGAACACACGCCTCCCAAAGCTGCTATATTTTCCAACATCAGTATCCTGGATCTTGGCAAAGTGAAGGCTTACGTTATAGCTTCCATTATGCATACACCAACTATAATATGTCAAAGATAAAGGTGCGGCCCGTGCAGTCTTGTACAATTCAGAGCTGTTCACCGGGGACCCAGAAGCACTTCTCACAATATAATTGTCACGATTACGATCATCCAAGAAGTTACCAGTACTGCTAAATCCCCATCGACTTTTTTGTACGAAATGTGCGGGCCCAACTGTGTCCCCGTCATCTTCGTATTGATTACCTTCAAATGATATTCCTCCTTGTCCGCCACAGTTGATATACAAGGAGGTATAGTCTGATACAATTATAAAACTTTATGCTTAATACATGCTATTCTGTATTGAACTTCCTGGTCTTACATCATTTATTCATGGGAAGATGGAATAAAAATATACAATTCTTGATTTGTTGTGTCTAGTTATATATGTTTGTTGTTAAATGAGTGAACTTTTCATTTTCTTCTTTGTTACGTAATGGGTACACAAGATTTTTAAGTTTTGAAACTTTGGTGTATTTAATTAGAAAAAAAGTTAGGTACACAACATAGTAAAATACTACTAAGGGTTGATTGATTGGAGGTTTTATAGGGTAAGAAAAGGTAATGGTAATGAAATATGATGCTTGTTTTCCTATAATACAATCCTCCGTTACCTTAATATGGGTAATTCTCCTTGACAAATTGAGGGTTATGGGAAAGGGTAAAGACAATTCATCAATTTTTACCATTTTTTTCACCATGATCCCACGTCATCCAACTTTACTTTTGTTTTATTATTTTATATTACATATTCATGTATCATATAGGCATTAACATGAAAAATGTTTATTTTTATTTCAACTATAATAGACACTCATTTCACGTCTATGTAGCATAAGTAGGTCTTAATTTTTGAACTTCTTTATGAATTCAATACATCTAATGCATTTGTTAAAAAAAATACATTTTATGAAGTTGCAAAAGTTTATATTATAGTGAATGTGGTTTTATAAAATTAAAGGTCTAAAATTTATTGATGTATTAATGTATAAACATTTGTAAAAGGTTTATAATAATGGATGCTCTGACGTTATGATGTTTAAATTGGGTAAATATTGAATTGACCCGACACATAAAATTATTCTAAATACTAGATTTAAAAATTCTTTGAAATTGCAAATTCTTAGAATTTAAAATTCTAGAATTCCAAATCCACGAACCAAACAGCACACCTTAGTACTTACGGGCGTCAAGTTTCAACTAACCCGAAATTAAAAAAGATTGAAAGTGTGCACCTTTATTGTAGGAAAAATAAATACTATTTTATAATATTAATAGCCATAATAGATATTTGAAGAAAGTTAGTTACCTTTTTTAGAGCAATCACCCCATAATGAATTAACATAATCAGAATATCATATATAGTCATAACATATGAGAAAGAGGAGTGATACTCACATCACATAAATTGATGCACACATCACAATTATGCATATATTATATTTATGCATTAGTGATGTTATATTATGGTGTTTGCATCATTTTTTGCGGTATGAGTATCAATTCTCTACTAGAAGTAGTAAGTAATGTTAGCTTACTTATAGGACATTGTATATTCCCCAAGCATGAGACCGCATTTTTACTGATACAGTAGAATAGCACAAAAATAGAAAGAGTACGTCACATAACTGAACATGTTCAAATCTTAACAGGAAACATTACTTCATCACAGAAACTTACGACATGTTATCCGTTGAAAAAGAAGCAAACAAATTTCTACAAGAAACAACATAAACCAAAATTTAGCGATGGTGCAAGAAACATTTCCACTTTGGATTTTTGATACTTTAAAGAAAGAGAGAAGTTATCTTACATATCCTTTATCTGACAATTATTGCTTCTACTTATAAATTTGTTGTATGACAAATCACTGCAAGAAAATTCACAACACAATCATTATATTATGAGAGTTGATTTGCACTCTCTCATAAATGATTGACACACTCAAATTTTAAGTGTCGTGACATTTATACTCTTACAGAATGAAAATGAGTAAAAATGATGTGAGGATATAAATGTCAAAACATTCAAAATTTGAGTGTCTCAATCATTTATAGGAGTGTGCAAATCACCTCCTTATATACAACCATACAAGTGAACGAAGTGTGAAGTTATGAACCCCCTAAGTTATTTTACTTCTACAAGTTTCATAGTAAATAAACATACATCGTTTCCCCCACTGTAAGCATCCAATTAGGCACACTTCCGGATAGCATGTTTCCCGTAAGATAGCTAAGATATATTTAAAAAAAAAAAAAAAAAAAATGTATATAGTCACCATTGCACATCAAATGTCCTAGACTTAATAGCAATGTAAGAAGTATGTGGGAATTGGGATAGCAATAATCAGGATAAGATACTTCATACTTACATGAAGTCTGTTTCCTGTATATTTGTGTAATTGGCAGGAATGGATCCATTAAGCTTATTAAAGCTGAAGTCTCTGTAACAAAAAATAAATTGATGAAAAGTTATTAAAGCTCAAGTCTCTGTAACAAAAATTAAATTGATGAAAAGTTTACCATTTCAAAAGGTAAAGAAATCAAGCATCGTGTAAGGATTGATTACAATAAAATTTCTTTATAGTAACTAATTGTATAGTTAAAGTGAATGTACACATTACTTACAAGACTTTCAAGGTAGATGAAAGAGATTCTGGTAAATTTCCAATTAGGTTGCAACTCCTTAATATCCTGGCAAGATTATGTTATAACTTGTATTAACAGAAGAAACTGGTGACACACAACCAAAAGAAGCAATTCAACTTACAAAGTCTTGAAAGATGTTGTATTAATAAAGCGTGGACAAAGTGAGTCTGGTCCATTTAAGTCGCTGATTCGCCTGCATTTCGTGATTTAGTCAGCGTAAACACTTGATCAAAACTGTAGGGCAAATTAAAGATGACATATGAGGAATTACTTACAAGTCTGTCAAAGTTGGCAAAAGAGTAATGGTAGAAGGTATTGGTCCCTCCAATCCACTCGCCTGAATCCTTCTGTTATTCATAAACTTTGATTAACTCTAATTGCTATATTAGTATATACAATAAATGAAAAATTAAACAGTAGAAAAATGTCTCACAAGCTACTGAGATTATTCCACTTCCCAATGAATTCAGGGATCTTCCCAGAAAGACTGTTATCACCAATCCGACTGCGAAAGAAATTGAAATTTTATAGTCGGTCATATCTGGCCATATAAAGAATATTTTTTGCACAAAAATCACAGCTTTTGCTTTTGTCCCATTTTACTCATTATACTTTATATGTATATATGTCTTAAAATGATGGTTTTGGTCCCATTTGGCTCATTTTGTAACTGATAATCTTGTGATTTTAGTACAGAAAAAGGGTATATATAATGACCAAAACCAGACAAACGAAAACAAATAATTTGATATCTTATGCATATAACCGTAGAACAAATAATCATTTCCAACCAATATATGTATCAGAACTCACAAGTCCTTTAACGTGTTCAGATTTGCAAAGGATGCAGGCAGCTCCCCCGTAAAGTTGTTGCCGTTCAGAAATCTACAACAACAGGAGGAAAAAAAAAGTGTACTAAGTCCATAGGAAAACGAGATACAAAAACCATCAATCAACAATAAATTTAATGATGTCTTACAATCTCTCAATACTTGCAAGACTCCCAAGTTCCTCGGGAATTATACCAGACATCATATTGTCCTCTACGGTTCTATATATCAAATAATCAAAATCAGTCGCAGCAAAGGAAGTAAGAGAAGCTAACATTATCAAAATATAAATTATATAAAAAATAATTGCGGATTTACAAAGTTGTCAATGTGCTGATGTTTCCGAGTTCCTTTGGGATCGGTCCAGTTAAACGGTTGCCAAGAAGAGAACTGTAGAAATTCAAACTTACGCCAACTAAGAAAAATACAGGGAGACCCATGTAACACGTTTAAAATAAACACAAATGTATTGTGTGTCAGATATCATATATCGATAAAGACGTACATGTTCAAAAGTCGCTGCATGGAACCCCATTCTGGAGGGATGGTACCACTGAGAAAGTTGCGAGCCAAGTCTCTATAGATATAATATACAAAAATAAGAATACATTATTAAGTCATATAATTAAAAAAAAAAAAAAAAAAAAAAAAAAAAAAAAAAAAAAAAAAAGTTTTACATATTTCGGAGGTAAGGAAGATTAGCGAACTCAGGTGACAGAGTGCCTGGTAGGCTTTGTCCTTTAAGACTTCTGCATTTCATACAAACCAAAAAACCATTCAGCAAGATAATAATAATAATAAGTTACTCTGAATACACATATTCAACTGTTATAAACCATGAACGCATCTCAAGCATGAATATCACATGTACATAATTGTGTTAGCTTTCATTCTTCTGCACTAAATTTTGATTTAGTCAACAGACACAAACACAAAAGTCAAAATACACAGGTTATTGTTCTCTGTAGTTTTGGCCTGTTACCAAACAGAAGGAAAATTTATGATAACTATGACGTAAGATCATGTGTTATCATATGCGATACGTTATCCAATTTTGCAAGATTAATTAATTAAAAGATATCGATTCTAAATTATATGATTCTTCTCTTCTCAATTAGATTTAGCTGAGAAAAATATTTGGCGGGTTATAGAAATCAATCATTTTACGCTGCTTCAGTAGAATATATGCATTAGTTAATAGAATAAGACCCATGGGCAACTTAAAATAAGAAAACATGATGATAGCTATGAAGTCAATTAATTATAAACTAATACTCCGTAATACAGTTTCAAGTGTAATGTTAAATTATAAACATACAAGCAATACTAAAACGATAATTGGGTCAACTGTAGAAAATTTGGTTAAAATTATAGAATAGCAATACTTAATCTCACTGAGATCGCTACCACAAATGAAAATTTGATAAAACTGGAAGTCTAATGTAGAGACATTCATCCATATGAAAATTATAATATCGTTGTTTATGCATTTTTCTTAGCCAACCATTAAGCAACTTAAGGGAGCCATCTTTTTTATGAGTCAAAGTCAATAAGATGCAAATATGATAGCATTGTAAAGGTATTGTGGCTTACAAATTTATCCAGTGATAACAAAATCACATAAAAGTGTGCCTTAAAACTTTATCCAATCGCAATTCTGCATCTAGATTCAAGATTAAGCATATATTCATATTATAACATCTTTAGAACCACTTAAACAGAGTAAAAAGCTTGTTTGGCATATATCTTTAATATTGATTCAACTAAGAAAATGAAGGAAGAGAAAATTACATGCTAACAACATGGCATGGCATGCTAACACAGTTGCAATCGACAGTATCATCATCGTATGTCGTATTGCTGACCCAACCGCCGCATGGATCCTCTTCAAAATTCCAAACTTTACCCAGCTTACTTCCAATCTCCCTCAATGCATCCACTGCAAAAACATTATCCTAATTATAAAATAAAAATAAAAATAAAAATAAAATAAAATCAATATTGAATCATAAACTCATATATATTTAGCAAAACATATTTATAGACCTTCTTCCGGGGGAAGACCAGTCGTGTTTATGGATGCAAAACCAAAAGGGAGCAACGTAACACAAAGAACAATAAACAAAATGTTGCTTAAATCCATATTTATTTTCGAGATCATGCTAAGTTTACTTATAAATACACCAATGGATGGAATATCAGTACTATTAGAGTAAAATAATGCTGCAACGAAGACGAAGACTTAGATGTTTAGGAATCTTCCAGGTTCCAGCTATAATATTCATGCATTTAAATCATACAAACAAGTGATACAACTTGATTTTGTCGCTTTCAATATTATCTATACTAAGTGTCCCCATCTTAGCTAACAAAATTGAATAGGCATAAAGGAGGCAATGCATGCATTATTAGTACGGGCATAGTCCCTTCATTATCACCTAGAGAATATTTTTGCATAATAAAACTACCTACCTTTAAAAAAATGTGATAATTAACGTTTTTACTAACATTGATATTTTCTGAAACTAACACTCCTATGGTTCCACAGTATCCACAAATTGGGCCGAGAGAATGGGGCCACGGACCAGGTTTGGAGGCGTTTTGAAGGGTTTAAAGATAGGTACGGGTAAAAATAATTATTACTACGGTACAGTTTGGTGATGAGTATTGCCGTCTGTTTACCCGAACCCGCAACCATAACAGGTTAGGACAAACCCAATCCAACCCATTGCCGTACCTATTCATAACTTGGGTGAATTTATTGGAAGGGCCGATTGCTATATCAGTTAATTTGAGAGGGCCAACATTGTATTTTCTTTGAGCAAATATAAGTAAAACCTCAAAGTTTTAGGAGGGTAGTGGCCCTTGTGAGTCTCCACTAAGGTTCCTCCATGATCATATTATTAGATATGATATAAATAAAGAGAAATGATTGGGAGACCTAAAAGTTATGCCTAATTTTGTGCCTAAACATATGTGGCATTAATTGATTGATTGTATCAACCGGACCCACTTCTTCACAATCCAATCAATTATTGACACATAAATTAGGCACAAAATTAGTCATATCTTTTAGGTCTCCCAATCTTTTTCCATAAATAAAATGCAAGTGAGGAAGATTCTTACCAGTTGCATATCAGACCCTTGGACTGATTGAATACAGTTGAAAATTAACAATGATTTCTTTACTAATTTTTGCCTTTAAACGTGATTATTAAAAAACAATTTACGTGATTCAGCATTAACAGCTGCATCCTTTCATAAGTTTGTTGGTTTGACTCCCGGATTAGTAGAGTGAAAGGACACAATCTTTGGGTTCCTAAAGTCAAAGTCAAATCTTAATGTTTAAATTAATCAAAACCAAATATCACAAGCAAACTTTGGAGTAGACTATTAATTTGTCGACCTCTATTATTTGTTATTTTGAAAAGTAAAACAGTTGTGTCGATGATGATTAAGAAAGCATTTAAAATATTGGAAATGCTCTACTTTAACCTCTCACGATACAGTTTTCTATGGAGACTAGCAAAAAATAAATGACCTATCAATTGTTCATTTGTCATGTCTAACCGTTGTATGTATAGTATTTTTCTTTTTTCTTTTTTTTTTTTCTTTTTTTCAAAACAATGGAATTCCCTCTCAGCATCATCACATGATTAATATAAGGCTAAGGTTTTGGTCACTTAAAAAAAAAAAAAAAAAAAAAAAAAAAAAAGTTTGCGAAGCCTAATCATCTATAATTGCTAGTTTACTGCATGGTTAATTCTACAATATAAACCATCTCACAACTCACCCAGTTAAAGTTTTAATTATTTTGCTAATTTTCATCATCCTTTAATCAAAATAAACAATAAGGAGTATTTTCTACCAAATTATCAATCGTCAAACTTAAGCTCATCAAGAATCTTTCAAATACGAGAAACAATATTCAACTGATCGAACTTATGCAAACACACGTTAAATATTTAATGCTTGCTCGAATCCTCTACCAAATCTAGCAACTGGCATTATTTGACTCATCGTCCTGCCAACTAGGTATATGAGCAATAATGGAATATGATGGTGCGTAGCGGGTGTCTAATACTTAAATTATGAAAACAAAACAAAAAATATTTCTTCATCTTCTTCGTTTATTTTCTTTCATAAACATGATACTTTAGTAGTTTAGTATGTGTCTATCCAGATCAAACTGTTGGATTGTAAACTTGATTTAGTCCAATAAGATTGGACTATCTTTAAAGCACGAGCCCATGATCAAGACGCTTCTAGAATAACGAAGAATGGTATGAAAGCTTCTAGAAAGTCGTAGAATGTTATGGAAGCTTCTAGAAAATTGTAGTAGATGATAACTACTAAAAAGATCTAGATTGATGTTAGGAAAGATCTAGTTAAGGTTATCTAAATGGAAGTATCTAGATCATTGTAGAATGTCCATTGAAATATCTCATCTCTATAACATTCCATGGAGTAGTATAAATAGGTTAGGTGATATATTTGACCACATAAAGAAAAGCTTAAGTAATAAAGTTCCATTGAGAAAGTTCTCTAAAGTATTCCTCTCTTCATCAAGTATAAGTCTAAAAGGCCCTCGTGTTTCCAACAAAGTGGTATCAGAGCTAGAAGATCGAGATGTCAGGTGAAACGAACTTGTTCCAATTTCCTCGTCTTATCAAAGATAACTATGGTAGTTGGTGCATTCGAAT
This sequence comes from Artemisia argyi, assembly GCA_030686995.1. Lineage (NCBI taxonomy): Eukaryota > Viridiplantae > Streptophyta > Magnoliopsida > Asterales > Asteraceae > Artemisia > Artemisia argyi. The sequence continues at coordinate 31,615,877 of CM060678.1, forward strand.
GAATGCGTCACTTGGTTCACATGATGTGTGGGAGATAGTAGAGAAAGGTGTTGAGAAAGTTGATGGTGAAAGTTCGTTGAATACTGCCCAAAGGGTGGAGTTGCAAAAGGCAAGAAAGAATGATCAAAGTGCTCTTACACTCATCTATCAATGTCTTGATGATGCGATGTTTGAGAAAGTTGCAAATGCAACCACTTCTAAGGAAGCGTGGGAGATCCTTCAAAATGCTTTCAAAAGAATTGACAAGGTGAAAAAGGTACGTCTTCAAACTCTTAGAGGAGAGTTCAAAAAGCTCCAAATGGAGGAATCCGAAACCATTTCGGATTATTTCACTCGTGTCTTAACCATTTCAAATAAAATGAAGAGAAATGGTGAAAGCTTGAGTGACACAAGGATGATAGAAAATGTTCTTCGCTCTTTTCCACCAAGCTTTGATTACATTATCGTGACCATAAAGAAGTCAAAAGATATAGACTCTATGACCATTGATCAACTCATGGGATGTTTACAAGCCCATGAAGAGAAGTTGAAGAAAAGAAGGGGGAAAGAACCCTTGGAGATTCTAAATGGAAAGGAGCAAGGACGAGGACGCGGTACTTTTCGAGGTCGTGGTGGTTTCCAAGGCCGAGGACGAGGAAGAGGAAGAGAAGATGTCAACAAAGAAAATGAAAATCAAGGGTTTTCATATCGAAGAGGTCGTGGGAGAGGCTTTCAATCTCAAAGAGGAGGTAAGTCCCAAATACAATGTTATAATTGTCGCAAATATGGTCACTATGCCAATGAGTGTAGTAGCTCAAGACAAGTGGAAGAAAAAGCTAATCTTGTGGAGGTAGAAGACAAAGATGAGCTTACCTTGCTAATGGCAAGATGTGATGAACAAGAAGAGAGGATAGAGTCATGGCATATAGATTCCGCTGCAAGTAACCATATAACGGGTGAAGAAGACTTGTTCGTGGAAATGGAGAAAAGTCAAGGTAATGTCACCTTTGGAGACGAATCAAAGGCGCTGATGAAAAGAAAAGGTAAGATACTTATCCGAGCTACAGATGGAAGTCACCAATATATTTTAGACGTATATAATGTGCCCAATCTTAAAAGTAACATTTTAAGTGTGGGACAACTTTTAGAGAAAAACTACGATATTCATTTCAAATATCGTAGTGCTGCAACAAGAAATCCCGAAGGAAAGCTCATAGCAAAAGTGCCTATGACTAAAAACCGAATGTTCCTTCTAAACATTCAACATGATGAAGCTAAGTTCTTAAAGAGTTGTCTTAAGGATCATTCGTGGCTTTGGCACATGAGGTATGGGCACTTAAACTTTGGTGACTTAAAGTTATTATCCTCAAAGGGAATGGTGAAAGGGGATGTCTTATTGGGAAGCATGCTAGAAGTTCATTCCCGAAAGAAGCGACATCAAGAGCTAAGGAGCCTCTACAACTAATTCACACAGATTTGTGCGGTCTCATTACTCCACCCTCTCATGGTAAGAATCTTTACTTTTATGCTCTTTATTGATGGTTTTTAAAAGAAAGACTTGGGTATATTTTCTAAAAGAAAAATCCCAAGCTTTTGAAGCTTTTAAGATATTTAAGGCTATGGTTGAAAAGGAGAAAGGTTTAAAAATTAAATCCATGAGATCCGATAGAGGTGGAGAATTTTTACCAAAAGAATTTAACAAATTTTGTGAGGATAATAGGATCCAGAGATTTCTAACGGCTCATTACTCCCCACAACAAAATGGAGTGGTGGAGAGAAAGAATAGAACAATTCTCAATATGGTCCGAAGCATGTTAAAAAGTAAGAAGATGCCAAAGGAGTTTTGGGCCGAGGCGGTTGATTGTGCAGTATATCTATTGAACTTGTGTCCGTCAAAGAGTTTAGACAACAAGAATTCACAAGAAGCATGGAATGGAATAAAGCATACCGTCTCTCACTTAAGGGTATTTGGAAACATAGCATATGCCCATGTTCTAAGCCAAAGGCGATCCAAGCTTGATGATAGAAGTGAGAAGCATGTATTCGTTGGCTATGACAAGCCATCAAAACGTTATAAGCTCTATAATCCAATCACAAGGAATGTGGTAGTAAGTAGAGACGTGGAGTTCGATGAAGAAGAAGCATGGGATTGGAGCATTAAGGAAAATGAAAGGTATGGCTTTCTTCCTATGACTAACGAAGAAGAGACAAATGAATCAAGTAAAGAAGTCCAACAACCTCAAGTTCAAGTGAAGGAGAACCAAAGACAAGAAGTTTGCAGGAGCTCTACGAGATAACTGACGAGATACCCCTTCTTTGTTTATACGCTGATTGTGAACCTTTATTTTTTGAGGAGGCTATGAAAAGTAAGAAATGGAGACAAGCCATGAACGAGGAGATAAAGTCAATTGAAAAGAATGATACATGGGAGTTGACGACCCTTCCAAAAGGCCAAAAGGCTATTGGATTTAAGCGGGGTATACAAGGCCAAGAAAAACACCAAAGGCGAAGTGGATAAGTACAAGGCAAGGCTTGTGGCTTGTGGAAAACTAGAAAGGGGGGGGGGGGGGGGGGGGGTTGAATAGTTTTACTTTTTTTTTTTTTTTTTTTTTTATCATGAAAACTTAGTTTAGTTTTAAAACCTTGTTTACTTTTAAAACTTTGATTCGATCTTATGTGAACTCAAATCTTGAACAATATGAACAACTATATCTAAGTATGAACAATAATAATAATGTAAGCTAAGTATGTGAAATCAACACATGCATAATATAAACAATTATAGCTATATACGAGAGATAAGTAAGTAAATGTTTATTTTGTAATCCTTAATTATATTTTGTATGAAAACTATTGTAACACCTAAAATCTAAAAGCATGTGAAATGACCAAAATGCCCCTACAATCTAAAATTTTAAATTAATAAGTCCTTGAAGCTCCAAATTGATCCCAAATCCTTGTAAACAAATAATCTATGAAACAATACAACACTAAAGCACCTAAATAATATTGTGACACATTAAAAATGTTATTTTGGCACCCTAAAAGTTACTAGAGCCGAATTATATATTAAAAATACAAATTAAATTAGGTAATTATTTAAAAAGGGTGTTATACATGGTAAATTTAAATCAAATCAATCCAAATTGATTGAGTCTTCCATTGAGCCAAAAATCTTGCCCATTCCCTCCCCTAAACTCGGCATTATCCTTTTATTTAGCCAAATCCTTTTATTTTTGAAACCGAGTAAACCCTAAACACAAAATAATTCGAATTTCATTCATACGAATTTCTGGAGGTCCAAGACTAATTTTCCTGAGTTCATTGTCGTGCTAGGAAGCCAAGAAAAATAGCCACTCGATTAATAAAAGCCTGAATCTTTCATTGTCGAGTTTTGTTCTCAAGTGAGGTAAAAATTCATTCTGATCCCTGAGACCCTTGTAAAATTCGTTTTCTATTTTTCCTGAGTTTCTTACATCATATATGATCTGGGAAAATTGATTCCAAGGGTTGTTGGTCGCGTTTGTGGTCGTGGGAATTTTGGTGTTGTTTTATTCAATCCGAGAGAAGTATTTTCGCCCAGCCTATTCTACTCGTCCCAGATCTGGTATGGTATTTTTCTCACGTCTCTTACATCATATAAGACCCATATAAAATGTTTGGTTCGATCCATGCATGCTCTATGAATTATTTGCGAATTAAACCTTAAAAACGTGATAAAATACTAAATAATCATGTACGAATTTTCCGGGTGCAAGACTAAATTTTTCTGAGCTCTATATAATCCATATAACCTGGTAAAAATGCCCATTCAAATTTACATGGCCTGTAAAAGTCGTGGTGGAATTATTTGTAAAACCGGATTTACAAAAAATAAAGAAAAGAAAGAAAATAAAAGAAAACCCTAAATCGATTAGGGTTAGGGTTTGAGGCATGAGATCTGGTAATTAATGATGGTTTAAGGTTGTTAGAATCATGGGGTAATAATTAGCATTTGATTTTAGGGTTTGTTATAGTTTTGGTTAATTTTTAATATAAACCGATTGGAAAATTAATAGTATAAGGGTGTGTTTTGCCAACTTTGAAACTTCTGGGATATTTTTGTAATGTCATATAAATCAGTAGGAATATGGGAAAAATATAACCTAAGGGTGCTAAGTGTAAGTTTTGCATTTAAATGGATTAAAATGTGTTTAATGATGAATTAGGGTTTGTTTTGAAAATAATTAAAGAGAGGGACTAAAAATGTAAATTTTCAGAAACTTGGAGTTGTTTTGAGTATTTAAAAGTATTCAAGGGGTTTTGTGATAAATTGGTTAAAAAATGGCTTAATATGTAACTATTAATAATTAAAAGTTGAAATTGTAAATTAAAGGGTTAAATATGTAACTTTGATAACTTGAAGGACTTAAAGTGTAAATTGTGAATACTTGAAGGTATATTCGTATAACATGATAAAATAAGGGATCATTATGTAAAATGGATAAGTTAAGGGTTTAAAGTGTAACTTTGAATACTAAAAGGGTTAAAGTGTAATTTTGGAAATATAAGGGTGTAAAAGGTAAAGTTATGAAACCCTAAGGACCAGATGTGTAAATATGTTAAAAGATACTTTGATTTCATTAATAATGACTCAACTTTCTAATTATGGAAACTTTCTAAAAATGGAAACCTTCTGAATATGGAAACTGGCTAAAAGTGGAAAGTCACTTTAAATGGAAAGTTCCTAAAACTGGAAAGCCGACTAAAATAAGAAATCTAAATTGAATAAGTTATTAACAATAAGCCAATCGTTAATTCGTGTAGATTCGTCGAAGAAGGGGTGTCTCCTTATGCTTACGTATGTTATGATTTTCGATGGCGATTAAGGTACAGATATTCTGACCTTTCTCAAAAGGTTTCTCATGATCTCTTTCATATTCTGATCCGTTAGTTCCCGAATTGATGCCATTGCTATGATCCCCGTTACTTGAACCTTCTCTGTTGATCCCACTTGATATGACCTCCGTTATGAACCTATGCTATGAAAACCTTCTTAATGATACCATGGAAATGTTTTGAGAAGAACCGATTTGAAAAGATGTTTATAAATGATGCTAAATTTCTTTTTAAAAGAAAGGTTATTTAACTTTCATGAACCCTATATTTTGAAAGACCATTTTCATGAAAACTGTTTTAAAAGATTATTTAAATTGGACTTTTAATAGAAACTTTTGAAACGGACTTTTGAACTGAACCATGAATTGATTTTTTGATATGAACCTTGACCTGATAAACTCTGAATGGACCTTGAATACTATTTCTGATATGATTTTGAGATGACTTTGAGATAAACCTTTGCTATATGACCTTTTGCATGACTTTGAGACCTGACTCTTAGTTTGATACCCGAGCCATTTATGTTTCCCTACCTATGGAGGTACCATAGGCGTGTCTGTGATGCACCACTGGCATGACTAGTGTGTGGCCCTAGTGATTTGGCTACACCGTCCCCTTTCTGTTATATGATATGCGCGCTTCATGATATGATTTGTTATGGCCACTATGATTTCTGCGGGGGCGTATGGATGCATCCTAGATCTGTTCTGTTTAGTGGATTTAACTATGATTATGATTATGATATATGTCTGGTGACTGGTACTGTGTGCTATTCATGCCTTTCACAATTTCTGGGAGTTCGCTACTCCACCCATTTGAAGAATGAGGACACCCCTCATATTATCTGATTATCTGAGAGGACTCCCCTCTATATGATTATGAAGAATTATGGTATTGACGGCTTATATGATATGATATGTTTCTGGGCTCGTGGTAGATGACTATCCTTTCTTCTTTCTATTCTATTACTCTTTTATCTATTCCTTATTCTATTTCCCCAATGCACTATATTTCAGTTCTGTTTCATTATCATTACTTTGTTTATATATCTGTTCACTGAGCTTTTTAAGCTCAGCCGCATTTCCTTTTCCTGCGGCAGGTTTTAGTAGGAAGCCGGGTTATGGGAAGAGAGTGTGACTGGACTTAGAAGACTATGATTTGGACTAGAGACGATTAGATGAAGTTTCACTTTATTAGACATAGTATTTATTTTCTTTGTAACCTTGTAGTTTCAGATTTTCATTTGTAACCCTGAACTTCGTTGTATGTATGAATCATATGTTTGTGTTTGTTCTGATGTGTCACTGTAATGTAATACTTCTACCCTTATCGGGTTGGGGTGTTACAATTATGGTATCAGAGACCAGGCTGCGATTCGTAATACATTTACCCTTGACCTGTGAAGTTTGGACCCCTAAGTTTCCACTGTAGGCGCTCATAAGACAACCTTTGGAACTTTACCTTAGGATTCCCCATAGGAACCCAAGTTATTACCAGTGAGGAATGGGTAGACTAAGACGTTTATGTAAGTATCATTTGCCTCCGCATCACTCTGATCGTGCCTTTGCTCTTGGATAAGCCTTATAAGGACCCTTGTTTCAGAAGTTAGAAGTTTTGCAACTTAAGCTTAGTAACCAAGTAAGTTTGGAATACCTCGGAAGGCTACCTGGATACCTTACACATTTAAGTTTCACCTTCAGATTTTGATCTCCGCCTCTGATTTGTTTGATAAACTGTTTGACACCTTTTCGACCACATCGTGGGTCATTCAACCACAATGTGTTCGACACATTCTGTAAATTCATTACTCATGCTGGGTATGAATGTATCATCCGATACTACTTAACTCTGTATGATCCATTATTACTCCTATGAGAATTTTGGTAATTATGAACCACGAATATGAGAAGTTTTGTTTCCTCTCTTTGAATGATGAACCTTGTTCTGCCAACCGTTTCCTTTGGAAGGGTATGATGTAAATACTATCTCTATATGGATTTGTTAACTAAGCATGATGATGCTGATAACTGAGATTCTGTACCTCTCACAATTGACGATTATACGATATTCGTATTACCAATGATACACATCCTACCTGCTACTTATGCTAAGAAGCTAAACGAAATTCTCACACATTGAACTGTTCGTTTATCCATCCCAACATTTTTGTTGAATCATGTACTTGACTCTGAGATATGGACTATCTGTATAATTTGACGACTGTATCCACTCTATGAATCCTTTGACTTTGAGATGTCTGATTGTACGGTCTTTTGGACTGGATGGCTATTCGTAAAGATACCATAGACTACCGTATCTGAAATGTGACCTTAACAATCTGCTTCACCCTATTTCATTTTGATGACTCTCTACATTTGCAAAAAATTCCTATCACTATGGAAATACCAACTCCGAACTCATGTGATTATCAAGTTTCCCTGAAAACCATTATTATCAACCCTTAGAAAGTTCTACTATTGGGAAATATTTTTGTCATACGAAGATTTTCCGGTATTCTCTGATGAACCTTTTGGTACTCCTTCCTGCTTAAGAAGTAGAGTGGACATTGAACTGATATCAGTGAAGAAACCATGGTGCCATAGAAGTTGAGAGATTGAAGGAGCTGATGGAATATGATTTTTAACCTTGGTGATTCTCTTTAGATGCTCTTGTTTGTTATGAAGAAGAACGAGAGAAGTATGCGATGACGTATCGACTATCGTGAACTTAAACGTACCACTATCACTAATCATTATCTGTTTCCGCGTATCAATAATTAATTTGGTCTTCCTTTGAAACTCCGCGTCTGATTGCATCATTTTAGATTTGAAGGACTGAAGAAGCAACCACAAAAACTTCTAAGAAGGGGGTTAACAAACCGAGAGTAACCTTTGAGAAGTATTTCAGTTCCTGAAGAAGAAAGAAGGCGATGTGAAAATTCCCTGAGATGATTTCTGAAGTTGCCTTTGCACTCGTTATAACATTTATGAACTTGAATAATGCCAATGGTGTTGGCTAGAATAATCATGTTTTTCGCGTGTTTTGGACAAATTGTCATAGTATGACATTGTGTTGTGTTCTAAAACGAAAGAAGAACATAGAGATTATTGGTGAGACGACCCTTTGTTATGGAAGAGAAATTTGATTGACGTTCAGAAAGCATAATAGACAACACTACCCTGTATAATGTAAAGACAGAGCTTTCACAAGAGGGACCAAGATCGAAGACCGTTATCGGAGTTAGAAAACTGGTGGAAGAGTAGTAGAAGGTGGTTGCGACAAGCATTACCATGGAAGAAGCATATAAGAAGAAGAGAGGAACTGGGATAGTGCTCAATCATGCATCACGCAACACGTGAAGATTTCAGTTTGGGCACCAAGACAACCAGACCAAAGAAGACGAACCATTCAACACACAACCTGGAGTCGACAACAACATCATGTACCTTAAAACCTGGAGCTATGTTAGGAGACCTGTCGAAGAAACGCAGTCTTGTTTCTCTATTCATTTTAGTTGTACTAAGATGAATTGAGAGCAGAAGCAGACCTGCAGATGAAGGGATGCACAGTAATCGCGTCAGAGACTGCCGTTGCGATACCACACTACCAAGAGGAGCTGCTGAAGACCGGAGGAACCAGACTCGAGTTTTAAATTCTTTTAATCATGAGGTAAGATGGACAAGAGTAAACAGACTACCCCAACTTGGAAGAAATTTTGAAATTTGTAAATGAGTGGACGGATTTTGAAGCGGACATTGTGTTTAGACGAGATGATGCTGTGAAGAATTGACGTCACTGATGACGTACCTTAATTCTGAATGACATTCTCGGATCTCCGTTACTCTTCGAGTAATTTCGTTCTCTTAGTTATGTTGTTTGATTTTGGTGACCTCTGAGACTGTAGGTGGACTAGGTGGATTTAGATAAGTTTGTGTTGTTCACGACTTGAGATAAAGTATGACCATCATGAGGGCATATGTATATGATGCAAGTATTATGACGCCTGGCCAACGTGATAATACTTACATCATATAACGTGCACTTATGGTGGGCATGTGATATTTCGAGGAGTGCCTTAGAAGCTTTAGAATTCTGGCATCTGATCAAGATCATCTGAGTTTAGTGAGACTTTAGGTTCATTCTACCTATACGTTTGATCTGCTACCCTTGATATACGATTCGATACGTTTGGACTCTCGACACGTGTTTTTGCTGATCTTGCAACTTCTGATAAGAATCTTAGGTTCCATTATGAAATTTCTGCCGTTGACGATATCTAACCATATGCTTTCTGCCCGTATACGTTTTGCATTCGTTGAAGTTGTTCATTATGATCTGCCATGAGTAAGATATGTGATTGTGGACTTTGAGGAAATGAGATCTGTTCGATTATGAGAATACCTTTGGAAGGTTATCTGAAAGTCGAGACTATTCGAGAAGTTGAAGAAGTAAACCTTATATCACCCCATGTTTGCTACAATTCAATGTATTCTCATCTGATTCGCCTAATCAATTCGATGAAAATCCTATGTATTTTTATACCTCTTCCTGGAAAATTCGATTATCATCCGTTATGTTTGGTACATTATCCTTTTGATTCAAATTCAGTATGATATGCCTTTCTGAGAAATCTGAAACTATTTTGACAATAATTACGAGTCATGAGAAACTTTTTGGTCTGAAGATCTTTTTGGAAGAACCTTCCCCGGCGTGAAAATGTTTGTGACGACCTTTTTCGGTGTACTACGACTTCGTCTAACTTTGCGACTTCAAATTTCGAGGACGAAATTTCTCTTTTTAAAGGGGAAGAAGTTGTAACACCTAAAATCTAAAAGCATGTGAAATGACCAAAATGCCCCTACAATCTAAAATTTTAAATTAATAAGTCCTTGAAGCTCCAAATTGATCCCAAATCCTTGTAAACAAATAATCTATGAAACAATACAACACTAAAGCACCTAAATAATATTGTGACACATTAAAAATGTTATTTTGGCACCTTAAAAGTTACTAGAGCCGAATTATATATTAAAAATACAAATTAAATTAGGTAATTATTTAAAAAGGGTGTTATACATGGTAAATTTAAATCAAATCAATCCAAATTGATTGAGTCTTCCATTGAGCCAAAAATCTTGCCCATTCCCTCCCCTAAACTCGGCATTATCCTTTTATTTAGCCAAATCCTTTTATTTTTGAAACCGAGTAAACCCTAAACACAAAATAATTCGAATTTCATTCATACGAATTTCTGGAGGTCCAAGACTAATTTTCCTGAGTTCATTGTCGTGCTAGGAAGCCAAGAAAAATAGCCACTCGATTAATAAAAGCCTGAATCTTTCATTGTCGAGTTTTGTTCTCAAGTGAGGTAAAAATTCATTCTGATCCCTGAGACCCTTGTAAAATTCGTTTTCTATTTTTCCTGAGTTTCTTACATCATATATGATCTGGGAAAATTGATTCCAAGGGTTGTTGGTCGCGTTTGTGGTCGTGGGAATTTTGGTGTTGTTTTATTCAATCCGAGAGAAGTATTTTCGCCCAGCCTATTCTACTCGTCCCAGATCTGGTATGGTATTTTTCTCACGTCTCTTACATCATATAAGACCCATATAAAATGTTTGGTTCGATCCATGCATGCTCTATGAATTATTTGCGAATTAAACCTTAAAAACGTGATAAAATACTAAATAATCATGTACGAATTTTCCGGGTGCAAGACTAAATTTTTCTGAGCTCTATATAATCCATATAACCTGGTAAAAATGCCCATTCAAATTTACATGGCCTGTAAAAGTCGTGGTGGAATTATTTGTAAAACCGGATTTACAAAAAATAAAGAAAAGAAAGAAAATAAAAGAAAACCCTAAATCGATTAGGGTTAGGGTTTGAGGCATGAGATCTGGTAATTAATGATGGTTTAAGGTTGTTAGAATCATGGGGTAATAATTAGCATTTGATTTTAGGGTTTGTTATAGTTTTGGTTAATTTTTAATATAAACCGATTGGAAAATTAATAGTATAAGGGTGTGTTTTGCCAACTTTGAAACTTCTGGGATATTTTTGTAATGTCATATAAATCAGTAGGAATATGGGAAAAATATAACCTAAGGGTGCTAAGTGTAAGTTTTGCATTTAAATGGATTAAAATGTGTTTAATGATGAATTAGGGTTTGTTTTGAAAATAATTAAAGAGAGGGACTAAAAATGTAAATTTTCAGAAACTTGGAGTTGTTTTGAGTATTTAAAAGTATTCAAGGGGTTTTGTGATAAATTGGTTAAAAAATGGCTTAATATGTAACTATTAATAATTAAAAGTTGAAATTGTAAATTAAAGGGTTAAATATGTAACTTTGATAACTTGAAGGACTTAAAGTGTAAATTGTGAATACTTGAAGGTATATTCGTATAACATGATAAAATAAGGGATCATTATGTAAAATGGATAAGTTAAGGGTTTAAAGTGTAACTTTGAATACTAAAAGGGTTAAAGTGTAATTTTGGAAATATAAGGGTGTAAAAGGTAAAGTTATGAAACCCTAAGGACCAGATGTGTAAATATGTTAAAAGATACTTTGATTTCATTAATAATGACTCAACTTTCTAATTATGGAAACTTTCTAAAAATGGAAACCTTCTGAATATGGAAACTGGCTAAAAGTGGAAAGTCACTTTAAATGGAAAGTTCCTAAAACTGGAAAGCCGACTAAAATAAGAAATCTAAATTGAATAAGTTATTAACAATAAGCCAATCGTTAATTCGTGTAGATTCGTCGAAGAAGGGGTGTCTCCTTATGCTTACGTATGTTATGATTTTCGATGGCGATTAAGGTACAGATATTCTGACCTTTCTCAAAAGGTTTCTCATGATCTCTTTCATATTCTGATCCGTTAGTTCCCGAATTGATGCCATTGCTATGATCCCCGTTACTTGAACCTTCTCTGTTGATCCCACTTGATATGACCTCCGTTATGAACCTATGCTATGAAAACCTTCTTAATGATACCATGGAAATGTTTTGAGAAGAACCGATTTGAAAAGATGTTTATAAATGATGCTAAATTTCTTTTTAAAAGAAAGGTTATTTAACTTTCATGAACCCTATATTTTGAAAGACCATTTTCATGAAAACTGTTTTAAAAGATTATTTAAATTGGACTTTTAATAGAAACTTTTGAAACGGACTTTTGAACTGAACCATGAATTGATTTTTTGATATGAACCTTGACCTGATAAACTCTGAATGGACCTTGAATACTATTTCTGATATGATTTTGAGATGACTTTGAGATAAACCTTTGCTATATGACCTTTTGCATGACTTTGAGACCTGACTCTTAGTTTGATACCCGAGCCATTTATGTTTCCCTACCTATGGAGGTACCATAGGCGTGTCTGTGATGCACCACTGGCATGACTAGTGTGTGGCCCTAGTGATTTGGCTACACCGTCCCCTTTCTGTTATATGATATGCGCGCTTCATGATATGATTTGTTATGGCCACTATGATTTCTGCGGGGGCGTATGGATGCATCCTAGATCTGTTCTGTTTAGTGGATTTAACTATGATTATGATTATGATATATGTCTGGTGACTGGTACTGTGTGCTATACATGCCTTTCACAATTTCTGGGAGTTCGCTACTCTACCCATTTGAAGAATGAGGACACCCCTCATATTATCTGATTATCTGAGAGGACTCCCCTCTATATGATTATGAAGAATTATGGTATTGACGGCTTATATGATATGATATGTTTCTGGGCTCGTGGTAGATGACTATCCTTTCTTCTTTCTATTCTATTACTCTTTTATCTATTCCTTATTCTATTTCCCCAATGCACTATATTTCAGTTCTGTTTCATTATCATTACTTTGTTTATATATCTGTTCACTGAGCTTTTTAAGCTCAGCCGCATTTCCTTTTCCTGCGGCAGGTTTTAGTAGGAAGCCGGGTTATGGGAAGAGAGTGTGACTGGACTTAGAAGACTATGATTTGGACTAGAGACGATTAGATGAAGTTTCACTTTATTAGACATAGTATTTATTTTCTTTGTAACCTTGTAGTTTCAGATTTTCATTTGTAACCCTGAACTTCGTTGTATGTATGAATCATATGTTTGTGTTTGTTCTGATGTGTCACTGTAATGTAATACTTCTACCCTTATCGGGTTGGGGTGTTACAACTATACTTGATTGAAATGATCAATTATATGTATGTTACCTTTTTAGTTTGATTGTAAAAACTTTGTTTTGTTAATGAAACTTTTGTTTGATCTTTAAGTGAAATCAACACTAGCACTATATGAGCAACAATATATATACATCTACGTCTACAAAAGTAATAACGATATAAGCAAAATAATAAGTAAGAGATTGAAAGATCTAACTGCGAGACAAGAGATTTATAGTGGTTCGGCTACAAGGACACCTTCCTTGCCCTACTCCACTCCCCGAGCACCTAACTCGAGAGTTTTCTTCACTATGTCAACAAGCTCCCTTATGGCGGAGAAAACCTTACACACCAATTATCACACCACAACTTCGTCACACCTTTTTCACAACTTCTACACAACTACTTCACAACTTCTTCACAACTACTTTATAACTTCTTCACACCTAAGCACTTCCTAATCACACTACTTATTCACACCTATACTACTTGCACACCACAATCAAATCACAACTTCTCTACCTACACACCTTACTAGCCTAACTCCTTATGTTTACTTCTATCTAACCAATATTCACAACTAATACACAAATGGATGAAAACTATACAAGTGATGATGCACAAACAATTTGGATGTGGAGGTCACAACAAGTTGTAATACTTCTTGTCTTGAAGGATTGAAGTATTCTTCTCTTGCACTTGAAAGGTTGAAGCTTGGATCACTTGGAAACAAAAGGTTATGATTATATGATCAAAGGGTTTAAGAGAATGGTATAGAAGATTTAGATCAGAAAGTTTATAGTGCAAAAGGTGAGGAAAAATGCCAGATTTGAGCCAGTATTTATAGAAGAAGAATATTGTTTGGGAGCGTCGTCGGTCCCCTTAATTAGGGGTTGGTCCCCTTAATTATTAAGGGGGCCGCCCATACAATTAAGGGGGCCGCCCTCCCAAAACGGTCATAAAATTTATCTTTTACTAGGGAAGGTTTTTCTGGAACATTTTTACCATTTTTGGTTAAAAATTTGAATTCATATATTAAAATGATTTAAACATATTCTTTTATTTCCAAAAAAGATTTTGTAAAAGATATAAAATGTTTTGTAACATTTTATAAAAAGTCTAGTGTTTAAGAAAAATGTTCCTTTGATCATAGAATGCAATAAACACTTTGTTTATTCATACCTTAAGTGATTTGGATGTAAAGTGAATATTTATCACTAAATACTTGTTTACGTCATAATTTTTAGCTCAATGGGTTTACGTTTTGTGATTATCAAAACATAAAGATATCGATAATGTTAATAATGTTTTTAGGCATTATGTATATCAACATGGCTAAAGGGTACAAAAGAAGCATGGTATCGACTATGAAGAGGAAGGATATGAGAACGATACATGCGAGGTCCGAAAACCAAGTTGTAGATATCTTCACCAAGCCGCTCAACGAGCGAGATTTCTCAAGACTAAGGATGATGCTTGGAATAGGGAAATCAAGTTTAAAGGGGGTGTTGGATTGTAAACTTGATTTAGTCCAATAAGATTGGACTGTCATTAAAGCACGAGCCCATGATCAAGACGCTTCTAAAATAACGAAGAATGATATGTAAGCTTCTAGAAAGTCGTAGAATGTTATGGAAGTTTCTAGAAAGTCGTAGTAGATGATAACTACTAGAAAGATCTAGATTGTTGTTAGGAAATATCTAGTTAAGATTATCTAGATAAAAGTATCTAGATCGTTGTAGAATATCTATGAAAATATCTTATCTCTATAACATTCCATGGAGTAGTATAAATAGGTGTTAGGTAATGTATTTGACCACATAAAGCAAAACTTAAGTAATAAAGTTCCATTGAGAAAGTTCTCTAAAATATTCCACATTTAATCAAGTATAAGCCTAAAAGACCCTCGTGTTTCCGACACAAACTACATGCATCATACATGATATTTCTTTATTACCTCTCATCTTTAAAAGAAGCGTGGAATTGTTTTAGCTCGAACCAACCATAACAAGATAAAAGTATTATATGCATGATGAAATATCACTTTCAGCCAGTCTTTTTCCTCGAAATATATATAGTCACCGAAAAGTATATATTAAATGGCCTAGTATCCATCTTTGTTTTCTTCTCTGTCATATTAATTACTAGGTAGTATCTTAACTACTTATAATGTAGATTTAGTTAAAGGGGAAAATGAAAAACTGAATTTTCAGTCAATCTCCATTTTACCCTTCTATACTACAAGGGTGAGAGAAAATAAATTGTGTAATTAATGCTCTTATTAAAACACCCCATAACTTAAAATTACAATAATTTATTCATATGGTACAACCAATTAAAAGCATCTATATCAAATTAAAAACAATCAATTAAAACACCCCTTACTATAAAAAGTACAATAAAATTTTCACAATATACAATTTAAACAAGCTACAACATAATATAAAATATAAAATAATTAAACACACTAATTAATGTTATTTTTAAAACACCCTAAAATGAAAAGTATATGTTATTATACACATTATACAAATTAATAAAACACACAAAACTTTATACAAGCTAACAAGTTGATGTTACATATAGTTTTGAAAACTGGACCGGACCAACGGGTTCAACTGGGAAAAACATATAGTTTTGAAAACTGGACACGACGGGTTCAGTTATTAAAAGCATGACTCGGTTTAAATCGACCCATTTTTCGACCGGAACGGTTCAACCGGGTTTCAAAACATTATGTTGACATGAGCTTAAGTATCAAAGTCAATAAGTCAACACATTTAATCCCTAAATCTTCAAACTTTTATTAGATGTGGCAAAACGGGCGGGCACGGGCACGGGCTAAAATGGCACGGGTTAAAACGGGCACGGGCTAAACGGACAAATTATAAATCGGGCCAAACGGGCACGGGCTAAAACGAGCAAATTATAATTCAACTATTAAAACCATTCGGAACAGTCCTAAAAACCCCTTTAATTCATCTTGTAAAAAAAGATCAAGCATCTAAATCTTAACTATATTTAATTATTTTTTCTTAAAAAAACAAAATAGAGTATTAAATAAATAAAAATGCAACTAATTAAATATATCTATCAATTAATTAGAGTATTAAATAATTATGCATAAAATAGTTAATAAATGAGATAAATTAAAATTAAAATAGTTGGAATGTTTTATAATTACCAGTGACAAGTGAATTGGTCGGAAAAAAAGAGAGAGTAATTGCTTGAAAGTTGAATTGTGTGATTCGAAGCCCATAAACCAAATTGTTTTTATCTTTTGCCTGTAAGAGCCCATCAAATAAATGCAAGGGGGCAAAAAACGCCCCAAACTTTTAAAAAAGTGTCAAAAATCGCCCAAAAATTACAAATTGGGCAAGATTTGCCACCCCTAACTTTTATTATTTTTCATTTATAACCCATAAACTTTCTTTTATCACTAAACGATCTGTCGTAATAAAATCCCGTTGCTATGCACGGGTATTCGTCTAGTGTATGATGAACGATGAAAAAACGTTAAGAGCATATAAAATGCAACAAAATCAATTAAGACAATGCGATAAAAACTCGTAGGCTTATAACGGATAACTAATACTACGTATATTATAAAACATTTAGGATATTTCTAAAATGGAAGGCTTAAAAAATTAAGATTTAACACTTTCTTATAATGGTAAATTTTAATAAGTATATATATAATAGCATTTGTTATAACACTTTAAAGCACTTAAAAGAAAAGTTATTTAATATAGAACAAAAAATCATCTATAATAATAATTACTTAATAAATGTTATCTTTAAAACACCATTAATTTTAAAAATACTTGTCATTATACGTATTGTACCAACTAATAAAACACACAAAGCTTCATATAATTTATATGTAAACAAGTTAATGAAACATATGGTTTTATAAAACAGACTGGATCAACGGGTTCAACCTGGAACTAGAGACAATAAAAGTCGTCCGAAGACAATATTATTAAATCAATAGATGCATACTAAATTAAAATGTTCAAAAAATATTATTAATCGCAAGAGTGCCTCGAAAAATAACGTATACACCTTTTAGAATTAAAATAAATAAATAAATAAAAAATAAAATAAAAAAAATTACCGTAAAAACTAAAAATTTTGTTTTATAAAAATCGGCCGATTTTTTCAAAGCAAAGGATGCAAAATGCTAAGTGCTAATTATATATTTTATATTTATTATATATATTTGTATTATAATAATTATATTTTTTAAAATAACCCACATGACTTATTGAATATTTCTTGTATCATCCATCTACGTGGGACAAATATAACAAACATTGTTTTTAGAGAGCTAAAATTTCTTAGTATAGTGTAAGTGATTTTTAAAATACGCTATGGTGTTATTTTTTAATGATAACTTGATACTACGAGCCATTATCAACTACTTTAACCCTCTATACCATTATAATATACCATCTCAGTATTGTCACAACATCACGTGGTTAATATACAGTTTTTATGTTAAAAATATTGTTATTGCATAAAATTATTTAAAACTAAAATTGTCGTCATCCGTATATCTATTGTATCGCAAAATATAGAATTAAAAGAAATTTTCACTGAATATTACAATTTCATGATACCCGCCGCTGCAACGCATGAGTACCCTGCTAGTAACTAATAATATATAAGGAATGTAAAGTGCATATAAAATGCAGCAAAGTTAATTTAAGACAATGCCGTGACAACTCATAGGCTTGTAGCGGATAACTGTAAGGAAGCTTTGTTTACGGTCGTTCGTTTTACTTTAATCGGACAAATGAATGGACACAAACGGTTAGGAAGATGAATTTTTTTATTCATGTCCGTTCATTAAGAAATGAAGTTGTACATATTCGTTTATGTTCATTCGTTAAGAGATTAAACAAACAAACATAAATGAACGTATATAGACAAATTAATATATATACAAAATATTGTGTTTTATATGGTGTTCACTTGTTTAAGTATACAAAACTTTAAGATGAGAGTTACATTAAATACCAAACCTTTCTTACATACCAAGAGACTCATCCCAACCATCCATCTAAAAAGAAATCAATGGTTGAGATTAAAAGCATTTTAATATTTCAACCATTTTTTATAATTTAAATATCTCTTAAACTGTTAATCGTTAAGCGAAAATAATTACATCATCGCGACGAGCATTTAATTATCTTTCTATAGATAGGCTATTTGATATATTTTCTACAATTTTTTTTTATTTTTTTCACGTTTTTTTTCGTAGCCGAAAAATCATATATGATATATCATACTAGTTATAACACCCGCGCACGCGCGGGTTTTTTTTTTTAAAAAAAATTAAATCATATATTTTTATTTATTAAAAAACAAATAATTTCATTTTTGTTTTGTTTGATTTATGATTTTTAATTATAGTTTTTTATTATTAAAGATAATTATTTAAAAATTTTAATCCTACTGTTAATTGTATCTTATCTATATTTTTTTTATTTATCTTCTACTTGTGTTATGGATAAATATAAAATGTTACTTGAAAATAATTTTTTTTAAATAATATTATTATTAAATAAGGTATGGTTTAGTTTTTTTGAAATGAAAAAGTCCCCACTTGGGGTTTTATTTTATTATATAAAAGATATGATACGTATTACATATCATATATGATATATCATATATGATATGTAATATCATATATGATATGATATGTAATATCATATATGATTTTTTCGGCCACGAAAAAAAACGTGAAAAAACGAAAATAAAATTGTCGAAAATATATCAAATAGCCTATCTATAGAAAGATAATTAAGTGCTCGTCGTAATGATATATTTTTTTCTTAACGATTAACGGTTTAAAAGATATTAATATTTGAAAAAAATGATGAAAGTGGGTTTTTTAAATTGTTGGGATTAATCTCATTCATTAGATCAAATAAAGATGGAGGGTGGAGATTAGCCCTTGATATGTTAAAAATGTTTGGTCCTCAAATGATCTTATATCAAACTTTAAAGTATACAAAATTTAAAGTATACGATATACAAATAGACAAACAAACAAATATAAAAAACATCAACGAACATATAATCAAACGTTCACAAATATAAATAAACGAACAAAACTTTTGTTCATGTTCATTTATTTAATAAACGCACATAAATGAACATTTTATCGCACCGTTAATGAAATATTCGGTGAACGTTTGGTTCATTTATAGCCTCACACAAAAGAACAAACAACAAAATTATAAACCCTAACCACCAACACAACTTTTCTAGATATTAAAGCTCACAAACCATAGTAGCCTAGACAATTAAACCAATGACATCAACAGAGTGTTTGTACTTGTATTAAGGGGACTGACAACGTAATCGGCAAAGGGTCGGTGTGGATCGGTGTGAATCGGCAATACATTGCTAGTTGATCGGCATCATGAAATCGGCATGCAATCCGGCATGGTTTACTGATTCGGTGTGGAGCATTGCTTTTAATTTTTAGACCGTTGCAAGCATTGATTTTGTTACCGTTGCAATGTTTTATCCGTTTGAGACTTTTTCAAAAAAAAAATAATAATAAAAAATAAATAAAATAAAATAAAAAATCTTTAAATACTCAACATTTTCCTTTTTATTTTCACATCTAAACTAACATCAAATCACACATACAATTTACATTCTAATAACCATGTCATCATCGGGTTCATCCTCAAATGAGATAATTATTCCCCCCGACTCATCCGAAGAATGGTTATCCGGTAGTACAATCGAAACCTTTTTAGCCGCGTACGAAGCTCTTGAAGACACGGCAAGCTCTACCTTCATCCGTGGTTATGTAAAACGTTTTCGTGATAAAGCTTTAGAAAATTTAATGAATGACTATTTCGTTGAACAACCAAAGTTTAACGAAGATGTTTTTCGTGATCGTTTTCGTATGAGTAAAAGATTGTTTTTAAAAATTGTAAATGACATTGAAGCGCAATTCGAATGGTTTCAAGAGGGTCAAGACGCGTTTGGAAAGATTAGTTTCACGCCGTTACAAAGCATATCCGTATCCCACTGACCCGAAGGAAAAGAAGTTCAAGAAACTACAAGAGTCTGCAAGAAAGGATGTCGAGCGAGCTTTTGGTCGTTTGAAGGGAAAATGGTTTATTATCAGTCGTCCTCTATGACCTATGACCGTCGCAAAGATTCGACAAATTGTTTATACGTGTATTATATTGGGCAATATGATTTTAAAAGACGATGGTGTGGCAATATCACCGGTTCATATAATGGATCAGCCGGTCACGTCAGTTTATGACGATAGTGTGCTAGAAGAGTTACTCGACGAAGATATTCATAACCGTCTTCAATATGATCTTACAGAGCACGTAGCGACGCAAGACTTACCATACCTTGATGACTAGTGATTTCCTATTTTTAATTTTTGTTTTGTTTTTATTTTCCTAAGTATTATGTAACTTTTATTTGAATTATTAATGAAATTTGATGTTTTTAATTAAATTGTTAAATATAATTATAAATTTTGAAAAAAAAATTAGGCATGGTTAAGCAACATTGCCACTAAAAATATGTACTTAGGCATCATTATGCATGAAATTAGTTGGCTTATTTCTATTAGTGTTGATACAAAAGTTGGGCGTTCCTAGTTTGGGCTCCTGCTCTCGTACCAATTAGCTCTTAATACTTGAAACCTGCTGATTTTATTCGTTTTTATAGTATATGTTTGTTTCTCCAAAGAAATGCTCGTGAAAGTATGTTCCCCGGGTCGTTATGTCCCAACGAAGGTAAGACGGCGATTGAGTCGCGTTATTGTGAACTGAATGGAATTAAAAAGATGATTTGGTTGGTTTTTGATTACACTACTAAAAGGATTTAAAACGCAGTTAAAGTAAAAAGAAACAATAAAACGACGCAAAGAAAATAAACAAATAAAACAAGCATTGGATAAAATAACTAAAGAAAAACGAGATTTAAAACGCGAAAAGAAATTAAGACGGGAAAAGAATTTAAATACAATATGTTTGCAAAGTGACGTGAATAAGTTCATCAAGTGTGGGTCAAAGATTGACGACGAATTATTTTCCTTAAACAAGACTATTTTCTCACAACGTTGGTTTATTTTGAAAATAATCCTTTAAAAAGAAAATAATTACTAGATTTGTAATTTGATTATTCTCCGGCTTTTGCCCTTCAAATAATAAATTTACAAGTCTAAATAATCATAACGATTATTAATCACGACCCCTTTTAAGTAATCCACACTTAACTCACAAACTCGTGCCACCAAGCAAACACTAAAAAAAAAACTACTCGAAACTCATATTAATAAAATAAAGTTACTTGATAAAATCAAAAGACTCGATAAAACAAACAAACTAGATAAGCCAAAATAAAATTCAGCAGAGTTTCGCCTTAGCATAAAACATAAGAGAACCTCACTCGATAAACGATGAGGTAATGATTATCTAACTCGATAATCTTGGCTAACTCGCCAAAAGAAATGAAACTTGATAAAAAAAAATAAAAAGTAAAAAAAATATAAAAAAATAAAAAAATAAATAATAAATAATAAAAATGTCTCAAACTCGGTAAACTACAAAAAACTCAAACTCGGTATAATAAAATTCAAACTCGAAAGTATTTGTCCCTAATCTCGAAAACGTAACTCGATAACAAAAACCAAACTCGGTATGCTAGTTTCCAAACTCGAAAGTATGAAAACCTCAAACTCGATAACTGTTTTTAGGAAATGCAACTCGAAAATAATTTTTCTTGCATATAGGTCCCTAAGTGAAACATTCTAACTCGATACAAAATTTTGCACAATAACTCTAACTCGATAAAACATATATAAAATATCAAACTCGATAAACCTTAAACACAAACTCGATAATCACTAAAATCCTAACTCGATAGTTTTTAAAAAAAAATCTAACTCGATAAAATAAAATCTAACTCGATAAAATACATAACAAAACACCATTTTGATCCAAAATAAAGCATAAAAACTAATGTTTTTCTACCAAATTTATTACTAAACAATCTAGTTTAACCATAAACTTTAAATCCCACCAATAAAAACAAGATTTTAACAACTAAAAATTAAAGATTTATAGAGAGATAAAGCTAGAGAGATAAAGTAAAATAAAAAATGACTTCATAAAAATAAAACTACACTACTCCTACTACTATGAGGACCAACCCTCAACAACCCTAAGACTAACCCTAAAACTAACCAACCTCTCAAATGAGGCTTATGAGATCTATTTATAGGCTAGGGGCTACGGCTTCTCTAATCTTTGAGTTTGTTGCATAATTAGCCCCTAGACTTTTACAAAACATGAGAAAACTACTTAAAACATATTAAAACGCTACAAATGCAACTAAATACTATACGTAACGATCTTGTAACTTGGAGGAGTTGAGTTGACTTTTCTTCCAAAGTTCTTCAAAGGACCAAAGTTGACAACTTGCTGAAACTTGGAGGGCCATTATTGTAAAGGTCTTCATATTTCAACTAAGAGTCTCTTTTGTTATTCTTTGAATCTTTAAGGATTACTTTTGTCATTTTCGGCTTTTCTTGGATAAATTTCTTCCTCGGCTTCGGCTTTTTACCTTTTTCCAATCTCGTGCTCATTTTTGTCGGTTTTGGCTTTGTTTTTGTTTATTTTTCACATATCCGTACCTGCACATACACAAATACAAAAACACGCATTCTCTTGGCATATTTAGTTAGTATTTGGTGTATTTGGTCTGTTTTAAAGCCTAAAAATAATGTGTGAATAAGCACTCATCAAAATCCCCCAGACTAAGGTATTGCCGTGTCCTCACGCAATGTCATCACCTCACGCTTAAGAGATAAATAATTTCAAAACCTCTCTTTACTGACGTTGTAAAGTAGCAATGATGTTCAAAAGAGATATTAAAATCATTTATTCTCAAAAACGCTCCGTTTTCTGATTTTCATGAATAATAACTACTACTACTATCTTTTGTACTTTTTCATTTTTATATATATGACTGTTTGCTTGACTTTTATTATCAATTCTTATCTGTTGATAACTTTCAGGGTCTACGAGTAGCAACACTTCTCACAGAGAAGAGACCATACGGATAAAAATCGTCATCCTTGATTTTTCACAAGCTCGCAAACTAAGCGTAAAATCGAAATCATTGTTTATCCAGAAGTTAGATGCTAACACTGCCCACAAAAGTTACTTGTGTATTACCTCTTGTCCCCAGGTCCTAAGTTTTTTATCTAAAGATTTTAATTTGTGAGAAATGAATTGCTTCATATTTTCTCGTTTCGATATTTGTTAGTCCGATAGTGATACCTAAGTTAAAACGATAAGTAGTTATTCATTTTCTCTTAAGAACCACTGCAATAGAAATTCGGTCCACATCAAGGAATTTGGGGTACATACAATATCAAAGATATAAGTTGCGGAGTACAATCACGTGCACCTCATGTGACTGATTACTAATCACTTATCACATGCACCTCACGCGCCAACAACTTATTTACATACATAAGCTCTTATTCGATACAACTTCAACTTTCACTTTTCTTACTTTTTTCACTTTTTTCATACTTTTCATTTTTTTTTTCTTTCTTGACTTTTTTTTTTTTTTTTTCTTTTTTTTTTTTTTTTTTTTTTTTTTTTTAACATCAATGGAAGCTTATCGGGTAGCTCCAAAACCACATAGATAATCAACTTTTGACTTTTGATTTTTTCACTTTTTGCTCTTATTTTTTATGTTCCTTGATATGTACCCAACTTCTAAAGCAAAAATTCTCTTAAGAAAATAAAGAACTAAATATTATTCAAACCGAAATACCACTAATTAACCTAGAACATCTATTATATATGGGTGACGTTTTTTATGGGAACAAGGAGGCCACAAGTACCTCTCGTGGGTTTTTTAAATCCCAGTAATGCGATCCGTGTATAGCACGAAACTTCTAAATAAACTCTATCATTCCTCGATCTCCGCAAATTTAAAATCCCAAATAATGAGATCCGCGGATGCTTAGCCATAATCTTTTGATTATTTTGGTTAAGGGAGACGAGCTAGGGCTCAACACGCCCGGTCAAGTCGAAACATTTATTTCTACTCTCGCCGGTAGGAAAATCAAAACAAGGTGTCAAAACTTATTATTCATGTCATATATATTATTTTTTTTTTTTCATTTTTTTCATTTTTTTTTTTTTTTAATATAAAGCGGTGACAAAAATTTAAATTTTTGGTGGAAAACAGAGTTGCGTAAGTTAACAGCTCAGACGATGGTACAGGTCAAATCGAATCGAAGATTCACCCCCCCCCCCCCCCCAGACTAAAGTGAAACATTGTCCTCAATGTTTTAAGGGTAAAGATAATCCTACGTAAAATCTAAGGCCGTTTATTAAGTATGCCAAGAGATAAACGTTAGTCGATAAGATTTTGGATATGGTAAATTTCCGAAAGAGCAGCGAAGGATGAGACTCGAGTGGAGAGAACGACAAACCACGAGCACGAGAGTCCTCAAACTTCGGGGAAATTCCTGAACATTCATAAACAACCACAAAAACACGAGATATGGAAGAGGTCGCCCTCCTCAAGTCACGTTATTAAAGAAAATAGAAAATATAGAAAATGAAATGGATAAGCATGGGGTGCCTCCCACGAAGCGCTTGTTTTTGTTAACCGAGTCACATGAGCTTGACTCGATCCCCGAATTAATTCGTCCTTGGGGAGAGCAAATGAAACGGACAACCGGCAAGATAAACGGAGATGCCGGGGTCAAATACGGTATCCTCACTCCCGGTGGAGTGGAAAAGTGAAGAAATGAGGGGATAAGTAAAGAACGGATAAAACACCCAGATGATAAAAGCAAATTCAAGTTTAGAATCATGGGTGGGTTGGGTGGGTAAAATATCAAGCACAGGAACATCATGTTCAGAAATCTCGTCCACCACTTCAAAAATATCTTCATTCGTATCTGATTCAAAAACAACATCGGGTGGTTTCGCGGGCGGACGAGAAGAAAGTGAATCGAAAAGAATATCATTCTCGTCATTCTCAATACCCGGTGGTATCGAGTCATCCGCAGTAGGAAATAGATCGACATCCTCTAAAAGAGAGTTACGTAACGGATTATCGAAAATAGATATAGAGTCGATCTCAAAGATAAAACGCTCATAATCCGAAAGAGAGATATCAGCATGAATAGTGGGACTGCCACTACTCGTCTCTTCAAATCGAAAAATTTCAAGCTCGGGTAAGAAATCACTATCCATAACGGGGATAGGAGAAAAAGTCGGAGGATCTTTCAACGCCTCGATCTTAGAAATGAGAAGATTGACTTTGGATAATTTGTCACGAAGAGTTTCATCTTGAATTTCCGCATCATCATTTTCATCATTATCATCGATATCTCCACAAGAATCTTCATCACTCGTAGTATAGTCATTGTGAGAATCGGAATAACTTTCAACTTCATCAAAATCTTCATTGCTCATCGAAGGGAGAGAAGTTGACGGTTCTTCATTCAATAATTCTTCAAGGACACGAATATCTTCCTCAGGATCAAAATTAGTATCATCAACCATCGTCAGATTAGAATCATTGTTAGCAAGACAAGCTTCGATCTCGTCTAAAAAGACATCACTCCTCTCAACCGGTGTGAAAGAAGTATCAGAAACAATTTCAGAATCACCGTTAGAAATTTCCCCGGACTCACTTGGGATTGGAACGAGGTTCTCAACGCTAGACTTATTGAATTCGTCCGATTCCGTTGCCGGAATAGTATTTAGATGCTCATCCCCCATTTTTAGAGAGTCCACGGGTTCCACGGGAGAAGAGATAGAATCATTTTGCGGATTAAGATTGATCGTAATCGTGGAATCATCATCGTACATACAACACTCACAAAATTGGAATTTTCTTTCTTCGGTAAGAGGTTCTTCCATCGATTTCTCATTAGGCTCGGGAGTAGATGTATAACGATTAATCATCATTTCTTTTAACTTCTCGATCATGGATTTAAGTTCAAAAATATCATTATTAAAATCGGAAGTTTGTGGGGGTTGGTAAAAACCATGAGAATCGTAACATGAATTCGGCTCATAAAAATATTCAGACGATCCCCCACAATATTCAAAATTCGATGTATTTTGAAACGAATTATCATTGTAAAACGGATTTGGCTCATAAAAATCATTTTGAGGATAACAATCAAAGCTCGGATTGTAATCGAAAGACGTATCAGCATTCGGAGCATAGCACATACAATCGGTGTATCGACATACATCACAAAAACATCGGCCACACGACATTCCTTCTTCGGACAGTTTTCCACAAATATAACAATAAAACGAAGGTGGTGGTGGTGTATAGAAATTGGGAATGTTTGACGAATTGTTGAACGAATTTTGATCATACGTGTGAGAATTACAATTCAAACAAACGCCATCATGAATATTGTCACCACATTGGTCGCACGTACACCACACACACAACCCTCCGAAGAACGGTTCTCCATAATTTAAACAAATCGGATCCATAAGAATTAAACGTAAGAGGGTTTAAGAAAAAGAATCAAATGTTAAGAAGATAAGAAGATTATTTTTGGTTTTTACGTATCATAAAAACAAATCAAAATAAAAGTGAAAATCAAATATGAAAAAAATAAAAATATTTTTGGATTTTATATTTTAAAGAAACTTAAAATTACAATCTTTTTGGTTTTTATATACTTTGATTTTTTTTTTTTTTTTTTTTTTTTTTTTTTTTTTTTTTTTTACAAAAAACGATAACTTCTCGGGGGAAGGGTCTTCAAATCACCAACAAACGATACAAGTACGATGCTCGTGAAAGTATGTTCCCCGGGTCGTTATGTCCCAACAAAGGTAAGACGGCGATTGAGTCGGCTTGAGTCGCGTTATTGTGAAGTGAATGAATTAAAAAGATGATTTGGTTGGTTTTTGATTACACTACTAAAAGGATTTAAAACGCAGTTAAAGTAAAAAGAAACAATAAAACGACGCAAAGAAAATAAACAAATAAAACAAGCATTGGATAAAATAACTAAAGAAAAACGAGATTTAAAACGCGAAAAGAAATTAAGACGGGAAAAGAATTTAAATACAATATGTTTGCAAAGTGACGTGAATAAGTTCATCAAGTGTGGGTCAAGGATTGACGACGAATTATTTTCCTTAAACAAGACTATTTTCTCACAACGTTGGTTTATTTTGAAAATAATCCTTTAAAAAGAAAATAATTACTAGATTTGTAATTTGATTATTCTCCGGCTTTTGCCCTTCAAATAATAAATTTACAAGTCTAAATAATCATAACAATTATTAATCACGACCCCTTTTAAGTAATCCACACTTAACTCACAAACTCGTGCCACCAAGCAAACACTAAAAAAAAACTACTCGAAACTCATATTAATAAAATAAAGTTACTTGATAAAATAAAAAGACTCGATAAAACAAACAAACTAGATAAGCCAAAATAAAATTCGGCAGAGTTTCGCCTTAGCATAAAACATAAGAGAACCTCACTCGATAAACGATGAGGTAATGATTATCTAACTCGATAATCTTGGCTAACTCGCCAAAAGAAATGAAACTTGATAAAAAAAAATAAAAAGTAAAAAAAATTAAAAATAAATAAATAAATAAATAAAATAATAAAAATGTCTCAAACTCGGTAAACTACAAAAAACTCAAACTCGGTATAATAAAATTCAAACTCGAAAGTATTTGCAATTTAGTCCCTAATCTCGAAAACGTAACTCGATAACAAAAACCAAACTCGGTATGCTAGTTTCCAAACTCGAAAGTATGAAAACCTCAAACTCGATAACTGTTTTTAGGAAATGCAACTCGAAAATAATTTTTCTTGCATATAGGTCCCTAAGTGAAACATTCTAACTCGATACAAAATTTTGCACAATAACTCTAACTCGATAAAACATATATAAAATATCAAACTCGATAAACCTTAAACACAAACTCGATAATCACTAAAATCCTAACTGGATAGTTTTTAAAAAAAAATCTAACTCGATAAAATAAAATCTAACTCGATAAAATACATAACAAAATACCATTTTGATCCAAAATAAAGCATAAAAACTAATGTTTTTCTACCAAATTTATTACTAAACAATCTAGTTTAACCATAAACTTTAAATCCCACCAATAAAAACAAGATTTTAACAACTAAAAATTAAAGATTTATAGAGAGATAAAGCTAGAGAGATAAAGTAAAATAAAAAATGACTTCATAAAAATAAAACTACACTACTCCTACTACTATGAGGACCAACCCTCAACAACCCTAAGACTAACCCTAAAACTAACCAACCTCTCAAATGAGGCTTATGAGATCTATTTATAGGCTAGGGGCTACGGCTTCTCTAATCTTTGAGTTTGTTGCATAATTAGCCCCTAGACTTTTACAAAACATAAGAAAACTACTTAAAACATATTAAAACGCTACAAATGCAACTAAATACTATACGTAACGATCTTGTAACTTGGAGGAGTTGAGTTGACTTTTCTTCCAAAGTTCTTCAAAGGACCAAAGTTGACAACTTGCTGAAACTTGGAGGGCCATTATTGTAAAGGTCTTCATATTTCAACTAAGAGTCTCTTTTGTTATTCTTTGAATCTCTAAGGATTACTTTTGTCATTTTGGGCTTTTCTTGGATAAATTTCTTCCTCGGCTTCGGCTTTTTACCTTTTTCCAATCTCGTGCTCGTTTTTGTCGGTTTTGGCTTTGTTTTTGTTCATTTTTCACATATCCGTACCTGCACATACACAAATACAAAAACACGCATTCTCTTGGCATATTTAGTTAGTATTTGGTGTATTTGGTCTGTTTTAAAGCCTAAAAATGATGTGTGAATAAGCACTCATCACCTGCGCACTAAGAAAGTAAACAAACACCGTTAGGCTTATCGTGGGTTTGTCTCCCACGATTATCCTCCGGCGTGAGAGTAAGTAATCGGTTTTAGGGTTATTGTAAAGAGTTAGGGTTTGTGAATCGTACCTTTAATGAAAATTATGTCATTCTTTATATAGGCACAGAATCCTTGTAGGTTTCGTGCTCCTTATGTTTCGCACGCATGGTGCTTATCCGGTCCAAGGATCTTTATCCGTAAATAGAAGATCCTTATCTAGACCATAAATAGGTTTGTTGGGCTTGGGTCTACGTGAGCCCAATCCCTTTGATAATGCGGCCCAAGTCATTGTTATAACAGCCCACTCATGGTGGGTTTGGGCCTTAGTGATGTTTATCATTTGGGCTTGCGGCCCAAATATATACTATACGTCATCATGTCCCCCCAGTCTAGTGTGCGCGGCTCGTAGCCGCGGATGCTAGACTATAGAGAGCAACGGTAAGTGTGGCGGGAAAAGTAACCGCCCAATATTAAGGACTATGTATCTAGTCCAAAATATTCTCAAAATGCCTAGGGAAACGGGGAGTGTGTCCACGTGTATTTCGGGAAATGGGAAAAAGTGCATGTACCCGATCGTCTTCTAGCCATACGATCATGATAATGGATTCCACGTGGCTAGCATGCTAGGGTTTTTGTAACCCTATATAAACATCGCCTCCTTTGTTACTGAAAAACACACAGTAAAAACACACTTCCGCCATTTTCTAATATCTTCCAAGCGTTTTTTAAAGAGAACAACTGTTTGATTAGGTAACCGTGAATACGCGCGTTTGTTATTATTATTTTTTAGAAATGGTTCGCCAATTACATGAGTTTCCATCTGAAATGGACGAGGACGAACTGCGTCAGTTCTCCTCTGATTATTTCATTCCCCTTGACATGCATCCGGTTGTACCGGAGGTCGACGCGTGCATCGCGAATTTCCCTGAGGGAAAAATAGGGTTATATACGCGCTTCTTCGAGTATGCGAACCAGCGCGTACCCATATTCTTATTCTTGAACAATTTGCTCAACCACTACCGCCTGCACATTTCCCAGCTGCACTGTATAGGTGCGGCAAAAGTGTCAAATTTTGAAATAAACTGTCGGTTGCTTGCGGTCAACCCTACTGTTAACCTATTCCGTGCGTTTTACCGCACAACGTGGTCGCATGGATGGGTGTCCTTTTGCGAAGCGTGGTGGGCGCCTTCAGTGTTATACGGAGAAGGTGGATTCCCTTAGGGATTGGAGGGAAAATTTTTTCTGGGTAGATGATATAGTATTTCCCTCGCCTTTTGAGTTTTATACTCAAGGGACGCTGCCAAGGGATGAGCGCCCTGCGCCCGGTTCGTATAGCGTGGAGGATGCGGATATAATTTATGCCAACCGCATCCCCATTAACCCCTACCCCGAGGAGTTTTGGTTCACATGGGGCAGAGTCGCAACTATTTCCATGGTTCTGACGAGGTGCCAACCTTCATTGATGAGAGCGACCGGGGTGGGTGCTCGTCCCTTTTATTTGTTCGCTTCAATAATGTAAGTGCTCTTGTATATGTAGTTTCAATAACTAAATTGTTTTTGTTATTTGTTCATGTGTTACGCATAGATGGATTTGTTTGCCGTGGTGAAGCTTGAGAAGCCAAAGCAGGTGACGGTGGGTGTGCGTCCTCTGAGGGATAATGAGGAGCCACTTCTGGATGCTACTGCGGGACACCTAACTATGTTGGCGCAAGCTGGTCCCGAAGATTCACCTCCCATAGTGGTGCTTGTGACTCCTGTGCAGAGCGTGCCTCCTACTGGAGAGCCTTCTCACGTGGTGGAAGAGTTGCGCACTGAATCCTCCGACAGCGTGGAAGTTCTGGAGCCTGGGATTGTAGCGCAGGGTGTAAAGCGCAAGGGAGAAGCTGATGGCGCTGGTACATCCAAGAGGAGGCGCCATCTCATCACGGATGAAGAGTCATCCGCAGAAGATGACACATCCGCTACTGGCGCGGATAAGGAGATTGCAAAGGCTTCTCCCCTTCTATAAGTGATATCCATGTTTTCTCTTCCTGTTTTTTATTTTTTTTATTACTTGTCGTAATATGTACTAACCTTCTTCTTATGCTTTGTAGTGACCATGCTGCAGAGGGTGATGCGGCTTTTGTGGAAAGCATGGTCCCTCCTCAGAATGCAAACGTGGAGGAGACAGTGAAGGTGGTTGGAGAGGTGTCTGCGTAGCAGTTGTTGGGGGAGCTAGCTGCTGCTGCTGAGCGTCAAACTAAGTTGGTCGCTCAGTTGAAGACACGGTATATTGAAGAGAGCAGCAGCCTCGTACAGAAGGACGAGGAAATTGCCCTGCTTCGTGTGCAGTTAGCTGATGCGCGCGCGGAGGTAGGGTCCGTCAAGGTGCATGCAGAGAAGGTCACTGGTGAGAAATTGACCGTGATGGCTGATCTGCAGCATGCACGCGGGAAGCTGCATCAGTTCAAGGCTAGCTTGACTTGGGGGATGAGATATCTGGAGGAGAAAAAGGCTGAACAGTTCGGCCATATTGATGCCCTTCGCAAGCAAGTTGGGGATGCGCTGGTAGTGCAGGAGGAGAAGCTGCGCAGGCTGAGCATAGAATACGATGAGGAGTTATATCCTCATATGATGTCTACCATCGCTGAGCGCAGGTATGCAATGTTTCCTTACTGTATGTATTAATGTTCCTCTTTGCTTCTAATACATCCTATGTTTGCTTGTGTAGGTAGTTGATCAGTCATGGTTTGCGCCTGGCTGCGATGGGCACTTTGGAGTCCCCGGAGGTGTTAGAGACCTTTGGGAAGGTTGTTGAGTGCGCCGTGGAGCATGGTAGGGCTCAAGCTATGGAGGAGCTCCATGAGGCGAAGATGCTGACTGTGGCACTTGCTGAGGTGCCCGGCTATAAGGCAGACGCTTATGACGAGCTAGTTAAGGCTATGGAGGGGATGAAGATGTTTGAGCTTCCACACATTGCGCGGCTGGAGCGCGACCAGGATTACCCCATAAAGTTAATTATGGAGGGGTTAACCCTGGGAAGGCACATCTTGGAGGATGCGGAGGCGCAGCCAGACTTTTTCCTAAAGCCTGACGAGTCGCAGCTGCAGGTTCCAGTATTTGCGCAGCCGCGTGATATATTGAACCCATTCGTTCTTGAGAAGGAGGTTCCCCTGAAGGAAGTCTTGGAACTTCATGCGGAGAGGGCGGCCAAGAAAAAGGGTGTTAAGGGAAAAGCCATCCTATGTGGTGTAGGTGTTGCGCATATCCCCAGGTCAGATGGAGTTGCGGTCAGCGTGGCGACCGTATCGCCGAAGGATGCGTTACTTTTGAGGAAGCTCCAAGCGGCTGGGAGCTCCGCTGCCGTAGAACGTAGTCCTGAGCATCGTCATAGTGTATAGGCTTTTTATGACTTGTAAATGTATAGCGTTTGTATAAATAACAAATTATATCTTTTGTTTGCGTGTTATGGTATCCGTTCTTAAATTGTTATCCTTTGTGTAAAAAGATCAATTAAGATACTCGTTTGGAACCTATATTTAAATTAAGTGCGTGACTCAAAGATAAATCATAAGTATGAAAATAGACTTGCATTATTTTTGCAAAGACTTATTAAATGACCAAGAGTCTTGGCTCATAATTTTCTAAGCATGTACAGTGTATGTGATATTGCGCATCCTTTGTGGAATGCGCAAGGAAAACTTACCTCAACGTCTTGAAGGTAAGGCGCTTAGCAAGGATGCATGATCCAGTGTTGATGGGTTTGAAACCCTCTTACTCAATGAGTTAGTTAATAGGTTTACTCATCCTTTCTGCCGTCGTGGGTCTTAATTAGTGCATGCACGCCATGTAGGCAAAATATAAAATAACAATATTGAAACATATAAAAATGTACGCAATAAAGTAAATTGTGTTATGGAGTTAGTTAGAAACCATAACATTTTATTAATACTTGCAAGTGTTTGAAAAATAAAAAACAATTCCTAATAATGAAAAGAATGTTAAAAGACAAACATTTATTGGGCACGTACTAAAGTGCTAAGTTGTCTGTTTGTGGGCCGTAGCCTTTCCTAAAGATAGCATCTTTTGAGATTGCAGATATTCCAAGTGCGCGCCAGCTCGTGACCTTCCATAACGCGCAACCTGTATGCACCATTACCTAGTGCATCCGTGACCTCATAGGGTCCTTCCCATTTGGGTCCAAGCTTGCCAGTGTCTTCTGCGTGGCTTGCATCGTTAGCGCGGTATACAAAGTCTCTTGGCCTGAAAGAAGTGTGTTTGACCTTTGCATCATAATACTTCTTCATCTTTGCCTTAGCTTTTGCTTCACGTATAGCTGCGCATTCGCGCCTTTCTTCCAGCAAGTCCAAGTCTATGCGCCGCTCCTCGTCATTTGTTGTGACGTTTATCTCCGCTGTACGTATAGTTGGCATTCCAATTTCAGCTGGTATGACGGCTTCTGTTCCATAGACAAGAGAAAATGGTGTGTCACCGGTACTGGTTTTGATTGTGGTGCGGTGCGCCCATAAAACATGTGATAACTTGTCAACCCACTTTCCTTTGTGTCTGTCAAGGCGCGCTTTTATCCCTTCGCCTAAACTGCGATTCGCGCGTTCGACCAAGCCATTGGTTTGTGGGTGTTTCACTGAAGCAAAGTGTTGTGTGATGTTCAATTGCGCGCACCAATCTTTGAATGGGTTATCGCAGAATTGTTTCCCATTGTCTGAAATAATTTCCTCAGGTAGCCCAAAGCGACACACAATATTGTCCCACATGAAGCGTTTTACCTGGTTGCCAGTGATGCTTACCACTGCTTTTGCCTCAATCCACTTTGTAAAGTAGTCTATGGCTACTATGAGGAATTTCAGCCCTCCCGCTGCAACTGGGAAGGGGCCTGCGATGTCAATGCCCCATTTATAAAATGGCCGTGGTGAGGTGATGGGGGTTAACTCTTGTTGTGGTTGGCGCGGAATTGGCCTGTGTACTTGGCAATTATTGCATTTTTTTATCATATCTCGCGCGTCGCGGTGCATAGTAGGCCAATAATATCCTGATCGCAAGGCGCGCGCCACCACGGACCGTGGTCCCGAGTGCATGCTACATGATCCAGCGTGAATTTCTCGGAGTACATAATCTGCTTGAAGAGGTCCAACACATCGGAGCCAAGGTTGTAGGAATGAACGTCGATATAGGATGCCATCTCGTAGTTCAAATCTCTGCGCTGTACGCCGCACTCTTCGAGCGTCCTTTTGATCTTGTGGTAAGATTCCTTTGCTAATAAATTCGATGATAGGTGTCATCCACGTGGGATCCTGTTCTTCTATCACCGTGGATACTTCCATCTCCAAGACTGATTTATTTTTTAAAGTTTCTACCAATACCTGTTGATCAGTGCTAAACAGTCAGATAATATTGTCCAAGTTAAATGGTCAACAAGTCAAAAACAGCTTAGACTAATGCTCCGCGGAGTACAATGTATCCTCGGGTCGTTAATCCCAACGAGGTGTGAAATCTGTAATAAAACGGAATTTGGGATCGGGTGATTATGAACAGGAATAGGTGAGAATGTTTTATACTACTAATTTATACAATGTAACAGTTTAAACAATATACTTAAACAGTTACGTGAACTAAAAACGTTTACAAATTAAAAACTTACGTCTATGTACGGGGAAAAATGTGAGTTTTAATGAAAATTAAACTACAGGGGGTAAAAATGAAAATTCTACAAACTTAAACTTAAAAGAAAATTTAATTTAAAAAGAAAATTATTTTTTTAGATTATTTTATTATTTGATATTAATTATTTAAATAAAAACTATTTTAACTATTTAATTAAAACTAATTAACTTAAAAACTTAACAATACAAATTTAAACTAGAAAATTGTAAATTAATTTCTAAAAATCTAAAATGACTTAAAATAAGTTTAAAAATTAAAAATATGTATTTTTGTCTTTTTGTGGATTTTTTATTAATTAATTACTAATAATATTACTTAAACTATTTAAACTATTTTAAATTACTAATTATACTAAAAATGACTTAGAAAATTTAATAAAAATTTATAAATCTAATTAACCATCACAGGAATCCTAAAAAATTATAAAATTATTTTTACAATTCATTTTTAAGCTATTTCTTAATAAATTGCTTAATTACTAATTAAAAGCTAGATATAATAATTTAAATCTAAAAATTATAAAATTAAAATTGAAAATTGAAACAATAATTTTTACAGAAACTTAATAACTTATAA
Source organism: Artemisia argyi (assembly GCA_030686995.1). Taxonomy (NCBI): domain Eukaryota; kingdom Viridiplantae; phylum Streptophyta; class Magnoliopsida; order Asterales; family Asteraceae; genus Artemisia; species Artemisia argyi. The sequence goes on from CM060678.1 coordinate 31,651,104, forward strand.
AAGTTAGAAAAATTATAAAAAGTTATCTGGGATAAAAATTAAATACTAGAACTAATTTATTTTTGACTTTTTAATTTAAACTAATTTAATTAAAATTAAATCTAAAAATTATTAAGTTAACAGTAAAAAATATGAAAAATTTATGGAAAGTATATTAAGTACTAAATAAGCTAGGAAAAATAAAATTGTTGCAACAGCTTATCCAAATAAGTTGGAATAAGCTAAACAGATTGAAATAAGCTAAATGGGCCAAAACTACTATAAATGAAGAGGGAATGAAAGGTATAACGGAACTGGTGCCCCAGAGCAGATGGAAGGGGGTGTTGTGTTATGCATGTATACTATCCTAGAGGTCCCAGGTTTGAACCCCACTTTTTGCAAATTTACTATTTATTTTATTTTTTAATTTTTCTTTTTACAAACCTATGAAACAAGCAAAAATAAGAAACTTTAATAAAGGAAAACTTTTTAGAAAAGCCAAATAAGCTTTGTAAGAGCTTATTTCCTCAACAAAAGGCTTAAATAAGCCAAAACTTGTTTTTTTAAAGCAATAAGCTGTAATTAAGCTATAATAAGCTAAATAAGATGTAATTATATGAGATGTACCTAGATTAAGCTAAAACTACCAAATAAGCAAAATGAATAAGCTGGAAACCATGATAAGCACTTTTGCCAAATATCTCAGGCCAAACAGGCCAAAATTGAGAACCTTTGGTCCCCTGTGGGGTCCACTAGGGGGTTCAAAAGTCCAAAACCAAGAGTGAACCTTCAAGTTGGACTGTTGGTCTGTCAATTGGTCTAATAAGCTCTCCAATAAGCTCACTAATAAGCTCAGGATGAGCTTTGGAAATAAGCTCTAAAACCTGAGTTCTCAGTATGCAAAGGTGGTATAGGCCAATAAGCAAGACCCTGTGGGGTCCACACAGAAGGTCAGGGGTCCAAAATAGAACTTGATATGATAAGTTGGCCAAGAAAGCTTCCCAATAAGCCAATAAGTGATGCGTGGGAATCGCAACAGGCTTTACCTCTCGAGAGATCTCGAGAAGCTTACAACCCCCACCAGGCAGTGTACCTGATCGTTGTAGTATAGTATAGTGACAAGTACCGGGGGATTGATCGTTCAGCTTAGGAATAGTGTCGCTAGGATTAGAAAACCTAATTACTAGTTCTAAAGATGAGGGATGATTATTTTTGTATTTTTTTATGTTTTTTAGAAAGCAAGTAAAATCTCGGGTTTTGGAAGAGTGGGCGGAATTAGTTGCTATTCAACTAACCCAAAACTAAGATGCAATCAAAATAAAATACTAAAAATGAAATTAAACTAATTTATACTAAGGTTGTGAGCAGTAATTGGAGAAATTGTGTTTACTTAGACTTCACTACTCCCTAGATATCTTTTACACGTTAATTACTTGTTATAATTGTATGGATGACGGATTGTATTCCTTAATACCATTCATGGGGTGGCATACATAACTCCCCAATTCTATGAGCTCTTATCTCCTCCTACACCATGACCCAGCACAACTATAGGGATTGTAAACAGTGGCTCATGCATTAAATACAACCAATAAAGACCTAGTACGCCTCGGTTCATGTTTCTTAAGACGTTCAAGCATGTTACCATTTGGAGATCTGCCAGTTTTCTTAAGCCTAACATATAAAATCATTCATCCAAAACAAGAATAGACAAGTAATCAACACATAATCAATATCTAGGTTTCATTAGATCTAAGCAAACACAAAAGAGATCTAGCCTAGCATAATGGAATTGAGACAAGAACAAGATATAGACAACCAACACATAGACATATTGATTGAATTAGAAGAACACTTATCTCAATTACAATGCAAGGTATCAAGGGTTTGGAACCCTTGAAAAACCTGTAAAAGTTGCACCAAATTCGTCTTTAGGGTTTCACCAAAACTTCTCTCTTTTTTTTTAATGAAAAAACTAGAAAACTATATATAGGAAAACTGGGGTGACGGCGTCAAGAGCAAGGGTGTGACGCCGTCATCTCGCCGCCAAATACTTCCTCGGACGGCCTTGATCTACTTATGACGGCCTATGTGACGCCGTCACCAACCACGGTATTTTATTCTTGGGACTTTGACGCCGTCAAGAGCAACTCTTGACGCCTTCATGCACTGTTCCCAGCATAGAAATTTGAGACTTTGCCGTTTTCTTCAATTTTATGCTCCAAAAACGTCCGAAATGGCTTCTTTTCCAGAATTCACTCTCCAAGTACCTAAAATCACAAAAGGAACGATTTAGGGCAATATTTGATCAAATAAAGTCGAATTCGGGCTTAAATGACCCCCTAAAAACGGATCATTTTTCGCCTCATCATATACCCTTACACTTGAGATTTGCTTGTCCTCAAGCAAATGCGCTTTTATTCTACTCAAAAGACAAGTTAGAGGTCATTTAACACTAATATAAAAGTAATTACAACAAATAATCGTTCCACTAAAGACCAATAGACAAGCACGGAGGTCATACACAAGCACCTCACAAATAGTGTTTAGATACTCACATCTCTCGGGTGTAATAAAGTAATATAACATTATGGAAATGGAAGATATCTCTCACTACCTGTCATAGTAAAATAGATTACCATAGGCTTGGGAAATGATCAAAACCTCCACCACATGGCGTAAGCACCTAGGATAAACTATCAAAGAGGTCTTTTAAAGGGTTGTAACGTTAGGTATAGGGATATGAATTACACGGTTTTGTTGGATAAAGGAAGTTTTACTGGTGGCGAGTTAACAATCTTGGTTAATTACATGTACAAGATGGCGTTGCTAAGCCAAGACTAGACTCGACTTAAGCTAATAAATGAAAAATAACTAAAACATAAAATGAACATAGAATGAAAAGGGATGGTAGTCCGTATGTTTTTTTTTTTCTTTTTTTTTTTTTTTTTTTTTTTTTTTTTTTACACTCTTACCTTACCATCCAAAATAATACATCATAGGGAATGAACGTTCCCCTTACACTTGAATCTTTACATACTTTACAATTAACTAATCTAATGACTCGAATTAAGAAAATCAAAACACTTGGAGCACTTTTAAGATTAACGTACATATGGGGGTAATAATATTATGTTCTTCCCCATTACTCCATAAAATAAGTACTTTACCCATGAGTCCCAATCGTCCCAAAACAATATGTACAAGGATATGACTCGACTTAGCAACCATGTAATCAATTAGATAGTTAACTTAGGGTTTAACAAATAACAATAATGCACTAAAAATGAGCGCATACACGGAAGGCTAAGGCGATTTGGGTGTACATTTAAGTGGGGTGTAACAAATTCTTCCTTTAAGTAAGATGCTTAAAGTTAGAAAGGAAAAGATAGGCTCGGAGGGGTGTACTAGGGGTATCGTGTACTAAAAATGAGTACAACGCTAAGGGTGTGGGAAAAATTAGTTGACTTAACTAGCCAAGTAATATGACTTAAATGGTCAAGTAATTATGATACGGGTTTAACACAAGGGTGATCCTAATGCCTCTTATCATGTAGTAAATCCTACCACACGAATGTAGTCTCACTAGCGGTCTCGGGATGCATCACTAACGCAAGTTCTAGAATCTAAATGCTACCGGTACACTCATAAGCACTAATAATGAATGCTTTTCCTATCAAATCTAAAGGCGAACCTCACATTTTTGGGTGGAAAATTTTTCTGAATATACGGTTATGTGCTAGTCATACAACCTCCTATCCATGAGACGCTTGCTATGGCTAAAGTTTCACTCCTAAATGTTGTAAAAAAAATTTAAATTTGGCGCTAAAATTACACTAACAAGTATTTCTCATAGTTTTATTACACATCTACTATCAAACAAAACAAACTCAAGCAAAAGTGCATATGTAAGATATCATCTTTTTACCCTCCCCTTACACTTAAGATGAACATTGTCCCCAATGTTCAAGTAAAGAATGTAAAAGTGAAAAAGTAAAGAGAATGAAATCAAATACTCCCCTGATTCGCTCGGTATGGATTATAGGTTGGCCAGGTTAGATCTTCCTCCAAGAAAATGAACAATCAAAGCTTCCCTTCTAGAATATAAATCATCTTCTTGTCATACATATCCTGTAAATCCTGAGAAAACAAACTAAAACCCAAAGCATCAACCCGAACAAAAATAACTCACAACTAGATGTAATTCCAGACTTAGGAATAGAAACAAAACAATTTTAATGCTTGTGGAATGAATGTTTGCAGATTTCCTGGAGTTTATAAAACTAAAGAATCAACAAAAACTTTAAGACTCCGGTATAAACAAAACTAGCAAAATTTCCAGAATTTTACACATGACGCCGTCAAGAGTAAACTCGTGACGCCGTCAGAAGTGACCTGCAGAAATTCTTATGTTAAGTTTCCGGAAAATTTCTGGAAAAACTTCGTCCTACTTCCTGGAAAATCCTACAAAACATCATTACGACTCGATACAAGCATTTGACTCTAACAAGTACTAATACACATGTCCATTTAATATTGTTGTGGTTCATGCTCAATTTCGTTCTTATAAACAAATTTGGATCTCTCTTACACTTATCTTTTGCAAAATACCTTTATATGCAATTAAGACGAAGTTAAAAACAAAATAAAGCATTTTCACAATTTACTTTGAAACATGAGCCACAAACAATAAAAATAAAACATGCATACGGAAACAAATAAAATCAAACAAACAAACAAACAAATAAAAACACACAAAACATGGGTTGCCTCCCAAGAAGCGCTTGTTTTTGTTCGAGTCACGAGCCTGACTCTACCCTTATTTAATGGAAATAGGGGAGGTTCTCCCTACACTTAGGATTAAGTGTGGGTGAAAGTAGCGATACACACCCTTAGGGTGTGAATATGCCATGTGAGGTGAAGGGGGTGAGTGAATGGCTTCCTTCATCCTAAAACTACCCGGATAATATTGGTTGATGGGTGGATCGGTTCCTCTTTTGTCTCCTAGAAATATATCTAAGGATGGAAAGGTGTGTAAATATTGAGGTTCCGGTTCATCAACACTAGGAAATTCCCTAGAACTAGGAGTAAGGTTATCACTACAAGTGTTCAAACCTATATCCTCAAGTGGTGCCTGGTCCAAGGGTTCTACCTCCATAGGAATTCCTAAAGTTTCTTCTACTTCTTCCGGGTAAGTCACGGGCGGTGCGTGTGCCTCAAATGATGGTAGGACTTGTGGGGTACTTTGTGGGCTTGGATTATCCACCTCATCCTCCATTGTACCTAGATTACCTATGTGTTTGTTTTGTACTATGGCTTTAGGTGACATCCACACAGGTATCCCTGAGTAATCATCCCCAGACAAACTTCCTGTTTGCTCCTTCAAACTTGTTTTTGATTGATTTGTGATGTTGTTTGTTGGGTTGTCTACTCTATAATAATATTGGGCACAGTCTTCTATGGTATCCCATGCTTCTTCAGCACTTAATTCCCTAGGGCCCCCATTGGCAAAATCATCAATGCACATTTGGTCACATCGGCTGACACGATAGTAAAAGGTTTGGGTTAGGGATGCTAAAGAGAAACTATGATGAGGGAATTTTCGAAGTAAAATTTTAAAACGAGTCCATGCATCATATATGGGTTCATCTCGATATTGTTTGAAATTCGAGATGTCAATAGGGTAGAATGGCCTTTGTGGTTGGTGGTATGGTGGATTCGCGTACTCCATAATGGTGAACGGAAGAGTCAATGGAAATTACGAACAAACACACAAAGAAAAAGATAGACTAAAGAAAACCTAAAAATAAAAAATAAAATCTTACTAGAAAGGAATCTAGCAAGTAGACCTAATAAAAAGAAATCCTAACCTAGACAATAACTATTCCCCGGGCTGCGGTGCCAAAAACTTGATGCGTGGGAATCGCAACAGGCTTTACCTCTCGAGGGATCTCGAGAAGCTTACAACCCCCACCAGGCAGTGTACCTGATCGTTGTAGTATAGTATAGTGACAAGTACCGGGGGATTGATCGTTCAGCTTAGGAATAGTGTCGCTAGGATTAGAAAACCTAATTACTAGTTCTAAAGATGAGGGATGATTATTTTTGTATTTTTTTATGTTTTTTAGAAAGCAAGTAAAATCTCGGGTTTTGGAAGAGTGGGCGGAATTAGTTGCTATTCAACTAACCCAAAACTAAGATGCAATCAAAATAAAATACTAAAAATGAAATTAAACTAATTTATACTAAGGTTGTGAGCAGTAATTGGAGAAATTGTGTTTACTTAGACTTCACTACTCCCTAGATATCTTTTACACGTTAATTACTTGTTATAATTGTATGGATGACGGATTGTATTCCTTAATACCATTCATGGGGTGGCATACATAACTCCCCAATTCTATGAGCTCTTATCTCCTCCTACACCATGACCCAGCACAACTATAGGGATTGTAAACAGTGGCTCATGCATTAAATACAACCAATAAAGACCTAGTACGCCTCGGTTTATGTTTCTTAAGACGTTCAAGCATGTTACCATTTGGAGATCTGCCAGTTTTCTTAAGCCTAACATATAAAATCATTCATCCAAAACAAGAATAGACAAGTAATCAACACATAATCAATATCTAGGTTTCATTATATCTAAGCAAACACAAAAGAGATCTAGCCTAGCATAATGGAATTGAGACAAGAACAAGATATAGACAACCAACACATAGACATATTGATTGAATTAGAAGAACACTTATCTCAATTACAATGCAAGGTATCAAGGGTTTGGAACCCTTGAAAAACCTGTAAAAGTTGCACCAAATTCGTCTTAAGGGTTTCACCAAAACTTCTCTTTTTTTTTTAATGAAAAAACTAGAAAACTATATATAGGAAAACTGGGGTGACGGCGTCAAGAGCAAGGGTGTGACGCCGTCATCTCGCCGCCAAATACTTCTTCGGACGGCCTTGATCTACTTATGACGGCCTATGTGACGCCGTCACCAACCACGGTATTTTATTCTTGGGACTCTGACGCCGTCAAGAGCAACTCTTGATGCCTTCATGCACTGTTCCCAGCATAGAAATTTGAAACTTTGCCGTTTTCTTCACTTTTATGCTCCAAAAACGTCCGAAATGGCTTCTTTTCCAGAATTCACTCTCCAAGTACCTAAAATCACAAAAGGAACGATTTAGGGCAATATTTGATCAAATAAAGTCGAATTCGGGCTTAAATGACCCCCTAAAAATGGATCATTTTTCGCCTCATCAATAAGCAGAGCTTATGGCTTATTAATAAGCTATTGGTGGTCTTGTGAAATTGGGTCTCAATACTGATTCACTCAGTATGTATTATGAAATGGGACAAGATGCAAGGTCCAATAAGCTAGGGGAAAAGATTTCAAGGACAAATTAAGCAGTCCTCCAATAAGCCAGACTGAAGGGCTTCTTAAAAAGCCAAGGTCCAAAGTGTGGGTCCCACAGGTGAGCCTAGGAGAGGCATATGAGATATGATCTCAAACCTGTGCACAGGGCACTTTCTATCCCTGCAGGCTTTTTCAAGCAATCATAAAAGCCACACTAAAATTCATAAAAATAATCCATACATGGATTTGGAGATTTAAGCCAGTATACTATGAGTTGTAAAAAACTTGAGGTCTGAATTGCAATACAAAAATCAAAACAATTCCTAGAATTATTGGATTTCTGCCAAGAAGAACAATTTTGACTTTTTGAAATTAAACCTTAAGTTGACTTATATGACTTTCTACTCAATCCTACTGCTTATATATGTTATATTAAGCTTATTAAAAGTTAAATTAAGCTATAATAACAAGTTTTACACTAGTATGGTGAATTTGGACTTATAAATTCCAACAGCTATCAAATAAGTAGTCCAAGATGTTCATTTTGACTTTTTTTCTAAAACAACACTAGTATTTATGATATAAATAACCTACTATAACCTAATATGACATGTATCAACTAAAAACAACAACCAAATCTCACTGGAACTTAGTGAGATACCTTGAACCAAACACACCTTTAAGTAACTGTTTTAAAGATTTTCAAAGTAACTAGATTATATAAACTTCAATACTGATTTTTAAGAACATAAGGTGACTTAGTAAACTGAAATGAACCTATAAATACCCAAGTTAACAACAAAACACATCTAATTTAGATTATAAAAAAATGACGGTGAAAATGTGAAACTAAGCAACTATAAAAACTAATGAACAAACAATAGCTTTTAAGTTGTGTTATAACTAATAAACACTAAACAAGCCAAGAAAAACATAAATGAATAGATGGTAAGCTATGATACAATGAAAAACAAAAATTGTGAGAAATGGCTTACAACTTGAGTCCTAGCTGAGAGACACAGAACCAATAACCATAATCCTAAGCCTAAGAACCAAGAACCATAATCCTAAGCCTCCCATGAGGTACTACAACCCAGGGCAATCCTGTATAAACCCTGCTCCATCTTCTTTGATCTTTTCTTTGAATTTTTTTATTTTTATTTTATTTATCTTTATATTTTTTTGTATATTTTTCTGTTTTAGTAAGATTAATGATTTTACTATTCTAATAGTTTAAACTAGTTGGTATAAGGACTTATATGAGATTATAAGCCTTATAACAACATATATAACAACTGTTTAAATTAAATATGAAAATTGGAAATTTTAAAATTTCAAATACTACAAATAAACATGAAACTGAGATTAAAGCTTGAAATAAGTTTATTACAACTCTGAATCACTAATACAAGGTTTAAAAACTTGAAATGGAACTGTAATTAATAAACTAAAAATTTAACGACATACATTAAAATTAAACTTAAAACTAACTATCTAATCCTTCTTCTTCTTGCTCCTTTTATAGCCTTCATGTGTTCCAGGTGTCTTAAGAAGCAAATCCCACCACATTTCAGCTTGATACGTGTCTAATTTCATCACAGGCGTTCAAAAAGCATTTTGGCGCCAAAATATCAAGGGGTAAGTTGCAGCCGTTTTCTAAGCATTTAATGCTACTGATATGACTTGTGATGGTGGAGGGGACAAAATGGAGTGTAAGGGGTGGTGGTGGTGTAAGATAACAGGTGTAGGGTGGTTACATGTTGTAGGTATGATAGGTGTCCTCTGATTGAGTCTAAACCACCTAACTTAAATTGACCAAGGTGATGGTCAACCAAGTCAAATAGCTTAAACCAATGCTCCGCGGAATATAGTGGTTTCCCCGGGTCGTTATGTCCCGACGAGGTGTGAATTGTTAACAAACGGTTTCGTGATCGGGTGAATTTGGATGGAAAAAGGGTTTGTGAATGATTGAACTATGGAATCTACAATGAGAATAGCTTAAATAAGCTATATAAACAAGACGGGAAAGTTTGAAAACCCAGAAACATTTAAATCCTAAAACGCGTACGTTTACATTTGAATAAAACGTAAACGCACAAAATAAAAAGTGAAAACGGAAATCTGAAAACACCCAGGGGGTGAAAATGACTTTTTTACAAACTAAAAGGTAAAAGAAAATTTTTAGAAAATTAAAATAAATTTTAACCCTAATTAATTATTTAATATTAATTAAATACTAATTATTACTAATTATTAATATTTAAAATACTTAAATATAATTTAATACTAATTAAATTCTAGAAAAATGCAAATAAAATTTCTAAAATTATAAAATAACTAAAAATGAGTTTTAAAAATAAAAATAAGTGTTTTTGTCTTTTTGTGGATTTTCTATTAAGTAATTACTAATTAATTATTAATTACCTAATTAACTATTTTAAATTAAGAAAAATACTAAATGAACAGTAAAAATTCTAAGAAAATTTCTAAAATTACTTTATAACATATAAAAGCTATAAAAAATATAAAAACTAGGTTTTACTTAATAAAAACTAATTATGCTACTTTAAACTAATTATTAATTAATTATAAATAAAACTAAGATTAAATCTAATAAATACTTAATGACAAAATAAAAATCTGAAAAAATTATTATAACTACTTTAATATATGAGGAATTTAATAAAAATATAAAAAAGCTAAGTACTTAATAAAAATATAAAAATGAAAAATAAAATTAAATAGAAACTATCACTTAAAATTACTTTTGATTTTCTGGATTTTCTTTTTGGAAATTTGATTTACAGCTAAAAATGAAATACTTTTACAAAAACAAACTTTTTAGAACTTAAAAATAAGCACTATGGAAGGTAATAAGCAAAACAGTTGACTTTTGTTGACTGTGGAGGCTTTTTAGCTCAAATGGTGAGGTGTGGGGTCCACAATGGTTGATTTTGGTTTCTCTGAGTATGATGGACAATAATAAGCAAGTATCACACACAAATGTGGCCTGAATAAGCCAAAAAGCTCAAATAAGCACTTTGCTTAATGGTAACTGATGCAGTTTTGGGACAAGGTTTAGGGGCCAAATTAGGTGGGTCCCACAGGTCTAAGGGTCAAAGCAATGGTCAAAAGTCCAAGCCTACCAGGAGGGGGGTTGATGGGAACCTAAATCAAGGGTCTTGGACCACTGTAGTGGCCACAAACCACCACAAAAGGTGGTGTTGTGCAGCTGAGCTGCTGAGAGCAGAGCAGGGGTGTTGCCCTGCAGCCTACTTCAAGGGGCTGTGGGGCCCACTAAAAAATTTGTAAAATTAAAATGATACTGGGATTTCAAAGACAAGGTGGTAGACTACCAATCCTAAGAATTTCAAAAGCTAAATCCAAGTCCTAAAATCTAAACAATTCTTGCTATTTTGAAGAAAAACTAACAGCTACTACTTTGACTTTATGATGAAACTTGAAAAATTGACTTTTATGAGTTTCTAATGGATTTTTATGATTAAGTAAGTTGTATTAGACTCCTATGGAACTGAAATAGGTTTGCTAAACTACTTATACAACAAAGGTCATGGTGAGCACATCCAATCCTTACACAGTCAATCACACAATTGAGATTGAAAGTCTTTTTGACTTTTGATGGTGAGGGACTGGTTTCAAAGCTGGATTTTGCCTTTACTAAACTAATGAGAAATGTTAACACAGAAAGAATTCCACAACAAAATCAAAAGCTCAGTGAACTGTCTAGTGCCAAACACTCCCTTGCAGACAAAAATCTAAGACTATTAACTACACAAGGCTGATTCAGGTACTGAGATGGATCTCAAAGGTAAGAGCTTAATCTCTTATGAGCTTTTAAACATAAAACATCCATAATAACATGAAGCAGAGGAATCATGAACATGTCATATGATGAGAAAATTAGCATATTGAGTGACTGAGAATAATACTGAGCAAGTAAGGTTACTAGAACAACATATTAACTACAGACACTTAATAAACTTAAATCAATCTAAATAAGCAAACTTTGACCATGTGAACAGTAAAGAGTAAATATTTTTAACAACAGGTACTCACAAAGATTCTCAATGGAAGATCAATGCACCAAGCACAAAACCTTTTCCTAATGCCTCCCTTGAGGTACTAGAACCCTGGTATTCCAACTTCCATCACACTTCCATTGCTGCTTCTTCTTCCATTGTTTTGAACGTTCTATAAATTTATTTAGGTTTCTTTTGGTACATAGGTGCAACTAACTGACTTGCTTCCAAACTTTTACAAAACTTATAATTAAGCTCCAGTGAGCATAAACTAACAAGAAACAACACCTTCAAACACCACAGAAGCAATATTGAACTTTTACTTGAAAACACAAATTTTGGATTTTTAAAAGAAATACTGAAATTAAGATTGATATAAGTTCCAAATACACAAAATAAACTTAATACAACAAAATTTGATGATAAATTACAAATGGAAACCAATTTTACACTAACACGACATTACAATTATTTTGCTAAAAAAAACTACTCCTAGCTTCCCTGTTTCTCTCTTCATTTTATGTCCCTTCTTGAGCTTGTGGGACCCACTGGAGTGTTTCCCATCAAAAAAATAGAACCATTGGATGATGAAACTTGATCTTGGCCGTTGGAGAGTTTTGGCGCCAAAATCAAATTTGGCGTTTTCTTTGAAGATAATTGATGCCAGTGGGTGTTTTGGAAGCTTATGTTTGTTTGAGGTGCAAGGGGGGGGGGAGGTGGAGTATGCAGGTGGTGAAGGGTAGGGGGTGATGATGGTGTTTGCTTGGAGTGTAGCAGGCGTAGGGTGAGGTGGAAGGGATGGTCAACGCGGTCAAAGAGGGGAGGATTATTTAAAACGGTTTAAAGGTTTTGGGTGGGCTAAAGTGAGGATGGGCCTGGGGAGTGTGTTACTGGATCAGACCATGGTGTTGGGTTTGTTATTTGGTTAACAAAATTAAGGGGTCCGGTTGGTTTTAATTTTAAGATAATCACAAGGACCAAAAATGTAACAAGCTGAAAGTTGAGGGGTGTGAGCTGCAATTGTTCCAAAAATTATTCCTAGGGTTTTTCTTGCCAAGTGTGAATAGTACAAGGATAGTATTTGATATTTTTCCATTTTTGATTTCCCAAGGACTATTTCTGCCAAATTTGAAACTTTAAGGACCAATTTTGTAAATTCCTCAAACTTTTCATCCAGGGACCTATTTTGATAACTTTTGATTTCCCAAGGTCCAAGAATGATTTTTCTTTCAAAAATATCCCACCAGGGACCAAATTTGCCAAATACTGAAATTCCAGGGACCATTTATGTCAATTTTAGATTTTAAGGGGTAAAAGTGTAATTTTCTCAAACTTTATCACCCAAGGACTTATTTTGATAATTTTTGACTTTTTTTTGCCTTGGGTTGACTTTTCTTTCATTTTAAACTTCCAGGGACTAGTTTTGCCAAATTTTGAAACTTGAGGGACTGAAACTGCCAATTGTGCAAACTTTGTTCATTTTTTATTTGTTCTTAAACATTTTGCATCTAAAACATATAAAACACACTTTTGGGATAAATTGTGTATTTTGATACGTTTTTGGGTGTTTTTGGATGTTTTGGCAGTCCAGATACGGTAAAAATGATGAGTGTTTGAGCACTCATCATCCTCCCCTGGTGCAAAACCAGGGAGTGGGTTTGTTTGAGAAGGTGACAGGTGGGTATTTGAGGTGGAAAGTTGAGGCAAGTGGTGAAGGTTGAAGGTAGTAGCAGGTGAAGCAGGAGAAAGGTGGGAAGGTTGAAGAAGGGTGGATGGTCAACGCGAGTCAACGAGGTCAAAGGTTTAACCCCGTTTTATTATAAAAGGGATGGGATGGGCCTTTTGTGTTTTGGGCTTTGGGAATAACAGGCCAGGACCAGGCTTTGGTTGTTTTGTATTTGGATTTTGGAATTGGATTTTTGGTTTTGTAATAATATTAAGCCCAAGGACTTATATTGTAAAATCTGATTTCCAGGGACCACACTTGTAACTTTTCTAAAGTTTATTAAAAAGGACCTTTCTTGCCATGTGTAAATATTATAAGGACCTTTTTGATATTTTTCCAAATTAAAAACAACCGGGGACCATTTTTGCTAATTTTCAAAGTGTAGGGACCTTTTTATAAATTCCTTGAATTTATCATCTAGGGGTCAAACTTGTCAACTTGTGAATTACCAAGGACCCTTTAATGATAAAATTCCATTTTTAAACACTGGGGGTATTTTCTGCCAACTTTGAAAGCTTGAGGGACTTGTTTTGCAAATTCCTTGATATTTTGAACTTTCAAAGGTAAAAAGTGTTATTCCATGATTCCTGAGGGATTGTTTTTGACTTTTCTTTAAAATAATTTTCCCAGAGACCATTTCTGACATTTCTTGAAAGTTCAGGGACTGATTTTGACAATTTGGTAAACTTTGCCCGTTTTCCTCTGTTTTCAGTTCTTTTATGCCTGAAACATATAAAAACACCATTCAAGGATATTTGTAGTATTTTGTGGTGTTTCTGAGTGTTTTTAAATGTTTTTATTGTTCAGATGGGACATAAATGATGAGTTTTTAGAGACTCGTCACCTGTTTTGATAGGTGCGCAAAGCTTGTAGATGCGATCTTGCTAAGCGCATCAGCTTTCCTGTTGTCTCCTCTAGGTACTTGTTTGATTGTGAACCTATTAAAGCTCTAAATTAAAGCCTTTGTTTTTTCAAGGTATTGGATCATATGTTCATCCTTGGCTTCATATTCACCTAACACATGGTTAGCTACTAGCCTGGAATCCACATTTGCCTCTAGGTTGCGTACACCCATTTGAATTGCAATACGCAGTCCAGCGAGTAGGGCTTCGTGTTCTGCCTCATTGTTTGTGGCTGTGAATTCAAACGTAGTGCGTAGGTGAACTCCATTCCCTCTGGATTGATGAGGATAAGGCCTGTGCCTGATCCATCCACGCATGAGGATCCGTCTGTGAATAGAATCCATGGTTCTTGTAACTCTGTCTTGCTTGTTGAAGTTGGAGTATCGGTATCTGGCTTTTCGACAATAAAGTCAGCTAATATCTGCCCCTTGATTGTAGTGCGTGGTCTATACGAGATGTTATACTCGCTCAACAACACACTCCATTTTTGTAGCCGTCCTGATGCGTCATGTTTAGAGATAACTTGTTTGATGGGCTGGTCTGTGATTACAGCTATTGGGTGGTCCTGAAAGTATCTGCGCAGTCTTTTAGCTGCGAATACTAGAGCTAAGACCAACTTTTCCATGGCGCTGTAGTTAGTCTCTGTCTTTTTCAATGCCTTGCTTACAAAGTATATGGGTGTTTGGACGGAGTTCCTATCTGTCAATAGTACTGCGCTGACTGCTCCATGGGTTGCAGATAAGTACATGATCAACTCTTCCCCTGGTCGTGGTGCGACAAGTTTGGGAAGTGATGCCAGATGTTGTTTTAGTTGTTGGAAGGCTTCCTCTGCTTCCTCAGTCCAATGAAAGTCTCCCTTTTTTGTGCACTTCGTGAGTTTTTTAAAAAGAGGGAGCGACTTGTCTGCTGACTTAGATAAGAAACGGTTTAGCCCAGCTAGCTTTTCATTTAATGACTGGACTTCTTTCAGTGTGCGCGGTGAGGGGAGATCAATAACAACTTTTGTTTATTCTGGGCAAGGCTTGATACCATCAGGTTCTATTAGATACCCAAGAAACATGCCTTCTGTCGCGCAAAAGGTGCACTTCTTAGGATTTAACTTCATGTTTATTTTTTCCAATGTTTTGAACGTTTCCTCGATGTCGCGCACCAATTCCTCCTCTGTGTGACTCTTGATGACAAGGTCGTCAACGTAGACTTCCAAGTTGCGACCTACTTGTTTTTCAAAAGCCATATCCACCAATCGCTGGTATGTTGCGCCCGCGTTCTTTAGACCAAAAGGCATTTTTGTGTAGCAATAGACCCCTTGACTTGTGTGGGAGGCTATTTTTTCTTCATCCTCCACTGCCATCTGAATTTGATGGTACCCCTTGTATGCGTCTAGGAAGCATTTAAAGGGATATCCGCACAGGGATTCTACCTTCCAGTCTATTTCTAGCAGTGGGTAGCAGTCCTGTGGACATGCCTTATTGAGGTCCGTGAAGTCAACGCACACCCTCCAACTGCCATCACTCTTCTTTACCATCACTGGGTTAGAGAGCCAGTCGTGATAGTATACTTCGCGCATAATGCCTGCGTCTACAAGTTTATGTACTTCTTCCAGGATGGCTTTTGCGCGATCTGGGGCCTGGCCGCGCTTCTTCTGTCGTATTGGGGGATATCCTTGTCGGATTTGTAGCTTGTGCTCCGTAATAGAGCGCGGCACTCCGGTCATGTGCTTTGGTTCCCACGCAAAGATACTCAGGTTCTTTTGCAAGAGTGCGCACACAGCTGCTTTACCTTTGTCAGATAAAGATCCTCCAATCGATATTTGTTGATCTGGGTAATCATGATGAATAGCGACCTTTAAGTTTGGTATTTTTGTTGCGCGCTGTTCTGGAATATGCTCCACCTCACTGGTTACTGCGTTGCATTCTTTAGGTGGCACTGTGGTATTGTAGAGGGTGACAATCCCTCCTTCTATTGGAAATTTGAGCATCCCGTATGCTGTGGACTGTACAGCGCGCATGGATGATATTCCAGGTCTCCCAATGATGTCGTTGTACGGTGAAGGAGACTTGATTATCATGAAGTTTATCCACGTTGCTGTAGTGTGTTGTTCATCGCCCACAACTACAAGTAAGCGTAATTGCCCCATAGGCCATATCTTTTCTCCTGTGAAACCAGTCAGCGACGTCGTGGCTGGTATCAACTGACTTTGTATTTCAGGTCGTAGCCTTTTAAAGCAATGTTCATATAGAATATCTGCGGATGCTCCTCCATCGATATACATGCAGCGGATGTCATGTCCCCCAGTATGTATCTCAATGGTCAGTGGCTCTATTACTGTGTTATCCACAGCTAGAGTGGGGAAGGATATCTCCTTTTCTGAAGAGAACTTTTGACTGACTTTTTGCTTTGTCTTGCGTTGCCATGACTGTATCATGTAGATGATGTCCGCTTTATCTTTGGGAGGCTCTTTCTTGCCTCCATTCCTTTGCTTGTCCTTCCCTTCTTTAATGTTCTTTATGAGGTGATCCATTCTACCCTCCTTTACTATTTTTTCAATTAGTTGTCATAGCTGGACACACTCGTTGGTTGTATGGCCCTTTTGGCCATGGTATTCGCAGTATCCATTCCCTATACGCTTGTCCTCTGGAGTGCGCATTGGTGGAGGTTTTGGGAAGTTTGCGCCTTCTGTTACAAATATTTCCCTCGGAGTCTTTGTGAGAGTGGTATACTTGTCATTATCTCGTCCACTTCCCTGACTGCGATAATTCTTGTTGTGGTTGCTGCTCTGATCATTGGATTGTCTCCTAGGCTGTTCTTGTTGCCTACAATTTGAGTAGCCTTTTTTACTGTCGGCAGCAGCTGCTTCTCCTTGGATGAAGGATCTTGTGCGCTTCATTAGTTCATCGAAGGTTTGGGGAACCTTGTCATTTAACTTCCTAATGAGTTCTGGGTTATTGATCCCACTCATGAACCCTGAAATTTTTAGGACTTCGGGACACGCCTTTACATGTATACACTCATCTTTAAAGCGTTCCATATAAGCACTGGTTGATTCCCCTTGATGTTGTTTTACTCTAGCTAGTTCAACAGGGTTTTTAGCGCACTTCTTTCTTTGGGTGAATTTTAAATGGAATGCTTTTCACAACTCTTCAAACCCGCCTATGCTCCTTCGTGGAAGCTTGCTAAACCACGTGCGCGCATTCCCTACTAATGTGGAGTTAAACATATGACACCACACAGGCTGTGGCCAATTTTCGATAGTAGCGGCAGATTCGAAAATTTTTAGGTGATCATCAGGATCATCCGTCCCGTCATATGTTTTTACATTAGTGGGCATGCGCCTTTTCTTATGATCGGAGTAGTCGATGATGCGTCTTGTAAAGGCATCAACTTTCTGGCGACGCCATGGAAGATATATGTCTTCATCTTCTTCCTCGCGACGTTTACCTCTCGACTTCCAGTGTCCTGTTTCCTTATCCTCGTTGTCCGAGGAGTCACTGGAGGAAGAGTAATCTCTTTTGCGGCGCTTGCGCCGGCTTCCTTCAGAGGAAGAGCTTGAGGGGCTTTCACTTGGGGATTTTCTCCTCCCTAATCTGTCGTGAATTCTTTTACTCCCAGACCTGGAGGAGCCTTCGCTTAGTGAATGTTGACGTCCAAGTCTGTCTTGTATCCTTCGACTACCAAGTCTGGAATGAACATTAGTGCGCCTCTCGCCATCTTCATATTCCTCTGAGTATTGCGAGTCAGATATCGTACCAAGTCTATCATGGATAGTGGTACGTCTTTCGTTATTTTCGCGTCCTCCTCTTTGGTGGCGCGGTGGTGATGCTTCGCGTTCAGGACCAAAGTTGAGCCGGGCTTGCAGGCTCATACTTGACCTTCTCCTCGCTTCTTCTTGCATGAGGGAAAATTACTTAATGTTAGGTCAGGTGCGTCCTCATCCGCTGCAAGAATCTCTGCCTCAACATTGGGCACCCTATCTCGGTTGGGTGCGCCAGGTGGCACAGTGTTGTCCACTATAGGTGCCGTTTGGTGGGGAGTATTGAAGAGGGTGCGCTGGAGTTCTTCAACGCCTGGGACTACCGTGGTGGCTTGAGTAGTCCTTGTAGGCGATTCTACCGCTGGGAGAGGTAGGGTTGGTCCCGTTTCTTAGTGACCAGGCGCACTGGTTGTCCCAGAAGCCTGCCTAGAGGTCGAATCTTGATGGTTCTTCCTCTGGGGGTCACGTGTTTTTTCCAACTGCGGAGTCCGCTGGCTTGATTTTTTGTTCTTCGTCATTCTAGTTCTTAGTTCTTAGCGTAGGGTCCCACGGATGGCGCCACTTGTTGATACAAAAGTTGGGCGTTCCTAGTTTGGGCTCCTGCTCTCGTACCGATTAGCTCTTAATACTTGAAACCTGCGCACTAAAAAGTAAACAACCACCGTTAGGCTTATCGTTGGATTGTCTCCCACGATTATCTTCCGGCGTGAGAGTAAGTAATCGGTTTTAGTGTTATTGTAAAGAGTTAGGGTTTGTGAATCGTACCTTTAATGAGAATTATGTCATTCTTTATATGGGCGTAGAATCTTTGTAGGTTTCGTGCTCCTTACGTTTCGCACACTTGGTGCTTATCCGGTCCAAGGATCTTTATCCGTAAATAGAAGATCCTTATCTAGACCATAAATAGTTTAGTTGGGCTTGGGTCTACGTGAGCCCAATCCCTTTGATAATGCGGTTCAAGTCATTGTTATAACAGCCCACTCATGGTGGGTTTGGGCCTTTGTGGTGTTTATCATTTGAGCTTGTGGCCCAAATATATACTATACGTCATCAATTGGCTAATTACACTTATGTTTTAGGCATGGTTAGACAACATTGCCACTCCCTAAGAGATACGATTATCAATTTAGTATCAGATAGATGTTGCCAAGCTTGATGTGGGATTAGAGTCCATTAGTGATATGTAAATTATAAATAAATGGTTAATAAACATAATACCTCACGGGCATTTATCAATCAACTTGGTATCGGAACAGATCTGATTACCAGACTTAGGTGGTTAGGTTGAGTCGCCTCCTCTAAGTCAACCCACCACCCCGTCAAACCGTAGCCGTCACCCTTTAACCTTTATAAAATAAATGTCGAACTCTAAACCCTTTCGCAGTCAATTAACCTCCATAAAATTTTGTTTGTTATCTCCTTCTGTTTTCCATAGTATCACGTCCAAATACCAAAATATTCCTAGATGTAGTGATCATTTAACTAAAGAGTATAAACATGACATAAATTATAGATGTAGTGATCTATAGGAAAGAAAATTCCTAGTATTGCAAGTTTCAGTGTGAAGAATAAAGATCTAGTATAAACGTACATTGCAATAGGGGCAAGATAGTGAACCTACTCACGTCGACCAGTTTGGTCATGTTCGTCGGTTAGGTCGGTTTAACAAAACGTATTGGCCGGTTTTGCGTAGATAAAAATGGACTGAATCGGACTAAATACAGAATATGAATAAAAAAGGTGAATCGAGGATGACATCAAAATATGTTTAGTTCGGTTCGGTCGGGGCCAGTTTTTGAGTTCGGTTTAATCCATGATACATTTTGCTCAACCTAGTTCAAACTTCAAATGAGAAAAGTAGTCTACGCCTCTACAGTAGTTAGGTTTGTCGAAATAACAAGAATAAAATATCATAAAACAAAGAACATTATTAAAACACAAACAACCATTAATATTTAATAGTATTGACTTTACTGTGGGATATGCAAAAGCAAAGCGATGATCATCAGATCCGAAATTGATTCATAAAGTATGTGGAAAAGTTTCATCATTAAGAAGATTACATGATATTAAAAATAAAAAACACCAAGAAAACAATCAAATATGACAATAGCTTTTGAAACGGTAAAACTAAAAGAATATTAAAAAGGTACCAGAGTAATTAAAAGACGACAAGGACAGGACCCTAGTATGAAAGCTCGTTTATTAATTAAAAACTTTAAATCAATTATTTAATCTTACTATTTAATTAGCTAAAAAGTCAAACATTCTGAATCGATGGCTTGTCAAAAGTAACGATTTTTTTTTTCTTCTTTTATATATATATATATATATATATATATATATATATATATATATATATATATATATATATATATATATATATATATATTTATTTATTTAAGATTAAGTGATAGATATAAATGTCTAGTTTAGCTTTATTCAAGAAAGAGTGATTTTTGTGGGTCTCTTCTCAATAAAAATGAATAAGAGTTGACCCCACTCATTAAGTAGTACTAGGATGTAAGCCGCACGTTGCCGCTAGCATTTTAAATACAAAATTATTGTAAACATAAAGGATCAAGGACTGACTTTGCAACAGATGTATAACATGAAGGACAAATTATATAAATTATGTGACTACTAAATTTGCAACGAACCTCTGAGATGAAGGACCAAGTTCGTATGGATTTTTTTAAATTGTTAAAGATAATGGTCGTTAGCTACTTCACGGCAAGATAGACCAAGGACTGACTTTGCAATAGATCTATAATATGAAGGACCAATTCTGTAAATTATGAGATGACTAAATTTGCAACAAACCTGGAGATGAAGGACCAATTTCGTACAAAAATTAAAAAAAAAAATATATCGCTACAGTAACTAACGAGCGTTAGTTAACAGTCGTTAAGTAACTAACGCCTGTTAGTTACTGTAGTGCTACAGTGTTTTATTTTGGGGGTACTATTGCTAAGAGCCCCACTGAATGTTATTTATAATAGCTAGTAATAAAAGAAGAAAAAATGGCAACTCAATAAAAAAGAATAAGAGTTGACCCCACTCATTAAGTAGTACTAGTAATAAAAGAAGAAAAAATGTCAAATGACTTTAAAATAAATTCAAATTGACACTTTTTGTTGTTGTATGTAGTCAAAATTTTTTTTTTTATTGTGACACAAACCTTACCAAAAATGACTTTTGTGTGTACCCGTTTACCCCTTATCCCGTTAGCCGGTAAACAATACATTTTAATTATACTTTTTGATTTACACGTCACAATTAATAATTCCACATGTGTATTTGATTTCAACATACACAATCCACTAACACAATTATTTATATATCACTATAAAAAAAACACACACACACACACTTTATACGAAAATCAGATCCCCAACCCGACATAAACCCTAGATTCGCAGGACCACAACTGATTGTCGTTTTTGCTATACCATTAAAATTGGTTGGTGGAAAAGGTGCGTTATACTATATTCTCATGGTCCCCCATGTCAATTTTGTATAAATTAACTGTTTCAAAGTACTATGCATATTAGGGTTTACTTGAAAATGTAAAATTTATAATTTATTTATGTTTATTGTTTTCCTATAGATATGGCACCAGGTTTGGCGCTTACTCATTACTTATTCGATGTGCATTGTGATGGTGTCTTTTACGTCGAACCACTTAGGTATGAAAATGGTGGGGTTTTCCATATGAGGATGGCTAAGGATAAGAAAATGGAGTATGCAAATTTGTGTGAGTATCTTAAGGAAAAGCTTGAGCTAAATTTCTATGCTTTGTTTTTCAGCTTACCTGAATGTGAACTAGGAGTAGGATTGAAACTAATAGAAAGTGATAGGGATGTGGCTTCAATGTATGGATTTGCTGACACATATGGAATGATACAGATGTACATGGCACATACTCCACAAATGTTATCTGATTTTTACTATAAAAATATTACCTTTTCCGATTCTGAAGATGATGAAACAATTAAGATGATGATTCATGGTAAAAGAGAAAAACATGCTGGTAACATGTCATTTGATGAGCTTACTGAGTGGGATGAAGAAGAAGCGCGTAGCCTTAAGTCACCAGATAAGCCTAGAACAGTTAGGACTGGCACACAAAAATCTATACTAAGCTCTAACGTCAATGTAGACTCACTAGATACTGAACATAATGATGTGGTTGTCGAGTCTATTGAAACTGTGCATGATGATGTGAATGTAGGGGCAGATGAAGTAGAAGTTAATGATGATGATATACCCCTTAGGAATGTATGTTGGGTCACTGAATTCCCCAATCTTCTTCTAACAAGGATTTGAACGTAAAATAACCTAAGTATAAATAAGTCACTGAGTGAACAGTAACTCAGTGAGTCATCTTCAGGATGCTTAGACCGAGCCTAAGAAGAAAGGTTCTCCATTCAGTGAGGCAGAACTCAGTGAAGTGTGATTTAAGCCAAGAAGAAGGTGATGGGTTCAGTGAGGATGACAATAACTCACTGAACCCCAAGACTCTTCAACAACTATCATGGTACTGAAGACTGATAACTTGAAGACTGAAGTTTTGGCAGGACTGGGCGGGAAAGCTTGATCTGTTTCACTAAAGTGCTTTATCACTTTAAGGTCAAACTTTCCCTAAATGGTTAAAACCAGGCTGTCATCAGAAAGTGCCTTTTGGACTTAACCCAAAGAAGTTTCCCTTGCCAGAGAATGAAATCTATCAAGATTTTATTAAGGAACACTTACGTCCATTGTATAATAGGGTTGTTCATATTTGTGTATAAATAGGTAGCATAAGTGAGGAGTAAAAGTTGACAAGTTTGTGCAATTAATGCAAAGCATTCACAAACCACTTTTACTCCAAAAAACAACATAACCCCTGAGATAGCTCAGTGGGTCCTGAAAGTTGTCACTCAACATTGTTTGAGTTTAGTGAGGAGTCAATACCACACTTGTCATTTTCAATCCCAAGTGTTATTCCGCAAACACTTGGGTACGATTCTTTTTGATTAACTTCTAATAAAGAATTAAACGTTGAAAAATATTATCTCTTATGTTTACGTTGCTTTATTGTTAATCATTTATACATCTTTGTTAAAAGTCATACAACTTGGTTACTTTAGCTTTTTAGTTGCTGTTAACCAAGTAAAAGGGACCAACAAGTGGTATCAGAGCCTCTGATTAGTAAAACTTAAACCTGTTTTCAAAACTTAAAGAGTGCTCAAGTTTTTAAAATCAAGATCCCACTATGACTGACATAGATGTTCCCCAACTTGTCGACAAAAATGGTGGAAGTTATTCAGCAACTGCCCCTCGATTTGAAGTTGGCAAATTTAATAAGTGGAAAAAGCGAATGCTTTGCTACTTAACTGGGATGGAACCATATTACTAAGTTGATTAATGATGGTCCATATGTCCCAACAACAGCCCAAGGTTTAATCAAACCTGAAGCACAGTGGACCCCAGATGAAAGGAGGGTGGTCAATCAAGACCAGCGCCTGAAAAACATCATTATATCATGCCTTCCTGATGATATAATGGAATCAGTGATCAACTATCCCACTGCCCAGCAGACATGGACTGACCTGGTTCATAGCTATGAAGGGCCTTCTGATACCAAAGAGAATAGAATCATGGACCTGAAGCTTGAACTCAATACCTTCAAGGCCAAGGATTCTGAAAGTCTCTCTGAGACTTATACTCGGTATAAGACCCTCTTTAATGAGCTGACCAATGATGGTGTTATACTTTCAAAACATGAGATCAATGTTGGTTTTGTCAATAGTCTCCCTGAGAAGTGGTTAAACTTCTCTCAGGGACTGAGAAATGCAAACCACATTCAGAACCTTGAGCTCCCTGCCATCTATGGGAAGTTTGTCTATGAAGACAATCTTATCACCAGGAGATACCCTGGTAAAGCTCAGGAGACCAAAAAGGCCTTGACAATTTCACCCATATCAACTGCTTTCTATTCAAAAGGTGTTGTGTAGGATTTTTAAGATAGATCTGATGATGAGGTTGACCAAAGAACCAGTGAGGAGTACCTAAATGACCTTCAGATTGAATTTCATGAAAGGGCACTCCTTGCTAATTCAAAAAGGTTTTTTAAGAAAAACAAATTCCCTTCAAAAGCAAATGAAAACACTGAATGTTTTAAATGTGGCAAAATGGGCCATTTTGCTAAAGATTGTTTTTCAAAAACAACCTCAGAAGCATATTTCAAATTTTCAGGAAATAACTCTTTTTCAGGCCCCAGCAAATTTCAACCAAAAATGCTTCAGTCTAGTCAAAGATTTGAAAAAGTCCCTCAAATTGACTTTGAAGCCAAGTACAGAAAGGCAAAAGCTAAACTTGCCCTTCTTGAATCATCCTCAACAGTCTCTCAGCCTCCTCAGGCTCCAAAGCCTTCTCAAGCCAAGAACAAAGGATTTGTTGCTGAAACATATGACTGGGATGAGGTTGAAGTGTCCTCTGATGATGATGAAGTTCACATCAGTGCCCTGATGGCCCTATCAGATGACAACAAGCTTGCTGTGGGGAAGAGTCATGCAAGAAATGGTGAATGGGTTAACATCACTATGAGGAAGGTAAACCTTTTACTTTCTATGGATGATAATGATGATTAGAAATCTTACTTAGATTATATTAATGTTGATCTTAAGTATGTTGAAGAGCAAAGACTTAATTTGTTTTCAAAATTTAACAAACTGAGTTTTGAATTAAATCATAGTAGAGATGAACTACTTGCTTTAAAACAAGCCAAGCTTGAAAGTGTTACACTTCAAATTCAAAATTCTGAACTAGTAAAATAAGCGGAAAATACGGAAGCTTTGACATTAAATTGCAAGCTGAAGAGAGATCCATTCTTCTCTCCCGTTCCGTCGTGAGTAGATTTAAAGGAAACGGTTTACGATTAACGTAACGTTTGAAAAACGAAAGAAAATAAAAGTTTTAAGTTTTCGAATTTTGTTTTCTAAAAATAAAAATACAAAAAGATTTTCCTTTTCCATTTTGATTTTCCTTTTATTTGATTTTACAATAATTAAAAAACCAAAAATAATCTTCTTATCCTCTTATCAATTGATTCTTCTTCTTTAACCCTCTTAACCGATAATTCTTTCACTTTCTCACTTATGGATCCAATTTGTTTTAAATGTGGTGAACCGTTCTTCGAAGGTTCATGTGTTTGGTGTACGTGCGAACAATGTGGTAATGATATTCACGATGGAGTTTGTTTGTTTTGTAATACTCCCGAGTATGTTCGAAACACAATCTTTCAAAACGTTCCCGATTACTATCAAACACCACCGCCGTCTCCGTTCACTTGCTTTAATTGTGGAAATCCATCTGACGAAGGATTACCGTGTGGGCAATGTTTTTGTAACCAATGTGGATACACGAATTGTATATGTTATGCCCCGAGTGCTGAAACGTCTTACGCTTGTGATTCGAGTTTTGATAATTATCCTCAAAATGATTTCAATCATCCTTTTCAAAACTTTTATGAGCAAGTACCATATTACAATGATAATTCGTTCCAAAATTCATCAAATTTTGAAAATTGTGGGGGATCGTTTGAAAATTTTTATTATGAGTCAAATTCATGTTACGATTTTCATGGTTTTAACCAACCCCCACAAACTTCCGATTTTACTAATAATATTTGTGAAATTAAATCCATGATCGAGAAGTTAAAAGAGTTGGCGGCTAATCGTTATACGCATACTCCCGAGCCTCATGAAAAGACTATTGCGAATTACTTGCTGAAGAGAGAGCGTCTAATCTTTTCAAAAATTTTGTTTACTATGATTCCGACGACGATGATGAGAAAATTACGTTCGATCTCAATCCTCACAAAACTTCCGATCTCAACCCATGATTTTGTGTGATTTTTATTTTGTGTGTTTGTTATTTGCTTCCGTATGCATGCTTTATTTTTATTGTTGGTAGATCATGTTTCTGAACTAAATAGTGGAAATACTTGACTTTGTTGTTTTTGCCTAGTCTTAACTTCATCTAAAGGTATTTTTGCAAAAGATAAGTGTAAGGGGAAACCCCAAATATGTTTTTAAGAAACAAACCAATCATGATTCTCCACAATATTGAATGAACATGTATATTCGTATTTGTTAGAGTCAAATGCTTGTATCGAGTCATAATGAAGTTTTGCAGGATTTTCCAGGAAGTAGAACCAAGTTTTTTCAGAAATTTTCTGGAAACTTAACATAAGAATTTCTGCAGGTTACTTCTGACGGCGTCATGAGTTTACTCTTGACGGCGTCACGTGTAAAAATCTGGAAATTTTACCGGTTTTGTTTTTCTAACGGAGTCTTAAAGTTTTTGTTGAATTATTAGTTTTATAATCTCCAGGAAATCTGCAAACTTCATTCCACAAGCATTATATCTTATTTTGTTTTCTAGGATTTAGTAACATATGTAGATTGCCGCCGATTTTATGCGAGGTTGCTTTGTCTGTTTTCTCAGGACTAACAGGTTATATATGACAAGAAGATGATTTATATTCTGGAATGGAAGCTTTGATTGTTCATTTTCTTGGAGGAAGATCTAACCTGGCCACCTTATTATCCATACCGAGCGAATCAGGGGAGTATTTGATTTCATTCTTTTTACTTATTTCACTTTTACATTCTTTACTTGAACATTGGGGACAATGTTCATCTTAAGTGTAAGGGGAGGGTAAAATGATGATACCTTACATATACACTTTCGCTTGAGTTTGTTTGTTTGATAGTAGATGTGTAATAAAACTATGAGAAATACTTGTTAGTGCAATTTTAGCGCCAAATTTAAAATTTTTTACAACATTTAGGAGTGAAGCTTTAGCAATAGCAAGCGTCTCATGGATAGGAGATTGTATGACTAGCACATAACCGTATCATTCAGAAAAATTTTCCACCCAAATATGTGAGGTTCGCCTTTAGATTTGATAGGAAAAGCATTTACTATTAGTGCTTATGAGTGTACCGGTAGCATTTAGATTCTAGAACTTGCGTTAGTGATGCATCCCGAGACCGCTAGTTAGACTACATTCGTGTAGTAGGATTTACTACATGATAAGAGGCATTAGGATCACCCTTGTATTAAACCCGTATTATAATTACTTGACCATTTAAGTCATATTACTTGGCTAGTTAAGTCAACTAATTTTTCCCATACCTTAGCGTTGTACTCATTTTTAGTACACGAAACCCCTAGTACACCCCTCCGAGCCTATCTTTTCGTTTCTAAGTTTAAGCATTATACTTAAAGGAAGAATTTGTTACACCCCACTTAAATGTACACCCAAATCGTCTTAGCCTTCCGTGTATGCACTCATTTTTAGTGCATTATTGTTATTTGTTAAACCCTTAGTTAACTATCTAATTGATTACATGGTTGCTAAGTCGAGTCATATCCTTGTACATATTGTTTTGGGACGGTTGGGACTCATGGGTAAAGTATTTATTTTATGGAGTAATGGGGAAGAACATCATATATTACCCCCATATGTGCGTTAATCTTAAAAGTGCTCCAAGTGTTTTGATTTTCTTAATTCGAGTCATTAGAATAGCTGATTGTAAAGTATGTAAAAATTCAAGTGTAAGGGGAATGTTCATTCCCTATGATGTATTATTTTGGATGGTAGGGTAAGAGTGTATGCAAAAAAAAATAAATAAATAAATTGATGCGTGAGAATTGCACCAGGCTTTACCTCTCGAGGGATCTCGAGAAGCTTACAACCCCCACCAGGCAGTGTACCTGATCGTTGTAGTATAGTATAGTGACAAGTACCGGGGGATTGATCGTTCAGCTAGGAATAGTGTCGTTAGGATTGAAATTAATCTAACTAGGTCTAAAGGTGAAGGATGATTCTTTTTATGTTTTTATATTTTATGAAAAGCAAGTAAAAATCTCGGGTATTGGGAGAGTGGGCGGAATTAGTTGCTAATCAACTAACCCAAAAGCTACTAATTAAACTAATTAACAAGAAAACTAAACTAAGGTTCTACAAGATAAGTGAAGCATGTCTACCTATGATATGTTATTCCTTGCTAGCTATCCAATTCTACCTATTGAATTGTAACCTTGTTTTAATTGACGGGTTGTATTCCTTAATACCATTCATGGGGTATCGCACATAACTCCCCAATTCTATGAGCTCTTATCTCCTCCTATACCATGCCCAGCACAACCATAGGGATTATAAACAGTGGCTCATGCATTAAATACAACCAATAAAGACCTAGAGCAATCGGTTCATGTTTCCTAAGACGTTCAAGCATGTTACCATTTGGAGATCTGCCAGTTTTCTTAAGCCTAACATATAAATTCATTCAATCAAAACAAGAATCAATAGGAAACAAGAATTATAAACTAAACCAACTAGATCTATTGAAGTTGTCACGCCTTAATTGATGGAGATAGACACACACATCAACAAGCCCCTCATTGATGAAGATAGACACAACATCAACAAGAAATCAATGAGATCTAATCAATTATATACAAGTTTCACATAATCATAAGTAGACACAAGGTGAATTAGCAAAACATAATCAAAGAAAAGCAAACAAGAATAATGAAAGACATAGTTGAGATAGAATCATCAAACCAATACATGATGTTTATGGAGTGATTGAAACCCTCTAAGTTGCTGGAAAAACACCCACCTAAACCCAGGAATCAACTTTAGGGTTTAGGGCTTACAAAAAGTGAAGTTATGAAGTTATATTTATAGGCATGTTTTCTGTCGGTAAGGCTTGACGGTGTCAGCTTGTTCTCTTGACGCCGTCACGACCATTTTTTCACCAAATTGTAGATCTCTTCGTCCTCTTCGCGTGGGCTTTTGAATCACCTAAATCCGAGTTCGTATGCAAAAGTTATGACCAAAAGAATAGCAGCTACTCCGCGCGCAAGTTTTGACAAGTTTATACGTGACGGCCTTGGTGACGCCTTCAGGTACACGTGACGGCCTAGCTTGACGCCGTCATGAACTTACTGGACCGTCACGTACTTTATCCACTTCCACCTCTTGTATTACTCTTGACGCCGTCATGAAGAAGCTTGTGACGCCGTCAGGTACTGTTTCCAGCAAGATTGTTCTCAGCACTCTTGATGGGGGACGCCAACATGAGGTATATGAGCATTGCTTTGACTCCTGCCTTATCCATATCAGACCATCTTTGGAAAGCAAAGTTTCCATACTCATCAGTAAAGCATAAGCCTCTTTCAGGAGCTTCAAGGACCACATTGTTCACGAAAGTGATCCCTTCAGGAAGCGACCTGTCACAATCTAGCCCTGGTACTTTGATCTCAGGCTCCATCTCAATATGCTTCCTTTTCTTCTTGGAGGCCTTAGATGGAGCAGTCTCTTTTGCTGAGGCAGGAAGAAGTGAGGGAATGTTAAGAGCTTCAGGCATTGCTCTCAGTCTGTCGTACCTTTCCTTCAGTGACTTGAGAAGGTTGGGGACTACAGTATTGTTCTTCTTGGCAATGATAGGACGAAGCTCATCAAGTTCAGTGATGCCAAAATCAGCAAACCTGAATGGCTTGTGGACGTCAAATACTCTTTGATCACGTCCCCTGAAAACCGTGACCACTGTAGGATCAGTGTTTCTGTGGATTTGAATGTCAGTGATGGTTTCAGGTCTTAGCCTTTCTTTCATCACCCAAGTATACTTTTCGATCCTGTGTTTTCTGATTTGAGCGTCCTTGATGAGGCGAAAAATGATCCGTTTTTAGGGGGTCATTTAAGCCCGAATCCGACTTTATTTGATCAAATATTGCCCTAAATCGTTCCTTTTGTGATTTTAGGTGTTTGGAGAGTGAATTCTGGAAAAGAAGCCATTTTGGACGTTTTTGGAGCATAAAAGTGAAGAAAACGGCTAAGTACCAAATTTCCATGCTGAAGATACAAGGTGACGGCGTCAAGACTACCATCTTGACGGCGTCAGACATGAGGAATTAAACACCGTAGGTGGTGACGGCGTCAGAAGGCATCATGACGGCGTCAAAGTGGCAAGAATAAAATACCGTGGTCAGTGACGGCGTCACATAGGCCGTCATAAGTGGATCAAGGCCGTCCGAGGAAGTATATGGCGGCGAGGTGACGGCGTCACAAGTAACTCTTGACGCCGTCAGCCTACTTTTCCTATATATAGTTTTCTAGTTTTTTCATTAAAAAAAAAGGAGAAGTTTTGGTGAAACCCTAAAGACGATTTTGGTGCCTCTTTTACAGGTTTTTCAAGGGTTCCAAACCCTTGAGACCTTGCATTGTAATTGAGATAAGTGTTCTTCCAATTCAATCAATATGTCTATGTGTTGGTTGTTTATCTCTTGTTCTTGTCTCAATTCTACTAAGCTAGGCTAGATCTCTTTTGTGTTTGCTTAGATCTAATGAAACCTAGATGTTGATTATGTGTTGATTACTTGTCTATTCTTGTTTTGGATGAATGATATTATATGTTAGGCTTAAGAAAACTGGCAGATCTCCATATGGTAACATGCTTGAACGTCTTAAGAAACATGAACCGAGGCGTACTAGGTCTTTATTGGTTGTATTTAATGCATGAGCCACTATTTACAATCCCTATAGTTGTGCTGGGTCATGGTGTAGGAGGAGATAAGAGCTCATAGAGTTGGGGAGTTATGTATGCCACCCCACGAATGGTATTAAGGAATACAATCCATCATCCATACAAGTGTAACAAGTAATTAACGTGTAAAAGATATCTAGGGAGTAGTGAAGTCTAAGTAAACACAATTTCTCCAATTACTGCTCACAACCTTAGTATAATTTAGTTTAATTTCATTTTTTAGTATTTTATTTTGATTGCATCTTAGCTTTGGGTTAGTTGAATAGCAACTAATTCCGCCCACTCTTCCAAAACCCGAGATTTTACTTGCTTTTATAAAAATATAAAAACACAAAAATAATCATCTCTCACCTTTAGAACTATTAATTAGGTTTTCTAATCCTAGCGATGCTATTCCTAAGCTGAACGATCAATCCCCCGGTACTTGTCACTATACTATACTACAACGATCAGGTACACTGCCTGGTGGGGGTTGTAAGCTTCTCGAGAGGTAAAGCAAGGTGCGATTCCCACGCATCAAGTTTTTGGCGCCGCAGCCCGGGGAATAGTTATTGTCTAGGTTAGGATTTCTTTTTATTAGGTCTACTTGCTAGATTCCTTTCTAGTAAGATTTTTATTTTTATTTTTAGGTCTTCTTTAGTCTATCTTTTTTTTTGTGTGTTTGTTCGTAATTTCCATTGACTATTCCGTTCACCATTATGGAGTACGCGAATCCACCATACCACCAACCAAAAAGGCCATTCTACCCTGTTGACATCTCGAATTTCAAACAATATCGAGATGAACCCATATATGATGCATGGACTCGTTTTAAAATTTTACTTCGAAAATTCCCTCATCATAGTTTCTCTTTATCATCCCTAACCGAAACCTTTTACTATCGTGTCAGCCAATGTGACCAAATGCGCATCGATGATTTTGCCGATGGGGGCCCTAGGGAATTAAATGATGAAGAAGCGTGGGATACCATAGAAAACTGTGCCCAATATTATTATAGAGTAGACAACCCAACAAACAACATCACAAATCAATCAAAAACAAGTTTGATGGAGCAAACAGGAAGTTTGTTGGGGGATGAATATACTCATGTTGAGATACCTAGTTGGATGGCACCTAATATCATAGTACAAAACAAACATATAGGTAATCTAGGTACAATGGAGGATGAGGTGGATAATCCAAGCCCACAAAGTACCCCACAAGTCCTACCATCATTTGAGGCACATACACCGCCCGTGACTTACCCGGAAGAAGTAGAAGAGACTATAGGAACCCCAATTGAGGTAGAACCCTTGGACCAAGCACCACCAGAGGATATAGGTTTGAACACTTGTAGTGATAACCTTACTCCTAGTTCTAGGGAAGTTCCTAGTTTTGATGAACCGGAGCCTCAACCAAAACCATTACCTAAGCTTCCATCCTTGGATGAAGATTTAGGAATTGAAATAGGTCCTGATCCACCCATCAAACCATGTAGTCCGGGTAGTTTTACGTTGAAGGTAGTAGACCCCAAGCCTTGTAGAGAAGAAGCCAACATAGGAGTGGACCATGACCTTACATACTTACATCACCCATTCATGATTGATCGTAAGAAACATTATGGGTTTAAACCGGGTTTATTAGGTCAAAATAGATCCCCAACTAGGAATCTCTCGAAGTTGATAGAAAATGATCCCTTCTTAGGAGAAAACTTCAACTCACTCATTGACCAAAGTGAACTAGGTAAGGTTATGATCCCGTTTGAGCATATAATTCATCCACCACTCTTCTCTCACGTGGCATACTTTCTCCCTAAGGGTGTGTATCGCTACTTTCACCCGCACTTAATCCTAAGTGTAGGGAAAACCTCACCTTTATCCGTGAAATAACGGTAGAGTCAGGCTCGTGACTCGAACAAAAACAAGTGCTTCTTGGGAGGCAACCCATGTTTTGTGTGATTTTATTTGTTTGTTTGTTATTTGCTTCCGTATGCATGTTCTATTTTTATTGTTGGTTAATCATGTTTCTCAACTAAAATGTGGAAATACTTTATTATGTTGTTTGGCCTAGTCTTAACTTCAACCTAAAGGTATTTTTGCAAAAGATAAGTGTAAGGGAAAACCCCAAATATGTTTTTAAGAAACAAACCGATCATGATTCTCCACAATATTTAATGAACATGTATATTCGTATTTGTTAGAGTCAAATGCTTGTATTGAGTCATAATGAAGTTTTGCAAGATTTTCCAGGAAGTAGGACAAAGTTTTTCCAAAATTTTCCGGAAACTTAACATAAGAATTTCTGCAGGTCAATTCTGACGGCGTCAGAGTATTGCTCTTGACGGCGTCAGGAGTTAAAATCTGAAAATTTTACCGGTTTTGTTTTTCTAACGGAGTCTTATGGTTTTTGTGAATTATTAAGTTTTATAATCTCCAGGAAATCTGCAAACTTCATTCCACAAGCATTATATCTTACTTTATTTTCTAGGATTTAGTAACTTATATAGGATGCCGCCGATTTTACGCGAGGTTGCCTTGTCTATTGTTGTCAGGATTTACAGGTTATTTATGACAAGAAGATGATTTATATTCTGGAAGGGAAGCTTTGATGGTTCGTTTTCTTGGAGGAAGATTTAACCTGGCCAACCTATAATCCATACCGAGCGAATCAGGGGAGTATTTGATTTCATTCTCTTTACTTTTTCACTTTTACATTCTTTACTTGAACATTGGGGACAATGTTCATCTTAAGTGTAAGGGGAGGGTAAAAAGATGATACCTTACATATGCACTTTCGCTTGAGTTTGTTTTGTTTAATGGTAGATGTGTAATAAAACTATGAGAAATACTTGTTAGTGTAATTTTAGCGCCAAATTTAAAATTTTTTACAACATTTAGGAGTGAAACTTTAGCCATAGCAAGCGTCTCATGGATAGGAGGTTGTATGACTAGCACATAACCGTATATTCAGAAAAATTTTCCACCCAAAAATGTGAGGTTCGCCTTTAGATTTGATAGGAAAAGCATTTACTAATAGTGCTTATGAGTGTACCGGTAGCATTTAGATTCTAGAACTTGCGTTAGTGATGCATCCCGAGACCGCTAGTGAGACTACATTCGTGTGGTAGGATTTACTACATGATAAGAGGCATTAGGATCACCCTTGTGTTAAACCCGTATCATAATTACTTGACCATTTAAGTCATATTACTTGGCTAGTTAAGTCAATTAATTTTTCCCACACCCTTAGCGTTGTACTCATTTTTAGTACACGAAACCCCTAGTACACCCCTCCGAGCCTATCTTTTCGTTTCTAACTTTAAGCATCTTACTTAAAGGAAGAATTTGTTACACCCCACTTAAATGTACACCCAAATCGCCTTAGCCTTCCGTGTATGCGCTCATTTTTAGTGCATTATTGTTATTTGTAAACCCTAAGTTAACTTTCTAATTGATTACATGGTTGCTAAGTCGAGTCATATCTTTGTACATATTGTTTTGGGACGATTGGGACTCATGGGTAAGTACTTATTTTATGGAGTAATGGGGAAGAACATAATATTATTACCCCCATATGTGCGTTAATCTTAAAAGTACTCCAAGTGTTTTGATTTTCTTAATTCGAGTCATTAGAATAGTTTAATGTAAAGTATGTAAAGATTCAAGTGTAAGGGGAACGTTTATACCCCTATGATGTATTATTTTGGATGGTAGGGTAAGAGTGTATGTTTAAAAAAAAAAAAAAAAAAAATTGAAAAAAAAAGAAAAAAAAAATTAGAAAAAGAAAAAGAGAAAAAGAACATACGGACTACCATCCCGTTTTCATTCTATGTTCATTTTATGTTTTTGGTTATTTTTCATTTGATAGCTTAAGTCGAGTCTAGTCTTGGCTTAGCAACGCCATCTTGTACATGTAATTGACCAAGGTTGTTAACTCGCCACCAGTAAAATTTCCTTTATCCAACAAAACCGTGTAATTCATATCCCTATACCTAACGTTACAACCCTTTAAAAGACCTCTTTGATAGTTTATCCTAGGTGCTTACGCCATGTGGTGGAGGTTTGATCCTTTCCCAAGCCTATGGTAATCTATTTTGCTATGACAGGTAGTGAGAGATATCTTCCATTTCCATAATGTTATATTACTTTATTACACCCGAGAGATGTGAGTATCTAAACACTATTTGTGAGGTGCTAGTGTATGACCTCCGTGCTTGTCTATTGGTCTTTAGTGGAATGATTATTTATTGTAATTACTTTTATATTAGTGTTAAATGACCCCTAACTTGTCTTTCGAATAGAATAAAAGCGCATTTGCTTGAGGACAAGCAAATCTCAAGTGTAAGGGTATATGATGAGGCGAAAAATGATCCGTTTTTAGGGGGTCATTTAAGCCCGAATCCGACTTTATTTGATCAAATATTGCCCTAAATCGTTCCTTTTGTGATTTTAGGTGTTTGGAGAGTGAATTCTGGAAAAGAAGCCATTTTGGACGTTTTTGGAGCATAAAAGTGAAGAAAACGGCTAAGTACCAAATTTCCATGCTGAAGATACAAGGTGACGGCGTCAGACATGAGGAATTAAACACCGTAGGTGGTGACGGCGTCAGAAGGCATCATGACGGCGTCAAAGTGGCAAGAATAAAATACCGTGGTCAGTGACGGCGTCACATAGGCCGTCATAAGTGGATCAAGGCCGTCCGAGGAAGTATATGGCGGCGAGGTGACGGCGTCACAAGTAACTCTTGACGCCGTCAGCCTACTTTTCCTATATATTGTTTTCTAGTTTTTTCATTAAAAAAAAAGGAGAAGTTTTGGTGAAACCCTAAAGACGATTTTGGTGCCTCTTTTACAGGTTTTTCAAGGGTTCCAAACCCTTGAGACCTTGCATTGTAATTGAGATAAGTGTTCTTCCAATTCAATCAATATGTCTATGTGTTGGTTGTTTATCTCTTGTTCTTGTCTCAATTCTACTATGCTAGGCTAGATCTCTTTTGTGTTTGCTTAGATCTAATGAAACCTAGATGTTGATTATGTGTTGATTACTTGTCTATTCTTGTTTTGGATGAATGATATTATATGTTAGGCTTAAGAAAACTGGCAGATCTCCATATGGTAACATGCTTGAACGTCTTAAGAAACATGAACCGAGGCGTACTAGGTCTTTATTGGTTGTATTTAATGCATGAGCCACTGTTTACAATCCCTATAGTTGTGCTGGGTCATGGTGTAGGAGGAGATAAGAGCTCATAGAGTTGGGAATTATGTATGCCACCCCACGAATGGTATTAAGGAATACAATCTGTCATCCATACAAGTGTAACAAGTAATTAACGTATAAAAGATATCTAGGGAGTAGTGAAGTCTAAGTAAACACAATTTCTCCAATTACTGCTCACAACCTTAGTATAATTTAGTTTAATTTCATTTTTTAGTATTTTATTTTGATTGCATCTTAGCTTTGGGTTAGTTGAATAGCAACTAATTCCGCCCACTCTTCCAAAACCCGAGATTTTACTTGCTTTTATAAAAATATAAAAACACAAAAATAATCATCTCTCACCTTTAGAACTATTAATTAGGTTTTCTAATCCTAGCGACACTATTCCTAAGCTGAACGATCAATCCCCCGGTACTTGTCACTATACTATACTACAACGATCAGGTACACTGCCTGGTGGGGGTTGTAAGCTTCTCGAGATCCCTCGAGAGGTAAAGCAAGGTGCGATTCCCACGCATCAGTCCTTCCTGAGCTTATTTTCCCTTTGTTTTTTGAGAGCGTTTAGCTCTTCTTCCTGAGCCTTTTTAAAGGCTGCACCAGCTTGCTCAGTTGCTAGTGCCTCAGAATCCAAACCAATCTTTTCAGCTTCCTCATGAACAACCTGAATAAGAGCAGGCTTGCTCATTCTCTCTTCTTCAGCCACCTTTAGTAGTATCTCAGTCCTTTCCATGTGAGCTTGAATTTCGGCATTGGTGAGATGATGTACTACTCCATTGATTTCAAACGGGACTCTGATAGGTTCATCAGGGTCATATCTGACTATGGTTGAGGCTGGCTTGAGCACAATTTCAAGATCAGAGGTGGTAGCAATACTTTTTCCTCTGTCCTGCCTGAGAGTGGAGGAGACTGGTTCCTCCTGTGGTGGAACTTCAGTGATTGGTGTGGCTTCAGTGACATGCTCCCCCTCAGTGTGAGAGGGCTGTCCAGCTTCTTGTTCAACAGTATTAGGGGCTTCAGTAGCATTCTCCCCCTCAACATTTGCCTGAGCATCAGTGATGGCAAGTGTTGGTTGAACTGAAAAAGAAGTATATGAACCCTTGAAGGCTTGAAAAATTTCAGTCATCATAGACTTGATCTCCTGAGTATCCTGCTGAATGATGGACATCTAGAGTCAAGTGTATCCTGTGCTTGTTCAAGAGCTGTCATCCTGGATCCCAGGGTCCATGCCAGAGAAGTGGACCTTTGGGATTGAGCTGCCACTGATTCTTCCATTTT
This sequence comes from Artemisia argyi, assembly GCA_030686995.1. Taxonomy (NCBI): domain Eukaryota; kingdom Viridiplantae; phylum Streptophyta; class Magnoliopsida; order Asterales; family Asteraceae; genus Artemisia; species Artemisia argyi. The sequence continues at coordinate 31,687,938 of CM060678.1, forward strand.
GGTGAAGGAAGATTTAAGAGACTCCACTGTAGTGGTGAGACCCTGAACATTCGAACCCTTTATCAAGTCAAGTAACTCCGTGAGGGCCACTGAGTTTACCTGATACGTCTCAGATGCCTGAAGAAGCTTCCTGGTGAGTTCAGGATCATCCTTGACTGATTCTTGAATCGACTGAACCCCTACATTCAGCAGGTTAAGGGTTATCAAAAACTGGTTCAGGCGAGTGATCATCTGTGTCAGGGAGTGGTTAACTGAGGCATTCTGTTCCCTGACAACATCATCGAAGTCTTCGACAGCATCTTTGAGATTATGATAATGAACCGCCTGTTCAGTGTGCATGTCAAAGACCTCATCAGTGATCCCCCTGTGCAAAATGTTAGTAATCTTTTTGATGAATTTGGTGAAGGTTTTCACAGTGAGAGGAGCTTGATCATCTCCTGAGGACTTTGGCTCGGAATGTGTGTCAGCTACGTCATGGTTAGAAGATTGAGGAGACTGAGGAATTGGTTCAGGGACTGTTTCCTCAAGCTCCATGTCATCTCCGGCCTTAAAAACTTCCTCATCACTGTCAAATTCATCATCAAAATACAAAACCGCCTGAGCATCAGCTAGGGACTGAATCTGCAAAACAAGGTTATCCGGCTCCTCTTCATAAGAAGACTTGCCTTCATTGTGGCCAGGTCCTGACCTCTCAAATCCGGTAGATTGGGTTTTATCTACCTGGTCCTCATGGTCACTTCCCGAGTTATGCGCACCTTCGGGGGTGGTTGTGGGTTCCATATCAACGGGTGGCATTTGTCCCTCTGAATCTTTGTCCCCCGTGACCCCTTCAGGCACTGATGGATGTTTTTCAGTGCCATCCTGAGGAGCCGTGAATGTTGTGTCCCTATCAGCGGGTTGTATGTTTCCCTCTGAGTCTTTGGGATGAGTTTTTGTGCCCTCAGACAAAAGCTTTGACTTGCGAATGTCCTCATCAGGCACCTGAGTGGTTTTACCCCACTTTCCAACAGGCTTGTGCTGGCCTGTCGAAGATTTAGGGGCGAGAACTCCCTGTTGCTTGGGTTGTGATTTACCCAAGCCTTTGGCAGGATGTGAATGTTTGTGGATCCCCTTCTCAGTGGAGTAGTGCTGCCCCACCGAGGGTATAGGACCCCTTACTCCCTGATACTCTGGTTGTGATTTGCCAGAGTCTTTAGCAGGATGTGAAGGTTTGGTTGGTTCCAATCCCACTGACTTGTTTATGTCAGCAGGGCCTTTGGGAATGGGTTCGACCGAGGACACTAAGTGTGATGTCTCAGTGCCCTCCGTTGGCCTTTGTTTTGGGGCCAAAGATTGGCTGATGATCCTGATGGTATCTTCAGTCAGGGTCTGTTGTTGTTGTTGCCTCCTATTGTTAGGCTTAGGGGCAGAGGTCTCAATGGCGAGTGGCTTGGGTTGAGCCACCTTCTTGGACCCCTGTCCCTTCTTCCTCTTCACCTTTTTGGTGGGAGAGGTAATTGCTGAAATGATGTTGTCACCCTGGATAGCAGTCAGCATATATGTGGTCAGGGTGACAGGTGTTACCTCATTAAGGTCACGTGAGTAATTTGCCTTATGTAAGACATCAGGTTCAAAGTCGACACTGTCAGGCTTGATATACTAAGACCCTAATAGGTCATTCAGGGCACAGGAAATGAATCTAGGGTAAGACATGTGTTTTTGCCTAGACTTCCCACCCAATTTGACTATGAGGTCCCTGAAGATAATTTCTCCAAGGTCAATCTTTTTACCCTTAATGAGACAGTACACTATCATTGATTGAGTAGTGTTTAGTTGCTCAGTTGAGGATTTATTCCCCCCAAGGACCTGAATTACAAATGTCATCAGGATCCTCCAGGGGGCAGGAAACCGTGTTTTGATTATGGGGGCTTTGTTCAGTATGGCCCCTAGAGTAACATCAGGATGATGTTTATCATAGGGCCCAAGTTCCAAGAGGAGTTGTTTAACTTCCTCTTCAGTAGGTGGGGCTACAAAGTTCTCAGTGTAGTCAAGGCCAGTGGATTTGACAAAGGTTTTGTAGTCAAGAGTTAGGAACTTGGTTCCATTCTTCACTGAGAACCTGATTTTGGCCTCCTTTGGCGCATCAGGGTTTTCAACCACCACTGTGCACCAAAATTCCCTCAAGTAGTTATGATAGATGACTGAGGGGGTCTTTGTGAATGTGGTGGTGAGAAAACAGTTTTGAAGGAACTTCACCACATTCCTGTATTCAGGAAACCCTTCAGGGTAGGCAAAGTTCCCCACCACATTGTTTTTGGTGAGGTCTACGCTTTCCATTTGGAATTCCACATTGGGTGCGTATTTTATGACCTTTGAAGATGCCATTTTAGTTTGATAAAAAGGTCTGGTTTTTGAACAAAGAAGAAGCACACACAGATTTTGAAAGCAAAAGGATTCTTGAAATAATTTTGCAAGTGTTTTGTTAAGATTTTTAAAGCATGTGTGTGTTCTTCTTTGTGGGGGTATTTATAGGGTGGGAATTAGGGTAGTGATGTTGCGGATACCAAAGGTTTATATTATTCAACCGAAGCGGCATAATAATATTGGTTTGATATCCGCATTTAATATCACGATTCCCATTGCCCCTATTTTCTCTCACATCATGGGTGAACAGTTGTGAGGCTCTGCAAATAATGCAATTTTGCAGAGAAAAAATCATCACAACTTTTGTGTGTGAGGGAGCATTTAATGCTCAGTGGTGTTTGGTGAGAGAGATGTGGAGGCCCAAGGAGTGGATACCAGTTGTGTAAGTGACATATATTCCTATATTTAATAGGAATCAGTTACCTACGTGGGACATTAACTAACTAAGTACTTAGCATTTAGTTAGGGTATTCAATGCCAATTTTTTTTATCCTGAGCCCCCTGAATGAATTTCCATTCAATAAAAATGAGTTTTCAAGAAGGGTGTGATCAGGGACCTATAGAATTTACATCAGGTTGGAACACTTTTGATCAGTTTCCCGATTCTATCTCCAACATGCCCAATTCAGCTTTCAATCTTGTGAAAGTGGGTTCATCCAAAGGTTTTGTGAAGATATCAGCTAGCTGATACTCAGTGGGGATGAAATGTAGTTCAATTTCTCCATTAGTGATGTGGTCCCTGATGAAGTGGTATCTGATGTCTATGTGTTTGGTTCTTTGATGAAGTACTGGATTGTTTGAGATGGCTATGGCACTTGTATTATCACAAAAGATAGGTACCATCTTATACTGAATGCCATAGTCACTTAGTTGGCTCTTCATCCATAGTACATTTGCACAACATCCTGCAGCAGCCATATATTCAGCTTCAGCTAAGGACATGGCCACTGACTGTTGTTTCTTTGTACTCCAACACACAAGTTTACCACCAAGAAATTGGCAGGATCCTGAAGTACTTTTCCTATCCATATTACATCCTGCATAGTCAGAGTTAGTGTACCCTTTGAGATCAAATCCTGAACATTTTGGGTAATACAAACCAAGGTTTGGATTACCCTTCAGGTACCTGATGATTCTCTTGACAGCAGTGAGATGTGATTCTTTAGGGCCAGCCTGGTATCTTGCACACAGGCAGACTGAGAATTGAATATCAGGCCTTGAGGCAAGTAAGTACATCAGGGAGCCAATCATTCCTCTGTATTGGGTTTGATTCACTGATTTTCCAGTGAGATCAGGGCCAAGGTTGTTTGGAGGAACCATAGGAGTTTTCACAGAGGAGCAGTCAGTGAGCTCATACTTCTTCAGTAGGTTCCTGAGGTATTTTTCTTGGCAAATGGATATTCCCTTTTCAGTTTGTTTAATTTGGAGTCCAAGAAAGTATGTGAGTTCACCAATCATGCTCATTTCAAACTTTGTGGTCATCAGTTTCTCAAACTGTTTGCAAAGTTTGTAACTTGTTGAGCCAAAGATGATGTCATCAACATATACTTGGACAAGAATGACATCACTCTTTGTTCTGTAGATGAACAGTGTGTTGTCAATCTTTCCTCTGACAAACTTGTTTTGGATCAAGAAGGCTGAAAGAGTTTCATACCACCCTGGGAGCTTGTTTCAGTCTATAAACGGTTTTGTTAAGCTTGTAGACATGGTTGGGGTATTCACTACTTTCAAAACCAGGAGGCTGTTGCACATAAACATCTTCTTTGATGTTACCATTCAGGAATGCACTTTTAACATCCATTTGGTAAACTTTAAAGTTCATGTAAGTTGCATAGGCAAGGAAGATCCTGATGGCTTCCATTCTAGCAACAGGTGCAAAGGTTTCCTCATACTCTATACCTTCCTGTTGATTATATCCTTTGGCAACCAGTCTTGCTTTGTTTTTGATGACTGTGCCATTCTCATCGGTGTTGCTTTTAAAGACCCATTTCATACTAGTGACTAAAACACCCTGGGGGCATTCAACAAGGGTCATGACATCATTTCTGTCAAATTGTTCCAATTCATCTCTCATGGCCTGAACCCAACTTTCATAAGTCAGGGCTTCTTTGACATTTTTAGGCTCAATCTCTGAGAGATAGTCAGCATAAAGACATATATTGGCAGAGGCGGCCTTGAGTTTAGCAGCCTTGCTTCTTGTGAGCATGCCTTCAGTGAGTTCACCAATGATGTTCACAAGCTCAATGATTTTGGATCTAGTCCAGCTATCCTGAGGTTTGGGATAGGAATTTGAGCTTGAAGGAGCCTGATTAGGTTCAGACTCAGGAACATGAGGTGACTCATCACTATGTGCTTCAGTGACATTTGTGGGAACAATTTGCTCTGAGGGTTCCTGAACAATTTGTTCAGTGGTTGCAGTCTCATTGGAGACATGTTGAGTTTCAATGAACTCACTGATAGGTGGTTGGGGTAAGTTGTGAGGGATGATGTAATAGGAGACGTCAGCATCAGCTTGGTATTGGGTTGAGGGATTGTTCTCAGGATGATACTCATCAGGAGGATACCTCGATGAGTCATCAATACCAATTTCTTCAATTGAGGAATTTGAGAACCTGATGGATTCAGTGCTCTCATCAACAGTAATGTGATAAGTTTCCTCAGTTTGTTATCTCCTTGTGCTGAACACCCTGAAGGCTTTAGAAACCAGGGAATATCCCAGGAAGTATCCATCATCAGCTTTGGCATCAAATTTACCCAAGTGATCCTTGTGATTATGAATAAACACAGGACACCCAAATACATGAAAGTAGCTGATGTCAGGAATCCTTCCTTTAAATATCTCATAAGGAGTCTTATTATGCCTCTTCACAATGATTGACCTATTTTGAGTGTAGCAAGCTATTTTAACTGCCTCAGTCCAAAAATATTTTGAGAGGACTGAGCCATTTAACATTGTTCTTGCTGCCTCAATGAGTGTTCTATTTCTCCTTTCAGCTACTCCATTTTGTTCAGGAGTATAGGGAGAAGTGAAATTTTGAGAAATTCCTTTCTCATCACAGAAACACTCAAGGTCTTGGTTTTTGAACTCAGTGCCATTGTCAGTACTGATCTGTTTAACTTTGACATCATTTTGATTTTCAATGTTCCTGACGAATGACATGATGGTTTCAGCTGCCTGACTCTTTTTGGTCAGGAAGTAAACCCAAGTATATCTTGAGTATTCATCCACTATGACCAGAGTATACTTCTCATGGTGAATGGAAATTGGACTGACAGGTCCAAAAAGGTCCATATGAAGAAGATGTAGGCAGCTTTTGATGGAAAAGGTTTGTTTGGTTTTGAATGATGCCCTGTGGTGTTTTCCTTTTTCACAAGCAGAACAAGGCTTGTCTTTGGTGTACACCAGGGATGGTAGGCCCAGAACTTTGTTCTGTTTGGCCAGGTTGTTGATGCTTTTGAAGTTGAGATGAGAGATTCTCCTATGCCATAGCCAGTTGATTGTCTCACTTGCCTTTAAGAATAGACAAGTCCCATTTTGAGTCAGGGATGACATGTCTAGAACATATACATCATCCCTCCTGGGGGCAATCAACACAACTTCCTTATTGACATTAAAGATGGTCCCTCTCTTGTCATCAAACTAAACTATGTATTTGGCATCACATAGTTGGGAAACACTTATCAGATTATACTTGAGACCATTAACATAAGCTATTCTTGTAAAAACTATACCATTGCAGTTTACTGAACCATAACCTTCAGTAGGAGCTAATGAGTTATCACCAAATACTACTTTGGGTCCTGGTTCTTCCATATATTTGTGTAGAAAACTTTTCACACCAGTCATACTTCTGGAGCATCCACTGTCCAGATGCCAGGTAGGATCCTTGATGTGTTTCTGCACAAACAGTAATCTGGGTTAGTTTTTCTTGTTGACCCACTTTCTAGTGGGCTTAGTGATACGTGGGGATCGCACCAGGCTTTACCTCTCAAGGGATCTTGAGAAGCTTACAACCCCCACCAGGCAGTGTACCTGATCGATGTAGTATAGTATAATGACAAGTACCGGGGGATTGATCGTTCAGCTAGGAATAGTGTCGCTAGGATTAGAAAACCTAAAGACTAGGTCAAGAGATGAGGGATGATTCTTTTTGTATTTTTATATTTTTTAGAAAGCAAATTAAAATCTCGGGTTTGAAGGATTTGGGCGGAATTAGTTGCTAGTCAACTAACCCAATACTAAAGATGCAATCAAAATAAAATACTAAAAATGAAAATAAACTAAATTATACTAAAGTTGTGAGCAATAAGTGGGAGAAATGTGTTTACTTAGATTTCACTACTCCATAGATATCTTTTACACGTTAATTACTTGTTATAGTTGCGTGGATGACGGATTGTATTCCTTAATACCATTCATGGGGTGGCGTACTTACTTCCCCAATCCTATGAGTGCCTACTTCACTCCTATGTCGAGCCGGCTAAGAAGCTCCTAACATGGGATCATTAGAATTTACTCATGCATTAAATACAATCAATAAAACCTAGTACACATTGGTTCATGTTTTCTAAGACGTTTAAGCATGTTACCAAATGGAGATCTGCCAGTTTTCTTAAGCCTAACATTGAAATCATTCATCCAATACAACCATAAACAAGTAATCAACACATAATTAACATCTAGGTTTCATTAGATCTAAGCAAACACAAGATAGATCTAGCCTAGCATGTTGAAATCAAGACAAGCACAAGATATAGACAACCAACACATAGACATATTGATTGAATTAAGAGAAGACTTATCTCAATAGCACATGTAAGGATTCAAGGGGTGAAAACCCTTGAAAAAGCTGTAAAATACGTACAAGGTTCGGCCCTAGGGTTTCTCCACACAAGTTCCTCCTTATGAATGAAAAATAGAAAACTATATATAGATTTTGGAAGGTGACGGCGTCAAGAACAAATGTCTGACGCCGTCATCTCGCCGCCCAATAATTCCTCGGACTGCCTAGATCTGGATCTGACGCCGTCATGTGTACACCTTATGCAGGCCGTTATGATTTTAACTCTTGACGCTCTTGTTGTGACGCCTTCAGGTTTCTTCTGGGTCGTCATGGATTTTACTCTTGATGCCGTTAAATATTTCCTCTTGACGCCGTCCTACACTGTTTCCAGCATGAAAAATTAAGTCTTTGGCGTTTTCTCTACTTTTATGCTCCAAAAACGTCCGAATTGTTTCCTTTTCCAGATTTCACTCCCAAAGTACCTAAAATCACAAAAGGAACGATTTAGGGTAATATTTGATCAAATAAATTCAATTCCGGGCTTAAATGACCCCTTAAAAGTGGTTCATTTTTCGCCTCATCATATACCCTTACACTTGAGATTTGCTTGTCCTCAAGCAAATGCGCTTTTATTCTAATCAAAATACAAGTTAGGGGTCATTTAACACTAATATAAAAGTAATTACAACAAATAATCGTTCCACTAAAGACCAAAGACAAGCACGGAGGTCATATACTAGCACCTCACAAATAGTGTTTAGATACTCACATCTCTCGGGTATAATAATGTAATATCACAATATGGAAATGGAAAACATCTCTCACTACCTGTCATAGCAAAGTAGATTACCAAAGGCTTGGGAAAGGATCAAACCTCCACCACATGGCGTAAGCACCTAGGATAAACTATCAAAGAGGTATTTTTAAAGGGTTGTAACGTTAGGTGTAGGGATATGAAATACACGGTTTTGTTGGATATAGGCAGTCTTTACTGGTGGCGAGTTAACAATCTTGGTTAATTACATGTACAATATGGCGTTGCTAAGCCAAGACTAGACTCGACTTAAGCTAATAAATGAAAAATAACAAAAACATAAAATAAACATAGCATGAAACGGGATGGTAGTCCGTATGTTTTTTTCTCTTTTCTTTTTCTATTTTTTTCTTTTCTTTTTCTTGATTTTTTCGATTTATTTATTTATGATAAGGCGAAAAATGAACCGTTTTTAGGGGTCATTTAAGCCCGGAATTGAATTTATTTAATCAAATATTGCCCTAAATCGTTCATTTTGTGATTTTAGGTACTTTGTGAGTGAATTCTGGAAAAGGAAGCATTTTGGACGTTTTTGGAGCATAAAAGTGAAGAAAACGACAAAGTCTTAATTTTCTTTGCTAGAAACAGTACCTGACGACGTCACAAGCTTCTTCATGATGGCGTCAAGAGTAATACAAGTGGTGGAAGTGGATAAAGTACGTGACGGTTCAGTAAGTTCATGACGGCGTCAAGCTAGGCCGTCACGTGTACCTGAAGGCGTCACCAAGGCCGTCACGTATAAACTTGTCAAAACTTGCGCGCGGAGTAGCTGATATTGTTTTGGTCATAACTTTTGTATACAAACTCGGATTTAGGTGATTCAAAAGCCCACGCGAAGAGGACGAAGAGATCTACAATTTGGTGAAAAAATGGTCGTGACGGCGTCAAGAGAACGAGCTGACGCCGTCAAGCCTTGCCGACAGAAAACATGCCTATAAATATAACTTCATAACTGTCCTACTTATAATTACATCAACAATCAGTAAGAGATGAAGACCCCTGCAAACTCATACTGAATCAAAAGATACTTAGGCTATTTGTATGTTCAAATAGGGGGAGATTGTTGGGTCACTGAATTCCCCAATCTTCTTCTAACAAGGATTTGAACGTAAAATAACCTAAGTATAAACAAGTCACTGAGTGAACAGTAACTCAGTGAGTCATCTTCAGAATGCTTAGACCGAGCCTAAGAAGAAAGGTTCTCCATTCAGTGAGGCGGAACTCAGTGAAGTGTGATCTAAGCCAAGAAGAAGGTGATGGGTTCAGTGAGGATGACAATAACTCACTGAACCCCAAGACTCCTCAACAACTATCATGGTACTGAAGACTGATGACTTGAAGACTGAAGTTTTGGCGGGACTGGGCGGGAAAGCTTGATCTGTTTCACTAAAGTGCTTTATCACTTTAAGGTCAAACTTTCCCCAAATGGTTAAAACCAGGCTGTCATCAGAAAGTGCCTTTTGGACTTAACCCAAAGAAGTTTCCCTTGCCAGAGAATAAAATCTTTCAAGATTTTATTAAGGAACACTTAGGTCCATTGTATAATAGGGTTGTTCATATTTGTGTATAAATAGGTAGCATAAGTGAGGAGTAAAAGTTGACAAGTTTGTGCAATTAATGCAAAGCATTCACAAACCACTTTTACTCCTCCAAAGAACAACATAACCCCTGAGATAGCTTAGTGGGTCCTGAAAGTTGTCACTCAACATTGTTTGAGTTTAGTGAGGAGTCAATACCACACTTGTCATTTTCAATCCCAAGTGTTATTCCGCAAACACTTGGGGTACGATTCTTTTTTATTAACTTCTAATAAAGAATTAAACGTTGAAAAATATTGTCTCTTATGTTTACATTGCTTTATTGTTAATCATTTATACATCTTTGTTAAAAGTCATACAACTAGGTTATTTTAGCTTTTTAGTTACTGTTAACTAAGTAAAAGGGACCAACAATGTAGTTGGTAAGCCTAGTGTAAAACGTAAGATATTGTCACGTCAAAGCAGCCCAACTACTTATGTTATTAATAAAGGTAAGGGAATTGTGATTGAAGATAATGTTGGTGATTTAGGTAAGACAGTTGTGAATGATGATGAAATCCAAGTTAAGAAAGCAGTGGACAAGGGTAAAGGTATAATGCTAGAACAAGACAAACATCATAAGAAATTTGTTAACAAACCTGTCACTAAGAGCAAAGGAATTGTGATTGAAGATAATGTTAACCCTGCTGTCACAGATAGCAATAACGATAGTGATAATGATTCGACAGATGGAATTAACTGGAAAGTGATAACAACACAGATTCTTGGAAAAACTACTTTCCAAAGAATTGTTCTAATTCATCAACAAAAAGGATGGATGCAATGAAGATTGAAACTCCTGAACAAGATGAAAAGAGGCTTTTAAAAATAGGGTTCAGGTTCTAGGGCTTCCAAATCTTCACAAATGTCAGGAGATTCGCATGAAACCATTTGTTCCTAAAATTCCAAATGATTTGTCAAAGGGGAAAGGTAAGAAAACTATGGGTTAGTCTTTGAATGAAGGTTAGTGGTTTCTGTAAGGCATTTCATGCCATTGAATAAAACTATTGTTGGGTTGTTTGACTTTTCAGAAGTCAATTATAACCTAGTAATGCAGTTACATATCATGCTATAATGTGTTATGCCACTGATTCATTCACATTTACATAAACCATGTCACACTACAACAAAACTACATAATGCACATTGATATACTACTAATGAAAATTGCAATTTCTTTCATTGCCATTCAAGAGATTGACTTTATAAAGTCAAAATACATTACAAGAGAATAAAACATACCATAATCTACTAATGAAATAACTTTACACATTTGTAAAGTTATTTACTTCATTACAGACATTGCAATCACAATAACAATCACCACAGCAACCAAACTCAGAAACATTCGAACTTTATTATTACCATTCACCTTTGACTTAATAACACTCAATTCCTCCTTAATTTCATGCATCTTCTCTTTTAAAGCTTCAAAACCATCATCAACCTTCACTTGTTGCATATGAGTTTTACAAACTTGATTGGCTTCCTTAGATCCATTCCCGTTTAAGATATCTAGGTATCTCTCTTTTTCCAAATACAAACTGAAAAACATGGCTTTGTAATGCTCACTTGGTAGTTCTGGGTTAAGAAACCCATAAAAATCACATTTTTTATGTTTTTCCCTCTTGGGACATGCCTTGAATCTCCTACCCGGATTCGTAGGGGTCCATGACACTTGCTCTTTAGCTGGACATGGTACTCGACATTCACAATGGGTAGCAGCAACAATTTCTTCTATGGGCCTTTCTTTGTATTTGGGATTGTACGAGGATGATGAAGACATTTTTTAGGGTTTGATGGTGGCGTGAATATGGGGGGGGGGGGGGGAGATAGGGTTAATGTGTTATGAGAGAGAGAGAGAGGAATTAATAAAGGGCGCTATTTATTAAATATATTGAAAGAAAAAAAATATGTGACATGGAAAAAACGGGTTCCATGTCACACAAAACCGGTCAACAGGTAAACGGGTACACACAAAAGTCGTTTTTGGTAAGGTTTGTGTCACAATAAAAAAAATTGACTACATACAACAACAAAAAGTGTCAACTTGAATGTATTTTAAAGTCATTTGCCCAATAAAAAACACCCCTAAGACAAGGCGTTATGGTGGTGGTCGACTGCGTGGTGGTGCCACCAACGTCGCACCATCAACATAACACAGAAAGACGAACCGTGTGTGGTCACCTAATTTTGACAATGGTTTAGTGATGCAGACCACCAAACTATTTCCCACGCGCGCGCGGGCGCGCGCACACACACACACACACACACACACACACACATATATATATATATATATATATATATATATATATTTGTGTTTATAGAGTATATAAAGTGAGTTATTTTAATATTTTTAACTTGATGGTGACTGGTACATCTGTTTGTCGATGGGTTTAATAGTGTGTTGATTGATGATGTGACGGTAACGTAAAGGTAATGAGTTTAATCATAACACTTGGTATAACATGAAAATAACTTAAATTTATAAGATAAGCACAACTTTGGTCCTCATACAAACTTTAGTTTCACAACTTGAACTCTTCAAAAAAAGTACTATATACTATTACACGCTACACTTCCTAAACCATTTGAGATCATGGTTAATTATTCGGCTATGTTTTACAAGGAGTTTTAATAGCATTTAGCGTTTACCATTTAGTATCTGAAACTAAAATCTTGTTTGCAGGAAGTGCTTGATTTTTTTATTTTTTCTAAATGCTGCACGAAGTTAAACTTTTACACAGTTATATACTCTATAATCGTATAAAACAATTACATTATCAAACAATTTTGCAAAACAACCATTTAATTCTCACAATATCTACTAATAAGTTTACCAACACAAAGCTTTTTCTTTGTTATGCCTATTATAAAATATAAACTCATGATGTTGATTTATTTTGATTCGGTTTCTAGTTTCGTGAAGCCTCAACGATAACTTAACAAAATTGATGTGACACATATTTCGAAAAATCAACAAATTATTCAAATGATTCGATATACAAATATCTTAGTTTGGGGTGTTCAGCGTTTGGTTTGACATTGAAAATAAACAGCTTGAAATCGAGGAAAACTGAACCGAAATTTGTAATTGGTGTATGATTTAAGTTGAGACCGAATCGAAGTATTTAATTAGTGTTTGGATTGGTTTATGGTTTGACAAAAATTTAATCCGACCAAACGAAAAATCACAAACATCTATAAGAAGAGGCATTATATTTATATAGTTTTCATCTTATTTCTAACTAAGTCTTAAATTCAAATATATCTTTTAAACTAAAAAAATCTTAGAATCAAGTTATCTAATATATATTCAAATGCTTGAGTTAAATTATTGGTTTTCTGGCATAAGTTGATGTGTTTATCAACTACTTGGCATAAGTTGATGTTCTTATCAACTACTGTATTTAACTAGATTACGTTATAAAGCTACTTGAATTTGGTTTTTTTGCTTTTATTCGAAATCAAACCGAAATTTAATTTGGTGTTTGATTTGGTTTTATCCGTTCTAAACTTGGATTGGTTTTAATTTTATTTTTGTCTTTTTGAATTTATAACCGATATACCCGAACCGTACAACCCAAAAACCCGACAACCGAACCGATGAACACCACTACGACGATAGTAGTAGTACATATTCTCAAAGGTCCAAACAGTAAAATAGAAGCATATACAAGGTCCAAATTGTAATTATTCCTAAATGTAAACCCCTTATTAACACTTTTTGTTAAACAACTGCTTTTCCATTTTGGTTTTCAATTCATGGTGCTCGCTCTATTTTTGTCTGCGTTTTAGTATGTACTAAATACAAGAAACCATAACCGTACCTTTTTTCCGATCATTCATCTCACACACAGTAAAACACACACAGGGTAATCAAATTTGATGAGCGTAAGTTACATTATGGAGTCTGGATTCAAGTTGTTGATGGTTATATTTTTGTTAACTATGAGTTTACGTAGATCTGATGGTCAACTTTTGCCTGATGAAGAAGGTATGTATATCACTTTATTTCTATCATAATTTGTTCATTTTTTGTTTATGTAGTATCTGTAATTAAGTTTTGGAAGTTATGTAACTGCTTTTTTGGAGCTAATTACAGACTATGGTTATTAAATTTTGTAAAATGTAACTGTACGGAAATTAAGAGACAACGAACATGTTGCTTTAGAAAATTGTTACGAGTATAAAAAGTTTTGAGTACGTACTTTTTTAAAACTTTTTGCATAAATGATTATATTTTCTAAAGAAAGTTGCCAAGATTTGAATGAACGTGAGGGTAGTGGCAGTGGTGGCGGTTTGGCCAACGGTTTGCCCCAAACCGCCGGGGAACACCGCCGCCACCCCAGCGGTTTGGGTGAGCGGTTTGGTCTAGCGGGCTTAAACACTGCTGCGGTTTGAAACATACTATCCGTTGGAACATTGAATGCTTTGAACGTTGGGGGTAAAATCCAAAAAAAAAAAAAAAAAAAAAAAAAGACGGTGGCCAGTAAACTACCCGCATGAAAACCCAAACGGCCATACATGAGTCTTTTACCTCCAAATCTTGAAAAACTTAAAACGAAAGGTGAAGATGAAAGTGGCAAAAACATGTACCATTCGAGGCACAGTAACCACACAAAAACCTGCAAACTTAAAAAGATGAGATAAGGAGAAAAACTCATGTGCTAGTCCAAATCATTAAAAGAAGAGAAGAGAGATGAAAGAGCAGGTAAAATGATAGAGATTGTGTGGATGAAAGAGTACTAGTAGTATAGGTAGAAATAAATAAAAAATTACATAACTTAAAAAAAATTATTAATGAAATATTATGTTTTTATTAAATTATTTATTTATGAAAATAAAAAATAAAAAAATACAAAGTTGGTGGTTTGGGAGGTATGAAAAAAGTGACCATTGTCACTAAAAAAAGGTTGAGAGGTATGGAAAAAGTATTAGTGAAGTGGAATGATATTATTGGTTGGTTGGAAGGTATGTGTTTTTTTTTAGTGACCACTGGCACTACCCTGATAAATGTTTGTTTTTAATATTGCTCAAGTTGCAAGATATTTTTAGTGGTGACAAGATCAAATCTCCGAGACTTTTGCATAGAAAATGATTTTCACGCTCGTTTTTTTAATTTGGACACACCGACATACCAACTTACGCATTAAACACTTGTACTATATATATATATATATATATATATATATATATATATATATATATATGATGCTTTAACTATTTGTACATTAGAGCGTGCAAATCAATTTTACATATTATCAACGGTTCTCTGAGATGATTACTATAGCGTAGATATCTTCATATTAGTTATAAAGGGTTTAGATAAAAGCAGCCGCTATAATGGAAGTTGTTAAGCAAACAGTATCACTTATGAATAGTTATGATGATGAGATAAGAATCTTGAAAAGGTGAAAACAAGCCCAGAAAACATTTTTATTTTTTAGTCCATGGAATGTCAAAGAAATGTGATTGACAACCATGGATAAACATTACAATAATGGTAAGTTTATGAAAATGACATGGTCCAACGACATACACTATTTAATGTAGGCTAGGATGTACCCTTCAGTAAATTCCAACTTGCGTCCCTATTGAAGTCGGCATCCAAAATTAATTATTGAAAATGAGATAACGTGTTTTCAGTACCATTTCAACCTTAATTAATTGCCACTTGGTATATTTTGTTTTCTTTGTCATGTCATATATAAACAGTAGACGGATGAACTGATGAAGTATTTTTCTGATCATGTTACTGTATTTGATGAGTGCGAGTATTTTTACTCAGTCAGATTGCCGGCCTGCCTAATCAAGACATCTTGTAATGACAATCTTAATTGTCTAAATATGTATGTTTAGTAACGTTTGAACCTGAAAACTCTTGCCAGAAAATACTACAATATGCTGTATAGATTTAAGATATTACATTTGCAAGAAATTACAAAATGACTTTGTCAATTTGGGCCCATAAGTCCGTAACAGCTGATTTGATCCAAATTATTTTTTATTTCATTGACTTGCAAAACCTATGGGTGGTTTTTGACTTTAAAGATCAGGTTTGTCTTTTATTTTATTTTATTTTTTTATGTAACTGACAATATCACAATTGGCCAATTTGCTGTTGGCATCTACATGCAATTATGGCTTGCCTTTACGTGTTGTTTTAGTGAACCATGCAAATAATATACTCCGTATATATACAACTATACATGTTTCTATAGTTGGCTCTTGGGGCCCTATCACGTGGGGTTAGGTTTAAGTTTTAATCCTCTTAAAAGTCTAAAACATTTTTAAAAATGTTTTACCTATATGTGATGACTGGACACAGTATAAGATATTTTTTTTGAAAGGTAAATTTCAACTTTGACTGATTTTGTATGCTCATGCCTAATCCTCTTGATTAGACTATCTATGCCTATCTTTCAATCCGGATAGAAACGACCACCTTCGCAGAACGAAGGCCCCATCGCCACCCCGCCAGACTATGTTGTCTTAACCGGGTCCACGCTGATCTCAGGTGGTAACGGGTTTCCCCCGGAAATCGTACTGCCTCCACACAAGTTACCTTGCTGGAGAAACAGCCGGATGAAAACCGGGCCATGCTCAAGATTCGAACCCCCGCAACGAGTGGCATAAGGGTTCAAATCCATCATTGCAATATATCGCCGGAACAATATGGTCTAACAAGTAGACCACAAGTGAGGACTTCCCGGGTGGTCACCCACCCGGTACTACTCCCACTTGTGGCTCGCTTAACAAGTTAAGCCCCACCCACTAGACCACAAGTCCTTTGATATAAGATATAATTAATGAACATTAATTAAACTTTAAAATTATAGAAATTTAAAATTAATTAACTTGAATTTTCCGTATATAAATAGCTAAACATACAATAAGTGAGCATATATACCTTTTTTTAAAATAACATAACAAACTTTGTTATTTTCCGCCAATCTTAGTAAATAATTAACTCAATATAATGTAGTTGCTGACTTTTAGGTAGATGCTTAACAAATGAACTTCTTATGAGAATTTTAACTTCTTATGAAAGCTTAAGATTACATTAAAAGCTTCTATTTGATTCGGGAAAGTGAAAGCTTGTGGGTTGTTTTTTGAAAAATTTACATATGTAGACCATATCTTAGAAGTGAACAACATGTGGATGATCATATTAATAAGGGAATTGATTTGCACACTCAATGTTTTGATTGAGACACCCTATTTTATGCATAACATAGTTGTACAGTGTTTACAATGTGCTCTTTATACTTGTACGGTGAGTGTCCCAATCAAAGTAAAGAGTGTACAAATCACCTCCCTATTAATAATAGTAATGAAAAATATATGTTATGTCGATTGTAGTTTAACAACCTTTTCTGTTTGTAACAGTGGAAGCTCTGAAGGTGATAGCCTCAAAGCTAGGATACAGCGGTTGGCAGCCTGCTAGGGATTCGTGTAGCATGGGTACAGGACTTAATCAGACAAAATCCTTGAACGATAGAGGGCTTATTCAATTTGGTAGCAATGTAACTTGCAGCTGTAACACCACAGTTTGCCACATAACAAACATGTACGTATCTATCTGTTTTAATCACTCACTTTTCTAGTATAGACTAAAATACAAGTTAATATATGAATTTAGCTGAATTAATAATTTTGCACATTTGCTAGAAAAATAGATGATTATACCATAAGTAAATGTATATATATATTTTTAAATGCAATATATTAAAAGGCGAAAAACCGCAACCAAATTACAAACAAAGGCATCCACTTATCAAGAAGATGATTAAACATAGTGGAACCGAAAAAAACAAAACAGAACAAAAGCTACATTACAAAACTAAAGACAAAAATAAACAACAAAAATTAGAGAGCACAAACCATAACATCAGATATGATCCCATCTCAAAATAGGCCTGGTACGCTAAATGAAAAACCAAACATGAAATTCACAAGGAAGGATAACTCAGACCAGGACCAAAATATACAGTAGTGCAGAGTGCAGACCACAGCCAAGGCCTTAAATTGTAGACTGAACCTTCTTCCAAACACCTGAATAAACATCAGTATTTCTGCCATACACACATGAATACCATCTGCACTTTTGCCAAACACCCATGAAAACCATCTGCACTTCACTCTTAGAACACATTTTACTGCAGCCTGACCCACTGACAAACCCTACGAACTCATGAAATACTGTAGCTCTCAGCAAGATCAGCGGATTTGAATAACAACCTGTAACAGATTGTAGCAGACCCAATTGCAGTGTACACTGTAGTTACTCACATTTTATATCTATAGCAGACCTGTAACAGATTGTAGCAAAACCCTTTACACAGAAGCTACCTTCGCAAAAACAATTGCAGCAGAACTGTAGAATTGTAGGTCACTGTCCCGCCACAATAAATCTGTTGATTAACCAATAGGCACTTACCCGGATCTAATAACCACAATTGCCACTCAAATATCTTTTTTCTTGTTTTTCTAGTAATCCATTCATAGGTTTTAAGTTTTATGTCTTGCACTATTTTGTTAACGCTTGAAACTTTGCCTTTAAACACACGCATATTTCTTTCTTTCCAAATGAAGTAACCGGTTGACCATGTAACCACTTGCCACAGCATTCTTGAATAATTATGAAGTTTATCTCCTCCATCATGCGAGAACATGTCCCTAATAGCGAAAGCGGCAACCATACCCAACTTCCACCAACTAAATATTTTTTTCCCAAACGCTCATAGACATATTGCACAAAATCAAGTCATGATCACATGATTCCACTATATCACCACAACACGGGTAAAGTATTGTATCTAAGTCAATACCCCTCTTATCAAGTTCCACACGAACCGGTAGTCCTCCATTAATAGCTCTCCACACATAAGTAAATGTATATTGTACTTGGTTTAGTAATTCTTCTATTTGAAATCCATATACTTTGATTAGAATGCTTTCTTGTCCATTATATTTTGGTGCTAATCAGTGTTTTTGGTTATTTCTTTATACTTGTATTAAACTGCAGCCAGTTAAAAGGACTCAATTTGACAGGAGTTATACCTGAAGAATTTGCAAATCTCACTTCTCTGCGAGAAATGTATGTAGTGATTAATTTTGTGGTATATGACTATATGTGTATATTAAATGGTTTCATGCTAACTCAATGCTTACTGAGAAATGACATCAATCGAGTTTTGCACTGTTATACAGAGAACTATCTCGTAACTATCTCAATGGCACTATTCCTGTGCGTCTCGGTCAGCTTCAACTTACCATTTTGTAAGAGTTACTCGCTCCTTCTATTTTCCTAAATTTTTACCCAAACGCGGTGATTGTGTTAATGACTCTTTTTCTCCACAGGAGTATTTTGGGAAACCGCATCAGTGGTTCCATACCTGAAGAAATAGGTGATATTTCTACACTTGAGGAGCTGTAAGTAAAGTTCCTTACTTGAAAAGTCTTATCATATTTGAGAACTTCCACTGATATTTACAATTTTGACCTTTTTAACAGAGTTGTGGAAGACAATTTGCTTGGAGGACAGCTTCCTCTAAATATTGGCCGTTTGACTCGCTTAAGAAGATTGTAAGATTACCTTTGTTTTTATTTTGTTCATTCAATAATACATTGATCTATAGCGTTAGCATCTTTGCATTATTGACAATAAGCTACTTTTTTTGTAGCCTTGCATCTGCAAATAATTTTACAGGAACCATACCAGCATTGTATGGCAATCTTATTAATTTAACAGATTTGTAAGTCATAGAGTTCTTAATTTTGTTTCTTTTGACCGCTGAACTGAGATACGGATTCTAAATTACCATGTTACTGAATATTTTATTTTCTTCTTGCAGTAGGATAGACGGGAGTAATTTATCTGGGAGAATACCTGATTTTATCGGAAACTGGACAAACATCGAGAGACTGTGAGTATAATTCTGCTTTTATTTGTTGATGGTTTAAAATCTAAAATCGTAATCTTGTATGAATTTATTTTTCAGTGATTTGCAAGGAACTTCAATGGAAGGCCCGATTCCTTCTACAATATCTCTGCTGACAAAAATGAAGGAATTGTGAGCACATTCTTAAACCTCCTGTTTATTTTTGTTGATTTGAGTCTTGAACTAACTTTATGTATGTGTTATGGTTGCCAGGAGGATAACTGATTTGGCTGGATCAACCAAGTCTCCATTTCCTAATCTTCAAGATATGACAAAGATGGCTAGATTGTGAGTTTATATAATTGTTTTACTTACATGACAGAAATTGAAATGATGCGTTCTTTTCTATTTAAAATATTTCTAAATACTTTCTCTACCCAGGAGCCTGAGAAATTGTTTACTTGCTGGTCCAATACCTGACTACATTGGAGAGATGACTTCTATGAAGCTCTTGTAAGTTAGTAGTTTTTAGTATTCAATTGTTACTCTACTCTTTTGATGCGATGTTATTGAATAAATCTATGAAAATCTTCATCTGAACTATTGGTTTTGCAGAGACCTAAGCTTCAATGAGTTGACCGGTCCAATTCCGAATCTGATTCAGAAACTAAATTTCATGTATGCAACTACTTAGACAGATGTTAATATATTTTAATTTCAGGGTAAAATTTAAGGTGGAACTTTCTCCTTGGATGCAGGTTTCTGAATAATAACTTTCTATCTGGAGAAATTCCTGGATGGATATTTAGAAGCAATGAAAAGATGTAAGTGATTTCTCTTCTTATGTTTTCAGTATCTTTGACTGTAGTATAGAGATTAGTAACTTTATCACTTTCGAATTTTATTGCAGTGATATATCTTACAACAATTTTACACGGACTGAACCATGGAATTGTCAGTCATCGAGCTTGTAAGGTTTTTATTTATTTATTTAATTTATTTATTATTATTTTTTTTAATCCTACTTATAACTATATTAGAACATTACTGTCTGTGGTCCTTATCACTCGGTATTTTTACCACAGGAATTTAGTTTCAGCTCTTTCATCTTCAGCTGCCAATAACAAGTATGTTCCATCACCGATCTACACACACTTTTAAATGTTGATAATGATGTGACCTAACATGATTTTTATCTTATAGAGATGCTTGGTGTTTGTCAGACCAACTTACTTGCAGCAGAAACCCCAACCGTAAGACTGAAGAATTATGTATACCGTTTCTATAATATCTGTACAGGTGAAAATGGGGTGGTCAGTTAATGGGTCAAAAAGGTCTCGGTTGAAACAGGTATTTTAATGCGCGTCTTAGTGGGCCGGGTCAGGTTGGCCTACAAACACCTTGTCTGCCTTAATTTTAATATAATTAAAGCTATAACCACTACTTTGTTAAAATAATTATATTTTTAATAATAACAATATGTTGGTTACATGCATTACAATTCACATTGAGTGTCCTTTGACCCATTTTAGTATGAAGTAAATAATCCGATATGATACATTTGGGATAACAACACGACCCAAACCGACCTGTTCGTAAGTATATGGGTTGATAATTTGATATTGCCACCTCTATTTTTGCTAGATACCTCTTTTATCCTTTACATCTTAATAAATGCATCTTACATTGCAGATCATTCGTTATTTATCAATTGTGGTGGAAAAGGAACAGACGTTGATGGACAAGAATATGAAGAAGATTTAACCAGCCAGCAAGCATACTTCTACTCTAGTCAGGAGAGATGGGCCTATAGCACGAATGGTGTTTTCATGGGCGATGACGATGCGCCATTTGTTGCAAGCACGTCAAATGTGACAGGTGGCGATATTTATAGAACAGCTCGTTTTTCTCCCACTTCACTCCGGTACTTTGGACTGTGTATGCGGAAAGGGAGTTATAAAGTGAGGCTTCACTTTGCTGAAATAAGTTATACCGATAACATGACATTTAGTAGTCTAGGAAGACGCTATTTCGATGTATCAATCCAAGTAAGCGATATGCCAATTTTTTTTTGTTGGGACAAAATTGCATAATTGGTAAAGAATGTTGGTCTAATTTCGGATCTGGTAACCAGTCACTCGCAAAAAGGCTAACTTCTATAAAACTCTGCGAGTGCAAATAAATAGACCAAAATTTTACCTTCTTACGCAATTTGCTCATTTTTTAAAGTTGTTTTTAACTAAATTTGAGAACTAGTTACTAAGATTTAATGCTTTTTTCACATAGGGGGTTCGGTATTTGAAAGATTTTAACATTGCGGAAGCAGCTAATGGTGTTGGAAAGGCTATCGAGAGAGATTTCGATAATATTATTGTTAACGGTAGCACTATAGATATCCACTTGTACTGGGCAGGAAAGGGGACTACTGCAATTCCAGATCGAGGTGTATATGGACCACTTTTATCCGCTATCACAATAACACCAAGTTAGTTTTATCCTTCCATTTTAATGTGTTATTTTCAAAGTTCTCACTTTAAAGAGCCAATTTAACTTCTTTATTCTCTCTTTTTGCAGACTTCAATGTCGGTACAGGACTCTCTGCTGGAGCTATAGCTGGTATTGTGATTGGTTCGTGTGCATTTGTTGGGTTAATTTTAGCTGTACTTTGGTGGAGAGGTTATCTAGGAGGGGACAAAGAAGATAAAGGTAAGCACAATATACAAGAGATTGTGTATACAAGTTGGTTCTTGTTATAAGCAGCACGGTGGGTGGGTAACGGCTTTAATTGGTGAAATGAGTCTTTTTTAAGCACGTGTTGAAATGGATGGGGACAGGTTGACATGTCAACCCGTTTTCGGTAAAAATTTTAAGATTTCTTATATATAATTAAGGGAAGTTTCATATATATCCCTACAAACCTGCAAACTGTCACAATATCATACATATCCACCGCACAAGTTTAAGTATAATTACTATAAAATTATGAATAAAGAAAATATATTATTGCGTTGTAAAATAAATCTTTGAATAAGACTTAGTTAGGAGGTTGTATGCATTGAAAATAGATTTGAGCGACGCTCAATCGTTTGAAACTGTTCCCCCTTTTTGGTAAATTATTTTATTAGACTTGTGTGAAATAAATAAGAAATACTGTAACATAAACAACCCATTTATAGCTGATCATTGTCCTTGTCACAGAGCTCCGTGCACTTGAATTACAGACGGGTTATTTTAGTTTGCGACAAATCAAATCTGCAACACATAATTTTGATTCTGCTAATAAGATCGGTGAAGGAGGCTTTGGACCAGTTTACAAGGTAATCATTATCACTTGTATCTGATTCTATTACTTATATTTTTAGCTGGTTAAACCGAAAATAAATCCATTTCATTTGCAGGGTGTACTGCCAGATGGTTCTGAGATCGCTGTTAAGCAACTCTCCGCCAGATCAAAACAGGGGAACCGTGAATTTGTTACTGAAATAGGCATGATATCGGCTTTGCAGCATCCAAATCTTGTTAAGCTTTATGGCTGTTGTATTGAAGGAAAAGAGTTGTTACTAGTATATGAATACCTGATAAATAACAGTCTTGCACGTGCTCTTTTTGGTAAGTACTTCCCCATCCTTATTTCCCATCTCTATATCAATTCTATGAAAACTTTACAATTTGTTATTTTATATAGGTCGTGAGGACCAGAAGCTTAATTTGGACTGGTCCACAAGAAAGAAGATATGCATGGGAATAGCAAAAGGCTTAGCCTATCTACATGAAGAGTCAAGGTTGAAAATAGTTCATAGAGACATAAAGGCCACTAATGTGCTTCTTGATAAGGATCTTAATGCTAAGATATCAGATTTTGGTTTAGCAAAACTAGATGAAGAAGAGAATACTCATATCAGTACACGCATTGCTGGAACAATGTGAGCTTTTCATCCTTCAAATCTTATATATTCTTTATACCACAGCTAGATTCATTATGTGACTCATTTATGGTGTAAATTTGTAGAGGTTATATGGCTCCAGAATATGCAATGAGAGGATACTTGACGGATAAAGCAGATGTTTACAGCTTCGGAGTTGTTGCCTTAGAGATTGTCAGTGGGAAAAGCAATACTAATTACAGGCCAAAAGAAGAGTTTGTCTACCTCCTTGATTGGGTTAGTTCAATATTTTTCTTGAATATAATGACAGTAAGATGGGTGGGTCAGGCAAGTTGGTCAAAAAACACGTGCTGGTTGAAGCCAGTCTTATTACTTAGGGTACAGGACGGGTTTGGGTTTTCGCATAGCAATATTTTGTCCACCATATATAACTTTTTAATATTTAGCTAATCTGTTTATCAGGATAACTTAACATCTTTTTTTGAAATCTCTACTAATTATAAGTAAACTTTGGACAACCTTCCACCCCTTTGAGTCGTGCCATTCTAGCTGATACTTTTTTAATTTTGACCCATTTGACATAGAACAAAAACCAAGTCAAATCAATCATCACTTACTGATAACTTCCATTTTCCTTTGTAAAGGCATATGTCCTGCAAGAGCACGGAAGTCTTTTAGAACTAGTGGACCCCAGTCTTGGAAAATACTCAAAAGACGAAGCAATGAGAATGCTGAACATAGCTCTCCTATGCACCAACCCATCTCCTACCTTAAGGCCACCAATGTCATCAGTGGTCAAAATGCTGGATGGTAAAATTCCTGTTCAACCACCAATGATCAATCTAGGCGCAGGAAACCCCCCAGACATGAGGTTCAAGGCCTTTGACATGATGTCACATGACAGTCAGACCCAAGTTTCCACAATCTCAGCAAATAGTCAAGGCCCAAGGAGTATTTCCACTGATGCTCCATGGGCAGATTCATCACTTTATATGGACGAGTCAAAGGAAAGCTCTACATCCGAAATGAAGCTTCTACCTGATCTTTATGATGTGAATCTATAAGTCAGTAAGTTTATCAGCATTTCTTTATTTATATGCAAAATTGTACAGATCCTTTATGTATGATATATGTTTCTTTAGTCTATATATAGTTGTAGGTGTTAAATTGTAATAATGTATTTTTGCTTAATGGTTTTTTATTGATAATTTCTCTTACTCGGTCACAAGCACACATTCCATAATTTTACGTTCTCTTTTTTTGCTCAATAGAAACTGTATGCTTGGTCAATGCAAAACTCGGTATTTTTTACTATTACCATTTTAAACAAATGACATGATTGCTAGCCTCTAAATAACAACAGAAAAGCTTAAACACAGCAAGATGGACAAATGTATAACCCTATTCAAGCATCTATATTATGTGAATGAAAGTTGGTGTGTCTTATCGATCCTTACTGCATGCTTCTCTTTTATAAGACCTTGGCACATGTATAAAATACATCTTAAGCTACATGGATTACAACAGAGATATGGAAAACATACTATAACAAGGAAACTTGCATTGCAGTAAGGAACAATTTAACCAACTTGCATTGATCCATTCATCTATTTCACAACTTTTCTTCATGCATAGCTAGACCTTTTCTTTTCCAAGTTGTATTCTATCTGTAACATGAGAAAATTCAGATAATAACACGTAGACATTGTAGCCTGCCTATATGATGCATCACTTCTTTATTAATCTCTACATATATACCTGGTTTTTGAACTTCCAAGAGTAAGCTCAAGATCATCAGACCCAAAAACCTCGTGGATCCTTTCTCCTTCCCATGGCTTTACCCTCCCACCCGCATTGCTACCGAACGCGAATTCATCAGAAACTACTTCCGCCATTGGTATATCAGCATTGTTATCCAACCCTGAAGGAATTGCAGGAGAGCATGTCCCACTTTGTCCAGGGGTCCACATTCGTGACCCACCATTAGATACAACCGCTTCCTTGAACCCAAATGGATTTGATGCTACAAGACTAAAAGTTGGCGACGTGGGACGAATACCAGTGAACCATTCAGAACGAGGTTCACATGGCGGGGACCGAACCTTTGGAGAGCTCATGGGTGGGGTCACTGGTGCACTAATGGACCCGGTGTGGAAGTAAAGATGTGGAAGCTTGGCTGAGTATGATGATGAGGATGAAGATGAAAGATTCTTGAGCCATGGAATAAGTGAGTCCGGGTGCGTGTTTGGTGTGTAAGAGGATGAGGATGGGCTCGCGATTGCAGAGGATGGGGGGCTCGGGTGATACGAGGCATATGGACTTGGTTGGTAAGATGAACATGGACTTGCTGACGCAGATCCACCAACGTCCATTCGCTCCAAAGGTTTGCATCCCTGAAGATGATGGAACAAGATTAAATACAGAATTAAGGGACACTGGCATCACTAGTTTAATTTCTACATCTATCTAGCCATTACTCTTGGGGTGTTTATTTTTGACTTATTGATCCCTTAGCTAAGAGATTTAAGTCAACATTTTTATGTTAAACGGTCTGTGTGCCCAAGGCAATTAAAACACACTAGTCCCCAACCATATGCAACAAGAGTGTAAGGGGGTGGCAATGGCAAGGTCATAGAGGCTAGGGATCGGATGCCGATCGGCATCAACCATTGCCACTCGAGCGGCATCATCGAAAAGTCATGGGGGAGGACCATCTTTTGCCGATTCGGCATGCACTATACCCACAAAAAATTGCACTTTAGCATTAATTACATTGACCTCAGTTTCCGTTGCCACTAAAAATTGAAAGAAATTCATGGTGAATTATAAAATGTGTTGTTGGCATGTGATTGGTTGAACATGTTTTTGCCACTTACTTTTTGCCAGTGGCGAAGCTTGGATTTTTCGAGTGGGGGGTCGGGATCTAAATTTTTTTTTCCTAACACTATGGGGGGTCGAAACCGAAAATACCGAAATTTTTCTACACGAAAACTATATACCCCTACATCGCAAAAAAAATTTCGGGGGGTCGGCCGCCCCCCCCCCCCCCCCCCCCCTATGAAGCTGCGCCACTGCTTTTTGCATCACCATTACCACCCCTAAGGGCCTACTTGACTTTAAATCCGCTTATTCTTTAAAAAAAAGAAACAACACCTTCTACAACCAATTAAAATTAGAGCTTCCTTAACCAATAATCACACCATGATTGAAAGGCGGCTAATTTTACGTCTAAATTTATATGACAACATCTTTTTAATTGCAGTTCACAAACCAATAAAACAAGGACACCCAGGTTTAGTTTAATTAAGCCTCTCATTCATTTATCTATCGTGTAAATGAAAAAAACAATTCATCAAGAGTCATATAGGTGAATAATAGTCAAACGTCATATCATCATAAGCAAGCCACAAATGACATGCCATTCATGCATAATCTGTGCAAAGTTTACATGATAAACTTTAGTAATGTTGAAATGGAAGCATGCATATAGCTAAGGGATTGGTTATTTGTACGACCTCCAAAGTTATGCCCCCTAATTTTTTCTACTCTGTTTTTTTTTTTTTTTTTTTTTTTTTTTTTTTTTTTTTTATACTCTGTATTATAAAACTGCGAAACAGAAAATCTAAAGTTTGACAAGTAAAAAGTAGTAAAACAAAAAAAATACGAAACATAAAACCATAAAAAATTGTCCGGTCCTATTAATTAGTTGGGTAAAACTGACGAAAAAAAGTTCATAACATAAAATATAAAGTTTGACAAGTCAGAAATAGTAAAAAACAAAATATACGAAACAAAAAAATAAAAATAAAAAACTATTTTGTCATGTTAACAAAGTTGATTAAAAAAAATGTATAAAAGGGTGTAATAGTAAGTGGAAGGTGTATTGAGTAACTCAAGTTACTCATTTGAGGCCACTGGTGTCACATCATCTTAAACTTTATTCACAACTAACTCCTCCCTCACCAACAACTAACCTTAACTTACTCATTTGGGACCCATCACTTACGACTTTATTATTTTTATTCATTTCATTAAATAAACTAAATTCATTTCATTAATAATTAAAATAAAATACAACACAATAAATATTACGCACAATTAAAAATAACGTAACAAAAAAATACGATACGAACTAAAACACATCAACTTATAACGAAACTAATTATTTCTATTCCGTTGAATTTCTTCCCATTGATGTTGTTGCCAAACATGGTCGATGAGACATGGTTGAAGCTTTGCGTGTTTGCGTTTATCGTGTAGTTCTTTGGTTTTTCTTCTTTGCACTGCGCAACGTTCAAACCATGTCTGCTGCATATTTGGTTGCAGAGGAATATACATTTCGGCAGCTTCGGATATTGCAAATTTTTGATCTTTTAAAATCATGTTATGCATTATGATACAAGAGTACATGATTCTCCGTAACTTGCCTATAGTAAATTGGCATGCCGGTTGAGCAATAATATACCAACGTCCTTGGAGGACACCAAAAACTCTTTCGATATCTTTTCAAGCACTTTCTTGTTTTGCTTTTCATGCGGCGTTTTTTGGGTTGCTTGTTGCCGTAAAGGATTTGACAAAAGATGCCCACTCTGGGTAAATTCCGTCAGTTAGATAATACCCATGCTTAATTTTTTTTTCCGTATACTTCAAACAGAACCACATGGCGGATGTCATCAAGCAGGTCGTCGAATAACGAAGAATTATACAAAACGGTAAGATCGTTATTCGCACCTGCCACACCAAAAAATGCATGACAAATCCACAAATCATACGACGCAACAGCTTCAAGCATTATAGTTGGATACTTTTTATCACCTATGTGAAATTGCCCTTGCCATTCTTTCGGACAATTCCTCCATTCTCAGTGCATACAATCGATGCTTCCCAACATTCCCGGTATCTTATGAACCATGTTATGTGCGTGGTATAAGTTGTGAATGTCATTCTCGTCTGGTTTTCTTAAAAACTCCCTCCCAAACAACTGGATTACGCACACAGTAAAAAAATCTAAACAATCGCGTGCACAGTGTTCACCTATTTGTAAATACTCATCTAATGCATCCGGTGATATCCCATAAGCCAATTGGCGTAAGGAACATGTGCATTTCATAATCACACTAAAACTCATTACACCCGCAGCAATGGGTCGGACTCTGAAGAAATCAAAATGCGAGGGAAGACGATGATGAGTTTCAACATACGTTTCAATACCTTGGACTATTTCTAAAAATAGTTTACGGCTCATACGATAATGACGCCGAAAACTTTCTTCCGTATATTTTGGTTGGTCACCAAAATAGTCGGCCATTAGACGTGCTTTAGCAACTTCACATTCACGGCGGACGTATCTACGGCGTTGTGAAGGACGGGCTTCTTCATTTTGCAACGATTGCTCGTACTCAAATTCTTGGAGAATCATCTCTAGCTGTGTTACCTCTTCAAAGTCACTAATACTTGGAACAGATTCTTCACTCATGTTTCTTGCTTTTAATATGTGTAAGTGTTTGAGATATAAGTTGTGTAACTTTGATTGAAATGTGTAAAATATGTGTGATATTTATAATGTTAGTAAAAGTTAGTTTTTTTTTAAGAAAAAAAAAAAAAAAAAAAAAAAAAAAAAAAAAAAAACATGAAGTACAGCACCAAGCCTCGTCGTGCAGATGAGTAGCAAGCGACTGGCGAAGGATGGCGAAGGGGCGGTGCAGCAGCGAAGCTCGGCGAAAGGAAGTGACCTGCCACGTAGGAATGGCGAGGTTGTGTGAGTAACTGCACCTTCCACTCTAAAAGAGGCTACGAGGTACCAAACTCTGGTGCTAATCATTGGTATGACACCCTTGTAACTTGTCCACTTGTACGATCCTAACAAAACAATAATGGGTGGTAATATTATGGGCATCGATACTTACACTATTACAATTAATACATACACCACAATTATGCACATTTCATGTTGTACTATGTGCATTAGTAATGTAATATTATGGTATAAGCATAAATTATCAATGCCCTAATATTAGATTATTAGTACCCTCTCACCCTTTGATACCGGTTTTATTATCATTGTTTATTCCGTATTTTTTTTTCTTTTACTACTTTTAACTTATCAAATTTTATATTTATGTCCATATTTTTTTCGGCAGTTTTACAAATTTTATTAAAAGGAAAAAACAATTTTTTTTTTACCTGTCAAACTTTATGTTTTCGGTTCTGTATTTTTTATTTAGCAGTTTTATAATAAAAAAAAAATTACAAAAAAAAAAAAAAAAAAAAAAATAGAGGAAATATTCCTATGACGTAGCAATAAGCCAATAACCTTAGGCCAACAATAATACCGTATGGTTTAAATAGGTAGTAGTCATGTATGACATTAAAATAGAACCAAAACAAATATGTTATATACTACTAGTACTATCGTTTGCAAGTTTTGATGCAAGTACGTTGCCTGTATATAATTACGACCGAAATTATTGTACTGACTACTGAGGAATGAGGACAATGTTCAGTGAGGTAGCTAGTAGAGCTAGAGTAGCAAGTTTTGTTGAAAGGGTTAATTCACTGTATGAGTGTATGATGACTTGTATTACATGTAAATTTGACTACTGGCCGGTAGAATGTCAAATGAGTGATCTAAATGCATGAAGTATAAAGTGAAGTAACTTAAATATCATGTTTAATGGATTTAATTAGCGAACAAAGTAAACAATTAGTAGAATGATTTAGAGTTAATTTTTAAGGGTTTTTTTTTTTTTTTTTTTTTTTTTTTTTTTTTTTTTTTTTTTTTTTTTTTTAATCTCACTTGGGGAATCTTTGAGATTTGTGCTTCCACATGAAAGAACACAAAGGTACGCCAAAGAGGTATCAGATATCAGAAATAAAGCAAATGTATGAGCTAACCCTTTCTACATATGACCACTATGACCCTAGAATCTTAACAAACATCTGCACAAGCGAACGGACATCTTGTTGAACAATTTTCTGAAATTGCTTATTTTTGAATAAATAGTTTATAAGTTATTTATTAGTAGTTTTGGATCCCAAACACTTTCAAAGCATTTCATAAATCAAAATAATCAATCCCAAACGCCTAAAAGTGGTAGTGACAAATGCATGCCATGAATTATGGAAAATCACTATCAAACTAAAAGCTTTTGAGATGTGATCATTATTCTCACCGGTTCTTATAAAAAGTAAATGGAAAATGACCCTTTATTTCGCGATAATGTGGCGCAAATTTTACTATACTTTGAAAAAAAAAGGAGAGTACTTTCAATGTAGGAAAAAGTGATCTTACAATAAAAATGTATGTTGTGACACATATCGAAAGATAGATCGAGGTCAGTTTGTCATTGATTTAGAAACAAAATTTGGTCATAGCGGTGTAGGTTCATCTAAACAGAGATACGACACCAAAAATGTGCCATTGTAGCAATTACGATATGCATGTATAATTTTGCTCATCAATTACTTCTTCTATCATATACTCAGTAGTTTACTAGAACTAAGACTAGTAACTATCAGAAAATTTTGACGCTGCCAAACAATAACATAGTTCTTTTTTTGTTGTTGTTTGAACAGCTGACGAACAAGTAGATAAGCAGTTTCCAAAATGTACTTTACAACTGCTTATTCCAAATCACTTATAGTTAAGCATGAGCAGTTGTGATATAAAGCAATCCGTAACATCATACCTTACGATAAGTTGTGCCATCAGGTTCGACGGTCCATCCAGCCTCATCAGCCAATGCTTTAAGAACCTCATTGTTATCACAATGTTTTGGCAGCTTGTAATTCCCGTACATTCTTAGTCCCATGAATATTTTCGCTGCAATTGCTCTTCTTCTCCTTTCTCTCCTCTTATTATTCTCCCTCTCCTTCCACGTCGGCATCCTTGTCGATGTCATCCTTTCAAAAATGGATAAATCACGTTTTTTGTACCCAAAAAAAAGTGTATACTGAGCAAGCTAAATGTGATGTTACAAGCTTTTTTAGCCTTCTTAAATAAACTATTACAAAACATCTTATTTTCGTGGATAAACATAACCTGTTAACTTTTTTTTTTTTTTTTTTTTTTTAGCAGTAAAAGATTTTCGTTCAAACTATCAAGAAGTTAGAAAATACAATGCACATTTTTTTTATTATTTTTTTTAGAACGGAAACTAACAATCTCACAATAACTACATGTTATCTAACATGTCCTAAGCAGGACTTCAACCCACAACTATTTTGTTGGGGAGCTTTTCA
The DNA here is from genome assembly GCA_030686995.1 of Artemisia argyi. Classification (NCBI taxonomy): domain Eukaryota; kingdom Viridiplantae; phylum Streptophyta; class Magnoliopsida; order Asterales; family Asteraceae; genus Artemisia; species Artemisia argyi. The sequence continues at coordinate 31,719,531 of CM060678.1, forward strand.
ACAATAAAAAATAGTAACCAGATAAGTTGTTTAAATAAGTTTACCTCAAAGTGATCACCAGAGAATAATTGATAGGCAATTAAAGAGAGAAATATAAGTGAGAAAATGTGTGTTTGTGTATGCGTGTGTGTGTACTTGGGAGGTTGGACCGTGACAAATAAAGCTGTTATATGATGATTATTATTACAAATCTGCCACTGGCTTCATGTAAAAGAATGTGTATGAAATCACATGATCAGTTCAGTCCTAGAGTTTTGGTTATTGTTGGCTAAAAAGTGCTTTGGATGCCATTTCATATGAGACCCACCATCCATCAACACTTGTGGAGATTAACTTTATACAAAAAAATATTTAGAGTAAATTACACCGATCGTCTATGTGGTTTGCTCCAAATCACTACCGTAGTCCTTGATCTATTTTTTTTTTGCTTTTTTGATCCGTATTGTTTACATATTGCACGCTGTCAGTCCCTATCGCTAACTGTCGTTATCTTCTCCGTTAGGAGACAATTGTCAAGTGGCAACGTTAGTCCATTAACCAAACGATCTGTGGAAAACTAGAAGGGGAGGTTGAATAGTTTTACGTCTTTGTAATTTTATTATGAAAACTTAGTTTAGTTTTATAACCTTGTTTGCTTTTAAAACATTGATTCAATCTTATGTGAACTCAAATCTTGAACAATATGAACAACTATATCTAAGTATGAACAATAATAATATAAGCTAAGTATGTGAAATCAACACATGCATAATATAAACAATTATAGCTATATACGAGAGATAAGTAAGTAATTGTTTATTTTATAATCCTTAGTTATATTTTGTATAAAAACTATACTTGATCGAAATGATCAATTATATGTATGTTACGTTTTTAGTTTGATTGTAAAAACTTTGTTTTGTGAATGAAACTTTCGTTTGATTTTTAAGTAAAATCAATACTAGCACTATATATATATATATATATATATATATATATATATATATATATATATATATATATATATATATATATATATATATATATATATATATATATATATATATATATATACGTCTACATCTACAAAAGTAATAACGATATAAGCAAGATAATAAGTAAGATATGGAAAGATCTGACCGCGAGACAAAGGATTTATAGTGGTTCGGTTACAAGGACACTTTCCTTGCCCTACTCCACTCCTCGAGTCACCTACTCGAGAGTTTTCTTCACTATGTCAACAAGCTCCCTTATGGCGGAGAAAACCTTACACACCAATATACACACCACAACTTTGTCACAACTTATTCACACCTTCTACACAACTCCTTCACACCTAGTCACTACTTAATCACAACACTACTTCTTCACACCTATCTATCTTCACAACTATCTACTTCACAACAATCTTCTTCACAACTATCTACTTCCCAACTTCTCTACTTCACAACTATCTACTACACACTCACTCTATCTACACACCTTGCTAATCTATCTTCTATCAAATATTCACAACTAGTTACATAAAGAAATAGATATAATGGATGATACTCTAACAACTTGGATGTGGAGGTCACAATAAGTTGTAATACTTCTTCTCTTGAAGGATTGAAGTATTCTTCTCTTGCACTTGAAAGGTAGAGGTTTGAATCACTTTGAAACAAAGATTTATGTATGTATGATCAAAGGATTTTAGAGAATAGAAATGAGATCTAGAACAGAAAGTTTTGGGGTGCAAAAGGTGAGAAAAATCTATGGAATGAACCAGTATTTATAGGGGGAAAAATATTGTTTGGGAGCGTGGCCGGTCCCCTTAATTGGGTGCCGGTCCCCTTAATAATTAAGGAGACCACCTAGTATAATTAAGGGGGCCGCCTAATAAAAAATATTTTTTTTTCATATTTTTTGTCTTTTTGTGGCGGAGGTTTTTCCTGAAGAATGTAGCCGTTTTTTTGGTTGAAATTTGAATTCAAAATATTTATTTTGAATAAAACATTTCTTATAAATACAAAAATGTTTTGTATAAGTTTAAAAATGTTTGTCCCACTTTAATAAAATGTAAGGTTTGTAAAAATAAAAATTCCTTTGAACATAAAATGCATTAGACACTTTGTTTATTCATACCTTAAGTGATATGGTTGCTAAAGCAAATATTTACGACTAAATACTTGTTTACGTCATAATTTGTAGTTAAATGAGTTTACGTTTTATGATTATCAAAACATAGAGATATCGATATATGTTAATAATGTTTTTAGGCATTATTTATATCAACAATCTCCCCCTTTTTGATGATTACAAAACCTAAACTCATCAAGTCTAAAAATTAATTTTTAGACATGTATTTAGTGAGTTTATATTCACTTCTCCCCCTTTTTGTAGAATCAAAAAGGTTATGCCGACTAGCTTCATAAATGAAGTTAGACGAGATGAAAGCTCCCCCTTGATGTGTGCTCCCCCTCGTTCGATGGCACCAAGGGATCGAGATATGGAATGCTCGCAAGAAAAATATTAGAAGCACAAGCATATATAGAAGAATATGCAATATACAAATAACAAGCATAGCAAACAAATATTAAAGATACATAACAATTAATTCAAAGAGATTATGTTAAAGATCCTAATTTGCCAAAGAGAGCCATCAGACTTGCTTGTAACAAAAGATTGGTTGATTCGTATTTGAAAGTGAAAATCATAAACATATAGTATGCTTAGATGGTTGATGATGGAGTGTTTGGAATGAAGATGGTTGAGTTAGGGTGAGGTTGTTGGATTAATGGAGGTATATGTTTAGGTCATGAATGTTGGAGAGTTTGGTTGTGGAGAGTTTGTAGCGGAAGAGGTTGATTAAGGTTTTGGATGTTGTTCAAGTGAGGGTATTGGATGTGATCTAGTGAGAAGATATTCAATCCAAGTGAAGTGTTCATTGAATGCAATGGTTTTTAGGAGAAAGATGCAACAAGGTCAATTGTTGACATGCTTCTCAAGTTGATTTATGTTGTGTGGTGATGAGGGTGATCTAGATGAAGGTGGATCCAAATTGCGTTGAGCAAGTTGTAAGGCTAAAAAAGCACTAAGCTCATGGGATTCTTTTAGCACCTCAACTAACATTAAGTGTTCGGAGGAAGGTGATGGTGGTGGAGCATGATAGTTGTCTTGGGTGAGGGTTTGAACATGCAACATAGGAATGGCATGTGAAGTTGTAGGATGTGGTGGTGATACTCTTGGTGGTGGAGACATGTTTGAGCTTGAGTAATCATGAAAACATGATATGGGTGGGAGAGATGCTTCATGAGTGGATGGTGTTTTTGTTGAATGAGCAACATGTAAAGTGTTGGTAATGAGGTTGGGATTATTGTTTTGGGATTGTGCATGCTCATCATAAGAAGTAGCATTAGTGGAAGCACGAATGGATGATTTGTTGTTAAATGGATCATTTGTGTGAGAGTGAGATTTAGGTGTTGGTTGATTATGAACAACATCGCTTGAGTTGTGAAAAGATTATGAGGTTTGAGTATAATGTAGAAGGATATGGGTGAGTAAAGGTTTTTGATATGTAATGTTGGTGAGAAAGAGAGTGAGGTGTTAGGTATGTAATATTGAAGACATAGGAGGAATTTGGTGTTGGATGTTTGACAACATCATTTGGTTTGACGGGCTTTTAATGGAAGTTAGGCTTTCTTCTCCAAACGGGTTATTTGGTGGTTTTGGTTTAGTGGGAGAGGTCATGAAGAGATGAGTATAGATTGAGAGGAATGAGAGTGTTTATAATGTAGGATTAGTGGGATTAAGGATGTATAAATTTTGATAGAAGGTTTAGGATAAAATAGGTTTATGAATTTTGGGAAGTGTAGGATGAAATGGGCTAAAAAGTAGAAAAATGAAACAACACCTTCGACCATTAGATGGCCGGTCCCCTTAATTGGAGGCCGGTCCCCTTAATAATTAAGGGGGCCGCCTTATGATTTAAGGGGGCCGCCCATCTGGTGATTCCCAGATTGCCAGAAAAGGGTTTTTGGTAGTGAATTGCAGAAATATTGTGTTTTTTGTTTCAAACAAGTCCAACTCTTTGAGGCAATTAAGCATATACTAATTATGTAGGCAATTATGTAGCCAAAGCATGTTAATCAAAGAGATTAAGTAAACAAGCAATTTCATCTAGCATGCAAACATACTCATCAAGCAAGTAAAATATAAGTGCTAGGAAACAATAAGCAACATCAAGTATTTCATAACTACATGACTAGGAGGATTAATCCTAATGTGTATCAATATGCAATAAGTAAGTAGTTATGATAGCATGGATTTCTAGACTTGTTACAAACAAAGTCTTAATGAACAAACCATGGTCCTCTTGATTTGATTTAGTTCACTTATAAGTGTCATTTATATAAATATAGATGACAAATATGAGATCACCATGCATGATTTTAAAAGAGACGTTTTTAGCATTATTCAACAATGTTTGAAAGTAAGTTTTCACTTAGATGTGAGATTTATTTGAATAAAATAGATTGGGTTTTTACTTCAAAATGTGTGAATGAACGGTAAAGAATATTTTTCCAATCTTTAGTTTTGATCAAAACAAAATTGTAGATATTGATAGTGAAAACATGTTATTTAAAAGTGGGATAGTTATTTGAAAAACTATTTTCCAAAATGTGAGGTTTTTGCATATTTTTAGAGATATTAGATTTTTGACAACAAGTATCATAAATCAAATATTTAAAAAAATGTTTATTAAAGATCTCATGCTCAAGAGGATTGGTTAAGCCTATTGTTATCTCATGCTATCGTTTCTACATATCCTATGATCCTAAAGGAAATGAAGACGATAATTTATATGTTAGATGCGAGAGTGTTGAATGGGGTATAACCTAACATCTATAGTTCCTTTGTTTTCGCACGCTTATCTAACTTAATGCCATAGTCTACGAGAGCTTGTTTCATCCATAGTTTTCTTACGTGAGGGATCTAATCCTACTTCTATATTAACGATCGATCCACTTAACTCATTTCACTTCATCATCATAAGTTTGCTAATAGTGGATATAGAAGATTTCCATTTTCTATTTCGTTCGGCAATGAACAATTTTATCTTATTCCTAGGAGAGTCAACCAATGATGTTTCTAGGTTATAAGAATATAAGCTATTATGTACACATATATGTATAGCTAAGCATTAATCTAACTAATCATATATCTAAGCATGCAAATTATAGCGATGAACTTAAAAGAAACGCGTACCTTTTAGTCTTTAATGGAATATCTTCAAGCACTTCAAGCGACCATGTTGACTTATAGAAGTCATTTGTAGATGATATTCCAACTTCTTCCAAGATTGACATCTTAGCCACTTGGTTCCCATTGTCTCATTGGTCCAAAGTTGTTTGGTCCAAACATATTCAACATTTGGCTAGGATGCATGTATGGTGGTAGTATTCCCCAAGGATTGTAACTTGGTTGATAATTTCACATTTGATGACTAATATTATTGTAGTTTTGTCTATTTTGGTTTCTTCTAGGTTGAGGTGTTTTAGATCGAGTATGAAGATTATTTGGTTTTCTCGGTGGTGGAGTTTTAGATCTTAATTTAAATTTAGAGGATCCTACTTCAGTCTTTAAGGATGGTTTATAAAATTTTTTTACTTTTTCATCATACGCAATGGGTATTTTTCTATCTTTTGTAAGTATATACTTAGGTTTTGATTCTAATGATTTTTGTTTACTAGATTCACATTCAAACTTTATACTTTTATTTTCACTAGTTGAAACATTAGTTGAGGTTAATCCTAGACCGGTTTTATCTTCCGAAGTTTCTTGAACACTTATTATTTTCTTAAGTGGGTTACTGCTATTTTTAAACTTGTCAAGTTTGAAAATTTCATCTTTAAGTTTTTTGTTTTCATTATTAACCTCTATGCATGTTTTACATTCTATAAAAACTTCTTTTCCTTTTTCCAAATGTTGTAGTCTAATTTTTAATTCGGTTTCGGAACGTACCTCGCTTGATGTCTTAGCCTCTATGCATGTTTTACACTTATTATTCGGTTTTTTGTTTTTTGTTTTACATTGTATAAAAACTTATTTTCCTTTTTGTTTTTTGTTTTCATTATTAACCTTTATGCATGTTTTACACTTATTATTCGGTTTCGGAACGTACCTCGCTTGATGTCTTAGCCATAAGACATTTCTCCTCATTTATGATTTTTTTCTCATCGTCATCGCTATCACTCCAAGCTCCTCCAACAAACGCCTTTTGATTTTGATTTCTTGATATCATTGGACATTTTCCGATGAGATGATTTGGATCACTACATTTGAAGCACTTCCTATCACTTTTGCCATTTTTCTCATCTTTATTTCTTTGGTTTGCTTTCCTTTCATCATGCGGTTGTCTAACGAATCTTCCTCGCCTTTTGAAGAATTTCTTGAAGTCTCTTACGGCCATCGCATATTCTTCGTCATCACTTTCGAATGTTGAGCTATCCTCGTTACTAGATTCCTTCCAAGCTTTCAACGCAATTGACTTGTTTTGCTCTCTTTTTCCATTGACTATCTCGGAGTCTTTCTTTATTATTGCTTCGTAGACTTTCAGGTTGCCGATCAACTCATCAAGTTGAAGAGTTGACAAGTTCTTCGATTCTTCAATCGCCGTAACTTTAGCTCGCCATTTTAGATAAAGAGCCCTAAGAAATTTTCTAACAAAATTCTTACTAAAAAAATTCTCATCAAGTGCTTTTAAACTTGTGATGATAGTGTTAAACCTAGCAAAAGCATTATCTATTTATTCCTCCTCCGGAATCGTAAATTGTTCATATTGTTGAACAAGAAGATCTATTTTGTTATCTTCAACTTGACTATTACCTTTGTGAGTGATTAGTAAAGAATCCCAAATTTCTTTTGCGGTTTTACACATAAAAATTCTTTCATATTCTTTGCGTGGTAACGCATTATAAATAACCATTTTAGCCTCATTATTTTTCGCTAGTTTCTTTTTCAAATCATCATTTTGTTTTTCAAAAGATACAATTTCATCCATTTTAGTTTCAAAATTATATTGAATAGGGGGAAATCACCAAAGGTAATGGCATGCCAAAGATCAAGATCTTTTGATTTCACATAAGTTTCGAATCTATTTTTCTAATAAAGAAAACCATCACTTTCAAATAGTGGTGGTCTTTGCATAGATTGACCTTCTAAATATTTTTCCGATTCCATAGATCGATACAAGTTGTAAAATACAGTATATTTTAAAAATCTTGTTTAACGTAGCTCTGATGCCAATTGTGAAAAACTAGAAGGGGGGGGGGGTTGAATAGTTTTACGTCTTTTTAATTTTATTATGAAAACTTAGTTTAGTTTTAAAACCTTGTTTGCTTTTAAAACTTTAATTCAATATTATGTGAACTCAAATCTTGAACAATATGAACAACTATATCTAAGTATGAACAATAATAATATAAGCTAAGTATGTGAAATTAACACATGCATAATATAAACAATTATAGCTATATACGAGAGATAAGTAAGTAATCGTTTATTTTATAATCCTTAGTTATATTTTGTATGAAAACTATACTTGAGTGAAATGATCAATTATATGTATGTTACCTTTTTAGTTTGATTGTAAAAACATTGTTTTGTGAATGAAACTTTCGTTTGATCTTTAAGTAAAATCAATACCAGCACTATATGAGCAAATATATATATACGTCTACATCTACAAAAGTAAAAACGATATAAGCAAGATAATAAGTAAGATATGGAAAGATCTAACCGCGAGACAAATGATTTATAGTGGTTCGGCTACAAGGACACCTTCCTTGCCCTACTCCACTCTTCGAGTCACCTATTCGAGAGTTTTCTTCACTATGTCAACAAGCTCCCTTATGGCGGAGAAAACCTTACACACCAATATACACACCACAACTTCGTCACAACTTATTCACACCTTCTACACAACTTCTTCACACCTAGTCACTACTTAATCACAACACTACTTCTTCACACCTATCTATCTTCAAAACTATCTACTTCACAACAATCTTCTTCACAACTATCTACTTCCTAACTTCTCTACTTCACAACTATCTACTACACACTCACTCTTTCTACACACCTTGCTAATCTATCTTCTATCAAATATTCACAACTAGTTACATAAAGAAATAGATATAATAGATGATGCTCTAACAACTTGGATGTGAAGGTCATAATAAGTTGTAATACTTCTTCTCTTGAAGGATTGAAGTATTCTTCTCTTGCACTTGAAAGGTAGAGATTTGGATCACTTTGAAACAAAGATTTATGTATGTATGATCAAAGGATTTTAGAGAATAGAAATGAGATCTAGAACAGAAAGTTTTAGGGGGCAAAAGGTGAGAAAAATCTATGGAATGAACCAGTATTTATAGGGGGAAAAATACTGTTTGGGAGCGTGGCCGGTCCCCTTAATTGGGTGCCGGTCCCCTTAATAATTAAGGAGACCGCCTAGTATAATTAAGGGGGCCGCCTAATAAAAAATATTTTTTCTTCAGATTTTTTGTCTTTTTGTGGGGGAGGTTTTTCCTGAAGAATGTAGCCGTTTTTTGGGTTAAAATTTGAATTCAAAATATTTATTTTGAATAAAACATTTCTTATAAATACAAAAATGTTTTGTATAAGTTTAAAAATGTTTGTCCCACTTTAATAAAATGTAAGGTTTGTAAAAATAAAAATTCCTTTGAACATAAAATGCATTAGACACTTTGTTTATTCATACCTTAAGTGATATGGATGCTAAAGCAAATATTTACGACTAAATACTTGTTTACGTCATAATTTGTAGTTTAATGAGTTTACGTTTTGTGATTATCAAAACATAGAGATATCGATATATGTTAATAATGTTTTTAGGCATTATTTATATCAACACGATCATTTGCAACCTTAGTCCTTTATACTAACGACCGTTACTAATTAACTCAAATTTTGGTTTTCTTAAAAAAAATATTTTCTACGCGGTTTTTATCGTTTTCGCCCGTTTTCTTAGTTTTCGTCCGTTTTTATACGTTTTTGTCCGTCTTTATACGTTTTCATCTGTTTTTCTTACATTTTCATTCGTTTTTATATGTTTTCTTACGTGTCATACGGTTTTATCCATTTTTATACGTTTTTGTCTATTTTCCCCATATGACAACGTAAGAAAACGCATAAAACGGATAAAAACGAAGGAAAACGTAAGAAAAATAGATGAAAATGTATAAAGACAGACCAAAAAGTATAAAAATGGACGAAAACGTATAAAAACGGACGAAAACGTAAGAAAACGCATGAACCGGGGAAATACAGACAAAAACGTATAAAAATGGATAAAACTGTATGACACGTAAGAAAACATATAAAAACGAATGAAAAGGTAAGAAAAACATATGAAGACGTATAAAGACGGACGAAAACGTATAAAAACGGACGAAAACTAAGAAAACGCATGAAAACGGGCGAAAACGATAAAAACCGCGTAGAATTTTTTTTTTAAGAAAACCAAAATTTGAGTTAATTAGTAACGGTCATTAGTATAAAGAACTAACGTTGCAAATGATCGTTTGGTTAATGGACTAACGTTGCCACTTGACAATAATCTCCTAACGGAGAAGATAATGACAGTTAGCGATAGGGACTGACAGCGTGCAATATGTAAACCATAAGGATCCAAAAAAGCAAAAAAAAAAAGATCAAGGACTACGGTAGTGATTTGGAGCAAACCACAGGGACGAACAGTGTAATTTACTCAAATATTTATAACCAGAGTCAAGGGATGGCCATCATGAATCAATGGGAGATTAGACTTTAAAGCAATGGGTGTCTTGACATCTCAAAACTCCTTGTTAGGGTCTTACAGGGTGTCACGTCACCATAACATACCTCCCTTTACAACCCTCTCTTAGGCCACTAGGTGCAGTGAGCAGGTTGGGTTCGTCATTTGGGGTTCACGGCCGGCCACATCACTTTAACAAACCTCCACAACTAACCCCTCACTAACAACTAACTTTAACTTACTCATTTGAAGTCCACCACTTACAACTTTATTTTTTCATTCATTTAATTAAATAAACTAAATTAGTTTCATTAAACATAAAAATATTACAACATACTAATTTTATTTCATCAAATAAAAAATATACGATACGAAAATAAAAACATATGATACGAAAATAAAAAAATACAACACATACTAATAATATGAAAGTTAAACATTTTAGTCGCTATCGTCATCATCAAGATTTTGGAATTTTTTCACTATTTTTGCTTGCCTCTTGCAAATGATTTCGGCTTTTACCGGGTCACTTTGCAAGCTGGCATCTAGCATGAGAATATATGCATTTCCTGCATCTCCAACACTTTTTTTTCCTTCTCCAACGCCTTTTCTTCTTTCTTCCTCCTCGCCTCGTAAACCAATCTTATCCACTAAATTTCTTAGTTCAACTTAAAAGTATTACTTAAATACTCTTTCTTTTAAAAAAAATAATAAAAATAACAATTATATCATAAACCATTGATCGTCAATTAAAACAAATTACACCATTAGGTTGAACATAAAATCTGCTTTCAATAGAAGGGCACTTCTACATATTTTCGAATAACTTTTTTTTGAGTTTTTTTTTAAGTGCTGAAATTTAAAACACATATGATTTGTAATCACATGTGATGATGAAATCATATTTGATTTTAGATGTGTTAAAAGTCACATCACAAAACCGCTTGTAATTTCGTATCGCGTAATATTAAGAGTTAACTACATTTTTGGTCCTCGTGGTTTACCGGGTATAACAGTTTTGGTCCAAAATTTTGAAAAGTAACGGATCTTGTCCAATATCCGCTGACCCGTAACACTTTTGGTCCAAATTTAATAACGTCGTTAGTTTGACCGAGTTTGACTGTTAGATATGAGGGTAATTTTGTCATTGTGTATATTATTAATAAAAAAAAACTCAAACATACCACATATATACACTTCTCCCTCTATATACCTCTCTCCCTCTACAAGCCAAAAACCCTAGATCTAAAAAACAGCCGCCGTCGCCGCCTCCTCCGGCCTCCGACTCAACGTCGGCGGTTCGGAGGGCTCTCCTCTAGACTCTAGCCTTCTTCATAATTGATAATCCACCAAGCAAGTCTTGATTTTGGTTCGCTTTTTGGCCTCAACAACGGGTTTAGCTTCAACCTGTTCGCTTCCCCGACTACCATTGTTGCATCTCACTGACCCACCACTTCATTGGATTGCGTCGGGTTTCTACTTTTTAGGTGTTGCATATTCATGTTCTTCCGCTCAGTGGCTGCGCCGTCAAGTCAAGTCCAGGCAAGCACAGGTTTTTTGGTTGAAGATGAAGTTGCATTCCTAAATGGTGATAAGTGGTTTTACCGGTTATTTTGTGTCATGTTGTGCACCAATCTACAACAAGTCTTCATCAGTAGTTTAGTCAGTCAAGTAGTTGTTTACTTTCAAGGTCAAAAGTTAAGTATAAAGCTGTGGGATTTATTCATTTAGTGGTTTTTGGTCGAATTAGTTTTTGTAGCTTTATATTTGTATATGTATAAAGCTGTGATTTGGATGTTTTTATGTTTAAAAGTTGGTCACCGGAATCTCGCCGGATTCTGGGTTTGGTTGTCCGGGAAGATGAAGATGAAGAAAAAAATGGCTGGAGGTGTTTGGATTAAATAATAATAATAATAAGAGTTAACTACATTTTTAGAATTAAGTAAATAATAATAATAATAATAATAATAATAATAATAATAATAATAATAAATAAATAAATGGAGGAAAGGGCATTTTAGTCATTGTACATTAACATTTGAGGGTATTTTAGTCATTTCGCATGTTTTTAACTAGTCAAACTAGCGGTAAAAAAAAATTGGACCAAAAGTGTTACGGGTCAGCGGATATTGGACAAGATCCGTTACATTTCAAAATTTTGGACCAAAACTGTTATATCCGGTAAATCACGAGGACCAAAAATGTAGTTAACTCAATATTAAAATACTTTATAGAAACGAAACGAAATATTTGTCGAAAGTAAATGGAACTGCCCCTTTATTGCAAGATAAAAACAAAAAATTTTGCGTTGGTGTATTCTTTATCACTTAACGACCTATCATTCATAAGATATTTTGTATCTAAAACGAAAGTGAATAATGAACATTTGTTGTAGAACTCACCGACGATGGTAAAAAACTAATAAGTTAAGGTGTTCATAAGATAGGTCATGTATATTCTAATCTTTTATTCTAATTTTGGAATGGGGAAAATCCCGCGATACCATTTTTGGTGACCTGTCGACTAAAGTTCAAACTTCACGAAGCTTTTCACAAAATCAATGGAGCCTCGTAAATCATTAGTTAAATGGGTTTTAAGTATGCCATTTATGTTAGTTAGCTTGACTAAACTTTGTGAAAATAATTCATGTATTGGACTGACAAACTTTTAATTAATTGGGTTTTTCCCCATATCATCAAACAAAATATAAACATACAATAGGACTGAGTCGAGGGAAGTCACCCTCGTCCTATTTACTTTCAACGTTTTTTGGATAATATATTTTACTGGGGTGAATTAACCCTTTTACCCTAAAAAAAATTCGATTTTACAAGATACTAATCTGAAAATTCAGTATACCAATATCAAACAAATGAAGAGATAACAAGTCATTGGATGTCTTTTTGAAAAGAAATATGTAAATAAAAGGGAAAAAGGAGAAACATAAAGAAGAAAGTAAAAAAAATTACCATGATAAAAGTATTTTTTTTACCTTTGACTATTTTGAATAATTGTAACAGAAAAAAGCAAAAGAAATTTATGCAGAAATATTTGACCAACCTTTATTAGAAAGAAATATAAAGATAAAGCTAGTAAATATTTGACCAACCTCGTAAATCATTAGTCAAATGGGTGGTTTCGGGTTTTCACCTGACTCATTTGTTTCTACGAATGTTTTAAAATCTGGGTTGACCTGGCCGGTTCAACCGGTTGAACCGAGAACCGGATCAATGACCAGGCCGGAAGTGACCGGTTTGAGAAAACTGCAAAATACATCCCTGTGGTTTACAGGTTTTGCCATCTTACATCACTGTCAGAAACTTTTGGCAAGATACATCTCCCGTTAGGCAAACGTTTGCCACTATACATCCCTCGTTTACAATGAGGACTAACGGTGCATTTTTTTCTCCGTTATCTCTTAACAAGACAGAAAATATTACACCGTTAGCCTTCGTTAGCCAAACGTTTGCACCGTTAGTCCTCATTTTGAGTTTTTTTTTTCCGTTTTTTACGATTTATCCGTTTTTTGTCAAATTTTTTTCGTTTTTTATAGGTTTTATCAGTTTTTTTATACCTTTTTATCCGTTTTTTGTACGTTTTATCCATTTTTGTCAGTTTTTCCCTTTTTTGTACGTTTTATCAGTTTTTTTACGCTTTTATCCGTTTTTTGTACGTTTTATCCGTTTTCGTCAGTTTTTCCCTTTTTTGTACGTTTTATCAGTTTTTTTTACGTTTTTATCCGTTTTTTGTACACTTAATCCGTTTTTTGTCAGTTTTTTCCGTAATTTATACGTTTTATCAGTTTTTAACGTTTTTATCCGTTTTTGTACGTTTTATCCGTTTTTTATACGTTTTATCAGTATTTTACCATTTTTATCCGTTTTTTGTACATTTTTATCCAATATAACGTTCAAAAAACGTAAAAAAAAACTGATAAAACGTATAAAAATAGAAACACACTGACAAAAAACGGATAAGACGTACAAAAAATGGATGAAAACGTAAAAAAACTAAAAAAATAGAAAAAAACTGACAAAAAACAGATAAAACGTACAAAAAAGGGGGAAAATTGACAAAAAACAGATAAAACGTACAAAAAAAAACGGATGAAAACGTAAAAAAACTGAAAAAATGGAAAAAAACTGACAAAAAACAGATAAAACGTACAAAAAACGTAAAAAAAAACTGATAAAACGTATAAAAAACGGGAAAAAACTGACAAAAAACGGATTAAACGTACAAAAAACGGATAAAAACGTAAAAAAATAAACTTATAAAACGTACAAAAAAGGGAAAAAAACTGACAAAAAACGGATAAAAACGTAAAAAAGTGAAAAAAAAAGGGGAAAAACTGACAAAAAAGGATAAAATGTACAAAAAACGGATAAAAACGTAAAAGAACTGATAAAACGTATAAAAAACGGGAAAAAACTGACAAAAAAGGGATTAAACGTACAAAAATCGGACAAAAACGTAAAAAAACAGATAAAACGTGCAAAAAAAAGGAAAAAATTGACAAAAAACGGATAAAACGTAAAAAAAAAGGATAAAAACGTAAAAAAATCTAATAAAACGTACAAAAAATAGAAAAAACTGATAAAAAACGGATATAACGTACAAAAAACGGATAAAAACGTAAAAAAAACTGATAAAACGAATAAAATACGGAAAAAATTTGACAAAAAACGGATAAAACGTAAAAAAGGGAAAAAAAACTCAAAATGAGGACTAACGGTGCAAACGTTTTGCTGACGAAGGCTAACGGTGTAATATTTTCTGTCTCGTTAAGAGATAACGGAGAAAAAAATTGCACCGTTAGTACTCATTGTAAACGAAGGATGTATAGTGGCAAACGTTTGCCTAACAGGGGATGTATCTTGCCAAAAGTTTCTGACAGGGATGTAAGATAGCAAAACTTGTGAACCACAGAGATGTATTTTGCAGTTCTCTCGACCGGTTTTTTGCTTATTTTTGTACCGGATTGAACCGGTGGGTTTTAGTCGACCCGGTTTAATAAATTCTGCCGGTTCAAGCATTTGTTTTATAAAAACTGAAAACCGCTTTTCCTTTTTTCTTAAAGCTCATTAAATCTACTAGCAGGGTCCCCGCGCGATGCAGCTGCGGACATTTTGTAATTTAATTTTTTCGGCTAATGATTTATTTTATTTGTACATTTTTTGGCAATAGCTTTGCTGATTAGTTTTTTTATGACAGAAGTTTGATAAAATTTTACTTAGTCTGTATTTTTTTATTTTTTTATTTTATTTTTTTTAGTAGTTTGCTTGGTTTGTACAATATGTGAACATATTTTAGTTTATTATGTTATTTTTGACAATAAATTTATGGCTATCAAAAATTTTGTTTAGCTCGTGTCCGTTTGGGCTCGAGCCCGTTTGACCCGTGCTCGTTCGGGCTCGAGCCCATTTGGCCCATTGTCCGTTCGGGCTTGAATATTTGTATAATATGTTTTATTATTTGTATTAGTGACATTTAATGCATGAATTGTATTTAAGTTGGTTGTACAATATGCTTGATAATTTATATTTCTTATGTAAGGGGTGTTTTAATAAGTGCATTATTGTATTTATTAACAAGTTAATTAATTGAATTTAATATATATAATGATTTATTTATTGTATTTAATGTTAGTATTAATTGTATGTTAGAATTATATATGAGAGGAATTTCTATAAGTAGCATTTTTTGTTGTACTTATAGATTTAGAAATTGTAAGGCTTAATTTTAAGTATTCTATTAATAGTATACCTTCATACTTTATAATATAGTATGATATCATTTGTGTATATGTTTATGTTTATAGTTCTAAAAGAAGGCTACTTCGTTAAAGTTTGACGATCGTTCATTTGATTAATAATTAAACAAACAAACCCAACAGTTTTTAGATTTAAAAGATTTGCATGTGCTGGAAGTTTTTTGCTACTTGATTTTGTCATGAAGATATTAGTTGTGCACTGTAATTGAACTAATTTCCAAGTACTATAGCTTAAGTTGAATAATACACCTATCAGTATGCTTGTTCTTGGTTTTAAATCAACTTATTGAATCCATCTTAAAGGAAATGTGTATAAATACATAATTAAGAATTTTATGTGGATTAGATGACCCTTAAATCTTACTGGTCTTTATATTTGTAGAAAACCGGTTTGACCCGGTGGTCGAACCGGTGACCCGGTGAACTGGCGACTCAACCGAGTCGATTATAAAACCGGGTTTTAAAACATTGGTTTCTACTATGCCTAATCCAATTATTGTTGAACACATATATTGCATAATTTATGTCACTTTAAATTTACTATAGATCTGATCAAGTGTATAATAATCTATTTCAAATATAAAAGTAAGCATGTCAATCACTACTCTTCGATTTATTCGGTTTGGAAAATTTTCAGCTAAAAACGAAAACTGCACCAAATTAAATTCAAAGTGAATTAAATCAAATTTGAAATAGACTCAGCTTTCAAGTTGTCCCGAAAAACCCAAATTTCAAAATTTATAATTTTGTTGATTTAACTAGTTATAATACCCGCCCACGCACAAGGTTTTTTCAGAAAAATTTAATTATAGAGTATTATCGATTAAAAACATGAGATCTTATGTATACTCTAAAAAAATAGAGTATCAACATGTGCGAAAGTAAGAAAAATGGTTAGCAGAAATTGTAAATATAACCGTGGCATCGACCTTGTATTTGATTCTTGAGCTTGTCTTCTTATAATGTTATTTGGTCAAAGGTTCTTTGATCACACGGGGTTTACATATAAAACAAATTTATTTTAAAATTTTAGTTTGCTATATTGATATATAAGAATTTACTCATGAAAATTGTGATATAAGTGCAACTAATAAGTATGTATGAGTTTTTAATTATGTATTAATATCTTATTTTGTAATAAAAAAAATGTGTTAATGTTAAGGTTGATGTTGTTGTTTAACTTTAACTATTGATATTATGTTGTAAAAAATGTGCGAGTTTAGTAGCACATAATGAGCATTGATGAAGTTAAAATATACTCCGTAAAGTTTTTTAAAAATGTTTTTCCGGATATCCGTATATAAACTTTAAATAACAAACACATGAGTCGTTATAAGTACAATCGCGTATATTTATTTTCATATCACAGTAACTCGTACTTATCATTTAATATTTACATTACTGATGAGTGTGTAAATACTCATCATTTCTGTTACATATAAGCTGCAAAAACATATGAAAACACACAGGAATGCCTTGAAATATATAAAATTATCCCTGGATTGTGTTTTTATGCATAAGGATTGAAAACTGATGAAAAACAAAACATTTCACATAATTTACAGTT
Organism: Artemisia argyi; assembly: GCA_030686995.1. NCBI lineage: Eukaryota > Viridiplantae > Streptophyta > Magnoliopsida > Asterales > Asteraceae > Artemisia > Artemisia argyi. Next base: position 31,736,649 of record CM060678.1, read on the forward strand.
TCAGTCCCTGAACTTTGGAAAATTGGCAAAACTAGTCCCTGGTAAATCAAAACTTGTACAAATGTCATAAAGGTCCTTGGGATTCATAAGTTGTCTAGAAAAGTCCTTTAAAGTTTAAAAATAGCAAAATGACAACTTTGGTCCCTCAACTTTTAAAAGTGTCAAAAATAGTCCCTAAGGTTTTGAAAAATGGAAAATGTGAAAAATAAACCTTATACTATTCTAAAAAGACAAAATTGGTCCTTATGATAACTTTTGAGAAGATACAAATTCAACCCTTCAAAAATCAGAAAATTACAGTTTTGGTCCCTGGAGTTTGTGGAATTGGCAGATTTGGTCCCCGAGGTTTAAAATGATAAAATTTATACTTGTGGTCCTTGTACTAATGGTTAATTGCAGGTTTAGTCCTTATTTGAAGTTTGGAAAAATCACAAACAAACCCTCAACTTTGGCCGAATTACACAATTGGTCCTTGTTGTTCACTATTAACCAAACCGGACCCCATTTTATTAATAAACCCCAAAACAAAAACCAACCCAATCCAAACACTAACCTAAACCCAGTCCACTTGGGCCCAAAAATTTACCCAGCCCACCAAGCAAACCCACGCACCCTTTTTAAATAAAACGGGGTCAAACCCCCTCGTTGACCACCCCATCTTCCCCAAACCACCCTTACTGTTCCAACCCCTCACCCTCCTCTGCAAACCCAATACCACCCATGGTATCACCACCTCATCCTCCCCAGCTGGCTACTCCACCTCACCTACCCTCATCATTTCAACCCCCAAATGCATTAAATGCATTTCCCACCTTTTTCTTCCACTGTAGCACCCAAAGTGATAGTTTTTCTTCCATACCTTCCCAAGATAGTCAGAAATATCTCAATTGTCTCCCCCTAGTCACCACTAAACCCCAAACATCCTTAATTGAGCTAAAACTTTCTCAAGCAACCTTTGTGGAATTTGGCGCCAAAACGGATTTAAACGATTGGGATGACTTTGACCAATCCAATGGTCAATTTGAAGTGGGAAAGTGTGAAGAACGTGGGGAGATACTTTTGAGTCATTATAAATCAAGAATGAAGCAGAGAAGGAGATATCTAGTTTAATTTTATTAATGTAATGTCGACTTAGCTTATTTTTCAATTTCCAGAGTAACTTAAGCTTTCAACTTGTAATCTTAAACCTTTCAAGTGTATTTTAACCTTGTTTCAATAATCAATTTCCAGTTTTTAATATAAATTCAGTTTATGATAAATTTCACCTAAAAAATCATTCGTAGTTAAATGTTGTTATTTGTTATTATTGTGGATTGAGTTTAGTCACATAAGCTCCCAGATAGCTTTTTAAAGCTATTAGAAACTTCTAAATTCAGTTTAAGATCACAAATAAATAAATAAATAAATTAGACTTTAATAGGTGAAAAATAAAAAAATCATGAAAAAAAAAAAGATTTGTGCAAGAAGCTTGGTGATTTGGATCAAAGATTGGTTTAGAGGCTTGTGGAAGCCTATAGGAAAGGTTCTTGGTCCTTTGTTACTAGTTCTCAGCTTGGAACCATTTATTTCACATCTCGTTGGGATCTAACGATCCGGAGAAACACTAAACTCACCGGAGTATTGGTTTAGGCTGTTTGACTTGTTGACCATTACTTGGTTAATATTATCTGACTGTTTAGCACCAAGCAAAATTTGGCGCCGCTGCCGGGGAGGTGCGCTGCGTATTACGACTTTTTGAAATATCTATAAGTTTGAATTTTCAGACTTTGTTATATATCATCTTTTTGTTCATATTTTATTTTCTATTTGTAATTTCCCGTCACTCTAAGTATTCTTAGAGTCGTCTCTAGTGCATGCGCACTCGTTCTTCTAGGTCAACAAGCCCTTTACGTGAACTTGTCAGAATTCCTCGAAGACGCCGTAGACGTTCTGCCCCAACAGCCGTATCTGAGGAACGTGCTGTTTCACCTAAGAAAGTTATCATGGCGGAAGACCGTCCGATGAATGAGCTTCTCCAAGCACCCATTGAGGGTTACGGAGATGCTATTGTTGTCCCAGCCATCGTGGCTGAATACTTTGAGCTCAAAACCGGGTTACTAAATCTAGTAACTTCAAGCCAATTTTATGGTTTTGAGAGGGATGATCCCCATGCTCATATTCGATGGTTTAATAAAATTACTTCAACCATCAAATACAAGAACGTCCCTTCCGAAGCAGTCAAACTTCTTCTTTTCCCATTTTCTCTTGAGGGAGCAGCCCGGATTTGGCTGGAAAAACAACCTCCTCGTTCAATACACTCATGGGAAGATTTAGTTACCAAATTTGTAAACGAATTTTTTCCCCCGTCCAGAACGACAAGTCTTAAAAATGAAATCATCAAATTTACTCAAAGGTTTGATGAATCGTTTGGTGACGCTTGGGATCGTTTCAAAGAATTGCTTCGTCGATGTCCTCATCATGGTTTCACTGAATTAATGCAAATTGACACGTTTTATAATGGTGTGAGTCAATCTGACCAAGATTCTCTCAATGCCTCCGCGGGAGGTAATTTTTTGAGCAAAACAACAAAAGAAGCTTTAGAAATCATTGAAAATAAGTCCAAGGTCCGCACTACACGCACAAAACCATATCACTCCCAAGTGAGTGCTGGTCCTTCTTCTTCATCACCCGTGAGCACTTCTAGCACCGATGCTAAGATAGATAAACTCACGGATGCCATTCAAGCTTTGGTTCTCTCAAGCCAGAAAAAAGTCACTTTCACACAAAACCCTTCACATGCTGAAGTAAAAAAGGTGGAAGTTTGTGTCACTTGTGGTGGCCCACATGCTTACTACAATTGTACTGCCACCGATGGTAGTCCTTTTGAAGCCAATGCCTTAGCCGGTACTACAAATCAGGGGGGTAATCAATACCGTCCTCAAATGGAACCATTTGTAAGCAAAATCTTATATTTTTGCTTAATTACTATACTCATCTTATAAGTATTAATCTATTGTGTTTCTGTGATCTTTTGTTGTTTATTAGTGATAATACATCTTTAAATTGCATGCTTATGTTTTGAATTTAAAAGTTGCTTAGTATTTAAATCTCACAGTTAGATAGTATAATTTGCATTTGTTAGTAAAAGTTGTTATTTGTGTTTGATTTGTGTTCTTACTAGTTTAATACTTCATATTAGTCAGTTATGGATTAAATTTATGGTTCAAATCTTTTAGTTGCTTTGAAAAATAGAAATCAGTCATCATAAGGTATTGTTTGGCACAAGGGTGTATGCTGTGCATTTGTGGTGTTTTGTGGCCAAATCTCACCTTGACACATTTGCTTAGGTCTTAGTACCACTAATCAGTCATAAAAATTAGTGGTCATAGTATATAAAAGTCAAAATCCACATAAAGATTGCTTATCTGTTAACTGTAATGGCAGTTGGTCCACAAACTCACACAATTAGCTTATAAGTTGTAAGTTTAGTTTAATTTAGGTTAAAAATAGCTTATATTAACTTATTTAATCAGTTAAGCTCATGGGAAATTCATAAAAGTCAACTGAGCTTAAAATTAGTAAAAGTCAAAAGTTGCATGTTCAGATTTTCATCAAAATGGCAATAATTTTAGTAATTTTTGTATTATGATCTAGGATCTGAAACTTAATTTGGGTAAACTCTACTAGCTTAACTTGTGAGTTTCATACTTTTCAGATTTTTGTGAATTTTTTGAGTGGACCTTTTTACCCCTGGAATACACTTGCAGGGCAAGATGATGCCCTGTGCACAGTTGTGGTATCTGATTTCATAAGCTCCTAGCTTGTTCAAAAGTGCTTGTTAGTTATAGATTGTTGTTGATTTGTGTAGCCTACCTAACTAGCTTGTTGTGTGATTATTTGTTTTTCCAATATTTGCTTATTGAGACTGCTTAATTTGCTCATCATGATATCTTTAAACAACCTACTTCACTGAGAAGTCAGTGTAAGTAGGTGATTTCCCAAGCTCATCATAAGCTCAAATCTTGAGCTTAGCTTGTGATTCTTTGCTCCTCTAGAAGTTTAGCAACCAGATTTCAAAGTTCTAAGCTTATTTCTCATTTTCAAAGCCTTTTACTAGGGCTGCTCTCAGCTTAAACTTTGTCCATTCACTCAGTTAACTGAGTGATTCAGTCAACCCACCCAACTTCATAAGCCTTGCAAAAGCTACCCAGTGACCCCCATTGGTCAAACTTTGGCATTTTGGAATCCTTACCTATCCAACTCATTAGCTCAGCATTCAATAATTTCTATTGAGCTTATTTCATAAGCTCAATTTGACCTTTTTGGTTGCCTGACTAGGTGTTTGGATCTCAGTTTCATTGGAAGTGCTTATAAGCTTTTTACAAGCTTATTAGTTTTATCCAGTGAATACACTTGTTCATATTTATTAATATACTATATATACACAGTACTAATATTTTGTTTTCTTTCTTAAGCTTGTTTGAAAGCTTTTACCAAGCTTTCAAGCTTATTTTCACTCACTCAGATAACTGAGTGAGTCAGTTGGACCCCTCACTTCCCAAGCTCTTTCTGAGCTTATCAGTGGGTCCCACACCATAAATCTTGGTTCTTAAAAACCCCCTCCTACCAGGCTTGAACCATTGACCCTTTGTTTGGCTTAGATCATAGTGGACCCCACCTAAAATTACACCCAAACCTTGTCCCATTTCTGACCCAGAACCAAATAAGCAAACAACTTATTGTGGTCTTGTGGCTTATCCAGTGAGCTTATCTTATCAAATCTTGCTCAAACATGTTCAACTAACTTAGGTAGATCAGAAAATACCAAGGTGGACCCCACATTAGCTCATTTGAGCTTATTTGCTTAAAAAGTCAACTTGGTCAACTGTCAAGGGTATTAAGCACTCTCAGTGCTTAATTTGAGTTTCCATTTTATTTGTTTTCATAAAAGTTTCATATTTTAAGTATTTTAATAGTTTTATAAAAGAAAAACCACAAAAAGCCAAAAATACTTATAGTGATAGCTTCTATTTAATAGAAACTATCTATTTAATTTCCTTTTTAGCTTATTTATAAGCACTTCTGCTATTTTATATTTTTATTAAATCTCTTATATATTAAAGTAATTTTATAAATTTTTACAGAATTTTCTTTTGTCATCTAGTGTTATTTAGAATTAATATTAGTTTATTTAATAATTAAATAATTAATAAGAATTAAATAGCATAATTAGTTTTTATAAGGTAACACCTATATTTTATATTTTTCCTAGCTTCTATAAGTCATAAAATAATTTTATAAATTTTCTTGTGATTTATACTGTTCATTTACTAGTTTTCATAATTTAATTAGTTTAATTAGATATTAATTAATAAATAGAATAATAATTAGTAAATTAGATTAAAAATACATAATATAAAGTTTTTATAATTTTTTAGGATTCCTATGATGGTTAATTAGATATATAAAATTTTTCATAATTATCTAAGTCATTTTAGTAATTATAAATAAGTTAATCAATATAATTAGTTAAATAATAAATAAATAATAAATAATTAATAATAGATAGATAAATAGTGTGAAAAATATAATTTTAATTTTAAAATAAGTTTTATAATATTTTAGATTTTTAGAAATTTTAATTTTAATTTTCTAGACTTATTTTACATTTTCCTAATTATTAGTTAATTATTAAATAATTAATAATAGTAATTAAATAAAAATAATTAATTAAATAGTTTTTAATTAATAAATAAATATTTTAAATTTATTTAATTTGAATTTAAGCCCTAAGGCTTATAAAATCCTACTATAAGTTAAATTTGTTTTTGTTTACGTTTAATTAGTAAACGTTTACGTTTTCAGTTCCTTTTTCACTTGTACTTATCTGATTTCACGTATTAGTTGATATAGCTTATTAAAGCTATTCACTCTTATATTTCAGTAGTACAAATCACTTAAACCCTTTCCTGTTCAATTCACCTGATCTCAAAGTCGTTTTATTTCAGATTTCACATCTCGTTGGGATCTAACGATCCGGGGAAACACTAAACTCACCGGAGTATTGGTTTAGGCTGTTTGACTTGTTGACCATTACTTGGTTAATATTATCTGACTGTTTAGCACCAATCAAAATTTGGCGACCCAAATTTGCAAAACAGAAACCAGAATCAACCTCGAATGAACCAAGGTTATCAAAACCAAGGGAATTTCAATCCTGGACAGAATCAAGGTTTCCACAATCAAGGAAACTTTAACAGAAACAATTTCAACCCCGGAAATCATTTTCAGGGAAATGGTAATCCAAATCAGGGAAATTTTCAGCCACAACAAGGTTATAATCAAAATAACCGTGTCCAAAATTTCCCCAACCAAACACAAGCCATTCTCCCAGCTCCACAATCATCATCTGATGAGTTGTTGAAGCAGTTCATGAAAACTCAAGAAGAGACAAACAGGTTGTTGGTCAGCCAGATTTCTGAAATTAAGAAATCTTTAAATGAACAACCCTCGGGCTCTGGAAAACTTCCGAGCAACACGATCGCAAACCCGAGGGGCGATGCAAAGGCGATCACGACCAGGAGCGGAGTTTCATATGATGGACCTACTGTTCCCACTACCCCTTCTTCTTCTTCTCCCAAGGTAGTGGAAAATAACGGCGAGGTAAATAAGGACGAAGTACTTCCTACTCATAAGGGAGGTACCCAAGACGTCCCACCTCATGTTGTCCCGAAACCCAAACCAAAACCTAGAGTTGTTTTTGAACCAAATGACATTCCAGTTGAAACACCTCAGTCCAAACCTTCTACCTCCTCTATTCCTTACCCCTCACGCTTGAGTGAACAAAAGCTCCGTGAAAAAGCTAGGCACCAGATGGATAAATTCTTTCAAATCTTCCAAGATTTGCATTTTGATATTAGCTTTGCGGATGCTATTATTCTGATGCCCAAATTTGCATCGACAATCAAACACTTGTTAAGCAACAAGGAGAAACTGTTTGAAATGGCAAAGACTCCCTTGAATGAGAACTGCTCGGCAGTTCTTTTAAAGAAGCTTCCCGAGAAGCTGGGAGATCCTGGAAAATTTCTAATACCATGTGTATTTCCGGGAATGGTTGATTGCTATGCCTTGGCCGATCTTGGTGCAAGTATCAACCTAATGCCTTACTCAGTTTGGAAGAAACTTTCTCTTCCTGATCTTACTCCTACCTGCATGACTTTAGAGCTTGCAGACCGATCGATATCTCGTCCTCTTGGCATTACCGAGGACGTGTTTGTAAAGGTAGGAGAATTTCATCTCCCCGCTGACTTTGTAGTGGTTGATTTCGATGCCGATCAAAGGGTCCCTCTCATTGTTGGGAGGGGTTTCCTTAGAACGGGCCGTGCTCTTATCGATGTATTTGAGCAAGAAATCACTCTTCGTGTGGGTAATGAAGCTGTTACATTTAACCTCGAGGTACTCCTCCAATTATGATTCTGAAGCAGTTAATCAAATAGATATCGTAGACATTGCTTCGGAGGAGTATTCTCAAGAGTTTCTTGGTTATTCTCATAATTCTGTGAGTGGGGATGCCACTCCATCATCTGAACCTATCATTTCCGACTCTTCCCCTTCTCTCACTCCGTTTGAGGGAAGTGATTTCCTTTTGGAAGAGGTCGAGGCTTTTCTCAAAAGTGATTCAGTTCCATCGGGAATTGATAACACTGAGATTGATCTGGAGGGAGATATTCTTCTCCTTGAGAGATTGCTAAACCAAGACAATTCTCCTCCACTCCCTCCCGTACAACTTCATAATCAGGAAATCAAATATGTTGAGGAAACTGATGATTTTCCTGAGGTCGAACTCAAGGACTTACCTCCTCATCTTGAATACGCATTCTTGGAGGGTGATGATAAATTACCCGTCATTATTGCTAAAGGTTTAAGTGTTGAGGAGAAGAGTGCTCTCATAAAAGTCTTGAAGTCAAACAAGCAAGCAATTGCTTGGAAACTCTCCGATATTAAGGGTATTAACCCAGATTTTTGTACACACAAAATCTTGATGGAGGATGACTTCAAGCCTGCAGTGCAACATCAAAGAAGGGTGAATCCAAAAATCCATGATGTGATTAAACAAGAGGTCCTTAAACTTCTTGATGCAGGATTGATTTAACCTATCTCTGACAGTCCATGGGTTAGTCCCATTCATTGCGTCCCAAAAAAGGGTGGCATTACTGTTGTCACTAATGAGGAAAATGAGTTGATTCCAACTCGGCTGGTTACCGGATGGCGTGTTTGCATTGACTTTCGTAAGTTAAATGACGCCACCCGCAAAGACCACTTTCCGTTACCCTTTATGGACCAGATGCTTGAGAGATTAGCTGGAAACGAGTACTATTGTTTCCTTGATGGTTTCTCAGGATACTTTCAAATCCCCATTGATCCATCAGATCAAGAAAAGACTACCTTTACATGCCCTTATGGAACCTTTGCTTATAAACGTATGCCTTTTGGCTTATGTAATGCTCCAGGTACGTTTCAGAGGTGCATGATGGCTATATTTACCGACATGATCGGTAAAACTATGGAGGTCTTTATGGATGACTTTTCGGTCATTGGGGATTCATTCCAAACATGTCTCACCAATTTAGAAAAAATGTTGAAAAGGTGTAAAGACACCAATCTATGTCTAAATTGGGAAAAGAGTCATTTTATGGTCAAAGAGGGCATTGTCCTCGGCCATAAGATTTCCAAGAATGGGATTGAGGTTGACAGAGCTAAGGTTGATGTCATTGCAAAACTGCCTCATCCTACTACCGTCAAAGGTATTAGGAGTTTCTTGGGTCATGCCGGTTTCTATCGTCGATTTATACAATATTTTTCTAAAATCTCACGGCCTATGACTCATCTCCTTGAAAAGGATACTCCTTTTATCTTCTCACCAGAGTGCATCGAAGCTTTTGAAACACTAAAGAAAAAGCTTACTGAGGCACCAATTCTTATTGCCCCCGACTGGGATTTACCCTTCGAGCTTATGTGCGATGCAAGTGATTTTGCTATCGGTGCAGTCTTGGGGCAACGCAAAACGAAACACTTTCAGCCTATCCACTACGCAAGCAAAACTATGAACGAAGCTCAAACACATTACACCACTACAGAAAAAGAATTATTAGCTGTGGTGTATGCTTTTGAGAAATTTCGGACATACTTAATCTTGACTAAAAGCGTAGTGTATACGGATCATTCGGCTCTTAAATATCTATTTGCAAAACAAGATGCAAAGCCGAGATTGCTCCGTTGGGTTCTCCTCCTCCAGGAATTTGATATCATTATTCGTGATAAAAAAAGGAGCTGAGAACCTGGCTGTTGATCATTTGTCCCGATTAGAGAACCCTCATCAAAATGTGTATGAGAAAAAGGAAATAAATGAAACATTTCCTCTCGAAACACTTAATGCGGTTGCTTTTCGTGGAGATTCTACTACCCCATGGTTTGCCGACTTCGCAAATTACCATGCGGGTAACTTTGTTGTGAAAGGGATGTCAACCCAACAGAAGAATAAATTCTTTAAGGATGTTAAACATTACTTCTGGGATGACCCCTACTTATTCAAAATCTGTGCGGATCAAGTCATCCGACGGTGTGTATATGGACAGGAAGCCACTGAAATTCTTAAGGCTTGCCATGCTGGACCCACTGGGGGACATCATAGTCCTAATTACACCGCCAAAAAGGTGTTTGATTCCGGATTCTTTTGGCCCACAATCTATAAAGATGCCCAGGATCTCATTAAAACCTGTGACGCTTGTCAGCGTCATGGAAATATTTCACAAAGAAATGAGATGCCACAAAATGCTATTCAAGTATGTGAAATATTTGATATCTGGGGCATTGACTTTATGGGGCCATTTCCATCATCCAGAGGAAACAAGTACATACTTGTGGTAGTTGATTATTTATCAAAGTGGGTTGAAGCGAAAGCTTTACCCACAAATGATGCCCGAGTTGTAGTAAAATTCCTGAAATCTCTTTTTGCCCGTTTTGGAACCCCACGTGCTATCATAAGTGATCGCGGTACGCATTTCTGCAATGACAAATTTGATAAAGTCATGCAAAAATATGGTGTAACCCACCGTCTTTCTACCGCATATCACCCACAAACAAGTGGGCAAGTTGAGGTTTCAAATCGTGGTATCAAAAGGATACTTGAGAGGACTGTTGGTGAAAACCGTGCTGCCTGGTCGGATAAATTGGATGACGCACTATGGGCCTTTCGTACAGCTTATAAAACACCCATTGGGTGTACACCTTACAAGCTTGTGTACGGAAAGACATGTCATTTACCGATGGAACTTGAGCACAAAGCCTACTGGGCTTTGAAACATGCCAACTTTGACCTCAAAACTGCGGGTGATCACAGAAAAGTTCAAATGAATGAATTAAATGAACTACGTGATCAGGCTTACGAGAACTCTTTAATCTATAAAGAAAAAACAAAGAGAATACATGACTCAAAAATAAAGAACCGCGTTTTTAACGTTGGTGATCGAGTACTTCTCTTTAACTCTAGATTAAAGATCTTCTCGGGTAAATTAAAAACCCGTTGGACTGGTCCATTTACTATCACAAAGGTTTATCCATATGGTACCGTTGAGTTATCTCAAAATGACGGTCCATGTTTTAAAGTAAATGGCCATCGTGTGAAACACTACTTTGGAGAGGACATCCCAAACATGGTTGTCCCGGATCTCCAAACTTTCCCCAAGGACAATTAAATTCGGGGTCGAGTCAAGCTAGTGACTCGGGAATCAAAAGCATAGCAATATGGGTTTTCACTCATATTTCTGATTTCTTTCTCTTTTCTACCACCTAGTGTGGGGGAGATGCCCCCACATGTTGTATATATGTATATATATTCAAAAAAAAAAAAAAAAAAAAAAAAAGTTCAAAACAAAAGAAAAAAGTGAGTTTGTATGTAAATAGCCTAAAATAAAGGTTATTAATATTTCCTTCTTACGTTCTAACTATCGGTTTAACACCCGGTGATTTGAATATTGAGGGCAATATTCATTTCTAAGTGTGGGGGGGGGGGGGGGGATTCTCACGAATTCAAACACATGTTCCATCAAGCACCCTCATTTGATCAAAATTTAAAGTTTTTTCACACTTAGAAATGCAATAAATGGTATCAATCCTCCATGTCTAACCCACAACAGGATTGGCTAGTCCAGGAGCAAACGACTCTTGGTAAAGACATCTCAAAACCGTTGATGGCTTGCAATTTGCCAAAAATTGTATGGTTCCTCAACTCCCCATTATCCTAAAAAGCTAATGAGTTGGCTAGCCCGCAAGATTATGGCTTGTGGTAAAGGCCGTAGAAAATCCATAATTGGTAATCAGCTCACCAAGATGTTGACTATTCCATCAAGAGTTGGCTAGTCCAGAAGCAAACGGCTTCTGGTAAAGACAAATCAAATCCGTTGACAGCTGGTGGTTTGCTAAAAATCACACGGTTATCAGGTGTGCCACAGTTCTTACACCTGGCTACTCCAGAAGTGATGGCTTTTGGTAAAGAGTAAAAATCCATTAATTTTTTCTCAAATAGATTGCTAGGGACTAGCAATAGTTTAGTGTGGGGGATTGATGAGTGTGTAAATACTCATCATTTCTGTTACATATAAGCTGCAAAAACATATGAAAACACACAGGAATGCCTTGAAATATATAAAATTATCCCTGGATTGTGTTTTTATGCATAAGGATTGAAAACTGATGAAAAACAAAACATTTCACATAATTTACAGTTTCAGTCCCTGAACTTTGGAAAATTGGCAAAACTAGTCCCTGGTAAATCAAAACTTGTACAAATGTCATAAAGGTCCTTGGGATTCATAAGTTGTCTAGAAAAGTCCTTTAAAGTTTAAAAATAGCAAAATGACAACTTTGGTCCCTCAACTTTTAAAAGTGTCAAAAATAGTCCCTAAGGTTTTGAAAAATGGAAAATGTGAAAAATAAACCTTATACTATTCTAAAAAGACAAAATTGGTCCTTATGATAACTTTTGAGAAGATACAAATTCAACCCTTCAAAAATCAGAAAATTACAGTTTTGGTCCCTGGAGTTTGTGGAATTGGCAGATTTGGTCCCCGAGGTTTAAAATGATAAAATTTATACTTGTGGTCCTTGTACTAATGGTTAATTGCAGGTTTAGTCCTTATTTGAAGTTTGGAAAAATCACAAACAAACCCTCAACTTTGGCCGAATTACACAATTGGTCCTTGTTGTTCACTATTAACCAAACCGGACCCCATTTTATTAATAAACCCCAAAACAAAAACCAACCCAATCCAAACACTAACCTAAACCCAGTCCACTTGGGCCCAAAAATTTACCCAGCCCACCAAGCAAACCCACGCACCCTTTTTAAATAAAACGGGGTCAAACCCCCTCGTTGACCACCCCATCTTCCCCAAACCACCCTTACTGTTCCAACCCCTCACCCTCCTCTGCAAACCCAATACCACCCATGGTATCACCACCTCATCCTCCCCAGCTGGCTACTCCACCTCACCTACCCTCATCATTTCAACCCCCAAATGCATTAAATGCATTTCCCACCTTTTTCTTCCACTGTAGCACCCAAAGTGATAGTTTTTCTTCCATACCTTCCCAAGATAGTCAGAAATATCTCAATTGTCTCCCCCTAGTCACCACTAAACCCCAAACATCCTTAATTGAGCTAAAACTTTCTCAAGCAACCTTTGTGGAATTTGGCGCCAAAACGGATTTAAACGATTGGGATGACTTTGACCAATCCAATGGTCAATTTGAAGTGGGAAAGTGTGAAGAACGTGGGGAGATACTTTTGAGTCATTATAAATCAAGAATGAAGCAGAGAAGGAGATATCTAGTTTAATTTTATTAATGTAATGTCGACTTAGCTTATTTTTCAATTTCCAGAGTAACTTAAGCTTTCAACTTGTAATCTTAAACCTTTCAAGTGTATTTTAACCTTGTTTCAATAATCAATTTCCAGTTTTTAATATAAATTCAGTTTATGATAAATTTCACCTAAAAAATCATTCGTAGTTAAATGTTGTTATTTGTTATTATTGTGGATTGAGTTTAGTCACATAAGCTCCCAGATAGCTTTTTAAAGCTATTAGAAACTTCTAAATTCAGTTTAAGATCACAAATAAATAAATAAATAAATTAGACTTTAATAGGTGAAAAATAAAAAAATCATGAAAAAAAAAAAGATTTGTGCAAGAAGCTTGGTGATTTGGATCAAAGATTGGTTTAGAGGCTTGTGGAAGCCTATAGGAAAGGTTCTTGGTCCTTTGTTACTAGTTCTCAGCTTGGAACCATTTATTTCACATCTCGTTGGGATCTAACGATCCGGAGAAACACTAAACTCACCGGAGTATTGGTTTAGGCTGTTTGACTTGTTGACCATTACTTGGTTAATATTATCTGACTGTTTAGCACCAAGCAAAATTTGGCGCCGCTGCCGGGGAGGTGCGCTGCGTATTACGACTTTTTGAAATATCTGTAAGTTTGAATTTTCAGACTTTGTTATATATCATCTTTTTGTTCATATTTTATTTTCTATTTGTAATTTCCCGTCACTCTAAGTATTCTTAGAGTCGTCTCTAGTGCATGCGCACTCGTTCTTCTAGGTCAACAAGCCCTTTACGTGAACTTGTCAGAATTCCTCGAAGACGCCGTAGACGTTCTGCCCCAACAGCCGTATCTGAGGAACGTGCTGTTTCACCTAAGAAAGTTATCATGGCGGAAGACCGTCCGATGAATGAGCTTCTCCAAGCACCCATTGAGGGTTACGGAGATGCTATTGTTGTCCCAGCCATCGTGGCTGAATACTTTGAGCTCAAAACCGGGTTACTAAATCTAGTAACTTCAAGCCAATTTTATGGTTTTGAGAGGGATGATCCCCATGCTCATATTCGATGGTTTAATAAAATTACTTCAACCATCAAATACAAGAACGTCCCTTCCGAAGCAGTCAAACTTCTTCTTTTCCCATTTTCTCTTGAGGGAGCAGCCCGGATTTGGCTGGAAAAACAACCTCCTCGTTCAATACACTCATGGGAAGATTTAGTTACCAAATTTGTAAACGAATTTTTTCCCCCGTCCAGAACGACAAGTCTTAAAAATGAAATCATCAAATTTACTCAAAGGTTTGATGAATCGTTTGGTGACGCTTGGGATCGTTTTAAAGAATTGCTTCGTCGATGTCCTCATCATGGTTTCACTGAATTAATGCAAATTGACACGTTTTATAATGGTGTGAGTCAATCTGACCAAGATTCTCTCAATGCCTCCGCGGGAGGTAATTTTTTGAGCAAAACCACAAAAGAAGCTTTAGAAATCATTGAAAATAAGTCCAAGGTCCACACTACACGCACAAAACCATATCACTCCCAAGTGAGTGCTGGTCCTTCTTCTTCATCACCCGTGAGCACTTCTAGCACCGATGCTAAGATAGATAAACTCACGGATGCCATTCAAGCTTTGGTTCTCTCAAGCCAGAAAAAAGTCACTTTCACACAAAACCCTTCACATGCTGAAGTAAAAAAGGTGGAAGTTTGTGTCACTTGTGGTGGCCCACATGCTTACTACAATTGTACTGCCACCGATGGTAGTCCTTTTGAAGCCAATGCCTTAGCCGGTACTACAAATCAGGGGGGTAATCAATACCGTCCTCAAATGGAACCATTTGTAAGCAAAATCTTATATTTTTGCTTAATTACTATACTCATCTTATAAGTATTAATCTATTGTGTTTCTGTGATCTTTTGTTGTTTATTAGTGATAATACATCTTTAAATTGCATGCTTATGTTTTGAATTTAAAAGTTGCTTAGTATTTAAATCTCACAGTTAGATAGTATAATTTGCATTTGTTTGTAAAAGTTGTTATTTGTGTTTGATTTGTGTTCTTACTAGTTTAATACTTCATATTAGTCAGTTATGGATTAAATTTATGGTTCAAATCTTTTAGTTGCTTTGAAAAATAGAAATCAGTCATCATAAGGTATTGTTTGGCACAAGGGTGTATGCTGTGCATTTGTGGTGTTTTGTGGCCAAATCTCACCTTGACACATTTGCTTAGGTCTTAGTACCACTAATCAGTCATAAAAATTAGTGGTCATAGTATATAAAAGTCAAAATCCACATAAAGATTGCTTATCTGTTAACTGTAATGGCAGTTGGTCCACAAACTCACACAATTAGCTTATAAGTTGTAAGTTTAGTTTAATTTAGGTTAAAAATAGCTTATATTAACTTATTTAATCAGTTAAGCTCATGGGAAATTCATAAAAGTCAACTGAGCTTAAAATTAGTAAAAGTCAAAAGTTGCATGTTCAGATTTTCATCAAAATGGCAATAATTTTAGTAATTTTTGTATTATGATCTAGGATCTGAAACTTAATTTGGGTAAACTCTACTAGCTTAACTTGTGAGTTTCATACTTTTCAGATTTTTGTGAATTTTTTGAGTGGACCTTTTTACCCCTGGAATACACTTGCAGGGCAAGATGATGCCATGTGCACAGTTGTGGTATCTGATTTCATAAGCTCCTAGCTTGTTCAAAAGTGCTTGTTAGTTATAGATTGTTGTTGATTTGTGTAGCCTACCTAACTAGCTTGTTGTGTGATTATTTGTTTTTCCAATATTTGCTTATTGAGACTGCTTAATTTGCTCATCATGATATCTTTAAACAACCTACTTCACTGAGAAGTCAGTGTAAGTAGGTGATTTCCCAAGCTCATCATAAGCTCAAATCTTGAGCTTAGCTTGTGATTCTTTGCTCCTCTAGAAGTTTAGCAACCAGATTTCAAAGTTCTAAGCTTATTTCTCATTTTCAAAGCCTTTTACTAGGGCTGCTCTCAGCTTAAACTTTGTCCATTCACTCAGTTAACTGAGTGATTCAGTCAACCCACCCAACTTCATAAGCCTTGCAAAAGCTACCCAGTGACCCCCATTGGTCAAACTTTGGCATTTTGGAATCCTTACCTATCCAACTCATTAGCTCAGCATTCAATAATTTCTATTGAGCTTATTTCATAAGCTCAATTTGACCTCTTTGGTTGCCTGACTAGGTGTTTGGATCTCAGTTTCATTGGAAGTGCTTATAAGCTTTTTACAAGCTTATTAGTTTTATCCAGTGAATACACTTGTTCATATTTATTAATATACTATATATACACAGTACTAATATTTTGTTTTCTTTCTTAAGCTTGTTTGAAAGCTTTTACCAAGCTTTCAAGCTTATTTTCACTCACTCAGATAACTGAGTGAGTCAGTTGGACCCCTCACTTCCCAAGCTCTTTCTGAGCTTATCAGTGGGTCCCACACCATAAATCTTGGTTCTTCAAAACCCCCTCCTACCAGGCTTGAACCATTGACCCTTTGTTTGGCTTAGATCATAGTGGACCCCACCTAAAATTACACCCAAACCTTGTCCCATTTCTGACCCAGAACCAAATAAGCAAACAACTTATTGTGGTCTTGTGGCTTATCCAGTGAGCTTATCTTATCAAATCTTGCTCAAACATGTTCAACTAACTTAGGTAGATCAGAAAATACCAAGGTGGACCCCACATTAGCTCATTTGAGCTTATTTGCTTAAAAAGTCAACTTGGTCAACTGTCAAGGGTATTAAGCACTCTCAGTGCTTAATTTGAGTTTCCATTTTATTTGTTTTCATAAAAGTTTCATATTTTAAGTATTTTAATAGTTTTATAAAAGAAAAACCACAAAAAGCCAAAAATACTTATAGTGATAGCTTCTATTTAATAGAAACTATCTATTTAATTTCCTTTTTAGCTTATTTATAAGCACTTCTGCTATTTTATATTTTTATTAAATCTCTTATATATTAAAGTAATTTTATAAATTTTTACAGAATTTTCTTTTGTCATCTAGTGTTATTTAGAATTAATATTAGTTTATTTAATAATTAAATAATTAATAAGAATTAAATAGCATAATTAGTTTTTATAAGGTAACACCTATATTTTATATTTTTCCTAGCTTCTATAAGTCATAAAATAATTTTATAAATTTTCTTGTGATTTATACTGTTCATTTACTAGTTTTCATAATTTAATTAGTTTAATTAGATATTAATTAATAAATAGAATAATAATTAGTAAATTAGATTAAAAATACATAATATAAAGTTTTTATAATTTTTTAGGATTCCTATGATGGTTAATTAGATATATAAAATTTTTCATAATTATCTAAGTCTTTTTAGTAATTATAAATAAGTTAATCAATATAATTAGTTAAATAATAAATAAATAATAAATAATTAATAATAGATAGATAAATAGTGTGAAAAATATAATTTTAATTTTAAAATAAGTTTTATAATATTTTAGATTTTTAGAAATTTTAATTTTAATTTTCTAGACTTATTTTACATTTTCCTAATTATTAGTTAATTATTAAATAATTAATAATAGTAATTAAATAAAAATAATTAATTAAATAGTTTTTAATTAATAAATAAATATTTTAAATTTATTTAATTTGCATTTAAGCCCCTAAGGCTTATAAAATCCTACTATAAGTTAAATTTGTTTTTGTTTACGTTTAATTAGTAAACGTTTACGTTTTCAGTTCCTTTTTCACTTGTACTTATCTGATTTCACGTATTAGTTGATATAGCTTATTAAAGCTATTCACTCTTATATTTCAGTAGTACAAATCACTTAAACCCTTTCCTGTTCAATTCACCTGATCTCAAAGTCGTTTTATTTCAGATTTCACATCTCGTTGGGATCTAACGATCCGGGGAAACACTAAACTCACCGGAGTATTGGTTTAGGCTGTTTGACTTGTTGACCATTACTTGGTTAATATTATCTGACTGTTTAGCACCAATCAAAATTTGGCGACCCAAATTTGCAAAACAGAAACCAGAATCAACCTCGAATGAACCAAGGTTATCAAAACCAAGGGAATTTCAATCCTGGACAGAATCAAGGTTTCCACAATCAAGGAAACTTTAACAGAAACAATTTCAACCCCGGAAATCATTTTCAGGGAAATGGTAATCCAAATCAGGGAAATTTTCAGCCACAACAAGGTTATAATCAAAATAACCGTGTCCAAAATTTCCCCAACCAAACACAAGCCATTCTCCCAGCTCCACAATCATCATCTGATGAGTTGTTGAAGCAGTTCATGAAAACTCAAGAAGAGACAAACAGGTTGTTGGTCAGCCAGATTTCTGAAATTAAGAAATCTTTAAATGAACAACCCTCGGGCTCTGGAAAACTTCCGAGCAACACGATCGCAAACCTGAGGGGCGATGCAAAGGCGATCACGACCAGGAGCGGAGTTTCATATGATGGACCTACTGTTCCCACTACCCCTTCTTCTTCTTCTCCCAAGGTAGTGGAAAATAACGGCGAGGTAAATAAGGACGAAGTACTTCCTACTCATAAGGGAGGTACCCAAGACGTCCCACCTCATGTTGTCCCGAAACCCAAACCAAAACCTAGAGTTGTTTTTGAACCAAATGATATTCCAGTTGAAACACCTCAGTCCAAACCTTCTACCTCCTCTATTCCTTACCCCTCACGCTTGAGTGAACAAAAGCTCCGTGAAAAAGCTAGTCACCAGATGGATAAATTCTTTCAAATCTTCCAAGATTTGCATTTTGATATTAGCTTTGCGGATGCTATTATTCTGATGCCCAAATTTGCATCGACAATCAAACACTTGTTAAGCAACAAGGAGAAACTGTTTGAAATGGCAAAGACTCCCTTGAATGAGAACTGCTCGGCAGTTCTTTTAAAGAAGCTTCCCGAGAAGCTGGGAGATCCTGGAAAATTTCTAATACCATGTGTATTTCCGGGAATGGTTGATTGCTATGCCTTGGCCGATCTTGGTGCAAGTATCAACCTAATGCCTTACTCAGTTTGGAAGAAACTTTCTCTTCCTGATCTTACTCCTACCTGCATGACTTTAGAGCTTGCAGACCGATCGATATCTCGTCCTCTTGGCATTACCGAGGACGTGTTTGTAAAGGTAGGAGAATTTCATCTCCCCGCTGACTTTGTAGTGGTTGATTTCGATGCCGATCAAAGGGTCCCTCTCATTGTTGGGAGGGGTTTCCTTAGAACGGGCCGTGCTCTTATCGATGTATTTGAGCAAGAAATCACTCTTCGTGTGGGTAATGAAGCTGTTACATTTAACCTCGAGGTACTCCTCCAATTATGATTCTGAAGCAGTTAATCAAATAGATATCGTAGACATTGCTTCGGAGGAGTATTCTCAAGAGTTTCTTGGTTATTCTCATAATTCTGTGAGTGGGGATGCCACTCCATCATCTGAACCTATCATTTCCGACTCTTCCCCTTCTCTCACTCCGTTTGAGGGAAGTGATTTCCTTTTGGAAGAGGTCGAGGCTTTTCTCAAAAGTGATTCAGTTCCATCGGGAATTAATAACACTGAGATTGATCTGGAGGGAGATATTCTTCTCCTTGAGAGATTGCTAAACCAAGACAATTCTCCTCCACTCCCTCCCGTACAACTTCATAATCAGGAAATCAAATATGTTGAGGAAACTGATGATTTTCCTGAGGTCGAACTCAAGGACTTACCTCCTCATCTTGAATACGCATTCTTGGAGGGTGATGATAAATTACCCGTCATTATTGCTAAAGGTTTAAGTGTTGAGGAGAAGAGTGCTCTCATAAAAGTCTTGAAGTCAAACAAGCAAGCAATTGCTTGGAAACTCTCCGATATTAAGGGTATTAACCCAGATTTTTGTACACACAAAATCTTGATGGAGGATGACTTCAAGCCTGCAGTGCAACATCAAAGAAGGGTGAATCCAAAAATCCATGATGTGATTAAACAAGAGGTCCTTAAACTTCTTGATGCAGGATTGATTTACCCTATCTCTGACAGTCCATGGGTTAGTCCCATTCATTGCGTCCCAAAAAAGGGTGGCATTACTGTTGTCACTAATGAGGAAAATGAGTTGATTCCAACTCGGCTGGTTACCGGATGGCGTGTTTGCATTGACTATCGTAAGTTAAATGACGCCACCCGCAAAGGCCACTTTCCGCTACCCTTTATGGACCAGATGCTTGAGAGATTAGCTGGAAACGAGTACTATTGTTTCCTTGATGGTTTCTCAGGATACTTTCAAATCCCCACTGATCCATCAGATCAAGAAAAGACTACCTTTACATGCCCTTATGGAACCTTTGCTTATAAACGTATGCCTTTTGGCTTATGTAATGCTCCAGGTACGTTTCAGAGGTGCATGATGGCTATATTTACCGACATGATCGGTAAAACTATGGAGGTCTTTATGGATGACTTTTCGGTCATTGGGGATTCATTCCAAACATGTCTCACCAATTTAGAAAAAATGTTGAAAAGGTGTAAAGACACCAATCTATGTCTAAATTGGGAAAAGAGTCATTTTATGGTCAAAGAGGGCATTGTCCTCGGCCATAAGATTTCCAAGAATGGGATTGAGGTTGACAGAGCTAAGGTTGATGTCATTGCAAAACTGCCTCATCCTACTACCGTCAAAGGTATTAGGAGTTTCTTGGGTCATGCCGGTTTCTATCGTCGATTTATACAATATTTTTCTAAAATCTCACGGCCTATGACTCATCTCCTTGAAAAGGATACTCCTTTTATCTTCTCACCAGAGTGCATCGATGCTTTTGAAACACTAAAGAAAAAGCTTACTGAGGCACCCATTCTTATTGCCCCCGACTGGGATTTACCCTTCAAGCTTATGTGCGATGCAAGTGATTTTGCTATCGGTGCAGTCTTGGGGCAACGCAAAACGAAACACTTTCAGCCTATCCACTACGCAAGCAAAACTATGAACGAAGCTCAAACACATTACACCACTACAGAAAAAGAATTATTAGCTGTGGTGTATGCTTTTGAGAAATTTCGGACATACTTAATCTTGACTAAAAGCGTAGTGTATACGGATCATTCGGCTCTTAAATATCTATTTGCAAAACAAGATGCAAAGCCGAGATTGCTCCGTTGGGTTCTCCTCCTCCAGGAATTTGATATCATTATTCGTGATAAAAAAAGGAGCTGAGAACCTGGCTGTTGATCATTTGTCCCGATTAGAGAACCCTCATCAAAATGTGTATGAGAAAAAGGAAATAAATGAAACATTTCCTCTCGAAACACTTAATGCGGTTGCTTTTCGTGGAGATTCTACTACCCCATGGTTTGCCGACTTCGCAAATTACCATGCGGGTAACTTTGTTGTGAAAGGGATGTCAACCCAACAGAAGAATAAATTCTTTAAGGATGTTAAACATTACTTCTGGGATGACCCCTACTTATTCAAAATCTGTGCGGATCAAGTCATCCGACGGTGTGTATATGGACAGGAAGCCACTGAAATTCTTAAGGCTTGCCATGCTGGACCCACTGGGGGACATCATAGTCCTAATTACACCGCCAAAAAGGTGTTTGATTCCGGATTCTTTTGGCCCACAATCTATAAAGATGCCCAGGATCTCATTAAAACCTGTGACGCTTGTCAGCGTCATGGAAACATTTCACAAAGAAATGAGATGCCACAAAATGCTATTCAAGTATGTGAAATATTTGATATCTGGGGCATTGACTTTATGGGGCCATTTCCATCATCCAGAGGAAACAAGTACATACTTGTGGTAGTTGATTATTTATCAAAGTGGGTTGAAGCGAAAGCTTTACCCACAAATGATGCCCGAGTTGTAGTAAAATTCCTGAAATCTCTTTTTGCCCGTTTTGGAACCCCACGTGCTATCATAAGTGATCGCGGTACGCATTTCTGCAATGACAAATTTGATAAAGTCATGCAAAAATATGGTGTAACCCACCGTCTTTCTACCGCATATCACCCACAAACAAGTGGGCAAGTTGAGGTTTCAAATCGTGGTATCAAAAGGATACTTGAGAGGACTGTTGGTGAAAACCGTGCTGCCTGGTCGGATAAATTGGATGACGCACTATGGGCCTTTCGTACAGCTTATAAAACACCCATTGAGTGTACACCTTACAAGCTTGTGTACGGAAAGACATGTCATTTACCGATGGAACTTGAGCACAAAGCCTACTGGGCTTTGAAACATGCCAACTTTGACCTCAAAACTGCGGGTGATCACAGAAAAGTTCAAATGAATGAATTAAATGAACTACGTGATCAGGCTTACGAGAACTCTTTAATCTATAAAGAAAAAACAAAGAGAATACATGACTCAAAAATAAAGAACCGCGTTTTTAACGTTGGTGATCGAGTACTTCTCTTTAACTCTAGATTAAAGATCTTCTCGGGTAAATTAAAAACCCGTTGGACTGGTCCATTTACTATCACAAAGGTTTATCCATATGGTACCGTTGAGTTATCTCAAAATGACGGTCCATGTTTTAAAGTAAATGGCCATCGTGTGAAACACTACTTTGGAGAGGACATCCCAAACATGGTTGTCCCGGATCTCCAAACTTTCCCCAAGGACAATTAAATTCGGGGTCGAGTCAAGCTAGTGACTCGGGAATCAAAAGCATAGCAATATGGGTTTTCACTCATATTTCTGATTTCTTTCTCTTTTCTACCACCTAGTGTGGGGGAGATGCCCCCACATGTTGTATATATGTATATATCTTCAAAAAAAAAAAAAAAAAGTTCAAAACAAAAGAAAAAAGTGAGTTTGTATGTAAATAGCCTAAAATAAAGGTTATTAATATTTCCTTCTTACGTTCTAACTATCGGTTTAACACCCGATGATTTGAATATTGAGGGCAATATTCATTTCTAAGTGTGGGGGGGGGGGGGGGATTCTCACGAATTCAAACACATGTTCCATCAAGCACCCTCATTTGATCAAAATTTAAAGTTTTTTCACACTTAGAAATGCAATAAATGGTATCAATCCTCCATGTCTAACCCACAACAGGATTGGCTAGTCCAGGAGCAAACGACTCTTGGTAAAGACATCTCAAAACCGTTGATGGCTTGCAATTTGCCAAAAATTGTATGGTTCCTCAACTCCCCATTATCCTAAAAAGCTAATGAGTTGGCTAGCCCGCAAGATTATGGCTTGTGGTAAAGGCCGTAGAAAATCCATAATTGGTAATCAGCTCACCAAGATGTTGACTATTCCATCAAGAGTTGGCTAGTCCAGAAGCAAACGGCTTCTGGTAAAGACAAATCAAATCCGTTGACAGCTGGTGGTTTGCTAAAAATCACACGGTTATCAGGTGTGCCACAGTTCTTACACCTGGCTACTCCAGAAGTGATGGCTTTTGGTAAAGAGTAAAAATCCATTAATTTTTTCTCAAATAGATTGCTAGGGACTAGCAATAGTTTAGTGTGGGGGATTGATGAGTGTGTAAATACTCATCATTTCTGTTACATATAAGCTGCAAAAACATATGAAAACACACAGGAATGCCTTGAAATATATAAAATTATCCCTGGATTGTGTTTTTATGCATAAGGATTGAAAACTGATGAAAAACAAAACATTTCACATAATTTACAGTTTCAGTCCCTGAACTTTGGAAAATTGGCAAAACTAGTCCCTGGTAAATCAAAACTTGTACAAATGTCATAAAGGTCCTTGGGATTCATAAGTTGTCTAGAAAAGTCCTTTAAAGTTTAAAAATAGCAAAATGACAACTTTGGTCCCTCAACTTTTAAAAGTGTCAAAAATAGTCCCTAAGGTTTTGAAAAATGGAAAATGTGAAAAATAAACCTTATACTATTCTAAAAAGACAAAATTGGTCCTTATGATAACTTTTGAGAAGATACAAATTCAACCCTTCAAAAATCAGAAAATTACAGTTTTGGTCCCTGGAGTTTGTGGAATTGGCAGATTTGGTCCCTGAGGTTTAAAATGATAAAATTTATACTTGTGGTCCTTGTACTAATGGTTAATTGCAGGTTTAGTCCTTATTTGAAGTTTGGAAAAATCACAAACAAACCCTCAACTTTGGCCGAATTACACAATTGGTCCTTGTTGTTCACTATTAACCAAACCGGACCCCATTTTATTAATAAACCCCAAAACAAAAACCAACCCAATCCAAACACTAACCTAAACCCAGTCCACTTGGGCCCAAAAATTTACCCAGCCCACCAAGCAAACCCACGCACCCTTTTTAAATAAAACGGGGTCAAACCCCCTCGTTGACCACCCCATCTTCCCCAAACCACCCTTACTGTTCCAACCCCTCACCCTCCTCTGCAAACCCAATACCACCCATAGTATCACCACCTCATCCTCCCCAGCTGGCTACTCCACCTCACCTACCCTCATCATTTCAACCCCCAAATGCATTAAATGCATTTCCCACCTTTTTCTTCCACTGTAGCACCCAAAGTGATAGTTTTTCTTCCATACCTTCCCAAGATAGTCAGAAATATCTCAATTGTCTCCCCCTAGTCACCACTAAACCCCAAACATCCTTAATTGAGCTAAAACTTTCTCAAGCAACCTTTGTGGAATTTGGCGCCAAAACGGATTTAAACGATTGGGATGACTTTGACCAATCCAATGGTCAATTTGAAGTGGGAAAGTGTGAAGAACGTGGGGAGATACTTTTGAGTCATTATAAATCAAGAATGAAGCAGAGAAGGAGATATCTAGTTTAATTTTATTAATGTAATGTCGACTTAGCTTATTTTTCAATTTCCAGAGTAACTTAAGCTTTCAACTTGTAATCTTAAACCTTTCCAGTATATTTTAACCTTGTTTCAATAATCAATTTCCAGTTTTTAATATAAATTCAGTTTATGATAAATTTCACCTAAAAAATCATTCGTAGTTAAATGTTGTTATTTGTTATTATTGTGGATTGAGTTTAGTCACATAAGCTCCCAGATAGCTTTTTAAAGCTATTAGAAACTTCTAAATTCAGTTTAAGATCACAAATAAATAAATAAATAAATTAGACTTTAATAGGTGAAAAATAAAAAAATCGTGAAAAAAAAAAGATTTGTGCAAGAAGCTTGGTGATTTGGATCAAAGATTGGTTTAGAGGCTTGTGGAAGCCTATAGGAAAGGTTCTTGGTCCTTTGTTACTAGTTCTCAGCTTGGAACCATTTATTTCACATCTCGTTGGGATCTAACGATCCGGGGAAACACTAAACTCACCGGAGTATTGGTTTAGGCTGTTTGACTTGTTGACCATTACTTGGTTAATATTATCTGACTGTTTAGCACCAATCAAAATTTGGCGCCGCTGCCGGGGAGGTGTGCTGCGTATTACGACTTTTTGAAATATCTGTAAGTTTGAATTTTCAGACTTTGTTATATATCATCTTTTTGTTCATATTTTATTTTCTATTTGTAATTTCCCGTCACTCTAAGTATTCTTAGAGTCGTCTCTAGTGCATGCGCACTCGTTCTTCTAGGTCAACAAGCCCTTTACGTGAGCTTGTCAGAATATCTCGAAGACGCCGTAGACGTTCTGCCCCAACAACCGTATCTGAGGAACGTGCTGTTTCACCTAAGAAAGTTATCATGGCGGAAGACCGTCCGATGAATGAGCTTCTCCAAGCACCCATTGAGGGTTACGGAGATGCTATTGTTGTCCCAGCCATCGTGGCTGAATACTTTGAGCTCAAAACCGGGTTACTAAATCTAGTAACTTCAAGCCAATTTTATGGTTTTGAGAGGGATGATCCCCATGCTCATATTCGATGGTTTAATAAAATTACTTCAACCATCAAATACAAGAACGTCCCTTCCGAAGCAGTCAAACTTCTTCTTTTCCCATTTTCTCTTGAGGGAGCAGCCCGGATTTGGCTGGAAAAACAACCTCCTCGTTCAATACACTCATGGGAAGATTTAGTTACCAAATTTGTAAACGAATTTTTTCCCCCGTCCAGAACGACAAGTCTTAAAAATGAAATCATCAAATTTACTCAAAGGTTTGATGAATCGTTTGGTGACGCTTGGGATCGTTTCAAAGAATTGCTTCGTCGATGTCCTCATCATGGTTTCACTGAATTAATGCAAATTGACACGTTTTATAATGGTGTGAGTCAATCTGACCAAGATTCTCTCAATGCCTCCGCGGGAGGTAATTTTTTGAGCAAAACCACAAAAGAAGCTTTAGAAATCATTGAAAATAAGTCCAAGGTCCGCACTACACGCACAAAACCATATCACTCCCAAGTGAGTGCTGGTCCTTCTTCTTCATCACCCGTGAGCACTTCTAGCACCGATGCTAAGATAGATAAACTCACGGATGCCATTCAAGCTTTGGTTCTCTCAAGCCAGAAAAAAGTCACTTTCACACAAAACCCTTCACATGCTGAAGTAAAAAAGGTGGAAGTTTGTGTCACTTGTGGTGGCCCACATGCTTACTACAATTGTACTGCCACCGATGGTAGTCCTTTTGAAGCCAATGCCTTAGCCGGTACTACAAATCAGGGGGGTAATCAATACCGTCCTCAAATGGAACCATTTGTAAGCAAAATCTTATATTTTTGCTTAATTACTATACTCATCTTATAAGTATTAATCTATTGTGTTTCTGTGATCTTTTGTTGTTTATTAGTGATAATACATCTTTAAATTGCATGCTTATGTTTTGAATTTAAAAGTTGCTTAGTATTTAAATCTCACAGTTAGATAGTATAATTTGCATTTGTTAGTAAAAGTTGTTATTTGTGTTTGATTTGTGTTCTTACTAGTTTAATACTTCATATTAGTCAGTTATGGATTAAATTTATGGTTCAAATCTTTTAGTTGCTTTGAAAAATAGAAATCAGTCATCATAAGGTATTGTTTGGCACAAGGGTGTATGCTGTGCATTTGTGGTGTTTTGTGGCCAAATCTCACCTTGACACATTTGCTTAGGTCTTAGTACCACTAATCAGTCATAAAAATTAGTGGTCATAGTATATAAAAGTCAAAATCCACATAAAGATTGCTTATCTGTTAACTGTAATGGCAGTTGGTCCACAAACTCACACAATTAGCTTATAAGTTGTAAGTTTAGTTTAATTTAGGTTAAAAATAGCTTATATTAACTTATTTAATCAGTTAAGCTCATGGGAAATTCATAAAAGTCAACTGAGCTTAAAATTAGTAAAAGTCAAAAGTTGCATGTTCAGATTTTCATCAAAATGGCAATAATTTTAGTAATTTTTGTATTATGATCTAGGATCTGAAACTTAATTTGGGTAAACTCTACTAGCTTAACTTGTGAGTTTCATACTTTTCAGATTTTTGTGAATTTTTTGAGTGGACCTTTTTACCCCTGGAATACACTTGCAGGGCAAGATGATGCCCTGTGCACAGTTGTGGTATCTGATTTCATAAGCTCCTAGCTTGTTCAAAAGTGCTTGTTAGTTATAGATTGTTGTTGATTTGTGTAGCCTACCTAACTAGCTTGTTGTGTGATTATTTGTTTTTCCAATATTTGCTTATTGAGACTGCTTAATTTGCTCATCATGATATCTTTAAACAACTTACTTCACTGAGAAGTCAGTGTAAGTAGGTGATTTCCCAAGCTCATCATAAGCTCAAATCTTGAGCTTAGCTTGTGATTCTTTGCTCCTCTAGAAGTTTAGCAACCAGATTTCAAAGTTCTAAGCTTATTTCTCATTTTCAAAGCCTTTTACTAGGGCTGCTCTCAGCTTAAACTTTGTCCATTCACTCAGTTAACTGAGTGATTCAGTCAACCCACCCAACTTCATAAGCCTTGCAAAAGCTACCCAGTGACCCCCATTGGTCAAACTTTGGCATTTTGGAATCCTTACCTATCCAACTCATTAGCTCAACATTCAATAATTTCTATTGAGCTTATTTCATAAGCTCAATTTGACCTCTTTGGTTGCCTGACTAGGTGTTTGGATCTCAGTTTCATTGGAAGTGCTTATAAGCTTTTTACAAGCTTATTAGTTTTATCCAGTGAATACACTTGTTCATATTTATTAATATACTATATATACACAGTACTAATATTTTGTTTTCTTTCTTAAGCTTGTTTGAAAGCTTTTACCAAGCTTTCAAGCTTATTTTCACTCACTTAGATAACTGAGTGAGTCAGTTGGACCCCTCACTTCCCAAGCTCTTTCTGAGCTTATCAGTGGGTCCCACACCATAAATCTTGGTTCTTCAAAACCCCCTCCTACCAGGCTTGAACCATTGACCCTTTGTTTGGCTTAGATCATAGTGGACCCCACCTAAAATTACACCCAAACCTTGTCCCATTTCTGACCCAGAACCAAATAAGCAAACAGCTTATTGTGGTCTTGTGGCTTATCCAGTGAGCTTATCTTATCAAATCTTGCTCAAACATGTTCAACTAACTTAGGTAGATCAGAAAATACCAAGGTGGACCCCACATTAGCTCATTTGAGCTTATTTGCTTAAAAAGTCAACTTGGTCAACTGTCAAGGGTATTAAGCACTCTCAGTGCTTAATTTGAGTTTCCATTTTATTTGTTTTCATAAAAGTTTCATATTTTAAGTATTTTAATAGTTTTATAAAAGAAAAACCACAAAAAGCCAAAAATACTTATAGTGATAGCTTCTATTTAATAGAAACTATCTATTTAATTTCCTTTTTAGCTTATTTATGAGCACTTCTGCTATTTTATATTTTTATTAAATCTCTTATATATTAAAGTAATTTTATAAATTTTTACAGAATTTTATTTTGTCATCTAGTGTTATTTAGAATTAATATTAATTTATTTAATAATTAAATAATTAATAAGAATTAAATAGCATAATTAGTTTTTATAAGGTAACACCTATATTTTATATTTTTCCTAGCTTCTATAAGTCATAAAATAATTTTATAAATTTTCTTGTGATTTATACTGTTCATTTACTAGTTTTCATAATTTAATTAGTTTAATTAGATATTAATTAATAAATAGAA
Organism: Artemisia argyi; assembly: GCA_030686995.1. Classification (NCBI taxonomy): domain Eukaryota; kingdom Viridiplantae; phylum Streptophyta; class Magnoliopsida; order Asterales; family Asteraceae; genus Artemisia; species Artemisia argyi. The sequence goes on from CM060678.1 coordinate 31,765,528, forward strand.
TAATAATTAGTAAATTAGATTAAAAATACATAATATAAAGTTTTTATAATTTTTTAGGATTCCTATGATGGTTAATTAGATATATAAAATTTTTCATAATTATCTAAGTCTTTTTAGTAATTATAAATAAGTTAATCAATATAATTAAATAAATAATAAATAAATAATAAATAATTAATAATTGATAGATAAATAGTGTGAAAAATAAAATTTTAATTTTAAAATAAGTTTTATAATATTTTAGATTTTTAGAAATTTTAATTTTAATTTTCTAGACTTATTTTACATTTTCCTAATTATTAGTTAATTATTAAATAATTAATAATAGTAATTAAATAAAAATAATTAATTAAATAGTTTTTAATTAATAAATAAATATTTTAAATTTATTTAATTTGCATTTAAGCCCCTAAGGCTTATAAAATCCTACTATAAGTTAAATTTGTTTTTGTTTACGTTTAATTAGTAAACGTTTACGTTTTCAGTTCCTTTTTCACTTGTACTTATCTGATTTCACGTATTAGTTGATATAGCTTATTAAAGCTATTCACTCTTATATTTCAGTAGTACAAATCACTTAAACCCTTTCCTGTTCAATTCACCTGATCTCAAAGTCGTTTTATTTCAGATTTCACATCTCGTTGGGATCTAACGATCCGGGGAAACACTAAACTCACCAGAGTATTGGTTTAGGCTGTTTGACTTGTTGACCATTACTTGGTTAATATTATCTGACTGTTTAGCACCAATCAAAATTTGGCGACCCAAATTTGCAAAACAGAAACCAGAATCAACCTCGAATGAACCAAGGTTATCAAAACCAAGGGAATTTCAATCCTGGACAGAATCAAGGTTTCCACAATCAAGGAAACTTTAACAGAAACAATTTCAACCCCGGAAATCATTTTCAGGGAAATGGTAATCCAAATCAGGGAAATTTTCAGCCACAACAAGGTTATAATCAAAATAACCGTGTCCAAAATTTCCCCAACCAAACACAAGCCATTCTCCCAGCTCCACAATCATCATCTGATGAGTTGTTGAAGCAGTTCATGAAAACTCAAGAAGAGACAAACAGGTTGTTGGTCAGCCAGATTTCTGAAATTAAGAAATCTTTAAATGAACAACCCTCGGGCTCTGGAAAACTTCCGAGCAACACGATCGCAAACCCGAGGGGCGATGCAAAGGCGATCACGACCAGGAGCGGAGTTTCATATGATGGACCTACTGTTCCCACTACCCCTTCTTCTTCTTCTCCCAAGGTAGTGGAAAATAACGGCGAGGTAAATAAGGACGAAGTACTTCCTACTCATAAGGGAGGTACCCAAGACGTCCCACCTCATGTTGTCCCGAAACCCAAACCAAAACCTAGAGTTGTTTTTGAACCAAATGATATTCCAGTTGAAACACCTCAGTCCAAACCTTCTACCTCCTCTATTCCTTACCCCTCACGCTTGAGTGAACAAAAGCTCCGTGAAAAAGCTAGTCACCAGATGGATAAATTCTTTCAAATCTTCCAAGATTTGCATTTTGACATTAGCTTTGCGGATGCTATTATTCTGATGCCCAAATTTGCATCGACAATCAAACACTTGTTAAGCAACAAGGAGAAACTGTTTGAAATGGCAAAGACTCCCTTGAATGAGAACTGCTCGGCAGTTCTTTTAAAGAAGCTTCCCGAGAAGCTGGGAGATCCTGGAAAATTTCTAATACCATGTGTATTTCCGGGAATGGTTGATTGCTATGCCTTGGCCGATCTTGGTGCAAGTGTCAACCTAATGCCTTACTCAGTTTGGAAGAAACTTTCTCTTCCTGATCTTACTCCTACCTGCATGACTTTAGAGCTTGCAGACCGATCGATATCTCGTCCTCTCGGCATTGCCGAGGACGTGTTTGTAAAGGTAGGAGAATTTCATCTCCCCGCTGACTTTGTAGTGGTTGATTTCGATGCCGATCAAAGGGTCCCTCTCATTGTTGGGAGGGGTTTCCTTAGAACGGGCCGTGCTCTTATCGATGTATTTGAGCAAGAAATCACTCTTCGTGTGGGTAATGAAGCTGTTACATTTAACCTCGATCAAACCTCGAGGTACTCCTCCAATTATGATTCTGAAGCAGTTAATCAAATAGATATCGTAGACATTGCTTCGGAGGAGTATTCTCAAGAGTTTCTTGGTTATTCTCATAATTCTGTGAGTGGGGATGCCACTCCATCATCTGAACCTATCATTTCCGACTCTTCCCCTTCTCTCACTCCGTTTGAGGGAAGTGATTTCCTTTTGGAAGAGGTCGAGGCTTTTCTCAAAAGTGATTCAGTTCCATCAGGAATTGATAACACTGAGATTGATCTGGAGGGAGATATTCTTCTCCTTGAGAGATTGCTAAACCAAGACAATTCTCCTCCACTCCCTCCCGTACAACTTCATAATTAGGAAATCAAATATGTTGAGGAAACTGATGATTTTCCTGAGGTCGAACTCAAGGACTTACCTCCTCATCTTGAATACGCATTCTTGGAGGGTGATGATAAATTACCCGTCATTATTGCTAAAGGTTTAAGTGTTGAGGAGAAGAGTGCTCTCATAAAAGTCTTGAAGTCAAACAAGCAAGCAATTGCTTGGAAACTCTCCGATATTAAGGGTATTAACCCAGATTTTTGTACACACAAAATCTTGATGGAGGATGACTTCAAGCCTGCAGTGCAACATCAAAGAAGGGTGAATCCAAAAATCCATGATGTGATTAAACAAGAGGTCCTTAAACTTCTTGATGCAGGATTGATTTACCCTATCTCTGACAGTCCATGGGTTAGTCCCATTCATTGCGTCCCAAAAAAGGGTGGCATTACTGTTGTCACTAATGAGGAAAATGAGTTGATTCCAACTCGGCTGGTTACCGGATGGCGTGTTTGCATTGACTATCGTAAGTTAAATGACGCCACCCGCAAAGACCACTTTCCGCTACCCTTTATGGACCAGATGCTTGAGAGATTAGCTGGAAACGAGTACTATTGTTTCCTTGATGGTTTCTCAGGATACTTTCAAATCCCCATTGATCCATCAGATCAAGAAAAGACTACCTTTACATGCCCTTATGGAACCTTTGCTTATAAACGTATGCCTTTTGGCTTATGTAATGCTCCAGGTACGTTTCAGAGGTGCATGATGGCTATATTTACCGACATGATCGGTAAAACTATGGAGGTCTTTATGGATGACTTTTCGGTCATTGGGGATTCATTCCAAACATGTCTCACCAATTTAGAAAAAATGTTGAAAAGGTGTAAAGACACCAATCTATGTCTAAATTGGGAAAAGAGTCACTTTATGGTCAAAGAGGGCATTGTCCTCGGCCATAAGATTTCCAAGAATGGGATTGAGGTTGACAGAGCTAAGGTTGATGTCATTGCAAAACTGCCTCATCCTACTACTACCGTCAAGGGTATTAGGAGTTTCTTGGGTCATGCCGGTTTCTATCGTCGATTTATACAAGATTTTTCTGAAATCTCACGGCCTATGACTCATCTCCTTGAAAAGGATACTCCTTTTATCTTCTCACCAGAGTGCATCGAAGCTTTTGAAACACTAAAGAAAAAGCTTACTGAGGCACCCATTCTTATTGCCCCCGACTGGGATTTACCCTTCGAGCTTATGTGCGATGCAAGTGATTTTGCTATCGGTGCAGTCTTGGGGCAACGCAAAACGAAACACTTTCAGCCTATCCACTACGCAAGCAAAACTATGAACGAAGCTCAAACACATTACACCACTACAGAAAAAGAATTATTAGCTGTGGTGTATGCTTTTGAGAAATTTCGGACATACTTAATCTTGACTAAAAGCGTAGTGTATACGGATCATTCGGCTCTTAAATATCTATTTGCAAAACAAGATGCAAAGCCGAGATTGCTCCGTTGGGTTCTCCTCCTCCAGGAATTTGATATCATTATTCGTGATAAAAAAAGGAGCTGAGAACCTGGCTGCTGATCATTTGTCCCGATTAGAGAACCCTCATCAAAATGTGTATGAGAAAAAGAAAATAAATGAAACATTTCCTCTCGAAACACTTAATGCGGTTGCTTTTCGTGGAGATTCTACTACCCCATGGTTTGCCGACTTCGCAAATTACCATGCGGGTAACTTTGTTGTGAAAGGGATGTCAACCCAACAGAAGAATAAATTCTTTAAGGATGTTAAACATTACTTCTGGGATGACCCCTACTTATTCAAAATCTGTGCGGATCAAGTCATCCGACGGTGTGTATATGGACAGGAAGCCACTGAAATTCTTAAGGCTTGCCATGCTGGACCCACTGGGGACATCATAGTCCTAATTACTCCGCCAAAAAGGTGTTTGATTCCGGATTCTTTTGGCCCACAATCTATAAAGATGCCCAGGATCTCATTAAAACCTGTGACGCTTGTCAGCGTCATGGAAACATTTCACAAAGAAATGAGATGCCACAAAATGCTATTCAAGTATGTGAAATATTTGATATCTGGGGCATTGACTTTATGGGGCCATTTCCATCATCCAGAGGAAACAAGTACATACTTGTGGCAGTTGATTATTTATCAAAGTGGGTTGAAGCGAAAGCTTTACCCACAAATGATGCCCGAGTTGTAGTAAAATTCCTGAAATCTCTTTTTGCCCGTTTTAGAACCCCACGTGCTATCATAAGTGATCGCGGTACGCATTTCTGCAATGACAAATTTGATAAAGTCATGCAAAAATATGGTGTAACCCACCGTCTTTCTACCGCATATCACCCACAAACAAGTGGGCAAGTTGATGTTTCAAATCGTGGTATCAAAAAGATACTTGAGAGGACTGTTGGTGAAAACCGTGCTGCCTGGTCGAATAAATTGGATGACGCACTATGGGCCTTTCGTACAGCTTATAAAACACCCATTGGGTGTACACCTTACAAGCTTGTGTACGGAAAGACATGTCATTTACCGATGGAACTTGAGCACAAAGCCTACTGGCTTTGAAACATGCCAACTTTGACCTCAAAACTGCGGGTGATCACAGAAAAGTTCAAATGAATGAATTAAATGAACTACGTGATCAGGCTTACGAGAACTCTTTAATCTATAAAGAAAAAACAAAGAGAATACATGACTCAAAAATAAAGAACCGCGTTTTTAACGTTGGTGATCGAGTACTTCTCTTTAACTCTAGATTAAAGATCTTCTCGGGTAAATTAAAAACCCGTTGGACTGGTCCATTTACTATCACAAAGGTTTATCCATATGGTACCGTTGAGTTATCTCAAAATGACGGTCCATGTTTTAAAGTAAATGGCCATCGTGTGAAACACTACTTTGGAGAGGACATCCCAAACATGGTTGTCCCGGATCTCCAAACTTTCCCCAAGGACAATTAAATTCGGGGTCGAGTCAAGCTAGTGACTCGGGAATCAAAAGCATAGCAATATGGGTTTTCACTCATATTTCTGATTTCTTTCTCTTTTCTACCACCTAGTGTGGGGGAGATGCCCCCACATGTTGTATATATGTATATATCTTCAAAAAAAAAAAAAAAAAAAAAAAAAAAAAGAAAAAAAAAAGTTCAAAACAAAAGAAAAAAGTGAGTTTGTATGTAAATAGCCTAAAATAAAGGTTATTAATATTTCCTTCTTACGTTCTAACTATCGGTTTAACACCCGGTGATTTGAATATTGAGGGCAATATTCATTTCTAAGTGTGGGGGGGGGGGGGGGGGGGGGGGATTCTCACGAATTCAAACACATGTTCCATCAAGCACCCTCATTTGATCAAAATTTAAAGTTTTTTCACACTTAGAAATGCAATAAATGGTATCAATCCTCCATGTCTAACCCACAACAGGATTGGCTAGTCCAGGAGCAAACGACTCTTGGTAAAGACATCTCAAAACCGTTGATGGCTTGCAATTTGCCAAAAATTGTATGGTTCCTCAACTCCCCATTATCCTAAAAAGCTAATGAGTTGGCTAGCCCGCAAGATTATGGCTTGTGGTAAAGGCCGTAGAAAATCCATAATTGGTAATCAGCTCACCAAGATGTTGACTATTCCATCAAGAGTTGGCTAGTCCAGAAGCAAACGGCTTCTGGTAAAGACAAATCAAATCCGTTGACAGCTGGTGGTTTGCTAAAAATCACACGGTTATCAGGTGTGCCACAGTTCTTACACCTGGCTACTCCAGAAGTGATGGCTTTTGGTAAAGAGTAAAAATCCATTAATTTTTTCTCAAATAGATTGCTAGGGACTAGCAATAGTTTAGTGTGGGGGATTGATGAGTGTGTAAATACTCATCATTTCTGTTACATATAAGCTGCAAAAACATATGAAAACACACAGGAATGCCTTGAAATATATAAAATTATCCCTGGATTGTGTTTTTATGCATAAGGATTGAAAACTGATGAAAAACAAAACATTTCACATAATTTACAGTTTCAGTCCCTGAACTTTGGAAAATTGGCAAAACTAGTCCCTGGTAAATCAAAACTTGTACAAATGTCATAAAGGTCCTTGGGATTCATAAGTTGTCTAGAAAAGTCCTTTAAAGTTTAAAAATAGCAAAATGACAACTTTGGTCCCTCAACTTTTAAAAGTGTCAAAAATAGTCCCTAAGGTTTTGAAAAATGGAAAATGTGAAAAATAAACCTTATACTATTCTAAAAAGACAAAATTGGTCCTTATGATAACTTTTGAGAAGATACAAATTCAACCCTTCAAAAATCAGAAAATTACAGTTTTGGTCCCTGGAGTTTGTGGAATTGGCAGATTTGGTCCCTGAGGTTTAAAATGATAAAATTTATACTTGTGGTCCTTGTACTAATGGTTAATTGCAGGTTTAGTCCTTATTTGAAGTTTGGAAAAATCACAAACAAACCCTCAACTTTGGCCGAATTACACAATTGGTCCTTGTTGTTCACTATTAACCAAACCGGACCCCATTTTATTAATAAACCCCAAAACAAAAACCAACCCAATCCAAACACTAACCTAAACCCAGTCCACTTGGGCCCAAAAATTTACCCAGCCCACCAAGCAAACCCACGCACCCTTTTTAAATAAAACGGGGTCAAACCCCCTCGTTGACCACCCCATCTTCCCCAAACCACCCTTACTGTTCCAACCCCTCACCCTCCTCTGCAAACCCAATACCACCCATAGTATCACCACCTCATCCTCCCCAGCTGGCTACTCCACCTCACCTACCCTCATCATTTCAACCCCCAAATGCATTAAATGCATTTCCCACCTTTTTCTTCCACTGTAGCACCCAAAGTGATAGTTTTTCTTCCATACCTTCCCAAGATAGTCAGAAATATCTCAATTGTCTCCCCCTAGTCACCACTAAACCCCAAACATCCTTAATTGAGCTAAAACTTTCTCAAGCAACCTTTGTGGAATTTGGCGCCAAAACGGATTTAAACGATTGGGATGACTTTGACCAATCCAATGGTCAATTTGAAGTGGGAAAGTGTGAAGAACGTGGGGAGATACTTTTGAGTCATTATAAATCAAGAATGAAGCAGAGAAGGAGATATCTAGTTTAATTTTATTAATGTAATGTCGACTTAGCTTATTTTTCAATTTCCAGAGTAACTTAAGCTTTCAACTTGTAATCTTAAACCTTTCCAGTATATTTTAACCTTGTTTCAATAATCAATTTCCAGTTTTTAATATAAATTCAGTTTATGATAAATTTCACCTAAAAAATCATTCGTAGTTAAATGTTGTTATTTGTTATTATTGTGGATTGAGTTTAGTCACATAAGCTCCCAGATAGCTTTTTAAAGCTATTAGAAACTTCTAAATTCAGTTTAAGATCACAAATAAATAAATAAATAAATTAGACTTTAATAGGTGAAAAATAAAAAAATCGTGAAAAAAAAAAAGATTTGTGCAAGAAGCTTGGTGATTTGGATCAAAGATTGGTTTAGAGGCTTGTGGAAGCCTATAGGAAAGGTTCTTGGTCCTTTGTTACTAGTTCTCAGCTTGGAACCATTTATTTCACATCTCGTTGGGATCTAACGATCCGGGGAAACACTAAACTCACCGGAGTATTGGTTTAGGCTGTTTGACTTGTTGACCATTACTTGGTTAATATTATCTGACTGTTTAGCACCAATCAAAATTTGGCGCCGCTGCCGGGGAGGTGTGCTGCGTATTACGACTTTTTGAAATATCTGTAAGTTTGAATTTTCAGACTTTGTTATATATCATCTTTTTGTTCATATTTTATTTTCTATTTGTAATTTCCCGTCACTCTAAGTATTCTTAGAGTCGTCTCTAGTGCATGCGCACTCGTTCTTCTAGGTCAACAAGCCCTTTACGTGAGCTTGTCAGAATATCTCGAAGACGCCGTAGACGTTCTGCCCCAACAACCGTATCTGAGGAACGTGCTGTTTCACCTAAGAAAGTTATCATGGCGGAAGACCGTCCGATGAATGAGCTTCTCCAAGCACCCATTGAGGGTTACGGAGATGCTATTGTTGTCCCAGCCATCGTGGCTGAATACTTTGAGCTCAAAACCGGGTTACTAAATCTAGTAACTTCAAGCCAATTTTATGGTTTTGAGAGGGATGATCCCCATGCTCATATTCGATGGTTTAATAAAATTACTTCAACCATCAAATACAAGAACGTCCCTTCCGAAGCAGTCAAACTTCTTCTTTTCCCATTTTCTCTTGAGGGAGCAGCCCGGATTTGGCTGGAAAAACAACCTCCTCGTTCAATACACTCATGGGAAGATTTAGTTACCAAATTTGTAAATGAATTTTTTCCCCCGTCCAGAACGACAAGTCTTAAAAATGAAATCATCAAATTTACTCAAAGGTTTGATGAATCGTTTAGTGACGCTTGGGATCGTTTCAAAGAATTGCTTCGTCGATGTCCTCATCATGGTTTCACTGAATTAATGCAAATTGACACGTTTTATAATGGTGTGAGTCAATCTGACCAAGATTCTCTCAATGCCTCCGCGGGAGGTAATTTTTTGAGCAAAACAACAAAAGAAGCTTTAGAAATCATTGAAAATAAGTCCAAGGTCCGCACTACACGCACAAAACCATATCACTCCCAAGTGAGTGCTGGTCCTTCTTCTTCATCACCCGTGAGCACTTCTAGCACCGATGCTAAGATAGATAAACTCACGGATGCCATTCAAGCTTTGGTTCTCTCAAGCCAGAAAAAAGTCACTTTCACACAAAACCCTTCACATGCTGAAGTAAAAAAGGTGGAAGTTTGTGTCACTTGTGGTGGCCCACATGCTTACTACAATTGTACTGCCACCGATGGTAGTCCTTTTGAAGCCAATGCCTTAGCCGGTACTACAAATCAGGGGGGTAATCAATACCGTCCTCAAATGGAACCATTTGTAAGCAAAATCTTATATTTTTGCTTAATTACTATACTCATCTTATAAGTATTAATCTATTGTGTTTCTGTGATCTTTTGTTGTTTATTAGTGATAATACATCTTTAAATTGCATGCTTATGTTTTGAATTTAAAAGTTGCTTAGTATTTAAATCTCACAGTTAGATAGTATAATTTGCATTTGTTAGTAAAAGTTGTTATTTGTGTTTGATTTGTGTTCTTACTAGTTTAATACTTCATATTAGTCAGTTATGGATTAAATTTATGGTTCAAATCTTTTAGTTGCTTTGAAAAATAGAAATCAGTCATCATAAGGTATTGTTTGGCACAAGGGTGTATGCTGTGCATTTGTGGTGTTTTGTGGCCAAATCTCACCTTGACACATTTGCTTAGGTCTTAGTACCACTAATCAGTCATAAAAATTAGTGGTCATAGTATATAAAAGTCAAAATCCACATAAAGATTGCTTATCTGTTAACTGTAATGGCAGTTGGTCCACAAACTCACACAATTAGCTTATAAGTTGTAAGTTTAGTTTAATTTAGGTTAAAAATAGCTTATATTAACTTATTTAATCAGTTAAGCTCATGGGAAATTCATAAAAGTCAACTGAGCTTAAAATTAGTAAAAGTCAAAAGTTGCATGTTCAGATTTTCATCAAAATGGCAATACTTTTAGTAATTTTTGTATTATGATCTAGGATCTGAAACTTAATTTGGGTAAACTCTACTAGCTTAACTTGTGAGTTTCATACTTTTCAGATTTTTGTGAATTTTTTGAGTGGACCTTTTTACCCCTGGAATACACTTGCAGGGCAAGATGATGCCCTGTGCATAGTTGTGGTATCTGATTTCATAAGCTCCTAGCTTGTTCAAAAGTGCTTGTTAGTTATAGATTGTTGTTGATTTGTGTAGCCTACCTAACTAGCTTGTTGTGTGATTATTTGTTTTTCCAATATTTGCTTATTGAGACTGCTTAATTTGCTCATCATGATATCTTTAAACAACCTACTTCACTGAGAAGTCAGTGTAAGTAGGTGATTTCCCAAGCTCATCATAAGCTCAAATCTTGAGCTTAGCTTGTGATTCTTTGCTCCTCTAGAAGTTTAGCAACCAGATTTCAAAGTTCTAAGCTTATTTCTCATTTTCAAAGCCTTTTACTAGGGCTGCTCTCAGCTTAAACTTTGTCCATTCACTCAGTTAACTGAGTGATTCAGTCAACCCACCCAACTTCATAAGCCTTGCAAAAGCTACCCAGTGACCCCCATTGGTCAAACTTTGGCATTTTGGAATCCTTACCTATCCAACTCATTAGCTCAGCATTCAATAATTTCTATTGAGCTTATTTCATAAGCTCAATTTGACCTCTTTGGTTGCCTGACTAGGTGTTTGGATCTCAGTTTCATTGGAAGTGCTTATAAGCTTTTTACAAGCTTATTAGTTTTATCCAGTGAATACACTTGTTCATATTTATTAATATACTATATATACACATTACTAATATTTTGTTTTCTTTCTTAAGCTTGTTTGAAAGCTTTTACCAAGCTTTCAAGCTTATTTTCACTCACTCAGATAACTGAGTGAGTCAGTTGGACCCCTCACTTCCCAAGCTCTTTCTGAGCTTATCAGTGGGTCCCACACCATAAATCTTGGTTCTTCAAAACCCCCTCCTACCAGGCTTGAACCATTGACCCTTTGTTTGGCTTAGATCATAGTGGACCCCACCTAAAATTACACCCAAACCTTGTCCCATTTCTGACCCAGAACCAAATAAGCAAACAGCTTATTGTGGTCTTGTGGCTTATCCAGTGAGCTTATCTTATCAAATCTTGCTCAAACATGTTCAACTAACTTAGGTAGACCAGAAAATACCAAGGTGGACCCCACATTAGCTCATTTGAGCTTATTTGCTTAAAAAGTCAACTTGGTCAACTGTCAAGGGTATTAAGCACTCTCGGTGCTTAATTTGAGTTTCCATTTTATTTGTTTTCATAAAAGTTTCATATTTTAAGTATTTTAATAGTTTTATAAAAGAAAAACCACAAAAAGCCAAAAATACTTATAGTGATAGCTTCTATTTAATAGAAACTATCTATTTAATTTCCTTTTTAGCTTATTTATAAGCACTTCTGCTATTTTATATTTTTATTAAATCTCTTATATATTAAAGTAATTTTATAAATTTTTACAGAATTTTCTTTTGTCATCTATTGTTATTTAGAATTAATATTAGTTTATTTAATAATTAAATAATTAATAAGAATTAAATAGCATAATTAGTTTTTATAAGGTAACACCTATATTTTATATTTTTCCTAGCTTCTATAAGTCATAAAATAATTTTATAAATTTTCTTGTGATTTATACTGTTCATTTACTAGTTTTCATAATTTAATTAGTTTAATTAGATATTAATTAATAAATAGAATAATAATTAGTAAATTAGATTAAAAATACATAATATAAAGTTTTTATAATTTTTTAGGATTCCTATGATGGTTAATTAGATATATAAAATTTTTCATAATTATCTAAGTCTTTTTAGTAATTATAAATAAGTTAATCAATATAATTAGTTAAATAATAAATAAATAATAAATAATTAATAATAGATAGATAAATAGTGTGAAAAATATAATTTTAATTTTAAAATAAGTTTTATAATATTTTAGATTTTTAGAAATTTTAATTTTAATTTTCTAGACTTTACATTTTCCTAATTATTAGTTAATTATTAAATAATTAATAATAGTAATTAAATAAAAATAATTAATTAAATAGTTTTTAATTAATAAATAAACATTTTAAATTTATTTAATTTGCATTTAAGCCCCTAAGGCTTATAAAATCCTACTATAAGTTAAATTTGTTTTTGTTTACGTTTAATTAGTAAACGTTTACGTTTTCAGTTCCTTTTTCACTTGTACTTATCTGATTTCACGTATTAGTTGATATAGCTTATTAAAGCTATTCACTCTTATATTTCAGTAGTACAAATCACTTAAACCCTTTCCTGTTCAATTCACCTGATCTCAAAGTCGTTTTATTTCAGATTTCACATCTCGTTGGGATCTAACGATCCGGGGAAACACTAAACTCACCGGAGTATTGGTTTAGGCTGTTTGACTTGTTGACCATTACTTGGTTAATATTATCTGATTGTTTAGCACCAATCAAAATTTGGCGACCCAAATTTGCAAAACAGAAACCAGAATCAACCTCGAATGAACCAAGGTTATCAAAACCAAGGGAATTTCAATCCTGGACAGAATCAAGGTTTCCACAATCAAGGAAACTTTAACAGAAACAATTTCAACCCCGGAAATTATTTTCAGGGAAATGGTAATCCAAATCAGAGAAATTTTCAGCCACAACAAGGTTATAATCAAAATAACCGTGTCCAAAATTTCCCCAACCAAACACAAGCCATTCTCCCAGCTCCACAATCATCATCTGATGAGTTGTTGAAGCAGTTCATGAAAACTCAAGAAGAGACAAACAGGTTGTTGGTCAGCCAGATTTCTGAAATTAAGAAATCTTTAAATGAACAACCCTCGGGCTCTGGAAAACTTCCGAGCAACACGATCGCAAACCCGAGGGGCGATGCAAAGGCGATCACGACCAGGAGCGGAGTTTCATATGATGGACCTACTGTTCCCACTACCCCTTCTTCTTCTTCTCCCAAGGTAGTGGAAAATAACGGCGAGGTAAATAAGGACGAAGTACTTCCTACTCATAAGGGAGGTACCCAAGACATCCCACCTCATGTTGTCCCGAAACCCAAACCAAAACCTAGAGTTGTTTTTGAACCAAATGATATTCCAGTTGAAACACCTCAGTCCAAACCTTCTACCTCCTCTATTCCTTACCCCTCACGCTTGAGTGAACAAAAGCTCCGTGAAAAAGCTAGTCACCAGATGGATAAATTCTTTCAAATCTTCCAAGATTTGCATTTTGACATTAGCTTTGCGGATGCTATTATTCTGATGCCCAAATTTGCATCGACAATCAAACACTTGTTAAGCAACAAGGAGAAACTGTTTGAAATGGCAAAGACTCCCTTGAATGAGAACTGCTCGGCAGTTCTTTTAAAGAAGCTTCCCGAGAAGCTGGGAGATCCTGGAAAATTTCTAATACCATGTGTATTTCCGGGAATGGTTGATTGCTATGCCTTGGCCGATCTTGGTGCAAGTATCAACCTAATGCCTTACTCAGTTTGGAAGAAACTTTCTCTTCCTGATCTTACTCCTACCTGCTTTGATTATATATTATTATCGATTAATAAATGAATCACTTAACATATTTCAAATAGTTTACTTGGTGGACTAAAAATAAAAAATCATATGTATATATGTTATAATCTATCTATTATTTTAGAAGAATGCTTTTTGATTAAATATTAGATTTTATTATTCAAGCAAAATCACATGATGATACTTGACTTGCATGAGATATTATTGATATATGCTTTTAGTTCTGCAACCCTGTGCTATCAATCTATGATGTATTTTGTAATTATGATATTTCTTTTACTTATAATTTCGTTAAAATGTGTAGCATATTTAGATAGCTTTGAAGATTGATTTATCTCTTTGATTATGAATAACAATCATACTATGTTTACTAATATACCTTTTTGTTTGAAAAATTGTATTTTCATAAGTTTGTGCTATTTAGTAGCACATAATGAGCGTTGATGTAATTAAAATATGCTCCGTAAAGTTTTTAAAATGTTTTAATGGATGTCCATATATAAAATTTAAATAACAATTTCATGAGTTGTTGTTATAAGTAGAATCGCTTATATTTATTTTCATATGATAGTAAATCTTGCTTACCATTTGATATTTATATTCTCGTTACTAATAATTTAGCTGTATTTAATATTCAAACCCGTTATGAGTCATTATTTAAAAAACATGTTCTAATGGATGAAAGTCTAAAACTAACATTAGTTTTAAAAATATTTAACGTATATTAAAACTAATTGGCACATTTACCAAATTTAGTAATTTTAATGGATGATATTATAAAGTATAGGGGTACAAAGTGTAAGGGTTATTATTATTTTTTTTAAGTTATTAAAAAAACATGAAAACTTGTAATTTTACACTTAGCTCTATATAATTTATTTAAAATTCAACCACCAAAGTTTTATTAATCACTTCCTCTTTGTTTAAGTTTTTGTTTTCATAAATTTGACACTTACATTTTTATGCATTTTTTTCTTAACCAAATTCTCCACCAAATTTATTAAGTTTAATCAAAATCAATTTAATGTTGACTTTATATTGACAAATAATATTGCTCGATTTCTCCTACGTGGCAAAATCGAGCTCTCCTATTGGTCTAATTTTTTTTTTCAATAAGAAGGGTTTTGCAAAATCAATTCAAAATTATGTAAATCTTTTATTATATAAAAGATTATGTATAGTTTTAACACCAAATTACATAATTATATAACTTAGTAAATAGATACTTAAATATATAGTGAAATGATTCATTACTAACAAAAAATAATATTTACCAACTTAAAAGTTCTCAAATTTATACTAAAACAAGGTTTTAATAATCTTTTTACTTATAGAAATATAAAAAATATATATTCATATAAATTCGATTTTTGTTTCGGTTCGGTTGACGTTTTGCTAAAACCAAAATCGATCTGAACCAAAAACCGAGCATTTAGTTTGGTTCGGTTCGGTTTTGACCTGAAAAACAATTTACAACTCATTATGATTTTGGTTCGGTTCGATTTCGGTTTTTAGTTTATGCAGAGAAGAAGAAAACTACTCCGTAATATTTGATCTGTACCACGAGAAATGAATAAACAGACTAGTTAAGTACTAAGCTAATGGGCCTACGTCCACTCAGATTTGGGTTTGACCCATTGAATCTGTAACAAGTAGTTTTCTACTGTTCTTATAACCAATCTGCGTTTTCTTCACTTTTCGAAATTTGTAGTAGCTTTAGATTTATGATGCATGAGTGCAAAAAGAAAATGCTCATTTCAGTTCGTTCTATTTTTATATTCATATTACAAATTTACAATTATAGTTCTTTCACTTAAAAACAGTTACAAAGCTTCTAATTTTGCTATTTTAGTTCTATTTTTTTTTTTCTTTTGCCTTTTATGGCAATACTCAAGCATTTTGATAGCAATATGGAACCAAAACCCTCCAATAACTCCCATAAAAAGTTAAAAACAAACTCAATGAAACACCTCCTATGGACCCAAAACCCAATTGCTCCAAGTTAAGCCGTTATATGTAAGTAACGAGATAGATCACCCGCGCGTTGCCGCGGTAAGTTTTGCCAAAGAAGGAAAAATTAAAGTAGCATTAAGGTTGTATTTGCATAAAGATGCTAGAAACAATAAGAAGTATCAATTAGAAAATAGGTAGCTGCCATTTGCATTGGCCCATTCATAGGTAGATTTCATGTCCAAGAAGTTTGTGGAGTGTAACTGTCATACAAAAAAACATTGACCCATGCAAGGCTAAGTTCCATATCTAAGCACTCTACAGCCGAAGTGCTTGACAAAAGGTCATCAATGTTTTGCCAAATATTTGTGCATTGTGAGGACAAATATGTTGCAAAACATCTGAGCTTCTAACAACCGCAGGATAGTATTCAAATATTTACATAGGTAAGTGACTGCTTAGTCTTGCTTGTTCTTTTCAGATGCTCTGGTTCTTGGTTTTTCTTCAGCTGTAGCCTCTGCTGCTGCTGCTGCATGAATGGAATGGAAATAATTAAGTCAGTAAATGGAGACAAAATGAAATGAATGGTAGTGAAAAGTAACATGTTTGTTATTCACTGTTGCATAACATGTGAGTGTTAGGTAGGTATTGCTCCATGTTTGGTAGAAGCGCATGCCGTTTGGTCACTGTTTTCTGCATCAGTGCTTTGTGATGTTTGTACTCATTATTGTAAGATATTATATTTTTTTTACTTTAATGTTTTTTTTCTAAGTTCAGGCGTTTTTTGGCCTTATATAATGGTGGGTTTATTGTAACATTTCTCACATATCTTACACCTAAGAAGTATGGGTGCGAGACCAAACATTGATCATTTAAAAGAGGCATGTGGTTCTAACCAGCTCCAGCATTGCTTTAAGTATTTGTTTGTGCAAGAATGGAGAGAGAATGAGGATCTTATTAGGTACATCGGACAGAAATGTGTTGATCTTGAAGGCAGCATTGAGAGAATAGTGCAGCTAATCCAAGAGGCTGAATCTTTTAGCCCGTTTGACAATGTGGCGCCTGATGCGGCCGAGTGCATGGTTGAGACACAGCAGAGAGAGCAAGATATCTTAGCTGCTTTGATTGGTGTTTTGGATTTAGCTCGTGAAGGGAGAGCTGAGAAGGAGCGTCATGTAGGTTTGATGGATTTGAAGGGTTAGCTGCGCTTTGTTGTGTTGTTGCTGTTTGGAGGTGTTTCAGTGGCAAGGCTAGTTATGTCTTGATATTCTTGTATTTTTATTTATTGCAGTTGCTAAAGCATGCTTATAGCATGCAAGTGTAAGCAGTATTTCTATGTAAGAACCTCTTACGAATAAACTGTTGGTATTGTGTGAGGAGATAATATGTGAATGATTAAAAATAAGTAACTTTTTTGAATAATAAAGGCTGGACAGACACAGGAAGTGAGTGGCACTATGTGGATGCAGCCTAAAGTTGCAGCATGAACAGTTTATTTTTTTTGCACGTGTTACTGTGGATGAGAAAAAAAGGTGCACACTGTGGCCATGTAAAGTATTTTGTATGGAGAATGAGGTGTGTACTTTTGCACAGCAATTAATAAGTGACAATGGTGAGTGTGTTTGTGTAAGATCTTTTTGAAAAATATTGCAGTCAAAGATGTCACTTATGGTTATGTGACCTGTATTTCTAAAATATTGTAATGTAATAGTTTATTCAGATAAAATGCAGGGTGTCTGAAGCCAAAGTTGTAGTGAATCTAGAGAATACCAGCGTACCAGACCTCTTTTGTTTTTACGAAAGTTAGCCAAGTTTTTATTACTGTAATGTAGCAATCATGATCTGTTTATTCAGAAGCTTAAGGGTGTAGTGGATTTCTAAATTTAGAACCATTATCCATCGTTTGTTATGTATGTTTGCTTTGTAAGTGCAAGTATTCATGTTCGTTGACTTGTAAGATAAAGATGTGTGTAATATGTATGTGAGGTAGATTTCATATGGTTGTAAGCTATTTCATTGAATAAAAGACTATGCATGTTAAATAAACTCGTGATATGCACCTTTCTGCTTCTTTGACTGCGATGGCTGGTCCTGATACAATGCTCTTTTCACTGTTTTGCTGATAGTCGCTTTGGGCGTGTTCTCTTGGAGAGCTGTTTTCAAAGGTTCTTGATTCATCAATGTGATACCTTCTGGTGGTGTTCCTGCTTATTTGTAAGGGCAAATTTACTGAATGCATTTGGAATTTGTAATTTTAATAATGGGATTTGGTGATTTGAGTGATGGTACCTGAGGTTTCTTGATTCTCATTCAACATTTTAGCTGGTGTTTCTTTCTTTGGCAACGCAACAGGGGCCTTTGATGTTTCCTCGTCGTTGTTTTGCTGATCACTTTCTTCATTTGCCAGTGCAAGAGGTGTTGGCGATGACCCTAGTTACTCATAACTAAATAATTAGCACCAGCATATGTAACAGGTATTGTTAATTTTAACTTAAATGAATCACCTGAGGGCGCCTGTAACAGGTTGGCCGCGTCTTGCTGCCTTTTCTTTTTGTTAAAAACCTGATCAAGGTTAAACTCTGTTGTTCGGCCTGATGTGTTGTAGTGGAACTGTAAAATGTTTTTTTCACCTTCGATTGCAAAAATTGCTGGCGGTATTTCCTGCGGATCTTCTGCTTTGTGGTTTGCGAGCAGTTCTTGGCATGAATATCCTGTTATTTCATCTGCCCCGGGGCTAAAGAAAGTCATTGGGACTGTTGCAGACCCGTCTGCGATGAAACCTCTGAAATTATACCTGCATATTTTTTTTGATGAAAGGCATTATTTGCCTGTTTTTATTGCTCGCAGATTTTTGAATGGCAAGCAAACTCAAGGCAAACAGGAATGTACCTATATGATGGTTTGTCTAGCTTCCCATGATTAATACAACGGTACGTGCCATCTTCCTCTCTGACTTTGGAAGCACATTGGTTGCAGCAAATGTAAAACCAACCTCTCTTTATGTTGATGGAACTCACTGTTGCTTCAGATGTGAACTTGACCCCCTAAAAATAGATTGTGTAAGTGAACAGCAGGAGAACTTTTTTGTGCTCCAAAGTCTGTGATTAAAATATGTGTTTGATGTCAAATGAAAAATACCGTGTAGCTATCTGGTTCTTTTTTCAATAGTGTCTTCAAAGGGAATCTGTTACAGAACTTTTCTTTTTCAATATCTTCATATGGAGTCTTAGCGATCCGAAGCGGTGGAGTTTTTTCATGCTTCTCCTTGTATCTGTCATGTTTTTAAAATAATGATGAATATGTTACGCCTATAATCTATGTTAATCAATTGTCGATCAAAAGTTTTTGGTTTAAAGTTATTACCGTGCTCTTGCCTCATCAGCCTCTGGTATCTTAGGGTTTAAGTAACAACGTGTTGCAGATGTCGATGTCAGCTTGTAGTCTGGCATAATTTTGATTTAAAATGTCACATGAAATTGTTGCTTCAGATTTTATAATTAGTAACTGGATACCTCTAAATTTTGTGACTCTGCAAGAGCTCACAGCAATTATAACTGGCTTGTCCATTGTTTCAAAGTCAGCATCTTCAAGTGTCTTAGCCATGTCATCCCACATTGTGAACTCAACCACACTACCACTGTCAAGATAAAGATATGATCAATGTTTGCGACCAAAGTTGAAACTATTTACCTTTTTAACAACAAAAAGTTAAAGTATCACGTGCTGGACCTCAAATTTTCAATATCGACTTTTCTAAAGACACTCTCATTTTGGCTGGCATTCGGTCTGCGACTAACTTCTCCCGGCGATCTCAAACAACCCATGTAATCTGCAGGTTCATAATTGTTATGATTCTAAGATATTTGTGATGGAAAAAAACTGACAATAGAAAAACTGACCTGTCAGAATTGGATACTGCATTTTGCCTCTTACATCTTCTCTAGGAACCCTGTGTTGGAGCTCGTTATAAGAAGCAAATTCAAAGTAGTGGTGCGGTATTTCTGGTGCTTGTATGGGATCGAATCTTGTAGCTCTTCCAAATCTAAGACTTGTTTTTGTTGCTAATTGTTTGTTGGTAAGAGCTAGTTGGTTCGCATATGAAACCTGACACTCTGTAGACCAACCCAAGCTTGATTTTTGGGCTAAAGTAATCGATTTCTTTGACATCCATATTGGCTTGTATAGCATCACCCTGTTTATGTTTAGATGGTGTCACATAAAGCTTAGCACTTACGTTTTTTTCTGCTGTATAGGAACCGAGACATACCTCACGATCTATCAAGATGCAACAATATCCAGTCTCTTTTTTCTTGCCGGAGATTCCACTATGATCTTTTTTAGCATATGTCACTGCAGTCCATTTTCTATAGACTTTGGCCTCAATCACTTTGTTGTGAGTTGTTTGTCGCAACTCACGGATTGGTGTAATTTTCGGGGCACTGGCGGTCTCAAAAATTTGATCTCCACATGGAAGCTGCACCAGAGCCTGGGTGTTTTCCTCCATTGTGCTGCATGAGAGGCAAAAAAAGAAATATGAGGGCGAGGAAAGTTCCCAAAAGCAAGTAGCACACCAATGATAACCAGCCGAATATGAGCATCGTCGGATATACAAAATAAAAGACAATTTTACCATATCTACCTGCTGTTAACGGGTCTTACAATATTCGCAGAAGCTCAAAAGATAGTAATATGTGTTGTTATAGCAGTATATAGAATGTGAATGACCAAAATGCTGTGTAATATTTTCTAGAAGTATTGTAACATGTAGGGGGTTATCTATTCCAAACAGGTTGCAATGGCAAAACAGACAATGAACTATTAATCCTACAGTGATAGCATGGGCAAAAAATGGACTCCCAAATGTTTTTAAATATGCTAAGTTGATAGCAAATCAAAATAAAATAACAACAAAAGCAATAAAATTTTGGCATAAAAAAAAGGAAAGATTGATGGTTATGTTTGCATTGAAAGCCGAAAGTCTCTATTTTTTATTTTGCTTAGGAAATCTTTGTAAACAATATTTTTTGTCACATTTGGTCTCTGATTTTGTTGCTGTTTGATAAGGATTTTTAAACCATGCAGAGACGTGGCTCTAGAAAGAGGCACATATAATTGACCATGACCAAAAACTGGCTCAGGAAGGTAGACGCCAATTTTGTTGAGAGACTGGCCCTGGCTTTTGTTAATTGTCATAGCATAACAGAGCTTTATAGGGAACTGAGTGCGCTTGAAAATGAAAGGGAGATTTGGGTCTTTATGGACTAAGGGTATTCTGTGTATAAACACTTTTTCACCGACTCTTGTGCCTGTGATGATTTGTACTTGAATGAGCTTTGACATCAAGTGCGTAACTATCATACGTGTTCTATTACATAAACCACCTGCAAGGCTAACATTCCTTAACATCATCACCGGTGATCCAACCTTCAATTGTAACTCATGTGGTGGGAAGCCTGGTAATTTAAATGTGTTTATATATTCAGGGGGATACAACATCTCTGTCTCTGCACCGCTATTCCCAACTGGTATGGCCATGTCGTAGCTTGCATAAGTCCTTAGCTCACCATCAACCATCTCTAAAATTTTTGAGTTGATAATATCTGCCGTCTCATTTTTGGGACAAACAATTGCCTTCTGTTGTAGAGCGACTGCTGATGGTGTCTTAAGAGTGGGCTGGTCATAAATGAAATTTATGAGGTTGGAGAGCCCTTCTTCATCATCTTCAATGCAGTATCTGGATGGGATTTCAACCCACGTTGAATCTCTTGGATCTTCTATGTCAGGATCTCCAATATTACCATCACCAATGTCGATAAGCCACGAAGCAAACGAACGTGCTGAACTTTGTTCTTCTAAAGTGAGGCCTGGCCTGAACAGCCTCATTTTTTCTTTAAGAGTCATTAGTCGGAAATACGGCCACAGGTGCGACTCTGCAATGGATGATGCTATTATCTCCATTTTTGGTGCGCCTTTTTTGACCAGCAGTGTTTGCCGAAAGTCTCCACCCAGCACAATAGTTTTCCCACCAAATAAAACATCTGGCGCATCTAGGAGGTCTCTGAGAGTCCTGTCCAATGCTTCAAAGCACCTCCGATCGTTCATGGGTGCTTCGTCCCAGAGAATAAGGCATGTGTCTCTTAAAAGGTCTCCTACGTGAGTACATTTTTTAATCATACATAGCGATTCATCTGTCAGCTCTAACGGGAGCTTAAATCTTGAATGCGCAGTTCTTCCTGATGGAAGAAGAAGTGAAGCAATACCAGAAGAAGCAACAGCCAATACAACTTTACCCTCACACCGTAAGGAGCTAATAATTGTCTTCCACAAAAAAGTCTTACCGGTTCCTCCATGACCATACACGAAAACTAACTCTTGTTTATTTTCTCTGAAAGTGTTCATGACGACGTTGTATATGCTTCTTTGTTTATCGTTTAGCTTTGGAAGTGACTCGTCCCTATCTCGAGCTAACATTGGTCTGTTATAGTTCTTTTCTTCCATCAAAAGGCGGTTGTTTAATTCATCTAAGAGTTCCTCTAGAGGCAGCTGCATGCCATAGTTTTCGACTGATTTGCCACAGCTACTGAGTAGTATCTCTAACTCATACTATGTATATAACCTTGCAATTCAGCGTCGTTGACATAATAGTTTGGAATCCTAACCTGGTGCGAGATAATGGATGGAATATCGTGCGCCATTTCCTGCCAATATTTATCCCACAACCGCAAAGGGTTTGTGATTTCACAATGAGTGAGGAGTTGTGCAAATACGAATCTAAGCTCCGCTGACGATGCTATAACACATGCCTCTTCAAGGGCTATATCCCATTCTTTGTCGTCGCCAAGCAGACCAAGTGCATCACATGCAGTGCGATATGTAGGACACACAATATTGTTGGCTGTTCGGAGTTCTATAAAGTCCTTGCACCCTTTTTGATGACATAGCAGCATTCTCAGGTAGAAGAGCTCTCCTGAAGTTGGATGTATATATGCAAGCCTCCCGATAGAGGACTTACTATTTTTTCTACGCGACCAACTCTTGCGATCGGCGTACCAAACAAACTCTGATGGAAACTCTAAATATGTCAAATGACGACCATCCTCGTTTTCAGTGTTATAAGTAAACTACCCAGTCAGTGTCATTGATTGATGCTAAACCGTCAACTTATATTGACCAAGGAATGGTCAACAAAGTCAAATAGCCTAGATCAATGCTCCGGGTAATATAAGGTATCACCGGGTCGTTAAATCCCGTTGAGGTGTGAATTGTAACTTTAGCATGCTTTGTGATCGGGTGATTATTCACAGAAAGGGTTTGTTGTGAGAATTATTTGGATATTATTAACAGCAATAGCTTAGGAAAGCTATGTGAATGATTACGGGAATAAAGGTTTAGAAGAGATTACTTAAAACCAAAAATCGTACATTTGCTGAAAACGCGAACAAACGTACGAAAAGGTGAATCAGGTGATCTGGAAAGGCTACTGGTATGAAAATTGACTTTTTACAAACCTAATGATGAGAGAAAATTTTTGGAAATTTAAAACTATTTTTTACACTAATTTTATAATTACTATTAATTAAATACTAATTTTCTAATTATTTTTAATTAACTAAATTAACCTAAATTATAAATAAGTATGAAATTAACTTGGAAAAATAAAAATTAAACTTAGAAAAATCTAAAATACTATAAAACTAATTTAGAAATGAAAATATATTTTTAAGACTATTTAATTAATTATTACTAATTATTAATTACTTTTTAATTATTTAAATTAACCTAAATTCTAATTAATTATTAAAATACACTAGAAAAGTGAAAATAGAATTCGGAAAAATCAAAAATAACTAAAAACTAATTTTAAAATTTAATTTATATTTTTCTGATTTTCTAATTAATTATTATTAATTATTAACTATTTAATAATTACTAAAAACTATTTTAAATTAGGAAAAATACTAAATGATGCAAGAAAAATCTGAAAAAATTACAGAAATTATTTTTACACACCAGAAGCCTAGAAAAATTATAAAAATGAGAATTGCTTATTAATAAGCTGAAGAATAAGCCAATTGGCTTAAATAGAAGCTATCACTTCTATTAAGTTGGGCTTATTTGGAATTTTCTTTTTCAAAACTGCTTATTATAAGTTTTTAAGTAACTTCTGTGAAGTGGGTTTGACTGAGACCAAGAAAATAAGCACTTCAAGTGCTTATTACCTTGACAGTTGACTTTCTTTGACTTTGGGGAGAAATAAGTACAAATGGCCAAATGTGGGGCCTACAATGCTAAAAGCTGATGCAAATAAGTTGTAAGAACAAATTTAAGCAAGTATCACACAAATAAGATGGCTGAATAAGTCAAATTACCACAATAAGCACTTTGCTTAATTGGTTACTGAAACAGAAAATGGACAAACTTTGGGAGCAAATCCAAGTGGGGTCCACAGGTCAATTGGTCAAGCCAGTGGTCAAAACACCAACCCTGGTAGGAGGGGGTTGAATGGCACCAAGATGGGTCAATGGGACCCAATGAGTTGGTCACAATGGACCACCAAAGTGATGGTTGTGACTGACTCAGCTGGTGCACTGGGCACACCCTTGCCCTGCAAGTACTTTCAAGGGGCAAAAAGGGCCATCAGAAAAAATCACAAAAATCAAATAATCATGGGAATCAAAAGTACTACCGGTAAACAATAACTCCAACAATTTTCAGAACCTAAATCCACCCACAAAATTCACAATAAATCATCCCATTTTTGGAAAAATCTGAGTATTGCACTTTTGACTTTTTGAAAAACTTTAGGTTTTGACTTTTATGAACTTTGCTTGTTGATTTAGTAACTTAAAATGTTATGATAAGCTATATAAAAACTAACTTAAGTAAAAATGCAAACTTATGAAAAGGTTTTATGGGTTTTGGACTCCAAAAATCACCACAATTCACTGTGGTGATTATTTCCTTGTTATTTTGACTTTTGGGTTTATAGCTACTAAAAATGGACTTAATTAGGTGTATTTGGACCTAGAGTGAGCTGAGTAAACAATCAATAGCAACTGAGACCAACCATAATGGCCTAGACAGCTCAATCCAAACACCCCTTAACAGAATAGAATATGATGAAATTTGATTTACATGAGTCTAACCTACAAACTAATGATCAGAACTATTCTAATGAACAACAAATTGAGCACTTTAAACAATAATAAGCAACTAAAACAACTAAAAGAGTAAAGATTAAAAAGTGAGGCTTACACAAGCCTTCCAAGCTAGACTGCCAAATACCCAAGAACCAAATGAACCAACCTAATGACTTCCACAAGTCTCTATTACCCTCTGCAATCCAGAAATCAACCAAATCCAAAGCTGCTTCCACCTTTATCCATTTTTTTATTTTATTTTTATTTTTCTTAACTTTTTTAATAATTATGGGAACTGAGTTTAGGAAGTTAGCATAAACTTGAAAAGTTTCTAAAAAGTTGTTTTATTAGTTTATATGAGCTTATGAATAGCTTGAACACACTTTGGAGCCTTCACTTAACACTTGAGAAACTTGAGTAGAACTTGAAAATTGAAAATGAGATATAAGCTTTAAAGCAGAACTTTCATTCATAAAAAAGGATTACAATACATAAAATAAACTGAAAACAATAAAATTAAAGATACTACTCCCTACCTAATGCTCATATGAGCTCAATATATAATACGAGCTAAAAATTACGACCTAAGTCTTCCACATGGGTTCTTTTTGAATTCTGGGTGTCCCATAAGCTTCATGTTGACTCCTTGACCAAATCCCTGCCATTCAATTGCATCAATATCATTTCTAGCCTTTGATTGTAATTTTGGCGCCAAAAACTAATGGGGCAAAATTGAGTGGAACTGGTGGGAGATATTAATTGTGGTGGTGTGGGTTGGTGTGGTAGATGGATGCATTTATTGTGGGGGGCTAATGGAGGAGGGGGGAGGTATGTGGAGGAGACAATACTCCCTGGTTTTGCGTTGTTTTGTTGGGGGAAGAAGATGGTCAAAGGGTCGTTTGACCATTTGTTGACTATTTGACCCCGCTTGGTTTTTTTTTATTAAACTGGAATTGGGCTGGGGTTTAGTGGGCTTAGGGGTGTAGGACTGGATCATGGAATTGGATTTAAGGTTTGGTTTTGGGTTGGATTAAACAATAAGGGTCTGGATGGTTTGTATTGTGACATGGACCATTTTTGTAATTGTACCAAACTTTAAGGACTGATTTTGTACTTTTCCCAATTTGCTTCCAAGGACCAATTATGCCAATCATTAATAAACCAAGAATCAATTTCGCCATTTTTGATTTTTCGAAATTCCCAGGGACCTATTTTGCCATATTTGAAAACTTAGGGACTAAACATGTAATTTTGGAAAGTTTATGACCCAAGTGTAATTTTTTATGATTTTTGACTTTCAAAACCTTGGGTTAACTTTTCCTTTCAAAATAAATGCATAGGGACTAAATTTGACAAGTTTTGAAACTTGGGGGACTGAAACTGCCAATATTGCAAACTTTGATCATTTTTCCTTTGTTTTTGTACATTTTGCATTTAAAACACATAAAACACAATCCCTGGGATAATTTAAATATTTTGATATCTTTTTGATTGTTTTTGTATGTTTTGGCAGTTTAAATACGTCAAAAACGATGAGTGTTTGAGCACTCATCAGTCATCAACTTGCGATCACGGCGATCGACGACTGATTCTAAACTGTCTCCAGCTCGGAAAGTGACATGCTGCATACCTTCTAGATGCAATGAAAGGATCTGGACCGCTGGTTCTCTGCTATGAATTTCAAATTTCAATATTCTCCAGCAAGCCTCTTGAGGGCATACAAATCTTCCATCAAGGAAATTCTGTATCTCATCTATGAACGACTGAGGTTGTGTTGCTGAAGTAGATGCTTCACCAAGAGATCTTGTGACTCTAGCAAATATTTGATCCGTCCCTTTGGATATATATTTGAACAAATATTTGATGAGCATGCTCCAGCCACAATACTCTACATTTATATGAGCCTGGAATGCCAAGCAAAGATCACGGTTATATGGCACGACGTATGTATTATCCAGCTTCATTTGGCCCTTTGTTACAGAAACTTGTGTTTGCCTTCTTCGATAATGCGAATAGCCCTTATCATCAAAGAAAGTTTCTTCGTTGAACTTCTTTGGGAAATTCTTGGTGCAGGTTTCGCCCTGCATACATGGCGCGTTCAGATTAACTTTTCCACAGGGCCCATGCATCATCATCTCTGAAACAATTTTATAAGCATGTGGATCAGAGCGCAGATCAGGTAGCTCTGCAGAAATGTATCGATCTACATCCTGAGCATTCTGAATCTTGTCCGCCAAAGAAACCCAAAGCAGTGTGTGACAATGTGGGAGTCCGCGTTTTTAGAACTCAATGGTGTACAGCACTGCATCGCAAAAAAAGGCGACAGTAAAAATTAGCAAAACGTATCAGCAGACAATGGTATGTAACAACCAAGCAATTATATATGTGGCAAATGAAAATGGCAAGAACCATATAAAAAAAGAGCGGCGCACCTTCTGTAGCCCGACCAAATGTTCGGCTTCTTTTGATAAACTTCACAAAGGACTTGAGCTTTTGCTCAAAGACTCTACAAACTATATCTGATCTGTCAGATGTAGTCAAATGTGGAAACTGACTCATGTATCTCTGGATCTCTGGCCATTTGGCATTGCACGTGAATGTTATAAAAAATTGTGGATTACCAAGGACTCTGCAAATCACCAATGCATCCAAGTAATGGCTATACATATATCTAGGACCTTCGGTAAAAGAAGAAGGCAATATAATTCTCGAGCCCACTTCTGAACCGTCACGATCACCCCTTAAAATCGCATCATATAGTCCTGACAAATACTCTCCTCTAATATCATTCGGATGCTTCCTATAAAAATCCATCCGGTTTTGCTCTATACAGCAGTACACACCCACGACGTATTGCTGGAAAAGGCGGCCAGTTTTGAACATCAAATTATAACTATCATGTCTTGGATGCAGCTGGTAAGTATAGAACGCATTCATTGAGACCCTTTTCGGCTCAGCATCCGGATTTGCTGTTCTTAGCATTAACTTTGTATGAAACCCAGGCTGACCATAGATAAAAATCAACGGGAATTGCAATGACATGTACGATATGTGAATTTTGCTGATTCTTTTTACCGGCCCGTCTCTATATTCCAGAGCAACATCAAAATGTGACTCACTCTCAGGGCCCTTGTCAAAGACAATTGCTCCTAGGCTGTTTGATGACGAAAGCTCATAACCACGGGGCCCGCCACCACTGTACAGCCTTATCATAAATTTTGAAACATCTGCCTGAGCACATATGTCCTGTGCGGTTCTGAATATGTGCACCAACTCATTATGGGCGTCTAAAAAACGAATGAGGCCCTGGACAATTTCCGGGTCTAAAGTAGATGTGTCTGAGTTGGAAAAAGCGTTCAATCTATTTCGCACCTCATTCCTGTATCATAAATATAAAGCTGCATGAATTTCGGATCGTCATCACTTGTTGGACAAAGTGCGCCTATCCGATGATATATCTGGCCTGAAACTTTAAAAACATATGGGCCCCTCCCTTGATTGACGGTGTTGTCGACTGTTGCGCCAAAAGAAGTCATTGCAAACATCTGGTTGTAGGCGCAAATTTTTTCCATAAAGGTTGCGTTTCCAAGAAGCTGCTTAATATATTCTGGCGGATCCAGCTCAGGACGCATAAAAACCTTGCCATTGGCACGGCACAAATGGTAGTGAGAAACATGGCTGGAATAATCGTGGCCTGCAAGCCGCTCGCCACGCCAAAAAGCGGCATTACAGTAGCGGCAAAACTCAGTGCAATCTCCTAAGTCATCATACGTTGGTGATGTATCTAAATTAACAGATGAATAACTGTCAATCAAGCGGCCGAGAAAGTTTAATTCATTTTAAAAAGCAAATTAACCAAAGGTGGAAGAGCGAAGCTGACCATGAGGCGTATAAGAAGTTGATCCTTGAGCGCCGTTTTGTGAATGCTCATCAGCACGACTTGCGAAGGGCTGAGCTATCAGCCTATTTCTTTTCCGAGCCTGGGTCGCACCTACAATACCATGTGTAAAAGGCAAATGCAAAATTAGGCGAATTTCATAACAAAGGAAGGTTCAACGATAAAACCAAAAGAATGGAAGCTACCTTGTTGAGCGCTGCCCTCTGAGCAATCAATAGTGCTGCTTGTGGAGGACTGACCTGGCTGCCTATTTCTTTTCCGAGTGTGGGTAACATCTACAAAACCTTGCGTAAAAGGAAGGCATAAAATTAGCCGAATGTCATAACAAAGCAAAGTTTAGCAATAAAATTCAGAGAAAACAGGCTACCTTGTTCAGACCTGCCCTGTGAGCAATCATCAATGTCACCTGTAGAGGGCTGACCTGTCTACCTAGTTCTTTTTCGTGGTTGTGGCGTAGCTACAACAGAATGGGTAAACGGGGAAAAAGGCAAAAATCAGATAAACGTTGCAAAAATAAGACCAGCAGGCAAAAATAAAAGAAGGGCAGGTATATCGGCCCGGCTTATGGAAGACTAACCTGCGCGCCGATTTCTTTTTCGAGGGTTCGACACCCCTATAACACGATGGGTCAAAGCAAAATGCAAAAATTAGATCAAAAACACAACTCTTATGAATAAACAATGGCCGCTAAAAGAAGAGTAACCAATAGTCACCTTCAGTAATCCGAACACCCGCTGGCTCAGTAACAGAGCATGGCTGCAAAGCTGATGGCTGAGCATCACTGGATGAACAATGAGCAGCACTGGTCGCCAAAGACTAGGCCTTGCACGTATTATTATTTGCGAGCTACACGACATCTAAAACATCATGGCGGAAAGAAGGCCTGAGAAATTGCATTCAACGGCATAAACATAGGCTACAGGAGAAAAGGGAAAAAGAGGGCCTACTTTCACTTGCATGAGGTTCTAATGGCTCACCAACGATCCGCACAACATTGGCTGAACCAACGTGGGTTCCATGGATTGGCAACACTTCATCAGGGCACCTCGTTCTGTTTTCATCCAGTGGTTGATTGCATGCATCAGCTGCAACATTGGGCGTAACACAATCGCCGGCAACAACTCCTCCTGCAAAAATAATCACGGAACGGGGTTTCATGTAACACGGCAGAGACACGGCCTACTTGAGGCATGAAACAGGCGTGCACAGAAGAAAAAGGAAACCCAACCTTGCAGGACATCATGGATTGGCCATTGGCTACCACCATGGTGAAAATCCATCTGACGCTTTGTGATATTCGGTTTCTGACCTCGAAAAACATCTATAACATAAACAGAACATAAGCACGCCATTGGCGGCATGAAAAGTGGTATCACTATGAAAAATGCATGAGACATAAAGAATAAAAGGTGAGTTAACCTCTGGCAAAACAATCGGCCGCTGCACTCAAGGGCTACAGCCCCTCAAGCCCAGGGGAACACAGAGGCCCCATCACATCACGCGTTTGACAGGCAAGCGAGCCACATATAATTGGAACATCTTGTTTGGGCAACTTTAGAGGCGAACAACTATTAATGTTTTTAGAAGAAAGTATCTTTTTTTTCATGGTTACAAACAATTGCTCAAATACCTTTGAAGAAACAAAAAAACGCAACGAAAGTAGAAGCATCGCCATTTTGTTTAAAAGTTATTATCAAGAACAAAAAAGTGTCATCAAAAGGTATTTTGGCAAAAGAGAATAGAGCAGATTAAACCAATGTGGACATCGGAAAAAGTCAGTAACATGAATGCACAAAAAAAATGACAGACCAAAAGCGCATAGAAAAAATAATAATAATAATAATAATAAAAAAAAAAAAAAAAAAAAAAAAAAAAAAAAAAAAAAACCAAGAGCAAGAAGTACACTATCCTGGGCTAAGAAACTTCTAAACCTAGATACATATGGAATTTAATGCAAGGAGCATTTAAGCAGCTGAAACCCTAAGCAAACAACAACCTAACCAGCAATGGGTCATTTAATTAAACCAGCACCTAACCCTACCTAAACTCAAAACCTAATGCAGCTACCACATTAAATAAGGCAAGACCCATAACCACATTAAATAAGGCAAGACCCATACCAACAAAAATCAAACACATCTGTGACCCTCATTCAATTCCACACCATTCTAAAGAAACCACAACTAAAACGCACAACATAAAAAAAAAAATAATAATAAATAAAAATAAAAAAAATAAAAAATAAAAAAAAATAAATTAACGAGACCTATCCTGAAATCTTCGCAAACTCGTGCACACCGATGAAAGCTGGTAGAAAAGTTTTTTGATCACAAATAATTGAGTCAACCACCTTAAAATAACACCACACCTACCAAAAACACAATATGTGGCCAAGAATCAAGAAGGCAATAAAAAATGCAAGAAAGAGTAGTTAATGTACATTTCCCTGTAGCCTCCATCACAGAATTACTGTAGCGATAATAACCCGCTTTACCCCGGATCGGGGAAAGCCCCAAACGGTGCCGGAGCATCTAGCGAAAAAGACCTGGCTGGATCTCAAAGATAGAGAGTGTATGTGAGTGAGGGTGGAGAAGGGGACGGGTCGGGCAATCACCAAAAATGCCAACGGGCCTGACCCAAAGTATTGGGCCTAAGAAGTTTGCCTAAGAATATCCTGGTAAATGTAGTTTTTTAAAATAGGAGTAGAAATCCAAAAAATGAACATCTTTTGAACTTGGGCTAAGATGCCCCCTATTGATAGCCACTTTCATTGGGGTGAGAATCAACGACACTATTCCTCCATTTCCATAAGAGCCTTTGGTGTAGTAACTTGGAGCATGGCGTTAAGGTGACGTGGAGTTGCGTTAGGCAGCGTTATTACACCGTTGGTCCTGCGTTATGACTCACGTTAACCCCAACGTTGCTATGGCAACGTACGTTGGGGGTGAAGACGACAAATGCAATTTGTAATTTACCCCTTTTAACAGCTATTCATTTGAAATAAATAAATAAATAAATAATCACTTTGGGCCCTGAACGTTATATAACGGTTATAATAATAATAATAATAATAATAACAATAATAATAATAATAATAATAATAATGATAATGATAATAATAATAATAATAATAATAATAATAATAATAATAATAATAATAATAATAATAATAATACTTTTCTGGCCTGTCGAGGACCCTAGAAGCAGAGTGGATGGCGTGTTTCCTATAAATATCGCCCGTCCGCTCAATGGTGTCAAACTTCTTGGTGGGTCTGTTAGTTTGGACGAAGGTTTCTGTCAGGATTTGGCTTCCAAAAGGGTCTCCAAAACCATACATTTAATCGAGATAATTAATAAACTCAATGATCCACAATGTGAGCTTCTCTTGTTGCGTAATTGGGCAGGAGTTTCGAAATTATCTTATGCTTTGAGAACATGCTCCCCCTTGTACTTATCTCAGGCCCAAGTTCAGTTCGATCGGACGTTACGTGCCTCTTTGGAGAAGATTGTGACTGCCTCAGGGCCGGGGTTTGGTGATTGACAGTGGCGACTTGCCACTCTTCCAATAAAGCTTGGTGGTCTTGGCATTCTGTCAGCGGGGGATATCATCCAATATGCTTATCTCGCTTCTCGTATGCAAACAAGCGGCTTACAGGATAAGAGACTTACCAAACGGGTAT
This sequence comes from Artemisia argyi, assembly GCA_030686995.1. Classification (NCBI taxonomy): domain Eukaryota; kingdom Viridiplantae; phylum Streptophyta; class Magnoliopsida; order Asterales; family Asteraceae; genus Artemisia; species Artemisia argyi. The sequence continues at coordinate 31,797,820 of CM060678.1, forward strand.
TGTTACACATGGCCCTTCATTCCAGCATGCCTTGGATATATTTAACGCGACTTGTAACACCGACTTACTCACTGTCACCGGGGGCGCTTCTGCCCCCAAATGCTGAAAACCTTGGCAAAGTGTTATTTCTGTGTCATTAAGAAAGACCTTGTTTCCAAGTACTCGCTAAGCCCAGGACAGGTGGCTATCCTCAGTGGTATTCGCGCCCCACATGTGCAGGATTTTCTTTTCACCATCCCTATCGACGGTTTAGGACAGAAGATGAATCATCGCCAATTTTGGTCCGTGTTATGCTACAGGCTCACAATTCCTATGTTCTCTGAATGCAGCCTATGCCCGAGTTGCAACGTACACCGCATGGACCAATGGGGGGATCACGCAGTCCACTGTTCTAGCGAAGTAGGTGTTAAGTTCAGGCATAATCTGGTGCGTGATATCCTGATTGATATATGCACTAAGGCAGGGATCATGGTGCGCAAGGAGGCTCTAATGGGGTTTCTTTCGGAGGAAGGGAGAGAACTACGTCCTGTAGATGTGCTACTATTCAACTGGTTCCAGGGTAAGGATGCATGCCTGGATGTGACGGGGGTCTCTCCGTTTGCTGGAACTGGTGTGACGTCATGGGCCTCTGGGGTAGCTTTGAGTAATCCTGTGGAAAAGAAAAGGAGGAAGTATGTGTAACACCCCCGAAATTATCACGTCAGTGGAAGACTTAAAATGTCAGCGGAAGACTTTTTGGGTGTTACTTCGAGGATCTTTATCACAATCATAGAAAACGACACAAAAGTGACGCTTTAAAATTTAATTCATTCAAAATACCAAATATTCGAGACATCAAGATGTTTCATAGTTTAAACAACAAGTTTATTTGAAATGTGTCAAAACATTTATTTAAGCCCATGTCGGGTTACAAGCCCACTCCGTGCCTTCAAGTTCCTTCTTGTATAGTTACCTGAGATAAACACATGCTAAAAGTGTCAACACAAAGGTTGGTGAGTTTATAGAGTTTATAGTTTCGAATATTGATTTCCAAAATCAAAGAGTTTATGAGTCCAAAGTAGTTATAATAACCGTTGATTATCAAATTAAAGTGTGAGTAAATCCATAATATTCATGGCTTAAATCATTGATTTATCAAAATCAGAAAATGAGTGATTTCCTTATTAATTCAAAAATAGTCCGTTGGTTGCCCTTCACCGGGTCAACACCAAAATAATAGTTTGTTTGACCTAATCGGGTCAACACCAAAATAGTAGTTCGTTTGCCAATTATTAATAGTTTTTCCTGCTATATAGTGAGCACAATCTCATAGTTTAATAAAACAGTTGGCTACAGCATCGTACGCCCTTAACATCAGTCATTGTAGTGCTACATTATTACCGTTCTCTTGCCCTAAGCTCATGACACTCAACGATTAACAGGCATCAAAATTATCCATAATAATGATGTAAAACAGTTGCCCTCAAGATAGGTATTTACCAGTAACTAGAGGTGGCAAAACGGGCGGGCCGGGCGGGCACGGGCTACGGGCTAAACGGGCAGGGGCCAAACGGGCGCGGGTCAAACGGGCGCATGTTATACGAAAAGCTTTAGAAACGACCAAAAATAACAAAAAAATTCCTCAAACGTAACACCTCATTTAACTTTAAGTACCTAAATATACTATATTCATAAGTTTTTCAATTTAATGTTCTATAATTGAGAGAAAAACATGTGCCCATTATGTCCATTTAACGTCTAAATGGGCAATATATGCCCATTTCAAAAAAAAGAGGGGGCCCAAATGTACCAAAATCTTTTAAAAATTTGCCCATTTAGCCCATCTTTTTTATTTTGGGCACAAATTGCCACCTCTACCAGTAACCTATGAAATCAAATAAAGTGCATTTTGTGGCTTTCCTCTAGCGACCAAATGGGGATTGTCAATCCTTAATAGATCTATCCACAATTATTTACGTTCACCCTGCAAGTGATTAAGGCGCATGATCGAGGGACTTTTGGTAATAGGAAACTTAGGCAATAGAGATCAAATATAGCATATCGTTGAAAAATCACTTGTAATCAGTTCTATAGCAAGTATCTCCTTATGAGATATAAAAATGTGTAAACTAGTAAAGTTTATATGTAATATAGTCCTGTATTTAATTAATGAATACTTGTAAAAGTAAAAACAGTAGTTAAGCATGTATCTCCCCCAAAAACATTTATAAACTATTGTAAAACAAGTAAAAGTAGGGGTTATGACTCACCTGAGAGTTATGATAGACATAGATAACGTAATGTCAGAGGTAGAATGGAAATGACTTCAAAGATAACCTAAATGATATGGAAGTTCGAGATAAGTTCGACTTATCGAGAATCGTGATTCGAATAGTGTTAGATGACAGAATGATTTGTGGCAGAGGTGGATTGCATGGCAAAACGCTTAATAGTTCAAGAGCAAGTTATATACAATATAACTTGTCTTTATGTATAAGTATCGTTTATTATTTATATTTCTCATCATGAATCAATGATATGTATCAAAAGTTGATAAATGATAAATTATAGTAATTGCAAGTTTACGTCAGGTTAAGTGGACCGATGAGTTTTATTATTGGAATAATCATTACTTAATGTGTATTCAAGTTAACCGATAATAACGTCAAGTTATATAATTTACGTTATATATATATTCTGAAATATAATTATTACTTCGTTATTGTCTAAAAAAATGTAGGTCTCGTTTATATGTTACTACGATATAGTCATCAACTTGTCATGCGTACTTAAGTTTCTACGTAAACCCTTAAGTTATACCAAGGTGACTCTTTTATCCTAAATAGTTAAGTAATTACATATTTAGTCCAAAATAAACATGTTTACAACTTATAAAGGTATTGGGTGAAAAAAATGTAATTTATTCATATAAGTTATAAAGTTTATAAAAGTTTTCTAGTAAAGTGATAACTATTTTATAGTGGAGGGGCTATTCTTGTCAGGTTACAAATGTGGCAAAAATAAAAGAGTAAGCATGCTAGGGCAAGGTTCGAACTCAGTACCTCTCGCTCAACACACCATTCGTTGCAACCAACTGAGCTAGGGTGGTTTTTGATTATCCTTTATATTAAACTCTATTTAAGGCCTCGTTACAGTATTTCTATCTTGTGTAAATTCTACCCAGCATGTATATATAGTCGTGGGTTTTGTATGTTTGTAAAATCGTTTGTGTTTCATATTCTTAAACCAAAACTGAGCTTGTGATTATTCATGTTCAAGTAGTTTTTCTCTCATTAAGTTTCACTTGTTTAGTGTTTCCTCGCCACTCAACGAAACACAAGAACTTGGTACTCAATCCATTTAAATAAAAACTAAAACTTGTTAGTTTGACTCGTATATATTTTGAATCAGTTTCTTTTCAAGTTTTCTTTAGTCATTTTGAGTTTGGAAACTTTAAATAATCCGGCATATATATGTGCATGTCGATTAGGAACACATAAGTACTAGTTTATACTTTGAGATGTTTATAAGTGTTAACGAGTTTAAAGATTTTGCCACACAAGTCTTGACAATACCACCTTAATGATTTTATATATGCATGAAGGAAAGTAATAAGATGGAATGGGTTTGGAGACTTACAACACCCCTATGGGTGGGGAGGACACTTGATACGGTTTAAGATTAGAAAAGGTGACAATGTGGCTCACATGAGACTCCAACAATGAACCAAGACCAGCACCCTTTTGTCTTTCAAGTCGAGTTATACTCCTTGAAATAGGTCTAGTTTCTGCTAGTACACACCACAGGAGACTAAGACTTTATGAATTAAGTTTTTGTGAATGTGAAGGGGTGTGTGGGTACGTATGAAAAGTATTGCGTTGCATGGTTCCTTCTCCTTCTTTTCGTGACAGGAATCAACAAGAGTAACCGTTTTATGTTTAAGTTAGGTTCAAGGATAGTGAGGGATGTGGAAGAGTGATGGTGTATAGCTTGGTTAAGGCTCAATCATGAACCAAGATTAGTCCCATGTTTCCATAACCTTGCTTCCTCTTCCACCTAGGCTTGATAAAGTTATAAGAGAGTATGCGTGATTTTATGTGATATGAGTTGTAGTGAGTTAGAAATGTCGATATGCAAGGCTCTATATATACTCAAACTGAGTATGACAATTGGCAAAAATGGCAGGGAAACCATGAGAGGTGTACCTCAATTGCTTACAATTGTCACAAGTGATCTTCTCATTTGATACGTGTCAAAATGCATGTGCAAGAATCTGTGCTAGTTTGCTTTCGAGACACACAAATAGCCAAGGAATATTATAACGTGTGTGTCATATAATGTGTAAGGAAGTAACATGGGTTACTTAGGTTACATTTGAGGGAGGTGGTGTATGAGTTATAGGTTACATTTGAGGGAGGTGAGTCTTCAAGTTTGAGTCCAGGTCGTATTCCACAGATAACAGCCACGAATTACATTTTTGGTTCAAAATCTCGCGAGTCTAGACAAACATTATTTTGGGCAACTTTCGTGTTTTACACTTTTCCTGGTTCGGACCAGAAGGGTCTTAAAATTGGGATTTAAATTCGTTACAGAAAGTTAGTGGTTCATTAGAATTTATACGAAGTGGCATTGGAACAAAGTTATTATTTGTGTCAAATTGAGATGAAACATGTAAGGTGCCTTAACTTGATCAATATTCTAGTATAGTAATTTTATTTGAAAGTTGATAACAATTGTCGGTCATGGTTCTTAGAAGCATGGAAACTAGAGTTGCGAAATAAAAGAGATACGTCATGTGTAAAAGTTATGATCAACTGAGCTAAAGCAAATATGTACTTGTGACTTGTAAAAATAATAGTTAGAGGTGTGCTTAGGTCGTGAAGCTTGGTGAGTTCGTTAATGAATTAGGTCCAAAGGAAAGGGGCCAAGAATAAAGAGTCCGTTATTATTAGTGAGTATGCATGGGAATTTTGTAGGCTCGGGATTTATATAAAATGTATTTGGTAATTATTGAAACGTATAATTATTAAGTATCAACGTTTTAAGCTATGTATGGTATCTAGGTTATTAAGGTTCAGGTGTAAACGTCGTTTCAAGGTAAGAGTGAATAACGTTGTAATTGACAAGTATATATAAAAAAAATTGTTATCGGTAAAAATGGTTAATTTATGTTGTACTAACGTATTAATCGTAGGAAAATTTACGGGATGTTATAGTATGCGTCCAAGTGTGAAGACAATGGATACAAGTTCGTCCCTTTTGCTTTTTCTACGCTTGGGGAACTTGAGGTGGAAGCTTTGAATACACTTTCTCGCATCAGTTCTATTGCCAGCAGCCACTCTAATAATACAAAGAGTGGTGTTTTTATTTTTCATCGAGTTAGTTTCTGTATTCAAAAGGGAGTGGGAGCTCAGATTGTGTCTAGACTCCCCTCCAATTTCATGTAATTTCTGTGTTTTTAATGAAAAAGTGACGTTTATAATTAAATAATAATAATAATAATAATAATAATAATAATAATAATAATAATAATAATAATAATAATAATAATAATAATAATAATAATAATAATAATAATAATAATAATAATAATAATAATAATAATAACAAAACCTTTTTTTCACTACTATAAATACCAACTAATACACAACTTTTTTTCACACGTCCACAACTCAAACTCATATACATAAACTTTCATTTGCTCAAAAAAAATATCAGGATTTTACAGTGACGAGAGTTTCTTGAACTTCATGGGGTGGAATAACCCAAACGCGGGGTCTTCATCTTCAAACCCGAACGCGGGTTCTTCTTCAACACAAACTCCTTTGCCTAACCCACTCGGCTTGCCGGCCGAGGAACTTTACCAACAACATAAACGATTTAATGTGGCAACAAAGCCAAAATACGCTAAACGCCAATTTCCAAAATCTACAATTCGAACAACAATCACAACCATCATCCCAATCTTCACGTACACAAATCGAAACAAATGATGTATCTGAAGCACCTATGTCTCTACAAAAACCCACAAGTCGTGGTAAACGAAAGGCAAAAAAACCAAAGAACCCGAACCAATTTCCAAAAGAAATCCTGACATTACCGATACTAATTACGTTGGCAAGAAAGTGAGGAAAAATTACTTGCATCGGGTTACATTGCCGTTACCGATGATGAAAAAGTCGGCCATTCACAACCAGTGTTCTGAAATGCTCAAGGCGCACTAAGGCGCAAAGGGAGGCAAAGAGCCCCGAGTCGAGGCGCATTCCAAGGCGCAGGATTCATGAATGCGAGGCTCACTAAAAACATTAAGTTTTTTTTATAACATATATGACCATTTATTTAGCTTAAAATGGATCAGTTGTCACTTCTAAAACGGATCAACTCTTTGGCTCGATGACCTATATAGAGATTAAAATCCATATTAGAATAAATATGCTTGTGTCCTACACTTGTAGCTTACATCTAACAAAGCTCACAATTTAACCCAAAATATCAAGCAGGCAACATATTAATATTCAAAGTACAATACCATATTTTCATGATAATATGTCGTAAAAAAATACTTAATGAAACAAAGTAATAAAATAAACATAAAATTAATTCAAATTAGCAAATCATACAAATACTCACCTTATGACTTAAAAGGCTCATGTATCTTATCTTAAATTAAAAAATTAAAAAAAAATAAAAAACTGTTACATCTCCTAGGCGCAAAGGCGCAAAGGCGCAAAAAGCTCCAAGGCGCGCTTTTTGTGGGATTCATGCATGTCATGAGCCTCGATCTGAAAAAAGCCCAAAGGCTAGAGGCTTGAGCCTAGGCGCGCCTTAGGCGCGATTTTAACAACTATGTTCACAACAGGGCGACACATTTTGGTATCGGGTTATGAATAAGTTCAATAAACTCAATTTTCAACTATGCAACAAGGATATGCGAACAAGAAAGTGGAAAATGCTAAACCCCGTGATTGCCAAAAGTTCAACTTGATCTACAAACATACAAAACGTTTGGAAAAAAGTGGGTAAAATGAGTTGGATAACATGAGATGGGCTAGAGAAATGTACCATGACAAGCATAGAGGAGTGTTGTTTCTTTACGAGGAGGCGTGGGAGGTTTTGCGTAGCTATAAAAAATAGGACGCGCCGGAACCAGTTGACTTAACAGGCGATGTCCCACACCAAAAAAACGAGGCGTTATTCGGTCATGATGCCCAACCATGTCCGGTGGGCAAAAAAATGCTTCGAAGAAATCCAAATCCGAGACCACGACAAGTACTGGGGGAACGGGCTCGTCAAGCCAATTCGGGGACGTTATGACATCCGAGTATCGTATCAAATGGGAAACCGCCCAAGAGGCGTATCGGGCGGCTAAAGAAAAAGATCTAATGATTATGAGGTTGGAAGATATGAAATTTCTCGGTACTGACACTTCCAAAATGGATGCAAACACTCGTATTGGATCGATATGGAAAAGAAGAGAATCATCAAAAAATATAATTTGCAACCAAAACAGTAGATTTATTTGTATTTCGTAATTTCCTTATGTTGTAGTTTCATTTATGTCGTTTTTTTTTTCGTTTTTTTTGTTGTAACCTTTTTTTTGTTTTTTTTGTTTTTTTTTTTAATTCGTATTGTAATGGTTAAGTTTAAATATTATGTTTTAGTTTGAATTTTATGTTATTTATTAAATGAAGTATTAGTTTTAATTTAGGGGTTGAATTTGTAAATTTTATTTTTTTAAAGAAAAGTGGGCCCAAAATGTGGTGTTAAAATAAGGGTTTTTTTTTATTTATTTATTTTTTATTTTTTTTATGTGTGTGTATTAAGGATGAAATGATAAAGCTAATGTGGCGCTAACGTGATGCGGTGTTAACCCATAATTTGAGTTTTGCCACATCACTATAACGATAACTCTGGATAATTTTTTCATACTTTTCATAACTTCAGATATAATGGTAAATAGTGAAAGTAGTAAACACACGAAAAATAACAAGATTCAAATTATACAATATTTACTTTCACTCCAATCGCATTGTGCAATTTTCCGACCTAACCAAATATAATGAATTTACGCACACGAACACAGGTAACGCAAGGAAACACACTTTACCTAAAGCGACTAACCACGGACATTAATCTACAGGGTAGGCTAAGGTTTAAGGTGTAACGAAACAATTAACACAGGTGTATGAAACAAAAGGAGTGACTCTGAGGGTTTTTCTAGGGGTATCTTACTCTAAAAATGAGAGTAACAAAGGGTTTTATACGGGGGTTAACTAACCGGTATAGTTAGTTAATAACACAAAACATATAATAAGCTTTTTGGGTGTAATCCTAGAAATTTACCAAGTTAGAAAAGTCACTCCAATTATATCAATAATACTCATTATGGTGGACTCAAATAATCTACAAGCCAAGTTCGAAAGTTCACTAGTCACATGCACAAAAATATTTTAGCAATAAAGTTATGTGTGCGGCTATGCAACTTAGATTTAACAAAAACATGCTAAAAATTTTTAAATTTTGATATATTATGTATAGATTAAAACATATTTTTGAAAATTTAGGACAAGTAAGCATTCTAATTCTTCATCCCCCACTTAAATTAAACAACATCATCATTGTTTGTATTAAAAATTAAATATAGGAAATAAAAAGAATTAGAATGGAAAACTTCTCTGAGATTTGCTCGTTTGATCCTCCATTATGCGTTTGTAAGCAAAATCTACTTTCTTATGGATGACGTCTCCATAGAAAGTACAGAAAATATAAACACCACAATTAAGCAACACACCTGAATTAAGAAAATCACAACTTGTGCGTAATTCATTAGTGGTTAGTAAAAATAAAACCTAAAATTAAAAATTAAAATCTGTAAAAATCATTAGGTCAATCGATACGCCATATCCATGGAAAGGGATGTGCCGTATCGAACCTGGAATTGGTACGAATCAGAGAATAAGATGCGTCGCATCCTTAACCGGGGATGCCCCGCATGAAATAAACTGACATAATGTTTTTAAGTCTAAAAAGAAAATAAAAATGCAGAAAAATAAAAGATATGATATGTGTAGTTGATACGCCGCATCTATGGGATGAGATACGCCACATCTACTGCAGATCTGACAGACTCGACACAAAAAAAGTAAAGATAAATCCGGGTTATCTCCCGGTGAGCACTTCTCTTTGTTCCAGAGTCTTCAAGTTAGACTCACGTTCAGCTCCTATTTTATTCGATTGACCAACCATCCTTCGTCCTTCATGCGAAAGATGTTCCCATACAGTTGCGCTATGTTTTCTTCGGATCGAGTTAACCTAATGTATTCTTTGGTCTTAATCGCAACATACTCTTCACACGGTCCCAAATAGTATTTGATGACTTCGAATTTTTCAGAGACCATTGTAGGCGGGTTATGATAAGCGATCCCAAGTAACTCACATTTTCTTTTAATGAACTTTTCCTCGCCTTCATCAAAAAATTTAGAATAATCATCCGTATTCAAATAATCATCAAGTTCATCAATTAATTCTCTCTGTGACTCATCGAGATTTCCTTGAATTATCTGTCGGGGATAACCATAATTTTCAGACTTGACGGATTGATGATAATCTTGAATTTCGTCCCATTTTCTTTTTAGCTCCCATTGTAGTCGTCGATCAAGCCTTGTATAATCATCAAATTCTTTATGCACCCATTCCCAAAAAGTAGTATTTGATGCTCCTCTTACTTTTTTCAAGTACTCGATTCTTCCTTTTTCTTGTAAAGCTTCTGCCCTTCGCGGACAGTCTTCAACTTGATTGTACCAATCATAGTTTTCGAAGTGTTGAGGCAACATGATCAAGATCTCCTAATGTTTTAATGATGACAAATAAACCTTCGAAACACATAAAATAACAAACGGTAGCCAAAATTCCCCGAATCCATATCTGGTGTTGGTGCGCTGCCCGCGCGTTGACGCGTGGGTAACGCGCTAGGCTTCTGTATGGTTCGGGACGAATTTTGAAAGTCGGCTTTCCCCTTACCCGACAAATTTGGATTTTTCAATACAGGTATGAATATGTTATGTGCTTAATTGAGAACACTCGAAACGAGTTTTGAGATTAGAGAGATCCCACTTTTAAAACACCCGATTACGGGAAAACATCAACTCAAGTTTTTCTAATACTTGCCTCTAGCCAAGACTTTTCTAAACTTAGCGAGCTTTTATACTTCACGTAACATCGCATGAAAGCATCCATATGCTCATATCCCGTGCTTACGTCTTCTCTAATCACGTAACGGGTTTACTCCCTTATTGGTCAAACTAAGTCCAAGGTCTCTTTGCTTAAACGCATCCTTACCTGCATGGGTTATGCTTTACATTAAGGCAAAGCACTTGACTTGTTTCCAAGGTGTTAGTTGAGTACGTCGAGTCGTGGAAAGTAACGAGTTATGAAACTATGGATTCTCGACATTATGTTACTTGAACTTATAAGTAACTTATGATTTTCTCAACTTATAATCTTAATTGTCTAAACCTTTTCTTCTTAATGACAATTAGATTATTTCTTAATCTCTTCTTAACTTTCTTAATCACAAAAGACAAAGCCACCAAAATCTCCCACAATCCTTCCCAAAAATCCTTTTCCAACATCTTCTTACATATTCCCTTACACCTCTTACACACTCTTACACCCTTTGACTCACACACTCTCCCACACAAGATTCCTCACTTTATACAATACCAATACACCTTCCTTATACACCAATACTCTTTCCTATACACACATACACTCTTTTCTACACACACATCATTTCACATACACTCTTTTCTACAACATACACACTTTCTCATACATACACTCTTTTCTACACACACCTTTACTTTCAAAATACACACACTTCACTCACATACTCCTCTTCACACACACAAGGCTCCCCATCCAATCACTCTTACACATACTTACACATATAACTCACTCTCTATACACATCACATCTATACAACCCATATCTCACACTCTCCAATACTTCCTCATTCAAAATACACACACTACTCACAACCATTTCACCTTCTACACACACTAGGCTCCCCATCACATCCAACTCTTACATATTCTCTTACACACGTTTACACTATCCAACCTTTATTCCCTTACACACTTACACAATCCAACTTATACTCTACACACTCTTCATCTCAACCATTCATTCTCTTACAACATATCTCAACCATCCATTTCTCCTTCCTCCCCAAGAAATGGAATATTCCTTGGAATATACTACTCTTAATCTAACCATGGTTCACATCTAACCGAACTATGGTTACTTCTTAACTTACCCCATTCTTAACCCAACCGTGGTTCTTCTAACCCAACTATGGTTAGTTCTCTACACTTAACCATGGTTAACTCTTAACCACACCAAGGATGGAACATTCCGTTGGATACACCATTTAACCTAACCATGGTTTATTCTCCATACACTTCTTTCTAAACCCAACCATGGTTAACTATTAACCATACCAAGGATGGAACATTCCCTTGGATACACCCTTTAAACTAACCATGGTTTATTCTCTACACCTTTAACCTAACCATGGTTACTTCTTAACCTAACCCTCATCACTCTTCCCTATAGAGGAATATATCATGGCATATTCTCTTCTCACTTATGCCATGAGAGGAATACCATTTCTACCCCTACCAAATTACCCTTTCTACCTTTCTACCCTTGGTAATTTATTTTTCTAGTAAACATTTCACAAAACATTTTCCAAAGTGGCTATTTGAGTTGGTAAACCTTAGATTGATTAATGTTAAGGTTTTATGTGAAGTACAATTGGGGGTTTAGCAAGGTAAGGTATTTATAAGGTCAACACCCAAAGTTTTGGGAAAATCTTTACAGATGTCTGGCGCGCTGCCCACGCGTTGACGCGTAGGTGACGCGCTGGCCTTGGTAAAATTTTCCCAAGTTTGGGTTTTTCCAATAAATACCATGCATTCCTCACCCCTTGCCATTATTCTTTCTCTCTACATTCCTTCTCTCTAATCTCTCTATCTCTCTTGTGTTCTTAGTAAAACACACTTACATCTTTGAAAGAATACATTTCCTTGCAAGGGAAGAATCACAAGAACCTAATCCACTCTTGTGATTGTGTCGAGGGTCTTCTTCTTATACCCTTTCTATTACAATCGAGTCTCCAGGTTAGGTTAGGGCTTGGTTGACAAAACCAACATTCATTCTTTCTATTTGTTTGTAAGGGAAGTCTTGTGTCTTTGTGACCAAGCCTAGATCATTGGGGATCTAGTTGGGGTTTGATACTTCCGGGTGGAAGTTTTGGTTGTGGTCTTGGTGACCAAGGTATAAGTCGAATCACGAGATTCTTTAGGGTGGTTTCCGAGGGCGGAATACCATGGGAGTAACTTCTTCTTTGTAAGCATCGATATTGATGAATATCGGTGGAGTGAATTGTAACAATTTGTAGTCCACCGAAAGGATTATACTAGTGTAATAGTATCGGTATCGTGGATTCGCAACTGGACGTACAGATGGTATAAACCCCCATCCCGAACCCGTATATATCGTGGTGTCTCTTTACTCGCTTTATATACTTGTGTTTGTATTAGTGGTTGCTCTTGTTTAAACCACTTGGTGATCTTCTTGGCTTACAGTTTTTTGATGAGGCGAAAAGTGTACCGCTTTTAAGGGGTCATTTAAGCCCGAATTCGTGATTATTTGATCAAATATTGCCCTAAATCGTTCTTTTGTCATTTTAGGTACTTTTGAGGAGAAATCTGGAAAAGGAAGCATTTTGGACATTTTTGGAGCATAAAAGTGTAGAAAATGGCAAAGTCTCAAAATTCGTTGCTGGAACAGTACCTGACGACGTCAAGCCACAACACATGACGGCGTCAAGAGTGGCAAAAGAGGTGGATGTGGCAATTATAACGTGATGGCCTAGAGTGTTTCCAGTGTTATTGGCCTGGCGGCGTCACCAAGGCCGTCAGGATCCAAATGCAAGTGACGGCCCAGAGCATATTTCTACATGAAGGCGTCAAGATCGGATCTAGGCAATACGAATTTCAACTTGGCAGCGAGTTGATGGCGTCAGAGGCTAATACATGACGCCGTCAGGATGCTTAGTCTATATATATTTTTCCAATTTTTCATTGTAAAGTGTGGAACAAATTGTGGAATACAAAACACAAACCCTAGGTCGAATTTCCAGCATATTGAAGGGGTTTCAAACCCTTCTTTCTTCCATATTTTAATAAAGATAAGTTCTCCAATAATCATTCAATATGTCTATGTGTTGTTTGATTCTATCTTATGTTTATCTTTCTTTTAACATGTTAGGCTAGGTTTTTATTGTGTTTGCTTAGATGTAGTGAAACCTAGATGTTAATTATTGGTTGATTGTTTGTTTATAATTGTTACGGATGATTGTATTCGATGTTAGGCTTAAGAAAACTGGCATATTTCCATTGGTAACTTGCTTGAACGTCTTAAGAAACATGATCGGAGGTGTACTATGATATTTGGTTGTATTTAATGAATAATTGAATTCTAATGATCCCATGTTAGGAGCTTTTAGTCGGCTCGACATAGGAGTGAAGTAGAATCTTATAGAGTTAGGGAATATTGTACACGGCCCTACGACTAGTATTAAGGAATATAACCTGCCATCCATGCAATTGTAACAAGCTAATAAACCGGTAAAAGATATCTTGGGAGTAATGAAATCTAAGTAAACACAACTTTTTTCATTATTGTTTCCACCACATTAGTACATTAGTTTAATTTTCATTTTTGTTATTTTATTTTGATTGCATCTTTAGATAATTGGGTTAGTTGGCTAGCAACTAATTCCGCTCATTCCTTCAAAACCCGAGATTTTACTTGCTTTCATAAAATATAAAAAAATACAAAAAGAATGATCCCTCACCTCTAGACCTAGTTTAGTAGGCTTTCTAATCCTAGCGACACTATTCCTGAGTTGAATGATCAATCCCCCGGTACTTGTTACTATACTATACTACAACGATTAGGTACACTGCCTGGTGGGGGTTGCAAGCTTCTCAAGACCCTTGAGAGGTAAAACCTGTTGCAAGGGCGAAATCCCCCGTATCATTTTTAAACATATAAAAAGTCGAAGAAACCGTATTCACCCCCCCCCCCCTCTACGGTTCTACACGAAGTAAACATTGTTGCCAACTCGTTTCATTCCAATCATGTTTCCTCCATTACAGATTCCTTCGTTTTTCCTGTCACAACTTGGCCATTCATAAATTCCGTCTTTGAATAGGCTCACAACAATGTACCAATTCATCATAATACACCGGTTTATTAGAGACCCATGGAACTTGATCGTTCCATTCATATAACCAAGTGTTTTTTAATGCTTCATAAGTTTTGAACCCAGGCAAGTCTCTAGTCAGAACATCTTCATCAATTTTCAAGAGGTAATTAAATTCATTAAATTTCTCGCAAAGTGGTGTCTCATACTTGAATAGGTTCGTATCAATTCTAAATAGTTCAGCCACCTCATCTTCAACATCTTCATCGTCTTTCCAGGTTTTCCAATAAGCCCAGAGTTCATTTTTCAGAGGTGAACTCATTTTTCTAGGGTGATGAAATTTGGACTTCAACTAGCAGGTAAATTCAAGACTAAACTCTTCCAAAAACTACATTTTAAGCTCAACCCAACTAGTAATAGATCTGGAAGGTTCATTGTTTAGCCAACATTTTGTGGTTCCTGAAAGTGTAATAGGAAATATCCGAAGCATAAACTGGTTGAAGGTTGTGTACTTCGTTCTGTAAAGGTTAGCAATTTCTAGGATTCTTTCAACATGTTCATCAGCATTCTCATGTTCTGGCCCACCAAATGTATTATCTCGTAATAACTTGAGAAATTGACCTTTGACAACAAATTTTCCGTTTACTTCAAACTTTTGTCTGGTAATTCCCGCACCATCGTCAATTTGGGTCATGTTCATGCACTTTTTCATAGTCATTGTTTCCGTTATTTCTTCCTCTTCACTAGCCTCCTCCTGTTCAGAAAAATAATCAAGCTTAAAAGAACTTGAAAAATAAAAACTTTTTGTGTTAAACAACCTTTTAAGTGAATGAAAAGCTCGTTCAGGATCTTCAAAAGGTTCGGTTAATTGCTTATTTGAACTTCTGGTCATGCACGTCCTAAAATCATTACAAAAGCATCAGTAGGATAGGTTTTATAATATAGAAAATCGGAAGACTAACAATAAAAGTTGCTGATATCTGCAAACAATGCGCCGTATCCTAAGAATAAGATACGTCGTATCTTATTACGTTAAAAATAAATCAGACTTTTATTCAGAAAATCAATACGCCGCACTTAATAAATCAAATGCGCCGTGCGTTAAATTATTAAAAATCAATTATACTTATAAAGAAAATAGATGCGCTGTATCAGCAGAAGCTAATGCGTCGTATCTTCGTTATATTTCAAAATACAAGATTTTTGATTCAGATTAAGATGAGCCGTATCGATAGAAATCGATGCGTCGTATCTATTAATTTAATTCGAAAACTGTTTTTAATAAAATAATTAAATGCGTCGCATCTGAGAAACAGATGCGCCGTATTTCAGTTAGGGTTATAAAAAAATTCTGATTAAAAACAGAAGACGTCGGATCTAGGTGACAGATACGCCGTACTCGAATTATTAAATGCGTTGTATATAAAATTAAAACACCATACGTCGTATCTAAATAATAGATGCAGCGTATCGTTTGTATCAGCAGAATACAGCGACAGCAGTTATGCAGTAAAAACAAAAGAAAAACTAAAAACTAATAAAACAAAGAAAAACAAACACACAAAACAGAAAATATGTAAATTATACAATGAATGCAATCTAATTAATACCAAAAAAAAAAAAAAAAAAAAAAAAAAAAAAAAAAAAAAAAAACCTTAAATTTTAAAAATTTAGAAAACCTAATTAAAATATTAACAGATAAACAGGTTTTAACAATTCACTCCCCGGCAACGGCGCCAAAAACTTGATGTGTGCACCGTGTCACGGTGTAGTATAGGGTGATTTGCCTATCTCAAGTTTTACATTTATATTTAGTCGACTTATCCTATAACACACACACACACACACTAACGGACAGTGTATCCGATCAATATGTATATAGTGGTAAGCAAAGTGTCGATCACTAAGAGTGGAACGTAATTCCTAGTTAATCTATCAGTATTTTAATATTCTAAGTTAGTTTTACAATCTAATCTAACACAAGGGGGTTTAGTCTGAGAGACTAACACGATTTAGAAGTTAAATAGTAAATTAAACTAATGAGAATGAATCAGCGAATAGCAAACACGTACAAAATTAGATAATAGATACAGATAGAAGGCCTGTCCTAATAGTTAAGTAGCTTGTTACTTGTTTATTGCTAGTTTTATATGTTGTGTATCGTAATCTAATCTGTCTCATTGGATCCTAAATATAGGTGAGTAAACTCTTAATGATCACTTATGCCTATCCCACTTTCTAGACGCTAGATAAGTAGACGAGGAGGGGGTATGGCAGCCCAAGCAAAACTCAGCTAGACACAGAGGTTATCAAAGCACATATACAAGTCACCAAAAACATCAACATATAAACTTTAATTGATTGGAAAGCAATTTTAAGGGGAGCAGTATGGTGGCTACAAGCCCATCAATCCTGATGAATTAAAGCTTACTATTACAGATAAAACAAAACTATTTAATGAATTAAACACATGCAGGATCTTCTTACTGCTCTAAGATCTTCTTTTGTGGTGTTTCTTGTGTTGCCAAATCGTCTAAATTCGTCTCCTTAGGGTTTTTGTGCACATAAAATTCGTCAGACTCTTGGGGTATTTATAGGTTCTGTCTGAGGGTTCGATGCGGCGCATTATGTAGTAGATGTGGCGCATTTACTTAACTTCGCGTGGGGTCCAAGATTAATATATTCTGGAATATTCGTATATCGTCTTCAGATGCAGCGTAACTTGAATCTTATGTGGCGCATGTCCTTCAGTATCTTGAATCGTATTTGGTGAAGTCTTGATATAGATACGGCGTATGTTGATAATGTGATGCTGCGTATCTAGAGTAGAACACGTTGGTTCTTCTTCGTTGACCAAAGTTTCATATGCGGCGCATGGTATAATTTGATGCGGCGAATTCTTCAAAGTCAGGCAATGGTCTTCAAATTCATATAAGTATGATAGTATGGCGCATCTGTCTAGAATGATGTGGCGTATCTTCTAGATTTCAGTAGACTTTTCCATCTTGATCATTTTTCTCCATATTTCGTCTATAATCGCCAACTCTCACCAATTGGTTGTTTTTACCTGAGAATTACTAAAGTAAACACTAAAGCACCAATTCTCATATAAAATATAATAAAAACAAGTCAATTAAATAGGACAAATGATGACAATATAATGTACTTATTTGATGTCATCATTTAGCCATAGATAAATATGGCTTTAAATCTTCCAATTCCATAGTCAAAAGTGCAAGAAATGGTTCAAGCCTAATATTTTGAATTGATAATTAGATTGAAGCATGTGGTTACTTTAAAGACTGATTCTCTAGGTTGTTTGATCCGGAATCAAAAATGAATGTGTGATAAAGGATCGTTGAAAGCTTCCTAATGGCTCATTAGGTGACAAGTGGTCTTAACGGTCTAACCTTCATGAACCTAGTTAATCTAATAAGAAATTTGTCTCTCTATGTTACTACTTTTGATGGTTGCAAGTGACGTCTGGCCCAACAAGTCTTTTAAATGTGAAGAAGTTAAAAGAGTGCTTCTGATGGTTGAGTGAGCTTTATACAACAATCTCTGATTTCATGTTAGAGAGTAAATTTAACTTAGTCTATTTTATGTTTAAATATTGCGATAGACAATTGAGCAAAGTTTTGGCCCAACAAATTTAGAGCATAAGATCAAGTATTTTGGGAGCATTTGTTTGAGTATAGTCGCGATTGGGAATTGCGAACCTCGCTTTATTTAGCATAAGAATAATAAAAACCATGAACCACACAATACGAATAAATTACTACATAAACAAGATTAGATAATGTTTAACCCTTACAAACTTAATGATTTAGGTTGACTAGACATGTTGTGCGTTTGCACAATATGGAAACGAATGACTTTACGATATCTCAAGATATCTAGTTCTCTAAACAAATTATTATTAACACGATTTACTTACTAAAATCATGTGATTTCAAACGAACACATTATCAATCATGTAGAGCATCAAAAACTTGGTCGAAATCCTTTTGGAACGGTTTATTTTAGCTATGGTTTTATCAACTTCCCATTTTTTAAAAGAAATAGGTCCCTTGGTCTAATCACAACTTCTCCCGGTTCGCAAGAACAACTAAACATTGCTTGAGGTAGTCCTTTAGGAAGGGTAAGTACGCCGACACCGATAGGTGTACGGAGTTGAGGTTTCTTAACATATAAAGTCCTCTCTGAACTTAGCAAGTTATACCTTGTTTGCTTTGGCATAATCCTATGATGAAGTGGCAATGTTTAGAAGGTAAAGAAAGGAAAATTTTGATTGGCGAACTCGATCAGTGCTTATTGGTCCAATCTCTTTTGGCAGCTCAATCCTCACGGTAATAATTATGTCAATTCCGCCTAAAAAAATCTTCAGGTGATCAAGAGGGCCCCTTTTTCAGTAGATGAGATTAGGATGAAAAGTATTATCTCAACGATGCTTTTCTCTGGCTTGCTTTTCAAAATTTCACTTTGGCCTGCGGTAATGTAATCGGGATTTTCACAATTTTTTTTACTTCTTTCAAAGGGGAATGAAGACCTTCCTTAGAAGTAATAGATCACCTTGTATGCTTTCTCATTATTCTTCCAAGTTCCAAGTATATTTATCATGATGATAACATAAAGAGTTTGTGGGATCGTTGCCCATGACATAAGATATATTAAAGAACAAGACTTTTTTAATTAAGCTCTTGTTGTTGTAAGATTTTGAATAATCTATTGTATTCAATAATGAGTTCGGTACAAAATACAGTATATATAATGCTACAATATGGGTCAAATACCATAGGCCTAATCACAGCCTAATACCAATCGTCTAACACTCCCACACAGTTTGAGCGGGAGGAGACCGAACACTCAAGCTGTCACAAAACTCAGCAAACAAGGCAGACGGTAATCCTTTGGTAAAAATATTAACATACTGAAACCGAGAAGGAACATGTAGAACGCGAACCTGACCAGTAGCAACCAAATCACGAAAAAAATGAATATCAATCTCAATGTGCTTCGTCCGCTGATGCTGAACAGGATTAGAGGACAAGTACACGGCAGTAACATTATCACAATAAACAATAGTAGCAGAGGACAAAGGTGTATGAAGCTCACAAAGTAAATTCCGAAGCCAACATGTCTCAACAAAAGCATTGGTAACACCACGATACTCAGCCTCAGCACTGGAACGAGAAAGCGTAGGCTAACGCTTAGAGGACCAGGAGAGCAAGTTGTTGCCAAGAAAAGCACAATAACCTAATGTAGACCGTCGTGTAATAGGGCAACCCGCCCAATAAGCATCCGAATAAGCAACCAAGGACTCAGTGGTAGAAGAAAATAACTGTAAACCATAATCTTGAGTCCCCTGAACATACCGTAAAATCCGCTTGCAAGCAGAGAAATGAGGCTCTCGAGGATCATGCATATAAAGGCAAACCTACTGAACAGCATATGTAATATCAGGTCTAGTGAAAGTGAGATACTGAAAAGAAACTGCAAGACTCCGATATAACTTAGGATCATAAACTGAATCACCATCAGCGCCCAATTTAGACTCAGTGTCAACAGGAGTCCGAGAAGGGTTATAGCCAACCATATGTGCACGCTCCAAAATCTCCATAGCATACTTACGCTATGACAAAAACATCCCAGAAGAGTCACGCGTAACCGACACACCCAAAAAATAGTTAAGAGCGCCCAAATTCATCATAGAGAACTCCTTATGTAAAGAAGCAATAATCCGTTGTAATAAACAATCAGAGGAAGCAGTGAGCACAATATCATCCACATATAGTAACATAAAAGCAGTATCATCACCCTGTCTGTAAATAAACAAAGAAGAGTCACAACGACTCGGAGTAAACCCAACAGTAGTAATGTAAGTAGCAAACCGTTGAAATCATGCCCGGGGTGCCTGCTTAAGACCATAAAGGGACCTCTATAATAAACAAACATAATCCGGATGCTCTGGATCCCTAAAACCGGGAGATTGATGCATATAAACAGGTTCAGCTAAATCACCGTGTAAAAAAGCATTATTGGCATCAAGCTGATGAACAGGCAAATGTCGAGAAATAGCAAGGCTAAGAACAGTCCGAATAGTGCCCAGCTTAACAACCGGACTGAAGGTCTCATCAACATCAACCCCCTCAATCTGTGTGCTACCGTTGGCAACAAGACGTGCCTTATACCGACTAAGATTGCCATCAACCAAATATTTATGACAACACAGAAGCTAAAAAAAAATTGACTGGTGAGGGTTTAGGTGTGCGGAAGCAGTAGATTTTTAGGGATCGATAGGTAGCTGTGATACCATGTAAGTTTATGAATAATCGATTGTATTCAATAATGAGTTCGGTACATAATACAGTATATATAATGTTACAATATGTGTCAAATACCATGGGCCTAATCACAGCCTAATACCAATCGTCTAACAGGTGTTTCCTGATCTTTAATTTATACCATATATCGAGTTCCATGTCCAATAATATAGACAGACTCACAGACATGCATATAGCAAGTAAAAGCCAATTTTGGTCAAGTTGCCAGGCATTGTAAGATGGGCAAGGTATTTATGCCCATTTAGGAGCATATTGATGACCCTTTTCTTTTCTTTTTTTTAGCAAAAGTTATATCGATCGGAAGCTTTTTTGAATTAAAGCACGTAGCTTTCATCTTCAAATAATCGAGCATCGGTCTTTATAGGATTGAAACAAACGCACTCACACCAAATACACATTTTATTATTAAAAGTACTAAACAAATTTCCAAAGACTTTTTTACATTCGAAGTATACTTGATAAATACGTTTCTTATGACACAAGCTTATAAGATAGTTTGGTGCGTCAGAGATGATCTCGTTATTGACTTATGATTTCCCATGATCTCATTGAATTGGTTACCAAACAATACATTATATACTACTATCTTCATAACTTGAAAGATAAGCTAACTAATAATGGTTTTGTATAGACCATGCGCTAATATTCTACTAGTAACTAATAATACTACGCTAATAACACTTGTTGTCATTATATGGTTCACATTTTCCAATGTATTGTCCTTATTGTTTTGTATGTAGTATGTAGTAAATTTAGATGCTGGTTATGGGATGTTTTGGCATGGCATTGCGCACCTTATTGCATGACTAGCTTCTACATAGTGTTCCAAAGTTTTGAATTTACTTGAAAATGTATTATACTTGCCACTTTTTGTTATTATGTGTATCGAACTTTATTTTTTTTTATTGTATGTACTGAACTTTCAGATTTCGATTATTGTGTGTATTTTGTGACTATTTAGCCATGTAAAATGACCATTTTACCCTTCAAAATTTGAAAAAAGTAAAGGTAAAATGGTCACAAAATACACACAATAATCAAAATTTGAAATTTTAATACACACAAAAAGAAAAAATAAAGTTCAGTTAACAAAAAATCTTTTATATAATAAAACAAAACCCCTATTGGAATTTTCCATTTCAAAAAAATGCATTCATACCTTATTTAGTAATAATTTTATTTAAAAAAAATATTATTTTCTTATTAGGTAACATTTTATATTTATCCATAACACAAGTAGAAGGTAAATACAAAAAATATAGATAAGATTCAATTAATAATAGGATTAAAATTTTTAAATAATTATCTTTAATAATAAAAAAATATAATTAAACATCATAAATCAAATAAAACAAATATTAAATTATTTGTTTTTTAATAAATAAAAATATATGATTCAAAAAATTAAAAAAAAAACCGCGCACGCGCGAGTATTATAACTAGTGACAATTATAGTACATTTTCAAGCAATTTACTCATTCTAAAACAATCACGTTCAAACACCTCCTAAGGAGTAAAAATAAAAGTGAAAGAAGATGACTTATTAAATTGTGGAAGGCCCATTTAAAGCCATTAGAAGCTAAAGCCACAGCTGTAGAAGAAAGGCAAAAGAGAAATAGGTATGGTGGTAGTAAAATGAGTTCCGGTGTTGGAGAAACAAGCTATGCCAACAACTCGTTTCTTCAGGTTTCTTTTCTTTAATTTCTATGTCATTAAGACGTATATTGAGTATTGACCCCACATGTGTTTTTGTTGAGGGGCTATGTCCCAAGTAAACACATAGTAACACATACCATCGATGCATGGTTTATTCTTAAACAAACGTGTCTCAAGTGCTATAGTCTCGTTTTCTTTCCAGGAAACAGTGATGCAAAAAGTGCTGCCTGTTTTAAAGCATACTGTAAAAGGCATTGCTAATCATGATGTCGTGTTTAGTCAGTGTTTCAAGGTAGCAGATCTCGGCTGCTCCTCTAGCAAAAATACACTATTGGTTGCAACTAACATAGTAGATATAGTCATTGAGGTTTATAAAGAAAATTATAGGAAACCACCTCAATTCCAAATATACTTGAATGACCTCTTCGGAAATGACTTCAATAGCCTTTTCAAACTGTTACCGGAATTTTATGCAAAGCTTGGGAAGGAGGGAGAAAATTTTGGCCGTTGCTTTGTTTCGGCTGTTCCTGGTTCTTTCTATGGTCGGCTTTTTCCCGACCAAAGTTTGCACGTGGTTCACTCTTCTTATAGTGTTCACTGGCTCTCTCAGGTTTGCTTAACAGACTGATATATAGCCATGTAGCCAACTTTACAGTTCTACAAACACAACCTATTTCGATGATAAATTAACTATAGTCTATTTGATAGGTACCCGAAGGCCTTGAAAGTAATGCATTGAATATTTACATGGCAAAAACAAGCCCTCTAAATGTGTTACAAGCATATGGAAAGCAATATTACACTGACTTCACAAAGTTTCTACGTATGCGTTCTAAGGAAATAGTACGTGGTGGATGCATGATTTTGACGTTTCTTGGTCGAAGTATGTCTGATCCAACTAGTGATGATTGTTGTGCTTTGTGGGAGCTACTAGCCCATCACTTCTCGATATGCTCAAAGAGGTATTAGGTTCTTGACTTCTTGTTACTTGGATCAAAATTTGACGTTGAATTTTTCTAAAGTACTTTATCTTGAGCTTCATCTTATATCTGTTTCCTTCATCTATCGACTAACCATCCATAATATAGGGTCTGGTTCAAGAATCAGATATTAACTCATTCAATGTTCCAACATATACTCCGTGCAAGGATGAAGTTAGGAATGTCATCGAAAGTGAGGGATCCTTTTCTCTTGATAGTCTGAAAATTTTCAAAGTCAATTGGGATCCACATGACACAGATTACACAAGTAAGAATGATAATGAGCCTAACCACATACACGGGGAAAACACAGACAAAGTGGTTAGAGCTGTTACAGAACCGTTGTTGACTTCTCATTTCGGAAGTTCCATAATTGATGGGGTATTCACGAAGTATGGGAAGCACGTGGCTGAACATCTAGCTAAGAAGAAAACTAGACACATTAATATCGTCATCTCATTGACAAAAAAATGAAGTAGTGCAAGTCTTCAAAATTTCAAATCACTATCACATAAGTTAATTAATGTTTGTGCACTAATTCTGAAAACAGAAAATCAATTAATTGCAATCTCCCAGCAAAAAAATAGGGTCTTATTCCTCCAATCATCTATTCTTTTTTTCACATTCTCATGAAGCACAGTACAATCACCCATTGTTAGATTCCTAACAACCAAAGGGACTCCTAAGTATCTAACAGGAAGCTTTCCTTCATTAAAAGGCATGACCATACTAATATCCGTTTTCACCTCTTTAGGAACAGTACACTTACTAATACTAGGTCCAAGTCCAGAAGACAAAAAAATTGATATAAAGCTCTCCTCAAAATAGAAGCAGAGATTAAATCCCCATGACAAAGTAACAGCAAATCATTCTACATAATGTACTTTTTTAATTGTCAAAATGCGTAATTAAGTTTGTTTTTTGTTTCATTACGCATAACATATAACAAGATAAAACGGAAACGTTATGCGTAATGACAAAAATGAAACTTAATTAGGCATTTTGACAATAAAAAAAGTACATTATTTAGAATGAGTCATATTCGTAAATAGGTTAAGCATTTATGACTTTTACCCAAATTGAGAATCTCACTTTCATATATGACCATTAAGTGTTGCATCTAAGAACATGACCTGAAACGAATTCAACGAACTTTGCTTAACATAAGGCAGCAAACCAAGACTTATTTATCACCTTCACCGGTCAGCCAAGATGATTCAAACCGGCGTTATTATTCAAGTCATCTACACAGACACAATTATAATCATCCACAAAGTAACAAAAGAGTACAACAAAAATAGACAAAAGAAAGCTAAATTAGCTCATCAAGGTCAAGGCTTTTGATAGAGACATTATATATAACACAAACACAAGCACGTCCAGCTAGAGTATAAAAGCCAGTCACAAAGAAGAGGGCAACAAGCAAATAGGCCACAACTATTTGTGTCCAAATGGCAGCATCTACGGCTAAAAAACTACTTTTTATAAAATAGTAAGATAAGATATAGCCTATGGGAACAGGAAGCAAGGAAAGAGGAAGACATGCAATTGTAGGAACAAAAAATAACAATAGATGATGAACATAAGTCGTTAAAGAACATTGTTCATAAAATCATCCTTCAAAAATTGTTGCATAACTTTTTTTTATCCTATTTTTTTTTTTTTTTTTTACCTATTGCCCAAACTGACTGGCCTTGGGATGAGTTTACATTTTGGCAGATAGAGATAGCATATACTAAGGTCTCCAAGCAGATGCGGTGAGCAAACAAAGATCTTTCCATCCTAGCTTTAAGGTGCCTTTGTCCTCAACCAACGTGTAACCATTAGAAGGGAACATCCCAAGAAGAAGTGTTGCTTGGGCAGCTGCATTTCCTGCAAGAGATATACCTTTGAACCCGCTCTGCTCTAGCTTCTCCCTCCAGTTGTTGAACTTGACTTCCCCACTCCTAGATGGCCCACCAATAGCCAACACATTTCTTATCTCCTTGGATAGCAGTTGTTGTTCCACAACATGCCTTTCCTCGCTTTCTTCCCCGTAGCTTGATCCCAATGAGTCAAACAATGCTGAGTAATAGTGAATTGCTTCTACAAACCTTCCCAAAAATGATCCCGCATGGCTCAAGTCCTGCTCTACCACGGTCACCACCTTCGGGGCCAATCTGAAAGAGAAGTTAATCCATGCACTAATTAGTACTACTAATGCTATTTAAAACTAAGTATCCGTCAAGCATATGAGCTTTTTGGTTCCATTCAGACATGTGCATTTCATTTTATATTGGTAGCGAACTACCAATTAGTCTAAAATGTATATAATTTGTTAATAAATAACTGAGCATATATATAATACCTTTGGAGGAACCATAAAGTATTGGTGTCGGAGCCGGTAACATCATACAAAGAATGTTGCAACCAGTGTACAGCAACAGCCTCTCTCTTGCTGACTTTCAACCTTTCTGGGTTCAAATTCCCAACTTTATCAGCCACAGCAGAGAACTCAAATGGGAGTCCCAATTTGTCCGCAAAATCAGACAAGCGTTTTCCTGTTGCCTCTAAGGCATCCAACGAGTTCCCTAATCCCGTTAGTCTGACAAAAGGTGGACCACCTGGCCTTGATGCCAATATGTGAAAAAGACCAGGCCATTGCAAGCCTTGCATTATATCAAGATCGATGATGTGAACCCTGTCTTCCCTCTCAAACGCCTCCTGTATCGCTTGATTAGCTGTGAAATGCGAGAATTTGACAAAAGGGCTGATACCGTTGAACACTTGGAAAGCAGAAGTCATCTTTTTTAGGGCTTGAGGAAGTGCTACATTTGGAGGAAGGGTTGTGTATATCCCAAGACAAGAACTCATTAACCTAGCAGACATTGCCTCGGAGAAGTATGCTGCAACCCGCTGAGCAGATGTCCCATATGGAGTTGACAGCTCTGAGATTTCTAGTAACATCTTGTTGGCTTCCTCAAAGTTATCAGCTGAAACGGCTTCGGCACATTGCAACAGCAAGGTAAGCAGATGTAACCCTTGTTCGTCTCGTTTCTGTTGCCTCATTTCCTCTCTCTTTTTCTCTCTTAACAAAACTGCAGCCGCTTGGGCCGATGCTGCAACTGCATTTTGATCCGTGGCTGGTGCTGCTGTTGCTGGTGGAGAGTCATGCGGCTGTTGCTGTTGTTGTTGTTGTTCTTGGTTGTTGGACGGAGGAGGTGCATTACCACTGGTGTTGTAATCGTCATTCGTGACGTTAGTAACCCCACCCCAATCCAAATGGCCATGTTGCTGCTGTTGTGAGTCTATTATAGGAAACACGAAAACATCAGTAATTTAATGTAATAATGAATATAATAAATATTCAGGGTCTTCGTTGTGTGTGTATTCGAGTTTTACAGGTAAGTTATTCATAATTGGTGATCTGATTCATGTTTTTGTTTAATTAACAGTATTGCAATTATCAGGTGTAAGGCAAACGGGTGGGCCGGGCGGGCACAGGCACGGGCTAGAACAGGCACGGGTTAGAACGGGCACATGTTATACAAATCGCTTTATAGAAGACAAAAAGTAACGAAATAAATTCATTAAACGTAATACTTCATTTATATTTAAAAAATTAAATATATTATATATATAAGTTTTTCTTTAAAAACGATTATAATGCTCTCCAATTAAGAGAAAATATATGCCCGTTAGTGCCCATTTGATTTTTCAATGGGCTAAATGTGCCCATTACATAAAAAGGAGGGGGCTAAATGTGTCCAAGTCTTTTACAAAGTAGTCAAAATTAGCCAATTTTTTTCATTTTGGGCACAAATTGCCACCTCTAGGTGTAATGAACCTAAGCCATGTATTCAATAACTTAAGTAAAACAAATAAAGGCAAATGACATTATGAATAATGTACAAACATTTATAGGGTGCGTTTAGTAGGAGAAAAAGTTTTTTTTAAGAAAAAAGAAGGGGTTTTATTCTCCGCAAAACATAAAAAACGCATTGAAATGAAATTGGGGTTTGGGTTAAAGGGAAACAAAGAAAACATCAAGAATGTGTTTTACTAAGTTCATTTGTTAAATTGGTTAATGAGAATTTCTTATTTTGTGGAGAAAGTGATTGAAATTTTTTTATTTGAACGCAATCAATATTTTTTGTACAAAACATTTTGTGGAAAACAAGAATGGTTATCGCACCCTATATGTCAGGTTCATTGTTGATTGCATTGTCTGTTTCCCCACAGGCAAAATGAGAGACATTGCTTCTTGCATTAGCACAAATGTCCTTTAGATTGTTATATAGATTGGTGTCTTGTCTTGTATGGGTCCTAAGTTCAATCTAAATGCATAAAAAGACCTTTAATAAGTGAACGTTGTTGAATAAAAGATAGCTACCGAATGATTCTTTGTTGCTATTTCAACCATATACATGCTATATATAAATACAACAGTTTAATTTGCAGATGCTATTATTATGCTTTTTTCTGAATTCTGAAAAGTAAACCTACTGATTGATCATTTTCATAGATAGGTTTAAAAAAAAAAAAAAAAAAAAAAAAAAAAGTTTTATACCTTCAAGTCTTGAAATAGCATGCTGCTTTTGTTGAGTAACAACAGCGGATAAGGAGGAAGTATTATCAGCAGCAACAAGGGTAGGAGGAGGAGGAGGAAGCGTTGGAAGTGGATCTGTCAAAGAGCGAAGCCGATACTCAAATAGCGTAGCTAAGTTGGGGTTGCACGGGTGAATAATCTCCCTTACGTTGTGTATGAGATGCGGTATAGACACATCTGTAGAAGTATGAATAAGATCTTTTATTATACTATCTATCCATGCAGTAGCTGTCATGTTGTCATGATCTATTGGCAACTGATCATAACTAATGTTTCTGTCAGCTGGAGGAGGAGGAGGAGCAAACAAAGGAAGACCCGAAAAGTTGCATAAAGGAGGTGGATTTGTTGAAGTTGATAAAGAAGGTAACGTCATAGTGGAGTAGTTGGATATATCACCACCAATACCAGTAGAACAAGTATTTACATTGACATTGACATTGTTGATATCATTAATTTGGTTTTGCATCGCACCGAAACCCACTATGTCTAATGGAGGATTTGGCCGACGTAAAAGCCGATGGTGGACATTTTGAAGTTCCATATCGGAAGCCGTCCTCTTTCGCACCATTTTTCTTAATTTGGCTAGTAGAAGGTGGTAATGGTGTAAGGTTAAAAATAAATGTGAAGGGAGATAAGATATATAAGAAAAATGTTCCAACCAGAAGCATTAGTACAACAACAACACAAGAAGAGAGATAACATTGGGATTCTGCATAACTTTCTCACTCCTTAACCTTAACCCCACATGTTTCTTGTAAAAAAACAAATAATGACGACAATAAGATGAGCTTATATATATCTTGTTGGCCAAATGGTGTGATGTGATTAAATAAAAGATAGCCGGAGAATGTACGTGGTGGATGGTGGGAGTGGTTGAGAAAGGGCGATGGTAATGTTGGGGAGAATGTGTTTTTTTTTGGTAATATGTATTTGTCTGCATAAGTCTGGAGCTTTGAAAACTGTCTACAAGTGTTTGTTTGACTTAATTGTTTACATTGGTTTTCTTTCTTATTTTGTATGAGCGATCTTTTCTATGTACCCTCGATTCCTACACCTCTATTTCTTTTCCCAACTCATATCTTCCTTACCTTTTCCCCGCCTTTTCGGTCTAATTTTTTATTTATTTCTACCTATACCCACACAATCTCTATCATTTTACCTACTCTTTCATCTCCCTTCTCTTTGATTTGGACTAGCACATGAGTTTTTCTCTTTATCTCATCTTTTCTTTTTAGATTATATGAAAATATGTGGATTTATATCTTTTTTTTTTTTTTTTTTTTTTTTTTTTTGTTTAAGGTGTTTGCAGGTTTTTGTGTGGTTACTGTGCCTCGAATGGTACATGTTACTGGCCACCACAATGGGTTTTCAAAACGGTGTATTAATCCAGAACCCCATATACATATGGGTTTTTCTAACATGTGCCCTAGGGCACATGTTAAGCACACAAAAAGTACTATGAAACTTACGAAAAAGGACATACAAAAGTACACTTGTTTGTACTTTTGCTTGGGTCCATTAGTACTTTTATGTACTTTTGTTGTGTTTAGGGCACATGTTAGAAAAACCCTATACATATACCCACAATAACCCTTCAAATTTTGAACAATGAAATGTGACATGTTAAGTGTGCCACTAAGAGAGTAGTACCGGATGGGTGACCATCCGGGAAGTCCTCTTTGATCACAGGGTCTGTTGATACTAGGCTTTCAAAGTCCTTCAATGAAGGTTTCAACCCACAAGGGTTCGAATCTGGAGAAGGCAGGGTTTACTTCAAATTAAGTGTCGTGCCTTCGGGCGGCTTAATTTGAAGGTTTTCCCCCATCGGGTTTCGAATTGGTCAAGGATTTCTCCGAAAGAACCGTTAAAAAAAAAATGTGACATGTAACAAGCAATAAAAACAAAAGATGTGCAGCTTTTACACGCAACCCCTGCTCTCAAACAGTATTACACTCTCTGCACACTAAACTCTAAAAAACTAGTGCACCTCTTTTTCTTCCCCTCTGACACCCCTTCCAAAACCTTTTACCCTTTTGGCCTTTTCGCGAATTTGGATTGTTTACTAAACAAAAAGTTAATTTATGCATTCCTATATTTTAAATTGTATCATATGCAATATGCTATTAAAACAAATAAATAAAGGTAACTTTTTTGGTAAATATGATGTAATGTGATTTTCCTTTAGATTTTTATATACAACTCAACCAGATCTCACAAATGAAAAATAGTACTACGTATGATGAAGTCAAAAAAAGTACGTAAAATAGTGAAGTGAAAAAAGCTGCAATAACTTAATTGATGGATGCCCGTTGAAAACAAAATGTCAAACACTAGTTTCTTCTTGGGAGATGGACCTCTCCTACCAAACCCCACTTTTCTTGTTTAGAAGAAACTTTGTTTCAAAGGTTTGTCATTGCATAACACATGTACTAATGAGAAATGTAAGGATTATAAAAGTTTTATAAAAAAAAATATTCACAAAATGATATACTACGTAGTATATTTATTTGTGGATGTATTTTAAAGAAAGAATTTAAAAGAAAAAAATAACGTCACTAATTTCATAACATGTCATTATGTGAATATTTTTTTGTAAATTTTTTGTGGTTCTATCATTGCTTCATAATAAAACTAAAAGGAGTGGAGACAATTCCTCCGTGAGTGAGTGACTCATGATCGTGAGTTCCAAAACGCATGCCAAACTCGCGCGTGACTTAGGCCAAATATTGCATCCGTATGGTGAACTCACCTTTAAATATTTGGTTTGTAAGTGTGTGGGGTTATTTAGTGGGGTGTATTTTTATAAAGGTGAGTGATATTGACCAAAACGGATGTATGGTGCGAGAGTGAGTAGAAATAAGATGAGAAATAAAGTTGAGGTGACACTGAGATAACGGTGAGTAACTCACCACCACTACTTTTAGCCTAATGCCTTAGGCCAGAAGGCAAGGAGAGTGTAAATTCACCTTACACCTTAACGTCACCTCAACTTTCTCTCTCCTCTCACTTCCCCTCACACCCACTCACCTATTTGTGGTCAAGATCACATTACCCTCACATTTCATTAAAATACCCAGTTTATACAAATATACCCCACTAAATACCCCATACACACTCATAAACAAATAAAAAAACTGTAAAAATTGCAAAGTCACACTAGGTGAGTCTGTCATCTTTTTCCTTCTCTCTCTTCGTTACTCGCGCGT
Source organism: Artemisia argyi (assembly GCA_030686995.1). Lineage (NCBI taxonomy): Eukaryota > Viridiplantae > Streptophyta > Magnoliopsida > Asterales > Asteraceae > Artemisia > Artemisia argyi. The sequence continues at coordinate 31,828,848 of CM060678.1, forward strand.
GAATTAGAAATGTATGCAAGGGAAGTGGCGTGTGAGTATACAAACTAGGTGATCAACCCACACATTTGCCTACTAGACTTATGATGCAAAACCATAAAGTGACTTGACAATGAATTACCTCAATCAAGATAACGCGTAAATGAGCATACCAAACAATTCTTGTGAATCTATGTGATTTGTATGTGTAACAGTACAAAATGTCACCTGAAACATTTCAAAAGACGAAGGAACTATGCAGTTTCTTTAAGGTCTTAACAACTTGTACCGACGACAATACGGAGTAACAAGATGCATAACTTTCAGTTCAATTATGGAATATCTTTTTAGGTGAACTTTTTTGTCTTAAATAGCGAAACTTCTCAAAAGGAAGAAGATTGATGGTTTTGTTTGTTTATGCGGATTTACCTAGTTTATGGAAGAAGATTTATAAAATTTGTGAAAGGCGAGTTTTATATGGTAGGAAGACACAATACATTTCCCTGTTCATTCCCTCACAAACAACTGTAGCGAGTGCTTGGCAACAAAGATCCCGCTAAATATTATGTATATATAATGTGGAATATAAATAATAGGTCAATACTAAATATACTAGGCAAGCTATCATAACCGGCTAAGCCCATAAGCATCATCCACTAACAAATATACCACACAAGAATGGCGTCGGCCCGCCGCGTTGCGAGCAAGGCGGTATTTTTGCCTTTCTATTTGTCAATAAATGTAGTTGTAAAAACGTATGAAAACGTAGAGGGGGTGAATACGTTACCGTTTAAAAACTTTAAACTTGTTGTATCAAATATCCATTATTAGCTTGTTCTAACATGATAGATGTTATATGTAGTTTGTTACTAGCATAACTTAAAACACGTTATCACACAAGTACAATCAACAATTCACAACACAAGCAATCACATAATGCAAACATTAAAGTAAAGCAATAAGTAAAAGAAAGCGCAAACCGAATATGATGATTTATAGTGGTTCGGTTACGGAGCTCCTCTCTGCCCTACTCCACCCCCCCCCCCCCCCCCGAGTACCCAACTCGAGAGTTACTTCACTAGATCAACAAGCTCCCTTCTCGGCGGAGAAAACCTTACAATCGTCACTTACACTTTATCCTGTACAAAGCTAAATAGTGGGTTCTTTTACAAAGGTACAACCACTCCTAACGTCGCCTATACCATATTTCTGACACTAAGCTAGATGTCGAGTTCTTTTACAAGGGTACAACCACTCCCGCTATGTTTTGTGGCCCAACATAAAAAACTTGTGTTTTATGGCACAAACACATCAACCATCTATTCTAGTTAGATGAATAGATTGTTATGCAATGATGTTTACAATGATCCATGACATAAATGTCCGGTGGATATAATGTTAGACCCGTTTCCCGGGTGTTGGGACCCCACCCTAGATGAAATGGACTAAGGGCCTTACGTGATTGGTTAGTCAACGAATGTTGCGTAATGGTCAAACCCGATAGTCAAAGTATGACTAATATAGTTATATAATATGATGCATAACTAAAAGGGCCTAAGTTGCCATTGTGGTAAGTATGTTATAAGTTAAGTGTGGCCAAAATAGAAGGAAAGGGACTTGAGGGGCCTTTCTTGCCATTAAGCCAAACTTGTGTCTAGATAAGATTATCTATGGATTCTAGAGAAATCCATATTATTCTTTAGCCTTTGAGAAGGCCGGTTTCTAGTGAGAAGAAAAGGGAGGGAAAATAGCTAAGTGATGATCTAAGATGAAGAAAGTGAAGATGAAGTGTCAATAGTCTTTCTTTAGTAATGATCATCACAAGTAAGTAATCTATTGTCTTGATTTAGTAAAGCTCTAGATATTGAGTAAAGTGGGTTTTCATCATATGATCAAGATATGATCATATGATGATATAGTAAGGTAGATGATTATGTTTTGATGGGTTTTGTTAACCCTTGTTATGTATTTGATTATTATGTTGTTAGGTTGTGATTATTTGTGAAGGATGGTGATGATGATGGAAGGTTGTGATGATGATGATGTTCTTGTTGTTGTTTAGCTTGGATTGAGGTAAGTAAAATGATGATAGCATATGTTATATGGATTTCTATCATTATGTGTTATGTATGTTTATGATGAGAAGATGAGCTTGGGTTATGCTTATGTGATGCCATGTTATGGCTTATGTGTTGAAGAAGCTATGGATATGTTGATGTTATGTGCTAGTTGAGATTGAGTAGTGAGCCATGATGTAAGTGTTTTATGTATATGATGCATTATGTGGTTTGAAGTATGATTATATGTTATGATCGTTTTACTTACTAAGCGAAAGCTTATGGTTTAGTTGTCTAACCTTTTGTAGGTTCTTGTGATCTTGGATGGCTTGGATATAAGTGGATTAAGGAATTGGATTAGCAAGATTTAAGGTAGTATGTGATTAGGAGCTTAGGTAGAATACCGAGCTCGTGTGTAAGTTTGTACCCCCGTTGGTCTTTTCATGTTCTATAAAGTTAACTCAAGTGTCAAAGTGTATGATAAAGAAGTTCTAATGATTTGGTAGTCATTGTGGTAAGTCAAAGCATGTTTGAAGTGTTTATAGTCAAGTATAAAGGGGTGTTTGGTTTATGTATGAAATTACCCATTTTGGGTTGTAAACGGGTCAAGTGCCCTTGGAACACGTTTGTTATGTTAATCTAATGGCTTTGAGTGAGTTTGGCGTGGATATAAGGTAGCAGGGGTCGATTATTGTGAAAAAGGGCCAAATTTCGGTATGGATATCCCAAATTTCGGTTTATACCGAAATTTGGTACCAAATTCCCAAATTTCGGTTTGATTCGGACAGATTTTGGTAAACTTTGAAAAATCATATCTTTTAATCCGTAAGTCGTTACGGGTCGCGCCACCCGTCGTTTTGAAGGTAATTGAGTCTAATTTCATTTAAAAATAGTCTCAAGTCTTGTATGTGTATAGATTTTTGTCAGTTTTCCAAAGAGTGACAGCATGTCCATAAAAGTCAAGCGTTTCCGCGTAAAAAGTTTTAGTTTTTGGTCTAAGCGGGCACGGGGTGTAACATATAAATGCCTAATCTAAATATGAATTCCATTGATCGGAAGTCTTCAATCATTGAGGATTTCAAGTGCCCTTGAATCTTCATATGTTGATATGCTTTAATGAATGATGACTTCAAGATCTTCTAACCTTCTTGGTGGATCAAGAAGTATGCTATGCTTGTGACTCATGATCTTTGCGATTGCTTCACAGGATCATTACGAGTGTATGCTTACAACATAATGAGAGTTAGCAACATTATGATCATTATGTAAAGGGTGATTAAGGTGTGTTTCTACATAGTTTTCTACTGATCTAGATGTGTGTTTTATGATAGAGAGAATGTATGTTCTTGTGGGTTCAAGAGTTAGTGTCAATGGGTAAACAATTGGCTACTATTTATAAGACAGAACATCTCGCGGATACGGCAGATCCCTTTTGAGGGATCCGTCCGTTGTCATCAAGGGATCCTTGAGGACCTGACAGCAAACTTCCAAAAACTACCAATTCTGCTCAAAATTTTCCATATCTTTCAAAGTCAACTTTTAGATGCTTGTGTGTAAATCTAAACAAGATATAACATATCTCTTACAAAGATCATTTGACAAGACATGTATGATGCAATGCATGATGTAAGTAAATATTCCCATTTTTAGATTTACCTAAAAATAAAAGTATACTTGTAAGATTCTAGAAAATGTATATGTTAGCTAGCTATATAATGTTTAGTAAGTTACTAAAATTGTTTGATGTACTTATGTTCTTTATAAGATACATTTTTATAGATTGTAAACTTACTAATATTACCTAGACACCTAATGTGGCACTTTTTATGTTTTGGCATCTAAAGTGCACTTTGACACCTAATGTGACACTTATTCTATTTGACACCTAAATGCACTTTGACACCTAAAATACTTAAAGTCTCTAAAAGTATTTTAATCATTCTAAATGGTTAGTCAAGGGGTTTGATCATAATGCCACATAACAAACATGTACGAACCTGTGTTGTAGCATACGAGGACTTGAGACGTTGAGAGGTGTTGAATGTATGTTGAGACAAAATATGATTATGAGTAACTTGTACATTTTACGCTGTGTATCAAGTTATATGTTTGTCATCAATCAAAACAAACGAGACTTTATAGATTAAATATCGTAATATTTGTACTAACAATCTCCCCCTTTTTGATGATGACAAAATATGTAAGCGTGATAGAACGTAAAATGTAAAAAGTTACTTGTGTATGTATTACTTACTTGTATCCGCAATACCTTCTACATTTCCTTCTCCGTTTACACTCTTCTCCCCCTTTTGTCGAAACAAAAAGGGCGTGTCCTTGGAGTTTAAACTTCATTTCTCCCCGAAATGGCGAGCTTGCATCATCCCTAGTGAAGTTAAGTTCTCTACTTCAATTCCCCTATGGTTGTTGCGTCCTTTAGGTTGTTAGCGGATCCATGGATCAAGTTTAGATCCTTAACCTACATCAAGGTTAGTGTAGTGCAATATAAAAAATATTTGAAAAATGCATGATTAATGAAATGCATATAGCCAACGATATATGTGGTAAGCTATGTTGGACTATGTTGAATTATCTCCTCCTTTTTGTCGAAACACAAAAATGTGTCGAAGAATGAGAATAAAGATGAATGCGTGCATGCTCCCCCTTGAATGTAGCTCCCCCTTGATCAGTACTCTCGTTGCTAGGGTACCAACGTATATGATGCAAGAATAAGAGAGCTAGAAAAATAAAGGTTAGTGCATGATCAACTCCCCCTTGATTAATACTCCCCGTTGCTAGGGTACCAACGTATATGATGCAAGGATGAAGAATCTTACAAAATAAAGGTTATTATAATAGTAGCTCCTAACAAAAGAAAATAATTTATGCAAACTTCATCCTTAGATGAGTAGATAATATACAATCGAGTGTATATGATGGTGAACCTACAATGAAAAGATTGGTGCAATATATATCATCTTAAAGAAAAATAAGGTTTTTTCTTCTAATAAGAATTATAATTAAAATAAAAACGCGAATATAATATGATAAAATCCCTCAAAGTAATGCCTAGAAGGAAGAAATGAAGTGAAATTGAAATATTAATAGTTAAGGTGAGTGGTGCACATGTTGTGTTTGAGAGAATGCGAAATTAAGAAAAATATAGAAAATTCTGTAGGTGATTGGCGGCACCAAACGATTACACGGGCGGAACCCTGTTTTTGGTTCTGCCTGGTCTGCTGGGCCAAAACTGGGAATACCCAAAAATTACACTAGCGAACCCAAAATTTGGTTCTGCCAGATTTAAATTCTTAACAGACCGGCTTTTCGAAGGTCGAAACAATTTTCTAATTCCGTAATTTTTCCTAAAACAGAAGCGCTTTACTAAATCTGATTGGGAAATGACAAAAATGCAAGAAGAAACACACGTATCGATAGAGTTTGAATGGGGGCTAACGATTTTCACTATACTTAGTAAAAATATTGAAAATTTGATAACATCACAAGATTAATAGAAGTAGGTTTTACGTTAATCCATGGAGGTGATGATTAGTGAAAGAGGTGATGAAAGATGGTGGTTATAATGCATGAATTTAGAAACTCGTGTGTATAGCAAATGCTATAAGAGTATTCAAGATGATTAAGGTTACGACATTATCATCTATCAAAGATGATGTATCATGCCATAATGAATGCACGAATAGAATTAAGAGGAAGTAAAGACAATGATCACTTAGGAATAGAAATTCCAAATGCAACAATTTGAAATACTAGATACCTATATGAGGATGAAAATGACATCATAAGATGTGAGAGTGTTGATTAGACCAACATGTTAAGAATGATAGTTTTGATATATCGCTTGCACTGACAATGATGTGCTTGATGAAAAGGATGAGATCCTATAATGGTGTTCTAGACAATGAAGGTGTGAGATTCATGTTAGAAAGAAAATCCTAGACAAAGTCTAAGGGGACTTAATGGTTCTCGTTTGATAGGTTTGTTAAACACATGAAATGTTTTTCACTTGATGAGGTTTCGGTTACAGAATTGTGCTATTGGGTTAATGAGGTTTGAAACACTTGTGATTTTGTGAACTGATTATAATTAGATGGTGTGAACCTACATGTTGGTATTTGAGGATGTAAGAAACATGAGTACATGTTCTTTAATGCGAAAAGACATCTATGTGAATGAATTTATCCCCCCCCCTTAATTGGTGGACATTCAACATAATGTGTAATGCATCAGATAAAGAGCGACGATAAAATGTTTAGGAGGTTATAGGTTAATGAAAGCGAAGAGCTTAGTAATGTTTTTGCGGATGTTGGTTAGCATACAAAAAACTTTATCCTTGAAGTCATGTAGCTCTTCTCTATCAATGCGAGATGATCGCATGAAGGGGCATGTGGTTTTCTCATAGGATGTGGAAAGAATAAGAGTATCGTTGTAGCTAAATAGTGATGGAAGTGATTTTTTGAAAGCGGAAGCAATAATGCGATTTGGAAAGATGTCGATTGGAAGATACCCAAACACAAATTTCAAATCTCTAAGACTCAATCCTATTAGCATTAAAACTATATGCAAGTGTAGGGGTTCCATAAAACATATTACTAATCTACGTAGCAATAAAGGGATTACAGTTATGCGAGATGAGCATATATAAGTTAGAACGAAGTGAGATGGCAAATGATTAGTTCTAAATCCATTAAAACAAATTTGTTAGTGACAAAAGATGTCAACAAGATAAAAATCAAAAAATGTTATCTTATTCAGACAACACATTCGACTACCAGACATAAAGTTACCACATGGCTAGATAGCATCAACATAAACAATCATATTAAGCACGAGCATGACATAATACGAAATACTTTCCTTGTAAAATTGTTTTATTGTTAAGCTTAGACACTTAAGCATATAATGATCTACGTGATTAATTTCTATGATAAAACAACTTCCAAATGTTTATCATACCAAAAGTACTTCGACAAATTATAAGTGCACACGTAGTGAACAAATAGTGTGACAAAGTCATGAAAGAAACAAAAAATTAATGCTACCCATGTTTACATGATAACATTTTGGAGCATGTATTATATAGATCATCCTAAGCATGGACCTAATAAATGACAGCAAAAGACACGAGCTTTCAAATATATAAATATCATATAAAAACATCATGTATCAAAATGACATATCATGAGTTAACAAGTAACATGTTAATCATGCAAAACATCATATAAATAAAGAATGAAAATATCATACAAATCATGTTAATATTTAGTAACACGAAACATATAAGCATGCAGGCATCATAAAGATATAACCAAGGTTTACACATGAATCAATCAAATAGTTATCATGTTTATGTTAAGATGCCTAATCATATCAAACAAATAATATGTAATCGACACATGTATGTGTAATGCAAGATATTTTAATCTTTGTGTTTGGAATCTAATGATTGAATGATCTAAATGGTGACATCTTTTATGTTGAGTTTAAGTATGTGTTACGCAAGTGATTTGGTCATCCAAGACAAAGAGATGTGTTTGTGTGTAATAATGGAATATGTTAAGAACGTTCTCAAGAAAGCTCATTAGAACAAGAATCAAAGTGAAATTACCAACTTCAATAGATCTTGTGTATGCTCTAGAGATGTGTAGAATATGCATAGGGTTTGAACTAGGTTTTGAGCAAGGTTTGCTTATGATGAACGCTTTGAAAGGAAATAGACACATATAGTGTCTTTCAATAAGTAAGATTATTACGTGGGATAAAGTCATCATGCTTATGAAGACAATAATGACAAGATGATGAGGAAGCTCTAGTTCATAGAACTTGCAGATGTTTATCATTTACCCGATGAGGTATAATGAAATCTCTTGTAACACAACCATTCATGTCGCAAGGAGAGAGTGATGCATAGGATATACATTATCCTTTTAACAAGATGAAAACTCATGATTACTTGTGCATAGTGTTTTTATAAAACATCATGTTTTTCTAGATGGAGGAATGAAGCCAAAGTGTTTGAATCAGATAGTGCTATCCTAAATATACTTAGTCTCAAGATTATACTAGATGATGACAAGAGGAATCAACTCGAGTTTCTTATGTATACTTCTCAAGAGTCATTGTTTCTCGAGGTACATGAGGTTGGCTTTGTGATTGCATTTTAACATATGTTGTTAAGATGTTGATTTAAGGTTTAACTACACTTTATGCAGAAGTTCAACGACAAAGTATTACTAATACTTTGATAAGTTGTGAACGTAGTACTACTTATACCTAGTGGAAATGGATAAAAATGATCAGGAGTATGATGCTCATTTGATAGTGGAGGTTCTAGTGATAATGAACTATCTAAGTACTCATAGGTGAGAAAGTATGGTTGAGTTTCTTCAATGTGCATTTGATTTGGTACGAGTGTTGGACGAAGGTCTTTTTGAGCAATGCACTCAACGAATTCAAATGATGGTAAGGATGGTGGATTGGTTGATCTAGGTGGTAGGTCTTCTAGTGTGTCTAAATAAAGATGTGGTGATGTTGTGCTATGGGAGTACTCGGTTTTAAGAATGTTGAAAACAACAAGGATGGAAACTAATTCTTGTGATCCATAGGTAGGTACAACTAGGGTGTGATATGATATGAAGATTAGGACCTGAGATATATCACAAGGTGAATGTGATTGGTTAATGGTGAAAGTACAAGTGTACTTTAGGTAATGGATAAGTGTTTTAACATGTGTTGTTAAAATACTTGGGTGTTGATTCTTTCGGATATGACTTTTAATGACTACAATTTTAAGTCAGATTTACTTTGAATATTTTGGATGAAATACTCAAGTTGTCAATCCTACTTTGATGAGATTAGATTGTATTCAAGGATAGCAAGACTTTGATAATACATCTATAACCTAAGTGTGAGTTATGACTCGATGTAAATCTTAATCGTCTTGATAGATGACACACATTACTTTCATGTTAACCAAGATAATATCCACTGTCATAAGTTAGACTTGTGATTTTGATATTATATGTAGTCTTTGAAAATAACGAGTCCGGATTTTTCAGGAAGTTTTCAAGTCACAAAATAAATGAAGTTGATGGCTGAAGGATGAGTAAAAGATGGAATAAGAAGACCAAGTAATACACTGGATGCTATGTGGCCATGTGAAATGATTTGGTCAGTTGTTCCATGGATTTCAAGGAACTTTTTGGAAGGTTCCTTCCTAATGTGATTTGGATTGTCAGACAAAAGTTTTACTTCTTAAGGGATCTTGAAAAGCTTACAATCCCTGCCAGGCAAGTGTACCTGACCGATGTACTATAGTGTAGTGTTAAGAACTAGGGAATTGATCGTTCTCCACAAGGAATAGTGTTCATTAGGATTGAAAATGATCTAAACTAGGTCTAGAGGTGATGGATGATTCTTTTCGTATTTTTATATTTAATGGAAAGCAAGTAAAATCTCAGTTTTTGAAGGAGTGGGCAAAATTAGTTGCTAGTCAACTAACCCAATAAACTACAAATGCAATAAAAATAAAATGACAAGAAAATAAATGTATGTAAAACTAATATGGAGAAAAACGTGTTTACTTAGGTTTCGCTACTCCATAGCTATCTTTCATTGATTGACAGATTTGTTACGATTGCGTGGATGACGGGTTGTATTCCTTAATACCATTCGTGGGGGCGTGTACGTCCTTCCCCAACTCTATAAGATCCTATCTCTTCCTATGACGACATGTTTAGTATCCTATCATGGCGTCATTAATATTCTCTATGCATTAATATAACACCCCCAAAAATGAACAATACAGCGGAAGACTTATATTGACAGCGGAAGACTTTTGGGGTATTATATCGAGGATCTTTGTCACAATTATAGAAAACGACTCAAATGAGACGTTTTAAGTTTTATTCAAAATACCAAATATCCATGTTTCCAAGATGTTTCATTATTCAACAACAAGTTTTCATTCAAAGAGAAATAAATATTTCTTTATTTGCCCACTTCGTGCCTTTGCCATCCATTCCATTTAGTTACCTGAGATAAACACGCTAAAAATCAACAAAAGTTGAGTGAAATTCATAGGTTTATAATTAATAGTTTGAACACAAGAGATAAATGTTTATTGTAATATCGATACAAATAAACAAGTTGAAAATCACAACCATTATTGCCTTAAGCTCATGACACTCAACGATTCAACAGACATCAAGATTATCCATAATAATGATATGAAATAAGTTGCCCCCAAGATAGGTATTTGCCAGTAACCTATGATATCAAATAAAATGCATTTGGTAACTTTCCTCTAGCAACCAAATGGGGATTGTCAATCCCTAATAGATCTATTCACAATTATTTACGTTCACCCTGCAAGTGATTAAGGTTCATGATCGAGGGACTTTTGGCAATAGCTACTTAAGCAATAACAATGTCATGAAAAGACTTGTGTTCGGTTTTTAAGCATGTATCCCCCCCCCCCCCCCCCAAAAAAAAAAAAACAAGTTAAATGTTGGCTATGAACTCACCTTATTAATACAATCGAATAATCGTAATCTCAACGATGCAAGGCAACGGCTTCACACACAACCTAAAGATATGGCAAGTTTCAGTTTCTAAGTCTCGTTTTATTGCGAACATTAATTATTAGTCATGAATAATTTATAATGTGTATAGGTGATGTGCTACGTCGTAGATGTAGAAGAAAATAATTACGTATTGTTTTATCGTCTAAAGTTTAATTATAGTTATACGAATTTTATACGTATATATATACATACATACATACATACACATATATATATATATATATATATATATATATATATATATATATATATATATATATATATATATATATATATATATAGGGTGAGGATCAGGTACATTTTTGTCTTTTAGTGCGGATGGTACGGACGAATCTCAGCCCTCCATCTAGTCAACCATCTGAAAAAGGCGGAGTGGCAATATCGTAAATATCCCGTCTTTTTTTTAAAATCGTTACTATCGTATTAGCTTTTTTTCTTAAAAAAATTCAAAAAAATCTGAAAAAATTAAAAAAATAAAGATGACAACAAATAATTAAGAATCGCTGAAAAAATTTCAAAAAAAAAATCGTTTTCATCGTTAAAGGTATTGTGATATCAGAATCTGATTTTGACTTTTTTACAAAAGTCAAAATCAGATTCTGAAAACTTTTTTTTTTTAATAAAAAATTTAATATCACAATAACTTTTTTAATATCGTAAAAACTTTTTCTTAATAAAAATTGTTAATATCGCCATAACTATCATGCTTTCTTAATATCAAAGTTAATTTTTTTTAATATCACTTTAACTTTTTCTTAATATCGTAATATCACGGTTCATCTTTACATGTAAAAAAGCTTAATATCACGTTGGTTTTATAATATCACAGTAACTATCATGGGTTTTTAATATCACGGTTCATTTTTACATGTAAAAAAGCTTAATATCACGGTAGCACTCATAATATCGTTAATATCACATTAGCACTCATAATCAAAAAAGAAAAAAGTGCTCAGAAAAATCTGAAAAAATAAAAAAATAAAAGAACACAACTAGAGTAAGGATCGCTGAGAAGGAAAAAAATCAAAAAAATCGTTTTCATGATCAATTGGTACCGTGATATTAGCGTCAGATCTTGACTTTTTTACAAAAAGTCAAGATCAGATTCTGGAATGGGAGATCAGATTCTGGAATGGGCGGTCCAGATTCATCCGCACATCCGCACTAAAAAAAACCATCCGCACGTGATCATTTGCCTATATATATATATATATATATATATATATATATATATATATATATATATATATATATATATATATATATATATATATAAAAGTTACGTTTATACTTTTATCATCTTAATATATATAAATATATTTATATATAAAATTATTATTCAAAATCAATATTACTATTCAATCCTTTAAGTTTCTCAAATTTACACTTTTTACCCTTAACGGAATATATTTACATCGTTAGTCCAAAGTTATATATTATTACATTTTAGGTCCAATCATATCAATATTTAAATTTATTAATACTAAGTTTCCATATTAACAGTTTATAACCTTAGAAAACAGTTTATGACTGTTTTTACCCAAACTTTACAAGTTTGACAGTTTTAGTCCCTCGTTAACGAAAATTTGCAAAAATAGACCAAAAATTACCAAACTTAAAGTTTAACATTTTTATTATTCCAATAAGCTCAGAAGGTTCAAAATAGCTTATTTCAACAGCTTATTAGCTTAATTTTCTTATTTTTCATTAAATGGGCCTATCGATCCATAATAAGGGCCCGTTAATGTTTTATGATCCAAAGGGTTTGGGGGAACACTAGATTTATCAAAATCCATCATTTTAAGTTACAAAATCATTTCAAAAGAGCTTTTACGCTCAGCTTCTCGTAATAAGCTAAAAATAGCTTTTTGGGCTTAACGGCCCAAATATAGTTTTTATTTCCTGAAAAACTAATGAAAATCGCGACATGCTTTAGGCTCGATTAGGTGACCAAATCAAGTTATTAGACCTAGTTATTTATTAGTCTCGTTAGTTTACCAGTTGATTAAGTAGTTCACGTTCAAATATAGGGTGGTTATGTGTCGAAATATAAAATGGCGAGACCAAAGTATATGGCCAAAACTCATAACGCAAAAACTATAAAACTTGAAAAATATTCTAAGTCTTTTAGTATAACTCGTATAGGTCCAATACTACTTAGAAACGTGTGATATTTATGCTTATATGTTAGTTATGAGTTCTAATCTTTTATAGGGTCTCGTTAAGGACCTAACTAACAAATGGTACGTGACATAAAAAGTATATGTCGTTTTTATTATTTATGTGATATTTATAGTAAGTGTTGGTGCAAAAATCATAATCATACGTATATAAATATAGAAAGAAAGTTCAAGGACTCACCTCACCTCTAAAAGGTGGAGTAAAACGTGGTGTAGGGATCGTGTGAGGGTACGAGAGCTTTGTGGTTCACTTCACGTTCCAACAAAGGTTCAAGAGACGTCAAGCTTGATGTCCTAGGCTGCTTTGAGACGTGGTACACTTGGGAAATCCATTCGTCCTTCAGCAATCCTTCCTTCGTTAAATTTTAGGTAGTGTGGTACGTATAAATGCATGTAGCGATTGTGTGTGCATGTGGAAGCTTATATAGTGACTTTATGATGTGTAAAGACAAGTTGGGTTCACATGATGGAGGGTGGCATGTTAAACGAATAGTATCACCTCAAGCATTGTCCAATCGATGGTTTACAAGGCTAAGATCTTGTAAGATCTCTTCATATTCATTCTTGACAATCACATTGTATACGGGGTTCGTTTACTCGTCAGTGGGGAGCAAGGGAGGTGTGTAGGAATGTTATGCCACGTTTTGACTTATCTTTCAAATGTTGCGTTTGGTCTTTTACTTGGGTTGTTTCTGGGGTAGTAAACGAGCAAAGGAGGGTGCAAGTTTTATTGTTCATGATTCTTGGGCACTAGATGAAACGAGACAAGCAAAAATATATATATATATATGTGTCGTGTATAAAAATCGTAAGAAAATAGGGTGTGTTTGGATGGTTGTCGCGACAGAAACAAAAGAAAGAAAAATAAAACTAAGGGTGTGGTTTGGGCTTGGCCTGGTGGGCTGCTGGTTTGGTTTCGGCCCAAAGAAAGAAAAGAAAGAAAAAGAGTCCGTTTGGTTTGTAACTTGGTTTACGTGGCCCATTAGGTGATGAGGGCCCACAAGGTGTGTTTCGGGTATCGTGTCAAAGTTCAAAAATATTAGTGATCATTCTCGGGAATTTTCGTAAGCTCGGGAAATGTATAAATAGTATACGGTATTTAGACGAAACGTATAGTTATAAATATAAACGTTTTATATATTTATAGTTCGCAATAAATATAGATTATCTAGGTTGTGTGTAAGCATCGTTCCCAGGTAAACAATCAATCACAGTTATCGTAGTGATTCCAATATCAAGTCATTAGTAAAAAAAAATTGTTACCCGTAAAAGTGGTGTTAACTTATTGTAACATCGTTTTATTTCTTCGTGAGCATTTACTAATCGTAAGGGAAAATTACGAGAGGTTACAATTAAACACAAACAATTAATCATAGTACACATCCGATTCATGTTTCTTAAGACATCAAGCAAGTTACCAATAGGAGATTAGCCAGTTTTCTTAAGCCTAGCATTGATATCATTCATCCAACAACAATTTACAACAAACCATCAATCAATAATCAATAGCTAGGTTTCATTACATCTAAGCAAACACAAACAAACCTAGCCTAGCATGTTAAAAGAAAGATAAGCATAAGATCGAATCAAACAACACATATACATATTGAATGATTGATAGAATACTTATCTTCAATTAATCATGGAAGAAAAAAGGTTTAGAAACCTCAAAATAGCTGCAAAAGTCGACTAGGGTTCGTACCCTAAGTTTCTCCAAAGTTCCACCCACATAATGAATGAAAATTAGAAGAGTGTATATAGATTTTACAACTTTCACGACATCACCTTATGGGACGTGACGCTGTTACCTCGCCGTGTTTAGGGTTCCTTGATGGCCTAGATCCACTCTTGACGCCGTCTGGTTGAATAAGGTTCTGGGCCGTCTCTCTTTGTAATAACACATGACGTCATTGATGCTTTATAACGTGACGCCATCACTCTTTAACTTCAAAATTCCTTTCTGGCACGTCTAGTGTAAAATAATTATCCACCTCTTTGTCAACAAGTGACGCCGTCACCAAGTAATGCGTGACGCCGTCAGGTACTGTTTCCAGCATAATTTGAGACTTTGTCGTATTCTTCATTTTTATGCTCCAAAAATGTTCAAAATGCTTCTTTTTTCTCATAATTCCTCTCAAAAGTACCTAAAATGACAAAAGGAACGATTTAAGGCAATATTTGATCATATAATCACGATTTAAGGTTTAAATGACCCCTTAAAAGCGTAACACTTTTCGTCTCATCAAATACCCTTACACTTGGGATTTGCTTGTCCTCAAGAAAATGAGCTTTTATTCTAATCAAAATACAAGTTAGGGGTCATTTAACATTAATATAAAAGTAATTACAACAAATAATCGTTCTACCTTAATCAAAATAAGCACGAAAATCATACAAAAGCACCTCACAAATAGTGTTTGGATACTCTCATCTCTCGGGTGTTATAAACCTATATAACTAATGGAAATGTAAAAAAATCACCCACTACCTGTCATAGCAAATAGATTACCATAGGCATGGGAAATGATCAAAAACCTCCTCCACTAGGCGTAAGCACCTAAGATAAACTATCAAAGAGGGCTTTTCAAGGGTTATAATGATGGATGTAGGGATATGGAAAACACGGTTTGTTGGATAAAGGATATTTTATTGGTAGCAAGTTAATCATCTAAGTCAATTACATGTACAATGCGGCGTTACTAAGCCAAGACTCGACACAACTTAAGCTAATCAAAATCATAAACATAAACACAAATGAAAGAAACGGGATGGTAGTCCATATGTTTTTCTCTTTTCTTTTTCTTGATTTTTTCGATCTTTTATACAGTCTTGCCCTACCATCTAAAATAATACATCATAGGGGCCTCGGTTGTCCCCTTACACTTGAACTTTTACATACTTTACATGTAACTAATCTAATGACTCGAATTAAGATAATCAAAACACTTGGAGTACTTTAAAATGTTTTGCACATATGGGGTAATAATTGTTGTTCTTCCCCATTACTCCATTACACTAGTACTTTACCCATGAGTCCCAATCGTCCCAAAACAATATGTACAAGATATGACTCGACTTAGCAACCATGTAATCAATTTGACAATTAACTAAGGGTTCACACAAATAACAATAATGCTCTAAAGATGAGTGCATACAAGGAAGGCTAAGACGACTTGGGTGTACATTTGTGGTGGATTGTAAACAAATTCTATCTTTAAGTAAAATGCTTAAAGTTAGAAATGAAAAAAGATAAGCTCTGAGGGGTGTACTAGGGGTATCGTGTACTAAAAATGAGTACATCGCAAAGGTGTGGGAGAATTATTTGACTCTATTAGTCAAGTAGCTTGGCTTCATTGGTCAAGTAATTTTAAAACAGGTTTAAAACAAAGGTTATCCTAATGCCTCTTATTATATAGTAAATCTAACTACACGAATGTAGTCTCGCTTGTGGTCTCGGAATGAAGCACTAACGCAAGTTCTAGAATCTAAGTGTTGTCGGTACACTCATAAGCACTAAGGCTTTTCCTAACAAGTCTAGGGGCGAACCTCACCTGTATAAATTTAGTAGATCGCTGGCACGAGTCTTTGACGCTTCAACTAACGGATGGTCACTAGTGCACTTCTTGGATCGCTGGCGCGCTATTTGCATAACGGATGGTCACCAAGTCATAAACTAGATCGTTGGCATGTTAGTCAATTAATCTAATACCCGGATGGTCACTACCTTATTCATAAAATTTTTTGAGTGGTACGGTTTTTTTGCTAGTCATATAACTCCTATCCATGAGACGCTTATTAAGACTAAAGTTTCACTCCTATATGTTGCAAAAAAATTTAAATTTGGTGCTAAAATTGCCTTAACAAATATTTCTCTTAGTTTTATTACACATCTACTATTAAACAAACAAAAATCAAGTGTCATGGTATTCTCTAAGATATCTTCATTTACCGACCCTTACACTTAAGCTGAACATTGTCCCCAATGTTCAATTAAAAGATGTAAAAGTAAGGAAAATGAAAGAACGAAACAAATATTCCCCTGATTCGTTCGGTGTGGATAATGCGGTAACATGGTTAAATCCTCCTCTAAGAGAATGTAACAACTTCAAGATTAAAGCAACGCCAAAAACTTGAAACTTGATGCCCAAATACTTGACCATCCATGTATATCTTCTTGTCCAATATAACCTGTTAAACCTGAGAAAACAAACAAGAAAACCTAGCGTAACATCAGCGGTAAAATCTATATAACATAAAATCCTGAAAAGCAAATAAAGACATAATGCTTGTGGAATGAATGTTTGCATATTCCTGGAGTTTATAAGTTAAATATTTAAAACTTTATGATTCCGGCAGAAAAACAAAACTTGCAAAATTTTTCAGAAAAATTGTACCTGATGTCATTAGGCTTTAATTGCTGACGCCGTCAGAATTGATCTGATAGAAATTTTATGTTGAGTTTCCAGAAAATTTCTAGAAAAACCTACACCTTAATTCCTGGAATTTCTACAAAATATCATTATGACTTGATACAAGCATTTGACTCAAACAAGTACTAATATGTATGTCTATATCTCATTGTTATCGTTCATGTTTAATTCGTTCTTTAAAAACAAATTTGGATTTCCCTTACACTTATCTTTTGCAAAATACCTTTATATGTAATTAAGACGAAGTTAAAAACAAAAAAAGCATTTTCACAATTTTATTTGAAACATGAATTATAAACAATAGAAATAAGAACACACATACGGAAGCAAATAAAACAAATAAACAAACAAGCAAACAAATAAAAAGCTTGGGTTGCCTCCCAAGAAGCACTTTTCTTTATTAACGAGTCTTGTAGCTAGACTCAAAGTCATGCCCTACGTTTTCCTTTCCCACTTTTCAATCGATTCTATTAATCTTTGAACTATTTCCATGTCAACTTTATACTTGGGTCCGAGGGTTAAGCAATCTTTATAGTAAAGGCTCCTCCTTTCCCAAACAAAATTCATTCCCTTTTTCTTATCTTCTCCGTTAATGTCCTTAATAGCACTAATAATATCCTTTTCTAGTTAAGAAACATAATGGAATTCTCTCATCTTATTAGGCATCCTATATGTGATTTTATTGGTTTCACTAGAGAATTGGACCGTTCCCTCCAACCGATCGTATTTTAACTTGGACTCTTCAACAAATGGCTTACCTAATACAACATGGGATAAGCGACAACACCGGTACAAAAAGTTGTATTGGCCACGCCAGAAATGTGTGACGATATGCATATAGTCACACACGTTTGTTTCGTTGTGTGTCACCAAAGGTCCCGCCACCGTAGGTGGCATATGGTCACATTGTTGAGTTCGTGGCCTTTTCCATCGAAAAAGAGTGACCTAAACCCCGAATATGTGTGACAAATTAGGCACAAGTTTTATTGGATTAGTCATTATCAGTGACCGTAAACACTCTATAGTCACGCGAATGTTTTTTGAGAGTAACTATTTTTCAACCTTTGGCCACATAAATATATAATATATGTGTTTGAGATTATATATTCAAGTAAATGTGTATTTTGTGTGACTATTTCCCGTCCTGTGGCCACAAGAATATATAATAAATATGACGTTTGTGATGATTTAGTCACACAATAAGTGTTGTTTTTTTGGATTTAGTCGTATACAATTTAAAACAAAGTTGCCAAAAGTGTTAATAAGTGTGACCATATGCTATTTAAAGTGAATAAATGTGTATTCTGTGTGACTATTGATCATCTAATTGCCACATGAGTTTTATGTTTTTGTGGCCTTTTGTAATATTTAGTCGCACAAAGCATGTTTGTTTTGGGTATTTAGTTACATACAATTAAGTAAACAGTGGTAAAAAGTGTTAATAAGTGTGACCATGTGTTGTTTAAAGTGAAGAAATGTGTATTTTGTGTGACTATTGATCATCCAATGGCCACATGAATTTTATGTTTGTGTGGCCTTTTGTAATATTTAGTCACACAAAGCATGTTTGTTTTGGGTATTTAGTCACATACAATTAAGTAAACAGTGGCAAAAAGTGTTAATAAGTGTGACCATATGCTGTTTAAAGTGAAGAAATGTGTATTTTGTGTGACTATTGATCATCTAATGGCCACGTGAATTTTATGTTTGTGTGGCCTTTTATAATATTTAGTCACACAAAGCATGTTTGTTTTGGGTATTTAGTCACATACAATTAAGCAAACAATGGCCAAAAGCTTTAATAAGTGTGGCCATATGCTGTTTAAAATGAAGAAATATGCATTTTGTGTGACTATTGATCATCCATTGGCCACATGAAGTTTATGTCTGCGTGGCCTTTTTGTAATATTTAGTCATACAAAGCATGTTTGTTTTGGGTATTTAGTCATATATAATTACGCAAACAGTGGCCAAAAGTGGTAATAGGTGTGACCATATGCTGTTTAAAGTGAACAAATGTGTATTTTGTGTGACTATTGATCATCCAATGGCCACATGAATTTTATGTTTGTGTGGCCTTTTGTAATATTTAGTCACACAACGAATTTAGAAAACAGTGACCAAAAGTGTTAATAAGTGTGACTATATGCATCTTTTAGTGACATTTAAAAAATCAACATATATCAAAACAAATTCAAATATATATCAAAACAAATTCAAATACAATGAAATTGGAATGTATATAACTTAACCAAATATAAAATTGGACATCCTTTTATACACCAAGGAGTCATAGTCGGCTTACAATAGTTTCCTAAGTATCTATAATCTTTTCCATAAGCAACTAGCTAGCAACTTCGAGCGATCTTGATCTCTGAGCAGTACCAACTTTCACTAGCAGTAGTAACTTTTGTACTAGCAGTAGTAAATACTTGGCACACTTTCTTTGAAGTTCATGAGCAGCACTAAATCCATCTAAGCAATATTAACACAAACATGAGTAGCAGTAATTCAAACAGCATCATGAAGACTTTTAACTCAAAACAATGAACATAATAATAAAATTTGCAGTTAAACTTACAAGTTTTTCTCCCATTGATCTAATATCATCATCTGGATATAAAAGCCTTGAAAATGTAGGCTTCTGCATATCAACAATAACCATATCAGAATGAGAGCAGAACTAGAACATGTTAAAGCACACAACATAACAGAACTAGATGAGCATACCGGGATAGAGTTCTTTATTAGATGCTAGAAAACCTTCCTCTCTAAAAAGTATGTGGTTATATATATTGTTGACGGGTGCATCTATTTCTTGACATTTGACATAGAGACACTATTGCCTTGTCTTTTGTCAGGTGCATCTAGTTTGTTAGGCGCCACTAGTTCAACTATCTGTTGTTTTGGTGGTTTTGATTCGCTTGATTCGCCACTGATTCAACTATCTGCTTTGGTGGTTTTGAGTCGCTTGATGCGCCACTGGTTTAACTATCTGCACAAACATGATAGGAATAAAACGCATATCAATTACTTCTGCACAATCTGTTCAAAAAAAATTACTTCTACACAAACAAGGTCTATGGTATTTTGCTCTAATAAAGTGAAAGTAAAAGAGGGGAAAACGCATAAAAAAGATCAATTACCTGTGCTCTTACTTTTTCCAGATCTAATATATTTTCATCTGAAGTAGATTTTATATGGTATAAAACTTACTATATCTAATGTATATTTAAAGAGTTGTATATATTTGACATTAACTATTTAAAAACAAAATCACAAAGTTCGGAGTCTTTGGACGTATAAGTGTATCACCATTGGGCCAATCCAACCTGACTCCCACCCTACCAAAATTTCAAGTTTTGAACTATTACCTAACCTGCCTATTTTGCCACCTCTAACTATGAGCATATGAAACAAAATCGTAAAGTGCTGCAAAGAATGCATATGAATTAAGAATGGAAAAGATAAGTTGAAAAAATCAAATAGACCAACGTGACTACTTGATTAGAAACAGGAACCCAAGCATATGATCACCGATGTACCCAGGAACCCAAGCATATAAATTATACTGACTCGGGCGGACCTTCTTGATCTCAAAGTAACCTTTATTGTCATTTTGAGTCCAGAAATGATAGCCCTGATTATGTAAAATAAAGTATAGATTAAACTCTAGGAATGGTTTACAAAGGTACAAGTAACTTTATCCCAACCATCCAACTAAAAATGGAAAAGATAAGCTGAAAAAAATCAAATAAACCAACGTGACTACTTGATTAGAAACAACTATATTTTTTGATAGTAAGATCTTGGTCTTTTTCCGATTTTAGGCTTTCTTACAATCGATTTTGCATCTTTTATTTGTAATAGTGAGCTGAATACCGCCACCGCCGTATATTATCAGTCGCAACCATCACCGCCATTGTAATTGAGACCCCAAATCCAGGAATCAAAACATTTATGCTACATGAGAGAATTAAAAAGACATGGTAAGATTTTAGACATGAAATATCATAAGTTTACATTTAAAACCTTACCAAGTGACCCTGTAAATCTATCGTATTGTTCATACGCCTGTCCTATCAGCATCAATGTTTGGGGGTCTTCGGTTTGTGTGATGATGATGAAGACCATCACCGGTTTTGTCATCTTCATTATCAACCGAATACCCCAAATTACCAACACCCCAAAAAATATCTTGCTGCGATGATTTTGAAAATCTGATGGTGCACGCTTCGCCAGAAAAACCAAATAGACGACGGCCGCTTCCACTATCATCACCAGACTTGCGCACACTGTGTATGTGTGTATGTTTTGAGAGAGACTGGTGTTCTGGAAGATGCTATGTCGGTACTTATCACCAAGAAAAAAAAGTAAAATTTACCGAGCCGAACTGGACCGCTAAACATGTCATTGGATCGGGCCTTAGCGGTAGTGTTGGTGCGAGTGTGGTGGTGGTGCGAGCGGTGGCGTTGATGAGGAGAGTGTTGAGGAGATAGAAGAAGACCAGATCTAGTTTTGGTGGATATATATTTGGGATTGAGTATTGAAAAACATGGGCGGGTTCAATGAAAGTGGAGGGGTAATTTAAATTTGAGGAAAAAATTTAGACGGGTTAGCTTTGGAAAAGTTAAAAGGTAAATTTTATTTTAGGAAATTAAGTGCGGGGACATGTAAAATATTACATATAAATTTAACACGTGAAGTATCTTAATTTTTTGTTTTTATTAGAGGCGGAAATGAGCCGAGCCGCTCGTGAAAAGCTCAAGATCATATCAGTAAAATGATTTGAGCTTTTGTCGAGTAACTAGAGTTCGTTCGAGCTGATTCTTATCGAGCTTTGAGCTCAAGCTCAAGCGTATCAAATGAATTTAAATGTTTAATGAGTTGAGCTCAACCTTATAAAAGTTTGACTCGAGTTATTGTTTAGTTTTCGAGCTTGTAAGTGATATAGCATATGTTTTTTTATATATTTTGTATGTAAGCGTACTAAATGTAAATTTTTATAAATGTATCGAGATTTTCGAGCCAAAGGTGAACCGAAATCGATTATTAGGTTATATTTCAATTTTAATTTGTGTAAGAAAACACATCTTTACAAATAAACCGAGCTTTTCGAGTCAAGCTCAAGCCGAGCTCAAACTTTCTCGATCCCAGATAACATGATCGGGAGGTCCCTGCATACTTGCTTCTTAGTGTCTGTGACAAATGGTATACACCTACCAAGCCGGTGTAACCCATTCATGACCGCCTTTAATAACTTCAAATACAATTCATATAACATTCACACTATAACTATACACCTACTAAGCCGGTGCAACCCATGCATGACCGGTGATAATGGCTAATTCACATGGGTCATGGGTCATATGCATTAGGTTATCACTGGTTACATTCAATAATGGGTATTTGACATCATATGGGTCATATGCATTGGGTTATAGTTGCTTAGAGTGTCATGTTACGACACATCCATGACTGTTGATCAGAATGGGTCATGCGCATTAGGTTGTAGTGGCGTATAGTGTCATGTTATAGACCAATACATGATTGGTGATCGACAATGAGTAATTAAAATGGGTCATGGGTCATGTGCATTGGATTTTGTAAACTAAGACAAATACTATACAACATTTTATACGTTTTGTATTTTTTTTTTACGTTTTCATCCGTTTTTAACATTTTCCGTCCCTTTTTGACCGTTTTCAATCGATTTTGGTCGATTTCGATAGTTTTCGACCGACGTTGACAATTTTCGACAGATTTAGACTGTTTTAGACCGACTACGACCGATTGCGACCGTGTTCGACCGATTTCATCCATTTTGAACTTTTTCGACAATTTTCGCTCGTTTTCATATGTTCTAAGCTTTTCTAAACGTTTTCCTCTGTATTAAAACGTTATGAAACGTATATTATGTTTTCGTACGATTTTTTCATTTCCATACGTCATTCTCCTTTTTATTCGGGTTATTCGGGTCAACCCGAGTTACCAAAATACTAAATTGGGTCCCCTATCGAGTTGAAAATATTTGGCTAACTCGGGTTCGGGGTCGACCCAATTGACCCGAATAAGGATTAATGGCCGTCAATTCTTGATATTCTATTATACATACGGCTAATGATTTGCACACTTAAAAAAGTTATTTGCACACTCAAGGTACAAGCGGTTAAAGCATAGTGTTTAATATTGTACAAGTATTTAATGCACAAATGGAGTGTCCTAATCAATTTATAAAGTGTGCAAATCAATTCCCCACTATACATAAACCCTAATTTAACACACTCCAAAAAATCACAAAAAATCCCAAATCAAAATCAAATTAACTCATGTCGTCTTATCTATTTGATGATTACTGCAAATGTGAAAGGCCAGCAATGGTGGTAACATCTTGGACACCATCCAACCCTGCTCGACGTTTCATTTGCTTCCAAAATCGATGGGTAAGTCATCAGATACGTTTTGTTTATAGATTATTAAGTCTAATGTTTAATATACTACATTTTTTTGATTTTAGAAATCGGGTACGAAGAAATGTGAAAATTTTGATTCGTATGATCCAGAGGAGGAATGTGATTGGTACAAGATGCATTTGTTTGAGATGTATAGCAAACTGAATCCCAATCAAATGCGTGAGGTTCAAATTGAAGTTAATCGTCAAAGAAGGATTGAAGAATTGGAGGCAAAGTTGAAAAATGCCTTAAAGAAAGTCAGTGTTTGGAAGTCAACACTTTATGTTTTTGCAGTTGTGGTTTCTTTAGTACTTGCACTGAAGTAGTATAGTGTTTATGGCTAGATTGTGTGGTTTATAGTGGCTCATGTACCCCATCTTTTTGGTGAATGGTTAAGTGTTTTCTTGTAAATTTAACTGATCTTGATCTTTTGGCTACTCGATATCTTTTGGCAGTAATTACCCAAAATGGCACAATTTGACTATCCTGTTTGACCTTATGCAAATGAATGTACAGGCACAAAACTACCAAAAATTACCCAAAGTGACAATCATGCTTGGCTATTAGTTATCTTTTGATAGTAATTACCCGGAATTGCCCAAATTCACTTGGAGACTCTTTGACTTTTGCAAATGACAATCAAGTTTGACAATCTTTGTTTAACTTTTAACAAACATCATAATATAGTCAACAAAGCAACATAACATAATTAATCAACAAAAAGATAACTTGATCATATAGTAATTGATAACTTGATTAACAAAGAAACATAACATAAGTTTTCTTTGAACACAAAAACATTAAACTTCAAAGAAACATAACATAATTGATAAAAAAAAAAAAAAAAACATTCAAATTCAAAAGATACTTCTAAAGTCGATTCAATATCAAGTCGCAACAAACTAGTTACTATTTCTTTTTGAGTCACGGTCAAACATTTATTCCCTCAGGTCAAAACCCGATCCCAAAGCATTGTTGGAAATATTGAGTTTGGAAGTTTATTATTCATAAAGCATAAGATACAAGTAGTTGTTGCATCAACTCATTGTACTTGGTAAGTCAAGACTTGGTAAAAGGAAAGTGGAGACTTTTGCGTACCACACTCAATTCCTTATCTTTAGGAAAAGTTTTAAAATATCTTCAATTCACAGTATGATTTAGGCGCCTTTGGTCGATCCTTTTTTCCCGCCAAAAGTCTTGGGAACCGTTCATCTACATCTCTAGCCTATTTATACCTCTCTATTTTATACCAAAGAACACACACAAACACATATATCACTTTCATAGAAAACTTCAACAATGGCAGCAAATGGTAATTTTCAAAATGATGCAGAAGAGTACGAGTGGGTATTAAACAACAGTTTGCCATGGGACGCAGTGTTTAATCATTTCGGGTATGATCCCGTTTACGAATATGGGTCGTATAGGTAGGTAGATGTGTGGATGAGGAAAATAATTTTGAAATGGCTGCATAGACAAGGCTTTTACTAGGATGAGCATTGGGGACTGAATGATGTGGAGGTGGAGGAAGAAGATGAAGAGGATGCACAGCAAAATGTGGTGGAGCAGCGAAATGAAGAGGATCAACAGCAAAATGTGATGGAGCATCAAAATGTGGTGGTGCATCAAAACCAGGGGTCAACAAGATGGGTTTGCATTTGCATACCCGTTAAATCTGGAAAACAGGATTAGCGATCTTGAAATTAAGTTTCAATATCTCCTGGAAAGGAAAAGGATGCAACGCAGGGAGTGGAGCTCTGGTTTTAACAAGTTGGTGTAAAATGGAGTGAAACAGTTTTTAATGATGATGTTTTTGTGTTTTTAGTATCTTTAGTATTTAGGTAGGATAATTATATTTATGTTTGCAGCTTTTATGAATGGTTGTAGCTTTTTAAAAATATCAATGAAAATTTTGAGACCTTGTATGGTTGCTTGTGATGTCAAACTGTCAAAGGTGTATTTGGTTTCTTGGATAAAAACATTATTTTTTTATGTGACCTTATTTCATAAAGTTGGAGGTCTAAATAGTATGAATCTACCACAATTTGCGGAATCCATAACCTAAACACAAATCAATAACACAAATTCTCAAAACACAATATCATATTTAAGCTGCTACCAATATGTCAAATTGTTAAAATTCAGAAATGATGTGTTAATGTTGCTAGTTATAAATAGTATTGCTAAGTGTAATTGATGATGTGATTATTGTGATTCGGGTAATGAGTTAGGTTTCGTGTTTTTGGGACTAATATTTTCTAGGATAAGCAAAGAAAAATGCTGGAGTCCTGAAGCATAAGTTGTTTCGAGTGGAAACTGACTTAGTGTTGCTAAGCATAATTTAGTGTTGCTAAGCCTAAATTAGTCCGGCTAAAGGTTGTTATGCTATTTTTGAGAGTGCAGGGTACTGTTTTAGAAATATGAACGGTTAAGGGTTTGTACACTTCAATCATTCACAGTTTAACACAAATGTTTTTATTCGATCAAAATTCTACCAAACATAAACCCATTGCTTGATATTATCAATTAATTGCAATTCCCAGCAAAACCCTACATAAATTTTCAAATTTCACAATGTCGACTCTGTCTTTTACCAACCAGCATAACATGATTGCATTCTTGCAAAAGCCCACCAAGGAGAATGAAGAGTTCACTGAAGTTGTTGATTTTCTAATGCTACTCATATTACGTATGCATTAACAGTTAACCCTACTGTATATGTTTCCAACATCAAACAGTTTTGGGCTACTGCAAAGGTCAAAACTATTGATGAGGAAGTACAGATTCATGCCCGTGTGGATGGGCAGAAGATTAGAAATCGGGTACGAAGAAATGTGAAAATTTTGATTGGTATGATCCAGAGGAGGAATGTGATTGGTACAAGATGCATTTGTTTGAGATGTATAGCAAACTGAATCCCAATCAAATGCGTGAGGTTCAAATTGAAGTTAATCGTCAAAGAAGGATTGAAGAATTGGAGGCAAAGTTGAAAAATGCCTTAAAGAAAGTCAGTGTTTGAAAGTCAACACTTTATGTTTTTGCAGTTGTGGTTTCTTTAGTACTTGCACTGAAGTAGTATAGTGTTTATGGCTAGATTGTGTGGTTTATAGTGGCTCATGTACCCCATCTTTTTGGTGAATGGTTAAGTGTTTTCTTGTAAATTTAACTGATCTTGATCTTTTGGCTACTCGATATCTTTTGCCAGTAATTACCCAAAATGGCACAATTTGACTATCCTGTTTGACCTTATGCAAATGAATGTACAGGCACAAAACTACCAAAAATTACCCAAAGTGACAATCATGCTTGGCTATTAGTTATCTTTTGATAGTAATTACCCGGAATTGCCCAAATTCACTTGGAGACTCTTTGACTTTTGCAAATGACAATCAAGTTTGACAATCTTTGTTTAACTTTTAACAAACATCATAATATAGTCAACAAAGCAACATAACATAATTAATCAACAAAAAGATAACTTGATCATATAGTAATTGATAACTTGATTAACAAAGAAACATAACATAAGTTTTCTTTGAACACAAAAACATTAAACTTCAAAGAAACATAACATAATTGATAAAAAAAAAACATTCAAATTCAAAAGATACTTCTAAAGTCGATTCAATATCAAGTCGCAACAAACTAGTTACTATTTCTTTTTGAGTCACGGTCAAACATTTATTCCCTCAGGTCAAAACCCGATCCCAAAGCATTGTTGGAAATATTGAGTTTGGAAGTTTATTATTCATAAAGCATAAGATACAAGTAGTTGTTGCATCAACTCATTGTACTTGGTAAGTCAAGACTTGGTAAAAGGAAAGTGGAGACTTTTGCGTACCACACTCAATTCCTTATCTTTAGGAAAAGTTTTAAAATATCTTCAATTCACAGTATGATTTAGGCGCCTTTGGTCGATCCTTTTTTCCCGCCAAAAGTCTTGGGAACCGTTCATCTACATCTCTAGTCTATTTATACCTCTCTATTTTATACCAAAGAACACACACAAACACATATATCACTTTCAAAGAAAACTTCAACAATGGCAGCAAATGGTAATTTTCAAAATGATGCAGAAGAGTACGAGTGGGTATTAAACAACAGTTTGCCATGGGACGCAGTGTTTAATCATTTCGGGTATGATCCCGTTTACGAATATGGGTCGTATAGGTAGGTAGATGTGTGGATGAGGACAATAATTTTGAAATGGCTGCATAGACAAGGCTTTTACTAGGATGAGCATTGGGGACTGAATGATGTGGAGGTGGAGGAAGAAGATGAAGAGGATGCACAGCAAAATGTGGTGGAGCAGCGAAATGAAGAGGATCAACAGCAAAATGTGATGGAGCATCAAAATGTGGTGGTGCATCAAAACCAGGGGGTCAACAAGATGGGTTTGCATTTGCAGACCCGTTAAATCTGGAAAACATGATTAGCGATCTTGAAATTAAGTTTCAATATCTCCTGGAAAGGAAAAGGATGCAACGCAGGGAGTGGAGCTCTGGTTTTAACAAGTTGGTGTAAAATGGAGTGAAACAGTTTTTAATGATGATGTTTTTGTGTTTTTAGTATCTTTAGTATTTAGGTAGGATAATTATATTTATGTTTGCAGCTTTTATGAATGGTTGTAGCTTTTTAAAAATATCAATGAAAATTTTGAGACCTTGTATGGTTGCTTGTGATGTCAAACTGTCAAAGGTGTATTTGGTTTCTTGGATAAAAACATTATTTTTTTATGTGACCTTATTTCATAAAGTTGGAGGTCTAAATAGTATGAATCTACCACAATTTGCGGAATCCATAACCTAAACACAAATCAATAACACAAATTCTCAAAACACAATATCATATTTAAGCTGCTACCAATATGTCAAATTGTTAAAATCCAGAAATGATGTGTTAATGTTGCTAGTTATAAATAGTATTGCTAAGTGTAATTGATGATGTGATTATTGTGATTCGGGTAATGAGTTAGGTTTCGTGTTTTTGGGACTAATATTTTCTAGGATAAGCTAAGAAAAGTGCTGGAGTCCTGAAGCATAAGTTGTTTCGAGTGGAAACTGACTTAGTGTTGCTAAGCATAATTTAGTGTTGCTAAGCCTAAATTAGTCCGGCTAAAGGTTGTTATGCTATTTTTGAGAGTGCAGGGTACTGTTTTAGAAATATGAACGGTTAAGGGTTTGTACACTTCAATCATTCACAGTTTAACACAAATGTTTTTATTCGATCAAAATTCTACCAAACATAAACCCATTGCTTGATATTATCAATTAATTGCAATTCCCAGCAAAACCCTACATAAATTTTCAAATTTCACAATGTCGACTCTGTCTTTTACCAACCAGCATAACATGATTGCATTCTTGCAAAAGCCCACCAAGGAGAATGAAGAGTTCACTGAAGTTGTTGATTTTCTAATGCTACTCATATTACGTATGCATTAACAGTTAACCCTACTGTATATGTTTCCAACATCAAACAGTTTTGGGCTACTGCAAAGGTCAAAACTATTGATGAGGAAGTACAGATTCATGCCCGTGTGGATGGGCAGAAGATTAGAAATCGGGTACGAAGAAATGTGAAAATTTTGATTGGTATGATCCAGAGGAGGAATGTGATTGGTACAAGATGCATTTGTTTGAGATGTATAGCAAACTGAATCCCAATCAAATGCGTGAGGTTCAAATTGAAGTTAATCGTCAAAGAAGGATTGAAGAATTGGAGGCAAAGTTGAAAAATGCCTTAAAGAAAGTCAGTGTTTGAAAGTCAACACTTTATGTTTTTGCAGTTGTGGTTTCTTTAGCACTTGCACTGAAGTAGTATAGTGTTTATGGCTAGATTGTGTGGTTTATAGTGGCTCATGTACCCCATCTTTTTGGTGAATGGTTAAGTGTTTTCTTGTAAATTTAACTGATCTTGATCTTTTGGCTACTCGATATCTTTTGGCAGTAATTACTCAAAATGGCACAATTTGACTATCCTGTTTGACCTTATGCAAATGAATGTACATGCACAAAACTACCAAAAATTACCCAAAGTGACAATCATGCTTGGCTATTAGTTATCTTTTGATAGTAATTACCCGGAATTGCCCAAATTCACTTGGAGACTCTTTGACTTTTGCAAATGACAATCAAGTTTGACAATCTTTGTTTAACTTTTAACAAACATCGTAATATAGTCAACAAAGCAACATAACATAATTAATCAACAAAAAGATAACTTGATCATATAGTAATTGATAACTTGATTAACAAAGAAACATAACATAAGTTTTCTTTGAACACAAAAACATTAAACTTCAAAGAAACATAACATAATTGATAAAAAAAAAAAAAAACATTCAAATTCAAAAGATACTTCTAAAGTCGATTCAATATCAAGTCGCAACAAACTAGTTACTATTTCTTTTTGAGTCACGGTCAAACATTTATTCCCTCGGGTCAAAACCCGATCCCAAATCATTGTTGGAAATATTGAGTTTGGAAGTTTATTATTCATAAAGCATAAGATACAAGTAGTTGTTGCATCAACTCATTGTACTTGGTAAGTCAAGACTTGGTAAAAGGAAAGTGGAGACTTTTGCGTACCACACTCAATTCCATATCTTTAGGAAAAGTTTTAAAATATCTTCAATTCACAGTATGATTTAGGCGCCTTTGGTCGATCCTTTTTACCGCCAAAAGTCTTGGGAACCGTTCATCTACCTCTCCAGCCTATTTATACCTCTCTATTTTATACCAAAGAACACACACAAACACATATATCACTTTCAAAGAAAATTTCAACAATGGCAGCAAATGGTAACTTTCAAAATGATGCAGAAGAGTACGAGTGGGTATTAAACAACAGTTTGCCATGGGACGCAGTGTTTAATCATTTCGGGTATGATCCCGTTTACGAATATGGGTCGTATAGGTAGGTAGATGCGTAGATGAGGACAATAATTTTGAAATGGCTGCATAGACAAGGCTTTTACTAGGATGAGCGTTGGGGACTGAATGATGTGGAGGTGGAGGAAGAAGATGAAGAGGATGCACAGCAAAATGTGGTGGAGCAGCGAAATGAATAGGATCAACAGCAAAATGAGATGGAGCATCAAAATGTGGTGGTGCATCAAAACCAGGGGGTCAACAAGATGGGTTTGCATTTGCAGACCCGTTAAATCTGGAAAACAGGATTAGCAATCTTGAAATTAAGTTTCAATATCTCCTGGAAAGGAAAAGGATGCAACGCAGGGAGTAGAGCTCTGGTTTTAACAAGTTGGTGTAAAATGGAGTGAAGCAGTTTTTAATGATGATGTTTTTGTGTTTTTAGTATCTTTAGTATTTAGGTAGGATAATTATATTTATGTTTGCAACTTTTATGAATGGTTGTAGCTTTTTAAAAATATCAATGAAAATTTTGAGACCTTGTATGGTTGCTTGTGATGTCAAACTGTCAAAGGTGTATTTGGTTTCTTGGATAAAAGCATTATTTTTTTATGTGACCTTATTTCATAAAGTTAGAGGTCTAAATAGTATGAATCTACCACAATTTGCGGAATCCATAACCTAAACACAAATTCCCAAAACACAATATCATATTTAAGCTGCTACCAATATGTCAAATTGTTAAAATCCAGAAATGATGTGTTAATGTTGCTAGTTATGAATAGTATTGCTAAGTGTAATTGATGATGTGATTATTGTGATTCGGGTAATGAGTTAGGTTTCGTGTTTTTGGGACTAATATTTTCTAGGATAAGCTAAGAAAAGTGCTGGAGTCCTGAAGCATAAGTTGTTTCACGTGGAAACTGACTTAGTGTTGCTAGGCTTAATTTAGTGTTGCTAAGCCTAAATTAGTCCGGCTAAAGGTTGTTATGCTATTTTTGAGAGTGCAGGGTACTGTTTTAGAAATATGAACGGTTAAGGGTTTGTACACTTCAATCATTCACAGTTTAATACAAATGTTTTTATTCGATCAAAATTCTACCAAACATAAACCCATTGCTTGATATTATCAATTAATTGCAATTCCCAGCAAAACCCTACATAAATTTTCAAATTTCACAATGTCGACTCTGTCTTTTACCAACCAGCATAACATGATTGCATTCTTGCAAAAGCCCACCAAGGAGAATGAAGAGTTCACTGAAGTTGTTGATTTTCTAATGCTACTCATATTACGTATGCATTAACAGTTAACCCTACTGTATATGTTTCCAACATCAAACAGTTTTGGGCTACTGCAAAGGTCAAAACTATTGATGAGGAAGTACAGGTTCATGCCCGTGTGGATGGGCAGAAGATTAGAAATCGGGTACGAAGAAATGTGAAAATTTTGATTCGTATGATCCAGAGGAGGAATGTGATTGGTACAAGATGCATTTGTTTGAGATGTATAGCAAACTGAATCCCAATCAAATGCGTGAGGTTCAAATTGAAGTTAATCGTCAAAGAAGGATTGAAGAATTGGAGGCAAAGTTGAAAAATGCCTTAAAGAAAGTCAGTGTTTGAAAGTCAACACTTTATGTTTTTGCAGTTGTGGTTTCTTTAGTACTTGCACTGAAGTAGTATAGTGTTTATGGCTAGATTGTGTGGTTTATAGTGGCTCATGTACCCCATCTTTTTGGTGAATGGTTAAGTGTTTTCTTGTAAATTTAACTGATCTTGATCTTTTGGCTACTCGATATCTTTTGGCAGTAATTACCCAAAATGGCGCAATTTGACTATCCTGTTTGACCTTATGCAAATGAATGTACAAGCACAAAACTACCAAAAATTACCCAAAGTGACAATCATGCTTGGCTATTAGTTATCTTTTGATAGTAATTACCCGGAATTGCCCGAATTCACTTGGAGACTCTTTGACTTTTGCAAATGACAATCAAGTTTGACAATCTTTGTTTAACTTTTAACAAACATCATAATATAGTCAACAAAGCAACATAACATAATTAATCAACAAAAAGATAACTTGATCATATAGTAATTGATAACTTGATTAACAAAGAAACATAACATAAGTTTTCTTTGAACACAAAAACATTAAACTTCAAAGAAACATAACATAATTGATAAAAAAAAAACATTCAAATTCAAAAGATACTTCTAAAGTCGATTCAATATCAAGTCGCAACAAACTAGTTACTATTTCTTTTTGAGTCACGGTCAAACATTTATTCCCTCGGGTCAAAACCCGATCCCAAATCATTGTTGGAAATATTGAGTTTGGAAGTTTATTATTCATAAAGCATAAGATACAAGTAGTTGTTGCATCAACTCATTGTACTTGGTAAGTCAAGACTTGGTAAAAGGAAAGTGGAGACTTTTGCGTACCACACTCAATTCCATATCTTTAGGAAAAGTTTTAAAATATCTTCAATTCACAGTATGATTTAGGCGCCTTTGGTCGATCCTTTTTCCCGCCAAAAGTCTTGGGAACCGTTCATCTACCTCTCCAGCCTATTTATACCTCTCTATTTTATACCAAAGAACACACACAAACACATATATCACTTTCAAAGAAAACTTCAACAATGGCAGCAAATGGTAACTTTCAAAATGATGCAGAAGAGTACGAGTGGGTATTAAACAACAGTTTGCCATGGGACGCAGTGTTTAATCATTTCGGGTATGATCCCGTTTACGAATATGGGTCGTATAGGTAGGTAGATGCGTGGATGAGGACAATAATTTTGAAATGGCTGCATAGACAAGGCTTTTACTAGGATGAGCGTTGGGGACTGAATGATGTGGAGGTGGAGGAAGAAGATGAAGAGGATGCACAGCAAAATGTGGTGGAGCAGCGAAATGAAGAGGATCAACAGCAAAATGTGATGGAGCATCAAAATGTGGTGGTGCATCAAAACCAGGGGGTCAACAAGATGGGTTTGCATTTGCAGACCCGTTAAATCTGGAAAACTGGATTAGCAATCTTGAAATTAAGTTTCAATATCTCCTGGAAAGGAAAAGGATGCAACGCAGGGAATAGAGCTCTGGTTTTAACAAGTTGGTGTAAAATGGAGTGAAGCAGTTTTTAATGATGATGTTTTTGTGTTTTTAGTATCTTTAGTATTTAGGTAGGATAATTATATTTATGTTTGCAACTTTTATGAATGGTTGTAGCTTTTTAAAAATATCAATGAAAATTTTGAGACCTTGTATGGTTGCTTGTGATGTCAAACTGTCAAAGGTGTATTTGGTTTCTTGGATAAAAGCATTATTTTTTTATGTGACCTTATTTCATAAAGTTACAGGTCTAAATAGTATGAATCTACCACAATTTGCGGAATCCATAACCTAAACACAAATTCCCAAAACACAATATCATATTTAAGCTGCTATCAATATGTCAAATTGTTAAAATCCAGAAATGATGTGTTAATGTTGCTAGTTATGAATAGTATTGCTAAGTGTAATTGATGATGTGATTATTGTGATTCGGGTAATGAGTTAGGTTTCGTGTTTTTGGGACTAATATTTTCTAGGATAAGCTAAGAAAAGTGCTGGAGTCCTGAAGCATAAGTTGTTTCGCGTGGAAACTGACTTAGTGTTGCTAGGCTTAATTTAGTGTTGCTAAGCCTAAATTAGTCCGGCTAAAGGTTGTTATGCTATTTTTGAGAGTGCAGGGTACTGTTTTAGAAATATGAACGGTTAAGGGTTTGTACACTTCAATCATTCACAGTTTAACATAAATGCTTTTATTCGATCAAAATTCTACCAAACATAAACCCATTGCTTGATGTTATCAATTAATTTCAATTCCCAACAAAACCCTACATAAATTTTCAAATTTCACAATGTCGACTCTGTCTTTTACCAACCAGCATAACATGATTGCATTCTTGCAAAAGCCCACCAAGGAGAATGAAGAGTTCACTGAAGTTGTTGATTTTCTAATGCTACTCATATTAGGTATGCATTAACAGTTAACCCTATTGTATATGTTTCCAACATCAAACTGTTTTGGGCTACTGCAAAGGTCAAAACTATTGATGAGGAATTACAGATTCATGCCCGTGTGGATGGGCAGAAGATTATTGTTACAGAGGCATCTGTTAGAGAAGTTCTTCATCTAGGAGATGTTAATGGAATTGAGAATCTTCCAAACTCCACAATTTTTGAAAACCTTCAAGAGATGGGGTATGCAAGAAAAAATGATTCTTTGAAATTTAATAAAGGTGGCTTTCCCCCACTGTGGAAATTCTTAATTCACACTTTGTTACAGTGTCTTAGTCAAAAGTCTACTGGTTGGAATGAGTTTACTAGTGACATTGCTTCTGCCCTTATATGCTTGGCTAAAAATGAAGAAAATTCATTTTTCAAAATTAATTTTTGATCATGTGGTTAAAGTCTTGGATAATTCTTCAAACCAACATTACTGATATCCAAGATTTTTGCAACTTCTTATGGATAAACATTTTACAAATAAAAAAGTTCACGACAAGGTTTATCCTGTTCACTCTCATATTAAAAAGGTCTTTTCTAACATGAAGAGAAAGGGTAAGGACTTTCCTGTCATAGTTAAACCATTGTTTCAAGCAATGTTGGAACCAGGTCAACATAAGAAGGGTGAAGGTTCAGGAACTTATAATGAATCAAGTTCCAATGGAACTGATTCAGGTGAAGGAAACCGCAGGTGCCAAGAAACCAAGGGGGACAATGCAAGTGATGAGGATAGAAGTGGTGAGGATAGTATGGAACTTGTTAAAGAATTGATGGTTAAATGTACCAAACTTAAAGAACAAGTTCTTGGCCTACAACAAATCACAGATACTCAGGGGGATGTAATTAAATGTTTGAAGCTGAGGGTTAAGCAATTAGGAGGTCAGAAGGGGTCAAGAACCAGGTCATTCAAAAGACTGAAAAAAGTGGGCACAACACAAAGGATTAGTTCATCTGAAATCATAAGTTTGGGGGAGGATGATTGATGTGTGCTTTTTCACACATCCTTTTGGACCTTAAATCAGACCAAAAACACCAAATACTAACCAAATATGCCAAGAGAATGTGTGTTTTTGTATTTGTGTGTGTACAGGTACGGATATGTGAAAAATGAACAAAAACG
The DNA here is from genome assembly GCA_030686995.1 of Artemisia argyi. Lineage (NCBI taxonomy): Eukaryota > Viridiplantae > Streptophyta > Magnoliopsida > Asterales > Asteraceae > Artemisia > Artemisia argyi. The sequence continues at coordinate 31,864,597 of CM060678.1, forward strand.
ATGCAAAACCGACAAAAATGAGCACGAGATTGGAAAAAGGTCAAAAGCCAGAGCCGGGGAAGCAAAATGATCAAAGAAAGCTCATATTATCATTAGAAGTCCTCAGAGATTCAGAATGTTGCATAATTGGTCCCTGGACAAAGTTATGAAGAATTGGCAACTTCAATCCCTGTAGTTTCAGAAATGACAAAAGTGGTCCTTTGAAGAATTTTTAGAAGAAAAGTCAAAGGTGGTCTCTCAATAATCAGAGAAAGACAATAAAAACCTTGGAAGAAACTATTGGAAATTTACAGCATCGGTCCCTATGAGTTTCATAAATACAACATTGGTCCTTATAAATATTACTACTCCTAAACTTTTAAATGAACAACTGGATCCAATCCAAACTAACCCAAATACCACCCAAAGCCCAACACACCAAAGCCCACCTCCCTTTATTTGTACCCGACCCAATCCTTTACCCAGTCAACCCTACACCCACACCCGGTCAACCCATAAAAATAATAAAAACACATCCCAAACCAATTCCCGCCCCAAACTTTACCCCCAATCTATTTTACCCAGAAAATATTCACTGTTCCTAGAACCCTAGGTTTCACCGTACACAAATTAACCTCAATTACCAATGATTACCTTATGATTGGAGGTTCTAGAAGAACTCTGACGTATGACAGAGAATGACAGAAGGGTCAGGGATACGTGGACCAATCAGAGAGGACACGAAGGATTCATACATGACTCTCACATGATCCAATGGTTCAAATTGATGTGTCTAATTGAAGCTGGAATGAACGGGTGTGATCAAGAGAAAAGAAACACAGTCTAGAAGTATCCTCAAACCCTAGCAGGCTCTCTCCTCAACTATAAATACCCCCCTCTTCATGTATTGGTGTGTAGTTTTTTATAAGTAGTAGTTTTTTGAGTATTTTTAGTGTTTGTTTTATTGTAATTTCCTTTCCAGCCTTGTACTCCATTTTCAATTTTAATATAATTTAGTTTATTTTTACAGCTTATTGTCTTTAAATTTCAATTTTAGTTTTGTTCATTATTATTGTCTCTTTAGTTTAATCAGTGTTTACTAGTTTGTTTAAATATTCCAATTACATCTCTGTTTTACCTTAATTAAAAATAATAATAATAAAAAAAAATTGTTTAAATTTCTTGTTTGAGTTTAAAATTAGTTTTATTCTGTTTCTATAAATTCATATCAACTAATTAATAGTTGTTGTGAACTTATTGTGTTATTTAAATCTAAAAAAACACATTGGTCAAAGAAGGTCAACTAAAAGCTTATTAGATAAGCTCAGCTTATTCAAGGAGTTAGGCAGCCAAATAGGAGCATTTGGCCTGTCAAAAGACAGGCTGTGTGGGAGACCACCTCTGTTTGGCTGAGGTGGAATTATAAGTTCTCAAGTATTTTGATTCCTCTAAATTTAGTATAATAATTGTTAGTTATTGTTTCATTATTTTAGTTTGAAATTACTCAGTGTTAATTCATGTTATTTGAGCTTGTTTAATTCATATAAGTACTTGTTATTAGATTTCATAGTTACTGTTTCATACCTCAGCATCTGTCATATCTGTGGATCTATATACCTATGTTGTTGCATCTGAAATCTGTGTTTCTGTGATATTGATTAGTATTGAGTTAAGATCTGATCTATATTTGCACATAAGTTGTGGATTGTACTGATTTGGATTTGATTTGAGTGAAACTAACTTAGACAGGTCACTAATAGGGTGTTTAGATAAGTGTGGTTAGCTGATTTTATTGTTGTTTCTAAGGTTTCTATTGGTTTAGAAATTTCACTGAGGTTGCAACTTAGTCTAATCTAGTACAACTAAGTAGGATATTTCAATATAAAGTCAAAGTAGTTTTTTTATTTGCATAGCAGTTAGGGAATTAGTTACATATTCTATATAGTAGCTGCATTACTTATAGGTTTGGTTTAATTCACTCTTAAAGTAGATAAATTACACATTTTCAGTAAGATTTTAGCATTCAAATTTCAACTTAGTCAAAGTTTTAGGTAAAATCAAAAAGTCAAAACTAAAGTTAACACAGTTTTTGGACACAACTTTGTGAGAGATTGTAGGAGTGGATAATAATTGGAAATAGTTTTAGCTTATTGAATTATTGAGTTTGACAGCTTGTGAATCATATTCAGTAATAAAATTCTAATTTGGAGTTCATTTGCTTATTGGAAGTAAGAGCTTAATTTGACTGGTTGAACCTATCAATTGCCCTGCACATCAGTTGTTGGAACAATTTCTAGGTGATTGTTAGAGTAGTGAATTGGTTCTAAGATTAGTTTTCTTGGTTATTTTGGCACCTCAGTTGGTCAGAGCAACATTTGCCCCCATAAGCTTGCATCCCTAAGCTTATCTACACTGCTTATTGGCTTATCTAAGATAGTGTTTGGATTTGAGGTCTGTCATAAGAATCAGGGCTGCAATTGCTCATTTTTGATCATAAGTTGAGACTTGTTGGTTCTCTGAGCTCATTTACACCTATAGTTGCTATTTCCATTGAGTTTTTATCAATTGCTTAACTATTTGCTGAAGTGCTTATTTCTTTATTGCTTATTTCATAACTGCTCACCTTATTCTGCGTTTCTGAGTATCATTTGGTCTAATCTATGTTCCATTAAGCATTTTTGAGTCAAAAAGTCAATTAGTCAAGGTCTGGTCAACTTTTAGTCAACTGTGCTTATAAATAAGCACTCCAATTAAGCAATTTCAAAGCAAAAAGCCGTTTCAGTGCTTATTATTCAACTTTTAAATTTTTCTTAGGTTTATTATAATATTTTAGAATTTTCCTGAATTTTACATATTTTTCTGAGTTCATTTGCTATTTTTCTTAATTAATTTTTATTTTTAATCAATTTTTATTACTTTTTAATTACTAAAAAACCAAAAAAATCAGAAAAGCCAAGAAAAATCCAAAAATATTTTAGAAATTTATTTTCATTTATTTTAGAATTTTAGAAATTTAATTTGCATTTTTCCCATTTATTTTGAATTTTTAATTAGATTTAATAGTTTTTAATTTCCAAAAATTACACAAATAAAAATAGTTTTAGTTTTAAAATTACTTTTTAGTTATTTTATAATTTTCAAAATTCATTTTTCATTTTTCTCACCTTATTTGCATTTTCTTTTAATTTTTAATTAGTATAATTAGTTTTTAATTCATAAAAAATAAATAAAAAGTCAAAAAAAAAAATCTTTTTCTTAAAATTTTCTTTTATTATTTTTAACTTTTAAAAATTATTTCCAAGTCTGTAGGAGTAGTGTAGCTTAAAAGTCGAGTTTTATTTCGTACGTTAACATTTATTTCACGTTTTAGCGTACGATTTCGATTTTACGTTACGTTTCTAGTTGCCTTATTTGAAATACGTGATTAAGTGATTATTTGTGCTTCCTTTGTGATTTCATTAGTATAATCTCATTAAAATCACTTTTTACCACTTTCACGACACGTTTCACGAATTGGTAATTCGAAATTCCATTCATCCTTCACACGGACTACGACCTCGGGTTATCCGTATTTCTTTGCGGATCTCTTGAGTAATACTATACTATATATAACTTGATTTTCACACGAATCAATGATCCCAAACAGGGGAGGAATGAAACCAAGGATTCAGGGGAAGCTATGGAAAATGTTGATAGTGCTGCTGCTGGTGATGACATTGGTGTGGATATGGATGTGGATTCTGGTAAGAATGATGATGAGTATGTGGTTGCTGATAATCAAGGTAATGAGGTTGTTATGAAAGCAGCAATCAAAGGCATGGGCGATTCTACTGCGGGTGCAAGTGCAGAATTGGCCAAGGAGGATACTACTGCCGAGGTAAATGTTCCTGTTGCTAGTGATGATGATGACTCTTTGGCCGAAGCAATGATTATATTGAAGACACAATTTAAACAAGCAGTGCCACAATCACCACTACCAACACAACAATCACAACCACCACTACAACAACCAAGAGTACCTGTCAAAGGTGTGGTGATTAGAGAAGCAACTCAACCAATCAAGAAGAGTGTACAAGAGCCAAGTTATAAGGGCAAATGCAAAGGTATTATGGTTTAAGAGCCTAAGCATGATCCTTTAAAGGATATTCCTTTTGAGTACTGGCCCAAACACAAGCAACTTGAAGTAGATGAAGCTGTTGCAAGAAAATTGGCTGCTGAGTTTGCAGAGGACAGTCAGATGGTACTTGAACAAAGAAGGAAACACGCTGAAGATGATGCCAAAACAAAAGAACACTTGGATTCTTGGGATGAAGAAAGGATTAAAGGTGATGCTGATATTGCACTAATGAAACATATAAAAAAAGAAGTGAAAGAGTACACTCAAGAACAAAAAGATGAATGGAAGAGGAATTATGAAGCTGAAAGGAAGAAATTTTATCTCAATCAAAGAAAGAAGAGAAAAGTGCTCAGTCGTCCAACAGTTAAGCAAAAGAGGAAGTATTATGAGCACTATCTAAACAATATGAAGGGTTGGAAGCTTGTTCAATTAAAGCGATACTCAGATGATGAGATCTTCAAAATGTATGAAAGAGCCAAAAACTCAATGTAACTAATATATATCAATGTTAATGATAACTGACTTCACATTTTGCTATAAATAATAGTCATATGAATATTTTACAATGTGACTATTTTGAATGTGTTGGTCACATATAATACCCTTATAATGTGGCCATAAACATCATTTAGATACACATTTCTGATATGGTGTGACTATTGTAAAGCCTATAGTTACAATGTGACTATTTTTTTTTTTTTTTTTTTTTTTTTTTTGTAACGCCTATAGTCACATGATTGTGCTTCAATTAAGTGTGACTATACACATTAGGATTTGGCAAGCAAACACACACTAAACTTTAGACACACATATTAACTTACGTGACCATATGTATCAAATTTTCGTTACACTTAATCATGTTTCTATGGTTTAGTGTGACCATATATGACATTTGGTCACACTCTTCAAGTGTGTGACATTTATATTTGTCACTATTAAATGCATATCGTGACTAACGCTTCAAACTTACTTTTCAGTTGTCACACATTTCAAACGCTATGTAACTAAATATTCAGCAAAGAATAGCAGTCACGTTTAAATAATGTGTGATAAACTAGACTATATAATTTAGCCACATACATAATTACTTCATGTGACCATATATCTATTTTGGTCACACTGTTCAATTGTGTGACATATATTTGTCACATACGTGTGTGTGTGTGTGTGTCTGTGTGTGTGTGTATATATATATATATATAGTGTGACTAATGTCTCAAACTCATTTGTATCTGTCACACATCCCAAATTATAAGTGACTAAATAATCCCATTTTTTCCAGTTACCTCTAGTTACATAAATATTCAAATGTGTGACAATAAAATTCCGAAATGGTCACACAAGTCGGATCAAGTGTGGCTGTTTATTTTATTCTGGCACATTTAGTCATGTAAATATGTTACAATGTGACAGTTCGAAAAAAGCTATGTGTGACGAATACCAGTTTTTGTACTAGTGCAATCTATAACACTAGCCAAGTCTTCAACAACCATAAAATCAATGATATAAGTAAAGTTCCCAACAAAGACATGTAAACCTTTAACTCTCCCAACAAAATTACAAACTCCACCAGGGTATTTGAGATCCATCCTAGGTTCGAGTCTTGTTTGCACTATATCATTATAAACACTTGAAGACATATTATTGATTGGAGATTCGAAATCGATGTAGGTTGATCAATGTATTTATACCCAATCATACATGGTATCTTCACATTCATAGGGCTACCTCTCTTTAACTTAGGGTCAATCTTAATAAAAGGGGCCCGAGGATTATCAACAAGGTTGCTATAGTAAGTGATTTCCTCCTTAGTGTGATATAGATTGAAATAATCATCAAGTTTTGGGTCTATCTCCCCATCCTCAAGTCCTTCTACATTATCAACAACCGGAAAATCATTAGGTCCTAAATCCTCATTTGAATACAAGGCGATTGCTAACTCATTAAGTGTACTCTCAAGCTCAATATCAATTAACCTATTAAGCTTCCTAAACTCTTTAATCTCGCTTTCAAGCTGATCACGCAACACAATCATTTCCTATGATGAAAGGGGCGGATTCGCGTTGTCCATAATGGCAAACGGAATAGTGAATGAACTTAATTTACTAACTAATGAACAAAGAAAAAGATAGACTAAAGAAGACCTATAAAAATAAAAATGAAAAATCTCACTAGAAAGGAATCTAATGAGTAGACCTAATAAAAATAAAATTCAACCTAAACAATAACTATTCCCCGGCAACGGCGCCAAAAACTTTGATGCGATTTGGATTGTCACACAAAAGTTTTACTTCTCAAGGGATCTTAAGAAGCTTACAATCCCCACCAGGCAAGTGTACCTAACCAATGTAGTATAGTGTAGTGGTAAGAACCAGGGAATTGATCATTCTCCACAGAGAATAGTGTTTGTTAGGATTGAAAATGATCTAAACTAGGTCTAGAGGTGAGGGATGATTCTTTTTGTATTTTGATATTTAATGGAAAGCAAGTAAAATCTCGGTTTTTGAAGGAGTGGGCGGAATTAGTTGCTAGCCAACTAACCCAGTAAACTACAAATGCAATAAAAATAAAATGATAAGAAAATAAATGTGTGTAAAACTAATTTGGAGAAAAACGTGTTTACTTAGGTTTCGCTACTCCCTAGCTATCTTTCATTTATTGATAGATTTGATACAATTGCGTGGATGATGGGTTGTATTCCTTAATTCTATTCGTAAGGGCGTGTACATTCTTCCCCAACTCTATAAGATCCTATCTCTTCCTATGACGACACGTTTAGTATCCTATCATGGCCTCATTAATATTCTCTTATGCATTAAACACAACCAATTAATCATAGTACACATCCGATTCATGTTACGTAAGACATCAAGCAAGTTACCAATAGGAGATTAGCCAGTTTTCTTACGCTTAACATTGATATCATTCATCCAACAACAATTAACAACAAACCATCAATCAATAATCAATATCTAGGTTTCATTACATCTAAGCAAACACAAACAAACCTAGCCTAGCATGTTAAAAGAAAGATAAGCGTAAGATCGAATCAAACAACACATAGACATATTGAATGATTGATAGAACACTTATCTTCAATTAATCATGGAAGAAAAAAGGTTTAGAAATCTCAAAATAGCTGCAAAAGTCCACTAGGGTTCGTACCCTAAGTTTCACCAAAATTCCACCCACATAATGAATGAAAATTAGAAGAGTATATATAGATTTTACAATTTGAAGGCGTCACCTTATGGGATGTAACGCCGTCACCTCGCCGTGTTTAGGGTTCCTTGATGGTCTAGATCCACTCTTGACGTCGTCTGGTTGAATGAGGTTCTGGGCCGTCTCTCTTTGTAATAACACGTGACGTCCTTGATGCTTTATAACGTGATGCCGTCACTCTTTAAATTCCAAATTACTTTCTGGCCCGTCAAGTGTAAAATTTATATTCACCTCTTCATTAATAAGGGACGCCGTCACCTAGTGGTGCGTGACACCATCAGGTACTGTTTCCAGCATAATTTGAGACTTTGTCGTATTCTTCAATTTTATGCTCCAAAATGTCCAAAATGCTTCCTTTTTCATAATTCCTCTCAAAAGTACCTAAAATGATAAAAGGAACGATTTAAGGCAATATTTGATCATATAATCACGATTTAAGGCTTAAATGACCCCCAAAAACGTAACACTTTTCGTCTCATCACTTCCTTTATGTAGAAGGTGTTAATACAAATATCGCCTAAAAACGTTATTTATATTTTACGATCTTTGCTAAGTTTTGTTAATGACAAAGTATGAACTTTAGCTAAGAGTAAATCATCACTTTAAGTGTTTAAGTCTTGTTTAAACTAAGGTTTACATTTCTTTTAAACGAAACATTGTTTTTATTTCTTAAATTAGAAAGTGTCTTTATCACATTTATTTCTTAAAATAGTAATGTCACATCACATTTAGGGCAAGCTTTGTCAATATACATTTATGGTAAGAAAGAGTGTTTGACTAATCATATGTTTGCTTGCAAGTCTTGTGTTTGACTAGGTGTAATGAGATGTGACCTTGTTTGGTTTGGAAGATTTATTGCAAAACCAACTGCAGCCCTGACGAAACCCTGGGGGTACACGGGCGGAACCCATCTGAGGGTTCCACCGTATCCGCCAGACCTGCAGAATGGTTTGCTATAAATACCAAACCATTTGTTAGTTTTGAGTGATGACTTTAGGACATATGTTCATATACTCTCTCAAACTAACTCAGTAACATTTGACTTGTGTGACTCTCTTATGTAGCAAGGTACTTCACAAGATCATTCAAGAAGTTACAAGCTTCAACTCTAAAGTTGCAAGTCTTGTTAGCTTTGTCATGTATAAGCTTTGATAGTTTATATGTCATTGGTATCATGTATGTAGAAGTGATTGGTTAGTATTTTAGGCCTCAAAATACGTAGTGTGTCGGGAGTTGTTGTGCCCTTGTAAAAGAACTAACGGGAGTGGTTGTACCCTTGGTAAAGAACTCGACATCTAGCTTAGTGTCGGTAAAAGTGTAAGCGACGATGGGAGTGGTTGTACCCGTGTAAAAGAACTCGACATCTAGCTTAGTGTCGGTAAAAGTGTAAGCGACGTTGTAAAGGTTTTCTCTGCCGGTGAAAGGAGCTTGTTGATTAGTGCTTATAACTCTCGAGTTGGAAACTCGGGGCGTGGATGTAGGGCAAGGAAAAAAAGTCCTTGTAGCCGAACCACGATAAACAATCGTGTTGTGGTTTGATCGTTTCTTTCTTTACCTTTGCTTATTACATGTTGTCTTTTAGTTAGAATCGCTAATCACATATAAAGCTTTTCAAAGAATTAAACAAGTAAAGTTGTGTTTATATCTTCAAACAAATGTAAAGCTTTTCAAAGAACTAAACAAGCAAAGTTAGGATCATCACAAGTAAAGCTTTTCAAAGTATGAAACAAGTAAAGTTAGAATTGTTATTCACATGAAAAGTTTTTCAAAGAATCAAACATATAACGTTTTGTTTATATCTTTAAGCAAACGTAAAGTTTTTTAAAGGATGTTCAAGCTAAAAAGGATTTAAAAAGCGGTAAACTATTCAACCCCCCTTCTAGTTTTCCACAGAAGGGTTCATTGGGTTTGTTTTGTTTAAATTGGATTTTTGGTGGGAAGTGGTTTCTTATTGGTTCTAATGAATAAGAATGGTCCTAATATATTTGATGAAGGCTAAGGAAGATGTTTCGCAGTAAAGTAAAAGATTTGGAGTTTTAGAAAATAAGAAAAATGAAAAATTTTCTGCAGGCACTTGGTGGAACCAATCGAATACACATGCGGAACCCAGTTTTTGGTTCTGCCTGGTCCGTTGGGCCAAATTCTGGAGTACCCAGAAATTACACTGGTGGAACCCTGAATTTGGTTCCGCCAGATCCGCCAAGCCTGAAATCGAGATAGAACAGTAAAACAAGGGTCGAGACGATTTCCAAATTCTAAACTTAGGACTATATCTGGTTAGGAAATGACAAGAATGAATATAGAAACATTCTTACCGATAGACTTTGACCGCGGGAGGGGGGGGTAGCGATTTTCACCACTTAGTGAAATTTATGAAAATTTGACAACATCACAAATGTTGTCCACCTGCATATCCGGTTAGTACATAACATCGTCTAAAGTAACCAGATAATCCTACAAGTACATGTATCCATGAAACACGTTGTTTAACCACCAAATTGTTCAAATTTCAAGTTGTGCCAAACACTCCTTAACAATGGCCATTTTTCGACGCCCGAAACCCGTTCAGATTTCCTAATTTTACTTGAAAAATATGCACCTAATTAGATGTGATTAAGAAACAACTAAAACATAGGTTCTGATGAGTGTGTAAATACTCATCATTTTTACCTTTTCTGAGCTGCCAAAACATCTAAAAACACTCAATATTGAACCAAAATAGTGAAAATATCCCAGGAATGTGTTTTATATGTTTCAAATGCAAAACAATCAAAAACAGATGAAAAACGTACAAAGTTTGCAAAATTGGCAGTTTTAGTCCCTCAATTTTCAAAAGTTGTCAAATCTAGTCCCTAGTTGCTCTTAAAACTTGAAAAAGTCACCAAAGGTCCTTTTAAATCAAAAAGTTACATAATTAGTCCTTTGGTGCAAAGTTTCACAAAATGTCAAGTTTAGTCCCTGAAGTTTGGAAAATTGTCAAAAATGGTCCTTAGGATATTAAAACTTTGAGAAAAACAAATTTTGTCCTTGAACTTCTCATATATGGCAGGATTGGTCCTTGATTGGCAAGTTTGGTGAAATTACACATTTGGTCCCTGGAGTTTGAAAGTTTAGCAGAAATAGTCCCTGAAAAATTTAAAGTGGAAAAATCATATAAGATCCATATACTATTCATCACTTGGCAAGAAACACCCTTATGGAAACTTTGGAAAGATGCCAAGTCACACCCTCAACTTTCGGCAAAATTACAAAAATGGTCCTTGTGCAATAAAAACCAAACCGGACCCTTAATAATACTACTACTCCAAACCAATACCAAGTCCAATCCACAACACCCAGCCCACTCCCTTGTTTTAGGCCCAACATCACACAAGCCCACCCACACCCTTAATATATTAACCAGGGTCAACCTTTGACCCTGGGTCAAACAAGTCAAACAACCACACCTCCCTTTCCCCCCAACTTGCAGCCATCATATCACCACTCCCCCACCATCACTGTCCCATCTCCACCGCCCAAACCACTCCCACCACCCTAATTTCACCTAACAAGCCAAAGTGCATTTAATGCACCCCCCTCCACGCAAGTTAGCAGAAGCAATTTGACTCCACCAATTTTGGCGCCAAAATCAGTTAAACGGCCAAGATCAAATTTTAATCATCCAAGGGCTCAGATTGCAAGTGGGAAATGCTCAGAGGTCATCATAAACCCTAATCTTCAAGTATAAAAGGATGAGAAGCCAAGAAGCAAGTGTTGTCCAATTTTTAGCATAATTTAGGTCGTATTAGTTGTAATTTGAATTTCAATTGGTTTTCTAAGCTTTTAAGCATTGTACTAGTTTGTTTAAGTGTAAAATCAACTTTTAAAGTAATCAATTCCAAGTTTTATTCCATATCTCAGTTTGTGCAATTTTAATTTTATTTCAAATTTCTTAAGTAGCTGTGGTGTTATTATTAATAGAGTATATGGACTCTTAGGTTCACATAAGCTCCCATATAGCTTATTAAAGCTATTAGTAACATCTAAAAGCAGTGTAGTTAAAAGAAAATCAAAAACTCAAAAAAAAGTCAAACAAAATCAACATTGCAGGTTTTATTGAAGAAATAGCTGGAGCACAGTAAATTTGGGATGGCTGTGGGTTAGAACTCCAAGGGGAGTGTTAGGATTGGTTCTTATGGTCCTTGGTTCTTGGCTAAAGCTGGAATGCACATTGTAAGGTCTTAAAGCCATTTCTGTGTTTCTACTGTTTCATTGTTCATTTCCTTGCTTTTTCAGTTTCTTTGTGCTTATTTAGTCTTAAATAGCAATAATCTAGCTTAAAATCAGTAGCTTGTTAGTTAAATTCCATAGTTGCTTCAAAATTCTTAGTTCACAGTCAATTAGTATAATTAGTATCTTTGATCATTTGTGGTTGTAATATGTTTCTAAGTGCTTATTTAGACCTAATATATCATAAAAAGTCATTGGAGATCAGTTTCATAAGCCTTAACACCTTTTTACTTCACAAATCACAAAACAGTCAATCTTTAAGGGGTGTTTGGTTTTGAGTGATCCAAGGTGTTTTGGTATTCAAGTGTTGTTATTTCTAGTTCATACAGTTCACCTAAGTCATAACTAACTCATAATAGTCATAAAAACCAAGGCTTATTCATCAGAAAGTCAAAATCAGATATTACTTGGCCTAGTTTACCCTCTGTGTTGGATAAAGAGTGGCTTATGCCCTAAATCCATTCACTTGTGAGTGGTTTAGTTTAAATTAGTCTTAATATAGTTTAATTAGTCCATATCAATCAGAAAATCAGATTCAAAATCCATTTTAGTCAAAGTTTCAAAGGAATTCAAAAAGTCAAAATTGCATACTTAGGCAGAAAACCAAATTTTCAAGGATTTTTATAGAATTTTGTGGATTTATTCAGGCCTTGAAACTTTCAGAAGTTAAAACCCACCACCTCAGCTTCAAGAATTTAGGTTTAGCTTGTTTGTGGGATTTTTATTGTAGCTTGTGCATTAGCTTCTTTCAACCTGCAGGGCAAACACTTGCCCTGTGCATAGGTTTTGATCAAATTTCCCAAGGCTTTAGATTCTTCATTAGTGGGACCCACCTTTGGCTTTTGACTTTTTGGAAAGCCATACACCCCATCTTGATAAGTCAAGGCTTATTTCAGCCTTTTGAGCTTATTTGATAGGGCTGCAATCCTCATCCATTTTGGCCATTGTCTTAGTCAACACTGACTACTCAGTGTAAGACCCCAACTTCATACCCTCACCCAAGCTTCATTAATAAGCAATAATCCCTGCTTATTGGCTTATTGGGTAGCCTACCAGTCCACCTTCATAAGTCAACCTTTAGTTTGGACTCCTGATCTCTTTTGTGGACCCCACATTGGTCCAAAACTACCCATCTCAGGACTGTTTGGTCTGAGCATAAGCATAAGTGCTTATTTGTGTTTCATTGCTTATTCAGTGTGCTTAAGTGCTCCATTTTGCTTATTTCTTGTTAGTAATCATATGTGCATGCTTAGTTTCTCATTTCATAGCTTTTTCAAAAATAGCAGAAGTCCTAATAAGCTATAAGCTAACTGTTTGGAAACAAGGGGGTGCACACAGCTTATTTTTAAGCTAAATCAAAAGTTGTTTCACAAAAGTTTCTTATTTTCACCTTATTTTTAGCTGTCAAAAAGAAAAACACCAAAAAACCAAATATAAAATTAGTGATAGCTTCTATTTAATAGATTCTATCTTTTTCATTTTTCATTTCAGCTTATTAATAAGCACTTTTCCATTTTTATAATTTTATTAATTTTCTTGTACCTTTAAGTATTTAAAATAAGTTTCTTAGATTTTTCTTAATCAGTTTACTATTTATTAGAATTAAAAATAGTTTAATTAACTAAATAGGAAATATTAGTAATTAATTAATTTTCTTAAATTTTAATTAACAACAGTAGGTTTTTATAATTTTCCTAGGTTTTATAAATTAGTTAAGACTTTTAAAAAATATATTTTTAATTTCTACTGTTCATTTTCCAATTTTCTTATTTTAATTATCTAAATTAGGTTTAAATTAATAATTAAGTAAATAATTAGTGAAATAGCTTAAAAATAATTTTTAAAAGTTTTTATAATTTTATAGGATTCCTGTGATGGTTAAATAGTTTTATAAATTTTTCCATAATTTTCTAAGTATTTTAAGTATTATTAGTAATTTAAAATAGTTTAATTTATTTAATTAAGATAATTAGTTTTTAATTAATAAAAAACTCATAAAAAGACAAAAATATTTATTTTTATTTTTTTATACTTTCTTCATGTTCATTTTTAAGTTTAGAAATTAGTTTTGCAAGTTTTTAGTTTAATTTGTAATCTTTATAATTTTTAGTTAATTTAAATTAGGTTTAAATTAGATTTTAAATAGTTTTAATTAATTAATTAATATTTAAATATTAAAATAATCATTTTTATAATTCATTTTCATTTTAAAATTTCTTTTAATGTTTAAGTTTTCAAAAGTTCACTTGCACCCCCTGTAGTTTGTAATCTCATAAAACCCATTTTACTGTCTGTTACCTGATTCAAAATTGTGAATTTGTGCATATATCTGTATATCTGTTATTGTGAATATTATTTCAAATTGTGCAAATACCAAATATCAGTAGCAAAATAAATTCCCAATCATCTTGGCTACTGTCCTCAGTGCCACTCATTTTCATAAACGTTTTCCAAAAACACAATTTCAATCTCGATGGGACATAACGACCCGGGGACACACTATACTATCACCGGAGAATTGGAACGGAGCTGTCTTTGACTTGTTTACCTTGGTCAATAATATCTGACCGTTTCGGGACCAAATCAGGTTCTAACACATGTTAGCATATAGATCAAGTCGATGATTTTGAACTTACCATAAATGGAAGTTAAGCCAAACAGTGGCTTAAACACGAAAATCCATTGATGGCTTGCAATTTGCCCAAAATTGTATGGTTCCTCAACTCCCCATATCCTCAAAAGCAAATGAGTTGGCTAGCCCGCAAGATTATGGCTTGTGGTAAAGGCAGTGGAAAATCCATAATTGGTAATCAGCTCACCAAGATGTTGACTATTCCATCAAGAGTTGGCTAGTCCAGAAGCAAACGGCTTTTGGTAAAGACTAGTCAAATCTGTTGACAGCTGGTGGTTTGCTCAAAATCACACAGTTATCAGGTGGACCACAGTTCTTACATCTGGCTACTCCAGAAGTGATGGATTTTGGTAAAGAGTTTAAAATCCATTAAATTTTCTCAAAAGATTGCTAGGGACTAGCAATAGTTTAGTGTGGGGGATTGATGAGTGTGTAAATACTCATCATTTTTATCGTATCTGAACTGCCAAAACATCCAAAAATACTCAGAAACGCATCAAAATACAGAAATTATTACAAAAGTGTGTTTTATATGTTTTAGATGCAAAATGTTTAAAAACAAATGAAAAACGAACAAAGTTTGCATAATTGGCAGTTTCAGTCCCTCAATTTTCAAAAATTAACAAAACTAGTCCCTGAAAGTTTAAAATGAAATAAAAGTCAACTTTGATCCTTGGATAATCAAACATCTTCAAAATTATTCCCTGGATGAAAGTTTTAACAAACTGGCAACTTTTACCCCTCAAAATCCAAAATTGGCATAAAAGGTCCCTCAACTTTCAAGAAATTGACTGAATTGGTCCTTGGTGGGATATTTTTGAAAGAAAATTATTTTTGGTCCTTGTTCTATTCATATTTGGCAGGAATGATCCTTGGGTGAAATTTTGAAGAAATTACAGTTTAGGTCCCTAAAGTTTCACAAGTTGGCAGTTCTGGTCCCTGGAATTTCAAAAGTGGAAAAATGTCAAAATAGGACCTTGCACTATTCAAGTTTGGTAATTTACACCCTTGGATCACACTTTGGATAAATGACAAATTCAGTCCATAAATTTCAAGAATTACAACTTTGGTCCTTGTCATTTATTTATAATACAAACCAAACTAAACCCTTTTTATTTAACCAAACCCAAAACCTAAAACCTGATCCAAATAATCCCTTGGCCCATCCACATCCCGGCCCAAAACCACAAACAACCCACCCCCATTTTACAACTAATAAAACGCACCCTTTTATATCAAAAATCCGGTCAACACCTTTGACCACCCATCTTCCACCTCACCCCTGCTCCTCTGCAACACCACCCCAAAACACCATCATCACCCCTAAACTCTAATCCCACACTCCAAATCCTACACCCTTATCCCTCCAAACAAACACCTCAGTCCAAAACACCCCCTGCCAACTAAGAAACTGCCAAAGTGCTACCCCAAACTTTTCCCGCCAAAACAAATTTGATGGACAAGATCAATTCCAGCTAATCCAATCGATGAGAAGGCTCAAGTGGGTCCCACTGAAACCTAAAGGCTCACTATAAAAGAAAGAAGAAAGAGGCAGAGAAGAAGTTAGCTAATTAGTAGGTTTTAGAATAGTTAGTGTAATTTTAGTATAATTCTTAATGTCAAATTAATGTAACTTTCATTTTCCAGTGTACTTCTTAGTTTAAATCCAGTCTTTGTTTGAAGTTATTGAATAAAAAGTCCAAGTTTCAGTCTCAATTTCAGTTTTCCATATTCTCAAGCAAATTGCTCATCCTGGTTAAAGGTTGTTAAAACTAATGTTTCTTTGTTCCATTAGGCTAAGTTAAATTCATTTTAAGCTTTTATAAGCTTTTGTTGCACAAGAATTAGTTTCAGTTTAGGATTTCAGAAAATACTCAAAAATAACAAAATAAAATAAAAGTAAAAATAAAATCAAGAAGCAAAAGAAGACAAGCATGCTCAAAATAGATGGCATTTGGTTTTAGTACCTCATGGGAGGTGATTAGGCTAGTAGTGATACATTGGTTCTTGTTTCTCAGCCTGAATGCAATTGTAAGCACATACTCACTTTTTAGCAACTTCACTGCATAACACCTTATTGTAGTTTATTTGTGTTCCCAGGTGCTTATTTGTTGTGGTTATGTCATGCCAACTCTTAATTTGTATCAATTGTTCTAAAAAATCTCCTAGTTACTCATTGTTTGTGTCTAAATGTCTATATTAGCTTAGTGTAAAATCCTAGGTGTTTATAGTTTTAGCTTAAGTTTCTGTGTTTATTCAAGTTTCTTTAATCATAATTTAATTATTAAGAATCAGTTTCATAGTTTAATTCACCCCAATGCCTTGAAAATCACATATTCCATGTTCAAAGGGGGTGTTTGGTTTAAACTAACTCCCTAAGAGCCAGTGAGATTTAGTTACTGCAAATGGTTTAGTCACCTCATATGAGGTTGTATTAGGACAATTGGGTCATAAAATTCAGTGATAATTTGAGTGAAAGTCAAAAATGGCTTTTTCATCTTAATTTTGAGTTAACTGTTTTTTTTTTAGTTTCCATAATTATGCCATCTTTTTCATAAGTTGTTTTTATTGCTTAATATGGTTGCATTTCACCTTAAAACATCACAATTAACCTGTAGGATGCATTAGAAGTTCACCAAAGTCAAACCATTGTAAGTTCTCAAAAAGTCAAAATTTGCACTTAGGCAGAAAACCCAAATAATGCACGAATTTTCATGAATTTTATACTTGGAATTAGGGTTTGAAACTCTTTTCTAATTAAAGCCTACCAGCTAATCTTTTGAAATCCTACTTGGCTTAATTTTTAGATTTTTTTTAGATAGCTTAATGAGTGCTTAAAGTTGGCCATTTGCACCAAACCATGCCCTGCATCAGACTTATGGGGTTGAGTTCATAAGCTCACCTAGAGCTTATTTCTGAATCCCAGGCTTCAATCCTTAGCTTTTTGAAAAGCTTTTTGGTCCATCTTATTAGATTCAGGCTTATCTTGACCTTTGATAGCCTTGCCCTTAGCTTATTTGAGCCTGCTAAATACCCTACCCACACCAACAACCTGAGCAACTCAGGTTGATCACCCAACTTCCAGTCCCCTTCATAAGCTCATTAGTAAACTTAAGCTTTTGTAATTTGGTTCTTTGAGAAGATCAAACTACAACCTGATAGATTCTGAGCTTGTCTTATGCTTCCTAGCTTATTTGATAAGCTAAACAGTACCCTGCAAGTTGTCCCATCTTATTGAACATACTAAGTGAATCAGTGAAATAAGCCCAAGTTCCAAGGCTCCTCAAATGCTCATTTATGGGTCCCACACCTTGAGTCTTAGTTTTTTGGAAAATCCACCAGCTCAGCTTGTTATTTTAATCATTAATTTGTACTTATTAGCTTATCTCATAAGCTTATTTAGGCCTTAAAGTAGGCTGCATGCCTGTTTGGATAGGTGGTTTGGAAGTGCTTATTGTTCTTGTTCATGAGCTTATTTAGTGTGATATTCTGGATGTTCTAGTTTGCTCTCAGTTCACTATATCCTAGTTCAGCTTATTTTGTGTTTTAGGTCAATGGTTTAGCTTATTGACAGCTTATGCTTCTTCAAAAGCTCAATTCATTAAGCTGTTTTGCTAATAAGCTCAACCTGAGCTTATTTTTGAGTTTCAAAAGTTTTGTTTTCACAAAAGTTGTTTATATTCAGTACTTAAATAAGTTTGTAAAAGAAAAACAAGAAAAAACCAAAAATAAATAAAGTGATAGCTTCTATTTAAGAAGCTTATTCCTTATTTGCTTATTTTCCTTAAGCACTTAGTGTTTTTATAATTTTTCTAGGTTCCTGCAGTTGTAAAATAATTTCTGTAATTTTTTCATATTTTTCTCTTTTCATTTAGTATTTTTAATAATTAATATTAGTTTTTATTAATTAATAATTAGTTAATAATTAATAATAATTATTCAAAAAGTCTTAAAAATATATTTTCAGTTTTAAAATTAGTTTTATATTATTTTAGATTTTTCCAAAATTAAATTTCATTTTTCTAGGTTAATTTCCTAATTATTTGTATTTTAGGGTATTTTAAATAATTAAAAGTAAATTAGAAATTAGTATTTAATTAATAATAATTATATAAATAGTGTAAAAATTAATTTTCTTTTCTAAAAATTTTCTTTTATCATTAGGATTGTAAAAATCTAATTTTCATATCCTTAGGTATTTTATTTTACAAAACTCGCGTTTTATTTCGTACGCTAACGTAACTTTAAAATCAAACGAACGCATTTTTAGACTTAGCTCACGTTTTTAGTATATCTGATCATCAGTAATTGTTAATATAGTGTTTCTAAGTTATTTTCATTCCTCATCTCGTAGTGTAATCATACAAACCAAATTCCTCACCTTTCTGTCCAAATTCACCCGATCACAAACCCGTTTTCATACCATCACACTTCGTCGGGACATAACGACCCGGGGAAACCCTATACTTCCACGGAGATTTGGTCTGAGATGTTTGACTTAGTTGACCATTCACCTGGTCAGTTTAGGTTGACCGTTTGGGACCGATCAAATTTTGGCGCCGCTGCCGGGGAAGTTGTGCGCGTATTCTAAACGGTTTTACAGATTAGTGAATCTGGATATACACTCATTGTATATTTACCATCCTTTGTTTATATTTTTTCATTTTAGAAACAAAACGGTTCCTGAAAACTTTTTAAAATTAGTTTTCAACGAACACAAAAACACAAAAAGATTTTCTTTCTTATAAAATGTTTATCAAAAATCCCAAAAATATCCATCTTTACCCTCCAACCTTTTTTATTCTTCATCCATTTACCCTCTATCCTTTTGATTCTACCTTCTTCCACTTGTCCCATAATTGATTCTAATGGCATCTCTCGATGACGATTTCTTTGAACAAAGGGCCTTTAAAAGCAAAGTTGAAAAACTTATGGCCTTGTCAAAAATGTCGAGATGTCGTGTTGATTATGATGGACCATCGATCCCTATTGCATCTCCGGTGAGGGAAATGGATCAAGAAATCGAGGTGACAAAGGACCCTGTACTTCCCTCTGACGATGGAAGTGCTAAATACGTCCAACCTACGGTTGTCCAAAAATCTAAGCTCACAATTGCTCCTAAACCTTCAAGAATCAATCCTGACCTTTCACGATATAAGGTTATAAGGTCGTCAAGCAAACGTACTGAGCTTAGGGCAGTGACTGAAAAGAATGACTTGCCCAATCTTCACGTTCATCAAGAACCAAAACCCGAGACCATAACGGAAGTCGTGGACATTGCTAGCTCTAAGAGCACACCACTTGTCCCACCTCCGGATTTTATTCCTTGTGTTGGTTGTGGTGAGCCGCTTTTTGGTTCACCATGTCGTTGGTGTACATGTGAACAATGTGGTAATGATATTCGTGATGGAAGTTGTTTGTTTTGTGGTTCGAGGAATTCATTTGCTTTTGATCCTAATCAGAACTCATACAACGACTCTCCAAATTTTTCCAATTACCCATCACATTCATACGAACAAGAATCATATTATCCAAATCACGATTATGCTTCGTATCAAAATACACCAAAATTTTCGTGTGAGTATTTTGGAGGACCTCACCAAGGTTTTGATTGTCAAAATAGTCAAAATTTTGGTTACGGCCAATATCCATACAACTCACCAAACCAGACTCAACAGTTTAACTGTTGTGAGTACTGTGGTGGTCCACACTACAGTTCTGATTGTCAATCGGGCAACACACTTGTCTATGAGCAGTTTCCCGATAACAATTATGACTCAAGCACATACGACTCACAGCCACATCAGTATTACTGTTGTGAAAACTGTGGAGGTCCTCACTTTAGCTCGGATTGTCAAACAGGGAATTCGTTTCCTTGTAAGAATTACGACTATTCGTTTCAAGACCAACCTCCACAGCACCAATTGACCCAAGCAACTCCTTAATTCCCGCAAGACCTTTGTCTAAAGGTTCTTGAAGCATTTAAAGAATTTAAGGAGGGGTTGGCTACTACATCGTTTCAAGAATCTCGTGAAAAATCAATGGCAGATTTACTTGCTGAAGAACGAGATGCTAGAAACGAATTGAGCATGGAAGAATTACTTGCTGAGCAAAGAGCGGCTAAAATACGTGCCAATCTTCGCTATGCTGCTCTATATGATGATGATGATGATGATGACAGTGATGATGATGAAGATAACATTGTTATTATTCAAAAAGATTCATCAGATTCATCAGTTGTAATTCCTTCCATTGTAAATCCGGGAGAAAATAATGTGACGAAGTCACTAGCCGTTGATCAAATGGAACTTGAAAATTCCATAATTGCTAGTACTTCTAAACTCCCTCAGTCTGTTGATATCACACCCGAAGTTCACACTCACTCTCTAAATATGGGGGATGAGCATCTTAGCACTGTTCCTCAAAAGGAATCGGACGAATTCATAAAGTCTAGTGTTGAGAACCTTGTCCCAATCCCAGGAGAGTCACAGGGAACTTTTGATCATGTGTGTGACCTACCTTCTCACCCTGAAAATCCAAAAGATCATTTTGAGACTTTCTCCGATTTTAATGATGATTGTACATCTTATGGAGAAGTTGAGTATGAAGAGGCACCACTGTCTCATTCTGATGTTGCCCCTCTTATTGAGGAGTTCACAGATGAACTTACTCACATCAATCCACTTCCGTTGAGAAGTGATGATGGTCTCCTTGATCTTGATGCCGATATGGGAGAAACTGAAAATCTTTTAAACTCCAATCCCAACATCGAGCTTAGTACTTCACATGCTGATGAAAATTCTTTATCTTCTGGAGACATCAGTCATGTGGAAGGATTACCTTCTGAGCTAGTTAGCTTAGAAGAAGAGAATGATGAGATTGACACTGAAATCAAAGATGAAGCACTTCGTGCAACATTAATGAATGTCAATCTCCTCATTTCTAAAATCGAGGCTTTCAATATGAAACCTATTTCATCTCCTATCCCCATTAAGGATAGCGACATTCTCTCCGATGATCTTATTCCGGAGTTTGAAGCCTTTACTTTTGATCATATGGGAGAGAAGATTAGTGGCAGTACCACTCATCATTCTCAAATTTCTCTCCCCGAATATGATTCATTCACCTTTGAGGAGTTCTCCGGTGAACTCACTCATATCATGACTCCTCCGGAGTATGATAGCCCGGGGGGATATGCACTCAATCATGAGAATTTACAAATTACCACCCACCCTCCCGGGATATTTACGAGCTTAACCCTTGAAATCCAAACTCAGGCTACGGAGCCTGATCTCGAGGAAGAAAATCTTATAAAGATTTTCATCATGGTTTTCTTCCTGTTCTTCACCTACCGGGTGACTTCTCCTGTTCTTCACTCCTTCGGGAATGAAGATATTATCTTTGACCTCGGCATTTTCATGTATCATTATCTTGAGCCGGATACTTATCTCATCGGTGTGGAACTTTACGTACTTCAAATGTTTGTCCAAACATCTTGAATGAAAGTCCGATGGAGATTCCTTCTTCCACATCATGCTTCCCCAAGGACAAATGAATTCGGGGTCGAGTCAAGCTAGCGACTCGGTAAACAAAAACAGTAGCATGCTTATAGGGTTTTCACCCTAAGTGTGGGGGAGTTACCCATGCTATGGTTACAAATGAAGTGAAAATACAAAATGGTGTTTTCCACGCTTAGCTTGTAATGTTGCCCTTTTACGTTCAAAGAGTCGGCATAATAGCCGGGACTTTGAATATTGAGGATAATATTCATTCTAAGTGTGGGGGGGTATTTCGCTATTCTAGCGAATTTTATCACATTTTACTATCTAGTACCCCCGTTTTTTGCCAAAATTTCAAAAATTTTTAAAAAAAATTTCACTAAAGTTTCAAAATTTTTGTGGTTATCAGTCCGCCATGTCTAAACGAAAAAAAGGATTGGCTAATCCAGGAGCAAACGGCTCTTGGTAAAGATATCTCAAATCCGTTGATGGCTTGCAATTTGCCCAAAATTGTATGGTTCCTCAACTCCCCATATCCTCAAAAGCAAATGAGTTGGCTAGCCCGCAAGATTATGGCTTGTGGTAAAGGCAGTCGA
Source organism: Artemisia argyi (assembly GCA_030686995.1). Lineage (NCBI taxonomy): Eukaryota > Viridiplantae > Streptophyta > Magnoliopsida > Asterales > Asteraceae > Artemisia > Artemisia argyi. Next base: position 31,886,911 of record CM060678.1, read on the forward strand.
AAATCCATAATTGGTAATCAGCTCACCAAGATGTTGACTATTCCATCAAGAGTTGGCTAGTCCAGAAGCAAACGGCTTTTGGTAAAGACTAATCAAATCCGTTGACAGCTGGTGGTTTGCTCAAAATCACACGGTTATCAGGTGGACCACAGTTCTTACATCTGGCTACTCCAGAAGTGATGGATTTTGGTAAAGAGTTTAAAATCCATTAAATTTTCTCAAAAGATTGCTAGGGACTAGCAATAGTTTAGTGTGGGGGATTGATGAGTGTGTAAATACTCATCATTTTTATCGTATCTGAACTGCCAAAACATCAAAAAACACTCAGAAACGCATCAAAATACAGAAATTATTCCAAAAGTGTGTTTTATATGTTTTAGATGCAAAATGTTTAAAAACAAATGAAAAACAAACAAAGTTTGCATAATTGGCAGTTTCAGTCCCTCAAGTTTCAAAAATTGACAAAACTAGTCCCTGAAAGTTTAAAATGAAATAAAAAGTCAACTTTGATCCTTGGATAATCAAACATCTTCAAAATTATTCCCTGGATGAAAGTTTTAACAAACTGGCAACTTTTACCCCTCAAAATCCAAAATTGGCATAAAAGGTCCCTCAACTTTCAAGAAATTGACTGAATTGGTCCTTGGTGGGATATTTTTGAAAGAAAATTATTTTTGGTCCTTGTTCTATTCATATTTGGCAGGAATGATCCTTGGGTGAAAATTTGAAGAAATTACAGTTTAGGTCCCTAAAGTTTCACAAGTTGGCAGTTCTGGTCCCTGGAATTTCAAAAGTGGAAAAATGTCAAAATAGGACCTTGCACTATTCAAGTTTGGTAATTTACACCCTTGGATCACACTTTGGATAAATGACAAATTCAGTCCATAAATTTCAAGAATTAAAACTTTGGTCCTTGTCATTTATTTATAATACAAACCAAACTAAACCCTTTTTATTTAACCAAACCCAAAACCTAAAACCTGATCCAAATAATCCCTTGGCCCATCTACATCCCGACCCAAAACCACAAACAACCCACCCCCATTTTACAACTAATAAAACGCACCCTTTTATATCAAAAATCCGGTCAACACCTTTGACCACCCATCTTCCACCTCACCCCTGCTCCTCTGCAACACCACCCCAAAACACCATCATCACCCCTAAACTCTAATCCCACACTCCAAATCCTACACCCTTATCCCTCCAAACAAACACCTCAGTCCAAAACACCCCCTGCCAACTAAGAAACTGCCAAAGTGCTACCCCAAACTTTTCCCGCCAAAACAAATTTGATGGACAAGATCAATTCGAGCTAATCCAATGGATGGGAAGGCTCAAGTGGGTCCCACTAAAACCTAAAGGCTCACTATAAAAGAAAGAAGAAAGAGGCAGAGAAGAAGTTAGCTAATTAGTAGGTTTTAGAATAGTTAGTGTAATTTTAGTATAATTCTTAATGTCAAATTAATGTAACTTTCATTTTCCAGTGTACTTCTTAGTTTAAATCCAGTCTTTGTTTGAAGTTGTTGAATAAAAAGTCCAAGTTTCAGTCTCAATTTCAGTTTTCCATATTCTCAAGCATATTGCTCATCCTGGTTAAAGGTTGTTAAAACTAATGTTTCTTTGTTCCATTAGGCTAAGTTAAATTCATTTTAAGCTTTTATAAGCTTTTGTTGCACAAGAATTAGTTTCAGTTTATGATTTCAGAAAATACTCAAAAATAACAAAATAAAATAAAAGTAAAAATAAAATCAAGAAGCAGAAGAAGACAAGCATGCTCAAAATAGATGGCATTTGGTTTTAGTACCTCATGGGAGGTGATTAGGCTAGTAGTGATACCTTGGTTCTTGTTTCTCAGCCTGAATGCAATTGTAAGCACATACTCACTTTTTAGCAACTTCACTGCATAACACCTTATTGTAGCTTATTTGTGTTCCCAGGTGCTTATTTGTTGTGGTTATGTCATGCCAACTCTTAATTTGTATCAATTGTTCTAGAAAATCTCCTAGCTACTCATTGTTTGTGTTTAACTGTCTATATTAGCTTAGTGTAAAATCCTAGGTGTTTATAGTTTTAGCTTAAGTTTCTGTGTTTATTCAGGTTTCTTTAATCATAATTTAGTTATTAAGAATCAGTTTCATAGTTTAATTCACCCCAATGCCTTGAAAATCACATATTCCATGTTCAAAGGGGGTGTTTGGTTTAAACTAATTCCCTAAGAGCCAGTGAGATTTAGTTACTGCAAATGGTTTAGTCACCTCATATGAGGTTGTATTAGGACAATTGGGTCATAAAATTCAGTGATAATTTGAGTGAAAGTAAAAAATGGCTTTTTCATCTTAATTTTGAGTTAACTGTTTTTTTTTAGTTTCCATAATTATGCCATCTTGTTCATAAATTGTTTTTATTGCTTAATATGGTTGAATTTCACCTTAAAACATCACAATTAACCTGTAGGATGCATTAGAAGTTCACCAAAGTCAAACCATTGTAAGTTCTCAAAAAGTCAAAATTTGCACTTAGGCAGAAAACCCAAATAATGCATGAATTTTCATGAATTTTATACTTGGAATTAGGGTTTGAAACTCTTTTCTAATTAAAGCCTACCAGCTAATCTTTTGAAATCCTAGTTGGCTTAATTTTTAGATTTTTTTTAGATAGCTTAATGAGTGCTTAAAGTTGGCCATTTGCACCAAACCATGCCCTGCATCAGACTTATGGGGTTGAGTTCATAAGCTCACCTAGAGCTTATTTCTGAATCCCAGGCTTCAATCCTTAGCTTTTTGAAAAGCTTTTTGGTCCATTTTATTAGATTCAGGCTTATCTTGACCTTTGATAGCCTTGCCCTTAGCTTATTTGAGTCTGCTAAATACCCTACCCACACCAACAACCTGAGCAACTCAGGTTGATCACCCAACTTCCAGTCCCCTTCATAAGCTCATTAGTAGACTTAAGCTTTTGTAATTTGGTTCTTTGAGAAGATCAAACTGTAACCTGATAGATTCTGAGCTTGTCTTATGCTTCCTAGCTTATTTGATAAGCTAAACAGTACCCTGCAAGTTGTCCCATCTTATTGAACATACTGAGTGAATCAGTGAAATAAGCCCAAGTTCCAAGGCTCCTCAAATGCTCATTATGGGTCCCACACCTTGAGTCTTAGTTTTTTGGAAAATCCACCAGCTCAACTTGTTATTTTAATCATTAATTTGTACTTATTAGCTCATCTCATAAGCTTATTTAGGCCTTAAAGTAGGCTGCAGGCCTTTGGAAGTGCTTATTGTTCTTGTTCATGAGCTTATTTAGTGTGATATTCTGGATGTGCTAGTTTGCTCTCAGTTCATTATATCCTAGTTCAGCTTATTTTGTGTTTTAGGTCAATGGTTTAGCTTATTGACAGCTTATGCTTCTTCAAAAGCTCAATTCATTAAGCTGTTTTGCTAATAAGCTCAACCTGAGCTTATTTTTGAGTTTCAAAAGTTTTGTTTTTACAAAAGTTGTTTATATTCAGTACTTAAATAAGTTTGTAAAAGAAAAACAAGAAAAAGCCAAAAATAAATAAAGTGATAGCTTCTATTTAAGAAGCTTATTGCTTATTAGCTTATTTTCATTAAGCACTTAGTGTTTTTATAATTTTCCTAGGTTCCTGTAGTTGTAAAATAATTTCTGTAATTTTTTCATATTTTTCTCTTTTCATTTAGTATTTTTAATAATTAATATTAGTTTTTATTAATTAATAATTAGTTAATAATTAATAATAATTATTTAAAAAGTCTTAAAAATATATTTTCAGTTTTAAAATTAGTTTTATATTATTTTAGATTTTTCCAAAATTAAATTTCATTTTTCTAGGTTAATTTCCTAATTATTTGTATTTTAGGGTATTTTAAATAATTAAAAGTAAATTAGAAATTAGTATTTAATTAATAATAATTATATAAATTGTGTAAAAATTAATTTTCTTTTTCTAAAAATTTTCTTTTATCCTTAGGATTGTAAAAATCTAATTTTCATATCCGTAGGTATTTTATTTTACAAAACTCGCGTTTTATTTCGTACGCTAACGTAACTTTAAAATCAAACGAACGCATTTTTAGACTTAGCTCACGTTTTTAGTATATCTGATCATCAGTAATTGTTAATATAGTGTTTCTAAGTTATTTTCATTCCTCATCTCGTAGTGTAATCATACAAACCAAATTCCTCACCTTTCTGTCCAAATTCACCCGATCACAAACCCGTTTTCATACCATCACACCTCGTCGGGACATAACGACCAGGGGAAACCCTATACTTCCACGGAGATTTGGTCTGAGATGTTTGACTTAGTTGACCATTCACCTGGTCAGTTTAGGTTGACCGTTTGGGACCGATCAAATTTTGGCGCCGCTGCCGGGGAGGTTGTGCGCGTATTCTAAACGGTTTTACAGATTAGTAAATCTGGATATACACTCATTGTATATTTACCATCCTTTGTTTATATTTTTTCATTTTAAAAACAAAACGGTTCCTGAAAACTTTTTAAAATTAGTTTTCAACGAACACAAAAACACAAAAAGATTTTCTTTCTTATAAAATGTTTATCAAAAATCCCAAAAATATCCATCTTTACCCTCCTACCTTTTTGATTCTTCATCCATTTACCCTCTATCCTTTTGATTCTACCTTCTTCCACTTGTCCCATAATTGATTCTAATGGCATCTCTCGATGACGATTTCTTTGAACAAAGGGCCTTTAAAAGCAAAGTTGAAAAACTTATGGCCTTGTCAAAAATGTCGAGATGTCGTGTTGATTATGATGGACCATCGATCCCTATTCCATCTCCGGTGAGGGAAATGGATCAAGAAACCGAGGTGACAAAGGACCCTGTACTTCCCTCTGACGATGGAAGTGCTAAATACGTCCAACCTACGGTTGTCCAAAAATCTAAGCTCACAATTGCTCCTAAACCTTCAAGAATCAATAATGACCTTTCACGATATAAGGTTATAAGGTCGTCAAGCAAACGTACTGAGCTTAGGGCAGTGACTGAAAAGAACGACTTGCCCAATCTTCACGTTCATCAAGAACCAAAACCCGAGACCATAACGGAAGTGGTGGAAATTGCTAGCTCTAAGAGCACACCACTTGTCCCACCTCCGGATTTTATTCCTTGTGTTGGTTGTGGTGAGCCGCTTTTTGGTTCACCATGTCGTTGGTATACATGTGAACAATGTGGTAATGATATTCGTGATGGAAGTTGTTTGTTTTGTGGTTCGAGGAATTTATTTGCTTATGATCCTAATCAGAACTCATACAACAACTCTCCAAATTTTTCCAATTACCCATCACATTCATACGAGCAAGAATCATATTATCCAAATCACGATTATGCTTCGTATCAAAATACACCAAACTTTTCGTGTGAGTATTTTGGGGGACCTCACCAAGGTTTTGATTTTCAAAATAGTCAAAATTTTGGTTACGGCCAATATCCATACAACTCACCAAACCAGACTCAACAGTTTAACTGTTGTGAGTACTGTGGTGGTCCACACTACAGTTCTGATTGTCAATCGGGCAACACACTTGTCTATGAGCAGTTTCCCGATAACAATTATGACTCAAGCACATACGACTCACAGCCACATCAGTATTACTGTTGTGAAAACTGTGGAGGTCCTCACTTTAGCTCGGATTGTCAAACAGGGAATCCGTTTCCTTGTAACAATTATGACTATTCGTTTCAAGACCAACCTCCACAGCACCAATTGACCCAAGCAACTCCTTAATTCCCGCAAGACCTTTGTCTAAAGGTTCTTGAAGCATTTAAAGAATTTAAGGAGGGGTTGGCTACTACATCGTTTCAAGAATCTCGTGAAAAATCAATGGCAGAATTACTTGCTGAAGAACGAGATGCTAGAAACGAATTGAGCATGGAAGAATTACTTGCTGAGCAAAGAGCGGCTAAAATACGTGCCAATCTTCACTATGCTGCTCTATATGATGATGATGATGATGATGACAGTGATGATGATGAAGATAACATTGTTATTATTCAAAAAGATTCATCAGATTCATCAGTTGTAATTCCTTCCATTGAAAATCCGGGAGAAAATAATGTGACGAAGTCACTAGCCGTTGATCAAATGGAACTTGAAAATTCCATAATTGCTAGTACTTCTAAACTGCCTCAGTCTGTTGATATCACACCCGAAGTTCACACTCACTCTCTAAATATGGGGGATGAGCATCTTAGCACTGTTCCTCAAAAGGAATCGGACGAATTCATAAAGTCTAGTGTTGAGAACCTTGTCCCAATCCCAGGAGAGTCACAGGGAACTTTTGATCATGTGTGTGACCTACCTTCTCACCCTGAAAATCCAAAAGATCATTTTGAGACTTTCTCCGATTTTAATGATGATTGTACATCTTATGGAGAAGTTGAGTATGAAGAGGCACCACTGTCTCATTCTGATGTTGCCCCTCTTATTGAGGAGTTCACAGATGAACTTACTCACATCAATCCACTTCCATTGAGAAGTGATGATGGTCTCCTTGATCTTGAAGCCGATATGGGAGAAACTGAAAATCTTTTAAACTCCAATCCCAACATCGAGCTTAGTACTTCACATGCTGATGAAAATTCTTTATCTTCTGGAGACATCAGTCATGTGGAAGGATTACCTTCTGAGCTAGTTAGCTTAGAAGAAGAGAATGATGAGATTGACACTGAAATCAAAGATGAAGCACTTCGTGCAACATTAATGAATGTCAATCTCCTCATTTCTAAAATCGAGGCTTTCAATATGAAACCTATTTCATCTCCTATCCCCATTAAGGATAGCGACATTCTCTCCGATGATCTTATTCCGGAGTTTGAAGCCTTTACTTTTGATCATATGGGAGAGAAGATTAGTGGCAGTACCACTCATCATTCTCAAATTTCTCTCCCCGAATATGATTCATTCACCTTTGAGGAGTTCTCCGGTGAACTCACTCATATCATGACTCCTCCGGAGTATGATAGCCCGGGGGGATATGCACTCAATCATGAGAATTTACAAATTACCACCCACCCTCCCGGGATATTTACGAGCTTAACCCTTGAAATCCAAACTCAGGCTACGGAGCCTGATCTCGAGGAAGAAAATCTTATAAAGATTTTCATCATGGTTTTCTTCCTGTTCTTCACCTACCGAGTGACTTCTCCTGTTCTTCACTCCTTCGGGAATGAAGATATTATCTTTGACCTCGGCATTTTCATGTATCATTATCTTGAGCCGGATACTTATCTCATCGGTGTGGAACTTTACGTACTTCAAATGTTTGTCCAAACATCTTGAATGAAAGTCCGATGGAGATTCCTTCTTCCACATCATGCTTCCCCAAGGACAAATGAATTCGGGGTCGAGTCAAGCTAGCGACTCGGTAAACAAAAACAGTAGCATGCTTATAGGGTTTTCACCCTAAGTGTGGGGGAGTTACCCATGCTATGGTTACAAATGAAGTGAAAATACAAAATGGTGTTTTCCACGCTTAGCTTGTAATGTTGCCCTTTTACGTTCAAAGAGTCGGCATAATAGCCGGGACTTTGAATATTGAGGATAATATTCATTCTAAGTGTGGGGGGGTATTTCGCTATTCTAGCGAATTTTATCACATTTTACTATCTAGTACCCCCGTTTTTGGCCAAAATTTCAAAAATTTTTAAAAAAAAATTCACTAAAGTTTCAAAATTTTTGTGGTTATCAGTCCGCCATGTCTAAACGAAAAAAAGGATTGGCTAATCCAGGAGCAAACGCCTCTTGGTAAAGATATCTCAAATCCGTTGATGGCTTGCAATTTGCCCAAAATTGTATGGTTCCTCAACTCCCCATATCCTCAAAAGCAAATGAGTTGGCTAGCCCGCAAGATTATGGCTTGTGGTAAAGGCAGTCGAAAATCCATAATTGGTAATCAGCTCACCAAGATGTTGACTATTCCATCAAGAGTTGGCTAGTCCAGAAGCAAACGGCTTTTGGTAAAGACTAATCAAATCCGTTGACAGCTGGTGGTTTGCTCAAAATCACACGGTTATCAGGTGGACCACAGTTCTTACATCTGGCTACTCCAGAAGTGATGGATTTTGGTAAAGAGTTTAAAATCCATTAAATTTTCTCAAAAGATTGCTAGGGACTAGCAATAGTTTAGTGTGGGGGATTGATGAGTGTGTAAATACTCATCATTTTTATCGTATCTGAACTGCCAAAACATCAAAAAACACTCAGAAACGCATCAAAATACAGAAATTATTCCAAAAGTGTGTTTTATATGTTTTAGATGCAAAATGTTTAAAAACAAATGAAAAACAAACAAAGTTTGCATAATTGGCAGTTTCAGTCCCTCAAGTTTCAAAAATTGACAAAACTAGTCCCTGAAAGTTTAAAATGAAATAAAAAGTCAACTTTGATCCTTGGATAATCAAACATCTTCAAAATTATTCCCTGGATGAAAGTTTTAACAAACTGGCAACTTTTACCCCTCAAAATCCAAAATTGGCATAAAAGGTCCCTCAACTTTCAAGAAATTGACTGAATTGGTCCTTGGTGGGATATTTTTGAAAGAAAATTATTTTTGGTCCTTGTTCTATTCATATTTGGCAGGAATGATCCTTGGGTGAAAATTTGAAGAAATTACAGTTTAGGTCCCTAAAGTTTCACAAGTTGGCAGTTCTGGTCCCTGGAATTTCAAAAGTGGAAAAATGTCAAAATAGGACCTTGCACTATTCAAGTTTGGTAATTTACACCCTTGGATCACACTTTGGATAAATGACAAATTCAGTCCATAAATTTCAAGAATTACAACTTTGGTCCTTGTCATTTATTTATAATACAAACCAAACTAAACCCTTTTTATTTAACCAAACCCAAAACCTAAAACCTGGTCCAAATAATCCCTTGGCCCATCCACATCCCGGCCCAAAACCACAAACAACCCACCCCCATTTTACAACTAATAAAAAGCACCCTTTTATATCAAAAATCCGGTCAACACCTTTGACCACCCATCTTCCACCTCACCCCTGCTCCTCTGCAACACCACCCCAAAACACCATCATCACCCCTAAACTCTAATCCCACACTCCAAATCCTACACCCTTATCCCTCCAAACAAACACCTCAGTCCAAAACACCCCCTGCCAACTAAGAAACTGCCAAAGTGCTACCCCAAACTTTTCCCGCCAAAACAAATTTGATGGACAAGATCAATTCGAGCTAATCCAATGGATGGGAAGGCTCAAGTGGGTCCCACTGAAACCTAAAGGCTCACTATAAAAGAAAGAAGAAAGAGGCAGAGAAGAAGTGAGCTAATTAGTAGGTTTTAGAATAGTTAGTGTAATTTTAGTATAATTCTTAATGTCAAATTAATGTAACTTTCATTTTCCAGTGTACTTCTTAGTTTAAATCCAGTCTTTGTTTGAAGTTATTGAATAAAAAGTCCAAGTTTCAGTCTCAATTTCAGTTTTCCATATTCTCAAGCAAATTGCTCATCCTGGTTAAAGGTTGTTAAAACTAATGTTTCTTTGTTCCATTAGGCTAAGTTAAATTCGTTTTAAGCTTTTATAAGCTTTTGTTGCACAAGAATTAGTTTCAGTTTAGGATTTCAGAAAATACTCAAAAATAACAAAATAAAATAAAAGTAAAAATAAAATCAAGAAGCAGAAGAAGACAAGCATGCTCAAAATAGATGGAATTTGGTTTTAGTACCTCATGGGAGGTGATTAGGCTAGTAGTGATACCTTGGTTCTTGTTTCTCAGCCTGAATGCAATTGTAAGCACATACTCACTTTTTAGCAACTTCACTGCATAACACCTTATTGTAGCTTATTTGTGTTCCCAGGTGCTTATTTGTTGTGGTTATGTCATGCCAACTCTTAATTTGTATCAATTGTTCTAGAAAATCTCCTAGTTACTCATTGTTTGTGTCTAACTGTCTATATTAGCTTAGTGTAAAATCCTAGGTGTTTATAGTTTTAGCTTAAGTTTCTGTGTTTATTCAGGTTTCTTTAATCATAATTTAGTTATTAAGAATCAGTTTCATAGTTTAATTCACCCCAATGCCTTGAAAATCACATATTCCATGTTCAAAGGGGGTGTTTGGTTTAAACTAATTCCCTAAGAGCCAGTGAGATTTAGTTACTGCAAATGGTTTAGTCACCTCATATGAGGTTGTATTAGGACAATTGGGTCATAAAATTCAGTGATAATTTGAGTGAAAGTAAAAAATGGCTTTTTCATCTTAATTTTGAGTTAACTGTTTTTTTAGTTTCCATAATTATGCCATCTTGTTCATAAATTGTTTTTATTGCTTAATATGGTTGAATTTCACCTTAAAACATCACAATTAACCTGTAGGATGCATTAGAAGTTCACCAAAGTCAAACCATTGTAAGTTCTCAAAAAGTCAAAATTTGCACTTAGGCAGAAAACCCAAATAATGCACGAATTTTCATGAATTTTATACTTGGAATTAGGGTTTGAAACTCTTTTCTAATTAAAGCCTAATAGCTAATCTTTTGAAATCCTAGTTGGCTTAATTTTTAGATTTTTTTTAGATAGCTTAATGAGTGCTTAAAGTTGGCCATTTGCACCAAACCATGCCCTGCATCAGACTTATGGGGTTGAGTTCATAAGCTCACCTAGAGCTTATTTCTGAATCCCAGGCTTCAATCCTTAGCTTTTTGAAAAGCTTTTTGGTCCATCTTATTAGATTCAGGCTTATCTTGACCTTTGATAGCCTTGCCCTTAGCTTATTTGAGTCTGCTAAATACCCTACCCACACCAACAACCTGAGCAACTCAGGTTGATCACCCAACTTCCAGTCCCCTTCATAAGCTCATTAGTAGACTTAAGCTTTTGTAATTTGGTTCTTTGAGAAGATCAAACTGCAACCTGATAGATTCTGAGCTTGTCTTATGCTTCCTAGCTTATTTGATAAGCTAAACAGCACCCTGCAAGTTGTCCCATCTTATTGAACATACTGAGTGAATCAGTGAAATAATCCCAAGTTCCAAGGCTCCTCAAATGCTCATTATGGGTCCCACACCTTGAGTCTTAGTTTTTTGGAAAATCCACCAGCTCAACTTGTTATTTTAATCATTAATTTGTACTTATTAGCTTATCTCATAAGCTTATTTAGGCCTTAAAGTAGGCTGCAGGCCTTTGGAAGTGCTTATTGTTCTTGTTCATGAGCTTATTTAGTGTGATATTCTGGATGTTCTAGTTTGCTCTCAGTTCATTATATCCTAGTTCAGCTTATTTTGTGTTTTAGGTCAATGGTTTAGCTTATTGACAGCTTATGCTTCTTCAAAAGCTCAATTCATTAAGCTGTTTTGCTAATAAGCTCAGCCTGAGCTTATTTTTGAGTTTCAAAAGTTTTGTTTTCACAAAAGTTGTTTATATTCAGTATTTAAATAAGTTTGTAAAAGAAAAACAAGAAAAAGCCAAAAATAAATAAAGTGATAGCTTCTATTTAAGAAGCTTATTGCTTATTAGCTTATTTTCCTTAAGCACTTAGTGTTTTTATAATTTTCCTAGTTTCCTGTAGTTGTAAAATAATTTCTGTAATTTTTTCATATTTTTCTCTTTTCATTTAGTATTTTTAATAATTAATATTAGTTTTTATTAATTAATAATTAGTTAATAATTAATAATAATTATTTAAAAAGTCTTAAAAATATATTTTCAGTTTTAAAATTAATTTTATATTATTTTAGATTTTTCTAAAATTAAATTTCATTTTTCTAGGTTAATTTCCTAATTATTTGTATTTTAGGGTATTTTAAATAATTAAAAGTAAATTAGAAATTAGTATTTAATTAATAATAATTATATAAATAGTGTAAAAATTAATTTTCTTTTTCTAAAAATTTTCTTTTTATCATTAGGATTGTAAAAATGTAATTTTCATATATCCGTAGGTATTTTATTTTACAAAACTCGCGTTTTATTTCGTACGCTAACGTAACTTTAAAATCAAACGAACGCATTTTTAGACTTAGCTCACGTTTTTAGTATATCTGATCATCAGTAATTGTTAATATAGTGTTTCTAAGTTATTTTCATTCCTCATCTCGTAGTGTAATCATACAAACCAAATTCCTCACCTTTCTGTCCAAATTCACCCGATCACAAACCCGTTTTCATACCATCACACCTCGTCGAGACATAACGACCCGGGGAAACCCTATACTTCCACGGAGATTTGGTCTGAGACGTTTGACTTAGTTGACCATTCACCTGGTCAGTTTAGGTTGACCGTTTGGGACCGATCAACGATGTATGCCAAGCTTGATTAGTTTCATTTATATATATAAATATCATCAAATTCTTTAGTTTCAAAGAAAATCATGTTAATGTTCAAAGGATACTAACTTATATTGCCTAACTCAAAAGTTTGAGTTTCTATGTCAAAATGAAACTTAATATATTGAACACGCTGTAGTATTTGGTTTATTTTACTTACTTCAAATTATATTTAGGTCATGAGAGTATTTTTAAATGAAAGTAGACTTAATTCCCTTTAAAATGATAGGTGGCACGATTCCTACGAACTTACGATTAATTAGTTATGAATTTTTAAAGTTTACAAAAAGTTAAGACTGTACAAACCAAGGAACCTTTCTCCAAAGGGCAAGGAACCCTTCAAAGGGTTCCGCGAGATCCGCAGGTCTGCTGTAACATAATGTCACAGAATGCTAAAAACATGTATTTCACATAGCGAGAATGTGTAGGACTTACTAGATTTATTAGTAGACATATAATACACCTATTTTAACATCATTTATTTTTATTTGACTTATCTAATCATTTACGAAGGTGATTATTCAACTAAATTTTTTAGTAGACATATAATACACCTATTTTAACTAGATTTGCTTGTATACATAGTAATATTTAACCACAAAATTTCTAAGTATACTTAGCGAAACATTTTCATATTATATTCCGCTTCAATGGTAATTTGATACATGGATCGTGCTCCATTTTAAAAACCATTTATTTCGAAAATAAGAGCTACGAAGCTCTGATGCCAATTGTAAAAACGTATGAAAATGTAGAGGGGGAGGGGTGAGTACGTTACCGTTTAAAAACTATAAACTTGTTGTCTCAAATATCCATTATTAGCTTGTTCTAATATGATAGATATTATATGTAGTTTGTTACTAGAATAACTTAAAACATGTTATCACACAAGTACAATCAACAATTCACAACACAAGCAATCACATAATTCAAACATTAAAGTAAAGCAATAAGTAAAAAAGCGCAAACTGAAAACGATGATTTATAGTGGTTCGGTTATGGAGCTCCTCTCCGCCCTACTCCGCTCCCAGAGTACCCAACTCGAGAGTTACTTCCCTAGATCAATAAGCTCCCTTCTCGGTGGAGAAAACCTTACAATCGCCGCTTACACTTTATCCGGTACAAAGCTAAATAGCGGGTTCTTTTACAAAGGTACAACCACTCCTAACGTCGCCTATACCATATTTCCTACACTAAGCTAGATGTCGAGTTCTTTTACAAGGGTACAATCACTCTCACTATGTTTTGTGGCCCAACATAAAAACCTTGTGTTTTGTGGCACAAACATATAAACCATCTATTCTAGCTAGATGAATAGATTGTTAAGCAATGATGTTTATAATGATCCATGACATAAATGTCCAATGGATATAAATGCCTAATCTATATATGAACTTCCATTGATCGGAAGTCTTCAATCATTGAGGATGTCAAGTGCCCTTGAATCTTCATATGTTGATATGCTTTAACGAATGATGACTTCAAGATCGTCTAACCTTCTTGGTGGATCAGGAAGTATGCTATGCTTGTGACTCATGATCTTTGAGCTTGCTTCACATGATCATTACGAGTGTATGCTTACAACATAATGAGAGTTAGCAACATTATGATCATTATGAAATGGGTGATTAAGGTGTGTTTCTACATAGTTTTCTACTGATCTAGATGTGCGTTTTATGATAGAGAGAATGTATGTTCTTGTGGGTTCAAGAGTTAGTGTCAGTGGGTAAACAATGGGCTACTATTTATAAGACAGAACATCCCGCGGATACGGTGGATCCCTTTTGAGGGATCCGTCCGTTGTCCCCAAGGGATCCTTGGGGACCTGACAACAAACTTCCAAAAACTACCTATTCTACTCAAAATCTTTCCATATCTTTCAAAGTCAACTTTTAGATGCTTGTGTGTAAATCTAAACAAGATATAGCACATCTCTTACAAAGATCATTTGACAAGATATGTATGATGCAATGCATGATCTAAAAATAAAAGTATACTTGTAAGATACTAGAAAATGTATATGTTGGCTAGCTATATGATGTTTAGTAAGTTACTAAAAATGTTTGATGTACTTATATTCTTTATAAGATACATTTTTATAGATTGTAAACTTACTAATATTACCTAGACACATAATGTGGCACTTTATATGTTTTGGCACCTAAAGTGCACTTTGACACCTAATGTGACACTTATTCTATTTGACACCTAAAGTGCACTTTGACACCTAAAATACTTAAAGTCTCTAAAAGTTTTTTAATCATTCTAAATGGTTAGTCAAGGGGTTTGATCATAATGCCACATAACAAACATGTACGAACCTGTGTTGTAGCATACGAGGACTCGAGACGTTAAGAGGTGTTGAATGTATGTTGAGACAAAATATGATTACGAGTAACTTGTACATTTTACATTTTGTATCAAGTTATATTTTTGTCATCAATCAAAACAAACAAAGACTGTATAGATTAAATATCGTAATATTTGCACTAACAGTAGTCGCAACATAACAGTCAAAATACATAACTCATTGGGTTGCATGGTACCAAACACCCCTTAAAGCGACAATACCAGATTCAATCAGATTATAATAGAAACAAAAAACGACTTAAAAAATATAGCGGTAAATACCCTTTAAAACGTCATTTGACATAATACAAAAAGCTAATGTGATTGATGTCTACAAAGTCAGCTGAAAAGCGTACGTAGATGGCAAAACAAATTCAAGCACAACTACCCTGAAAGAATAAGGTAAACAAAACCTGTAGCAGTTACTTAAATCAGTGTCACTCCTTAAAGGCTTTAATAAGAGTTGTCAGGTTCTTTTTAACGTCTGCCCTAGCAAGGGCGAGTATCACGGGCTTGTATGGCTTTTTAAAGGATGGCATTATCTACAAGAAGGCCTCACTAAACCTGATGCAAGCTTTTCAGTGTTCCAGTTACTCAAAACATACAATTCACAGCTGCACAGGAAAGTAAATGGAAAAGTGAATACAAAATCAAAAAGAAAAAGAACTATGTTTGGGATTGCTTATTAAGAGTGCTAATCTGCTTAGAATGAGGTTTTAAATGCTTGTAAGTTGTAAACCAAAAAAGTATGAGCTTTTTAGTTTTCAAAATCAATCCGCTAACCTCGTAGCAAAGGTAACCCAAACACATATGTGTCAGCCTAGGGTAAAAGATTCAACATGGTATATTCTAACACTTTTTATTTTTCTTACTTATCTATGTAAAGATGGCTAGACTATTTTATAAGGTAATTGTTATAGTTGATACCAAACTTTAGGACTGGGTCTAATTAATCACCTCTCTTACTTCCATTTTTTAATCCTAATCAAATTAGTATAGATTCAACATCACAAAGTTTTTTTATATCCTAATATTTTAGTTTCGTGTGCTGTAGTAGGAACTAATTAAGAAATCTTACTTACAATATTATCAGCACGCTCCATAAGAGCTTCATTTTTTTTTTTTTTTTCTGACTCATATTTGTTTCTCGCAACAGACTTCTTAACCATTTTTCCTCCCAGCAAGCTTTACTCTAGGTTCCTGTTTCCTTGATGATTCCTTATCTTCTTTAAAGCTATCAATCTAATCACATGCAGACTTTTTAACTGTAGACACTAAATCATTTTCAAACCTATCAGGAGCATTGTTAAGTATAGTACAAAGCTTTTTGATAAAAAAAAATGTCAAACTTATAAATGTGACACATTGGGTCTGCTCAAATGAAGTTAGTTTAGGTCGGTCCTTTGTTCAACAATTTCATATAACTATAGTCTGGACAGTTTATGGGAAACTGGCCTTCTGATAACATTCAACGATCCTCTCCAACGGCTCATCCCATGTCCCATTAACTGATGCCAAGTCCAGCAGGAACACAGCTTCATGTTTATGAAATAGGGTAAATGCAAGCACTTGATGCATAGAACAACCTGTACACATTAGGATACTCATCACTGTATTTCAAATGCTACTGAAGTCTATTTGGTATATACCAATAAGCAATCCCAAAAGCTTCAATGTAGAGAAGGTTCTGATACTAAAACCTAAGACATTCTGCCACATGAATGGGTCGATATGGACTTTGTTTAATCTAAGTCTAGTAATTTAAAATTTAAAATAAAACAGGAATGCTTGATAGCTGACAACAATGAAAATCAAATACCCACGAAACTAAAACACATACTTATTATCTAAGGAAGTGTTTTGATTAGCTTAATCGGCTTTTCGGCTTACTGAGGTTTGGACAGTTAATTCTCACATAAAGAATCAAATTTCCTGAAATTGTAGGAACTGAAAGCATTGATTCAGAAACATAGAAATGAGTCGGCTAAACAGTTGAACTGTTGTTGGTCACATTGGTTTTCGATTCACCTCAGACCTGCATTCAAATGAAGAACAACCACTGTCATAAAAGGGATCCAAAACGTACACTTGATATCTAAGGGGGTGTTTGGATCAGCTTATTTAACCGGCTTATAAGGTTGTTTTAGAAGCTTTTACTGTACTTTTTCATTGGCAAACTAAGTTCTAAAAACATGATAGTTAATCAACAAAATTTTAATAACATGAACCTTTTACCTTCTTTTAGCGTAATGGATATGAACATGTGGCATGCATTCGATTTCTATGCGTCTCTCATATGTCGTTAAGTGTGTTGCGTTGCTGAATTAACCCCATAGTGATCGAGGCATTGCATAAGTATACTCCTTTACTAAAAGCAACCGTTGACTGAAAGAACCTGTCGTACCTGATTTGTAACATCAGTTTTTTGTCTGAAATGCTTCATGGCCGGTTCCGAAAGGTGTACTGCTGAAACCTGTTCATCTATCACGATCAATTGTAGCGACTCTTTTCAGGTCGCGCGTTAACACCTGTAACAACACCAAATAAGGAAGGATCAAAATAATTTAAACATTTGTCATATCCCATATTCATCAGTCCAACAACATAAAAAAAAATGAGTCAACTTACCTTGGGTGGCTGAGCGACTTTGTTTGTTATTGGCACCTGAGGAGACGAGATCCTTTTCTAATGTTTGTTTGCTATCTGTAACAACATCTTGCAAATAATTAATATAACCCAGTCCATCTCTTATATCTTGTATGAATAAAACTTAAGCTAATAGTTATAATTTGTTAGAGAACTACAATGAGGAAAACTCACCCGAGGTCCATTATACTCCTCAAGCACATCTCACAAACATCGTATATCTTCACCGACTTAAACAGAAAAACCCCAAAAAGCATCACCAAACAATCCAAACACTAAACATAGACATTTAAAATTCATCAAAAATTTAAACCTCACTCAAAAATTTGTACATGGTCTAACTATAAAGCACATCTAAACAATAAAGCACTAAGATGGGGCAAATCATATTAATTGCAAGCGACTATTGTGATTCTATATTCTAGCAATATGCAAATAAGGGTGCTCATCGGTCCAAAACTGGACCGGACCGAGAAAAACCGGATCGAACCGAGACCGAATTCGGCAAAAAACTTAGACCGGATCGGGCTGAATGTGGTCGGTCCGGTCTCAGTCCAAATAGGCTAAATGTTCGGTTTTTAAGCCGGACCGGACCGGATCAAACCGGACCGAGACCGAAACTATGAAAAACCTTAGACTGAGACCGGACCGAATGTGGTCGGTTAGGTCTCAGTCCGGTCCAGTCCGGTCGGTTTTGTCGGTCGGTCCGGTCCGTTTGCTCACCCTTATATGCAAACAATAATAATCAAAATAAAACTTACCATAAACCGAATTGTCTCAAGCCTTTCATCGAACACTTGGTGGGAGACAAACGTAACATGAAGAAACCCACTTCCCAATTCACCTTCAAGCTCAAACACTTAATCCCAACTTCAAAGCAACCATATTTACATGTATCTTTACTCTTTTGCAAACTCTTATCACCGCCACAACCCTACTTCACCACGAAGATCAACAACCTCCACCATTATTGATCCTTCCGTGTTAGTACGGGTTTTGATGATGATTTGAAGAAAGACTAATAGAGATTTAGGGTCAATCTCATTATTACTCCAACTGTATGTGTTTTAGGTAAGGATGATGGAAGCTGAAAAGTGGTGGAAGAGATAAGATATTTTTATGTTAACGTTTGGATTATCTGGGCCAGAGACCGAGGCTAACAATTTAAGGCTTAATAACCCACGTTATTTTTACGGAAAACCTAGTGAGTAAAACATCGTCGTTCTGAATGGTAATTATATAAATAAATAATTTAAACAAAATAACAATTCACACTACTCAAATCGAGTCACCCTATCATGGGTGGTCTAAGCTTAGTGATGAAACAACGATAAATTATACTATATACTAAAAATGATTGGGGCGCGGGGTCCACAGCAATGTAATTAACGAGTGCTTAAGATGTTTATTCGGCCTGCTATTGGTCTTTCACGACAAGAGTCAAAATGCTATTGGATGGAAGAGTTAATTTTGGTTTTTATGTACAGTGCTGATGAATAGTAACTGCACTGTTTAGCACTGTTTTGTACTGTTACGCACTGTGTAGATAATTAAAAAAAAACAAATTTCATATCAGCAAATCCCAGATTCATCTAAGATGATGAAAAAAAAAAAAAAAAAAAAAAAAAAAAAAAAAAAAAAAAAACAACTCAATCAATAAATTCTACTACCAGTTTCAAACCAACCAAAATCCTAACTGATAACGCACCAACCCAACAACAAATCCAATCTATTCTAAACTCATCACAGTCCAACACTCAAATCAAACTACCAACTAAGATTCGAAAAAATCAAAAGATCTCAGTTTTCGGTTCACCATGGTACTAATTTTTAAAGATTTTAAGTAGGTGACCATTACCATCATTGATCTCTTTGAAGCATTGCTTCGTTTCACTATCCGAAAGTCAAAAAAAGAACAAAACCAAGCTTTTCATCCTTTCTTATAAATACATCAAAAGGTACCTACCCGAGAACCGCGTATTGGATCTTAAATCTAACATGTTTGTGTCATTCGTGATAACAAGCGTTGAATAGTAGACGAATGTGTTTGATTTTTCGTGTCTAGTGAACTGATAAAGAAGAAAGGGACGAAACTGATGTTTATGTTTGTGATTCGTGGGATTATAGATCGAATGAAATATAAGGATGAAGAAGTGGAGAAGTATAGATCGAATGACTTTAAAGGAGTAATAAGGATGGATTTGGTGTTATGTATTTTCCTGGAGAGATAAAGGAGGTAATTTGTTTGACTGCGTATTCAAGGATTTATTGGAGGCGTTTGTTTGTTGTAGGTAAATATGAAAAGAATTAGGGTGATTATCTAAGAGATTTATTAGAGTTAGTGTTGTTGGACTTGACATGAGCTTATCTTAAGTTATAATATTGGGCTGCGCAATTTAACGGGTAATTTAATGGACTTAAATAAAAATGGCTAGATTTTTTTTTTAAAAGTCTTTCATGGGCGAAAATTTGATTATTCGTACTTTGAAACGAAATAAAATCTTTAAAACATATACATTTATAAAACCGAAAGCAAAAAAATCTACGACAAACAATCTCATAACAAAACTAATATGGGGCAATGTACTTCCGCGGCAATGCGCGGGTTACCCGACTCGTATCTTACTATTTTTATTGAATTAAAAAAGATAATGAAAAAGAAAACGTAAAAATGCAGTGAGTCAAAACTCGTATATAATCCTTGATCCCAGGATCTTCCGGCATAACCTCAGGCGCCACCACAAACCACCACTCAACCCAAACCATGTCTCGTCACATATACATCCCAATATTAATATCTACTCTACTTTCATTTACTTCCGCTAGAACTGTATTTAATGAGTCAACACCAATCTTGTTGCTGCCATCATCATCTGTTGTTGGTGGTGAAATGAGTGGCGCGTGTCCATCACCTGATCCTAGACTAAACTACCGTCCGACAATTGGGATAGTGAGTCATCCAGGTGATGGTGCATCGGGTAGGCTTAGTAATGCTACCAATGCCTCGTATATTGCGGCTTCCTATGTTAAGTTTGTGGAGTCTGCTGGTGCTAGAGTTGTTCCGATTATTTATAATGATCCAATGGAGGATATACAAAGAGTAATTTATTGTCTACATTCTCTTATTATTACAGAGATGATTCAACTAATTTTGTGCCTAAATCTACGTGGTAGCAGTTTATTGGTTTGTGAGGGGGTGTTGGATCAAAAAGTGTAGATGGGCAGGGACACCTCAAACCTGTGTACCATAACGGTACCATCAACCCTACCTTGCAAAGGTTTGATGCCTGTGAAATACCTCCACCCAATACCCAACCATGTGAGGGGGTGTTTGTTAAGCTTATATGTGGCTTCTTATGACCTTATTTGTTTTTCGGCTTATATTTCATAAGCTCCAATTTTCTGGCTTATTTTCAAACTTGTGGGCTTATATAAGTATATTATGATATGATAAACTTATATATTAGCTCATAAGTCTAAAACACAACAACAACAACAACAACATACCCAATCCCGCGAAGGCGAGGTATGGGGGAGGTAGAAATGTAGACAGGTCCTACCCCTACCCCAGGTAAAACCTGGGAGTAGAGAGACTGCTTCCAGGGAGACCTCCGGCACGTGCTTCATAAGTCTAAAAATAAGCCGGAAAATCGAGGCTTTTGATATATAAGCTGAAATCCAATAAGCTCATAAGCCTCCATATGATGCTGACAAATAGGTTTAGGCATAAAGTTAGACATACTTTTAGGACTCCAAATCACTTCTATTATTATTATTGAATTGAATTGAATTGCATTGGTGTTTAGGATTACTTATTAGATTGTCTCTCCTTATTGCGTTTTGATACATAAGTTGAGTGTTAGATAGAAGGAAATTGCTCTTGATTGTCGCCGTTTTTAAACCTCGGTTTTTTTAAAGCCATACTAATTATATCAAATGTGCAAAGGTGAAATAAGCAGTTTTGAACAAATAGTTTGGAAGTTGTTTATAGATATAACAAGCATATAAAGATATAAATTTAAGGGTTGTACAAAATTTGTTTTAGTTTTACCTGAAATAACTGAATAAGCACTACGAAATAAGCAGGTTTGATCCAGCTTATTATAAGTTGCGTATTCTACCACAAAATAATTGTAGATAAGTGGAAGCAGATAAACACCCTTTTATTTTGATGAAAATATCTCTTAATTAGATTGCCAAACACTCAAACAATTATTTTTATTTGGTTATTGATGGTTCATTACAACAATTGTTGTACAGTAAGCAAATCCCTAACACCCCTGATATTTGGTGAACATGGCTGAAAAGAGTTGTGATCACTTCTATCATTATGTTAATCTTACAAAATCAGTTGCAGTTGCCAATTTTTTATTGTTTATACCTATGATAAATTAAACTTCATCATGAGCTTATACTTTTATGTGTACACCGTCATATTACTAACGTCAACTACCCTGTTATTACCAATAGTGGCGGTTCCAGTGACATAAGTATAATCTTAGTATGTTCTTTTCACAACAAAAATTATATGTAGCATACGTTTGGAGTACAGGGTGTTGCTAGTTGTCGTATAAGTATGTGTTATTGTGGATTACTGTAAATTATTTGATTGTGTTGCAGAAACTCAATCTAGTCAACGGAGTGCTTTTTACAGGTGGATGGTCTAAGACTGGCCTCTACTTTGATGTCATTGAGGAAGTTTTTAATGTGAGTGTACCTTTTTATACATGTACCTGCTGCATGCACTAGTACTAAAAGCAAGAGTAAATTTGGGTAGTTGTTTTTCATTTTAACTTACCAAAAAGAGTCTTACCAATCGTTTAAAGCCATTTGCGAGCCTTTGAGTCATGCATTTAACGAACCCCGTATAGCTCATAATGTCTTTTCATATTCACACTCTCTTAACATTTTTGGACTCTTTTATTCTCTGCTTTTGCAGCAAGTCCTGAAGAAGAATGATGCTGGTGAACATTTCCCATTGCTTGCTATATGCTTAGGGTTTGAACTCGTAACAATGATTGTTAGCAAAGTAAGCAATGTTAATCTAAGCACTTCCTTTTTACTGTTTGATCCAGTTTTATTTGTTTCAGGTATAATTATTTGTTTGTTCCTTCATGTCACAGAACAATAACATCCTTGAAGCCTTTAGTGCATCAGATCAAGCATCCACACTGCAATTCATGAACAACATTAATATTGAAGAAACTGTGTTTCAAAAGTTTGGCATTGGATAGTTTGTTGGATAAACAATTTACTTTAGTTATTGAGAACCAGTTCTTAAGTTAATGTTTTCCTGCAGATTTCCTCCCGAATTGGTTGCCAAGTTGAGTACAGAATGCCTTGTGATGCAAAACCATAAAGTGAGTTCAAACATTGTGTGGTATTTTATCAAAAATGGACGATGAATTACCTCAATCAAGATAATGCGTATATGAGCATATCAAACGATTTTTCTGATCTAGGCTTGATCTGTATGTGTAACAGTACGGAATATCGCCTGAAACATTTCAAAAGACCAAGGAACTATGCAGTTTCTTTAAGGTCATAACAACTAGTACCGACGAAAATAACAAGGTGCATAACTTTCAGATCAGTTATGGAATATCTTTTTAGGTGAACTTTCTTTGTCTTAAATATCTAAACTTCTCAAAATAATTATGATTCAGGTATATGTGTCAACAGCCCAATCCGAGAGGTATCCCGTGACTGCTGTCCAGTGGCATCCAGAGGTACTAATCTTACCCTGATTATCAACTATGTCTTTGCCTTTCATTTTTCTGATTCGTTGAGATACAAACTACATTATCTTTGGCCTGAAATATATGTTACAAGTTCAGTCTGTACCATTTATCTGTAGGATGTTTTGAAACAATCCTAATACCCAAAATTTGATTCATCGTGAAAAAGAAAAAGACACGGTCTCTCTCATCTTGAGTGCCTATCGCACCACCTCGACCACTTTAAAGTCCAACCTTTAATATGAATTTGATGTAATAAATAGATGACTTAGACTTGTCATCTGTCAACGCTGGTGAAATTTAGGTCAACACTCAACATATAACTCTAATTCCTTGGAAGTGTTTACAGATTACAACTGAACGACTTGAGCTACCTCTTTTTTCACTTGACAAGTTTCGATCTTTTCCTATGCACACAACACACCTTGTCTATGTTCCTCACTTTATCTGTGTATCCTCGTATTCTTATATGAAATACATGTATATGAGTGTGCCTGCATGTGTGTTATCTGGAGTGATAGAAATTCTTAATTTCCTTATGAACCACAAAGTTCACATAGAAACAACATTATCAAAATGAGTGATGATGATGGCCAATGGTAGTTGGAAGTGGTTTCGAGGTGGAGTAGAATGTGGGATGAAGATTATTAGGATTAATGGAGATTATTGAGTCATTGTCATATTTACTAAAGGGGAATTCGAATATCATTTATACCTGATCGAATTGTGACAGCAAATCTGATGCCTAGACCAGCACAAGGATAAATTTGTTGACGGGGCGGGGGTTCAAGGTGTTCATAAAACTTGTCATGCTAGGTGTGTGGCGTTTTAAACTGGATCTGAAAGTTCATTGAGTGTTACTATTTAGTTTTCTAGAGTTATCTTGTAGAAACTTACCAGCTACATAGAAACTTACCACAAAATAACATACATGGGCCCCAAATATAACTTTAACATTGTTTGCTCACATTAGTAGTAGTGCAGTACTAGGACCACCTAATAGGGTAAAACTTATGGAAATGTCGTATGATGCAGAAAAATGCTTTTGAGTGGGGCTCGTCGGTGATTCCACATTCAGATAATGCAATTCAAGTGACTCAACATGTTGCAAACTACTTCGTGAGGTATGTATCTGACAAGTCAAATGTTGATTTGGGGTTTTCAAGTGGTTCTTTGAATGAAAGATTGCCTTTTTAGCCTAGAAAGTGTTGTTTCATTCATAATTTCTTATTAGTTATATTTTACATTGACGACTTTGCAGCGAGGCTAGAAAATCCTTCAACAGACCACCTAATGACGAAGTGCTAAAAACCCTTATTTACAATTACAGCCCCACTTATTGTGGGACGGCTGGGTAAGTTTTCAGCCTTATTCAGCTTCTAATGTTCAAATGGGATTAATTCAAATTAAGTCATACTTGGTTTTGGGGTGGTGGGGGGGTGGTTGTACGTGCAGTCATAAAAGACTGACAATAATATATCGACATAGACAAACTGTGATGAATATAAAAAACCTTATTCACGCAAAAATTAACAATACTGGCTCATATCACTTGTTGATATGAACTTTGTAACACAAAGCTGCTATGAGCTTCCTATAAAGTATTAACTGATTTCATATCTAAAGGCCAACTTACTGCATTTTGGGATGGTTATAACTTATAAGTTTTATCATCTAATTTGGTGTTATCTTTCTTTTGCTCTTTTCAGGAAAGGATACGATGAGGTTTACATCTTCACTGAGAATGAAAAGATGGCTCGACTTTAATTAACCTTTAAATGTCATCCCAGTACTGTATGTATATTATATTGCACGGTATATAATTGATAGATGTCTATATCTGTAATTAAAGTATGTATGCAAATAATCAAAGTTCATTGGGTTTAGGCCTATAGGTTGGATCTATATAGCATTATTCTTATTGCTTAAACCGTGCATATGTGATCGTTATGCAAAAACGATGTTCTTGTAGTAAATTGGTGATTAGATTGAATTTTAACCATCTGCAAAACGGTGTTCTTGTAGCAAGTTGGACAGCTGGTAACTAAAACGTACATATGCAGAGGTAGATGCAAGTTACAACCACATTACGACTACCCCAAACCCTCACCGTTTCACCTTCCATGGCAACATTAGTTTTCTCTCTCATTCACCAATATCTCATTTTTCACTCATAACCATCTCACACCACTTCACCTTCCAATAAATTTTTTTATTTATTAAAATACTCCATCATATTTATCCCACACACTCATAAATTAAAAATAAAAATAAAAATCAATTTTATTCATATCTTTGCAAAATTCAAAAATTTCATATACGGAGTATATCTTTTTGATGCATTAAATACATTGTACTTTATGCATAAAAAATTAGTAAAAAGAATATATATGAAATTTTCAAGGATATACATGAAATCTTTTATATAATAAAATAAAACCCGGGAATTTTGCATTTCAAAAAAATCAATTCATACCCGATTTAGTAATAATTTTATTAAAAAAAATATATTATTTTCTTATTAGGTAATATTTTGTATTTATCCATAACACAAGTAGAAGATAAATACAAAAAATATAGATAAAATATTTTAAAAAAATGATTATTTATTTTATATTTATCCACAACACAAGTAGAAAATAAATACAAAAAATATAGATAAGATGCAATTAACAATATGATTAAAAATTTTAAATAATTATTTCAAAAAATTAAAAAAAAACCCACACGTGCGCGGGCATTATAACTAGTTTTCTCATATAAAGAAATATCCACTAGCACAAATGTCAAAAAGTGAACTTTTCACGTTTTGCTAACACCTCACTCAACACTCCATCCAATTGGTGCGTGAACTTGATGCTTGCCGATGCTTCACTCCTTCGGTTGGGATCATCTCAATTTCTAAACATACACCGGTAAGACTACCCCAAGACCCTCACACCACTTCTCACTTTACACCTCAGCGCCACATCAGCTTTCTCTCTTATTCACCACCATTTCACTTTTCACTCCCAACCATCTCACACACTTCTCTTTTCAAACACATTTTTTAATTTATTAAAATACCATACTAAATATATCACACACAATTACAAACTAAAAAACAAATAATTAAAAACCCACTATACACAAAGCTCAGGTGAACTCTTCACCTTTGACCGCTCCTTTTGCTCTTTTACTGATCACTCACGATGGACCCCCAACAAGTGTTGTCGCTCAATGTTTACTTCCCGATGGCTCACCTCCCAGCATTGCGGGTAGCCTAAGCCTATGGTTCGTGTGGTAGTATCTAGTAAAAATCTTTTATTTACATAATAAAAGAAATATTTTTTAATTATTAGGTAATAATTATATTATTATTATTATTATTATTATTATTATTATTATTATTATTATTATTATTATTATTATTTTGATTGAAAAAGCTTTAATTTTTTCTAGTTTGGCCATAAATAATTATAAATTCGTTTTTTTCTTTATCTATAAAAAAAAGTCTAAATTATATCAAAATATATTAATTGATACATTTGGACCAAATTCTAAAATCTAATAGAACTACCCTTCTCTTTCTAACCCACATCATTTTTTTCTTTGCTAGCCTAAATAAACACTCTCTTTTTCCCCACTCATCTAACACTACCACACACAACCTTACAACGACCCCCAAAAAATACTTAGTTACATCGTTTGTTTTTTATTAACAAAAATGGAGCTACAAATACAACATTTAATATGTAGTTTTGTTTCGTCTAAAAAATCATTTTATTTTAGTGAATCTAAAACATTAGGTGATCACTTGAGAACTATATTAATTTAGTATAGGTAATCTAATGTGTAGCTTTCATAACATCTACTAAAACAATCACACACACACAAATAATAATAATAATAATAATAATAATAATAATAATAATAATAATAATAATAATAATAATAATAATAATAATAATAATAATAAATCCATAATTGTTGATGAGTGCTCAAACACTCATCATTTTTATCGTATCTGGACTGCCAAAACATCCAAAAACACCCAAAAACGCATCAAAATACACAAATTATCCCAAAAGTGTGTTTTATATGTTTTAGATGCAAAATGTTTAAAAACAAATGAAAAATGAACAAAGTTTGCACAATTGGCAGTTTCAGTCTCTCAAGTTTCAAAATTTGGCAAAACTAGTCCCTGGAAGTTTAAAATGAAAGAAAAGTCAACCCAAGGCAAAGAAAAATCAAAAAAGTGTCAAAATAAGTCCTTGGGTGAAAAAGTTTGAGAAAATTACACTTTTACCCCTCAAAATCCAAAATTGGCATAAAAGGTCCCTGGAGTTTCAGAAAATTGACAGATTTGGTCCCTGGTGGATTAATTTTGAAAGAAAAAATCATTTTTATCCTTGGAAAGTCAAAATGTGTTAAAAATGGTCCTTGGGTAAAATATTCGTGGAAATTACATGTTTGGTCCCCGAAGTTTGGCAACTTGTCAATTTTAGTCCCCGGGAACTTTTGAAAAGTGAAAATGGAGAAAATTGGTTCTTAGTTGTTGGTGATTAGCAATTTTGGTCCCTTGAAGCAATATGGGAAAAAGGCAAAATCAGTCCTCAAGAATGGCAAAATTACAACATTGGTCCTTGTGTTTAAATTTCAACAAACCAACCGGACCCCTTAATTTTGTTAACCAAATAACAAACCCAACACCATGGTCTGATCCAATAACACACTCCCTAGGCCCATCCTCACTTTAGCCCACCCAAAACCTTTAACCGTTTTAAATAATCCCCCCCAGTCAACAAGATAGTCAAACCCATCCCCAACACAACCCCGTGACACCCTGCTACCCCCATCATCACCCTGCAAGCAGCCTCCCCCCTCCTCTCATCATCAACCCTAGACACTGCAACCCACTCCTTATCACTCCACTCCAAACAAATACCTCCCTACACACGTTATCAGATACTAAAATCCAAATCCAAAATTGGCGCCAAAACTCTCCAACGGCCAAGATCAAGATATTATCATCCAATGGCTCATAATTAAGGTGGGAAAAGATCAGAGAGCCCCCAAAACCCTAATTGGGGGCTATAAAAGAGAAGAAGTGGAGCATTGAAGACGAGTTAGATTTTAGTTAATATTTTTATGTCGTTTTTTTTTAGTAAAAGTAATTTTAGTGTAATCAGAAGCTTTTAAGCATTGTAGTATCTCTCTTATTGTACTTTAAATCCTTTTCAAGTAATAAAATCAATTTTAAGTTCTTATCTTGGTTGATGCAATTCACTC
The DNA here is from genome assembly GCA_030686995.1 of Artemisia argyi. NCBI lineage: Eukaryota > Viridiplantae > Streptophyta > Magnoliopsida > Asterales > Asteraceae > Artemisia > Artemisia argyi. The sequence continues at coordinate 31,915,239 of CM060678.1, forward strand.
TTATTCCAATAAATTCAAAAGCTTGATTGAACTGATATCATGGACCTCTTTAGGCTCACTTAAGCTCCCATAAGCTTATTAAAGCTTTTAGAGACCATAAAATCCAGAATAGAATAGAAAGTGCAAAAATTTCTAAAAAGTCAATGCAGGTCAAAGGAGGGGCATTTATGGAGCTATGGATAAGTTGAGGTAGCTAATGGAAGACCTCTGCCTATCCTAAAGATAGGCAAGCTGAGTGAACCATTCCTTTTCATGCTGGAATGAAATCTTTTGTAAGCTGTTTCACTTTTTTTTTTCTTTATAAAAATTGCATATCTTTGATTCTGAGTTTAGTGTAGTTTTAATTGTATATTATTGTTAAAACAGCTTCATTTTGAATTATTAGAACTAGTTAGATTGATAAATTGGAATTTGGTAGTGGATTACTTCATAAACTAGTATAACAGTCACCTAAAGTAGTGTTTGGATTGATTGATTGCTTGGTGTTATGCTGTGTTGTTGTTGTTGTTACTTTCTGTTTGGATAAGTCATAGTAGGTTTAAATCAGTAGGTTAATAAAATTGGTAGGTTTAGTTGAAAAAGTCAAAAGTTAGCTTTCAATCCAATTCTAGGATTTAACTGTTAGGAATCTTTGTTTCATGCTTAATCATATTGCTAAGTAAACTGATTCCATAGCTTAATTCAAACATGTTGTAGCTTAAAACTTCATTGTGAGTCTTTAAATTCAGTTTGAAACTCATCAAAGTCAAAAATTTAAGTTTCATTGAAAAGTCAAAAGTTGCATATCTCATTTTTTTCCAAAAACTGTGGGATTTTTCTTGAATTTTGAGTAGTGAGTTAGAATTTGAAACTTGTTGTACTAAAAGTACCCCAGCTAGGCTACAAAATCCAATCATAATCTGATTTTTAGAAATTTTCTTTGCTAACTTATTTGGGGTCTCAACTGACCTGCAGGGGAAGTCACCTCCCCTGCACCATAAGCTTGTCAGACCACTTTTCTTTCCTAGTTCAAATTCTAGTGAACCAATTGAGTGTAGTACTGGATGATTGTTATTTTGAAGAGCTTTGTAGGCTGATTTTACATATCTAAGATTGATTTGCTCATCAGAGCTTATTCTCATGCTTATTTTGCTCCTTAAAGTTGGTCCTTAGTCCATTGTTTACTCTAAGTGCAACCAGTTAACTAAGTTTGCTAATTCCATGCTCACAACTTAGCTTTGATCTCAGCAGTGTTATTTGTTTGTTGTAATTTCCCTAGAGTTGCTTATTTGTGTTTGGATTGGTTTCATTTATTTGAGATTCTTGGTGTATGCTTATCTGCTACTACTTGTTCTTCTTGTTAACTGTTCTTATAGATGTTGTTAATTTTGATGATTACCCTTGATGTTGTTGTTACCATTGATCTTAGTTGATATTGATTTCATTGTGATTGTCCAAATTTTGTTCTTATTCAAGTTTGTTTGAGCTCATTAGCCTAACTGCTTATTTGCACAGTCCACTTTGACCCTTTTTTGCTCACTGAGTCAGTTTCCCAAGACCACAACAGCTTCAAACCTTGAGCTTAACCCTTGATTTTGGGTCCTTTCAACCCCCCTCCTACCAGGGTTGACCTATTGACTCTTTGTTTGACCCCTAAGCCTGTGGACCCCACCTGAAATTGGTCATAAACCTTGTCCCATAACCTGCTTCAGTTACCAATAAGCAAAGTGCTTATTTGAGTCTTTTGGCTTATTCAGGCCAATCATTTGATCAAAAGCTGCTTAATCTTGTTCATTGAACTCAGAGAAACCAGACTCCATCATTGTGGACCCCACACCTCACCATTTGAGCTAAAAAGCCTCCTCAGTCAACAAAAGTCAATTGTGGGTGTAATAAGCACTTCAAGTGCTTATTCCTTGGGTTAAAATAAAAGTGTCTTTATTAAAAGTAGTTGTTTTTAGTTTATAATTAGTTTAGAAAAAGAAAAAAATCCAAAAAAACAATTTTAAAAATAGTGATAGCTTCTATTTAATAGGATTTATCAATTTATTTTTCTTTTTAATTTATTTCTAAGTAATATATCACTTTTATATTTTTAGAAATTCTATTTTAGGTTAAAATAATTTTATAAATTTTTCCAGATTTTTATTTTGTCTTTTAGTGGTTTTTCTAATTAATTTTAGTTTAATTTAGTTTTAATTAATATTAATCAATTAAATAGCATAATTAGATTTTATATAGTATAACCTAGTTTTTATAATTTTTCTAGCTTTTATTTTAGTTAAAAAATTTTTATAAATTTTTCTAGAATTTTTACTGTTCATTTTCTATTTTTTATAATATAATTAGTTTAATTAGTAATTAAATAGTAATTAGATTAATAATTAGTTAATTAGTTTAAAAATACATAAAATTAACTTTTTATAATTTTCTAGGATTCCTGTAATGGTTAATTAGATTTGTAAAATTTTTCTTAATTTTCTAAGCCTTTTTAATATTTTTAATAATTCTAATTAATTTTAATTAGTATTAAATAGATAATTAGTAATTAATTAATAATAAATAATTAAATAGTGTAAAAATAGTTTTTATTTTTCTTAAAATTTTCTTTAATTATTAGGATTGTAAAAATATTAATTTTACACTTTTAACCCTTCCCGTCCATCAGTTGTACTTTTTGTTTTGTTCGTCTGAATACGTTTTTTAATTAAAACGTACGTTTTTAGGTTCTAGCTCAAATCCTTGTAATCCAAATTCCCGTAATCAATCACGTAGCTTTCCTAAGCTATATTTGTTTATAATTTCCAAATAATTCTGATGATAAACCCTTTCTATGAATAAACACCCGATCACAAAGCACGCTAAAGTTACATTTCACACCTCAACGGGATTTAACGACCCGGTGATACCTTATATTACCCGGAGTATTGATCTAGGCTATTTGACTTTGTTGACCATTCCTTGGTCAATATAAGTTAGGTGGTTCGGGCTCAATCAATTGTATACAATGATGATTTTTTACCCGCGCTCTGCTGCCGGGTGCGGGGTTAATCTAGAGAATATTCGTATAATCGCAAGTAATGATAGAAACAATTTTTGCAGTTTTCTTAGACTGTTCCTACAATGCAAGAAAACCAGAGGGGCACGTATGTAATTTTCGTTTCACTAACAGTCCGGTCCCTGGATATAATGCAAGAATTGTTTTTGCAATCGCATATAAAGAACAAGACGCTTTTTTGTAATTTTACAAGGACATGTTTTGCAACGCATTTACAATTAGATAGACTATTTTTGCCTTTTGTCTTTTAACTTTGTTACTCAATCTATCATCTACTATATAAGGGTGAGTTTGGTTGACGGGGATAGGGATGAAATTTGGGGATAACGGTAGACATAAGTTGTTTGGTTTAAATCAGTGCGCCTCAAATTTCGGTTTGATGTCTTAAACTTCGTCATATGATAATCCAGGGCACAAGTGTAAGTTTTGAATGATTATTGTCCCGTCATTCTTTTTTGTAGTCCTTGATCCATCACACATTTAACTTGATGGATGATAAAAAAAAAAATATTATACACTTATATTTTTACAAATTACATTTTTTTAAATGTAATAAAACATTTTCATACAAAAAATTAGTATATAAAAATGTTTAAATAAATATAAAATACAAAATATGAATTTCTCTTTCAAAAGAATATTCCTTAACCAATTTTACAAGCCACTAAAAAAGACGAAAATAGGAGCGTGTCTGACACAATGGACGATTCCCTTAAACAGGGATGGTTCCCTAATATATTAGTGAACCGTGAAACCGTCTGAGGTGCGTCAAGGATTCTTTTTGCCTATAAATAGTGTGGACGTATAGTCTGGAATGGGTCCGGCTCGGCAGACAGCGGCCCACTCTACGCCTAAACCCTAATCCATGCCCTATAAATATAGGGCTAGGATTCTCTTCTTGACACAACACAATAGGTTACTCTAAACCTAATTCTTGTATGCTATATCGCATCAATGACTAACTTGACCGTCGGAGGTGGATCCCGGGGCTACGACCTCGGGTCCACTCCCAACGAGTTCTCTTTGTTGACAGGTCTACTCAGGGCTCGAGAAGCCGACGAACGGCCCAGGGAGAGTCGTCAAATCCAGCCCGCGCTAGATTATGCATCAACAAGTGACGCCATCCGTAGGATAGACTACGACAAGTTTCGTGCTCTCACATCACCGGAAAGCAACCATCGAGTTCAAAAGCCGGTATCTTAATCTTTTAACTTGGTAAACACGATTTTATCTATAGTCGCACTAAGTCCGCATGATCGGACCTACTTTATCTTTTCGCCGCGAACTAATTCGCGCACATAATGCTTTTACGGTTGGTATGCATGTTCGCGCTTGTTTGCACTATAGAACTACGTGTTCGAACAACGCAGTCACGATAAATCTACCCGCGTTAGGTCGTGCGTTCGGACATCTTCGCAGATTAGCGCCATGAGCGCACTGTCACGTACAGGCACCACGATGCTAGTCAATCGCCATGAGCGCACTGGACAAAAGCCGTGGTCATCTATGATCATCCACAAACGTTCGAGTCTATGCGGTCACGATACGTCCATCTGCGTTTGTGCGTGCGATTGAAACTATTAGTCGCGGTCACGGTGCGTCCATCCGGGTTTTTTTTTTTATATATAAAAAAAAACAATTAATTATATATGCTATGTGCTATATATTGCTTCACGCTAATATTTTACTTCATTAGGTTTTATATGTTGCGATTCGCGGCATATACTTTTAATATTTGCATTAAGTGTTTTTCAGGATTTGAATAACTAAGTTTAATGCTCCTACAAAAGTAGCACCATCAAACTTGGGGGGCTACCAGGGTATATAGTACCACTGTTTTCGTACGCGTCACGTAGGTATATTTGGAAGCAGATCGTACGTAAGAGGTATTGCAATCCCGGTACAAAGACGGATTTAAATATTCGCACCATCTTGCCGCAGGGGAGACGTCCTCTGTCGGTTGTAAAGACGGATGTAATGTTCGCACCTTGTCGCGCACAGCGCGAACCTCTGCCACAGAAGCACGTCTTCTGTCGCACTTCCTTATCGCGCACAGAAGCACGTCTTCTGTCGCACCATGTTGCATCGCTACTGGTACAAAAGGTGCGCCCTTACCCAGGATGCAGCATACGAGATCCACCTTCACCATTATGAGACTCTCACAATCGCAACGTTACCCCAACTATAGAACTACGTGTTCTTCTTACGGGGTCTTTACTGTCACACGGTGGTGGGAAACCTAGCATATGCGCATCCCTCTCCGTCATGTAAGAACGGGTGTTACTCAGGTCACCGCGGACGCGCCTACAAGGTCGCGGATTCGGATATAGTCTAACGGGCTAAACAGGACTGCGCCTCTGGGACAACCAGTGCGCACTGTCGCATTTGGGCTGCGCAATATAGTCTGTCCTATGTGCACACCTGAGTTGCGCACACATGGGCCATGCCGTCATGGTTGATTGGGCCTACGTGGCCATGAACAGAACTTAAGTCTAGCATAACATAGCCATGCACTATGTCACACTAGACTTAGGGGGCTTGTGGACGTATAGTCTGGAATGGGCCAGGCCCCGCAGACAGCGGCCCACTCTACGCCTTAACCCTAATCCATGCCCTATAAATATAGGGTTGGGATTCTCTTCTTGACACAACACAATAGGTTACTCTAAACCTAATTCTTGTATGCTATATCGCATCAATGACTAACTTGACCGTCGGAGGTGGATCCCGGGGCTACGGCCTCGGGTCCACTCCTAACGGGTTCTCTTTGTTGACAGGTCTACTAAGGGCTCGAGAAGACGACGAACGGCCCATGGAGAGTCATCAAATCCAGCCCGCGCCAGATTATGCATCAACAAATAGTGGCTCATTTCACACATTATTTCCCATCTTTTGCACACAGTTTCTCTGCCCATTTGCAATCACATAAACTCTTATTTCTTTGTTCATTAAACTTGTTTAAGTTTATCTAGAGTGATCCAAACATTCATCCATTCAAGTGCAAGAGAAGAACACTAGCTATCAACAAGATACAAAGTGTTGTAGTGTAGATGTTGCATTTGTAACATTTGTTACATCTTTGTTGTATATTGTTGTATAGGGGTGAGCAAAAACGAGTTAAAACTGAGAGAAACCCGACAAAACCGAGCCGACCGAAACCGAACCGAGAAAAATCGGTTCTATTTCGGTTCAAAATTTTTCTGAGTTTTTGGGTTTCGGTTCGGGTCGGTCCGGTCCGGTTCGAGCAAAAAACCGACTAAAATTGAGACCGAACCGAAACCGAGAAAAACCAAGTAATTTCAGTTCGGTTTCGGTTTGGTTTCGGTTCGAGTTTTTCCCGAGTTTCGGTTCTCAGGTTTGTCGGTTCGGGTCGATTTTGATCCGATGCTCACCTGTTGTACATCAAGTTTATAACCACCAAACTTGTTAGATCGGGTTAATATTTTAATCATGAAAATATATGAGTGATCGGGTTAGATATCGTATATTTTTTTATATACTTTAAAATTGATTTACTTTAAACAAAACAACACTTATAAAACACGTAGTTATGTACATTTTAAACAATTTTTGTTTATTAGTCTACGTTCATGTATGTTCGTTCGTTTAATATCTTATTGAACGAATGTAAATGAACACAAAAAACCTTTATTTTTTAATAAACGAACATGAACAATTCCGTTTAAGCATGTACCTGTGTGTGTGTGTGTGTTTTTCCCGATTAAAATTAAATGAAGAATATGAAGAAGACTGTCACTTCTCGTTTAGAGCACTAAAGGTGAGCATCGGCTCAAAACGACCTGACCCGACAAAACCGAAACTCGAAACGCGAAAAAAACCCAAACCGAAACCGAGACCGAAATTACTCGGTTTTTTTTCGATTTGGTTTAGTTTTTCTCGGTTTTTTGCTCGAACCGGACCGAACCGACCCGAAACCGAAACTCGGCAAAAAGCTAAACCGAGTTTTGTCGGTTCAGTTTTTGTTGGCTCGATTTTTTTGGATTTCTCAGTTCGGTTCAGGTTTAATGCACTAAACAAAACCCACACCTACTAGAAGCACGTGCGTGGTTGATGTCGCGTGCACATCTCTCAAACAAGTTCACTCACTGTATAAAACAAAGGAAAACTAAAAAGATAAAAGGAAAAGAGAAAGAAAATCGACATTAGAAATGGCGGGAAATTGAGAATCTGGATGGAAAAAACCTCCAATTTTTAGGTCACAAATGCATCCCACACACAGAAGCTAAATCGAGCTAGAACCGAGTTTTGTCGGTTCAGTTTTGGTCGGCTCGGTTTTCTCGGGTTTCTTGGTTCGATTGGGGTTTAATTCGGTTTTGCTCACCCCTAAGAGCAATAAACAAAACTAGGGCTGTAAACGAACTGAACGTTCAGTGAACATTTCATGAACCGTTCGGTAAAAAGTTCGTTTACGTTCGTTCGTTTATTAAATGAACGAACATGAACAATATTTTACGTTCGTTTAGTTAAATGAACGAACATGAACAATAATCTTGTCAGTTCATTTATATTCGTGAACGTTCGATTATACATTCGTTAACGTTCGTTTATGTTTATTTATCTATTTATGTTCATATATTATATTTTTTAATTTTATAATTTTAAAAATTGGTTTGTTTAAACAAAACAACACTTATAAAAAAAGTATATTGTGAAGAATTCAATAAAGTTTATGTTTGTTTGTCTTAGGGCTGAGCAAAACCGACCGAAACCGATTAGTCCCGACAAACCGACCGAACCGTTTCGTCCCGAAACCGAACCGACTAGTATCGGGTCGGTAGTCGGTTTTACAAAATACCATATATCGGTATCGGGTCGGGATCGGGATAAAACCGACATAAGCCCGAATTAACCCGACAGCCCGACAAAAATCAATCCTAATATATATTAGACAAAACCAATACCTTCACCATCACTTCACTTCCAAGACCACCATCACTTCGGACTAATATGTATACAAAATATACCACAGCCAAGACCACCATCACTTCACTTCCCAACTCACATCAAATCCTAATATATATTAGACAAAACCAATACCTTCACCATCACTTCCCAACTCTGAAATTAAAGAACGATTAGACAAAACCAAAACCAATACCTACCCGTCTTCTTGATGCCTCGTCTTCTTGACAGCCCGTCTTCTTGATGCCTCGTTTGATAGTTTTTGTTGAGATCTGAGTTTTGGAGGGAGAGAAAAGTATTATAGTGGTAGGCGGATACTTTCAGTAAGCTTTTTATAACTCAGCTACTGTTAGATTTGAAACTCAGCTACTGTTAGATTTGGAAGCTCAGTAAGCTTTTTATAATTTGCACTAGGACTAGGTGTTATCATTTGGACATTTGGACATTTCATGGGCCTGTTTTTATAATGGGCCAGTTGGACAAATTGCAAAACTGGACAAATTGCAAAACTGGAATTCGGGACAAAATGCAATACCGACAAACCGCCCGACTATGCCCGACTAAAACCGAACCGACCCGACTTCTGTCGGTATCGGTATCGGGATGGGTTTTTTGCTTATGTCGGTATCGGGACTTGTCGGTTCGGGTCGGGACGGGTCGGGATCCGGCCCGATGCTCAGCCCTAGTTTGTCTATTTTCATTTATGTTTGTTTAGCGTTCGTTTAGTGTCTTAATGAACGAACATAAACGAACATGAACAACTCATTTTCTTAATAAACGAACATGAACAAAAAAATTCATTCGTTTAAGCGTTTGTGTCCGTTTATTTGTCCGATTAAAATTAAATAAACGAACATAAACAGGGCTCCGTTCGTGTTCGTCCGGTTCGTTTACGGTCCTAAACAAAACCCACACCCACCTACTAGAAGCACGTGCGTGGTTGATGTCGCGTGCACATCTCTCAAACGAGTTTACTCACTGTATAAAACAAGGAAACTAAAAATAAAAAGGAAAAGAAAATCGACACTAGAATTGGCGGGAAATTGAGAATCTGGAAGGGAAAAACCTCCAATTTTTAGGTCACAAATACATCTACACACACAAAAACACCCGAAAAAAACACGCACACACATCAATCAGGGGGAGAATAATAATAAATAAATATGGGGGATATTGAAACCCTAGGGATCCTTGATGAAATTCAATCACTCATTTCCGATAAGCTTCAAGTGGTATATATCTATCTATCCATTTCATTAATTTCTTTAATTTTAATTTTGACTGTTTTTTGTGCTCGTTAAAAGATCTTGTATTCATAGCTTGACTCAATTCTTACTGTTATAGTATGATTATTAAGTGTTAGTGTAGTTAATTTGTTTTATAGATGAATTTTTGGTTTAATTTGATTGAATTGTGTTTGTGCGACTCGTTTTATTTAGGTTTTTTATTATTCATACAAACAAACCCTAAAATCACTCGTTTTATTTGGATTTTTTTTTTTATATATATTTGTGTCAGATTTAAGTTAGTCATCTTGGTATAGGGTGAGGGGAAGTAAGGAATCTCAGTAGCTAAGCATACAAAACTGTACTGGTTTCCCTTCAAATTTATAAGCTTTCCGGTCTTAAAAATGTTTGCCCTTTATATTGTAAATCGCGTGAAAGTAATGTCTTAGTTGTTCAGTTTCTGCTCTTTTAGACAGTTTATAAACGCTAAAGGGTTGTAGTTGCTAATTTTTGAAGTCTTATCATTTTCTTAGAAATTTGGCACGGTTTGGTACCAGATAATTTTGTAAAGGTTCTGGCCAAGGGTTGTGGGAGAAAGGCTCAAATATATATTGGATTTTCCTATATGTGTTATGCGACTCTTTTTAATTAATTCGCTGATATCATAGCTAAAATCTTTGTGTGATCTCATTGGTGCTTAATATCTGGATTTTTTTTTCTTTCTTTTTTTTTTTTAGGTTTCTTACAAGTGGCTGAGTAGGAACTTTTTGGTGCCATCAAATACTGCGAAGAGGTGAGTTTTTTTTTTTTTTTTAATTTGTTTCAGATAACCTCATATGTCAAGTTTCGCATTATACGTCTATATATGAAATTTTGAGAAACACCTTTATCCATAGGTTGCTTCAAGAGTTTGTGGAAAAGAATGGAAGTCAACTCAAAGTTATATATTCTCTGTCTGGATGGTTGAAGAACAATCCAGAAGCTTACCATGTTAAGCTTGTATTGGGTTCGAAACTTTCAGGTAGTATGGCTGTAATAGATTTAGATTATATGGCGCTCAAAATAATATTTTCCAATTGTTGGATGCTTTTAACTGGTATTCATTACTGACAATAATGTCTGTTTTCGTATCTGTTTATGTAGAAGCCAAAGAAGATTTTGGTGACGGGTGCTCAGTTCAAGTCTATAGTGTCCAAGCGAGTGTTCCCAAGGATCCAGCCGTACTTTGGAATGCTGAATTTATACAATCAGAAGAGCTCTTTAAGGAGCCCCCTAATGTTGATAATTGCTTGCGGGATAACCGGTTCGATTCTCATAGTTTTTTTTTACACTTATTTAATATACTGGCACTTCATATTCAGATTATTTACTTCTGACTGCTTTTTGTTCAGGTTTTGTGGGGTTTCAAATTCATTTGTAAAACGCAACACAGAGGGAACACCAGGAACCAGCACCGGTCCATCCTTAAAAAATGTAGGAATCCCTGGACCATCGAGATCTAATAGTTCTAATCAAACTTCAAACTCTTCACTTCATCAAGAGAAAAAGGTCGACTTGCCGGATCCCAAACCTGATCAGGGGAAAATTATTCAAAGTGGAAATCATAAAGAACAAGTTCCTCAATTTCCAAATAACAAAAAGAAAGCACAGAATGATAAAAGCTCTTCTGGGACTGCAAGCATGTTAGCTAGTATGTGGGGTCGCGCGTCTGCAAAACCAAAGCCCGAGCCAGCTTCAGTAAAAGCTGATAACATTGTTCCTATTTCTAATGGTTTGTTCACTTTTGATCATAGTGATTTAATTAAAGTATACTATATTTGAGTATTTATATTGAATGGAATTATCTGAATAAGTTAAAATATTGCAGACGCTCAAGTGCGTGCTAATGAACTGGTAGAGGATGAAAGCAGTGACGATGATGCCCGGGAAATGAACTTTAAGAGAGGATCAAATGGTGAAGGGAATAATCGAAAGAGGCGTGTGGTCCTTGATGATTCCGATGAAGATGATGATGATGGAAAGTATGTAGTGAACCTAGCTTCACCAGATCCTCCGAAAAAGCAAGTATCTGTTGATTTAAAGAAAAGTTCTGGAACTTCAGATTTGGAAAATAAGAGTTTGGTTTTTGATGAACCAAAAGAAGAGAAAAAGAATGTTAAGAAAGAAAAGGCGTCCGAGAAAGAAGATATCCACGTCAGAAAAATGGAGAATCTGGCTTCAAACGAGAACAAAGGTCCAGAAAAGAATGTTGCTATAAAAGAGAAAGCGGGTGATGCTGCTCAAAATGCGCTTAAAAAGAGAAAAGTTTTGAAGACACGGATTGATGAGCGTGGGAGAGAAGGTATGATTATGCAAGAGGCTCTTTTACGTTTTATTAATTGGTTTCTACTGACCTTAGGTTGAGTAATTCTATAGTAGAGGTGGAAACATGGACAGGCTGAGTGATGGCTGAAACATTTCAGTTCCATTTGACCTGTTACCAATATATAAGTTAATGGGTCAAAACTGCAACCTCTGCTTGAGGTATTTTAGTTATCTTCTATTAATTTTCGAAACAAACAAGAATCATTACTTGGAATTTTTTGCATAGGTGTAAATTGAAGTCTTGACCACCTTGAAGAAAGAGTAGGTAGTTTTTCTTTGTGACTTTTAAACTGCAAAAGAAGTCTTCAGCTAAATTGTCTTCAATTCCGAGTTAATTACCATGGTGATTTTTAGGAAATTATTTAGTATACTACCTTTCTTTCTTATCTATGTATCTTTCGTCCCATCATTACTGCTTATCGAGCAGGTCAAGAAAAGTATTCATTTGTTTGCTCGTAAGAGTCGAATCCAGTGTTTGCTTCTCTTGCCTGCATGTACTATTGGAAGTATGCTCACAAAGTGTGTTAATCGCTTGGTTTGCTGGTTGGGTTTGGTCCATGGTTGGATAACGGTTAGAAGGGTTTATACTGCTGGAAAAGTGACAGTTATCTTGAATATTTTTTTCCTTGGTTCCTTATGTTTATGCCTTAAAAAACTTTCTCTTCCCATCACCACTAAAGCAAGTAACTCTAGGACAAATGTTATGCTATTATATTCTCTGTGTTTTATAATATTCATCTTATTGATTTGTATCAGTAACTGAGGTGGTTTGGGAGGACGATGAGAAAGAAACAAAGCCTGATGATAGTACAAGAAAAGATAAATGTGACACTAATACTGCAAACAATGTTGTCAACAGGTAATTTATCATTTGTAGAATCTCTCTCCATTCACATATATTGCCTAACTGCCTTCTTTCTCTATACTGCCTGTTTTCTCTTTTCTATGCCTTTTGAAGTTTGGCTTTTACAAGTCAATATGGTATACGATACACTAGTTCGAACACTATGGGATTAAGAGTTCTTGATGAGACTTCCATGAGATATTTCTGAACACAAATACCAACATGAAGACACTATTTGCAATATTTTTTCACATTCATCAGTAATTATTGCTATTTAAACCATTATCTCATCATTATCCACTGTGCCTCCCATTTTCCTTTCATTGATGATGCCCATTCACATTACATATGCCCCGATGACTGGGTTGGGCAGATTAGGTAACAGGTCATAGCGGGTTGGGTTTTCTGAAAACACTGTCAAACCATTTATTCTTTTTGAAAAATAACTCAGGTTACATATGAATTCGAAAAGGTATGTTCATCATAATAATAATATATGTGTTTGAAGAAAGCAATTTAGTAGGTTGTATGCGTCAAAATACACTTTGGATAACTTTAGACCAGTTTCCTTTTTAGTGAAACTTTTTTTCTACCCAATTGACCCGTTAGTGATAAAAATAAATAAATAAATAAATAACCAGTGTTGACCCGTTCAAAAGTAAATCGAAGTTAAAATGTTTAATCTACAAAAAGAAATTTGAGCAAGTAGGCCTTAACAGCCGTAAATTAAATGCAGCTATGTATTGCGTTGTCATTTACAGGGGCGGCTCAAGCCTTATGGAGGCCTAAAGCGAGATTCAAATATGAGGCCTTTCCAAAATTTTCATTTTTTTTCTATCAGCTTAATATTAGCTTTCGAATCATTTGATTAATAAAACATCCAATTGTCCCACAAAAAAAAAAAAAAAAGGCGATAAGAATCTATGAGTTTATTGAAGTTTGAGAAAAGGAATATAAGAAAGAGAAAAAATAAACTTCGTTTTATGATAACCTATAAGTATGGCTAAAAAACCGAACCAACACAAAGGAGGCTTGTTCGGGTTCGTTAGTTTTGGTTTAACCGAACAAACAAACTAATATGAACACTTAAACAAATGGCATAGGTGTTCATTTTTGTTCTTCGAAAAATAGGTTATTTTTGTTCGTTTATTAAGACATTATGCATGAGTGATTCTTAAACGCGTAACTTGTTTTCAGTATCAGCTAAAATTCGTTAGAATTTGTAGTATTAAGTGAGCCTAATTCATCATTTTGTAATAATAAAAAGATGAACCTGGTCCTATTTCTTAATCTGCAATAAGGACTTAGTGGTATCGATTTAAAAAAATAAACAAGAAAATAAGCAAACATATCCTTAATAATTTTAGTAATAGGGGCCTTCTATATTCATAAAGGGCGCTAGAAAATTGGGGGCCTTAAATATTCGGGGGCCTAAAGCGATGGCTTTAGTAGCTTTACCCTTGAGCCACCACTGGTCATTGACCCTATCTACTCGGATTAAAACTGCTTCTGTTTTCTGGATACGGATAAACGTGTGATACTGGTTACTTATTCTCATTGTTGGATTTTCTTTTTCATTCAGGCCCCCCGCAGCAGTTCCTAAAAAGTCACCTGCAGTAGGTAATGCCCCATCACATGCAACAGGCAAAGCAGGAAACAAGAAAGCCGCTGCTAAGGATCCTAAACAGGGAAATATCATGTCATTCTTCAAGAAGAAGGTTTAATGAGGCAAGTTTGGTTGTATTACTTTTAGAAAACGAAGTGTATTTCTTATTTTGGGCTGTAACATTTTCTTCAAGTTAGTTTGATGAGGCTTTTCATGGTTGCACAAAATACAGAAACAGACTTGAAAGTTGTAATTTATTTTTCATATCACAAAAATATGCCTAAAAACTAATCATAAGAGTGATAATGATGTGGTTGGTATCACAATGAAATCACAAGCCTGGAAAACAAAAGTAAAAGTGAACCGGGCCTGAAAAACCACGAAACTGATATATGGATGTGCTTCATGCTTTCCGTCCTTTCAACCTAATTGTATTAAGTTTGTTGGCTCGCTCAACACATACCTAGGTATTTCATATTTGGTACCTGTAGATATAACAAAATTAACGTCAGTAAATACAGTATTATTAAGTAAATTATGCAGATTAGTACATGTTGCTTGGAAATGGATTCAGAAGATCATCGGGTTATGTGGTATAAGTATAACCCGCGGATACATCTGATCATCAGTTCCAAGCGTTGGGATTTGAAGGGAGAATATATGTGTGAAGGTTGGCACCTCTTTCATCACAACAAACTGTCATATCAGGTTTGTGAAGAACAACTCCTGCACTGTCCAAAATTGCTTGAGCAAGCTCTATATCAGCCTCTGCTGCTGCATGTATTGCATCCCAGATTTCTTTTTACATAATCCAAATACACACGTATTAGAAGTGCAAAAAATCTAAAATAAAAGTCTACATTTCTTGCCTCGTTCTGAAGGAAATATGAACAAGTTGGTCAACGGATCAAAACATGTATGTGTGAGAACAAGTTGTGTTTTATTTGTTTTCAATTAATTCTATAAATAGCAACTGCCAATTATGATTAAGAAGCTATTTTACTACCATGAAAATGAAACTTTTCTGTTAATAACGTGATTAAAAGGTTTTACATTTGAATGCATTTTTTTTATGCTTTTCAACCCGTTTTGGTCATTTTTCTTTTACCCATAGGAGATAAAAACATAATAACATCAACCAATTTGAGGTCAAAAGACTTGGTTTTTACCTTTCTTGCCACCATGGTGAGGTGCTGTATCCCAGAACTCATCACGCATCTGGACCAACTGGTTCCATGTAACTGGCCGTGGAAACTTCCAAGGCTTTGGCTTCCTTATCTTTTTCACCGTTCCTGCCATTGAACGGAACACCAGTGGTGAAGGTTTTCCAATACCATGAATAAAGTAAAAATAAATCGAAGAGTTATTGTTTGGACATCATAGACTTACGGTCTTGCTTATTTAGCGAAGATCCAGAACAACCCATTTTTATTATCTCAGTCAGCTAAAAGGTTTATAATACTTCACAGTTAGATGAGGAAGCTGGATATAGTATGGTTATATTCATGGCAACTAAAATAGTTTCCAGAAAGATTTAAATAAGAGTGGTTGGGCAGATTCATTACTCTTTCTCGTGATAAAAAGTTTCACCTTTTGTCATTCAGATTCATGTGATTATGGACAACTAGTTTGATTAGATAATCTGCTTGGATAATATCTAGGGACTAATGTCATAGAATGTCGATAGATAATGTCGATAGATAATATCTAGGACTAATGTTATAGAATATCGACGGTGTTCCAAGTTGGTCGATTTAGTCATCAAAGTTAATAGAATTGGTCCATTTGTCACTTCTATGTTAACAACATGAATGAAGTGTTATGCAATTATCATTGTACAATGCCTAAAAAATGCTGAAAACTGAACTTTTTTCTTTAAAATTTTTATAACAAATTGTATGATAAATCACACAGTGACCAATATGGAACACTGAATAAAGTATTAAACTATTAATCTGATGAAGACAAAAGAGAAACTCTTTCAAAACAAAGAGTAACTTTAGCTGTTGGTACCTGCCCATAGTACAGCTTTACCATGCATACATCATTCCACTGTACAAGCACTTAAAGCCATCACAACCCATATGAAAGGAAACCTTAGAACTTTGTTAAGCAATGTCTACAAAACGCTACAAATATTTAATCTTTAACGATACGAATCACCATACTTGTTTCTCATATAACTAAACTTAGAATCCTCATAGTTGACCGGTTTTGGGTCAACTGGTTTTTGCTCTCCATACACAACTTCAGCTCGTTTATCCCTAGGCCGATGCTTGGTTCTTTCCTTCTGGCTTTTTGACCGAACATGAGGGACCTCGCCACTAGCTCCATAAAACTCTGCATATTCTTCTCGTTTTGAGACCCGATGTTTGCTTGGATCTTTTGAAGATGATCTAACCTTAGCAGGCTTTGTTTCAGGGTAATTTTCGTTTGGGTTGTGGGCATGACGGGTTTCTGAGAGAGGAGTTGGAGTCCTGTGTTTTTTAACTAATGGAGGCTGGTTAGCAGGCTCGTCTTCAGGCATTATGAGATGATCTTTTAATGGAGTGAGGCCTCTTTTAGGACCTATGTTAAAGGGGTTAAAAGAAACGAACATGTTACCGAAGCCTTCAATAGCAAGCTTTGAGAGATCCATAACAAGCTGCCCGAAAGATGGCCATCCTGCTTCTTGTTCCTCTTTAACAGTTTCCACAGTATGAGTTTTAAGAGAGTTTTCCTTGATTGGTTGTTTAGTGTCACTCTCCACCTTATCCTGCCATGATAACAATTAAGATAATTTTCTAGATTTAGATTACTAGGCAAACACGATAACAAAACAAAATATAAAATAAGATATGGAAGTGGGTTAACAACTAAAGAATCCTTAAAGTTAGACAAGGATGCATAACACTTGTACCACTTTTGCGAAATATGATGAACCGTATCCTTGTTGAAGTTTGCAAAAAACGTATCCTATCAATATGGCACTGACTACCAGAATGAGATCTGCCAAGTGCATAAAAAGGCAAGATAAACATATCAGCCAACACGATGCTGAAAGAAACCATTATATAGATGGGAAAGAAGTCGAAAATAGTATCAATTGTCCGAAAAGAAGCTATATGTTTATGCTTATGTCCCTATAATAAGTGTCCACGACATGGTCTTTCCCTCAAGATTTTCGTTATGATTTAGGATTCAAATATACAAGTAACAAATTTGATGGCATCAGTAAAACGATGCTACTCAGGTTGATTAAAAAAAATAAAATAAATAAGTACCACCTTTTTAGAGCAATATCAATAGTTATTAAACTTACTTTAAGTATAGATTGTTGGATAAAGTCCAGAAGTTATAAGATGATCCAATTGCATGTGTACAAATATATCGATCGTTATATCATCCATTTATATAAGTTAAACATTCTTGGGGTTCATGGCTATACATCTATTGCTTTCAGAATACACTTTCAAGGGTTCTAGCTTGGTTACAGTATCAACGTATCAATGAGAAGGTATCTTGCACCCTGCCAAGTGTATTATCATCACTAGCATTGTATTATTGTATCAACACATTGCAGCTTTTCACCAAAAAAATTGTGTCCACATAATCTATATCACTAGTTATACCATAAAGAGTGATAAAATTTACGTTATAACTTAATCACAACGAAAGGTGTTCAGACCTGTGGACGAGACAGACGTATCGTGGAAATCACAATCCTCTTGACTGAGAGCAATTTGCCGAAGAGCAGCATTTCCCCGGTCAATAACAAGCAACGAACATGTTGGCCTCACATAAATTATATCAAAATCAGTTGAGAACTGTGCATCCTCACTTGGACCGTCCCTATACCCTGCTACATTTGATTTTCCTCCAGCAATTGTAGTCACACCTGTTCATAAATTTGTTCTTCAATAACTTTTATATGAAATTACTGACATACCCTTGAATCATTTTCATAATGCCCTTAAAGAACCAATATAAAACTTGAATCTAATTTGAAACTATGAGGCGACATCTATGGCTAACCTGTTTCACCGATCTTTCTGATGGCAAGATTAGAGGTATCAGCAACGTAAACATTTCCTTTATCATCCATAGTAACCCCTTTAGGATGATCAAAACGGGCATCATTTGGTTTTCCATCTACATGTCCAGTGTAACCTTGGAATGACCCGGCAATCAATCTTGCCCTACTATCTGAATTAACAAATAACGAAGAATATTCAACACAGATTGATTCAATTAAGTATTAGTCAATAGTCATAAAGGGTTTTTTTTGGGTTGTGAAAAGAAGCTTACATTGAGACAAAGGCGGTGTGATTCGAACAATGTTGCTATTGACTGAATCGACGGCATATAGTTCACCTTCCGGTGACACTCGAATAGAATAAGGCACAACCCCTAGCTGATTCCCTTCAACAACAGTTTCTACTAAATACCCTTCCTCAAATTGAAGAATATTCCCATCTGCATCACATAATATAATACTTGAAATACCATCCACATAATCTAATACATAAATCATCATATCACTTTCTTCTATTAAACAAATCAAGGGTTAATAGCATTTAAGAAATGATGACACCTTCACTATTCTACTTATTTTTTTAGAACTCTCCTTTATTTTACTCGTTAGATAATCCAACTTTCAATTTCTTCACAATTAGGACACTCTTTATCCTATCCAAATCTTGAACAAACTGAAAGTTGGATAGGTAAACCGATGGATCTAATCGTTAACAGATCAGAAGACGGAAGCTACAACAAGTAGATATTGATTAATATAAAGTGCTTATTATCTGTTTTTGCAGTAAGCAGCTTATTTTTAAGTGTTCAATCACTCTATAATAAGTACATTTCCATCCAACACTACAACCTACTCTATGGCGTTTCGGATTGCTTATTTGCTTATTTTTAAAGTGGATCGGCATGTTTGACTATCGGCATGAAACCGCTTATATGCTTCTTTTACAGTAAACACGGACTCGTAGATAAGCACTTACCCACTTGCTTACTTTTTTAAGCAGTTTCAATTGGTGTTTGGGATTGCTTAGTTAACTGCTTATCTGGTCATTTTTAAGCACTCAAACAGATACCCACTTGAAAATAAGCAAATCCCAGACACCCATTTATCTGCTTAACAAAAATGCAATAAGCAAGTAAGCACTTAAACAAAAAATCCCAAACACCCTTGATCCTATTAATATATTTATAAAATCACCAAAATAAAAATAATAAAAAGTAAATAATACCTGAAACAGTAGATTTAGAAGAAGACCTAGTAGCTGTCCACTTTATTATAGAAGATAACTGCTTAATCACCGGAGCTAAAAACAAAAATCACAAACACATTTATATAATATAATTACTAAAAACACATAAATAAATAAATAAAAAATGTATAATACCAGCAGCTTGAGCTTGAGCTTGAAACTGAAAGAAAAAAATGGTTAAAAGTAACAAATAAATAACGGAATGTTGCATTTCCGTCATCGGATGTGGTTTCAAAGTTTATAAATCAACAAGTTAAATTAGGTTTTCATTTTTGATTTTGTGTAGTGAAACAAGTTCACAGTTATCGATAGTACACACTACTGTTCAATCTACTTTCTTGATTTCCTTTTTTTATATTTTTTCCACTTGCTTTTTCCTTTTTTTTAACCGTTCTTTCGGAGAAATCCTTGACCAATTCGAAACCCGATGGGGGAAAATCTTCAACTTAAGCCGCCTGAAGGCACGACACTTAATTTGAATTAAACTCTGTCTTCTCCAGATTCGAACCCTAATGGGTTGAAACCTTCATTAAAGGACTTTGAAAGCCTAGTATCAACAGACCATGTGATCAAAGAGGACTTCCCGGATGGTCACCCATCCGGTACTACTCTCTTAGTGGCACACTTAACAAGTTAAGTGTTTACCACTAGACCACATGGTTGTTGATCCACTTGCTTTTTCCTAACACTTTATTATTTTATTTTACTTTAGCGAGAAAGAAAAAAAGATGTAAAAACATTACTCCTTAAATAGGGTTAAAGCCACGTATTACCAAACAACTTACCATTTTTTATCATTGTAGTTATCTTATCTTTTTATTGTTTAAGTTACTAACCAAAATAAGTATTTCGTCCAAAAGTTATCAATTTTCACATAAACTAACGGTTGTTAGTCTTTTATACCCTTGTATTCTTTGCATCATTAGTCCTTTATACTAGCGGCCGTTAGTAATTTTCACCACCACCACAGGCACCACCGCCACTCACGTCCACCACCACCACCCACTGCTACCAGTACCACCACCACCCACCTCCACCGTCGCCACCCACCACCTCAATCGCTACCACCCACCGCCACTCACCATACATATAGTGGTGGTGGGTGTTGGCGATGGTGGTGGGTGGTTGTGGCGATGAGTGGTGGCGGCGGTGGGTGGTGGTGGTGGGTGGTGGTGGAGGTGGGTGGTGGTGGTGGTGGTGGCGGTGGAGGTGGTAGGAGGTGGTGGTGGTGAAAATTACTAACGACCGTTACTATAAAGGACTAATGATGCAAGAAACATAAGGGCATAAAGGACTAACGGTCGTTAGTTTATGTGAAAATTACTAACGGCCGTTACTATAAAGGACTAATGATGCAAGGAACATAAGGGCATAAAGGACTAACGGTCGTTAGTTTATGTGAAAATTGGTAACATTTTGACAAAATACTTATTTTGGTTGGTAACTTAGACAATAAAAAAGTAAGTTGGCTACAATGGTAAAAAGTAATAAGTTGGTTGGTAATATGTGGTTTTAACCCTTATATAAATTCTTTTTACTCTTTTTGGTCGCAGTATTGTTGTTTACAGGAAACTAATGTGTAAATGCAGTTATACAAGTTTCTTAAACAGTAATCAATGCAATTCCAAAATAGTCAAAATGATAACCGATATTTTGTCAAACAAAACGCTAAGTTAATCAAACAATACTAATACACCAAGCCGTCGAAATCAACTACGAATCAATATCATCAACCAATAAACAGAAAACAGGCCAAATTGGCATTTGGTTATGCATTTTGTCTTAGAGAAAGAAGCTGAGATGACGCTGAGGTGGCAAGGGCATGTGGTCACCCATAAGGTCACCACTACTACTGGTCTTACAATAAAATAATATACTTACAAATTCAACATGATATTTCCGTATCTTCAATTGCCATGACTGACTCATTACATTATTCTATTATTCATTTTTTTTTTGGGGTAAACTGTGAAGTTATATTATATCAACCAATCTAAACAATAATACAAAGCATTCGAAAGAATAATGGAGGACACGCCCAACCACTCTTTTAATGAAACTTGAAGCAGAAAATACATCATACATACAGGCTTGAAGAAGACTAAGTTCATCCTCACATTCAGTTTACCAATTCATCTAGACTAGGACTATGACGCTAGTACTAGGAACCCATGGAGAAAAATC
Organism: Artemisia argyi; assembly: GCA_030686995.1. Taxonomy (NCBI): domain Eukaryota; kingdom Viridiplantae; phylum Streptophyta; class Magnoliopsida; order Asterales; family Asteraceae; genus Artemisia; species Artemisia argyi. Next base: position 31,936,684 of record CM060678.1, read on the forward strand.
TTATCCTGAATACATTTCTTTCAAATGCAAACAATCCCTCACTTGACTCCACAAAGGCTCTTGAATAAAGGCATCACCAGGACAAGAGAAAAACTCTAGTTCCATTAAGATTCCACATCTGTGAGCTACATTTCCATCAATCTTGCTTCTCTTCACACAACCATAGTAGTCTACATCCTCACCATGCTATGTGCATAGTAGATTCATGAGGCATCACTCAAAAGAATAGGGTTTTCTTAAGGACACTTCCCACCTTGACTACATTTCCTAATCAACTATCCAATCTATTCTCAGTTGCAGCACCATCCTCACAAATAAGATAGACTAAACAATCAACCAGGCATCATCAGGCTGGTACTTTACCATAGTTCCTTCTCAAAGGCAACATATCTCAGAGCATAAGCAGTTAGTATCAAAAGTCTTTACATAGAATCACACAAAGCAGTAAACTACATTATGGCTCTTACTAAGTCAGACCAGTTCACTTCGATCATGCACGAAGCAACTATTGTACATCCTCATATAGGACTGATAGAAAGTAAACAGGAGAGGTTTCAGAACCATGGTATTAGACATCTGCTTTCACCCATAATACAAAGCCCCCATTCCACAAAGCAATGAGCATACCATTCAGGCAACCAATACAATGTCCAATGAGCAGACCATAAAACTCTACATATCAATTCCCACTATCTTGTTCCATATTGTTATCTCCACATATTGTCACCTACCATTCATTACTTACCTCTTTCACATTCTTTGATCATTTGACATGTAAAAGTGGCCAGCTTCAATCTAATACAGTTCAGTATAGTGTTTAATAAATCTTGATGGCTTCTTTTTTTCATTAGTGAAAATTCTCGTATTCCTTTCATTCCAAATGTAATACACACTTGCCAACAATAACAATTCTTCTCAGAATGCACATGATAGATCTGGTATACCATTTCCTCAATGACTGCACTCCATCTATCTGCATACTATTCTGTTTTAACATCACTTTTAGCTCATCCCATATTTTCTTTGAGTATTGATACTTAAAGAATAACTGTACGGGCATAGTTCACAAATAGGGCAAGAAACTTGTTTACCAGGATACCACTTAACCAATTTGTCCTCTATTATACATTTACCTTAGAAAATGGCACCGTTTTACAAGGCTTCAAAATGACATCATTTTTTTAACATTCGTTTGGCCTAGGAACGACGTCGTTTCATTTTTTAACTTGGGATGAAAATGACGTCGTTTTTCTTTATGGCTTGCCTTATACGTGTCTTAAAAACATAGTCACGTGTCTTGCTCCTTCATAACACGTGTGTGTCTCCTCATTATCTACAAAACCCGGTTGTGTGTGGCACAGTAACGTGAGATTGAAAGTGATTGTGAGATTATGTGTTTGTATTGGTTTCTTAATATTATCGACTTCGTTGTCTTCCAAATCGGATTTGTGTGTGACATGACGATGTGAGATTATAAGTGATTGTGAGATTATGTTTATGAGATTTTTGTGGTTATTTATTGATGCTATTGCCTGAATTGAGATTGAAAGTGTAGGAAGATTACACATGCAAAGCTTCTATTGCATGTGTATGTGTTGTGGTTCATCTTTATTTGAAAATATAAGTTTAGGTTGATCAATTTTAGATATTTAGTTGAGGGATGTTTATATTTTTATAGTTCATGATTTTTTAGTTATGCGTCGTTTTTTGAAATCATAGTGTTGAGTGTGTGTGTTTGTGTATGTGTGTTTGTTTCATTATGGAATTGGTTCTAATGGCAGACATTTGTAGAGTTAATCTGGATGCAGTTGTTACGGGTTGTAAACATTGCCGTAAACTGGATTTCCAAGCTGGCTTGCCATATTGTGAAAGGTATTTATTTTGTTCGAAAACACAAAGCTATAAAGTTTTTGTAACGAATTATGAATAGTTAAATCTAGGTATTTGGTGTTTTAAGGGCCTTGTTTGTTGTTTTATAAAACTGTTTCTTTGGTTATTTTTGTTTTAAAAGTGTTTGAGATTAGCTATGGATGAGTAGGTGAGGCGACAAGTAGTGGTATAGGCTGGTTAACTGGGAAAGAAAAAAATGATGCATTATGTAGATACTTGGAAGATGGTTTTACAACATTAATCTTGTTAACTGTCTGCTTTTAAATCATGTCTAAGGAAATTCGTAGTATTGGTGCTCATGCAGTTGCAATCTGAAATGTATGGTATTTTGGCTTATTTTTTTGTTCAGACGTCCCATTTGGGGATATGTGTTTTTGTTTGTTTGAGGTTTTGTCATAAGACGATGTTTTTTATAGTCTAATACCTTGCCATAAGTTTAGGGATGACTCCATGCCTTTTGTTTAGATTTGTTGTAAGACTGCTGTTTAATTATATGTGTCGATTTACATAATTTGCTACGAGTTGTGCTCATTTAGTTTATATGCTGTTAGTGGGTTCCTGAGTATATGTTTTATGTCTTTAATCTGTAGCGTATTTTATTTTTTGAAAATTATGTGGCGAAGATCCTAAATGAGGTGCGTGTATCATTGTTTTCGGTTTTCGGTTAATAGCTATTTGGTATTGCTTTACGGTTTTATTTTGCCCTGCAAACAATTTGCTTCATGGATTTATACTGGTTGGTCGAAAGTTTAAGTGAAAATTTGTTGAATAGTTTATTATGAAGTCCGTTGGTATATAGGTTTTACATAGGTTGTATATTGGTTTGTTAAATACTGTAAGGGTGCAATTGACCTGGTCATTTTGTTGGTTGGTGCCTATTATTGTTTTGCCGAGTTTTTGAGTTTGCTTTACTGAAATAATTAGTGTAGTGTGGGCTTTCAGGTTTGTTGTAGATAGTTGGTGCTTCATGTGTGCGTCATGTTGGTGCAATAATGACCAAACCCCTTATAACGTTTTAATGATGACAAATATACATTCAGAACACTTAAAATCACAAGTGATAGCCAAAAACCAAAAAACATGGAACATGGCCCTGACGTGCCAGCTCGCGCGAGCTACACCTCCCCAACGCGCCAGTCATGGTATACATGGCGTTTTCGTTTTTTTCAAAGTCGGCTTTCCTTTTACCCAACTAAGGTGATTCTTTCAATTCAGATTCGTACATGATATTTAAGAAGTTTACTTTAACATTTAGAATTAGAGAGATGCCCAAAACAAGTCCTCCTGATTTTTACAAATACGCTAGCTCATAAACGTTCTTACAAAGCCTCAAGCCAAGGCAAAATTGTTTTTCCTCAAACATAAGAGGTTTATACTTTCACTAGAATTTCGAAGGAAAGTATTCAAGTGACCATAATCCTTAAGTTTATCCTTACTAATAATGTAACGGGTTTACTCCCTTATTGGTCATTTAAGTTGAGGTACGTAAACACAATTATCTCATTGATGAGATGTTGATTTACCTTGTAACAAAGTACTCATCGTAATTGCATCAAGATGATTAGTGAAGGATTTAGAGTGTGTTTGGTTTGCTCTCATGAATCATAATCGGTATGAGTTTTGCTATAGAGTGGAATGACAATAGATTCTATCAAGTGTATCATTCCCATTCTAGTTGTTTGGATTGATGAATTGGATATGGGTATCAATTTTTCATTTCGAAAACTCTTCATCAACAAAATTCTCAAAAAAGGCAACTTACTATATAACAATGTTCATTTCGAAAAAACTCTTCATAAAAATACATCATCCGAAATATGTTAATTGATATGTTAATTCAAATCAATATATATTGTATATAAAATGGAATATGTACATGTTCTTTTTTGTTTTTATGTGAAATAATAGGTGAGTCTATGATAGATTTCATAGGAGCCAAGTTGATTGGGTTTGGAGTATGCCCTTATATTTGAGTATGATTCCTATAGTAAAATTTCAAAGTAGTCAAACAAATATCTTATTTCAGAGTGAAACTATTCCCATATTCCGATTACCATATACCAAGCACACCCTTAATTATGGGTTAACTATGGATTACCAAGTTTGAATACTTGAGTTTAAGCTCTTGAAATATAAAACATTCTTCGAATTATTTCAAATCTCACAAAATATTCTCTTAAACACTATTGTACTTCTTGTCCCGTACACCACAACGCAATTTACTACATTCTCTTATGTCTCCTTCATTCTCTACAATGCCAATGCTGAAGATTAAACAAATGTTGCATTCTAAATAAACAATTTATCGTGATTTGGTAAGTATCGGATGTAACACCCCCAAAAATTTGTTTTGACAGCGGAAGACTTGTTTGGGTGTTACGTAGAGGATCAGAGTCATAATTATAAAAATGACCCAAAAATTCCTTTTTGAGCATTTATGGAATTAAAAAGCAAGGATGTATCATAGTTATTACATCACATCGTTGTTTGAAAGTGACTGTTTGTTTATTTGTTACACCACTGACACAAGGTCAAATGCCCACTCCATGCCTCCTGAGCTTTGCTTCAATTACCTGAGATACATGCTAAAAAGTCAACAAAATTGTTGAGTGAATCCATAGCGTTTATGTTTAAAAGTAGTTGAACACATCCAAGTATTTCAAAAGCAGTTCAGTTGTATAGTTTCGTATGCTATTGCCATAAATCTCATGAACTCAACGTTAACAAGTATGTGAGCCATCGCAATGACATCACACAGTATGAGGGTGCCCTTAGGTAGGAGTTTGCCAGTTTCTCCTAGAGTGTCAAATAAAGTGCATTTGTCTATATGCCAAATTCCGGCTAGAACAAATGGGCCTGTCAAGCACCAATAGATCTATTCATAGTATTCGCGTTCACTTACTGCCTCAGCAAGTGACTAAGTTTCATGATAGAAGGGACTTTCAAGTAGTGGCACAGTTGTCTTATGCAATATTCCGTTTGCATACATAAAGTGAAATACTTGTGTTCAAAAAGTAGCATGTATCCCACCCACATAGTTGTAAAACATATAAAAAGTGTGGGACTATAGACTCACCTCGAATGAGTGTGCAAGTAGGCAAATAAGTAATGTCAAGTGCAGCTGGTAAATGGCTCCAACATGCAACCTGGATAGTATGAGAAACCTCAGTTTATTGTGATAGAGTTGGTTTGTTTATGTGTATAATGCTTGAAGTTCAAGAACAATATTACACGTAATATTGTCTTGTCTTTATGTGTCGCGGTTAAGTCATGCCAGAATTAGAGAGTTGAGTTACCCTAGTAGGGTATAGTGTTTCAGTGGAATGTGTGTTTATTCTGTTCCACGTTCTTGGTGAAAGTTTACCCAGTAAACTTTAAGATCTTCCTAAGGTTTACACTTTAAACCTTAGTAGTGAAACGTTACGGTTTCAATCCTTGAGCTTTGTGATAGTGACATATTGATATAATATGTCATTGGTGATCTTTTGTTATCTAGTTAATCCCCAGATATTTACTTTTGTATTGTTAAGATTACCATTTTACCAAGTTTTAGTGAAATTACACTTTTAACCCTGTACTTTATAAAGTTTACATTTATAACTTATAAGTTCATAAAATAACTTTTAAGTACTCCACGTTTACAATTATTTCAATTATAACCTTTCTTTGTCAGAATAACAGTTTTGACAACCTTTTTCCAATATTTACTGTTGGATCGATATACTCTGACCAAACTACTTTGTAGCTTGTAAGGGTTTAACAATATTGAGTAAACTCAACACTATTAATATTGAAACACTGTTTTACCTTGTAAAGTATGCGGAATCTACTAACACAAAGCTTAAGAAGAACTTTTATATTAACCAAACTTAGAACCTGCTTTGTTACACAGATTCACTAACAATCCCTAACTATTTATCAACTTTGACCGACTTCTAACTTCTCTAAAACTTATATCGACTAATACCTCTTAAGGCTCTTTATATAGATAACCTTAAGTCGGTTTACAACATATAATCCTTGAACGACAAGTCATTATCCCTAACTAATTCTAGAATATTCGTTTAATATTACACATTAATCCTTATCTAATATTGCACATCAGTCCTTGTTTCCTTAGAAGTACTTTAAACATTCTTCAATAACAACAGTACTTTGACTTTTTCCTTCAGCAGTACTTTGACTTTATTCTTCATGCAGTAGTACTTTGACATCCAGAAGTACTTTGATATTTTATATCCAAACAATCCTCCCCTAACTTGAACTCCACTTGCTTGATTTCAAGTTTCTTTGTTATCTTTAATCTTCAAATCTTTAATCATTCAGGAAAATTGTTTCTTTATGTCTTTATCTTCTATCTATCATGTGTCAAAGTACTCTTCATCAGCATCTTGTCTTTTAATGTATCTTCTCAGCAACTCAGCAACATTTTGGTACAGTGATCATCAAATCTTAAAAGTTTCATACTATTCTCATTACTTCCAGGTGTGTTAACTCCTGTGAGAGGTGAATCATTGAAAATTATGATTTTTAGCAAATCATCAGCTATCAACGGATTTGATTTGTCTTTACCAATAGCCGTTTGCTATGGACTAGCCAACTCTTGATCACTTGGAGTATGGTGAGTTGATAACCATATAGTTTTTGGTAAACTATCAACCATAAATGGATTTGATTATCACATCAGAGCTGTACTCCCATGATGAGTCAAACTCTTTCTTGTCTGTTAAACATGGTGAGTTGATTACCATTTGTTGTGTAGTATAAATACTAACACCATGTGTTTCTTTTCAAATCCTTTTTCCTTTTCTTTTAAACATCAAAACATTTTACTTTTATTTTAAAAGGACTTATACTGGTTTATATCAGCAAGCAGTACTTTGTTAAAGTACTGTTTGTTTTTGCAGTACTTTGAAAAATACTTATTTTACAAAACAAATCATACCTGTATTATGCAATATTACTCTTCAGACTTGACCCATTTGATAAATAGCTTGATAACATCCAAAGCTACTTCAGATTCATCTTCAAGTTCCATTCCATGATCCAGCATTCTGAGCATAATTTCTCTAATCAATGCATATCTCCTCTCAGCCAGCATATGAATCATGGTACCATCTTCCATCTCTAGTGTATGAACTCCTGATGACCCAAAGAATCTCCATCTTGTTATTTCCCAATTCTCTTGATCATTCCACAGAGGATCAACACTTGTTTCTTCAGTATCCCAGATGGTAATTAAGTCTCCAAGCAAAATTAATCCCACTCCTGAAGCTTCAATCTCTGCATAATATGTCTGCACTTGCACATATAAGTCATACAGATATGCCCTTGTAATACAGTGCAACACATCCCATAACATATTGAATGTTGTGAAGCTTTCATCTTCTCTGTGGATCATAAAGTAATTCCTTTCTTTTGATTCAACCACAGAAAATGAGATTATCTTGGACTTCTTTCCAGAATCTTCAATCTTCTTATTCTCAAAATCAACAACTCTTAAATAATTCCTAAGTTCATCAACTGTATCTTCATGAATCAACTTCAGCCTTTTTGACAGTTGATCATCTTCAGCTAATTTTTTTCTTTTCAATCTCCTTTGCTCAGCTTCTTCCTTTCTGATATCTTCTAATGTCTTCTTTCTATCAACTTCCATGGGCACAAAGCTATCAACTTCTTTTCTGATATCTTCTTGTACTTTATCCTACAGAGCTTTCACTTCTGGATACCTTTTCAAATGTAAATTCTTGTATCCCTTCTTTCTTAAGAACTGTATCATCCAATTCCTTTCCTGAGCTTTAGTCATTGGCTTCTTTGTAATTGGCTTACTAACTTCTGCCAAATACTCAGCATCATACTCAGCTTGTTGCCTTTTAGAAAGCTCTAAATCTTCTGCAATCTCTAACTCTCTAATCTGAGCAATAGAAAATTTCTTCTTTTTCTTCTTAGTATCTTTCTGAACCTTCATCCCTTTCCCTTTATCTTTTGGATCTATCTCTTCTGATTCAGAAGTACTTTCAACATCTTTTTGTGCAGATTCAGAAATATGTATTCCTTTAGTAGGTCTCCTCAAATTCATCATAACTTGAGCAATTGTTTCATCATCACTTGCAGTATGTACTCTTACTTCTTCTTCATGTACAAAAGTAGAAGGACCAACTTCATCTTCATAATTCCTTGTAGAAGGTCTAGCTGCAGTGACTCCACTTTCATCAATATTCCTAGAAGAAGTACCTTGCTCAGCAGTACCTTGCAGACTTATGTTTTCTGCAGCAGTACTTTGAATATCAGCACTTTGTACATTTACATCCTGCTTAACATTTTCTTGCTCAGTTTCTTTTTGCTCATTCTCTTTCTCTTCTTGTGCAATATTCATATCTTTTTCAACATAACTTTCTGGTTCAAAAGTCTTTGGACTTTCTGGATATTGCCACAAATGAGCATCTTCTGAATATTTAATCTCAACATCATCTTTATCCAAATTATCATCTTGATTCCTCCCCAATTTGGTAAAGGATGACTTTTTATGCTTCCTCTTGGATTTAGAAGACTTCTTTGAAGATTTTGACTTTGGCTTCTGAGACTGCTTCTTTTCTTTCACATAAAGCCTAAAATTCTGAACAAGAGGCCAAACAAATTTCTTCAATCTTCTAAACTTCCTTCTTAGCTTCTTAATTTCTGCAGCCTGAGCATTAACAGTTGTCTTCATCTTCTCCAATTCCTTAGCCAAATCAGAAGTACTCTCAGCACCTTCAATTCCCTCATCTCCTCCAGGTGTTAGAAGCCCACCTGTGGAAGTATAATCATTGGGAGTAGGTACCTGTGAATCCTCTGAAGCAGTACCTTTAGAATCAGGACTTTGTGGAGAAGTACCTTGAGCAGAAACAGATTTTTCCAAGGAAGCTGACACTGAGGGAGTTCTTTCACTTGAAACAACATGCTGAGGGAAAACAATATGTGGTGTAGGTGTATGTTCTGAAGCAGAATGCTCAGCAGAATCAGGTTGATCATCATGTGCAGAACCACTATTGTCTTCTTCATCCCTAACAGCTTGAGCAACCTCTAACATATAAGCATTGAGAGGTGTATTCCTACCAGAAAAATTTACTCCCTTATGAGACATAAAAGTGAAAACCTTAGATGGCATCCTAATAGTAGGTACATAATCCTGAGGTTTGGGTATCCCATCTAATGGATTCTCTAAAAGCAATTGAACAAATCTAGGATACATTAGAAAGGGTTTGCCATCCTTAATATGAGCAAGCATACCTTCAAGGATCATGTATGAGAAATTGAAAGGCTGATTGGTAATAAGACCAACAAAAGCAGAAGCTATGGAATGACTAAACTGATCTCAAGCAGTACTCTTTGGACTCAAACAATGTAGCAAAACATGAATAAGAAATTTCCAATGAGGACTAACCATAGCCTTCTGAAAAGTAAGCTTAGTCAAAGAACCTTCATACCCAATATCTCTGAGTGTGTTCCAAATCTCTTGTTTTCCAAACAAAACAGAGCCTCCTTCATCTTCAAATAATAAAGCCTCCCTGATTGAAGCTTCTGTGACACGAATAGCTCTCCCAGCAACTGTAGCAGTAATAATATCCTCACCATCTTCAACCTGTGACCTTGCTGTATCCCAAAAAGCTTGAATCCAAGGTCCAATAATCTCTGGGTTGACTAGGATTGAGTAACAGATGTTGATTCCAGTGAGAAAGTCAATTATACCATGAAAATCAAGGTTATCTTGGGTTTTCTCAAGGTTTGCTATCATGTTGTGTTTGGTGTTGGTGCGTCGATTAACCATGGTGATTAGGGTTAGAGTGAGAAAAGTAATGATCGATGCAAAGTAGGTATGAGTTTATATAACAAGAAAGGTGAATAAGGGTGAATAAAAAGAAAAGATATGAGGTTTATATAAGAATAAGATACAAAAAATCACGGTTAATAAATGATTTTACCGTTATTTTTGGAAGTAAATATCCCCACATCTTTCGAAAGTTTGTTAGTCACAAATCTGACCATTGGAACAGTATCTGACACGTCAGCGAACCCTTTAATAGCACCAAGCAGTACGTTCCATATAATATGGAGCAGTACCTTCCGTTATTAGCTCACACAGTATGTTGACCAAAGTACTTTCCAAAAAAAATCTTGAATGTTGACCATTTGACCAAAATATCTTTGAAAGTCAACCCTGATTAATGACTATCTCCCCATATTAAATCCCAAAGCTACCATGGTAAGTGAACTTCAATACACTTCATTAAATGCCCATTTACCTTTACTTTGCTTATGAAAGCAACTTTAACTTCAACAACTTGCAATCATCATATCTGTCACTAGCAAAACACAAAAATTAACAAGCACAATGAGTCACATTCCAATTGTGAACATCTCTTCAGACTCAGATGGCACCACTGATTCAGAGATAGGTTACTACTCTGATTCTGAGTTTGAAGATCCAGGATGGTTAGATTATTTTCCTCCTCATGTTCAGTGGATGGGACACCAAGAATCTTCATCAACAATGAGTGCTGCCAACTCTACCATAACTGATGCAGGTAGTACTACCAACAAAAAGCCCAAAAAGAAGAAAGTTGTCCCTGGTTCATCTCTGGCTAATGAGCTTCCACATGCTTTGACTCAAGCCCTAGAAACAGCTATTCAGAACATGAAGTGGCTGCTCCAAGGAAAGAGAGACCTCCCAAACAGGTTCTTGGCCTGGCTTGCCCAAGAAAGCAAGCTTCTTTTGATGACAAAAGAAAGACTGCTCAAAAGGGAAAACAAAGCTATGAGGGCAAGGGAAAAAGGCCTATGGAGTGAAGCTTGGTAGTAGTGTGTGGTAGATGTGTGTTTGTTTTGTCCTTTCTGTGTCTGTATCTATATCTTGATAACAACAATGGTGATGTATGAACTCTGAATGGTGGTTGTAAGATCTTTCTGGATGATGAATAAAATCTTTTTCTTTTGAATGATACATGTAGCCTCCCCTCAAATAATGACTAACTAATAACTACTAATGCCTCCCCTAAAAAATAGCTTACATATTAATCATGCCAATACTCACAACCAAAAAGGTAAATCTTGAAACATCAAAGCCCTTTGTGAGTAAATCTGCTACATTATCATCAGTATGAACTTTAACCACATTGATAAGTCTTTGTTCATAGCAATCTCTTATAAAGTGATGTCTAATCTGAATGTGCTTGGTCTTGGAATGATACACTGGATTCTTGACAATACAGATAGTACTCTGATTATCAATGTTGATAGGAGTATTCTTGAAATTGAATCCATAATCCAAAAGCTGATTCTGCAACCAAAGTACTTGTGCACAACAACTTGCAGCAGCTACATACTCTGCTTCAGTAGAAGAAGTTGCTGCAATTGTTTGCTTCTTACATTGCCATGACACTAATCTGCTTCCAAGGTACTGGCATCCTCCAGTTGTGGATCTTCTGTCATAGTTATCTCCAGCATAATCACTGTTTGAGAAAGCTTGGAGATGAAAAGGTGAATCTCTAGGATACCATAAGCCTAGCTTAGGTTGTTGCCTAAGATACCTGAAAATTCTCTTGACAACATTCAAGTGAGATACCTTTGGATTAACTTGATGTCTTGCACATAAACACACAAAAAAAGTTATATCAGGTCTTGATGCAGTTAAATACATGAGACAACCAACCATAGACCGGTATAGAGTAACATCAACATCTTCTCCTTCTTCATCTTTACCCAAAGGTTTGTTAGTATCCACTGGTTTAGATGTAGGCCTAACAGTTGTGAAATTGAATCTCTTAAGAATATCTGCAACATACTTATCTTGACAAATATATATTCCACTGCTTGACTGTTGCACTTGAAGTCCCAAGAAGAAGGTTAATTCTCCCATTGAACTCATCTGAAATCTTTCTGCATAAGATCTTCAAATTCTTTGACCATAGAATGCCTAGTAGCACCAAAAATAATGTCATCTACATACACTTGGACAAGCATGATATCCTTCTTATCTCTCTTGATAAACAAAGTCTTGTCAATAGCTCCTCTTCTATAACCATGTTGTAGTAGAAAATTGGAAAGTCTTTCATACCATGCTCTTGGAGCTTGATGAAGGCCATACAGAGCCTTGATTACCTTGTAGACTTTGTTTGGATGTGCAGGGTCTTCAAAACCAGGAGGCTGTTTGACATAAACTTCTTTTGTGATTTTGCCATATAGAAAAGCACTTTTAACATCCATTTGATATACAGGGAATCCCATATATGATGCAAAAGCCAAAAATAGCCTGATGGCTTCAAGCCTTGCCATAGGAGCAAAAACTTCATCATAGTCTACTCCTTCTTCCTGTCTATATCCTTGAGCTACTAACCTTGCCTTGTTTTTGATAACATTCCCTCTTTCATCTCTTTTTACTCTGAAGACCCATTTAGTTCCAATAAGTTTCTTTCCATAAGGTAAATCACATAATACCCAAACTTCTTGAAGTTTAAACTGTAGGAGTTCTTCTTGCATAGCTTCCACCCAACTTTCCTTGGCTAATGCTTGTTTGATATTCTTGGGCTCTTCCTGAGATAGAAAACAAGCAAATAAACACAACTTCTGATCCTTGTGATTCACCCTATTTTGCTTGTAGATAAAACTAAGTAAAGAAGTATGTTGTTGAGACATATTCTTAGCCTTAGTCCTTGTGAGCACCCCTGAAGCTGAGGGTCCAATTATGTTGGTAACAGGATGAGTTTTGTGTATTCTGAGAGTAGGAGTTGGTGAAACTTCAAGGTTATCTTCTAAATTAGTTATATCAGGATCTCCATTAGAATATGAGAAAATGCCTTCTTGATCCAATTCATCATCAGTGTCTTCTAAAGTAATCGTGTTTGGATCATCAGTATCTTCTAAGTCAGGCATATTAGAATCATTAACAGCATCAATATTTATCCAATTTGAAGTATCTAAAGGTTGAAAAGTACTTTCAAATGGATTAGCAGTACTTTGGGGTAAAGTACTGGCTGTTTCTTTTGCCTTCTTCTTTTCTGCTTCATAAACTCTCCTTTGTTCATCTTCATATAACTTAGCCATTGTTTCTTGAAAAAGCATCCTAGAAAGTTCATCTTGAATGGCTTGATCTTCTGCAGATACTGGAATTTGTGGTGGAACAGTACTTTGAGGATCAACTGTACTGTTAGGTTCAGCAGTACCTTGAGGCTCAGAAGTACTCTTCTTCTCATCATTGGCATTAACATTAGGCTCATCTTCAGATCTTAAATTAACATCATGAACAATGTACTGTGCTTCTTCTTCAGTGGGAGCAGCTTGATTTTCTTCCCTTACAGGTACATAATTCATTGATGAAGACATTAAATCAAGATCAAACATCCAATCAGGACCTTTACCTTTAGAATTTTCTTGTTCTTCCAGAAAATCAACATGAAGACATTCTTGAACCTTTTTGGTAGCCCTGTTGTACACTCTGAATCCTTTGCTATTGGTACAATATCCCAATAAATATCCTTCATCAGACTTCCCATCAAATTTTCCCAAATTATCAGCAGTGTTTAAGATGGTTAGGGGACATCCAAAAGGTTTCATAAACTTGATGTTTGGCTTCTTTCCCATGAGTAACTCATAAGGTGTCTTCATTTGAGGTTTAGTCACTGACACTCTATTCAACACATAACAAGCAGCACTTACAGCCTCAGCCCAGAATGGAACAGGTAATTGAGAGTCTGCAAGCATTTTCCTTGCTGCTTCTATAAGAGTTCTATTCTTTCTTTCTGCAACTCCATTTTATTGAGGAGTTCTAGCAATACTGAATTCTCTTTTAATTCCTTTCTTGGCACAGAATTCATCCATAAGTTGATTCTTGAACTCAGTCCCATTATCACATATGATGCCTCTAACCTTGAGTCTTAACTGATTTTCAAGTGCTATTATAAGATCATGAATAGCATCAAAAGTTTCATCTTTAAAGCATAAGAAAAAGACCCAACTAAATCTGCTACAGTCATCTATTATAACCAAGCAGTACTTCTTGTTCAGACTAACAACTGAAACAGGTCCAAACAAATCCATGTGCAGCAATTCCAAAGGCTCTCTAATGGTTTTCTCATCAATCTTCTTACAAGAAGCCTTGTGCTGTTTACCCTTCTTACAAACAAGACATGAATGATCATTCTTGAATGTTTTAGAAGGTAAACCTCTAACTAAATTACCTCTGACCAGCTTATTGATGTTCTTAAAATTGACATGCCCCAATCTTCTGTGCCATTGATGTGCTTCTTCCATAGTTGCTCTTGCAATCAAACATGTTGCTCTTTCAGCAGAGTGTACATTCTTTAAGTCTATGCTATACACATCATTAGTTCTCGGTGCTCTCAGCAACACCAAGCTTCTATCTTCTAACTTGAAATCAGGAGAAAGTATAAGACATTTTGTGTCAAAGAATAACACAGGGTACTTCTTATCACAAATCTGAGTGACTGACAAAAGGTTGAATTTGAGCTCCTTCACATATCTAACATCTTCAAAATCAATGTTTCCTGCCTTGATAGTTCCTTTGCCAGTAATTCTTCCTCCACCAGGATCATTCCCAAATGCAACTTTTCCTCCAAAATAAGCTTTAAAATCTGACAAGAGCTCCTTTTCTCCTGTCATACTGCCAGAGCAACTACTATCTACAATAAGATGATCTTTAAGCTCCTCCTCTGGGTTGCCCTGCATTTACATGAAAAAGGTTAGTTATTTTTAGGAACCCAAGCCATTACTGACTTGTGTTCCCCTTGTGGAGTGACATACTCAAAATTTTTGAGTATGTAATCACCACTGTCTTTGAAAGCATGATCAAGAATTAAGGTTTTTGTTTCCAAAACAGTTTGATTTTCATGATCAATTTTCCCCTTTTCACCCTTAACCTCTGAAAGTACTGGTTCTACCCCAGCAGTACTTTCTTTCTTAACCCATTTTGTTGTGACTTTAGGAGTTGGGTTTTGTTTTCTAGCATCTTTTCTTGTGTTGTAAGACCTTCTAGGGTTGTAGTGATTATACCTCCTAGGTCTTACACTTGAGTGTTTGCTAGAAACATTAGGGAACTTTCTATCAGTACTTTGTGAAGGTACTGAAGGTTTGGAGTATGACCTTTTCTGATGAGGGTACCTATAGTCTTTTGAGAAATTACTATGGTTAACCCTATTTGTGTAATTCCAAACTGGTTTGTTGTCCCTTGGCTTATTCTCCCTATGACTTGGTTGTGCAGTTCTGATCTTTGGATATTTACTTAGGTATTCTGAATGGTAATCACAGTCTTTAATCAAATGATGAGGACTATAACAAACATAACAGACCTTAGGACCAATATCCCCAAATCCCCTTCCAAAAGATTTTCTAGAATTAGCAGTATTTTGAAAGAATTTTCTCTAAGGTACTGCTGAGTGATCAGCAGTACTTCGAAAAGTGTTTGTAGGTACTGCTTGCTTTGAAAACCTGTTCTCTTCAATCTTAGGTGCTTCAACAGACTTTTCTAAAGTTTCAGGGTTAGATTTACTTTTAAGCTTTTTCCTAAACTCTAGATTATCTACACCATAACAGTCAACATCTTTTCTAGGTGGTTGAAAGCTACCTGGGGGGTGAGGAACTGCATTATATCCCTTTTCTTTCTGAAATACAGGACGTGTTGAACTAGGGGATTCCTCATCACTAGAAGTGTTTTCATCTAGACTTATGAACTCTTCATCACTAATGGAGGTATCTACTGTAAGATTTAGTTCCTTGCTCTTAAATGGAATGCCTTCATTGCTATTATTATCATAACCTAGGCCTGTCTTAATATTAGATGTTCTTTGCTTTTCAACAAATTGAACATGTGACACACCTGCCTCATTCCATACAACAAGTTTTTCTAACAACTTATCCCTTTCAGCAGTCACTTTTTCTAGTTCAGACACCTTACAACCTAGTTTCCATTCATTTAACTTAACTAGGTAATCCTGTTGTTTATATGTTTCAAGCCATGCTACTTCATTGTTTTCATGTGTAAGGATTTTGGCCTCCATTGACTCTAAAGTTAATTGATAACCAGTTATCTCAGCCTTAGCCTTTTGAAATTTATCTCTTTCAGATACATATTCACTAAGTAACTTTTGATACATATCATTACACTTAGAGCATACCTCAGAGTTAGTGGATGAACTTGGTGAAGCAGCTACCATAGCAAGCTGAACAGGTGCTTCTTCAAACTCCATGCTCCAATCAAAGCTTCCTAAACCATCTCCTGACTCCAAAGCAGCATATCCAGGCTCTTCATCAAATGTTGTGCTCCAGTCTTCCAATGCAACCATTGAATAGGTTACAGGTTCATCATCAAACTCATTTGACCAATCAATCTCTGACAGATTCTCTTGAGCAACCAAAGCTTTTGGTTTTGGTTCAGTAATTGGAATCTCTTTCTCTCAGGCTTGGGTGGTTCAATCATCTTGTTTGCTTTATACTTTGCAAATTTGCACTCCCTTGCAAAGTGGCCAGTCCTTTGACAGTTGAAACACTCAATCTTGGACTTGTCAAATGTTATTCCTTGCTTAGCTCTGAAATTGATGCCTTTTCCTGTCTTGTTCACATACTTCTTGATCCTTGCAGTGAGCATGGCAACTTGCCATCTGATATCAATTTCTTCCAAAGCATCATCATCTATTTGCAATACATCTTCTTAATAGGTGACAGGTAGAGATACTTGTTGAGCAAAGAATAAACATAGAACTTCATCTGAGGTGGGGGTAAGTGATTGTGATGAATTGGTGGTGACCATTGTTGTACATGGAACCTGTGTTTCAGTCACAGTACATTGAACAGGATAAGCAGTACCTTTGTTGGAAGTACTGCTTCTGTTTTCAGAAGAGACAAAAGCAATATTTTGAGGTTTCTGTTGTGAGCTTGAACCTGTAGTACCATTCATCTCATGCTCATACACCTTCAGATTGTTGTAGAGATCATCAAAGTCCATAGTATCCAGCCCTGGTTGTCCTCTGATCATAGTAGCAACTACATGCCATGCTGATAGCAAACTTCTCAAGAACTTCAAATTAGCATCTTCAACTGATGCCTCAGCATCATATAGTTCTAACATACTCAGAAGATGTTGGAATCTTTCATAAGCAGAATCAAGACCTTCTCTTTCTCCAACAGTGAAAGTTTCAAATTGTTGCTTCAGCAAATTCCTATGCATCTTCTTGGAAGCATCATTACCTCCAAACTTCTTTTTTATTGTAGCCCATAGTTGTTTGGCATCTTTGGCATCATGAAACTTTAATAGGTGACCATCAGGAATAGCAGAAAGCAGTATGTTGAGAGCTTTGTCTTGATTTCTTTTGGTAGCAGCAGGTACAGTAATTTTAGGTGGTGTTGGTTGTCCAGGTACCTCTACTGGTTCTTCAATTTGCATGTTACCATTGACAATCACATCCCACAATGCATGGTCTGTGATGGCAATGTACTGCCTCATCTTCATGGCCCATAGGTTGTATTCTCCCTTCTTAACAATAGGGATTCTAACAGCAGTGATTGAGGGAGCAGGTGCAGCATCTGTCGACATCTTGAAGGGTTTGTAGTGAAATCGGTTTAAAGTTTTTTAAAGGTTTGTCTTCTTAATCAGAGTTTCCAACACAAGCTCTGATACCACTTGTTGGATCGATATACTCTGACTAAACTACTTTGTAGCTTGTAAGGGTTTAACAATATTGAGTAAACTCAACACTATTAATATTGAAACACTGTTTTACCTTGTAAAGTATGCAGAATCTACTAACACAAAGCTTAAGAAGAACTTTTATATTAACCAAACTTAGAACCTGCTTTGTTACACAGATTCACTAACAATCCCTAACTATTTATCAACTTTGATCGACTTCTAACTTCTCTAAAACTTATATCGACTAATACCTCTTAAGGCTCTTTATATAGATAACCTTAAGTCGGTTTACAACATATAATCCTTGAACGACAAGTCATTATCCCTAACTAATTCTAGAATATTCGTTTAATATCACATATTAATCCTTATCTAATATTGCACATCAGTCCTTGTTTCCTTCGAAGTACTTTAAACATTCTTCAATAACAGCAGTACTTTGACTTTTTCCTTCAGCAGTACTTTGACTTTATTCTTCATGCAGCAGTACTTTGACATCCAGAAGTACTTTGATATTTTATATCCCAACATTTACAAAATTGGTCCTTGTACTTTAAAATTAACACTTTTAGTCATTATGAAAAGTATAATTACATTTCTAATACCCAATATATCAAATTACTCAATAAATGACTAAAATATTCCAAATGTACTGTTTTAACACCAAGTTTGCAGAATTTACAATTTTAGTCCTTGTACTTTCAAAATTGACACTTTTAGTCCTTGAAAATGTATATTTGCATTTTTAATACTCATAATATCAAATTAGTCAATAAATGAAAGAAATATTCCAAAGATACTGTTTTCACACAAACTTTACAGGTTTTACAGTTTTAGCCCTTGTAATTTAGGAACTTTGCAAAACTAGTCCTTTAGGTATAAAATATTCATTTTAGGTCCTTAGACCTCCAAATTTACACAAGTGACTCAAAATACTTTATATATATACTGTTTGTATCCTCAGTTTACAAAGTTGGAAGTTTGAACCCATAGTTTACAATAATTGTGGAAAACTAGAAGGGGGGGGGGGGGGGTTGAATAGTTTTACATCCTTTTAAAATTTATAAAAACAAGTTTGTTTTAAAAACTTCGATTCAAGTTTATGTGATCTCAATACTTGCACTATATGAACAATTATATAGTAACTAATTAACTAAGCTAATAAAGCATAGGTAAATAAGTAAGTAATGAAAAGAGTTGGGGAGATCAAACCACAACACAAGAATTTATAGTGGTTCGGCTACAAGGTCACCTTCCTTGTTCCTACTCCGCTCCCCGAGTCACCTACTCGAGAGTTTTCTTCACTATGTCAACAAACTCCCTTATGGCGGAGAAAACCTTACACACCAATTTACACACCACAACTACGTCACAACTTGATCACAACTTCTACACAACTTCTTTACACCAATCTACTTCACACCTATCTTCTTCTCACCTTTCTTCTTCACACCTATCTTCTTCACATCAATCTACTTCACACCTATCTTCTTCACAACTACACTACTTCACAACTAAACAACTTCTTCTATCTACACAACTTCTAATTCTTCTAAACTACTAATTACAAGCACAACACAACTTCACAAATAATATACACAATATACACAACTACTCTTTTCAATGCTTCTTGAACTTAGTTGTAGAAGGAGTGTTCTTCTTTTGTACTTTGAATGAGGATGGATGATGAGGGATTAAATCACTTGAAACAAGGATTAGTAATCAAATGATCAAAGGATTTTGAAAGATGTTTAGAGAGTTTTAGATCTGAAATTATTGTGCAAAAGGTGGGGAAAAATTCCAGATTTAAGGTGGTGTTTATAGGAGAAAAATTCTGACATTTCTGACAGAGGAGCCTGGCCGGTCCCCTTAAATCATGGCCAGTCCCCTTAATTTTAAGGGGACCGCCCCTTATAATTAAGAGGGCCGCCCAGCTTCAGAAAACTTGTCTTTTAGTGGGGAAAGTTTATTTGGTGAAAAACTAACTGATTTTGGTTAAAAATTTGAAATCATATATTTAGTATGATTAAAACATTTTTCTTTATTACCAAAAGTGTTTTTCAAAAATATATAATATGTTTATGTAATTAAATAAACTTTGTGTTAATTAATTTAAATACCCCTTTGATCATGAGATGTATTAAACACTTGTTTATCCATACCTTAAGTGATTAAGTTGGATATAATGATATAAACTAGCTTAATACTTGTTTACGTAGTAATCTTGCGTTTGATGATTTTACATTTTGTGATCGTCAAAACATAGAGATATCGAGAACTATAAATAACGTTTTTATGCATTATTTATGTCAACAATCTCCCCTTTTTGATGATTACAAAATCTAAACTCATTAATCGAAAATTAGTATATATACAAGTATTATTGTGAGTTTATATCAATTCTCCCCCTTTTTGTTAGCATCAAAAAGGTTATCCCGATTTTATTGTAGCTCCCTCTTGAAGTATACTCCCCCTCGATTTGAGGTTAAAAAGAAATGGAGATATGGAATTCTTGCAAAAAAATATTTAGTGGACAAGCAACATATATATGTATATAGCATGCAAGAGTAGAAACTAAACATAACCATAACCATTGATCAAATTAAAAAGGTTACAAGTAGTGCAAATAAGAAAAGCCTTGAAGGCTTACAATCATAAATAAAATAAACCAAAGCCCTAACATGAAAGTCCTCTCTAGAGCTTGCCATCCAAAATGGTTTAAGACAATTATATTTGCAAAACTCCAAGCATGTTTAATTGGGAGGAATGGATGGTGAACATGGAGATGGTGATGGTGATGGTGGAGGAGTGTTTGTTGATGGTGGTGGAGGAGTTGTGTTAGTTGTTGGTGGTTGATGCAACAAGTTTTCAATGTGTGAAAACATGTATTGTATCTAGTCCGAATACAATTGTTCGGTTGTGGATGCAACAAAGGCAAGTGTCTCCATGAGCTTCAAGTAAGCTCGATGGGACGGGGTTATAGGTTGGTGGATTTATAGGGGATGATGAGAAGTGTGCATCAAGAGGTGTCAATGGTGATAATGAGAGGGTTAGTGCAAGAGTAGTGTTTTCATTTGTGGGTTGTGATGGTTGATCTATTGTTGGAGGAGATAAATGGGTGTTTATGTAGTCATTTATGGATGAAGTGGATGGTATGGAGGAAGTAGAGGCTCCATTTGTTGATGGTGTTTTGGAGGGTGCATTTGGTGCACTAGGAGATGAGCATTGAGGTGGTGGTGATGGGGTGGTGTTGTCTTCATTTGTGTGATCAATGAATAGTTATTTTGGTGGAATGATGACAAGTTTTTGTTTCTTGTCATTGTTTGAATAGGTGGTTCATGGTGATGACATGATAAAAGGATGAGGTTTGATGAAGGTTGAGGATGATGGAATGTGAATTAAACATGCATGGGGATTATATAGTATGAAAACATGTTTAGAAGTAGAATTAATTTGAATTTGTATTGTTAGATTCCAAAATCAGTTTAGTTTCTAAGGGAAATGGTAGCTGGGACTAGCAAAAGGGATCACAAGGTGCAAAAGAAAACAGTGTAAAAATTGTTCCAGATGGCCGGTCCCCTTAAATGGAGGCCGGTCCCCTTAAATTTAAGGGGGCCGCCCCTTATGAATTAAGGGGGCCGCCTTTTTGACGACCCAGAAATCAAAAATTTTCAAAAATTTTCTGGAAAAAATGTTGTATTCTGTTTTGTTTTTGCAGCAAGCTCTATTTGGACATTTCACATTTGTTTTGGTTTATTATGAAGCATACATGTCATATATATATATACATAAACTAATCATGCAAGCATATATATATATATATATATATATATATATATATATATATATATATATATATATATATATATATATATATATATATATATATATATATATATATATATATATATATATATATATATATAGATTAAGTAATAAAGCATGCATTCATAAGCATATATTAAACATAAGCAAGAAAGTTAACATCCTAATCAAATATCCAAACAATTATCCAAGAAAATAACAAGTACTTCTGAATATACTTCGGACAAATAGCATAAAAAAAATTCACGATCAAGAGACATAAAAATAAATATTGTTCAACAAACATAAGCCAGGCACATCATCTTCTTTTCTTCCCGAAGATACCCTTCAAAGTCTTCCCGGTAGATTTGAAGCCACCTCTAACTTCTTCATGCAAACTCTTTTGTCGTCTAAACATATCGGTAGTTCGTTCATGAAGTACTTCTTCGGTTTGATCGCTAGGAGATGGGGTTGAATACTCGGGATAGTCAAGATCCTCTAAATTATCAACGAAATCGAAAAACGAAGGGGTACTAGCATCATGGATGTTTTCCTCCTCATCGTCATCGTCTTGTCTAGAAGATGATCCATGAAAGCTATGACGACGAGATTTTTCCTTGTCACTTCGGGTTCGTCGAGCTGTTTTAGAGCGAGAGGACATAAGGTGGGATAGATGGACTCATAGATGCTATTGTCAAGATCGGGGTACTACTCAATAACATGACGATAGAGACGAGTAAGAAACATTCCATATGGAAGATTGGCTTTGGGAGTTTTTCTAGCATACTCAATCCGTTTGATAAAGAAGTAGGCCAAATTGTACGGCTTTTCGACAGCGATACAATACAACATGTGAGCAAGGCACGCCGTGAGATGGTCCCGGTGACCTCAAGTACCAAACGCATTCTCACGAATGAGTTCTTCCCAATGCTTCATGTGGGGGCCTAATTCCTTGAGGAGAAGTTGGTATGAAGAGATTTGGACGTTTTTGGATTTTATTTTTCGGGTTGTAGTAGCACGCTCCACACCAAGGATTTGACGAATTTCGTCGGGATGAGGGATGTCGGAGAGATAAGGACCAAAGGTTGGTCGACAACGATGTAGAGATTCGAGGTCCCACTCGTTTGTGAAAACGGCTTGACCTCTAAAAGGAATTTGGAGGATTTGACCAAATTGTTCGAGAGTTAAGGTGATAAATTCATTTTGAATCATGAAAGAGATGGTGATAGCACCAAGATCATTGGTTTGAACGGTGACTTGGCTATAGAAATCGACTATGAAATGAGGAACGATTGGTTCATTAATTTCATAGAGGCAATTGAGGTTGATGCTTGAAAACAAACGATTAATGTAGTCGGATTGAGCAAAGGCTAGATCTACTACATGTCCCTCATGAACGTTTCTATCTTCAATTTCACGATATATACGTCCAATGGAAGGAGATGTAGTAGGGAGTTGGGAAACTTTGGGAATGTAGTTTTTAGTGTGGGAAAGATCTTCGGTAGTCGCTTTTAGCATTTTCACCTAAACACATCAACAATACAAAAGACCAAAATAAATATAAAGAAGAATAAAAATATATATATTTTTAAGACTTATGTTGGAACGTAAACTTGCTTCGACTCTAAGAAGATAATCCTAAGAAGTAGTTTACCATGTTCCTTATTTTTAATTTTAACTCGTTCTAGATATATTTTACAATGTTTAGTAAGTAGTTATGGACAAATCCAAACGCCCTTTTAAACATCTAAATATATCATAAAATTTGCTAGATTAACTTTAGGTTGTATAACTAGCCATTTCTTACGAGTTTCTTATGCATGTGATTTGTTTTCGAAAAGGATGGTTTATGTTTTGACTCGAAAATGTCATATTTAGTATTAAACCAAACGCTTCCTTAACTAGCCACTTACAATACTAGTATGTCAATATATATATGAATTATATATCTTGACAAGTCCGATTTGCAAATTTTAGGTTTATAATCATAACGTTTTATAAAAATTATAATGACTTAATTTCGACATTATTTGGACATAATCCAAACACCCTCTTATCGTGTACAAAAATATTTTTACTTGGTCGAAAAATATAGTTTTATGTTTTACAAGTTATAAAAATATAATGTGATTAGTTTTAACAAGTTTTCAAGGCATTATTCAACAATGTGTTTATCAAATTTTTTGAAAAGGAGTGTATGAAATTTTTCAAAAATTTTCAACAAGAGGGTTTATAATTACTAGTTTCTAGTGTCAATTAAGTATCCTAATCCTAGGGGAAGCATTTAGTTATGGAAATTTTGGACTCAATTCGAAAGAAATCATGAATTTGAAAAAATTATTAAAACATGCATAATCTTGAGTTTGACCAAATTAGATGGAATTAGATGAAATGTGTTATAAAAAACTTACAATATGTAATGGTGATCGTGTTAGGTGAATTTTCCCTTTGCGAATTAACCCGAATTATGTGATTTGGAAGTGGTTTTCAGGTGTTTTGGGGTTTGGAATTTCGTCACAGCAGTAGCAGAGGAAGGGATGTTTGAAAAAGTGGAGTGTTTGGCAATAGAAACAAGAGGAAAAACGGGTTGGAGCAATCAGATGGCCGGCCCCCTTAAACATTAAGGGGGCCGCCCTTCATTTGGCTGCCGGTCCCCTTAAACATTAAGGGGGCCGCCCTCCAAATTTTGATATTTCGTGATTTTGGTTTCTGGAAAGAACAAGAACATATTTATATATACCTTAGATTTATATTTAATCAAAAATACGTTGGAGAGTATTTCGCACGAAAGGAATTTCTTGACACTTTTACTTGACATTTCGTCAATTAAAATTTCTTGATCATTTCGGATGAAATTTTTCAAGTTGTCAAGTGGACGAGAGAGTTGTGGAAGGTTTATAAGTATGTATATATATATATATATATATATATATATATATATATATATATATATATATATATATATATATATATATATATATATATATATATATATATATACATACATACATATATATATACATATATATATATATATATATATATATATATATATATATATACATATATATATATACATATATATACATATATATATATATATACATATATATATATATACATATATATATATATATACATATATATATATATACATATATATATATATATACATATATATATATATATATACATATATATATATATACATATATATATATATATATATACATATATATATATACATATATATATATATATATATATATATATATATATATATATATATATATATATATATATATATATATATATATATATATATATATATATATATGGGTTTTTAAGACGAGAATATAGGAGGGAGACGTATGCAACGGAAGACGGGAGTTTGTTTAATTCATAGATTTTTCGACTCATCCCTCTACATCAGCATGAGTGTTGTTTGAACATTAAAGTTCAATAAGACAAATGGGGGGAAAGAAAAGTTCGTAAACGAACAATTTCTAGTTCTTGAAAATCAACAAATGAATTTTCTAGGTTATAAGATCCTAGATATAGCTAAGTATATATATATATATATATATATATATATATATATATATATATATATATATATATACTAGTTTCAAAGCCCGCCCGATGGGCGGGCATGACTTGTAATTTACATTTTAATTTAGTCATGTACGTATATTGGTGATCTTTTACAGTTATAATTTATGTATTAATAAAGAGACGGACATGACTTATAATTATTCTTTTAATGGTATTAGTCAATTGAAATTCATATTTAAGGATGGGAAGATTTATAGAACAATTAAAATATAGAAAGTTTTTTTGTAACAACATAGCATATGATCTAAAATTAAATGAACGTTAAAATTTATAAAACAATTAAAATATACAAAGTAGATTTATGTAAATTTACTTTAATGTTTAATCTCAATGAGACACCGCGCACGCATGGTTAGTACTCATATTACATGTAATTTACTTTGAATAAATTTCCGCAACTTTATCTTGTGTCAATACATGACCATTCACAAACACCATTGGCTCGTATACATCTGTGGTAGAACTCAAACATATCACCATTTTTCTTGGTAATCTGTTGTACAAAAATGGAATCTTGTGAACATGCATTTTTCATTAAAATAAAAGAAAGCGCAACACTTACATTGAAACACAAACTCAACCTGTTGCTTCAATCTTGTACCTCAACTTATCCACAAACACAAACTATTGACTTACGTCTTATAAGCCTATTCTTTCCAGATTATTTTGAAACTTAGGAGATTCTATAAATTTCCAAGCTAGATTTTGACCGGATCAACTTCACCTTATTGGGTTAAGCCAATAAGCTAAAGTTAATAAGATCTAAAATGTCAGCTTATCATCTTAACCAAAATCAAATAAGCACATAAGTCAGCTAAATAAGCTAATCCAAACGCCCCCACATAATCTCTAATAGGTCAAATTGGAAAATATATAACGTCTAAAAAAGGGTCAATAGTAGCTCTAACTGTATTTTTTTAATAAGATCTCGTAAGTCCTTTCATTCCATAAACTTTATTATTGCAAAAACGAACTATAATCAAAGACAAAGTCTTCCCTCTGAAAGTTTACAATCTAAGTATGTGTTAGATTTAACCCCTTGGACAGGTTGTCCAGTAACCAAATTCAAAGGGAAAAAACCTATTAGGAACGTTTCACTACTTAAAGCATACTATAATTTAATTCTAGATCTTTTAGTATAGTGATTTTTAAAGATTCAAATGTTTGAAAAATTTTGGGAGACTTTCAACCTATCGATTCAATCTATAATTTAACTAAGTTAGAAAAAATTAACGCACCAGACCTATTGAACATAAAATACAACCCAAATAAATCCATTATAAGGTAACGGGATTGATATTAGCATATCTACTGTTGTGGGGCATCGATAAGTTAGTTACATGAAGAGGAAAAGAAACTACTGGCCTTCTCTTGCCACTGAGGTGAAAAGACCAAAGGCATTAAGTTGATCTCAATACCAACGATGAAACTTGTAATCGATAAATAAACATAAAATCATATCATAATACAAAGATAAAAACGAATTAATATACTAAAAAAATCGTCTTCGTAGATACCTTACAAAAGGGCGAGATAATGATGAATTAATATACTAACAATGATTTCTTAAAATATAAATACGCCTTATGCGACTTTCAGACCATTCGACATGCTCATCCATTTTGCATTTTTTTATTATCTATTTGACCCATTTAAGATAAACATTAACCTTATTGCCTAATTTTAGATAAATATTTACCTTATTGACCAATTAATACGTAATTGGGTCTAAAATCTAAATTGATATCTCTAACGAAGATTAAATTGTGCACTACTACACATACATGTTTGAGTTACATCACATTTTTTATACTAAAATATGCAAAAAGGGTGAGCAGGTCAAATGGTGAGATCATGCTACTCTCTCATGATTCATAATATAAGCTCATGAATAATTTTCGTTAATAACTGCAAACATGTGGAAGATGGTTTATTGGTACAAAACATTTAATTATTATCTTACATATTATTAATAGGTAGGCTATGACTGTGAACACCATCCTCTAAACCAAGACCCAAGAGCTCAATAAAGGTCCTGGAAACGTCATCATTTATGTCAATTATCATAACGTTTACCTGAATGTGCCAAAAAAATGGACCAAAACTCATAAACATATGGAATAGTCGAACATAGTCACACTCATTTTCAGGTAAAATGTCCTTGCTTATCATGCAAAATGTGGTGCAAGGAATATTTCAACATCATTTAAATGTACCTTTAAAGCTTCACAGTCATGAAATAAACACCAAGCTAAAAGGGCCCAAATGCGAAGGAAATGTACCTGGCAGCTTTCCAAGTTATTTCGAGAGAAGTAATACTTCAAAAAGTAAAATAAATAACCCCGTCACATACAAATGTTAATACGTATTCTCCATAAAGGTGTGAATATGTTTTCTCCAAACGTTATTTTTTTAAGTTATTTTACGTTTGTCACCGGGATGTGCTCCTGTTATGTCTTCATATGGGGAAATGTTGTGGAACCCATGACGGTTTTTTTACGCTGTGTTTGATATATTGTTGTATCAACCTGCAAATATCAAAAAATACGGATAAAAGATTGTCATGTAAGCAAGGAAGTATTCCGTAATGGAATGTCAAAAACAAACTTAAGATAAATTCTTATTAAAAATAGTTTACCAAATCAGAATGACTCGCTAAGCATTATATTAATTTAAGCATAAGTCTTCCCGGGGTCCAAAATTAAGAATTTTCACAATGGTAAACCAAAGGATTTGGCTAATCGAATTACCAGCAAAATAAAAACATCTAAAAGAACAACACATAATTATTTAGAGGTCTCACAAATTAAGCTGTTCGAATATTGATTGAGGCAGAGCAGCTGGATCAAGTTCATAAGACCCTTTTGGAACACCTTTTCTTTCTTCTCCACTCATTCTAACGGACGGAACCATGTGTTTGAATTTGTACTTATCACTCCCTTTTCCTATTACCGTCTGCTCGTCCTCTTTTTTTTTTTTTTTTTTTTTTTTTTTTTTTTGCCTAAATAGACTCACGAAACCCTTCACCTTCTCCAAATATGAGACCCGCACACCATTATTCTTATCATAGCCTGACTAAATTTCCACAAATTCATATTCATACTTTCTTTTCTCATCAATGCGCCGGTTTATATTCCAGTTCTTGAAGAGGGCCCATGTCTCTCCTTTTTTAGGGAATATATCATAAGTTGCCCCCTTTTTTTAAACCTTGTCGTCTCCCATGAGACCAAGTGTGAGAATGAGAAAAGATATTCCTCGAAGTGCTTGCCTGGCTTGCCTCTATCTTCTGAATACTTGTTCTCGCTCGAGTAGTAGCAGGGGAAACAGATTTATTCTTGTTCTTTAGACTACTTGGACCAGCATACTTCAATAGCACAACTTCAGACCGATATTGGTGCTTATCATGAGGCTGTGAATTGGAGAAACTGGCAGGGCTAAATGTTTTGGGTCGTTGTGATGCTTCAGCAATTCTAGATGTTCTCTGTGCAGCTTCCATTCTCTCTTTTAGATCCATAATTCTTTTGGTCGAAGAAGACACACATGATGTCATTGGTAATCTAGAATTGTGAGTTGATTGTGGACTCTGGTCATCCGGGAAGCTGCTTCCATAATAGAAGTTGCGTTTCTTGTAAGGATGTACCTCGGACTCTTAATAGGAGATAACATTCTATGGTGACTAATAGGTACAGATTTAGCTAATTTAGCTGGTAATACTTCAGTTTGGATTCTCTCCATCGGTCTATACCTAGATAACTAATATTTATGTATGCGATGATGAGGTTATCTGTTTTGTTTTTGTTTATAGAGTAAGGTTCATTTTTGTAGCTGTTTGTGCTACTATTTTGTCATGTGTTTGCTGTGGACTTAGGATAAGTTAGGATCAGGCCAGTATAAAAATAGGATAAAGTGTGTTTGGATTAGGGTTGAAATGGGTTTGGGTTTGGGTGATGAAATTAGAAGCTGAAATAGGTTGGTTTGGGGACTGAAATTGGCCAGTTTGCGAGCTGAAATGGTGTGGGATTGGGGGATGAAGCGGGGGCTAAAATGGACGCGGGTCATGAAGCTACTAAAACAGGTAAGTACATAATGTAACGTTCACAATAACTAAACCGCATCTTGCAAACAATTATTCTGTTCGCACAAACTATTAAAGGGATATTTAGGATTGCTCACCAAAACTGATCACGCATATTTAAGACAAACATCTGTGACCCATTAACCATAAAAGATGCAACATTTTAGCATTACCTGAAGTTAAGACTTGTCAATTGTGCATACCATAGGATTAGTAATTGTTTTTAATTATTGGAAATGGTTGTTAGAATTTATCTGAATCATTTTTTATTCTAAACTAATAACCTTGTAGTAACCAAATCATAACTTCTTAAAGCTTCTATTGAGCCACAACTAAGAACTCTGATTTTGCGAATCGTCACCCTTTATATAATGATCAAAAACTAAGAGCCCTTAGAGTTGGTTAAATGAACTTATACAATTTTCATTAGTGGACTAATAAGATAACTGTAGAAGAGAAAAATATTCTATAATAGATACCTGTCGAGTTCATTTAAAATTTGCACCAAAGGCATTGGATGTTCAACAATCTTCATGTCATCTCTACCAATAATACTCAAATATCCTTATTTGGAGCATGTTGCAGAACAGCCGACAGTAGTTCAGCTCCATGTGCTAAAAAAGAATATTTGAAGTCAGAACAAATTTGCTTATCCCAATTACAAATAGTTCAAAACTCGTACAAAAGCAAATAAAGAAGTGGTTATTTATAAAGAAAACCTAAAGGAGGTGAAAAACCAATGAGAAAGTGAAAGTTGGTTATGCTGTTAAACCCATCGACCAATTATTAGCAAGTATTAAAGACCTTACTGTTCGCTAAACGCGCCCCATTTGCTCCTGCAACAAAGATAGAGTCTCTATCTATTTCACCATCTATCACTTTTGTTTCAGCAGGCTGCAAACCAACAGCTGCTGTACCATACACATACCAGTACATAGTTAATTTAGCAATCTTACCTCCTATCTATAAAAAATTCATTGTGCCAACTCCTTTTAAAACGAAAATTAATTCAGTATTGATCATGTTAGGCAAGTTGTTCAGGTACAATTGTAAGGATCATATCCGATAATCAGTAGGCATTAGATTATTACAGGCTCCTTAATTAAATGTATAGGGAATAGAGGAATACTCATCCAGCCCATGTCAAAGTCCATTATTAAGCAAATTTGTATAGGCATTTACGTCGATCAAATGGGTATGTATGCTTGGCGAAGGCAGGCAAGCCAACTAACCTGTATCAAATAATGGCTCTATCTATTGCATTTCCAGTCAATTGTGAAACCGTCTTTCCTGTACCATACAAACGCAAGGACAAATAATTTAAATCCCAATAATCATTTTAAAAATGCATATCGAAAACTATTACGACAGTCGAGAGTAAAATCAAATTAAACTTACTTCTCGTAATTGAAAATAAATGTATACAGGCACGATAGCTAAGAGCTTACAACAATATAACATATATCATACCATAATGGTTGCGCCAAGTTGCTGTGTGTGAATAAAGTTGCTCAGAATTTTTAAACATAACCTGCAAAAAAGATGTCTCTCATAAATGAAAACTCAAGATAACTCGAGAAGACTTACAGAAACACTATTAGAAAACCCTTAACTGACAACAGTTTCCTCATCATATCTTCATAAACACTCACCATACATGAACTCCCGATTACCTTCTGACCCTTCCCATCTCATCCATCCTGCACCAAACGATATGAAAAAGAATTACAAACTTGACAATAAACATATAACATAAGCATAACTTCCCCTATGGCATTAACGTACCTCCCTCTTCCTGTGTTTAGCTTGACCATTCCATCAGCTAAAACCTCCTGCAGAATAGGAAAAAACGTCAGATAGACCAAGTGTTCTTTTTACATAAGAATATACTAAGATAAATGGTTTACTAACCTTAAGTTGTACATGCAAGTTTATTTTTTTAAATTTCTCCAAAACTAATGGCCGCACGTCAATAACGAACCTTGCAAAACAAAGTACTCAAAAAGACCAATTGGATCAACAAATATAACAGATGGAAGACAGAGATCAACATAAGTGGTAGCTTTCACTTGGCTAACATTCCTAGACATCCAGTAACTATTCATAAGCAACTAAAGTTATTTAAAATTAGTTGAGTAATTTCAAACAAAGAGGAAAATAACTTACCAACTGTTACAATTGTGGATGTATACACAGAAAATATTTACCTATAGCCATGCAAGATTAGGTGTTATCACATGATCGTCAATTCCTGAAGTAAAACAAAGAGCAAAATAACTTACCAACTGTTACAATTGTGGATGTATACATAAAAAATATTTACATTTAGCCATGCAAGATTAGGTGTTATCACATGATCGTGAATTCCTGAAGTACCACGATTACCAAAGTTTCACAATAACTTTCTTGTGAAATCGTTGGCTCTGTGATTTTTGGTTGAATGAAGAGTAGGGTTAGTTGGATTTAGGGTTGCTGTTGTTGCTGTGATTTTGAATAGATTAGGGTTTTGATGATATTCCGAATGTTGAATGTGAAGAAATATGTGTTTGACCCATTAAATCCGGCTATAAACATGGAATAGATATAGTAAATCACGATTTTAATTAGGCAAGCAGGTAATGTTTATGTCAGTATATAAATTGTGTTTTGCAATGATATATCACAACTTATGACATGGTCCAATGGTTGAGACTCTTGTTGGTGGATGACTATCCCAGGGTTCGAATCTTGTACAATACTTTTTTATACGAATTTAATTACAATATTAAAATTATAAAAACTAACGAAATTCAATTATATAAAAAAAAATTGTTTACATGTGATGACATGGCTGAAATTGAATTACTGGGCATTGACTGGGCAATGAGGTGGCATTTTCTTCAAATGCCTCCTGTTATATATATATATATATATATATATATATATATATATATATAATAGGCAAACGAATCTCTCTCCAAAAATTTCAGACTTACAACACTTTATGCATGGTGTACAACACTTTAATGCACAAAATTTTCAGACTTACAACACTTTAAGCATAGTGTACAACAAAAAATAGCAAGAACTCAAATTCAGACCAAAATTCATCAATTCTACATTAATAGCATTAAAAACACCCCCTACACCAAAATTACAAGTATTTTAGCACAATGTACAACCCTCTATTAAAACCATCACAAATTTGTATATATTCTGCTAATTAAGAAAATGTATCAATTACACTTCACGTTAGAGTTGTCGTCATCACGATTTCTTCATTATCACGATTTGGGAGGGTATCAGTAGCACATGTAGATTCTCAGACAAAGACAAAGGAAAACCATAACATATCATACCGTACACCAGAAGCTATTTGACAAACATGGTGAATAATTATTCGATAATGAAGAAATCGAATAATTATTCGATAACTTCTTTATAAAAGGAGACTGTGGTAGTGGTTTCTGGTATCATGAGAGCTCTTCAAGAGATCAACTGCTCCAGAACGGACGAGGGTATCCCGATCTATCGACTGGGAAGGTTTAGGGTTTCGTCGGAAAATTTTCCGGCAACGGCGGCAGTGGCGGCCGGCGGTGGTTGCCGGAAAATATGGTGGCTCCGGTGAGGTATTAAAGAGAGAAAGAAGAAGTGTTTGTGTGTGTGTATTTTTACTTTTTAGTATAAGAAATGAGGAGAGAGAGTGATGTTGTTTTATTAAGTAGGGAGTGATCAAACTTGGCCAAAGCAAACTACAAGGGTAGAAAAAAACATTTAGGGGCGGAGGGGGTATTGTGACAAGTCAGTAAAACTTTAAAAATATTTGCCGCGGGACCCATTTGACATACCAAACGGACTCTAAAAATTAAGAAACTTACGCCATTGTTCTCGAAATAATTTTTTCATTAAAAACGAATATAAATACACATAAGTTTCTCGAAGTCAATTTATTTGACAAATTCGATTCATTTCATGCTTTTTATGTTGTGCCAGCTCGATAAAGGAATAATGCACACGTTTGTAAATTAATTGTTAAAAAAAATATGGCCGCATAACATTACATTGCTAGAAAATACAGTCACAGGGTACCCGCCGCCGCATCGCGCGGGTACCCTGCTATATATATGTATGTATGTATAGATATAAAATCTAGAAGAAACAATGAGCCGAACAAAATCACATAAAAACTAGGTACTAAACTAAGCATGCATTTCTTGACAAGGAAATAAAAGAAAATGTGTACCTTTCGTCTTCAATGCGTTTATATTCAAAGTCTTCAAGGAATAGTCCGAACAAGAGGTGACATCAAAAGTTTCCATGTTTGAATGGCAAATATTTTTATGTTGGTCCCCATTATCTCATTTGACCAAAGTTATTTGATCCAAACATGTTTTGTATTTGACTTGGGTGCATATATGGTGGAAACATTCCTCACGGATTGAAGTTCCACATTTGTTGATTATTGTTAAAGTTTCGTCTATTTTGGTTTGCTCTTGGTTGAGGTGTTTTAGGTCTAGGGTAAGAATTAATTGGTTTCCTAGGTGGTGGAGTTTTAGATCTTGTTTTAGGTTTAGACGATCCTACTTCGGTTTTTAAAGATGGTTTATAAAATGGTTTTACTTCTTCATTACTAGCGAGAGGTATTTTCTTATCATTTATGAGTATATACTTAGGATTAGATTTTGAAGGTTTTAGTTCCTTGAGTTCACTTTCAAATTTAACATTTTTAATTTCACTTGTTGAAGCTTCGGTTGAGTTAAATCCTAAACCGGTTTTATCTCCGGATACTCTTTGAATACTTATAATTTTACTAAGTGAGTTACTACTATTTTCAAATTTATCAAGTTTACAAATTTCTTCCCTAAGTTTGTTGTTTTCACTTTTAAGCTCTTGACATGATTTACATTCTTCAAAAATTTCTTTACCTTTTTCAAATTGATGTATTTTAATTTTTAGTTCTAGTACTTCATTTTCTAATTGATTGTTTATGTATTTTAGTGATTTATTTTTAGCCATTACTTGTTGTCCTAGTTTGCATAATCTATTAAATTCACTATCTAATTCTTTTTCATCTAATGATAAATTTTCATCACTAAAGTATTCGGTTTCGGAACGTACCTCACTTGATGTCTTTGCCATGAGACACTTTTCTTCCTTTGTTATTTCTTTCTCATATTCATCGCTATCACTCCAGGCTCCTCCAACAAATGCTCTTTGATTTTGATCTCTTTTCATCATTGGACATTTTCCAATGAGATGATTCGGATCACCACACTTGAAACACTTTCTCTCATTCTTGCTATACTTGTCATCATTATTCTTTTGAGGTGTTCTCCTTTCATCGTGTGGTTGTCTAACGAATCTTCCTCGCTTTTTGAAGAATTTCTTGAAATCTCTTACGGCCATGGCATATTCTTCGTCATCACTTTTGGAAGATGAGCTATCTTCGTTGTTGGATTCCTTTCTAGCTTTCAAGGCGATTGACTTGCTTTGCTCTCGTTTTCCTTTAACCATTTCGGAGTCCTTCTTTATAATTGCTTCGTAGACTTTCAAATTTCCATTTTGGGTGAAGAGCCCTAAGAAACTTCCTAACAAAATTCTTACTAGAAAAATTCTCATCAAGTGCTTTTAAACTTGTGATGATAGTGTTAAATCTAGCGAAAGCATTATCAATTGATTCCTCTTCCGGAATCGTGAATTGCTCATATTGTTGAACAAGTAGATCTATTTTATTATCTTTGACTTGATTATTACCTTGGTGAGTTATTAATAAAGAGTTCCAAATTTCTTTTGCGGTTTCACACATAAAGATCCTTTCGTACTCTTTACGTGGTAACGCATTATAAATAACCATTTTTGCTTCATTATTTTTAGCAAGTTTTCTTTTTAAATCATCATTTTATTTTTCAAAAGGTACAATTTCATGTTTCTTTGTTTCGGGGTTATTTTGTATAGGTAAAAAATCACCATTGGTAATAATATGCCAAAGATCTAGATCTTTTGATTTCACATAAGTTTCGAATCGATTTTTCCAATATAAAAATCCGTCACTTTCAAATAGTAGTGGTCTTTGCATAGATTGCCCTTCTAAATATTTTTCAGATTCCATAGATCGTTACAAGTTTTAAAATACAATATATTTTAAAGATCTTGCAAGACGTGGCTCCTGATACCAATTGTGAAAAACTAGAAGGGGGGGTTGAATAGTTTTACGTCCTTTTAAAATTTATAAAAACAAGTTTGTTTTAAAAACTTCGATTCTAGTTTATGTGATCTCAATACTTGCACTATATGAACAATTATATAGTAACTAATTAACTAAGCTAATAAAGTATAGGTAAATAAGTAAGTAATGAAAAGAGTTGGAGAGATCAAACCACAACACAAGAATTTATAGTGGTTCGGCTACAAGGTCACCTTCTTTGTTCCTACTCCACTCCCAGAGTCACCTACTCGAGAGTTTTCTTCACTATGTCAACAAACTCCCTTATGGCGGAAAAAACCTTACACACCAATTTACACACCACAACTACGTCACAACTTGATCACAACTTCTTCACACCAATCTACTTCACACCTATCTTCTTCTCACCTTTCTTCTTCACACCTATCTTCTTCACATCAATCTACTTCACACCTATCTTCTTCACAACTACACTACTTCACAACTAAACAACTTCTTCTATCTACACAACTTTGAATTCTTCTAAACTACTAATTACAAGCACAACACAACTTCACAAATAATATACACAATATACACAACTACTCTTTTCAATGCTTCTTGAACTTAGTTGTAGAAAGAGTGTTCTTCTTTTGCACTTTGAATGAGGATGGATGATGAGGGATTAATTCACTTGAAACAAGGATTAGTAATCAAATGATCAAAGGATTTTGAAAGATGTTTAGAGAGTTTTAGATATGAAATTATTGTGAAAAAGGTGGGGAAAAATTCCAGATTTAAGGTGGTATTTATAGGAGAAAAATTCTGACAGTTTCTGACAGAGGAGCCTGGCCGGTCCCCTTAAATCATGGCCGGTCCCCTTAATTTTAAGGGGACCGCCTCTTATAATTAAGGGGGCCGCCCAGCTGTAACGGCCATAAAACTTGTCTTTTAGTGGGGAAAGTTTATTTGGTGAAAAACTAACTGATTTTGGTTAAAAATTTGAAATCATATATTTAGTATGATTAAAATATTTTTCTTTATTACCAAAAGTGTTTTTCAAAAATATATAATATGTTTATGTAATTAAATAAACTTTGTATTAATTAATTTAAATACCCTTTGATCATGAGATATATTAAGCACTTGTTTATCCATACCTTAAGTGATTAAGTTGGATGTAATGATATAAACTAGCTTAATACTTGTTTACGTAGTAATATTGCGTTTGATGATTTTACATTTTGTTATCGTCAAAACATAGAGATATCGAGAAATATAAATAACGTTTTTATGCATTATTTATGTCAACAATAATGACAGTTTTAGTCCTTCTAGTTTGAATAGTTTGCATTTTTGGTCCAAAATGCACTTTTAGATTATGAACTCTTCTCTTTTAGATTGTTATGTTCCCAGAAGCTCATAGGAGCTGTGGTGAGCTTATTTGGTAGCTTATGTATGTTAAAAGCTTATTTTTCAAGTTAAATGGGCCTAGTGAACTGTTAAGGCCCAATGAGTGTTTCGTGGGTCCAGTGGGCTTCCAACTGGGTTTGATGGTTCTTGGGCTCATGTTGGACCTTGCCAAAATGAGGAGGGGGTCTGGTGGGCTGAGGAGTAGGCCACACAAGGGTTGCAGTTTGATGGGCTTAAGCCCATTAAGGGTTGTGTTATGTTTCTGTGTTCGAGACCATGCTCAAGCTTTGAGCTTGTGAGGCAGCTTATACAAGCTTGTGAGAGTGTGGGATTTGTGTAGCTCGTTTACTAAGGTTCCCAAGAATTAGTTTGTACAAAAATAAGTATATGTTACAGGTATAGATTTCTTATAACGAGACCCAAGTAAAGTGAATATATACTTGTTAAATACTTAGTATTTATATAACTGTTTTCACTTAGGGTGCACACAACATAAGGATCGTGTGATATTTATGATCTTAGATTTTGTTTAAGCTTATTAGAAGTTCATAACTTCGTTTATACGTATTCTGAGATGTGAGTGAGAGTTTTTGTGAGGCATGAGCTTAAAGAGACATAGGATCAAATAGGTGATAGCTTTTATGGTTTGCGCGTATAGAAAACATGTAAATGAGTTGTAAAAATGACTAAGTGTTGAGAGTTGCTTACTACACCTTCAAAGGTGGGTCGTATGATCGCTGTGGAAGCAAAGAGAGAGCTTGTGGACTTGTATCTTGTTTCCTAGCACACCAAGGTATTAGAAGAAGCTTATGGTTAGCTTGTGAGAGCTTAGGATAGCTTATGTCTTCCTACTTTCTTCTCGATATGAAAACAGTGAGCAAGGGTGTGTGTGTGAGTTTGTTTGAAGCTTGTACATGAGTTTCCTTGCATGAGAGTATATTACATGAAGATAGCGACCA
Organism: Artemisia argyi; assembly: GCA_030686995.1. NCBI lineage: Eukaryota > Viridiplantae > Streptophyta > Magnoliopsida > Asterales > Asteraceae > Artemisia > Artemisia argyi. Next base: position 31,974,258 of record CM060678.1, read on the forward strand.
CTTGAGGGACAAAGAGAATATGAGCAGTAGGATAACGAGTAGAGTAGGGGTATAGGTTAGCTTGATTGGTCACAAGTTGGGGTTTCAAGTGTTATCGAGGGTCGGTTTCATGTGGTGATTAAGCATGAGTTTCTAGAAGTCCTTTTTATTTCGTTTTTCATGTATACGAATGAGCAAGAGTAGTATTGAGGTATTGTGGTCTTCTTGAGGTCAAATGAGCACATGTGACGCCATATGAGAGTGCGTTTGATAGCAGAAATATCAAAGGGTCCGTTTGGAATTGTAACGTGACCGAAACATATGTTTGTGATCGAGTAGTGATCTAGGGAAGTTGAGCTTGATTAGTGATAGGATTATGTGACCTTTAAAGTCATTTGGGAGACTTGTAGAAGTTAAGAAGCACTTAGGAGTCCAATCGAAACAATATGTGACCAAAATTAATAGATATAGGTCGAAATGTTTGTTGTGAGGTCTTGTGAGTTTAAACAAAGCTTTAGCCTTGATAATTTGACTCAATGTGGGTAATAATGGATCTCTAATCACTTTGGGAGGTCTCATGCACGCTTGTGTGAGTTGTGACCACTTTAGGTGTACGTTTGTATATGTATCCTGACACAAGAGATGAGGTAGGGCACGTTTGTGAGTCATGGGAGTGTTAAGTTGATGAGAAACATCTAGGAAGTCGTTTGAGTGAGTTTGGAACTCATTAGAATCAATAGAAATGTATTTTACACAATGTGACCAAAGTTGGGCACGTTTAGGATACGAGGTGACCTCGTATAGCTTTGACTATGTTTCACTGTTCATATATACGTATTATCTCCAAATAACTGTTGATCTCGATTCTTTTGATGATGAACAATGAGTTCATGCATTTTATTCCATGTGTTGTTTGTAAGAATCGCGAATAAACGAGCCAAAGTGTTTGTATGTTTTCATGTTTTCGTATAACATAATAAGCTTTGGATTGGGCTTATGTTTGGGCTTACAAGCCGCGACCCAAGTGAAGTAGTAAGTTGGATCCGTTTGGTTTGTGTAGTTTGATCCGTGAGTCCATTTGTGACTACATGAAGTGGTCCAATATACGTGGGGTCCACTTGAGTGAAATAGTTACTCATAGGCAGTACGGGGTCCACAAGAAGAAATGTGGGTCCCACAGAGTGTATTATAGCTCGTATCTAGTATTGTGGGGTCCACTGAGGTGTAATCCTCATATGTGGGAGTTGAGAGGTTCCACTGAGACATAAATCTCATATGTGGGAGTTATGTGGGTCCACCGAGATTGAAATCTCATATGTGGGAGTTATGTAGTTCCACTGAGACATAAATCTCATATGTGGGAGTTAAGAGGTTCCACTGAGACATAAATCTCATATGTGGTAGTTATGTGGGTCAACTGAGATAGAAATCTCATATGTGGGAGTTGTCATGGTTCCACTGAGTCCTAATTCCTCATATGTGGTGGTTGGGTGGTCCATTGAGATATAATTCTCATATGTGGGAGTCGTGATGTCCACTGAGGTAATAATTCCTCATATGTGGTAGTTGTGTGGTCCACTGAGATATAATTCTCATATGTGGGAGTAGTGATGTCCACTGAGGTCATAATTCCTCATATGTGGTAGTTGTGTGGTCCATTGAGATATAATTCTCATATGTGGGAGTAGTGATGTCCACTGAGGTCATAATTCCTCACATGTGGTAGTTGTGTGGTTGTGTGAGCACATTCTAGAATAGTATAGATCAAATAGCACATAATAATTCAGAGTTGCACAGTGTAAACAAAAGTTTAAAATTTTGCCTAAAAATGAGTGCATGAACAGTAACATGCAATTAGTGTTTCTTATTAACAGGGGTTTTTCACAGGGTATTACATCGGAGGTTGGTAAATGCATTCTTTAAGTATTTATTTACAGAATCAACGGATAATTGATTTGCTTTTAGCTTATTGTTATGATTTTTGTAGTGTGAAGGTTAGTAATTGTTGGGGTTTATAGTATTTACGTGTTTACCATTGAGTGTCGCAACTTCTCGTAAGAAAGAGGTAATTTTCGTTTACTGTCGTTAACATGATAAGCAAAATTTATAGCCGGCTAAATTTCATCGATAAATATAACTACTAGTTGTTAACTTTCTAAACTACTAAGGTCAAGCTGTTTAAAACTTGTGACTATTATCACTAAATTGTTAGATGTGTTATGTTAGAACTTAAACAATTTTGAATAGGTCACGCCAACATCTTTTAAGAGGAAGGCTTTTCGTTAAAAGTTAAAAAATAATGGTTACAGAAAAAATAATTATTAACTTTAAGAGGGTGTTTGTGCTACTTATAGGTTGATTAGTTTGTGCTAAATATGAAATGTCAGTATGATCGTTTTGTTGTGGCTTATGAGCTAGGTATGATATAAACCAAATTGATAATCCCATTAAGTTGCAAAATATAAATATTCGCAAAATTATAGCTTGAGCATTGTATCGAGTGTATTATGAACATTTATTTAGTAGTTACGAAATAAAACTTTGTGAATAAAGTGTAATAAAAAAACCCAAAAATACCCCATCCGTCTTAATATTATTGTCCATATTTTCTTTTTAGATTGTCTCAAAAAGATTGAACGCTACTAAAAATAAAAGTTAAAATTGTTTAAGTTTAATATATTACCTTAATCAAAAGTCAAAACTATTCTTTACAATATTAAACGAAGGCATTACTTATTAGTCAAAAGATAAAACTGTCATTTTATTGCTTTTACAAACTTCAAAGCAGTAATAAAAGCATTTTTCTTAAACTATGTGTTTTTTTTATCAGTAGACAATAATTTTAAAACGATGAGAGTAACTAACTACATATATAGGATAATCTATAATACTAAAAGATTCAGTCTCATCATTGAATGTGGAATCTTAATGACTTCATGAAACATCCATTGGAGAGTCTTGAAGCTTTAACCATAAAGCTGATTATCAATTGTTGCGGTAAACAAACCATCATCAGTTAGGCATAAAATTAAATGTGGAATCTTAAAGAAAATCAAAAGACTTTTTAATTAGTGATGTTATGTTTTAAAGAAAATCAAAAGACTCTTTAATTAATATCATCTCACACACTCAGGAGCCTATAAATAACAACCGAATAGACCTCAGTTTATACCATTATCAGTCGAAACCAAAACAAAAAGGAAAGAAAATGAAACCAAGACCAAGTCCAATAACAACACAAAACCTATATCTAGACACTAGCAAGAACCCTCACCTTCACTCCTCAACACTCAAACAAGATTCAAAACTGCTTTGAAATAAATAAAGATCTTAAAGTTAATTCTTATCTTTCAAAAGATATGTATGTCCTTTAAAGATCCTTACAAACCGAACTCAATGCACCTCATCACTGATATTGACGAAACAAAACGAAATAAAATACAACACCTACCCGAGACCAAATAATTGATCTTGAAGCCATGGTCTTTGTGTATGTTCTTCGAGATTAATGAAAGAAAACGGGTTATTTGTTCAGATGGAGATGGTATGATAAGGGTGGCTAAATTAACTTGATGATTGTGGCTACAAGTTCTTGAGTTATTAGGTGATCTTGGTTAATCCGATTTATTTTTGAGATTGTGATAAGATGAGTTTGGGAGAGACAATTTTGGGAGGCGGATAAAATGAGGTGAGTGTGTGTGAATTAGATAAAAGTGTTATCTAAGTGATTAGGCCATCTATTTTAAAACCGGGTACAATTTTGGGTTGGATTGGATTTGTTTATTTTATCGAGCAGGAATGCAAAATTCTAACTTGCATGTAGATGGAACACATCCTACTTCTCTTTATAATGTATTTCTTAGTGATATATATTTCATTTGAAATTGTATGTAGTGTGTATTTCTTGTACTATATTTAATCTTACTTTTTATTCTTACGTTTCCTTTACATCACATAACTGTGTCAAAAATGATAAATTGAGATGAACTAGAAAAATTAAATGAATTTTGCGTGTTATTTTTATTATATCATCAATATCTTAGTTGAAGATTTCTTTGGAACAACCATACACATGAAGATTTTGGTCAAGTTATTTACTTCAATTAAGGTTTGATTTGCGGTTTGTTATGCTTAACCTTAGATACAACTTACGTTGACAAACGCTTTCACAAAACCAAAAACTATGATACTGCTAACTGGTATTATTTGCTATTATTAATAGTTTTGCCAATGGAAATACAAAAAGAAAAAAAAATAAAAAATAAAAAAAAATAAAAAAAACAAAACACTAAAAATTCACATTAGTAAACTACTTTTCTTACGGTTAACACATTGAATAAGGAATATAAAAGAAAAAGTACATAATTTTTGCTCGAACCATTTATAACTTATGATAACAAATTAAAAAAATTGCCTAAAACTTAGACTAGAAACATAGAAAAAAGTAAAGAAACACAACAAAAGAACTAAACTATAAACTCAACAAAATAGTTCCATCTAGCTAAACATTAACAAATTTTTTCAAACAATCAACAAAATTCTCCCGAGGTAGCCCGAGTCATAAATTGTTGTATATAGCCTCACCATCATACTAACAACTCGGCAATTTACACAAATATTACGCGATGAACAATTAAATAAAACCTGTGTGCATCGCACGAGCTCGTAAAGCCTCATAAATACATAAGTTATATACAAGTCTTTTATTCATGAGTGTCAAGAGTTAATAGTAATATGTTTTCTTCGACAGAAAGTATTAATGATAATAAGAAAACTAATGTGAAAGGAGTTAAAATATATGGCACTACGGGTTTAGAAACTACTTTTCTACCAGTAATTCACAAAACTTAAAAGGGTGTTTAATAAGGTTTATTGAGTTTTTAATGGTTAATTACTTAATTTGATGTTTTAGTTGAGTTCAAGACGTGTTTTAGGTTGTCTTAAAAGTTGAGGAAGTGTTTTTTGTTGTCTTCAATGATCACTATTCACGAACAATTGAACATCCTGAAATTTAGCCTTATTGAATTTTAGATACGAACACAAACACCCCATGACCTTACGAGTTTTTTTATTTATCTATAGTACTTTTAAAATTTAATTAACAAAATATAGTCCTTTAAAATTTAGAGTAAATTATATAGATGGTCCCTGTGGTTTGCTCAAAGTTTCAATCACAGTCCCTGAAACTTTTTTGTTGCACGGATAGTCTCTATCATTGAAAAGAATAACACTCATAGTCCCTTCACTTAACTGGGGTTAGTGGCTTCCGTTATCTTTTGCATCGTTAGTCCTTTTTTGTTAAATATCATTGCATCGTTAGTCTTTTATAATAACGGTCGTTTATAATTTGAAAAAATCAAAAAAAAAAAAAAAATAGAAAAAAAAATTGAAAAAATTGAAAAAAAAAATTCGAACAAAAAAATATTATAAAAAAATTGAAAAAAAAATTTCGAACAAAATTTTTTTTTTTTTTTGAAATTTGATTTTTTTTAGAAATTTCGAACAAAAAAAATTTTTAGAAATTTTTTTTTGATTTTTTTATAAAATTTTTCTGATTTTTTTTCTAATTTTTTTTTTTTATTTTTTAGAAAAAAAATTTGAAAAAATTGAAAATTTTTTTTGAAATTTTAGAAAAAATATATTTTTTTTTAGTTTTTCAATTTTTTCAAAATTTTTTTTCTAAGAAATAAAAAAAAATAGAAAAAAAATCAAAAAAAAAATTATTTTTGATTTTATTTTCAATTTTTTCAAAAAAAAAATATTTTTTTTTCAAAAATTTTTCTAAAAAAAATTTCTAAAATTTTTTTTTGTTCGAAATTTCTAAAAAAAATCAAATTTAAAAAAAAAATATTTTTTTTTTGTTCGAAATTTTTTTTTTCAATTTTTTCAAATTTTTTTTTCAATTTTGTCAAAAAAAAATTTCTAAAAAATAAAATAAAAAATTTAGAAAAAAAATCAAAAAAATCAAAAAAATTTTATAAAAAAAAAAAAAAAAAAAAAAAAAAAAATTTGATTTTATTTTCAATTTTTTCAAAAAAAATATTTTTTTTCGAAAATTTTTCTAAAAAAAATTTCTAAAATTTTTTTTTGTTCGAAATTTCTAAAAAAAAAAAAATCAAATTTAAAAAAAAAATATTTTTTTGTTCGAAATTTTTTTTTCAATTTTTTCAATTTTTTTTTCAATTTTTTCAATTTTTTTTTATAATATTTTTTTGTTCGAAATTATTTTTTTCAAATTTTTTTTTTGATTTTTTCAAATTATAAACGGCCGTTATTATAAAGGACTAACGATGCAATGATATTTAACAAAAAAGGACTAACGATGCAAAAATAACGGAAGCCACTAACCCCAGTTAAGTGGAGGGACTATGAGTGTTATTCTTTTCAAAGATAGGGACTATCCGTGCAACAAAAAAGTTTCAAGGACTGTGAGTGAAACTTTAAGCAAACCACAGGGACCATCTATGTAATTTACTCTAAAATTTATTTAACAAAGTACTTCTACATAAACCACGGTTTTAGTTTGCCGCTATATACTTCTTCTAAAATTAAGTTTTTTTACTAAGAATAAAAACAATGAACATTGAACAATGGACAAAACCATTGACTGGTGAACCACAACAGATCGGTTATATGATTTGCGGTGCAAGCCATTTTTGTATACATTGCCAATAATAATGATGTTAACAGAAAGATCAAACAAGGACAAGGCAACTAAAATACCTACCGATTAGTTTTTAGGTTTCATATTAAATTAACAATAATAAGAAGATACAAAGAGTTACTCATAACTATGTTAAGTTGTGATTGTTCCAACCCTTTAGCAACAGATTCTGCTAATGAAAGCAACAGATTATGAACAAAACGAGATTTTTAGCCTAAACATCCACAAATAATGGAATTGCTTATTTAAGGTTTTTCAAATAAAAAAGTTGAACGGTTCTAATTTGTAGCATATCTCAAGATTCGTAGAAAGACGAGCAAATATAGTTAGGCTACAAGATTGATGGCAACAGATTATGAACAAAACGAGATTTTTAGCCTAAACATCCACAAATAATGGAATTGCTTATTTAAGGTTTTTCAAATAAAAAAGTTGAACGGTTCTAATTTGTAGCATATCTCAAGATTCGTAGAAAGACGAGCAAATATAGTTAGGCTACAAGATTGATGGCGATGACGATGGGTGACAATGATCTAATAGGACGACCATCCCTGCTGCGGTTTTAGGAGTATGCTTTCTATTGGTAGCTCTTGATCAATGATTATTTGATATTATGTAACATGTTAATTATTTTTACATGCTTTGTTAGTCATAAAAAAATAAAAAAACCAATGGTACTTGGATTTATATGAAACATGACAGCAATTGAATGCATAAAAACCATGCTTTATAAAAAAGTACTATCTTTTTTTAAATAAATTTTAAAATACTATCTTTTGCTAAATAAATTTTAAAAGTATTATAGTTAAATAAAAAAACTCCTTTACTTACATTTTTCTAAAAGGCTAGAAGTTATAAGCGATTCCGTACTGGTTTGTATCTAGGTTATTTAGCTAAAATAGTAAAATCAATACACCGGTACAATTTTTTTCAAAAGTGGTTAAAGGATTTATTCTTTCAAGAATAGTATTGCTACTCTGTGACATTATTGAAACGCGTCTCTTCTTTACGGAGTATTAGAAAAGTGCAGTTGTTGGTGTTTTATGAGGGACTGTCCGGTGAAATTAAGATGTGTCATTTCTTTTTTGTGCCACTGGTAAGTGACAAATTAACTGACAGCTAAAATGAGTCCAAAATGTTTTGGGTTGTCCTATAAGGACGGGGTCTACTGTAAGGGTCCCACCTATTTTTAGTTAAATGTACAAACATTAAAGCAGACAGTACAGGCGGGTGGCAGCACAAAACTTCCACAAACCCTCTCTATGGGGGTCCTTATAACTCATGCCAATGTTTTATTCTTTTTTATACTTTTGTTATAATAAGTTAAAACCCCATATAGCAATACATCAACATGATCTAGCCAAATATTGCAAAAACCCTACCAACACATGCAATTTTGTAAAAAAAAAAAAAAAGGACATGTGTTAATAATATAGTAATGTCGCACACTCTAGCAATCTAGGTTTCTTAAATCTCATGAAAAAGAGTGATCATAAGCATATATGGGTGGTTTTATGCCTAATTCAAGCATTAATGCGATAAACAACTGAGACTGTTAAGAGCATTAGATGTAGATGAAGAAGGAGGCTTCGCCGTTCGACGTCGAGCCATCAACGGCGGGCCGTTCCTCTTCACTACACCATTTGATGCTCGCCGTTCTTCCCCGTTGGCTTCCTCCCTGTCGTGACGACGAGCTTTCAATTCTGACATTCCATTTTTTTCCCCTTTGAATATTGAGATTGTAAAATTTGATGGTTATTAAAATGTATGTTTTTATTTGTGAAGGTAAAATGTATATGTAGTTTCAAATAGATTTATTTTATTATTTTTTTTCCCTAAGAATGTAATGTGTAAATGCTAATGCAACTATATTAAACATAGGATTGAAATAACTTGAAACAATATACAATTATTTTATAAATATGATAACAACATTAAACTAAAAAACGGAAATTAAAAAGCATAAACTACCATACGATAATAAAAACAATGATTCAATAAAATGAATCATCCGACACATATCCCTCGTGACTCGAGTAGGAGGCACTTGAGTCGTCCTCACTCGATGGCACAGGTGGAAGTCCCTGAGCCCAACGCCATTATGCTCTTCTGTTCCTCTTATCCTGTTTTCCTTTGAGGTACGCCTCACGCTCCCTTTCCTGACGGGCTTACTCAGCTTCATACTCCAAAGCACTTCCATATCCAGCTCATACTGTTCTTCCACAGTCAATTGACGAATGATGGGTTGGGTTTCAGGTGGAAAGTTTGGTGGTTGATTGTTTGGTGGTTGATTGTTTGGCGATGGAAACATAACTTCTGGTGGAGTTGGAGGTGGTGGGTTGTCGTACTGAAACACCGGAAATATATCTTCTGGCGGTGTGTTTTGTTGGGAATTGTCTTCAGGTGATGCGTTGTGAGACATTGTGCTGGAAGAATAAAGGAGAATTCTTTGATGATTGTGGGTGTGAATTGTGTGTGTATTCAGATTTTGAATATGTATTTATAGAATGATTTTTGGAAGTATCCCGCTCTCTAGTTTGAATTCAAATTTTGAAATATTCCCGCTTTCAATTTGAATTCAAATTTTGAAATTAACCCGCTTTCAATTTGAATTCAAATTTTGAAATAATCCCGCTTTCAATTTGAATTCAAATTTTGAAATTATCCCGCTTTCAATTTGAATTCAAATTTTGAAATTATTCCGCTTTCAATAAACCCCTATTAATGCCATACTATACCATTCAGTTTTCGACACACTTCAATATTTACCATTCAATTTTACAATGGCTAATCGTTGGTCAGTGGAAGAAGAATACTTGCTAGCAACCGTATGGCTTGAAGTTCACGATTCTAAAGAGCTTGTGAATGAACGTTCTTTTTGGAATGCAGTTACACAAAGGTTCAACAATCAGACAGAAGGTCAGGACCGTAATAAAAATAGTATTACGGCTCAATGTGTGGTTCGCTCTGAGAAACACGTTCGCATGGGACAGATTCGATGAGTAATGGTGTTTTATGTTAACTAATTATGTATCCTGTGTATTTCTTTTCTGTATTTTAAACGTTTGAATTCAAATTTTAAACGTTTAACCGCCCATTTATTTGAATTTGAATTCAACAAGTTTGAATATTAAATGTTTATTGCACACGTTTTAATTGTTTTTTTTTTAAATTTTGAAATTTGAATATTATTGTAACACCCCCAATTCATGGTTGCAGCGGAATTCAAACTGGGTGTTACTCGACGGCACAATAGTCACAATAATAGAAAACGAACTCCAATTGAGTCGTTTTAAAAGATTTATCATTCAAATTATATAAATATCAGAGATTACAAAATGAGGTCCCAAATGGTTCCATGTTTACAAATCACATTAAATGAGTTTTGAATGATAATAAAATTTATAGCCCTCTTGAGTATCCGTGCGCTTCCGTGCCATCCTTGATCGTCATGAACCTGAAATACATGCTTGAGAGGTCAACACAAAGGTTGAGTGATATTCATAGAGTTTGTTAAATGTTTGAACACAATATGTTGGTAGTGTGAGCTATGGACTCACACCAATGTTTGGAAAACAAAACAGGCAGGCTACGTTATTATACGCCCATAAAATGTATTATACACTAAGCTTATGACACCATAACGTTAACGTGTACCAATATCGATCGGCAGATTTATCCCGGTAGGTACTTTGCTAACATACCTAAATCTCAAATATTAGTGCATTTGTTTGAACTTAGTCAATACAAATAGGATTCGTCAATCCCAATAGGCCTATTCACAATATTTGCGCTCACTTTTGCTAGTGATTAAATGGTTCATAATAAGGGATCTCGGTTTAGCAAGGCTGGTACTTAGTGATAATAAAACAATCAGGCAAGCATACAATTTAAAAACATTGTGCTCGGTTAAAATAGCATGTATTTCCCCCAAGGGTTTGTAAAACAATTAAGTAATGGAAAGTTGGGCTATGAACTCACCTTGAGTTGGATGATGTATAATGAGAATGATGGATATGCCGTAAGAACTTCTACGAGCAACCTAGAATAATTGTTGTAACTCAGGATTTGAGTAAAGAATATGAAGTAGTGCCTATATATATATCTTGCATTTAGTCCATGATGTGGTATGATGTATAGTGTAAGTCTTTGAAAGAAAAGATTCATGAAACATGTATGTTTTGTATATCGTTTAATACCGTTCGGGCCGACATAATTCAGAAGTCATGTTAGTAAGCGTTCGAGGATCCAGGACACTTTAACTCGTAAATCCACAACTCATCTCGACGGCTTACATAATGAACTCCTCACATGAGGCTCCCTACTATTGTAGTAGTTGATAAAATATATATGTATAAGTTTGGATCCGAAAGTTACATGTCCAATAGTTGAATAAACTTAGGAAAGTTTATTTGTACATGAAGATTGTTATTAGGGTAAGTTTCTTATAACTTGTATGACAAATACTTGTAAGTTCTCATGGTTCCTTAGATGGAGTAGATCCAAATTGTATGTTCAAGTTAACGCCAATTCCTTGTTTCATGTTTACGCCTAAGTAAGCTTTCATGGTCATTTCGTCATGGCCTAGCCATGACCTTTGGTCCTTGTTCCAAGGTCATGAGACTCAACCTTGGCTCTAGCCATGGTTGTGGTCTTGATTATAGGTCATAAGACCTCTTGTTCCTTTTAAAGTATAACGATAATATAGTGACTTTGGTCTAAAAATGGGCTGTTAAGAATTTGAAGAAATTATCACTCGGAAAGTGTTTTCAGGGCTCGAGCTTCTTTGTTCCTGAATGAAAACGTCGTTCCGGACAACTTTCGTGTTTTAACTTTTTGATGAATCGGACCAGAAGTGGGACTTTCAAAATCAAAATTTGATCAGAATGCTATTTAGGCAGTTTTGCCAGAAATCTTTGGTAACTTCAAATGGGCGTAACTTTTGACTCGTATACTCGTTTTGGGTGGTTCAAATTGCTATGGTTTCCTTGTTAAGTCCTCTACTGTAATATGTAATGATCCAATATCATAATTTTACCATTTTGATCAGGTCTTACCAAGAAAGTCACTAGTTTACTTGTTTTAATAACTTATCTTGTCAATCAATTACAACAACTTGTTTTGCTCACTTTTATACATCATGGACATGCATACAAGACATAATATAGCAAGAATAATATGTAAATAACATGAACATGATTATTTAACAAGAAGCAAGTTAGGGTTTTGCTTACAACTTTGGCTTTCTACAAAGAAAGGTAAGTTAACATGTAAGGATAGGACTTTGATAGACTTGCTTCAACCCACTTTACTTCATGCAATCTTTCTACTCTTGTAATCTTGAAAGATGGATGATGAAGGTTGAGGTGACTTGAGTGGATTCAAACTCAAGAGAAATCACCAAGTATATGAGGTTATGGAAGTGTTTTGATTATCTAAAAGAAACTAGGGTTTCAACCTTGAAGAATCACTTGAACCTTGCTATAATTTGGAAGGAAATAAGCTAAGTGTATGGTGTTGTGGTGGGTGGTGATGGACGGCACAAAGGAAGGGGAGGGGGTATTTATAGGTCCATGAGGAGGTTACTTTCATTGACTTGTCAACACTTGCTCACCAAGGTTAACACATGTTAACATCTTAAGGCATAAAGCATGAGATTGAGCCACATAGTGTGAATCCCCCCTCCTAGTGGCGGTTCATATGCTTGGAGAACAAGATGTGGACTTTTGATGATATTATCCAAGATACTTGGTTAGTTTTGACTCCGGGAAATGCCAACCGTAAATGATTAGGCCTCAAAACGTAAAACCGGGTGTCGTAAAATTATGGAACTTGAAAGTATTGATAAACATGTCCATATAGTCCATAATAAAATATAAAATGAGTGGTAGGTTCTATCGGGTGCTAAAACCCTGCTAAAAACTGGAAACACGGGTCTAAAACGCGCAATTCGCGTAAAACGCTGAACTGGAAAACGTAAAATTTCAAAACTTTTGGAATTGTCATAAAATGATAGAAAATCATATTTCTATTGTTTATAATGTTTTATGGATATATCGGGATGCTGGAAGGACGTTTAAACCTAAAAGTAAATCTCGGACACGGCTTTGTGATTTTTGCAGAAATGATCCGACGAGCGTCAAACTCTCGGATTATCGTTAAAATAGTTTAACTTACGAGAATATGAAATAAAAAATTCTGAGATGAATAGTAAAAAGTGAATAGTAAAATTTCGGGAATAAAAGTTAACCTGAAATTGTGAATTGTTACAGTCTCTACCCCTTACGGGGAACTTCGTCCCGAAGTTCTGTGTGTGTTATATGTTGGAGTGGTGTCGATGAACAGGTGTGGTTACTTATGAGGACTAGAGTCTGGGATTACCGGTAATGTAGTTTGATTTGTCTTTTCAGTGTATGGTGTAGGGTGAGGCTTCCTTTTATGTAGGAAAGATATGGTAATAGTCGAATATCAAAGGAAATTGATATAGCAGTCGGATATTAATAGGAATTGATATAGTAGTTGAATATCAAATAGAACTTGATATAGTTGTCAAGTATCAATAGTAATTGATATAAGAATCGAATCATGGAATAAGCGTTGAACATGTGGTTGGACCAAGTCCTGTTTGAATTGTACGGCTGCCCATGCATATGGCTGCATGGCTTCGCAATGAGTTTGGTACGACTGCGCATGCGTATGGTTACATGGCCCCGTAATGAGTTTGGTACGACTGCACATGCATATGGTTACATGGCCTCGCAATGAGTTTGTTTGTTATTGCACTATCATTATGAAAACCAAAATGTAAACCTCGTACTAATGGAAATTGGGATAGTCGTTGCAATCATAGCCTAGTAGGTAATCTGTTGTTGTATCTAGTGTTTATTGACTTCATACTTATGTTATTTCGGATATAATTAAGCCCACTTGTTTATAATTCTTTATTTACATAGAGAGGCATCCCAAACAATGTAACTAAAGGAATATAAACGTATGGTTCGATGATTTATAATTTCTTTATTTAAACGAAAAGGCATCCCAGTCCATTCAAATAAGGACATTATAAATCATCCTACTCAAGAATTCCCGACACAACATTCATACTTAGCCGGTGAGTTACAAGGTAGTGTATTACGAGATGATACTGGTGTTCCAAAAGTACAAGATGAATATTCAAACTTGTAAAGCTGATGAGGGTACTTGTGGTGTAACTAAGGATGATTTGAGCTTTAAAAGTGCATCAAGATCTGTTAATGAGCTTGTGTTTGTAACGGTTGTGAAGATAATGATGTGATATGTTGATGAACAAAAATGTGTAGTGTATGCTTAACATTAATACTCTTAGGTATAGATGTTGAGTTTGCTTTAAAAATCTTAAGAGACTTTAAAGGTTTATGATGGAATGGTATCCTTAGGACCTAAACAGGATAGTACTTCTACAGGATGAAGAGAAGATTTGATAACTATCCCAAGATAGTAGTTCAGATTATCTCATAAATGAAAAATTTCAAGAATGAAATTAGGTAGTACAAATAAGGTGTTAAGATCTTGTTGAGTGGTAAGACACTATCGTGTCTCTAGATTGTTTTAATGTATTCTGGTGGTTTATTGTGTTCATGTAGGAAATCAATCTAAACATAACCCTAGTACAACTATTCTCAGTATTTGAAAATTTTAAGTCGAATATAGTTAGTCAGACTATATTCCACTGTCCCTAGGTTAAATATAGGTGACTAGTCTATATTTAGCCAAGGTTCGATAAAACTTTCAAATACCTAAATTAGGTATACTTGTGATATGTCCGTTGCTTTCGGGAAACTGTCCACTAAACAAAGGCGATGTCAAACAATTCAGTTGCAAGTCCCGCCCATACAAGGCTTGTAACCTATGTTTTCATATTCCATTGCATAGAAGATAGTAAGGGTAGGTACGTATGGAAAGGAAGTTTTAAGTAGTTCTAAAATAGAACATACTTGACCAGGATCACGAACTTTTAATAATGAAGGTTTCAGAAGAAAACTTTGATGAATGTAGGGCTGAACTTCAGCTTTTGTAGGTGATGGATTTGTTTGTCCTTTAGAAATCTCATATTTCTATTTAGAAATCGATAGGTTGTGACGGGTTTTTGATATCATATGAAATGATATTGATGATGTGATGGAATAATTCTAGAGACCATTGCGCAAAACACAATGTCTCGGAAGTAGGTTAGACCATTGTGCAATTCACAATGTCTGGGAAGTAGGTTAGACCATTGTGTGACTCAAAACATTTGAGAAATGGTTAAGACCATTGTATAATACAATGTCTTGGAAAATGAATGAGACCATTGTATCTCACAATGTCTTGGAAAATGAATGAGACCATTGTATCTCACAATGTCTTGAAAAATGAATGAGACCATTGTATCTCACAATGTCTTGGAAAATGAATGAGACCATTGTATCTCACAATGTCTTGGAAAATGAATGAGACCATTGTAATTAGTTACAATGTCTTGAAAAATGAATGAGACCATTGTATCTCACAATGTCTTGAAAGGTGAATGAGACCATTGTAACTCACAATGTCTTGGAAAATGAATGAGACCATTGTATCTCACAATGTCTTGAAAAATGAATGAGACCATTGTATCTCACAATGTCTTGGAAAATGAATGAGACCATTGTATCTCACAATGTCTTGGAAAATGAATGAGACCATTGTAATTAGTTACAATGTCTTAAAAAATGAATGAGACCATTGTATCTCACAATGTCTTGAAAGGTGAATGAGACCATTGTAATTAGTTACAATGTCTTGGACATATAATGTTGGTGTAGGAACATGATTGGGAGAGTGTAGCTGTGCCGAAATGCCTTAGAATAGGCATACACAGATATGTTTAGTCCATTGTTTAGATATATGATTGAAAATAAACCGAGTTTATATATCAATATACTAATATGTTCATGTAGTATAGAATGCCTAGTGTGTATATATCAATATACTTATATGTTCATGTAGCATAAAATGCTTACGGGGAAATGCTAAATTATGTTAAGGGTACATATATCAATATGCAATTATGTTTGTGTAGCATAAAAATGTCTACGGGGAAATGCTCAAAATGGGTATATATCAATATACTAATATGTTTGTGTAGCATAACATGCTTACTAAGTCCATAATCGTCTGGAGGATGGAAGACACGGAGAGCAGAAGGCTATAAAAATGCTTTTGTTTGTGAGTGTAGTTATAGTTTAGGTCTCAATTAGACCCGTTTCTCTATAACCATGGCTCTGGTACCAATCTGTAACACCCCCAATTCATGGTTGCAGCGGAATTCAAACTGGGTGTTACTCGACGGCACAATAGTCACAATAATAGAAAACGAACTCCAATTGAGTCGTTTTAAAAGATTTATCATTCAAATTATATAAATATCAGAGATTACAAAATGAGGTCCCAAATGGTTCCATGTTTACAAATCACATTAAATGAGTTTTGAATGATAATAAAATTTATAGCCCTCTTGAGTATCCGTGCGCTTCCGTGCCATCCTTGATCGTCATGAACCTGAAATACATGCTTGAGAGGTCAACACAAAGGTTGAGTGATATTCATAGAGTTTGTTAAATGTTTGAACACAATATGTTGGTAGTGTGAGCTATGGACTCACACCAATGTTTGGAAAACAAAACAGGCAGGCTACGTTATTATACGCCCATAAAATGTATTATACACTAAGCTTATGACACCATAACATTAACGTGTACCAATATCGATCGGCAGATTTATCCCGGTAGGTACTTTGCTAACATACCTAAATCTCAAATATTAGTGCATTTGTTTGAACTTAGTCAATACAAATAGGATTTGTCTAGGGATGAGCACGGTACCGCCGTACCGGTACCGTACCGAATTAGAGGTACCGAATTTTTCCCGAGCATAAATTAGGGTACCGGTACCGTACCGAATGGGATTCGGGAATCGGTACCGGTACCGGTACCGGGAAATCGGGATTTTCCCCTTTTTTTTCGAGAATTTCCCGATTTGGTACCGGTACCGTACCGAATTAGTGGTACCGGATTTTTTTCCTCCTTATTTCATAGTACCAGTACCGTACCGTATTTCGGGATCGGTACCGTTTCGGTACGGTACCGGTACGGTTCCGGTTCGGTTCCGGTATTCGGTACGAAATGCTCATCCCTAGATTCGTCAATCCCAATAGGCCTATTCACAATATTTGCGCTCACTTTTGCTAGTGATTAAATGGTTCATAATAAGGGATCTCGGTTTAGCAAGGCTGGTACTTAGTGATAATAAAACAATCAGGCAAGCATACAATTTAAAAACATTGTGCTCGGTTAAAATAGCATGTATTTCCCCCAAGGGTTTGTAAAACAATTAAGTAATGGAAAGTGGGGCTATGAACTCACCTTGAGTTGGATGATGTATAATGAGAATGATGGATATGCCGTAAGAACTTCTACGAGCAACCTAGAATAATTGTTGTAACTCAGGATTTGAGTAAAGAATATGAAGTAGTGCCTATATATATATCTTGCATTTAGTCCATGATGTGGTATGATGTATAGTGTAAGTCTTTGAAAGAAAAGATTCATGAAACATGTATGTTTTGTATATCGTTTACTACCGTTCGGGCCGACATAATTCAGAAGTCATGTTAGTAAGCGTTCGAGGAGCCAGGACACTTTAACTCGTAAATTCACAACTCATCTCGACAGCTTACATAATGAACTCCTCACATGAGGCTCCCTACTATTGTAGTAGTTGATAAAATATATATGTATAAGTTTGGATCCGAAAGTTACATGTCCAATAGTTGAATAAACTTAGGAAAGTTTATTTGTACATGAAGATTGTTATTAGGGTAAGTTTCTTATAACTTGTATGGAAAATACTTGTAAGTTCTCATGGTTCCTTAGATGGAGTAGATCCAAATTGTATGTTCAAGTTAACGCCAATTCCTTGTTTCATGTTTACGCCTAAGTAAGCTTTCATGGTCATTTCGTCATGGCCTAGCCATGACCTTTGGTCCTTGTTCCAAGGTCATGAGACTCAACCTTGGCTCTAGCCATGGTTGTGGTCTTGATTATAGGTCATAAGACCTCTTGTTCCTTTTAAAGTATAACCATAATATAGTGACTTTGGTCTAAAAATGGGCTGTTAAGAATTTGAAGAAATTATCACTCGGAAAGTGTTTTCAGGGCTCGAGCTTCTTTGTTCCTGAACGAAAACGTCGTTCCGGACAACTTTCGTGTTTTAACTTTTTGATGAATCGGACCAGAAGTGGGACTTTCAAAATCAAAATTTGATCAGAATGCTATTTAGGCAGTTTTGCCGGAAATCTTTGGTAACTTCAAATGGGCGTAACTTTTGACTCGTATACTCGTTTTGGGTGGTTCAAATTGCTATGGTTTCCTTGTTAAGTCCTCTACTGTAATATGTAATGATCCAATATCATAATTTTACCATTTTGATCAGGTCTTACCAAGAAAGTCACTAGTTTACTTGTTTTAATAACTTATCTTGTCAATCAATTACAACAACTTGTTTTGCTCACTTTTATACATCATGGACATGCATACAAGACATAATATAGCAAGAATAATATGTAAATAACATGAACATGATTATTTAACAAGAAGCAAGTTAGGGTTTTGCTTACAACTTTGGCTTTCTACAAAGAAAGGTAAGTTAACATGTAAGGATAGGACTTTGATAGACTTGCTTCAACCCACTTTACTTCATGCAATCTTTCTACTCTTGTAATCTTGAAAGATGGATGATGAAGGTTGAGGTGACTTGAGTGGATTCAAACTCAAGAGAAATCACCAAGTATATGAGGTTATGGAAGTGTTTTGATTATCTAAAAGAAACTAGGGTTTCAACCTTGAAGAATCACTTGAACCTTGCTATAATTTGGAAGGAAATAAGCTAAGTGTATGGTGTTGTGGTGGGTGGTGATGGACGGCACAAAGGAAGGGGAGGGGGTATTTATAGGTCCATGAGGAGGTTACTTTCATTGACTTGTCAACACTTGCTCACCAAGGTTAACACATGTTAACATCTTAAGGCATAAAGCATGAGATTGAGCCACATAGTGTGAATCCCCCCTCCTAGTGGCGGTTCATATGCTTGGAGAACAAGATGTGGACTTTTGATGATATTATCCAAGATACTTGGTTAGTTTTGACTCCGGGAAATGCCAACCGTAAATGATTAGGCCTCAAAACGTAAAACCGGGTGTCGTAAAATTATGGAACTTGAAAGTATTGATAAACATGTCCATATAGTCCATAATAAAATATAAAATGAGTGGTAGGTTCTATCGGGTGCTAAAACCCTGCTAAAAACTGGAAACACGGGTCTAAAACGCGCAATTCGCGTAAAACGCTGAACTGGAAAACGTAAAATTCCAAAACTTTTGGAATTGTCATAAAATGATAGAAAATCATATTTCTATTGTTTATAATGTTTTATGGATATATCGGGATGCTGGAAGGACGTTTAAACCTAAAAGTAAATCTCGGACACGGCTTTGTGATTTTTGCAGAAATGATCCGACGAGCGTCAAACTCTCGGATTATCGTTAAAATAGTTTAACTTACGAGAATATGGAATAAAAATGTCTGAGATGAATAGTAAAATTTCGGGAATAAAAGTTAACCTTAAATTGTGAATTGTTACAATTATCCCGCTCAGGTTTTGAAATTTGAATCTAAAACGTTTATACACTCCTATAGAAAGCATACATTATCATACAACTTTGCACACACTTCACTTTCTAAAAAATTCACAATGGCAACTCGTTGGTCTATTGATGAAGAATGCTGGCTAGCCGAGATGTGGCAAAACATTAGCGAATTCCATGCCAACGAAGGACCTTTTTGGCAAGTTGTAACAGAAAAGTTCAATGAACAATCAGACGGTCATTTGCGTAGCAAAAGCCAGCTAACAGGTAAGTGGGCAAGAATGAACTCTGATTGCCAAAAGTTTCATGAAATTTTCTTGAATTTGCAGCCTACACGTGAGCCAGATGATCGTGTTGAAGATGCGTTGAACGTTTACAAAGAACGCAATGGTGGGAGAGATTTCAAATATTTTCAAGTTTGGTTGATTTTGAAGAGCAACACCAACTGGAACAGATATATGAATTAATGGCATTTGTATTCCTGTATTGTGTGTTGGTTTATGTTAAGTATTTTCGTTTCGTTTGTGATGTTATGTCAGTGTAAGTTTCAGTTTGAATAAAAGGCTTAACGGCTAGTTTCTCCAATAAAATTATCTAACGGCTAGTTTCAGTATAAATACCAGCTTTACTCAATTTCTTATTATCAAACAATTGAAACTAAATTCCACACATACACTATGGCTAACCAACCAGCTGAGGTGCAAAGAAGAATACTTACCCGATTGCGCAATGAACAAGAAAATGAACTTAAGTTGATTAACAACTTGTTAGGTGAGATAACTCGAATTATTCGACAGAGGGAGTCTCGTGCTCCAGAGGTCGAAAGGTTACATGAGCTACCTCAAGACCATCCAATAGTCATGGTCGGTGTACAAACCCTTTTAAGAAATTATGAAACAGATTTGGAACTTCAAGTCGCATTGAGAATGGTCAGAGAACAAGTATTGCAAGTTTGGGAAGAAAAGTCAGCACTCATCGATAATTATAAGTCTTTATAAATTATTGATGATTTTGCATATCGTATTTATCGGTTTCTTTATTTTCGTGTCGTATCGTATGTTTTTTTTTCTGCAAATCGTATGGTTTTTTTTCGCATTGTAACTTTTTTATTTGATGAAATAAAATTAGTATGTTTTGTTATTTTTTAGTATTTGTGAAATGAATTTAATTTATTTAATGAAATGAATAAAAAAATAAATGTGTAAGAGGTGGGCCCTAATGGGGAAGTTGAAGTTTGTTGTTTGGTGAGAGGGGTTTGTTGTGAATAGTTGAAGTTGAGGTGTTGGGTGATGTGGTAGGAGTGTGACCCGAATAAGGAGGCTTGCCTCATTCACTACACCTAATGCTCTAATAGCCTTAAACGCTCATAACTAGTTATAGTAGATGAGCAATTAAGCGCTTAAATAAGCATTCATAGACACTGTCCTGCAATTCTAATGCAAATGCTTTGAACAAAAAGGTTTTTGCATTTTAATCGTGCCTAGTGAAGTAAACATGTAAGAGGAGAGGGAGTGGGTGCGGGGAGGAAGCGGGGAAGGTGAACCCCCGCACGGGAACACCGCCGCCTCGCGGGGAACCCCGCACGGGGAGGGGTTTTGAGTGGAATTTTCACGCATGCGGGAGGAAGAATAAAGAGACGTTGGGGCTATGTTGCTATGTTGCTGTTGGTAGGAAGCAAAAAAAAAAAACATTCTCCCATTTACAAAAAGTGTTGCTGTGTGTGTGTTTGCAAACAGCCAAGGAAGAAGACAGAGTTTTTTTTTTTTTTTTTTTTTTTTTTTTTTTTTTTTTTTTTTTGAAATGGACTTTGGGCTATTGGACTTGTAAAATTGGGCTAGTGAAAAAGTTTAAAAAAGAAATTTTTTTAAATTATAGTGAAAAGTATAACTTTTATGTTTTTTAATAATATTATGTAATGTTTATTTATTTTAATGAAATTTTAGTTTTTAAATAAATTTTAATAGAATTTAAAAAAGAAAAAAAAAAAAAAAATGAGTGAAGGGTGAGTGAAGGTGCCGCCCTCAAAAATGAAGTGAGTGAAGAGTGAGTGAAGGAAAAAGTGGGAGATGATGTGGCGGAATGAGATTGGTTGTGAGTGAGTGAAGGGAAGGGGAGTGAGTGAGATTGGTTGTAAGAAACGGCCCAGCCAGCTGCGAATGAATATAAAGATAGATCAGCTGATCGGCACGTGATTCTTTTGCCTGACATATCGGAGTGTTCTTCATCTTTTCCACTGTTGCTTTCTGTAAATTTGGACTTAATAGCGCAGAAAATGGGGCACCTGGATTTATGAAAATAAAAGAGGGCCATACTTCACGTATTATCTGGGTCGTAATTATTGTACTCCTTTATAATCATGTGGGGCCCACCCATTTTTGTCCCTTTCTGTTTTTTTATTCATCCTAGAGTTTTAAACTTTGATGGTTAAAAAGATGAGTTTGCCTAACATGATTGGTAATCTTGGTGTCATGGGCCAAAAGTTACTGCCATATCAGCAAAAATCTTTATTGTATCAGAAATCTGACGGCATCACATTTTGGCCGTATCCCTTGACATCAGAAATTCTGGTGTCGTCAGCATTTTTTTTTCTTTCACATAAAATTAAACATACATAATATTAACTAAAATAACCTTCATTAATAAAAAAAAAAACACACATTACATTAAAAAAACAAACATTACATAAAAAAAACACACACATTACATTTAAAAAAAAACATAAAAATAGAAACCTAATTAAACAAGTTCCATAAACGATCCACAAGGTCTTGTTGAAGCGCGTCGTGCACTTTACTATCTCGGAGTTCTTTATTTTTTCTCAAATGTAAGTCACACCTTTCGACCCAACTATCTGGCATGTTCGGAGTTGGATCAACGTATGTGTCTCTTAAATTCACCTCGAATCCTTCGTCTTCCAATATCATGTTATGCAACATTATACAACAATACATGATTAGCTTCAAGGTGTTGATGTGCCAAGCACGTGCTGGTTGTCGTATAATTCCCTAGCGACCTTGTAAGACTCCGAAAGCTCGTTCAATATCTTTTCTAGCACTTTCTTGAACCCTTTTGAAGTTCAAATACTTCTCAGACCTTGCAACACTAAACGTTTTCACAAACACGGACCATGTCGGATAAATGCCGTCGGCTAAATAATAACCTTTGTTATATGTATGGCCGTTAACTTCAAATGGACATAACGGAGCTGTACCGGCAAGTTCAGCATCAAATAATGGTGAACCATATAACACATTAAGATCATTATTTCCCCCCGGAACCCCAAAATATGCATGCCAAATCCATAATCTTTGATCCGCAACCGCTTCTAACATAAGAGTTGGGTATTTATGATCACGCCTTTTAAAATATCGTTGACAATTTTATTAAAAAGTCTTGAACTCATACGATACCTTCGCCTAAAATTATCTTCGGGATATTTAGGATCATTCTCAGCGTCGCCAAAATAGTCTTCGATTAAACGTTGTTCCGCCTCTTCCCGTTCGCGTGGTATGTATGCCCTTGTTCTCTTTTCATGCGAACTGGATCCCCCCGCTTCTTGATCATGCAAAGCTACAAATTGCTGGTACGCCGCATAACTTTGAAGATATCGCTCTCGATCATCATTAAAAAAAGCATCATAATAAGGGTCGTACATAGGATCGTTGGGATCAAGGTTGTCAGGATCGCGATCCTGATCGTAGGATTGTACGATCCTACGATCCTATATATAAAAAACGAGCAGGATCGTAGTAGGATCTTAATTCTATCAGGATCGGTATAGGATCGTAGGATCGAACGCAGGATCGTAGGATCGTAAACGATCCGATCCTACTACAAGCCCATGTTTTTATCTCGAGGGGAGCAAGATTGTTGTAGGATCGTAGGATCGCACACAGGATCGTAGGATCGTGAACGATCCGATCCTACTAGAAGCTCATGTTTCTTATTGTTTTTTCTTTTATCATTCATTTAAATTCATTTATCATATAAAATATTGTATAAAAGTATAAAACTACAACTCTTATACAATAATATGATCTTACGATCCCGATCCGATCCTACGATCCCGATCTTGTAAAGCCAAAAACGATCCTAGATAGGATCCCGATCCTGACAACCTTGGTTGGGATTATTATTTGGATTCATATTTGAAAGAAAGATTGATAGAAATGGGTGTGGATTTAAAGAGTGAGTGAGTATGGTTTTTTATAGAGTTTAAATGGTTGAAAAATGGTTTTTTTTGGGTTTTTGGCTTATAGCCGTTAGTCCCTATTTGAATTCCAACGGGTATATATCAATTCAAAGTTCCAATTTTCGAAAAAAAAAAAAAAAAAAAAAACTCACCGCGTGGGTTGGCCACCACGGCGCAACAGCCGACGGCGCCACCCACGGTGTCGTGCGCCAAAGGAATTTTTGGGCTGGTGCGATGGCGCCACCCTAGCAGCCAAAGGTACCCCTTGCTCTAAAGATATGGACACTCCTTTTTGTTTTTTTGACGTTAATGGTAATGAGTAAACTACAAGAAATAGAAACGAAATAATGTACGTGATGTCGCGGCTGGGACAACGACATTCCTGATACCTAGCTACTTTGCTAGATGTGTCACGACTCCACTCATGAGTGGTAGGTAGTGCATGTCCTTAATTACGATAATTAATGAATTTGTTTGAATGCCGACTAATTAAGGTAAAAGCTGATAGTACTCTAAATATAAATAATCTTGATTTGGTAGAAGATCATGTTCGTTCAGATGAGTGCTCAGGCGTGGGTCACGAGTTGTGTAGTTGAGCTAGGAAAAATATAGTAGATATAAAAGAAAGGAAGAAGGATAAAGAAAAGGTTAAAGGTAAGAGGAGAAGAAAAAGAAAAAGGGTAAGAAAAATAAGCAAAATGTTTCTGACTTAAAGGAACATTTGGGTCTTTTATGATGTTTCTTGTGATGAGCAATCGGATGTGGATGGTGAAGGCTTGAAGCTTAATAACTTTAAGAGCCTACGTAAATCATTGGGCATTATGATCGTGTTAGCGTAGCATATTATAGGCTTAGCCCAGTTACATTTGTATTTAGTATTGGCATTATCGGTCCACTTGCATGATTATATATACACTCTTTGTAATCATTATTAATAGAGGAATAATACGGTTTTACATGGTATCAGTAAGGTGCCGATCCCTCAAACCCTAAAAATAAATAAACCCTAAATCTCAAAAACCTACTGCCATCCATCATCACACCACCGTTATAATGACAAACGGTACTCCACCACCACCTCCTACCCTTACGTTATTTGAGAAACTCTATGCCGTCAACAACCTTAACAGTGTTGTTCCGGTCAAACTTAACATCAACGAATTAAACTACTCGTCCTGGTGCTACTTCTTCCAAATTCATTGTAACAACTTCGGTGTTCTAAAGCACATCGAAAAAGTGAGCGACAACTCCTCTACATCTGCTCCGCCTACTGAGGAATGGCTCACAGCCGATTCCATTGTTAAATCATGGATCCTGCTCACGCTTTCTCCCACTCTTCAAAGCCGTTTGATCAAGGCGAACCCCCTACTGCTAGGGTTGCATGGGAACACGTTGAAAAGCTTTTCCAAGACAACAAACGAACGCGTGCAATTACTTTAAAAGGCGAGTTACGTGTCATACAAATGGGTGATCTCAATGCTGATGCATATTTTCGGAAAATAGAATCCCTTGTCACTCATCTCAATGATCTTGGTTCACCTATGTCGGATGATGACATTGTCATATACGCCATTAACAGTCTAAGTGAGAAGTTTGGAAATCTAGCTACTATTATTGCCGACAAAGACCCGTTTCCTAATCTTGAGACCATGCGTTCAATGGTCACGACAGAAGAGATGCGGCTCAACTCTCGCCCTCAAGCTGTCTCTACCAACATGTCTTCATCAGCACCTCAGGTTCTTGTAGCCGAGACTTCCAACACAAATCATGGTCAAGCATCACGTACTACACGTGATACTCGCACAACCTCACCTCAGGTATGTCGCAATTTTTCTCGAGGATTTTGTAGGTGGGGAAATACATGTCACTTCATCCATGATTCTAATAAGGTGGGGAATACGTCTAATACACAAACAACAGTGAGGCAATATTCTTCTAATAATCCCTCACGTACCCAACTTGGTACTGGGTTAAGTCAGTCGCAACATAACAATGGGCAACAGAATCTTATGGCATTACAGGCTCAGTTACAGGCCCAACAACAACTAATTGCCCAACTTTCACAGGCTCAGTTAAACTCTCAACAAGGCTCGTCATTAGGCCTTAGGTCTATTCCACCTTGATTTGGGCCCATTGGTGCCTAACAGACTACAACTAATGCTTTTGGGCTTGCAAATTTACATCAGCCCACTCATTGTATTTCACCACAACAACAGGCGCTTTTAGCACAAGCAGTGTATGGTTCGGGTTCCCAAAGTCAGGAAACGCTTCTTCCTCAGGCATTCAACACGATGACACTTCAAGACCCTGTCAATGCTAATTGGAACATGGATACTGGTGCGTCCTCGCATCTTAATTCATCTGCTAATAATTTATGTACTGTTTTTAATTCTTGCATGTATCCTTCTATCTTTGTTGGCGATGGGAAATCAATTCCTGTCACCAAAACAGGCCATAGCACTTTGACTACCCCTCACCGCACACTTCACCTAAATAATGTTCTCATCACACCTAACATCGTTAAAAATTTAATATATGTTCGTCAGTTTGTTCGCGATAATAAATGTACCATTGAATTTGATGAGTTCGGTTTTTCTGTGAAGGACTTCTGGACCCGCAAAATCCTACTCAGATGTGATAGCACCGGGGACCTCTATCCTGTCACCACCCCGACTTCTCCTCAAGCCTACCTTGTCAGTCAACACATGTGGCACCAACGCCTTGGACATCCAGTAAGTGACGTGTTATGTTCTTTAGTTTCAAATAATTTCATTTCATGTAATAAGACTAAGTCTCCCGTGTTTTGTCATGCTTGTCAGCTTGGCAAGCACGTGCGACTTCCTTTTTCGATTTCTGAAACTATTGTTAAGTCTCCCTTTGATATTATTCATTCAGACTTGTGGACTTCTCCACTTTCGAGTATTATGGGTATTAAATACTATGTTTTGTTTCTTGATCATTTTTCACATTATTTGTGGGTGTATCCGTTACGTAACAAGTTTGATACTTTGTCTAAATTTATTCATTTCCGTGCATTTGTTAAGAACCAATTTAATTGTGACATTAAATCCTTGCAATGTGATCATGGGGGAGAATTTGACAATAGTGACCTACACAAATTATTTGAATCTAATGGAATTACCATTCGGTTCTCTTGTCCATGCACATCTCAACAAAATGGTAAGTCCGAGCGTATGATACATACCATCAACAACCTAATCCGAACCCTTTTATTTCAAGCACACTTACCACCTACCTTTTGAGTTGAAGCACTCCATATGGCAACTTATCTCTTAAATATCTTACCCTCCACCGCCATAAATAACGATATACCACATACTCGCCTTTATAAAACCACACCCAATTATACGGATCTTCGTATATTTGGTTGTCTTTGCTACCCTCACATAGATACCAACAACAAACTTGGGCCTCTCTCCACTCCCTCCATTTTTCTTGGCTATCCAACAAACCACCATGGGTATCGGTGTATTGACCTAAACACGAACAAAATTATCATATCTCGTCATGTGACCTTTGATGAGAAAATTTTTCCCTATGGTTTTATGACACCAACTTCCCCACCATCTTACACCTTTCTTGACACATCACCAAATATTATTCAACAACAACTTCTAACCAAATCCTTTACATCCAACACACCTGCTACCACTATCCACAACATACCCACTCCACCTATGCCCGACCCAACAACTACGCCCAACAACGATGACTTACCCACACCTTTGTCCAACACCAGCCCGTCTCCTGTGTTTCAGCCTAGCGGCTCAGCCCAACAACCGCCCAATATCCTATCACCCCCAATCACTGTTCAACAACCACAACCTCCAAATCCCAATCCCGTGTCAACTCACCCCATGGTCACTCACTTTCGTGTTGGTTCTAACCGTCCTACTAAACGTTTTACATTCAATGTGTCCACCATTTCCCCACTTCCCAAGTCACACCCATGCGTTTATTGATCCCAATTGGTCTAGTGCTATGAAAGATGAATATAATGCATTAATTAAAAATAACACTTGGATACTTGTGCCTCGTCCACCGGATGCGAACATTGTTCGCTCTATGTGGCTCTTTAGACACAAACGTAATGCAGATGGTAGTCTTAGTCGCTACAAGGCTTGCCTTGTGGCAAATGGCAGTACCCAGCTTCCCGGTATTGATGTTGATGAGACATTTAGTCCGGTTGTCAAACCGGCTACTATTCATATGGTTCTGAGCCTTGCTATTTCTCGACATTGGCCTGTTCATCAGCTTGATGTCAAGAATGCATTTATGCATGGTTTTTTTTATCAGAGACTGTCTATATGCATCAGCCTCCTGGATTTCGGGACTCTCGATATCCTGATCATGTTTGTCTTTTGCAGAGATCACTATATGGGCTTAAACAGGCCCCCCGGGCCTGGTTTCAGAGGTTTGCTACTAATGCTACACGTTTTGGGTTTCACCACAGTCGTTGTGACTCTTCCCTATTTATTTATCGACAGGGCTTGGATACGGCTTATTTATTATTGTATGTTGATGATATAGTTTTGACTGCATCCTCAGACACTCTTCTTCAGCAGTTTATTGACTCTCTTCATGCAGAGTTTTCTATGACTGATCTCGGCCCTCTTAATTATTTTCTGGGCATTTCTGTGACACGCAATACTTCAGGGATGTTTCTTTCTCAATCGAAGTATGCCACTGAGGTTCTTGAGCGAGCTAATATGATTACATGCAATCCGTGTCGGACTCCGGTAGATACAGACACCAAACTTTCCAATACTGGTGCTCCTGTTTCTGACCCAACTTTGTATCGTAGCCTTGCAGGTGCTTTACAGTATCTTACGTTTACTAGACCTGATATATCTTATGCGGTTCAGCAGGTTTGTCTTTACATGCATGATCCTCGGGAGCCGCATTTCTCTGCTCTCAAGAGGATCTTACGTTATGTTTGGGGGACCTTAGACTATGGATTACAACTTTATTCATCTTTGACATCCTCTTTGGTTGCTTACTCAGATGCAGATTGGGCTGGCTGCCCTACTACACGTCAGTCCATTTCCGGTTATTGTGTTTTTCTTGGCAACAATCTTTTATCCTGGTCTTCTAAGCGCCAGGTTACCCTATCTCGGTCGAGTGCTGAAGCTGAATATCAGGGTGTTGCTAATGCAGTTGCCGAGACTTGCTGGTTACGCAATTTATTACGTGAGCTTCATTCACCATTGTCGAATGCTACGCTGGTTTATTGTGATAATGTTAGTGTTGTCTATCTCTCATCTAATCCCGTTCAACATCAACATACCAAGCACATAGAGATTGACATTCACTTTGTTCGTGATTTGGTGGCCATGGGGCATGTTCGGGTTCTTCATGTTCCATCCAGATATCAGTATGCAGACATTTTCACTAAAGGCTTACCTACTGCTTTATTTGATGAGTTTCGCTCCAGCTTGAGTGTTCGTTCTACTCCCGCTCAAACTGTGGGGGGATGTTAGCATAGCATATTATGGGCTTAGCCCAGTTACATTTGTATTTAATATTGGCATTATCGGTCCACTTGCATGGTTATATATACACTCTTTGTAATCATTATTAATAGAGGAATAATATGATTTTACAGATCAGGGGATACAACAATAACATTAAAAACGACTTACTTTTGAGGAGTTCATTCAAGAACTTCATTTTCAAGGATATATTTTCATGGGTTATTTTATGTTTTTTCATCTGTCACATATAATTCTTCTTTTTGTTCCACATTTTTGCTTCAAGTCCAAATCCTTCAATCACATTTTCTCAAGAGGAAGTTGTTTGCAGTTATGGAGTATGTCTTTTGTCTCAGAAATTTCCGCTCCCCGGCTCTCATTAAGGACACCCAAGACATGCTACATTATCTCACAAATACATCGTGCCGGTTTTTTTTTTTGTTTTATAGCCTCATTGTAGATTTCTTCATTGTGTAATCATTTGTTCATGATTCTCTCCAAGTGTAATCTTTCTTAGTCTTTAATTTTGTTGAAGATTAAGTTCATTTATATCATTTTTATTGTTTTTCGAAAAGAAAAAAAGAAAAAAAAACATGATCATGATAACTAGCTGATAAACAGTCAACTTATTTTAGTAAAGAATCAAATAGATACTTAGCTAGGTGCATTCAACAGTTCATGATTATGGAAATAGGAAAGTTGAACACGCTAAGAATCGGTGCCTCAGTTTGTGAATTTAACTGTGCAATTTGTATAGATTTTCACCTCTTTAATCAAAGGTAGGACATGAAGAAGATTGCTGTTAAATTTTGTTACACTACATAGTAATAAACTAGGTCCTATATAGTATACTAGCTTCAAGACCCGCTTGATGGGCGGGCTAGCTTAATGAAATCATTTTAATGAGTATTATAAGAGTATTTATATTTGATTATGTCATACCAAAACAATAAAAAAATTATAATAAAAAAATACATAAAAAGTATAAAATGAGTTGTACAAATAAATAGAATGAAAAATTGTATTAAAGGAATAACAAAACATTGAATGAATACTAAAAATATGTTTAAAGCTTATGCAACAATTCCGAGAGAACGTTAGTGGCTTCATCGGTGTAGTTTCCTTCTATTTCATAACAAAGTCTCAATAGGTAACTGATTGGCCCTAAACCGTCAACTTATATTGACCAAAGAATGGTCAACAAAGTCAAATAGCCTAGAGACAATCTCCGGGTAATATAAGGTATCACCAGGTCGTTAAGTCCCGACAAGGTGTGAATTGTAACTGAGCGTGCTTCGTGATCGGGTGATTATTCAGGGAAAAGGGTTGTTATGAGAATTATTTGGAAATGATTAACAGAAATAACTTAGGAAAGCTATGTGATTAATTACTGGAACTTAGATTGGGAAGAGATTACTTAAAACCCAAAAACCGTATATTTGCTAAAAACGCGAACAAACGTACGTGGAATAAAAGTGAATGAGGTGATCTGAAAAGGCTACTGGTATGAAAATGGTATTTTTACAAACCTAATGATTAAGGAAAATTTTGGAAATTTAAAACTAATTTTTAAACTATTTTTGTTATTACTATTAATTAAATACTAATTTCCTAATTACTTTTAATTAACTAAATTAACCTAAATTACAAATAAATATGAAATTAACTTGGAAAAATAAAATTTAAACTTAGAAAAATCTAAAATACTATAAAACTAATTTTAGAAATGAAAATATATTTTTAAGAATTTTTAATTAATTATTACTAATTATTAACTAATTATTAATTACTTTTTAATTATTTAAATTAACCTAAATTCTAATTAATTATGAAATTACACTAGAAAATTGAAAATAAAATTTGGAAAAATAAAAAATAACTAAAAACTAATTTTAAAATTTAATTTATATTTTTCTGATTTTCTAATTAATTATTATTAATTATTAACTATTTAATAATTACTAAAAACTAATTTAAATTAAGAAAAATACTAAATGATGCAAGAAAAATCTGAAAAAATTACAAAAATTATTTTTATATACCAGAAGCCTAGGAAAATTATAAAAATGGAAATAGCTTATAAATAAGCTGAGGTGATAAGCCAATTGGCTTAAATAGAAGCTATCACTTCTATTAAGTTGGGCTTTTTGAGATTTTTCTTTTTCAAACCTTTAAGCAACTTTTGTGAAGTGAGTTTGAATGGAACTCAAGAATAAGCAATTTGATTAGCTTATTGTGTTGACAGTTAAGCTTTTAAAGCTTATTAGGACTTGATTGATTAGCAAAAGCTTCCAAATGATACTTAAAACACAAATAAGCTATAAACAGATGTGCAACCACTTAAAATAAGCCAAGCTGAGCAAATAAGCACTAGAAAAAGCAATAAGCCATCCAACTCCAAACAGTGCACAATTAGGTTCAAAAGGTCACTTTTTGAAGCTTGTGGGGTCCACTAGGGACTCTGGAAGCCCAAACAAAATAATAAGCCAAGAAGCCGGGGTGATAAGCTATCTAAAAAGCTAAGCTACACCCTCTGGGTCCCACAGATGAGATCAGGGGGAGGGATGAAAGTTGGGTACAAAAGCTGATAACTCAACTTTGGTCAGACAGAGGACAAACAAGAGAGGACTTGCAGCCCTACCAAATGGGTTCTAATCTACCAATTAAGCTAATGGTCTTAAAGCCTAGCTTATTGGCTTTCTATTAAGCCAAAAAGCAGGTACTGGGGCCCACTGAGCAGGCCTGTGGGGTCCACTCAAGTTGGGTTGGTGAGACTGAGTCCAGTGCACAGGGGAGGTGCTTCCCCTGCAGCTCACTTTGAGCTTGTGCACAAGCTGGTAAGAAAATCACAAAAATAATACAAACATAGGATCTTGTAGCTCTACTGATACACTATTACCACAACAAATTTCAAAGTCTAATTCAAAACTCAAAATTCTAGAAAAATCACCCAAGAAATGGATTTCTAACTAAGAGCAATTTTGACTATTTTATGAAAACTTGATATTTGACTTTTATGAACTTTAGACACCGATTTTATGATTGATTGTTGTTAGTTAAGATGTAAGAGAGCTTATTTGAGCAAAGATAACAACTTTTGATTTGAAATGAAGCTTATGATCTCCCAATTCCTTCACAGACAAGGATTAAACCACTTTACATGAAATTTTGACTTTTTGTTAAATAAGTAACTATTTTAATGCTTTACTTGGTGTTATTAGGCAATAAGTGATCTGAGTAATCAAACAACAAATGCTGAGAACAACCAAATTAGTCCACACAGATAAATCCAAACATCCCTAAACTAGACAGATACTTAGCAAACTTGATTCAAACAACTATAAAATACAACCTAATGATCACAACTAATCTAATTAATGATAATTAACTAAATTAAACAGATATAAACTGCTAGTACTACTTATTAGCTAAAAAGATGGAAATTTGAGCTTACAAAAGCCTTCCAAACTTGGCAAACCAAGAACCAAAGGACCAATACCAATCCTAATGACTTCCACAAGTCCCTAATCCCAAGGCCATCCAATATATACCCTGCTCCAGCTTTCTTCAACCTTTGATCACCATTTTTTATTTTACTTTAATTTTTCTTATTTTTTTTTGAGTATTTATTGAAACTGATTCACTGGTTACAATAGAAGCTTGTCAAGCTTCTAAAAGTGTTTTATTTGAGCTTATATGAGTTCACAAATAACCAGAGATCACTATGGGAACTTAAACAGATACTTGAAATACTTGAATGAAACTTGAATTTTGAAAATGGGAAATAAACTTAAAACAAAACTTTTTATTACTTGAAAACAGATTACAAAGCTTAAATAAACATTAAAAAGTCTAAATTACAATTCCTACATGCCTTTTAGGCTTACATGAGCTTAATACTTATACTACGATTCAAAATAAATCACCATCTCTCCCACATGCGTCTCTATTGCACTTTTTAACTCCCAATGGGTTCCTTGTTGACCAGAGATCAAATCCCATCCATCCAATTATGTTTTGAGCCATCCTAGCCTTTGATTGATGTTTTCCCGCAAAAAACACATGGGGCAATACTGAGTGGTATGGTTGGGGAGTATTAATTGAGGTGGTGGGGGTTGGTTAGGTTGGTGAGATGTATTTATTGTGGGGGGCTATGGGTGAAAAAGGTGAGGAGGGGGGGGGGGAACATGGAGCCTGGTTTTGCGTTTGTATGTTGGGGGGAAGAAGAAGGGTCAAAGGGTGTTTGACCCGCGTTGACTGTTTGACCCTGGGTTTTAATATAAAAGGGAGATGGGCCGTGGGTGGAATGGGCTTGGCAAGGTTTGGGCTTTGGGGATTGGATTTGGTTTGGTTTTGGTTTATATAATGAAAAGGGTCCGGTTTGGTTAAGTATAGTACAAGGACCAATTTTGTAATTTTGCAAAACCTGAGGACTGAATTTGTAATTTTCCCAAGTTGTTACCAAGGACCAAAAATGCCACAATTCCAAAGTCCAAGAACCATTTTTGCATTTTCCATTTTTTCAAAATTCCCAGGGACCTATTTTGCCATTTTTGAAAGTACAGGGACCAAATGTGTAATTTTGGAAAACTTTTGACCCAAGTATAATATTTTGTAATTTCGACTTTCAAAACCTTGGGTTGACTTTTCCTTTCAAAATAAATGCATAGGGACTATTTTTGGCAAGTTTTGAAACTTGGGAGACTAAAACTGCCAATATTGCAAACTTTGATCGTTTTTCATTTGTTTTTGCTCATTTTGCATTTAAAACACATAAAACACAATCCCTGGGATAATTTAAGTATTTTGATAACTTTTTGATTGTTTTTGTATGTTTTGGCAGTTTAAATACGACAAAAATGATGAGTGTTTGAGCACTCATCAATCCCCCACACTAAACTATTGCTAGTCCCTAGCAATTTTTTTGGAAAACTTGATGGATTTGAAAACTCTTTACCAAAAGCCATCACTTCTGGAGTAGCCAAATGTTTCGATTCAAATAAGAACTATGGTCCACTTGATAACCATGTGATTTTTAGCAAACCACCAGCTTTCAACGATTTTGATTAGTCTTTACCAAGAGCCGTTTGCTCCTGGACTAGCCAACTCTTGACGGACCTAGTCAACATCTTGGTGAGCTGATTACCAATTATGGTTTTTCCACGGCCTTTACCACAAGCCATAATCTTGCGGGCTAGCCAACTCATTCGCTTTTTAGGATATGACGAGTTGATTTACCATACAATTTTGGGCAAATTGCAAGCCGTCAACGGATTTGAGTTATCTTTACCAAGAGCCGTTTGCTCCTGGATTAGCCAATCTCTTTGTCGGTTAGACATGGCGGACTGATTACCACAAAAATTTTGAAATAAAGTGAAAAATTTTTGAAAATTTTGGCCAAAAACGGGGGTACTAGAAGATATATTTTGATAAAATTCGCTAGAATTTTCCCCCCACACTTAGAAATGAATACTGTCCTCAATATTCAAAGTCCCGGCTATTATGCCAACTGTTTGAACGGAAGAAGCCAATATTCGAATCTAACTGTGGAAACACCATATTTCACTTTATTTCTATATATATACACAATTTTTTTTGGAACTTATATACATATATACATTTTTCAAATAGCGGGGGGTTGGCCATTCCCCCACACTAGGTGGTAGAAAGTAGAAAGAAATCAGAGATACGGGTGAAAACCCGTATTGTGCTATTGTTTTTGATCATCGAGTCGCTAGCTTGACTCGATCCCCGAATTCAATTGTCCTTGGGGAAAGTTTGGAGATCCGGGACAACCATGGATGGTATGTCCTTTCCAAAGTAAATTTTCAAACGATGTCCATTCACTTTGAAATTTGGACCGTCATTTTGAGATAATTCGACGGTGCCATAAGGATAAACCTTAGCGATAGTGAATGGACCAGTCCATCGGGTTTTGAGCTTTCCCGAGAAGATCTTGAGTCTAGAGTTGAAAAGAAGGACTCGATCACCAACGTTAAAAACGCGGTTCTTGATTTTGGAGTCACGAATCTTCTTTGTATTTTCTTTGTAGATCAAAGAGTTCTCGTAAGCTTGATCACTAAGTTCGTTTAATTCATTCAGTTGAACTTTTCTATGACCACCCGCAGTTTTGAGGTCGAAATTGGCATGCTTGAGAGCCCAATAGGCTTTGTGCTCAAGCTCGATTGGAAGATGGCACGCGCGGCGCCAAAAATTGATTGGCCCTAAACCGTCAACTTATATTGACCAAAGAATGGTCAACAAAGTCAAATAGCCTAGAGACAATCTCCGGGTAATATAAGGTATCACCAGGTCGTTAAGTCCCGACAAGGTGTGAATTGTAACTGAGCGTGCTTCCTGATCGGGTGATTATTCACGGAAAAGGGTTGTTATGAGAATTATTTGGAAATGATTAACAGAAATAGCTTAGGAAAGCTATGTGATTAATTACTGAAACTTAGATTGGGAAGAGATTACTTAAAACCTAAAATCGTACGTTTGCTGAAAACGCGAACAAACGTACGTGGAATAAAAGTGAATGAGGTGATCTGAAAAGGCTACTGGTATGAAAATGGTATTTTTACAAACCTAATGATTAAGGAAAATTTTTGGAAAATTAAAACTAATTTTTACACTATTTTTGTAATTACTATTAATTAAATACTAATTTCCTAATTACTTTTAATTAACTAAATTAACCTAAATTACAAATAAATATGAAATTAACTTGAAAAAATAAAATTTAAACTTAGAAAAATCTAAAATACTATAAAACTAATTTTAGAAATGAAAATATATTTTTAAGACTTTTTAATTAATTATTACTAATTATTAACTAATTATTAATTACTTTTTAATTATTTAAATTAACCTAAATTCTAATTAATTATGAAATTACACTAGAAAATTGAAAATAAAATTTGGAAAAATAAAAAATAACTAAAAACTAATTTTAAAATTTAATTTATATTTTTCTGTTTTTCTAATTAATTATTAACTATTTAATAATTACTAAAAACTAATTTAAATTAAGAAAAATACTAAATGATGCAAGAAAAATCTGAAAAAATTACAAAAATTATTTTTATATACCAGAAGCCTAGGAAAATTATAAAAATGGAAATAGCTTATAAATAAGCTGAGGTGATAAGCCAATTGGCTTAAATAGAAGCTATCACTTCTATTAAGTTGGGCTTTTTGGGATTTTTCTTTTTCAATCCTGCTTATTAGATGATATTAAGCAACTTTTGTGAAGTGAGTTTGAATGGAACTCAAGAATAAGCAATTTGATTAGCTTATTGTGTTGACAGTTAAGCTTTTAAAGCTTATTAGGACTTGATTGATTAGCAAAAGCTTCCAAATGATACTTAAAACACAAATAAGCTATAAACAGATGTGCAACCACTTAAAATAAGCCAAGCTGAGCAAATAAGCACAAGAAAAAGCCATAAGCCATCCAACTCCAAACAGTGCACAATCAGGTTCAAAAGGTCACTTTTTGAGGCTTGTGGGGTCCACTAGGGACTCTGGAAGCCCAAACAAAATAATAAGCCAAGAAGATGGGGTGATAAGCTATCTAAAAAGCTAAGCTACACCCTCTGGGTCCCACAGATGAGATCAGGGGGAGGGATGAAAGTTGGGTACAAAAGCTGATAACTCAGCTTAGGTCAGACAGAGGACAAACAAGAGAGGACTTGCAGCCCTACCAAATGGGTTCTAATCTACCAATAAAGCTAATGGTCTTAATGCCTAGCTTATTGGCTTTCTATTAAGCCAAAAAGCAGGTACTGGGGCCCACTGAGCAGGCCTGTGGGGTCCACTCAAGTTGGGTTGGTGAGACTGAGTCCAGTGCACAGGGGAGGTGCTTCCCATGCAGCTCACTTTGAGCTTGTGCACAAGCTGGTAAAAAAATCACAAAAATAAGACAAACATAGGATCTTGTAGCTCTACTGATACACTATTACCACAACAAATTTCAAAGTGTAATTCAAAACTCAAAATTCTAGAAAAATCATCCAAGAAATGGATTTCTGACTAAGAGCAATTTTAACTATTTTATGAAAACTTGATATTTGACTTTTATGAACTTTAGACACTGATTTTATGATTGATTGTTGTTAGTTAAGATGTAAGAGAGCTTATTTGAGCAAAGATAACAACTTTTGATTTGAAATGAAGCTTATGATCTCCCAATTCCTTCACAGATAAGGATTAAACCACTTTACATGAAATTTTGACTTTTTGTTAAATAAGTAACTGTTTTAATGCTTTACTTGGTGTTATTAGGCAATAAGTGATCTGAGTAATCAAACAACAAATGCTGAGAACAACCAAATTGGTCCACACAGATAAATCCAAACACCCCTAAACTAGACAGATACTTAGCAAACTTGATTCAAACAACTATAAAATACAACCTAATGATCACAACTAATCTAATTAATGATAATTAACTAAATTAAATGGATATAAACTGCTAGTACTACTTATTAGCTAAAAAGATGGAATTTTGAGCTTACAAAAGCCTTCCAAGCTTGGCAGACCAAGAACCAAAGGACCAATATCAATCCTAATGACTTCCACAAGTCCCTAATCCCAAGGCCATCCAATATATACCCTGCTCCAGCTTTCTTCAAGCTTTGATCAACATTTTTTATTTTACTTTAATTTTTCTTTTTTTTTGAGTATTTATAGAAACTAATTCACTGGTTATAATAGAAGCTTGTCAAGCTTCTAAAAATGTTTTATTTGAGCTTATATGGGTTCAAAAACAACCAGAGATCACTATGGGAACTTAAACAGATACTTGAATGAAACTTGAATTTTGAAAATGGGAAATAAACTTAAAACAGAACTTTTTATTACTTGAAAACAGATTACAAAGCTTAAATAAACATTAAAAAGTCTAAATTACAATTCCTACATGCCTTTTAGGCTTACATGAGCTTAATACTTATACTACGATTCAAAATTAATCACCATTTCTCCCACATGCGTCCCTGTTGCACTTTTCGAATCCCAATGGGTTCCTTGTTGACCAGAGACCAAATCTCATCCATCCAATTATGTTTTGAGCCATCCTAGCCTTTGATTGATGTTTTCACATGGGGCAATACTGAGTGGTATGGTTGGGGAGTATTAATTGTGGTGGTGGGGGTTGGTTAGGTTGGTGAGATGTATTTATTGTGGGGGGCTACGGGTGAAAAAGGTGAGGAGGGGGGGGGGGACATGGAGCCTGGTTTTGTGTTTGTATGTTGGGGGGAAGAATAAGGGTCAAATGGTGTTTGACCTGCGTTAACTGTTTGACCCTGGGTTTTAATATAAAAGGGAGATGGGCCGTGGGTGGAATGGGCTTGGCAAGGTTTGGGCTTTGGGGATTGGATTTGGTTTGGTTTTGGTTTATATAATGAAAAGGGTCTGATTTGGTTAAGTATAGCACAAGGACCAATTTTGTAATTTTGCAAAACCTGAGGACTGAATTTGTAATTTTCCCAAGTTGTTACCAAGGACCAAAAATGCCACAATTCCAAAGTCTAAGAACCATTTTTGCATTTTCCATTTTTTCAAAATTCCCAGTGACCTATTTTGCCATTTTTGAAAGTACAGGGACCAAATGTGTAATTTTGGAAAACTTTTGACCCAAGTATAATATTTTGTAATTTTGACTTTCAAAACCTTGGGTTGACTTTTCCTTTCAAAA
The DNA here is from genome assembly GCA_030686995.1 of Artemisia argyi. NCBI lineage: Eukaryota > Viridiplantae > Streptophyta > Magnoliopsida > Asterales > Asteraceae > Artemisia > Artemisia argyi. The sequence continues at coordinate 32,012,985 of CM060678.1, forward strand.
TAAATGCATAGGGACTATTTTTGACAAGTTTTGAAACTTGGGGGGACTGAAACTGCCAATATTGCAAACTTTGATCGTTTTTCATTTGTTTTTGCTCATTTTGCATTTAAAAGACATAAAACACAATCCCTGGGATAATTTAAGTATTTTGATAACTTTTTGATTGTTTTTGTATGTTTTGGCAGTTTAAATATGACAAAAATGATGAGTGTTTGAGCACTCATCAATCCCCCACACTAAACTATTGCTAGTCCCTAGCAATTTTTTTGGAAAACTTGGTGGATTTGAAAATTCTTTACCAAAAGCCATCACTTCTGGAGTAGCCAAATGTTTCGATTCAAATAAGAACTATGGTCCACTTGATAACCATGTGATTTTTAGCAAACCACCAGCTTTCAACGGTTTTGATTAGTCTTTACCAAGAGCCGTTTGCTCCTGACTAGCCAACTCTTGATGGACCTAGTCAACATCTTGGTGAGCTGATTACCAATTATGGTTTTTCCACGGCCTTTACCACAAGCCATAATCTTGCGGGCTAGCCAACTCATATGTCATTTTATGGTTATAGAATATCAAACATATGCTTGGTTTCCACCACGTGTTATATCAAACACCACAAATGTAGCATATCTCCATGAAGTAGGATGATATAGAAAATATATAATTTTTTTTACTCACATGTCTAAAATCCTTCTCCATGAAATAGTTGATTAAACATACAACATACACCTCAACTAATGCACAAAAATGCTTTTGTTAAAGAACCTGAACATATGAGCAATTGCAAGTTTACATGTTCAATCTCTACAAAGGCCTTTGGCCGAGCGGTATGTGAGTGGTCTAATTAGAAAGTGGTTGTGAGTTCAAGTCTCAGTAGAGACATGCGTGATAATATTTGAGACTTATGGGCTTATATAAGCTTATTATGTAATAAGCATATATATGCCCATAAGTCTCAAAATAAGCCATAAACTTTACGCTTATATAAACCGAAATCAAATAAGCCCACAAGCCCACAAAATAACCTTAAACAAACACCCTCAAACATTAGACAAAAAGTGTTTCATGTCAATCAAATTTTACTCAATTGAAGTCACAAATATATCATTTTGTGTCTCATATTTGTGCTAATATCTACTATAACAGCTCATAAGCATCATAAGCAAATCAAGCAATATCTTAACAATAGAGAAAGTTGAATAAGATACAATTTGAAAACATTGTCAACATGTTGCTGAAATGACCTCTATTTTATTTCAAGGTTATATCCTTTGATTGAAAAATGACTATATTTATGATAGAGAAAAGTCACAATTACTACTAAGCGAATTAAATTAAACTTAAAAGATGTTCATAAATTTTAATATAAGTTTTTAAGAGTGGGACTGCGTTTCATTATAACATCCTTGTTCACTCTAGTGATGAATCAATAGAAAAGAAAAATCAAATAAAATTCACACATAAGAAACACATACCATTATACAGACACATAATATGAATGCTCAAAAGGTTATGTTAACAATAAAATATATGAATTCAAGTACGCTTAAAACCTTAAGAAGAAAAAGTACCAAATATTTATACCAAAATCTAATGAGTGCAATTAAGATAAAAGGTTCACCTGGTACTCTGCAAATTCAATAGCTAATGTCTTAATAGTCTTGTCTACTGGTTGCAGTAATTTATGAGGTTCCTGCGGCATAAGAGCAAAAAAAAAGGACAATTTCATATTAACATATGTTTTCATCAATGTTACCAGGCCAAATATACATATTCACATTTGGACAACACGTGTTCCGGGTTAGCGCACACCGTACAAAAAATATACAATCAGTAATCTACCATTATATTTACCTGTTGCAATGCTTGTTTCAGATTGTAAAAATGGATGGTTGAGTCAAATGTGCCAATTCCTACCATTGTTCGAGGACCCTCACGTAGCAACCATATTATTAGTTTGTGACATCGAAAAATCTACAACAAATTATAAAAATGAAATAGATCACTAACACACCAACTTCGAACCTATTGTCAGAGGGTAAAATATCAATAAGATTAAATACTTATGGGTAGCCATGTGCCACCACAAGTACTAAAGGTGGCAATTGTGACCCATTTATATAGTTGAAAACTTGAAATAAGTTAACTAGGAACACTAATTATTTATAAAAATAAAAGTTTTCAAACCTGGACAAAAACCAGGTCACTAACCTAGCCAAGACCCATTATCCGTCCCAACTATTTTCACCTATAACCACAATTAACATGAAGTTACTGGAAGATCAGCAATGACTCGGCTGATAGCGATGCAAGCTCACACTGTTGCACCAGTTTCCAAGGCATTCATTGAAACATCAGTTTGCAGGCATTGGCTTACGTACGTAGGAAATCTATAATAAATTATTATAGAGATAAACGTTTAGAGAAGTGAAAAATAAAGCTATAGATTAGATCACATGAACCAGGAATTCCCTTGTGGCAACGAATTCAACTGCTCCACTGCATAGATCAGGCCATTCATCAACGTCCCTTGCCTGCCATCTGGACCTAGATTGCATTGATAGTTAGGTGTAGTTTCATCTGTGAAGCCTGCAAAAGGGTAAATGTAAAATGACATATTGAACTGAAAGTGGCATATTCAACCCATTCACTTATAAGTCGGTTGACATGGGTTACATTTTATCAATAGTAACACCAGGCCATCTACGGATATGATCCTATCACCATGACAATTTAGCATTTTAGACATCTATATTCATATAGCGGGACAATGTACTTGCTCCATCACAGAGTAATGCAACATTTTCATGGTTAGAATGCTCATCACAAATTGTAAACATTTTTTGGTAAGTTTTTAGAGTAAAAATAAACTATTAGTATTTGATTGATCAGTAAGATCACGTGCCAAGAAATACACTTGTGGCTAATGAAGAGAGCTTTGTTATGTACCAGCAGTGGTTTACCCATCCTTCTTAAATACTGGCTCAAGTTTCGCAAGATCTGCCAAAGTAGTTCCTGGACAGACGCAATGATCAAAAGAGATTGTAACAGGCTTTTCGTCTTCGGTTTTTAGGTCAACGATCTTTTCTCCAAACAAAACATTATATCAGAATGAAGCAAAACGTAATATAATAAAATATGGGGAAAAAAAGCCATTTATACCTTAGTCTTGATGCGAATGATCTCGTCCTTAAATTTACCAGAAGCTGTTGCAGCAACAGCCTTCCTATTTGAATCAACCTATGCAACCCAAACACCGTTAAAAAGGCTGCATTTGAACGAAAAAACAACCTTTCTATATAGTTCTATTCAACTCACTACAGCCTGATCTTGTTCCTTCCTCGTCATGCCAAAGCATTGTGAAACATTTTCTGACGTAATCCCCATTGGAAGAAGACAATCTAGAGCTTGTGCCATTGTCTTCACCTATTAATGTAAATCACAAGCAAAATATAAACATATAACAGATTACGGATTCACATATAAATATATGTGAGTATATATTCACAGGTGAGTCGGAGATAAAAGTATACCCTTGGGTTAACCGATCCATCCCAAGCCATCGGATTGGCAGTCATGGATTGCAAACCAGCACCAATCCCAATATCATAAAATCTAACTTTAATAGCCGCAGGTACATTAGCAGCTGCCTAAGAACCGATAAACATTGTCTATTTTTGGTCCTAACTGGAACAATGAGAAATCAATTATTAAAAAATCATCTTAGATCTAGGTAATCAGGTACTGCACTCTCTCGAGTCTTGGACATACTAGGAAACCCTACATAGAAAGCGGTCATTCTGCATTCGCTTGATATTTGGGAACCCACTCCCAAGACATATCCGACAACAATATCTCCAACTTCAGCTGGATTGAGATTTGTTTTCTCTGTCACTGCCTGATCAAGTACAAAGAAAAAACCCTAAAATTTATTAGACCAACTACTTCACAAAGGAAAACCATGAAACTGAAATATGTGCTACTAAACGTTCCTTCAAAACTGGTGCAAGTAATAAACTCAAAACAAACACAGAAACAGTCAAAAGTACAACATAATTCGAACATGAATTCAAAGTTCGCCATAGGGGCTTTTTGGGGTCGCTTATTTTAATTGATTTTGAATCCTAATCAATTTCATAGAGTAATACCAAACACTCCAATTCAATCTTCAATCAAAATTATGTCAAAACACATTCAATAAAAAATGCTAAAAATCACATTTAGGGTAAAATTAAAAAATAAATGAAAATCAATACCCATGCAACGGTATATTCCATCACGCGCACCTATTATCAAAATTTTTTACTCATATTAAACATCAAATAAGTGAATATAAATTTTAGGAAAAATGATTGTTGAGGTTCTCTAATCTCAACAATATTTCTAGCCTAGAACCCTAATTAAACCAATTTCAATAAAATAAATAAAAACAATTACAGATCAATAAAACAAAATCCTAATTCCATATTATACATAAAAAGTTGGAAATACGATTATGAATTTGAGGATCAAGATAGCTTACATTGTGTTATCACTTTAAATCCTTGATTCAGATTTAAAGATATAATTAACTGTTAATGATATAATTTTCCACTATATGAAGCGTTGGTGGATTTTAACAGAAATTGATTGATGAATTTTCAAATTGGCGATTGTAATCAAATCGTGATTTTTGGTAATGTTGATGATGGATGATTAATATGTTTGTGGTGTGTGCGTGATGTGTGTACCGGTGAATTTTGAAAACAAAATAATAAGTGATATGAATTACGGTTCCTAGTTTGAAGGGATTTTCTTATAAATAATTTATTCGGAATTGATTTTAAATTTTTTTGAAAACTTGCTATTAGTAGTGATGTTTCCAGGTGTCATTATTTTAGAATTTTGGGAGAATTTTTGCCTCTAAAAATAGCAATGACACTCGTGCTATATATAGGTTGAGATACAATAGGGACATAAAATCTTGAAAAATAAGGTTGGACGCACTGTGAAGGAATCAGCCTTCCATTGACATACAACACACACTCGTAGCAATTACCATAAAACGACTCTCATGTATTACTTGCTAATATGGTATATTGCTTGCTTGCAATATGGAAAACTGATACTTACATACATATGAAACTGTGAAAAACTAGAAGGGGGGTTGAATAGTTTACCACTTTTTAAATTCTTTTTAACTTGAATATCCTTTAAAACTTTACGTTTGCTTAAAGATATAAACACAACGTTGTATGTTCAATTCCTTGAAAAGCTTTACATGTGAATAACGATTCTAACTTTACTTGTTTGATTCTTTGATAAGCTTTATGTACGAATAACAATCCTAACTTTGCTTGTTTAGTTCTTTGAAAAACTTTATGTGTGATTAGCAATTCTAACTAGAGACAATATGTAATAAGCAAAGAAAAAGAAAGAAACGATCAAACCACAACACGATAGTTTATCGTGGTTCGGCTACAAGGACTCTTTTTCCTTGCCCTACATCCACGCCCCGAGTTTCCAACTCGAGAATTATAAGCACTAATCAACAAGCTCCTTTCACCGGCGGAGAAAACCTTTACAACATAGCTTACACTTTTACCGACACTAAGCTAGATGTCGAGTTCTTTTACACGGGTACAATCACTCCCATCGTCGCTTACACTATTACCGACACTAAGCTAAATGTCGAGTTCTTTACCAAGGGTACAACCACTCCCGTTAGTTCTTTTACAAGGGTACAACACCTCCCGACACACTACGTACTTTGAGGCCTAAAATACTAACCGATCACTTCTACATACATGATACAAATGAAGTATAAACTACCAAAGCTTATAAATGACAAAGCTAACAAGACTTTCAACTTTAGAGTTGAAGCATGTAACTTCTTGAATGATCTTGTGAAGTCCCTTGCTACATAAGAGAATCATACAAGTCAAATATTACTGAGTTAGTTGAGAGAGTATGCGAAAAAATGTCCTAAAGTCATCACTCAAAACTAACAAATGGTTTGGTATTTATAGCAAACCATTCTGCAGGTCTGGCGGATACGGCGGAACCCTCAGATGGGTTCCGCCCGTGTACCCCTGATGAGGCGAAAAATGATCCGTTTTTAGGGGGTCATTTAAGCCCGAATCCGAATTTATTTGATCAAATATTGCCCTAAATCGTTCCTTTTGTGATTTTAGGTGTTTGGAGAGTGAATTCTGGAAAAGAGGCTATTTTGGACGTTTTTGGAGCATAAAGTGAAGAAAACGACAAAGTACCAAAAATCCAAGCTGGAAATACAAGGTGACGGCGTCAAGGGTTTGCTCTTGACGGCGTCAGACATGAAGAATAATTTACCGTAGCTGGTGACGGCGTCAGATGGAGTTATGACGGCGTCAAAGTGGCCAAGATTATTTTACCGAAGGTGGTGACGGCGTCACATAGGCCGTCACGATTGGATCTAGGGCGTTCGAGGAAGTGTATGGCGGCGAGTTGACGGCGTCAGATTTTACTCTTGACGCCGTCAGGACGATTTTCCTATATATAGTTTTCTAGTTTTTTTCATTAAAAAAAAAAGAGAGAAGTTTTGGTGAAACCCTAAAGACGATTTTGGTGCCTCTTTTACAGGTTCTTCAAGGGTTCCAAACCCTTGAGACCTTGCATTGTAATTGAGATAAGTATACTCTTAATTCAATCAATATGTCTATGTGTTGGTTGTTTATTTTTTGTTCTTATCTTAATTCTACTATGCTAGGCTAGATCTCTCTTGTGTTTGCTTAGATCTAATGAAACCTAGATGTTGATTATGTGTTGATTACTTGTCTATTCTTGTTTTGAATGAATGATTTTATATGTTAGGCTTAAGAAAACTGGCAGATCTCCAAATGGTAACATGCTTGAACGTCTTAAGAAACATGAACCGAGGCGTACTAGGTCTTTATTGGTTGTATTTAATGCATGAGCCACTGTTTACAATCCCTATAGTTGTGCTGGGTCATGGTGTAGGAGGAGATAAGAGCTCATAGAGTTGGGGAGTTATGTATGCCACTCCACGAATGGTATTAAGGAATACAACCCGTCATTCATACAAGTGTAACAAGTAATTAACATGTAAAAGATATCTAGGGAGTAATGAAGTCTAAGTAAACACAATTTCTCCATATACTGCTCACAACCTTAGTTTAATATTAGTTTAATTTTATTTTCATTAGTTTAATTAGTTACAAAGTAGTTTTTGGGTTAGTTGAATAACAACTAATTCCGCCCACTCTTTCAAAACCCGAGATTTTAATTGCTTTCATAAAATATAAAAACACAAAAATAATCATCTTTCACCTCTAGAACTATTAATTAGGTTTTCTAATCCTAGCGACACTATTCCTAAGATGAACGATCAATCCCCCGGTACTTGTCACTATACTATACTACAACGATCAGGTACACTGCCTGGTGGGGGTTGTAAGCCTCGCGAGATCCCTCGAGAGGTAAAGCAAGGTGCGATTCCCACGCATCAAGTTTTTGGCGCCGCAGCCTGGGGAATAGTTATTGTCTAGGTTAGGATTTCTTTTTATTAGGTCTACTTGCTAGATTCCTTTCTAGTAAGATTTTATTTTTATTTTTAGGTCTTCTTTAGTCTATCTTTTTCTTTGTGTGTTTGTTCGTAATTTCCATTGACTATTCTGTTCACCATTATGGAGTACGCGAATCCACCATACCACCAACCAAAAAGGCCATTCTACCCTGTTGACATCTCGAATTTCAAACAATATCGAGATGAACCCATATATGATGCATGGACTCGTTTTAAAATTTTACTTCGAAAATTCCCTCATCATAGTTTCTCTTTATCATCCCTAACCGAAACCTTTTACTATCGTGTCAGCCAATGTGACCAAATGCGCATCGATGATTTTGCCAATGGGGGCCCTAGGGAATTAAATGATGAAGAAGCGTGGGATACCATAGAAAACTGTGCCCAATATTATTATAGAGTAGACAACCCAACAAACAACATCACAAATCAATCAAAAACAATTTTGAAGGAGCAAACAGGAAGTTTGTTTGGGGATGAATATACTCATGTTGAGATACCTAGTTGGATGGCACCTAATATCATAGTACAAAACAAACATATAGGTAATCTAGGTACAATGGAGGATGAGGTGGATAATCCAAGCCCACAAAGTACCCCACAAGTCCTACCATCATTTGAGGCACATACACCGCCCGTGACTTACCCGGAGGAAGTAGAAGAGACTATAGGAACCCCAATTGAGGTAGAACCCTTGGACCAAGCACCACTAGAGGATATATGTTTGAACACTTGTAGTGATAACCTTACTCCTAGTTCTAGGGAAGTTCCTAGTTTTGATGAACCGGAGCCTCAACCAAAACCATTACCTAATCTTCCATCCTTGGATGAAGATTTAGGAATTGAAATAGGTCCCGATCCACCCATCAAACCATGTAGTCCGGGTAGTTTTACGTTGAAGGTAGTAGACCCCATGCCTTGTAGAGAAGAAGCCAACATAGGAGTGGACCATGACCTTACATACTTACATCACCCATTCATGATTGATCGTAAGAAACATTATGGGTTTAAACCGGGTTTGTTAGGTCAAGATGGATCCCCAACTAGTAATCTCTTGAAATTGATTGAAAATGATCCCTTTCTAGGAGAAAATCTTAATTCACCTATTAACCCGATTGAATTAGGTAAGGTTATGATGATAGGAGCACAGCCCTTTGAGCATATAATTCATCCACCACTCTTTCCTCATGTGGCATACTTCCACCAAGATGGTGTGTATCGCTACTTTCACCCGCACTTAATCCTAAGTGTAGGGAAAACCTCACCTTTATCCGTGAAATAAGGGTAGAGTCAGGCTCGTGACTCGAACAAAAACAAGCGCTTATTGGGAGGCAACCCAAGCTTTATTTATTTATTTGTTTGTTTATGTGTTTGTTATTTGCTTCCGTATGCATGTTTAATTTTTATTGTTGGTTGATCATGTTTCGCAACTAAATTGTGGAAATACTTTATTATGTTGTTTGGCCTAGTCTTAACTTCAACCTAAAGGTATTTTTGCAGAAGATAAGTGTAAGGGGAAACCCCAAATATGTTTTTAAGAAACAAACCGATCATGATTCTCCACAATATTTAATGAACATGTATATTCGTATTTGTTAGAGTCAAATGCTTGTATTGAGTCATAATGAAGTTTTGCAGGATTTTCCAGGAAGTAGGACAAAGTTTTTCCAGAAATTTTCCGGAAACTTAACATAAAGATTTCTGCAGGTCCATTCTGACGGCGTCAGGCAACTGCTCTTGACGGCGTCAGGAGTTAAAAATCTGGAAATTTTACCGGTTTTGTTTTTCTAACGGAGTCTTATGGTTTTTGTGAATTATTAAGTTTTATAATCTCCAGGAAATCTGCAAACTTCATTCCACAAGCATTATATCTTATTTTGTTTTCTAGGATTTAGTAACTTATATAGGATGCCGCCGATTTTACGCGAGGTTGCCTTGTCTACTTTTGTCAGGATTTACAGGTTATTTGAGACAAGAAGATGATTTATATTCTGGAAGGGAAGCTTTGATTGTTCGTTTTCTTGGAAGAAGATTTAACCTGGCCAACCTAAAATCCATACCGAGCGAATCAGGGGAGTATTTGATTTCATTCTCTTTACTTTTTAACTTTTACATTCTTTACTTGAACATTGGGGACAATGTTCATCTTAAGTGTAAGGGGAGGGTAAAAAGATGATACCTTACATATGCACTTTTGCTTGAGTTTGTTTTGTTTGATAGTAGATGAGTAATAAAACTATGAGAAATACTTGTTAGTGCAATTTTAGCGCCAAATTTAAAATTTTTTACAACATTTAGGAGTGAAACTTTAGCCATAGCAAGCGTCTCATGGATAGGAGATTGTATGACTAGCACATAACCGTATATTCAGAAAAATTTTCCACCCAAATATGTGAGGTTCGCCTTTAGATTTGATAGGAAAAGCATTCATTATTAGTGCTTATGAGTGTACCGGTAGCATTTAGATTCTAGAACTTGCGTTAGTGATGCATCCCGAGACCGCTAGTGAGACTACATTCATGTGGTAGGATTTACTACATGATAAGAGGCATTAGGATCACCCTTGTGTTAAACCCGTATTATAATTACTTGACCATTTAAGTCATATTACTTGGCTAGTTAAGTCAACTAATTTTCCCACACCCTTTGCGTTGTACTCATTTTTAGTACACGAAACCCCTAGTACACCCCTCCGAGCCTATCTTTTCGTTTCTAACTTTAAGCATTTTACTTAAAGGAAGAATTTGTTACACCCCACTTAAATGTACACCCAAATCGCCTTAGCCTTCCGTGTATGCGCTCATTTTTAGTGCATTATTGTTATTTGTTAAACCCTAAGTTAACTTTCTAATTGATTACATGGTTGCTAAGTCGAGTCATATCCTTGTACATATTGTTTTGGGACGATTGGGACTCATGGGTAAGTACTTATTTTATGGAGTAATGGGGAAGAACATCATATTATTACCCCCATATGTGCATTAATCTTAAAAGTGCTCCAAGTGTTTTGATTTTCTTAATTCGAGTCATTAGAATAGTTTAATGTAAAGTATGTAAAGATTCAAGTGTAAGGGGAGTGCTCAAACCCCTATGATGTATTATTTTGGATGGTAGGGTAAGAGTGTATGCAAAAAAAAAAAAAAAAAAAAAAAAAAAATGGAAAAAAAATAGAAAAAGAAAGAAAAAGAAAGAAAAAAAAAATAGAAAAAAAAAAAAAAAAACATACGGACTACCATCCCGTTTTTATTCTATGTTCATTTTATGTTTTTGTTATTTTTCATTTATTAGCTTAAGTCGAGTCTAGTCTTGGCTTAGCAACGCCAACTTGTACATGTAATTAACTAAGATTGTTAACTCGCCACCAGTAAAACTTCCTTTATCCAACAAAACCGTGTAATTCATATCCCTACACCTAACGATATAACCCTTTAAAAAGACCTCTTTGATAGTTTATCCTAGGTGCTTACGCCATGTGGTGGAGGTTTGATCCTTTCCCAAGCCTATGGTAATCTATTTTGCTATGACAGGTAGTGAGAGATATCTTCCATTTCCATAATGTTATATTACTTTATTACACCCGAGAGATGTGAGTATCTAAACACTATTTGTGAGGTGCTTGTGTATGACCTCCGTGCTTGTCTATTGGTCTTTAGTGGAACGATTATTTGTTGTAATTACTTTTATATTAGTGTTAAATGACCCCTAACTTGTCTTTTGAGTAGAATAAAAGCTCATTTGCTTGAGGACAAGCAAATCTCAAGTGTAAGGGTATATGATGAGGCGAAAAATGATCCGTTTTTAGGGGGTCATTTAAGCCCGAATCCGAATTTATTTGATCAAATATTGCCCTAAATCGTTCCTTTTGTGATTTTAGGTGTTTGGAGAGTGAATTCTGGAAAAGAGGCTATTTTGGACGTTTTTGGAGCATAAAGTGAAGAAAACGACAAAGTACCAAAAATCCAAGCTGGAAATACAAGGTGACGGCGTCAAGGGTTTGCTCTTGACGACGTCAGACATGAAGAATAATTTACCGTAGCTGGTGACGGCGTCAGATGGAGTTATGACGGCGTCAAAGTGGCCAAGATTAATTTACCGAAGGTGGTGACGGCGTCACATAGGCCGTCACGATTGGATCTAGGGCATCCGAGGAAGTGTATGGCGGCGAGTTGACGGCGTCAGATTTTACTCTTGACGCCGTCAGGACGATTTTCCTATATATAGTTTTCTAGTTTTTTTCATTAAAAAAAAAAGAGAGAAGTTTTGGTGAAACCCTAAAGACGATTTTGGTGCCTCTTTTACAGGTTCTTCAAGGGTTCCAAACCCTTGAGACCTTGCATTGTAATTGAGATAAGTATACTCTTAATTCAATCAATATGTCTATGTGTTGGTTGTTTATCTTTTGTTCTTATCTTAATTCTACTATGCTAGGCTAGATCTCTCTTGTGTTTGCTTAGATCTAATGAAACCTAGATGTTGATTATGTGTTGATTACTTGTCTATTCTTGTTTTGAATGAATGATTTTATATGTTAGGCTTAAGAAAACTGGCAGATCTCCAAATGGTAACATGCTTGAACGTCTTAAGAAACATGAACCGAGGCGTACTAGGTCTTTATTGGTTGTATTTAATGCATGAGCCACTGTTTACAATCCCTGTAGTTGTGCTGGGTCATGGTGTAGGAGGAGATAAGAGCTCATAGAGTTGGGGAGTTATGTATGCCACTCCACGAATGGTATTAAGGAATACAACCCGTCATTCATACAAGTGTAACAAGTAATTAACATGTAAAAGATATCTAGGGAGTAATGAAGTCTAAGTAAACACAATTTCTCCATATACTGCTCACAACCTTAGTTTAATATTAGTTTAATTTTATTTTCATTAGTTTAATTAGTTACAAAGTAGTTTTTGGGTTAGTTGAATAACAACTAATTCCGCCCACTCTTTCAAAACCCGAGATTTTAATTGCTTTCATAAAATATAAAAACACAAAAATAATCATCTTTCACCTCTAGAACTATTAATTAGGTTTTCTAATCCTAGCGACACTATTCCTAAGCTGAACGATCAATCCCCCGGTACTTGTCACTATACTATACTACAACGATCAGGTACACTGCCTGGTGGGGGTTGTAAGCCTCGCGAGATCCCTCGAGAGGTAAAGCAAGGTGCGATTCCCACGCATCAACCCCCAGGGTTCCGTCAGGGCTGCAGTTGGTTTTGCAATAAATCTTCCAAACCAAACAAGGTCACATCTCATTACACCTAGTCAAATACAAGACTTGCAAGCAAACATATGGTTAGTCAAACACTCTTTTTTACCATAAATGTATATTGACAAAGCTTGCCCTACATGTGATGTGACATTACTATTTTAAGAAATAAATGTGATGTGACAAGATACTTTTTAATTTAAGAAATAAAAACAATGTTTTGTTTAAAAGGAAGTTTAAACAAGACTTAAACACTTAAAGTGATGATTTACTCGTAGCTAAAGTTCATACTTTGTCATTAACAAAACTTAGCAAAGATCGTAAAATATAAATAACGTTTTTAGGCGATATTTGTATTAACAATCTCCCCCTTTTTGTTGATGACAAAACATAAACTTTATTTATAAGTAAGTTACTAGTTTAAGTGTTAAGCCTTATAAAGTTAGTATAAAAACTTGTTTTTTCTAAGATGATGTGATATGCAAAATATATATATATATATATATATATATATATATATATATATATATATATATATATATATATATATATATATATATATATATATATATATATATATATATATATATATATATATATTGAAACGTGTTTATATATAAATTCTCCCCCTTTTTGTTGAAACAAAAAGAAGAGTAGCAAAGCGGAAGTATGCACTTGCTCCCCGCTTGGACAATACTCCCCCTAAATAGAGTGCCAAGAGAGGAGACATGGATTTTGAACCTACAAGAAAAAGGTTAATTGCCGAACAAGACAAGTCATGAAAGTATTTCATGTGTAGAACACAACTAAGAGTTGTGAAGTGAAATAATGCAACACTCATGCTCCCTCTTGAATATTACTCCCCTAAATGGAGTATCAAGGAAGGGAAACATGGATAATTATCCTACAAAAAGAACGGTTAGTTTATAAAACATAAGATATATGTATGCTACCATATCAAGGTATAGTTCACTCATCATACCTAAATGGTAAACAAACAATGCAAACCTTGTAGTAGAATGAAATTCATTTCATGTATAATTTTTGACTTTTAGAAAGTCAAATACAAGAAATTAGGATGACACCATCCTACTTCTAAAAATAAAGAAAAACTAAAAATAAACAAAGAACATAAGAAGCTACAAGGAAATCATCATTTTCCTTAATGAGAAACATTTTCCAAAAACAAGGCTAAGGTTCTTTAAGGATGAAAAATGTGTGTTGAAGGTTGTAGCGGGCTTTATTTTGAAGGTTGAAAGGATGACACGGTTTTGGTTTGTTGGTTTAAATGGGAAACGTTTTCCAAAAGAAATGGTTTTGTTTCATTTTAGAGACTCTAAGGTTGAGGTGGGTGAGACAAGGATTGTAGATGGTCCAAAATGTGGTTTAGGATAAACCTCATTTCTTCGGATAGCTCGCGAATTTCCGTTCGACACCCTTCACTAATGTGAGCAGTTCTTTCGCAATGTCCACAACCATGGCGGGGAAAGTTTGGTGGAAGAGAGGTTTGATTTGTTGGTGGTGGATGGTTTGAACTTGAAGGAGCAAATGTTGATGGTTGAGAGGTGTTTTTGCTTCCTTCATTAGTTGATTGTAGCGTTGTTTGTAAAACCGTAATATGGTTGATTTGAGAGTCAACCATACGTTTGAAGGCATGAAGGTGGTTTAAATGAGTGTCAATCTCATCATTAAGGTTTGGAGGTTTTTCCCATATGGATGCTTCTATTTTCTTATAAGAAGAAAGTAGAGATTCAAATTGTTGGGAAGATTCTTGTGGTGATGGTTGTTGTTGTTGTGGTTGTTGGTTTTGAACAAAATGGCGGAAGCTTGGTTCGCCGAAAGGATTGCCTTGAAGGTCTTTGTAAATTGGGTGAAACACAAATGATTGTGAGTGTGTATGACCTTGATCATTTGAAAAAATTGATGGTCTAGCATAACGATAAGCCAACCGTTCTACAAATGATGGTTGACGGGGTTCATCATCTAGTTGCTCACTAGGTTGTTGTTGGGTTTCCATTTGAGCAACAGTGTCAAAGAGAGACAAGGATGGTGGATTTGATGATTTGGGTGATAGGTCTTCTAATGTTTCCAAATAGGGTAGTGGTGATGTTGGAGGTGTATGGAAAAGTTCCATTGGTGTAAGTGTTGGTGATTGAGGTAATGAAGTTTTTGTTGGTTGAGCTTGTTGAGAAGGTGATGTTGAATCACTTGAAGGTCTAGTTGGTGGAGGAATGGTGGCTATGTTTGTGTAGCAATGTGTTGGAGATGGTGTTGGAGTATCAAGATTAAGCAAATCTTGAAAGGTGATTACATTGGTATTACAATGTGTTGGGGATGGTGTTGAGTTAGTGAGGTTAAGGAAATCTTGGATAGGTGAAGAAATGTTAAGCGAAGCATCACTTGAAGATGATGAGCTTGACTTGACGGTTTTGTTGATGCAACAAGGTTTAACAATAATCCTAGTGGTTTTTGAGAAGGATTTTGATGACTCGGATGATGTGTTGGATTTAGTCATTTCAATGGTGTGATTTTGGTGTTTTGAGAGAAGAAGTTTTGATGGTGATGGTGTGATTTGAATTGTTGCAAAACTTTCAAATTTATAGGATGGAAAAGATGTTGAAATGGGTGTTTGGATTTGATGTTCTACCATTCAAAGATTGAGGTTTCAAATGATTTTCATGACCATTTCACATCATTTGATGTCAATCCAATGGAATAGGGTAGAGTGAAAGACCAACATATGCACTCAATGCTTTGTGCTCATGGGATGTGATTTGGTTGAAAATGTTTCAATGGTTTGAAGGATCCTTTAAAAGGGTTCCTTGAGTTAGTTATGTTTGAATTTGAATTTTTGGAGGGAATTGGCTTCCTAATTGTTTTAGTGAGTGAGAGTTGTTCTAATATGGTTATTGAAGTTAATGGAAGATGTTTCTCACTTAGGATAATGGTTTGACATTTTACAAGTTTTGAACTTAAGAAAAATGACAAAAATTTTCTGCAGGTGACTGGCAGAACCCTCGCGGTACACAGGCGGAACCCTGTTTTGGGTTCCGTCTGGTCCGTTGGGCTAATTCTGGGTTACCCAGAAAATACACTGGCGGAACCCAATTTTGGGTACCGCCAGATCCGCCAGGGCTGAAAAATTTGGCAGTCCGTGATTTTGACCCGCGAGACGATTTTCAAAATTTTCGAAAACTCTTAAAATCAAAAAATAATGCATTTCTGGTTAGGCAATGCAAAAATTAGACACGTAAACACACATATCATAAGACTTTGACCTTGAGGTCGAGGATTTCACTATTCTTAGTAAGAATTGCCATAAGCATAAAAAATTGACAAACACCTCAAACATTGTCATTATGCATAAAAACTCATATAAACATAATCCGAAAAACGTAATAAAACATGAAAGTGTAAAACAATACAAATCATGTAGTTTAACACATAAAAGGTTCTAAAACATTCATAAGCCAAACACTCCTTAATCTTCTCACAACCAGTCTATCTTCTTATTGAGCTTGCTTAGGTACCTTCCAAAGCACTTGAACATTCCTTTGGTTTGCTTGAACTCTTTGGATGCATTGTCAATGATGGGGAGTGCTTGAAGGTATTCTAAAGGAGGTAACTTAGAGTTATTGTCCTCGCTCATGTCGGATGATGATGATGATGGTGTAGGTGAGCGAGTACGTTTGCCCTTACCTTTGAAAACTCGTTTATCACTTAGAGGAACGAAGATGTGAGGAACGAGAGAATAGTCAAGGCGCATTCCATTATCGTTAGGAGGAATGGGTAAGATTGCTCTAAAGAGGCGAGTAAGAAGCATTCCATAAGGAAGAGCGGTTGTTCCAACTAAGGGTATGTCGGCCATTCTTTTGGCTAGGTAGTAGGCTAAGTTGAATGGTTGACCGGTGGAAATGCTATAGAGGATGTAGCAAAGGCATGTGTTGACATGATCTCTATTTCCTATGGTACTTATGACGTTAGCTCTAAGGATTTCTTCCTACTTCTTAAATTGTGGTTTAAGCTCATTAACCTCCATACCAAAAGGATCCTTATCCACAATATTCACCGAACGATTCTTCCTAGTGATAGAGGTTCTAATGAAGAGATGTTCCTTAATTGTTTCCTTACTCGCTAGAGGGGTGTCGTATGGATGAAAACGCTCAATCGAGTCAAGGCTTGAAATGGGCCACTTATCCGTGTAGATACAAGTACCCGCATTAGGGACACCAAAAATGATAGCTAAGTCTTTCAAATCTATAAAATTTGGTATATGATTGGTTGTGAAGTTTAATGATATCTTACCAAAATCAAGTGTGGAAAGGTTTACGGTTGCATAGAATTCTAAGATGAACCTAGGACAAATTGGATCATCGATATCAAGGAGACAATCAAAGTTGATTGCGACAAAGCTTTGGCGAATAGATGTTCCTTCTAGAAAGGATGGATCAATTGTTCTACCTTCGTGAACATAGCATTTTTCTAATGCCTTAAAGGTTTCTACTTAAACTTTGTTGAGACCTTTGGTCCTATGGTGTTTGGGCAAGTACTTAAGGGTTTCCTTGTGATCGGATTTATTTGCGTGAGGCATGTTGATTCCTAGAAAACACAAAATTATATGTTAATGACTTTTAATCAATGTGGATGTTCTAATGTGTTCCTATATGCAAACAATGTGGAGACTTGGTTATCTTGACTCATTTTGATGCCCAAATTGTTTTGTTTTGCAAGTTTTGTTATAAAAACAAAAGATAACCAACACTCTCCAAATTGAATGTATCTTCAATTGAATATACCCGAAAATACATATTAGTTATGTATCCCCTTTAGCACTCAAGAGATAGTATGCAAGTGATGTTTTAATGATGTTTTTCATTTGTTTTAACAATGTGGTGATGAATCATGTTCTAGTCTTTGATTTCAATTTTTTTTGAAAGACAATGCACTTGGTGTGTTTGGCAAATCAAAGTAACAACAAAAAGGATACAATTCTTAACTAATGGAAGACATGATTGGCTAGCCACCAAGTTTTTCATGAATCAAGAAGTTTTATGCATAAACCCTAAGATTTTAGTTAATGAATGTAAATGAGAATGTTATACTTGAATCAAAAATGCAATTGTGATTAGAATACTTACAAAATTAGTTGGATTTGAAGAGATTGGACTGAAAGCCCTAAATTTCGTATGGTTATGTGTTTTTGAGAGGGTGATGGCTGTTTGAAAGTGAATGTTAAAGTTAAGAGGGTGTTTGGTTTTGAAATTAAAAACAAAACATTCTGTAGCTTTGGCGGACCAGGCGGAACCAAAAGGAGGGTTCCGCCTGTATGGTCTGAGGGTACCGTGGGAGCTGCAGGGAAAAAAATCAAAAGGGATTGTCTTGATTTTTGTGGTTTTATCCTAATGTTCAAAACTAAGGTTTTAGGTCATATGATTCTTTGACTAAGCCTAGGAATGATGAATGCTTCACATTCAAGAGGTTTTGTGAAAAAGTTGATAGAATGGTTAACGTAGAAGACTTTCTTAGTTAAGCGTTCCTCAATGAACAATCTTACCAAGGTGATGATGATGGATCACAATATGTCTTTTAAGACCATAATGGATTGAATTGTTGCCGAAGTCGATGATTCCTTTGTTGATGGGATAACAGTGTTGATAAACGAATTCCGTTGTTGACACGAATTTGCTTGTTCAAGCGGAGCTTGTTGATGTGCTTCTCCATCCGAAACTAATTTGAGAACCTTACGTGTTTTGGAGAATCATTGAGTAAGTAAGTATAAAAGTGCAAGTACCACTTATGTTTTTCTTATCAACTTATTACCGGCATAATTCCATTTGGAATACACCATGGTTTCTATTCCCGTTCTTTTGGGATACCATAATCCTAGTTGTGTAGTACCTTATGATGTATCCAAACAAGCTCAACTAAAGAGTTGTTTTAGGATCTTCTTTAACACGAGCACATAAATAAATGCTAAACATAATGTTGGATCTAATTGTTATGAGAATAATTAGTCTTCTGAACATTTCTCTACGTTTAGTTTTACCTACGGATTTACTAATCTCATTCTTGATAAGTCATCAATAACTTAACCATTGAGAACAAGTAACTAGGAATGACTTTAAGTTAAAATTCCTTGCTTTTGGAGCTTGCTTTTATTATCAAAAAGACTTTCAAATATTGACGCTTATAATCACATGATTACTTCGAAACATTTATTTTATTTCACTAGTTGTCTTACTCTAAATTCCAAAAACTCTTATTGTTGAATTTGTTTAGACATAACTATGACCTATAAATCAAGTTTTATAATTTATGTCAATTTTGCTTGATTCAATGTTTGACTCAAGGTGAGAAGATGTTATTTTGTACTTTTATTCTTAATGTTTTACACAACATACTTGTCTTGCCATCATTGGACTTTCGACTAAGTCATCATCTACCAAAGATGATATCTTAGAAGGAGGAGATCACTCGTTAAATGTTATATTCAACGACTCCTCGACTCTTTGGGTTTTCTTACTTAAGACACTATGAACTCTATTTGTTTTGAAAAAATCCAAGAGGTACAACATCATGAGACTAAGTCTCACATTTGATGTGTAAATCCTAGATGTTGAAAACTCATTTTCTTCCACACATCCTAATGTATGCTAATGTAATTTATTTCACCTTGTGTATTTTATGTGAGATTATCATAAAGGAGTGATTAAAGAAAAACACAATTTAAGACTCAAAGTATGGTGTTTGAGAATGTTGTTTAACAAAGGTTTGTTTTGCAAACATCACAAAAGTGTTAGACATTTTAACACTTAGGAAATTCTTAGTTAGCTCAGTTGTAAGCAAGAGTTGAGTGAGACTCACTCAAGAGTTTCTCGTGTTTATCTCTTGATGGTTAAAGAACCAAAACACCTTATATCTCCTACTAGTACTAATGACGAAATTCCTTGTTGCATAGAATCTAATCTTAGTTATTACTAATAGCAGGTAAACACTTTAGAGTATTACTAATAACACATATTCCAACACATAATGCTAGAAACAAGAGACAATCAAAGTCAAGTTGAAGTAATGCGTACCTTTTAAATTGCATAGAGATGCTATCAAGAGGATAAACACTACGCGTAAAATCTTGGTTTGACGACACGCTTTGAAACTCAATTACTCATGTATCCAAGAAGGTTAGATAATGATATAAAAGCTAGAGCATGATAATCTTAATCCTTTTATCATGAGTTTCTATTAGAGATTGAATTATCTCTAAATCTCTCTTCTAGGTTTGACAAATTTTACTTGTTTTGTTTTACAAGTTGATGGTGCTTTTGAGTTAAATCCTAATCCGGTTTTATCTTTAAACAATCTTTGACTCCTCAACAATCTTTCAAGAGATTTTGAGCTTTCATCAAATTTAACTAATATTTTTCCTTTCTCATTTTGCTTTTTAATCTTATGTTTTTAATCTAGACACAATTTACATTCTAGATCAATTTCAACATTACTCTCAATTCTAGACATTTTGTCTTCTAACAAGATTTCCTTTTCAAAGATATTCTTAAAAGATTTTGAAGACTCGTTCTTGAAGATAGTTTTTAGGTCCATGTTGCATAAACGTGTAGACTCATTTTCTAGTTTAGAAAACTCTAGGATAAATTTGTCAAAGCAAAAGTGTTTGGTTTTAAAATGTACCTTGCTTGATGTTTTATCTAGTTGAGAATCACAAACCGGATGGTTGGCTTCATTTTCATCCGTGTTATTCCATGAATCGTAAGCAAGTCCACTAAGAGCTCGACATGAGTAATCATCTTCACTTACACCTTCATTTAAAATATTTAAACTAGTAGTACATGTATTAATCTCAACTAAATGTCTATCTATTAATATTTCTAAGACTTCTAATTCATATGTGAGATCAAATTGATCATCTTTGACTTGACACATTTCTTGATGAAAGTTTAACATATTTTTCCAAATATCATTAGCCGTTTGACAAAAATACATTCTTTCATATTCGGTACTAAAGCTTTATAAATCATTGTTTTAGCTTTAGTATTTTTATCAAGTTTAAGATAGTTATCTTGGTTTTCAAAAACTTGTTTTCTTTGGTTTGAAATCACCAAAAGAAATAATATGCCAAAGATCTTGATCAATTGATTTCACATAGTTTTCAAAATTACTTTTCCATTCAAGTAAGTTTTCTTTTTCAAATAGCGGTGGGTTTTGAATAGGTTGCCCTTCTTTGAGATTTTCAAAATCCATGGATCGATCCAAGTTTTAAAATACATTCTATTTTAAAGATCTTGAGTAACGTAGCTCCTGATGCCAATTGTGGAAAACTAGAAGGGGGTTGAATAATTTACCGCTTTTTAAATTCTTTTTAACTTGAATATCCTTTAAAACTTTATGTTTGCTTAAAGATATAAACACAACGTTGTATGTTCAATTCCTTGAAAAGCTTTACATGTGAATAACGATTCTAACTTTACTTGTTTGATTCTTTGAAAAGCTTTATGTACGAATAACAATCCTAACTTTGCTTGTTTAGTTCTTTGAAAAACTTTATGTGTGATTAGCAATTCTAACTAAAGACAATATGTAATAAGCAAAGACAAAGAAAGAAACGATCAAACCACAACACGATAGTTTATCGTGGTTCGGCTACAAGGACTCTTTTTCCTTGCCCTACATCCACGCCCCGAGTTTCCAACTCGAGAGTTATAAGCACTAATCAACAAGCTCCTTTCACCGGCGGAGAAAACCTTTACAACGTCGCTTACACTTTTACCGACACTAAGCTAGATGTCGAGTTCTTTTACACGGGTACAACCACTCCCATCGTCGCTTACACTATTACCGACACTAAGCTAAATGTCGAGTTCTTTACTAAGGGTACAACCACTCCAGTTAGTTCTTTTACAAGGGTACAACAATTCCCGACACACTACGTATTTTGAGGCCTAAAATACTAACCGATCACTTCTACATACATGATAAAAATGAAGTATAAACTACCAAAGCTTATACATGACAAAGCTAACAAGACTTTCAACTTTAGAGTTGAAGCTTGTAACTTCTTGAATGATCTTGTGAAGTCCCTTGCTACATAAGAGAATCACACAAGTCAAATGTTACTGAGTTAGTTGAGAGAGTATGTGAAAAAATGTCCTAAAGTCATCACTCAAAACTAACAAATGGTTTGGTATTTATAGCAAACCATTCTGCAGGTCTGGCGGATACGGCGGAACCCTCAGATGGGTTCCGCCCGTGTACCCCCAGGGTTCCGTCAGGGCTGCAGTTGGTTTTGCAATAAATCTTCCAAACCAAACAAGGTCACATCTCATTACACCTAGTCAAACACAAGACTTGCAAGCAAACATATGGTTAGTCAAACACTCTTTCTTACCATAAATGTATATTGACAAAGCTTGCCCTACATGTGATGTGACATTACTATTTTAAGAAATAAATATGATGTGACAAGACACTTTCTAATTTAAGAAATAAAAACAATGTTTTGTTTAAAAGGAAGTTTAAACAAGACTTAAACACTTAAAGTGATGATTTACTCATAGCTAAAGTTCATACTTTGTCATTAACAAAACTTAGCAAAGATCGTAAAATATAAATAACGTTTTTAGGCGATATTTGTATTAACAGAAACCTACTGCTATTTATACTTAAATTAACCATAGAACATGCACCACTAATAAACTACTCCAAAAACAACTGGTAATGGGTAACTGACCCACGTACTTAATTCCATAATATTAGGTCAAACACAAGACCTGGTAAAACTCTTACCACAAACTGGTAAAATCCACTGACCCATGACCCATGTAATTAGCCATGACTTGACCCATCAAGATTATACCCAACATTCACCCCCGTAATCTTGATGCGTAGTCTCGACTCCTATGATCATACTTACGAACACGGTCTCGTGGTTCCTTGTTTGGTCTCAAACTTGTTTCTTTCTTCTTGCTTGCTATCTTGCACATACTTTTTAGAGTTTCAAAAAACTTTGTTCTTGCTCTTACTTTCGAGTTCCAAAACGGTATTGCTTTCTTACAAAATATTGGTCTTGATCTCGTTCTTGCTTCTTGCTTATCGATTTTTGCTTTCTTACGATTGTTTCTTGCTTGATACTTGCTACAAACCCGAAACTTTCTACTTGTTATGGCTGTCTTGCCTGCTACTTGCTACAGACTACGCGATAACCTTCTTGCTTGCCTTCTTTCTTGTCTGCTACTTGCTACAGACTACTTGCTGCAGATCAATTGAGATCTGATTACATGCGAAACTTGTTGCTGTTTTTTCTTCTTCTCGTTCTTCTTGCTGTGATTTCTTTCTTTCTTTTTTGTCCTTCTTGATGTGATTTCTTACTACTTTCTTGCTTTCTAAAAAACCAGTTCTTGCAATCTTTCTGTTGCGTTCTTTTAGTCACCCGCTGTGATCAACAGTTGATGCTTGCTTTCATTTTTTGCTGCCTGATTACATAGAATGCAATTGGTTCTTTCTTTCTTGCTACACACTAGGCATGAGCCCCTAAGCTTTTATACCAATTGAAGGAATCCGCCTTCCATTGACATACGACACAGACACTCGTAGCAATTACCATAAAACGACTCTCATGTATTAGTATTACTTGCTAATATGGTATATTGCTTCCTTGCAATATGGAAAACCGATACTTACATACATATGAAACCTACTCCTATTTATACTTAAACTAACCATAGAACATGCACCACTAATAAACTACTCCTAAAACAACTGGTAGTGGGTAACTGACCCACGCACTTAATTCTATAATATTAGGTCAAACATAAGACCTGGTAAAACTCTTACCAAAGTAGTAAAACCCATTGACCTATGACCCATGGACTTAGCCATAACTTGACCCATCAAGATTATACCCAACACATTAGCTCTTAAAAAATCGGTCGTTCGACCCACGTGACTAATTTCCAATTTGGTTGTCTCCATTGTGAGCGTGAGGTCGAAGATCGGTCGCCGAACAAAAAAAAATGAATATCAGTTTAATATTCAATCGATATTAGTATATTACACATACACAAAACACAAACAAAACACCTTCTTTTCCTTTATATAAAATAAAATACATGGGTTACCACTGAGGCACTTGGGTCATGTCTGGTCGTCGGAAAAACAAAAACTGACATAACAATGGATAACTTGGGTCACCATTGTATCTAGTCTAAATTGTTTGATCATTCCATTACTTATTATTTAGGGTAAATTGCAAAAATGGTCCTTAACGTTCCACGAAATTTCAAAAACGGGACCAAGACAAAAAGTAGCGCAAAAAAGACACCAACGTTCCACATTTTCGCAAAATCGTCACCGAGAGGCATTTTCTGTTAATTTTCCCGTTAAGTGCCACGTAGTTGAGGGTAGTATCATCATTTCACTATTCATACGTATTAAATTTGCCGCCATAATCACCTCTGTGCTTGGTATCAATGTGATTAGACCTCAATGACTAAATTTGCAAAGTAAAATCAAACCTCTACCCCTATAAACCCCCCTACAACCCACATATTCTCCACCATGACTCGAGTTGACCATAGCAGAATCACAACAAGAATGCAATCACCGCAAATGTCAGAAAACACAGCCATCATAACCACCACCATAACGACAACGACCACCACCAACATACACCAAGAAACTTCAACGTTGGTGACTACAACAACTCTGACACAACCCCCACAACAATGCCCATGTCCACGTTGTCATTCAGAAGACACAAAGTTCTGCTACTACAACAACTACAGCGCATCGCAGCCGCGTCACTTTTGCCGTAGCTGCCGCAGACACTGAACCCATGGCGGCGTGCTCCGGGACATCCCTGTTGGAGGTGGTAGCCGGAAAAACAGAAAAAGGAAAAACCCCATGAACCCCACCATCACTTCGGTTTATGTTACCACGTTTGATCAGCCGGGGTACCAGGACTACCAAAGTGTGATGCCGCCTCCCCAGAGCCTGCTGCCGCCTACCCAGGGCCTACCGCCACCTCTACATGTGGATGATGCCGGTGATGAGGATGGGTTTGTGTCGTCGTTGTTGGAGGATATTTGTTTTGAGGAAGGTGTCTGGCCATTTTGTGGCAATTAGTGTAGTTTGTTTGTTGATGTGTTAGTTTTAGTGGTTTATGTACCCCATCCTTTTGGTCCCGATCTTTTGATGAATGGTAAATGGTATGGTTGTAAATGTAACTTACCTTGATCTTTTGTTTTGGATACTCGTTATATTTGACTTTTGCACATAGGACCCAGAATTGCCCAAAATGGATCAAATTGATTGACAACCATTGAAACTAGTTAAGAACTTAAGATTACATGATCTTCCACTAAAAGACCATAGCAGAAGCATAACAATTTATTGATCTTTTGGCTAATTCGTATTAGTTATATTTACATAGGACCCAGACTTGCCCATTTTGACAATTATGTTTGACTTTTGCACATGATTGTACATGCACCAAAATACCCAGAATTGCCCAAAATGGATCTAAAAAGAAGGCACAAAAATAATGCGCAGGCACAAAAATACCCAAAATACCCAAGATTACTTTTAAAATTTGTTGCACGATACACTATTAAGTCCCGTCCTATATACTAGGGATTAGGGGTGAGCATGGTCCAAAAACCGGACCGGACCGGCCAAGACCGGACCGGACCGAAGACCGAGAACCGGAAAAACCATGGACCGAGACCGGACCGAATGTGGTCGGTCCGGTTCGGTCCGGTCCGGTCCGGTCCAATTAGGCATATTTTGGCACGTTTTTTCGGGTTTTTGGTCGGTCCGGACCGGACCGACCGGACCGAGGACCGAAGTAGCCAAAAAGACTAGACCGAGGACCGGACCGAATGTGATCGGTCCGGTCCGGTCCGGTCAGTTTTGTCGGTCGGTCCGGTCCATCCGGTCCGTTTGCTCGCCCTTACTAGTGATAGTAGATCTTGAAACAAATTTTCTGATCATTCCATTACTTATTCTTTAGGTTGTGGGTCACATTTGTTTATCTTTCTTGTCATTTCTTTTTTATGAAATAAAAACAAATTTTGCCTTCATCTTTAGATCAAGATCAAGCTTCTTTAGTTAGATTCGGGTCTCTTTTATATTTATTTTTCTCGCTTTTTGTTTCTTCTCTTTCTAAAACACGAGTACTATTGCCTCAATATAAGAGTTAAAGCACACTGCTTTTTCTCTAATCTAAAGAACATTACTGCTTTTTCATCATTGTTGTAGTCTTTATATTATCTCCATTTGCCTCTACTTATCTTTGAAATATCATTGCCAATCTCACTTATATCATTCACAATCCCATAAATAGTCATTGCTACATATTTCCTTTCATATGGAACAACCACTTAATCAATCAGCTCTTGCTCCAAACAAGAGCAGATTAGTCCGCACTTTCGCTAAAGTCTTGCATGCTCGAGCTGCAACCAGGGCTGCAACACTTGACAAAACTCGAAAAACAAAGTCAACCGAAAAACCCAAACATGACATTGATGATCATGAGAAGATTAGAAACCAAGCTGCAATGGTTGCGTTTATTGCCAAAGTGTTTGCTACTATCTCATCAGTTAAAGCTGCATATGCTCAGTTGCAATATGCTCAGTCACCTTATGACCCTGATGGTATTCAGTCAGCTGATCAGATCATGGTATCTGAACTAAAAACGTTATCTGAATTCAAACAGTTATTCATCAAGAAACATCTAGACGACAACGAAAAAGCCCCTGAAACCACCCAACTACTAGCCGAAATCCAAGAACAGAAAAACCTGTTACAAATGTATGAAATAACTACAAAAACATTAGACAGTCAGAAGAGGCTCAAAGATTCAGAGATCATTTTCTTAAAAGAAAAACTCGAAGAAGCGAATAAAGAAAATAAGCTGATTGAAAGAAGGTTAAACTGTAGTGGACCCTTGTCCCCTCAGGAGAAACTTAGCTTATCGTCATTAAGTCCGAAAAGTTTCGTATTGTGTCTTCAGCAAACGAGGAAGTCTGTTACTAGTTTTGTGAAGTTGATGATGAGTGAAATGGAAGAAGCCAATTGGGATTTAAATGCAGCTGCTAGTTCCATCCAACCCGATGTTATTTATCGGGACACTACTCATATATGTTACGCGTTCGAGTCTTTTGTTTATCAGGTTATGTTCGATGGGTTCAATAACGCGAGTTTTTCCATAAAAAACGAGTCAAATGCCGCGAGTTCAAGTCAATATTTTTTGGACAAGTTTATGGAGTTAAAGTCTATAAAAGCAAGTGAATACCTTAAATGGAAACCTAGCTCGACATTTGCTAGATTTTGTTACTCTAAGTATTTACGACTCGTTCACCCGATAATGGAATTCGCTCTTTTCGGGAACTTGAACCAAAGGAACCTAGTGGGTGCCGAAAAACCCCCGGAGACAGCCTTTTTTAGCTCGTTTTCTGAAATGGCTAAGCGCGTTTACCTACTACATTGTCTAGCATTCGCATTTGATCCAAGCAAGGCCTCGGTCTTTCAAGTCCGAAAGGGGAGCCGGTTTTCGGAAGTGTACATGGAAAGTGTGAATGAAGAACCGGTAAAAAGTTCTCCAGAAGTGAGTTTTACTGTGGTTCCAGGGTTTAAAATGGGTAAAACTGTTATACAGTGTCAAGTGTATTTGACTTGATCGAAGGGTTAGAAATGCATCCGGGCCCACATTGGTGAAAGGATGGATCGTGATGGGTGGGGGGGCATGGGGCACCGGCTTTTTGCTCCTGTTGACGGACCTGACCCCATGTGGGGGTCTTCTTGATGTCAACTACTCAATTTTGAACTCATGATCTTTGGAATATTAGTTGTATAAAATTAAGATCTATGTATATTTATGGAAGTTTTTTTGTCATATAAGTTTAGATTAGTATGTTTTGAGCATGGTGTATTAGATATTTAGATCTAGCAAGACTGATAGAGGGCAACGTCTAAGTAGAGACGATTGGTCGATCAATACCAGAAAAACTTTGTTTATATATCCACGGTTTGTTGTTCATAGTTACACTACAACAATTTGAACCTTTAAGGACGTCGATTATTTAGGGACGATAATCTCGTCCCTAACCGCAGCTAGGGCCTACTATTTTTCAATGAAAGTTGCAATCAAAGAAAAAAATTGGGTCCACCCCACTTAGAGACGACAATGTTGTCCTTAACTGTTTTCTACAATTAATAAATTTTTCGTATAATTTTAAAAAACCATTTGAAATAAAATAATAATAATAATAATAACATTTTTAGAAAACCATTTTGAAATTAAAAAAATATATATATATTTTTAAAAAACTTAGGGACACCCTTATTTATTTATTTATTTATTTTTTAATAGAAAACCTTTTAAAGCAATGAAATAATTGGTTTAAGTATTTAAAAAATATATATAAATTAATTTTAAAAAATATATAAATTAATTAATTTATAAAATTCATACTTTGGTATTGCAAAAAACAAAATAAATAAATAAATAAATAAATAAATAAATAAATAATATCTTCTTAAATGAATAAATGCATGCCTGGTATTTTGACGTGGAGCGTTTGGTTTGCCGATCGAACAGCCTATCAACTCCACGACTTCAACGCTCATGGTTCTCTCAATTAACAAATCGCAATTAGCTAATTGAGCGTTTGGCTAAGTTAGGGTGGAACTGTGAAGCGTTAGCTGAGCACTCTTCCACAGTTACATCACCTATCATCTCCATCACTTCAATGCTCATGGGTTTCTAGTTAATGCTAGTTTTTTTTCTTCTAATATAATTGAGTTTAAAAACAAGCTAACATACCTAAGGGTGTTTGGCTAAGTATATTTAGTTACTTATTGGTTTATTGTGTGTCAAAACAACCTAAATTTATTCAAGCACTTCATAAAAGTGGCTACGATGTGTGTTTCTAAAATAAACACTTGTTCCAACAACTTGGAAAGTAGGTTTCAAAGACACAATAAGCTATTTCAAGAAGCATACACCTCCAAAGGTGTTGAGGTCAGTGTTTCAACGCCTTTGAGACATTTTTCTAATAACTTACTACGCATGTCTTCTAAAAGTAAAAACATTTGCGTAATTCACATGAAAATGAATGTTCTGCGTTATACCGTTAGATTAGTGGACTTTGGATGCTATTGTTAAATTACTAAAACAAATAAGGCAATGGTTGTGGATCCCTATAAAATTTGGAGGGTAAAAGAGTGGTGTTTGGAACGTGTGGACTTGGTTTTCTTCAAACGATTCCTGACAATGTAATTGTTTCTTGTTCTGGTGACTGACATGTTCGTAATATATTATGTAGGCTGGTCGATTTCATATTCTATGATCTACAAACAAACAAGCACAAAATTCTGAAAATAACTTTGTCTGTAACAAATCTTTTCACAGAGTTTTATAAAACGTGACCGCAACCCCATAATTGGTGAATCCATTGGTCCCAACAATCACCCCAAGAGTAGCTCTACCTTATAAAACTTAATTTAAGTAACAACCATAAACAAGGTCGAACAAGAAAGATCGGCCTTAATGGACGACTTTAAACCTATTTACATGTTTCTTTCTTTATTGTTACATAAGAAACTTTATTGGAGCCATCGTATGTTAATTGGCACATAAATTCTGGACTTTACATACTAACCGATGCGTTATGATTCTGAATTGGGATTGTCAACAATTGCCCTCAAGAAATTGGGTTAGTATACTAATTCATCCCGAACTTTTTTTAAATTAAAAATTGCATTTAAAACACGTTTATTGAACTTATAAATTGAGATTTTTAATTTAATAAGCCTGAAATTTACTTAAAGTAATTATCATCTTAACAAATGCTTTAAGAACACTGTTTAAAAACCATTCTAAATATATGGCTAAGATGGATTACTGCTAAATTGTAATTTAAGGTATTCGAACTTGACAACTTTTATTGGAGCTTATTAAAATATTAGTGTGTAATAGTTATGATATAAATCTATGGGACTTGTTGTGCATTAGCTCAAACTTAATTATTCAATGTGTAGATTCTTTATTCATGAAAAATTAGGTTTCTTCCGTTTGTTCTCTATGAATAGAGATTGAGTCGAGGGTTTGTACCTTCTTTAATAACTCACGTTTAATAAACGTTTGAGATTAAATATCTCGTGTGTGTTGGTGACCTGATGCGACTTGATATTAAAGGATTATACCTTTTGTTGAGTTCTTGTTGAAGTAGTTCTTGATTTGTGATTCTGCTCTAAAACTGATTTGTTGCATTTCTTCCAACAAGATCTAGCTCTTACTGTTAAGCTGCCCTTTGATTCCAAATTATACCTAGTTGTAGTATTCTAAATCAGTTTTTAGTTCTACATTTATTTAAAACAGATTTTAAGTGAGGTTTAACTAGGAACTATTAGAGTATAGCTTTTCTTTTCTCCTTTTTATTTTCAAAAATGAAATGTTATGATATATTTGTTATTCTCTCCGTAAATTATTGTCATAAGAGAGAAAATATAAAGTTTAATAAAAGTGAAGACACTTTAGCTTTCAACAACTAAAATGACATATTCCTCCATTAGATTCTCTAGTTTTTACTTAATAAGGAAAGTTGACAATTATTTTAAGACATCCTAAAAAAGAAATATGGACAATAATTTTGAGATGGAGGGAGTATTTGATTTGAGACCAAGTCGATTCTGATCGATTAAACATGTACTTAATTTGTTTTAAGAAGGATCAAAATCAAGAATAGAGAGAACTTTCAAACTTATAGGCTATGTGATGATCATGGTTCTAAAATCTAAAACGTTACGTTGTCGAGTACATGGAATCTCTATGTCCTTGCACGCGTGGAATATTAAAGTAAAAGACTACAAGACATTGGAACTTCTAGTTCTACACAACTTCATGCATTCCAAGATTTTGTTTATCAATTCTTAATGTTAAGTTATTTTTGTCGTCTACGTAACAATTGAGATCTAAAGTAGCAATCTTGTACTACATCAAAACAATTAGAAATCATTGTCCTAAAAAGATCACCGTCATTTTTGGATACCATATTTGCCCTTTTCTAAAGTGAGTTTTTTTTTTTTTTTTTTTTTTTTTTTTTTTTTTTTTTTTTTTGTTGATGAAAGGCAAACATTTATTAGAAAACTTCTAGCAAAGAACTAGAAGTATAACAATTACTGTATATAATAGCACTAATAGGATTTTTCATCCAAGTCACCCAATTGAACTTGAGCTTACATCTATTAGAAAACATGCATAAGTTATAACTATATCATCAAAAAGAGTCTCTTTCTTAGGAACGATCAAGCCAAACACCAAACTGTTCCGAAATCTCCAAATCTCCCACCACATAACATAGAACACACCTTCCAAAAGTGACTTTCCTTGTTTACTAATACGAATATCATTAAACCCATGATAACCACTCTTCATATGAATGCAAGCTCGTAGCAACCAAGCTCCACCATCGAAACACCTTGGACAAAATGTCTCTTGCCAAAAAACAAGAAAATAAAAGATGAGAGATCGATTCAACTTCAACATCACATATATGACATAGAATAAAAGGGATTTTCATTCCTCTCAAGGACAAATTCAATCTAGTTGGCAATTTATCCATTCGAACTCTCCAAGCAAAAACATTAAATTTAATAGGAATCACCTTTACCCATCTAGTGGCTACCTCATCCGAAACAAGTATGGAATCATTGATAAAATTACGAACCGACTTAACCGAGAAAATATCTGAGCCCATCAAGACCAATACCAACAATCACGCATTTGGGCCAACTCTAGCGAATTAATCCAAGAACACAAATCAGAATGCTGCTCATACATGGCCCCTCCCCTTGGCATCCTTAGAAACGTGAAATCAATATAATTATGTCTCAATTTCACATTGTAATCCGCTTACTCGTTTCCAAAGCATAAACTCTTAGATATTGAAACTTCAAAGCCTTATCCCTCATCGAAACTTCTTCCCAAAATAACGTATCTTCTCCGTTACCTACCTTTTTCCTACAAAACATCATTAGATCTATCCCCCTTTTTTAAGAGCCAACACTTCTCTAATTATATCTAGCCAAAGCGACCCTCTAGACATAGAAATATTACGATCAAGAAGGCAACTTTCACCATGAATTGCTTTAATAACCCGAGACCAGAAAGATGAACTTTGAGTGATGAATCTCCACACCCATTTGATCAAAAATGCTCGGCTCAACGCATAGAAACTAGAGATCCTTAAACCGCCCTTTTCTAAATTGAGTGATGCTAGACTCATATTGCTTTTAAAAAATTCAGACAATGATGTATCATGGTATACTACTTAACGAGCTTGACCACTGTACAAATATATTACTTGAAATTAGACGAAGAATATTCTACCTAGTCACATAATAGAATGCGTAAAGTTAGTATATACCATTGTTCTAGATCATTGGTATCGAGAGTATTACGTGGCGTCACGTAAATTGTAACTTCTTTTTCCTTCTCATAAATATCAAGCATCACTTTGAAAGTCTCATCACTTTCGAGTTCAATAAAGGAATGCTCTATGGCATTCTTGTATCAAATTATCGATTAAGTTAAATGATAAGGAGAAATTTTTTACGCTTTTAAGGGGCCATTTAAGCCCTAAGTCGTGATAATATGATGAATTATTACCTTAAATCGTTTCTTTTGTCATTTTAGGTACTTTTGAGGAGAATTCTGGAAAAGGAAGCATTTTGGACGTTTTTGGAGCATAAAGTAAAGAAAATGACAAAGTAAAGAATCCAAGCTGGAATTTGCACTTGACGACGTCATGATGTTCAAGGAGACGGCGTCAGCTTATGTGACAAGAGGTGGAAATTGCATTTACACTTGACGCGCCAGAAGAGAAATCAAGACTTAACAAGTGGCGGCATCACGTTCTACCAGGATTAGGCTGTCACATTTCATGCACAAGCATGATGACCCAGAAGACATAAAGAGAGACGGCGTCAAGAATTTAGATTCGACGACAAGAAACCCTAGCCGCGGCGAGATGACGGCGTCAGCCATCAAAAGGTGACGCCGTCACCCATGTCTATGTGTTGTTTGATTATATCGTCTGCTTTTCTTTTCTTTAACATGGTAGCTTAGGTTTGTTTGTGTTTGCTTAGATCTAATGAAACCTAGTTATTGATTATTGGTTGTTGGTTTGTCATTGATTGTTGTGGGTTATTGATTTTAGCGTTAGGCTTAAGAAAACTGGCTAATCTCCTATTCGGTAACTTGCTTCACCAAAAACACACCACGTATTGCCTAAAGGATCCTGATCAAGAATCACAATCAAATGACAACAGCTAGTATCAGATTTTGTGACTATGGGAATAATTCTTAATCACTTTTCTGGGTTTAAAGTTCATTTCAAGGGCATGTGTACTTACTTATCTCAAAGTCTAGGGGTGGATGGATGCATGACTTTCATAGATACTTGTTTGGGCAAACACTGGTAGAGATAGTGATTAAGACTTGGATTATCTAGTTATACCAGATGTAAGGAGTTACATTGTAGTACTCACGGGTTATAGCTATCACTCTAAGGAGTTACATTGTAGTACTCAGTGTCGCATGAAGTTGTGGATAGTTCAAGAGGCAGAGATTTCATATACTGTTTGCACGTTTGAGTATATGGATCTACCTATGCTTAAAGGAGTTACGTTGTAGTGCTCAATATAGGTTCTTAGTCACACCATCGTACAAGATTAAGTCACATATCTAAGGGATGTTTACTTCATTTTCAAATTAGTTATATTGGGTTGTTTCTCTAGTCAACGGTCATTTACTAGCTGGGTGTAATTTGAAGAGGTCGCTTATAGGTTGAAGAGAAGAGATGAGATTGTAGAAAAAAATAGAGTCATATCTTAGCGACATATACTCACAGAATGTGCTCCAAAAAGCTGTTATGGCTACTAAATTGCATTAGAAGTGTAAAGTACAGGTAATTGTATGGCATGTACACAAGATTATGATGATTCCGATAACTCGCAACCATCAGGAGGGAGAAGAACATGCCAAAAGAAGTAGTGTTTCATCTTCAGTACGTTGGTTGATTGAGGGAATTGTGCTTAATACCAGAGAAGTACCATGAGGTACCAAGTATGTGTCCATCAGAGCTTATTACCAACCTTCTATTCAATGTTATGTGAGTTATGTTGTTATGCTGCTACCCGAACGACAACCATGTTCCTACACTTTTGAATCTACTTTATCCGCTGCGAGATGAAAAGAGAGTTGTCGGTTCAGGAAGGAGCGGGAAAAGGAATAAAGGCTCACTAGTCAGGAGGTATTAATAACCTAACTAGACCATTACAGTTGAAGTTCAGAGCTACAAAGACCTTTGCCGTCAGTGTCAAAAAATGGATTTTACTTGTTTATGCATTGTGACAAGTTATTTTTCAATTCTAATAACTTATATTATTTCAAAAAAGAATGTGTAGTGCATTATCTTATAACACAACCATTCATGCTACAAAGAAAATGAAATGCATAGAATATATAAGTGTGTATTATTCTTAAATATGTATTTTAGCTTGGAGTGATGATTTTAAGTAGTGTGAGCAAAGTTTACATATGTTGTTAGTTTGCTCATGTTTGGTTTTTCGGATATGACATATTTATCTATTACATTGGAATGTAAATTGCTTGAATATTTCGAATGAAACATCCAAGTAGTCAATCCTACTTCATTGTGTATTTTATGCATGTATTAAGCATCTTATTCTAATATTTGGAACAAAACTATTGGACAAGTAGACTCAATATGACATTATCAACACAAGTGTGAGTTATGATCCAATGCATATTCTTTTCATCTACAAATGATGTAAATATTTTCATATCAATCTAGTGTGATTGAGTATGTAAATTCAAGACAATATCTTTTGTTGTAATTTGATATAGTCTTAAAACTAAACAAAAAAAATCCAATTTCTTGTCCATACACAAAAACATGTCAATTATATTTGATAAATATTTCAACCATAATTTGAATAACGAATTGATATAATATCAAGATCTTTCTTGACCCTCACGAACACTTATTTAAATTAAATAAATGTTTTGATAGTGTGTTCCATTAATCCTAAGATTATTTATGAGTAAGAGTAGTGAATGATTGAAAGTTGACTTATTACTTCATGCTTATCATATGTTTTGTTTATGTGAAAAACTATTTATTGTTACGTATAATGAACACACTTAGATTTTAAAAACACTTTTTATTTTATATAACTACTAATGTTTTAAAGTGATCTAATTTCTCTTGTTTAAACAACCTAAGGTAAAACAAGGTAATCTGTTGAAAATATTTATGCGTTT
Organism: Artemisia argyi; assembly: GCA_030686995.1. Lineage (NCBI taxonomy): Eukaryota > Viridiplantae > Streptophyta > Magnoliopsida > Asterales > Asteraceae > Artemisia > Artemisia argyi. The sequence goes on from CM060678.1 coordinate 32,048,122, forward strand.
GTTGAAAATAGATTAGATCGTTTGAAATATTTAGGTAACTAGATTTAACTCATTTACAAGATGTTTAAGTAACATTAAGCTATCTATACCTATATGCAATGCAAGAATAATTATGCAAACTTAACGCAAGAAATTTAGCATAAGATCTAGTTAGGCATAAATGGACAACTAGCTATAAACTAATAGAGTACATGACACATATGCTAAGATATTCAAATAGCAACGATTATCTAATATACTCTATTAACAATATAAAATCACAAATAAGTTCACATAACACATAAAATACTTGTCGTCGTTTTGTGTATTATACACACCAATGTTTACTAAGCTCGATTTTATTTGAAAATAAAATAGTTTCCTCCCAATTCTATAATTTAATTAAGATCACTATTTTGAAATCATAAATATTTAATTTTTCAAAGATATACCGACTAGGAATGCCCGACTCGAAGGAAAATGTAAAATAAAAGTTTTACGTTAAAACGAGCCACAAATTTTTTATCACTGTGTAGTATTTTGACTTTCTGACTTATTTAAGTTTGTAATGGTTACTTGTAAGTATTTTTAAATGAAAGTAGACTCGATTATCTTTAAAACGCCGGGTGGCACAACTTCTACGGAGTTAATGTTAATTTTATATGATTTTTCTAAGTTTCTGAAAAACTGGGAACAGATAGGCAGACCCCTTAAATATTTAAGGGGACCGCCTAATATTTAAGGCGGCCGCCCAGACAATTAAGGGGCCGCTCATCTGTTACTAAAAATTTCATTTTTTTTTGTAAAAAATTGTTTTCTAACTTTGCTAAAAGTTGTGAAACTTTCTAAATTTGATACCAAACATATAATACTTATTTAAAGCATAATCTTATCTCGATCTAGTATAATTAGTGTATTGATACGGGGGATTGTGCCCTCGCAACAGGTTTTACCTCTCAAGGGATCTTGAGAAGCTTGCAATCCCAGCCAGGCAGTGTACCTGATCGTTGTAGTATAGTATAGTGAGGGGATTGATCGTTCAACTCAGTAATAGTGTCGCTAAGATTAGAAAGCCTACTAAACTAGGACTAGAGGTGAGGGATGATTCTTTTTGTATTTTTTTTATGAAAGCAAATAAAATCTCGGGTTTTGAAGGAGTGGACGGAATTAGTTGCTAGTCAACTAACCCAATTAACTAAAGATGCAATCAAAATAAAATAAAAATAAAGAAAATTAAACTAATGTGGTGGAAACAATAATGAGAAAAGATGTGTTTACTTAGATTTTATTATTCCCTAGATATCTTTTACCGGGTGATTAACTTGTTACAATTGCATGGATGACGGGTTATATTCCTTAATACTAGTCGTAGGGCCGTGTACAATATTCCCTAACTCTGTAAGCTCCTACTTCACTCCTATGTCGAGCCGACTAAAAGCTCCTAACATGGGATCACTAGAATTCACTTATGCATTACATACAACCAAAAATTGTAGTACACCTCCGATCATGTTACTTAAGACGTTCAAGCAAGTTACCAATGGAAGTCTGCCAGTTTTCTTAAGCCTAACATCGAATACAATCATCCACAACAATTATAAGCAAACAATCAACCAATAATCAACATCTAGGTTTCACTACATCTAAGCAAACACAATAAAAACATAGCCTAACATGTTAAAAGAAAGACAAGCATAAGATAGAATCAAACAACACATAGACATATTGAATGATTATTGGAAGACTTATCTTTATTCAAGCATGGATGAAAGAAGGGTTTGAAACCTCTACAATATGATGAAAATTTGACCTAGGGTTTGTGGTAAAGTTCCTCCTAATGTTCCACTCTTTTACAATGAAAAATTGGAAAAATATATATAGAGAATACATCCTAACAGCGTCATGTGGTAGCTTCTGACGCCGTCAACTCGCCGCCAAATTAAGGGTCGTATTGCCTAGATCCAGTCTTGACGCCTTCATGTAGAGACTGAGCTCTGGGCCGTCACTTGCATTTTGACCATGACAACCTTGGTGACGCCGTCAGGTCAATAACACTAAAAAATGTTTTGGGCCGTCACGTATATTTTCCACTTCCACCTCTTTTGCCACTCTTGACGCCGTCATGTGTGAAGCCTTGACGTCGTCAGGTACTGTTCCAGCAAGGATTTTGAGACTTTGCCGTTTTCTTCACTTTTATGATCCAAAAACGTCCAAAATGCTTCCTTTTCCAGATTTCTCCTCAAAAGTACCTAAAATGACAAAAGGAACGATTTAGGGCAGTAACTGGTCAAATAATCACGAATTCGGGCTTGAATGACCCCTTAAAAGCGGTACACTTTTCGCCTCATCAAATACCCTTACACTTGAGATTTGATTGTCCTCAAGCAAATGCGCTTTTATTCTAATCAAAATACAAGTTAGGGGTCATTTAACACTAATATAAAAGTAATTACAACAAATAATCGTTCCACTAAAAACCAAAAATAAGCACGAAGGTTATACACTAGCACCTCACAAATAGTGCTTAGATACTCACATCTCTCGGGTGTAATAAAGTATATATCACAATATGGAAATGGAAAACATCTCTCACTACCTGTCATAACAAATAGATTACCATAGGCTTGGGAAAGGATCAAACCTCCACCACTTGGCATAAGCACCTAGGATAAACTATCAAAGAGGTCTTTTAAAGGGTTATAACGTTAGGTGTAGGGATATGGAAAAAACGGTTTTGTTGGATAAAGGCAATATTTACTGGTGGCGAGTTAATCATCTTGGTTAATTACATGTACAATATGGTGTTGCTAAGCCAAGACTCGACTCGACTTAAGCTAATAAATAAAAAATAACATAAACATAAAACAAACATAGAATGAAACGGGATGGTAGTCCGTATGTTTTCTTTTTCTCTATTCTTTATTTTATTTTATTTTTTTTTTCTTTCTTGATTTTTTCAATTTTTTCGACTTTTTCGATTTTTTTTTTTTTTTTTTTTTTTTTTTTTTTTTTTTTTTTTTTTTGCATACACTCTTACCCTACCATCCAATAATACATCATAGGAGATTTGCATTCCCCTTATACTTGAATTTTTACATACTTTACAATAAACTACTCTAGTGACTCGAATTAAGATAATCAAAACACTTGGAGCACTTTTTAAGATTAACACACATATGGGGGTAATAAATTGATGTTCTTCCCCATTACTCCATAACACTAGTACTTTACCCATGAGTCCCATTCGTCCCAAAATAATATGTACAAGATATGACTTGACTTATCAACCATGTAATCAATTAGATAATTAAATAAGGGTTGAAACATATAACAATAATGCACTAAAGATGAGTGCATACAAGGAAGGCTAAGGCGATTTGGTTGCACATTTGGGGTGGATTGTAAACAAATTCTTCCTTTAAGTAAGATGCTTAAAGTTAGAAACGAAAATGATAGGCTCGAAGGGGTGTACTAGGGGTATCGTGTACTAAAAATGAGTACAACGCTAAGGTGTGGGAAAATTAATTGACTTTGCTAGTCAAGTAATATGACTTAAATGGTCAAGTAATTATGATACAGGTTTAACACAAGGGTGATCCTAATGCCTCTTATCATGTAGTAAATCCTACTACACGAATGTAGTCTCACTAGCGGTCTCGGGATGTATCACTAACGCAAGTTCTAGAATCTAAATGCTACCGGTACACTCATAAGCACTAATAATGAATGCTTTTCCTATCAAATCTAAAGGCGAACCTCATATATTTGGGTGGAAAATTTTTTTGAGTGGTACGGTTTCGTGCTAGTCATACAACTCCTATCAATGAGACACTTGTTAAGGCTAAAGTTTCACTCCTAAATATTGTAAAAAAATTTAAATTGGCGCTAAAATTGCACTAACAAGGATTTCTCTTAGTTTTATTACACACCTACTATCAAACAAACAAACTCAAGTGCAATTGTATCCTATAAGGTATCATCATTTACCCTCCCCTTACACTTAGGATGAACATTGTCCCCAATGTTCAATTAAAGGATGTAAAAGTAAAGCAGGTAAAAGAATGAAAACAAATACTCCCCTGATTCGTTCGGTGTGGATAGTGTGTCAACAAGGTTAGATCTTCCTCCAAGAAAATGAACGTTGAAAGCTTCCCTCCAGAAATATAAATCATCTTCTTGTCATATATAACCTGCTAAACCTGAGAAAACAATCAAGGCAAACCTTGCGTAAAATCGGCGACAATATATATATATATATATATATATATATATATATATATATATATATATATATATATATATATATATATATATATATATATATATATATATATATATAATCCTAGAAAGAATAACATATATATCTTAATGTTGCTTTCTAGGAATTAAAGGGATATAATGCTTGTGGAATGAATGTTTGCAGATTTCCTGGAGTTTATAAAACTAAAGAATCAATAAAAACTTTAAGACTCCGGTTTAAACAAAATTCGCAAAATTTTTCAGAATTTTAGTACCTGACGCCGTCAGAATGTTCCTGGAAAAATCTCATGTTAAGTTTTCGGAAAATTTCTGGAAAAACTTATGCCTTATTTCCTGGAAAATCCTACAAAACATCGTTATGACTCGATACAAGCATTTGACTCAAACAATTACTAATACACATGTTCATTTAATATTGTTGTGGTTCATGTCCAATTTCGTTCTGATAAACAAATTTGGGTTTTCCTTACACTTAGCTTTTGCAAAATACCTTTATATGTAATTAAGATAAAGTTAAAAACAAAATAAAGCATTTTCACAATTTAGTTGAAACATGATTTACCAACAATAAAAATAAAACATGCATACGGAAACAAATAAAATTAAACAAATAAAAACACACAAAACATGTAAAACTAATAAAACAACCACAATAATGAGAATCCTAAATGCATAGAAGGAAATAGTAATAAATATCCAATGGCCAACAGAGGCCAAATCCTACACTATTACATACCGAATTGTTCAAATCATACAACCAAAGATAAATTGTTCAGAAATCATGACACTACCATAAAAACATCACTGGGGAGGGGGACGAAAGTGGTAATCATAACCAGGAGGGAGATGTCCGGTGTACCCATAGGGTGGATAATCCTGCTCACGACCGGGGAATGGGTCAAACTGCAAGTGAGGCTCGATGTGATCACGGGTCGATAGATGCTACATCTGGCGGATCGTGTGATCGTACATCCAATCAAACCTCTGGTCAATAGTGGCCCTCCATGTGTCCATCTGACACATCCAGGCCCCCTAATGAGCCTGCCAATCCCCCGACCCATATGCGGTAGTAGTCCGCAGAGCCAACCTCATAATCCCCATACTGTTGCTGCTAGGGTGCTCCCTTATCATCATCATCATCATCATCCTCATCATCATCAGCAGCAGCCGCTCCCCTTACAACATACCAAACATAAGACCCGTCCCCCAACTCCATCATAATACTCATTTGCTTGAGGGACTTAGCCTTCACCACCCTGCATGCACCACAATCACTCAAGTATCCCATGATCTCCTGCACAAGGATCCCATAAGAACGAGCTAGGTGGGTCATAAACATCCCCTCATAGATCTTATCACCATCCCTCTCCCATACACTCGTCTTCAGATAACTCGCCACCCAGAACGGGATGTTACAGTACACATCCTCTGAAAAAATGATGTACAGGTAGAAGAGGTCAGAAGCAGTGACGCGGTGAGTGGAGCCGTGGCGTCCTGCTAAACTGTAGGTGATGCATCTGTGGGCTAACCTGACCCTAGGATCCCTAATGGAGGCCGCCCCAGTAGTCGAGGTATACACCCCATTCCCTATATTCGGCCAAAATGTGGCACACCTCAAGTCATTCCTCATCGTCTCACCACCCATCAGGCTCTGCATAAACCCACCCTGAATTGCCTCATGCTGACTATAAAAACCTAATCTCCAACCAAACTCTGTAGCCGAGCAAGTCGTAAGCTCTCCCCCCAGCCTAAAGTAAATGGTAGTACCACCCATATCAGTTCTAGCCTCAGCCAAATAAAAATGAAAAGTAGCAAAGAATTCTCGCACCAACTCACTATAAACTGGTTCCCTTATCCTGAACAACCTTTCCCATTGAGGACCGGTAAATGCATCAGTTTGGATCCTTTCAAGACAAGCATTCTTGAGGCCCTGGGCCCTCAAGAAGTCCTAATCAATCACTGCCCCCTCCCCCCCCCGGTCAATATGGTGGTAGAGCAATTCAACATATTTAGTCGTAGAGGCATTATCCTCAAACACACCCCAACTATGAACCGTGTCACCCAAGTTCACGCGTTGAGATCTTGAAGAACTCCCTTGGTGTTGTCGGGTACGCTTGCTCATTTTCCTGGAAAAAGATGGAATGGAATGGAAGTGATTAGAATAAGAGTTCAATGAAGTCAAGTTGTTAGACCCTTCTAACGCCGTCAGAATATAAAGACTGATGCCGTCAGACCCAGCAGATGTTGAGTCATATAATTATGAGAGAAAAATCAATTTTCAAACTCTAAATCCATGAGCCAAACACCCCTTTTGACAGAAAACATGGGTGGGGGGTCAAAAAATTCGTGGTGTGAAATTTTTTTTCCGCAATTGACTCATGAACCCTATCAATCACTACTACCCAATGCCTTATTTATGGTTACACAATACCTATAGAAGGGCATTACGAGTTCTAAGAATGAATCAATGTTAGGGTTTCGGATAATGGGGGTTTTCAAAATTGGTGGGTCCTAAGGATAATTGAACGAATAAGGATGAAGAAAAGTTACTTACCACGTGGAGATCGGCTACAGAAGATGTTGGATTTGATCTTGAAGGCTCGGTGGTGAAGTATCAATTGGATATGGTTTGTGGGGTATGTGTTGAAAATGATGGATATGAGGTTAAAATTGCTGAGAATGCGAGGTGACGGCGTCATGAATGAATTCTGACGCCGTCAGATGCCCGGATTATGGATACTTTGTGACAATTTCAAGTTTAGTCCCTACACTATTGTTAATAGCTAATCAATGGTATAAACTATGAATAGCCATTCCTGTTAGTGGAGTCCACCAGGGTCAAACATTTTGTTACTGTCACGAAGTGAGGTGTGGTTATGAATAGGGTTGGTCATAATCCCACTTAGGTCGTAATCCTCATATTGGTAAATAGTGGGTAAGGGAAGGAGCTGTTCCATAGAGGTTTCTGAAGCTGAAGTGTTTTTGAGGTGCACCCTTTTCACACCAGGTTTAAAACCAAAGGAACGTTTCTTATGCAAATTAGGGGGCGTGACTTGCAAACTTCCAACGAAGATGTTATGAAATTGCAAGTTCTTTTCTTCTTGAGGAAGCTTATGGAAGTAAGGGATAATTGAAGGTGAATCACTTGAAGAAGTTTTTCCATTATCCCCTCTGTCACACACCAAAGGGGTTGGGAGTTCAAAGATTTTTTCGATTTTCCTTGGTGTTGATTTTTCCCTAATCTTTTCCTTTATTCTTGATATAAATTTATCAGCCAAGTCCATGAAAGCATTCTTAGTGCTTTCCATGCGAGTTTCTAAGTGCTGAATCTGTTTCTCCTGATTATTCATGAAAGTAATCATTATCCCTTCGAACTCCTCTTGTCGTGAACGTTCAGGAAAGGCGTATTTGCTAATTGAACTCATATGTCTATCAGGACTCACTTCGGCTTCAGCTGCAGGCATTTCAGCCCTCATTAATTCCTTAACCTACTTCTCGATGTTCTCCAATAACTGTTCTTGGGTCGAATTTTCATTGGTAACTTGCTTGAACATCTTAAGAAACATGATAAGGCGAAAAGTGTACCGCTTTTAGGGGGTCATTTAAGCCCGAATTCGTGATTATTTGATCAATAACTGCCCTAAATCGTTCCTTTTGTCATTTTAGGTACTTTTGAGGAGAAATTTGGAAAAGAAAGCATTTTGGACGTTTTTGAAGCATAAAAGTGAAGAAAACGGCAAAGTCTCAAAATCCTTGCTGGGAACAGTACCTGACGACGTCAAGGCTTCACACATGACGACGTCAAGAGTGGCAAAAGAGGTGGATGAGGAAAATACACGTGACGACCCAGAACATCTTCAAGGCAATTTGGCCTGACGGTGTCACCAAGGCCGTTAGGGTCAAAACACATGTGACGGCCCAGAGTATATTTACAGATGAAGGCTTCAAGATTGGATCTAGGTAATACGACCCTTAATTTGGCGGCGAGTTGACGACGTCAGACCCTACAACGTGATACCGTCAGGATGTATTCTCTATATATATTTTTCCAATTTTTCATTGTAAAAGAGTGGAACATTAGGAGGAACTTTACCACAAACCCTTGGTCGAATTTTCATCATATTGTAGGAGTTTCAAACCCTTCTTTCATCAATGTTTGAATAAAGATAAGTCTTCCAATAATCATTCAATATGTCTATGTGTTGTTTGATTTTATCTTATGCTTGTCTTTATTTTAACATGTTAGGATAGGTTTTTATTGTGTTTGCTTAGATGTAGTGATGAATGTGTAAATACTCATAATTTTTGGTCAATCTGAACTGCAAAAGCGTTTAAAAACACCCATAAATACATCAAAATATAGAAAATATCCCAAAGGTCGTGTTTTATATGTTTCAGATGCAAAATGATTGAAAACAAATGAAAAACGAACAAAGTTTGCATAATTGGCAGTTTCAGTCCCCCAACTTTCAAAAGTTGTCAAAATCAGTCCCTGAGCATTTGTTTAGAAAGAAAAGTCAACCCAAGTCCTTAAAAATCAAAATTAATCAAAAATGATCTTTGGGTGAAAAGTTTTCAAAAGTGTACAAGTTTAGTCCCTAGAATTTCAAATTTGGCAAGATTGGTCCCTGTACTTTCATAGATTGTCAGAAATAGTCCCTGGAGAGAAATTATGAAGAAAAATAGTCTCCCAAGAATCAAAAAATGACATTTTTAGTCCTTGGACTACAAGTTTCAAAGTTTGACAGTTTCAAACCCTCAAGTTTGCAAAATTGATATTAATGGTCCCCGAGAATTTTTATTTGAAGAAAAATGACAAAAGTGACCTTGGGAAATCATTACTCGGCAAAATTGGTTCTTGGATGAAGTTTGAGAAAGTGACAGGAAATACCCTTCAAAAATTCAGAAAATATAAGTTTGGTCCTTGGGCTTTATTCATGACTAAACCAAACGGACCCTCTTTCTTATTATTTACCCAATAATCTAAATAAACCCACAACCCAACACTTACCTCGGCCCAATTTCCCTACCAAGCCCAACAACCACCCCGTTAGTATTAAAAACGGTCAAAGGGTCAACACGGTCAAACAAAGGGTCAAACATCACCCTTTCTTCTTTCCCCAGTTTACCCAACAGTCCACCAACATCACCCCACCTACACCACTGTAACACTCCTCCCCCCTCAAAAGCTCTCCCCAACACAATCTGCAACCCCACTAACCTCCTCCCTCCTAACAAAACTCCTACCTACCACCAAATACACCCTGGCAATCCTAAACTCACCACATAACATTTTGGCGCCAAAATTGGTTGTAGGGCTAGGATTAATTTCAGAGCAATTAAACGGTTGAGATTACTTCGCAAGGCTCAAGGGATCATGCTGCAACCCTAATTTCTCACAGAAGAAGCACAAGGATGCAATTTCCTACCTACCCCTTTGTAGTATAAATAGAGGACTCATGTAAGCCATTAGGGCATCCTTTTCCTTTGTATCTTTCTGTTTTTTTCCTTAGTTTACATTTGTACTTTCAATTTTCAAGTTTAATTAAAGTTTTGTTTAAGTTTATGCAAAATTCAAATTTTCATTCAAATTCTCAAGTACCTTGTTATTTTACTTAAATGCTCTCTATTTAGTCTCAGAATGTTGGTTTAAGATTGTTAAGGCTATTTGAAATCAAAGAAAGGCAGAACTCTGATTCGTTGAAAATCAAGTTATCAATATTATAGTATAGATATAAGCTCTAGAGATCCGCAAAGCAATACGGATAACCCGAGGTCGTATTCCGTGTGAAGGGTGAATGGAATTCCGAATTTCTGATTCGGAAAACGTGTCGTGAAAAGCGGTAAAAAGTGATGTGAATGAGATTACACTAATGAAATAGTAAATGAAGCACAAATAATCAACTAAACACGTAATTCAAGTAAGGGAACTAGAAACGTAACGTAGAAACGAAAAACGTAAGCTAAAACGGAAAATAAACGTTAACGTACGAAATAAAACGCGACTTTTAAGCTACGCTACTCCTACGGATTTGGAAATAATTTTCAAAAATTAAAAATGATAAAAGAAAATTTTGAGAAAAAGAAAAATATTTTTTTGACTTTTTATTTATTTATTATGAATTAAAAACTAATTTAACTAATTAAAAATTAAAAGAAAATGCAAATAAATTGAGAAAAATGCAAAATAAATTTCTAAAATTCTAAAATAACTAAAAATAAATTTCTAATATTTTTTTGGATTTTTCTGGGGTTTTTCTGATTTTTTTGTATTTTTTAGTAATTAAAAAGTAATTAAAATTGATTAAAAATGAAAACTAAATAGGAAAAATAGCAAATGAGCTCAGAAAAATATGAAAATTTCAGGGAAATTCTAAAATAATGTTTAAAAGCTAGGAAAAATAGAAAAATTGCAAAATAAGCACTGGAAGTGCTGATTAGACCCAAACTGCTTATTGAAAAGTGCTTATTTATAAGCACAACTTTACCAAACTGACTCAAACTTTGACTAGATGATATTATGACTCAGAAAATCTTAATGGAACAGATCTGAAACCAGAAATCACTCAGTAGCACTAGTTGTGATGCAATTAGGCCAAATAAGCAAGGACAAATAAGCCAAAAGCTAAAACAGACAAGTACAATGCAAAAGCTTAATTGAGATAGCTATTGATGGTGCAAATGAACTCAGAAGATCAACTCAACTAGCTTATGATGAATCAAACTCAATTGCAGCCCCAAAAATGAAAACAGATACTAGTGTACAAAATCTACTAACTGATAAGCACTTAAACAGTATTAAAGAAGCTCAGATAAGCAAACTTGTGGGACCAATCTACTTACTACTCAGCTGAGAACACAAATCAACCAAGATAATAGATCCTAGGTCCAATTAACTAGTCTAAAATAACCCAAGAATGTTGTTCAAAAAACTGAGTGCAGGGGAAATGCAAGTCCAATCAGTCAACTTTAAGCTCAAATTTAGATAAGCAAAAGATGTCCAAAACTGAAATTTCTTTTTGATATATGTTAACCTACTGCTAAGCTTTGAAAATCAGCAATCCACAAGTATTTAAAATAAAAATTGAACACTAGACAAGCTCACAAAAATCTATCCAAAACCTGGTTCAAAACTTTATTTGACTTTTTGATTTGAAATTTGTTTTGACCAAAGTGAATTTCGATTTCAAAATTTTTACTGAAAGTTGTGTTAAAAGCTGTTTTAAAATTGAAATAAGCTGAGATTTAAACCTATGCTACTATTCAACTGTATATGCAGCCTATTTACTAAGCTGATGTGCAGAAATACGAATAACACACGGAATTTTTGACTAAGAGTACTTTCTAACTGCTATTATGATCTACTTATCTTGTATACAACTTAGAACATCAGTCTAAACTATCCCTACCCTCTATATTACTAATTACCTTAGCAAACAACACAAATCCAAACACCCTTGTTATGACAGTCACTACTTAGAAACTACAACAGAACCAACAATAAGCAATCCAAACCTGAACCTATGAACTCACAATGATTCAAAACCTTTAAACCAATTCAGAAAATAGATCTCAGATGCAATATCACTCAAGTACTAAGATCCACAGATATGAGAAATGAAATAGTGAGTCTCAAACAACTATCCAATTAACAAAACAGCCAAACAGATGAATCAAACAACTAAAAATCAATTAAAATCAGACTAATGCAAGTAGTAACAATCAATAAGAAGCAACTAAACACAGATCTATACTACTAAAAGCTTATGAGATAAAACAGTTAACTAAAATGAAACTTACAACGTCCAATTCCCCCTCAGCTCAAATTGAGGGGGATTCACTAAGCTAGCCTGTCTCTTAGATAGGCCTTTGGACTCCTTAAGGCTGCCTCAATTCCCAGATAAGCTTCAGCTTATTAAAATAAGCTCAACTGTTGACCAGAGTTTGACTATTCTTTGTTTATTTAAAACTTTGATGAAACAGTAAAACTTAGCTTATATAATATGAGAAAAAACAAATAATGACTATATAAAACTTTATTCAAATTAATGGAAACTACTTTGAGATTTTTTTTTTTATTATTTTATTATTTTTTATTTTTTTTATATTGAAGAATAACAGAAATTAGAAATTAAAGTTTAAACTAATTGCTTATAACAGGAAATTAAAGATGAATAGTAAATCTAAACTAAAATTTAAACTGAAATCAGTAAATGCAAATGAAAATTTAGAATTTATATTAATAAGAGAATTGGATTACAAAGCTTTTGAAATAGAAAATACAATGAAAATTGAAAATAGAAAGCTAAACAATATAAAACCTACACACTAACACACTGAAGAGGGGGGGGGGGGTATATATAGCTACTGAGAGATGAGGTCTTGGATGTCCAGCTCACCAATCCGTGTGAGGGTGTGCTTGTTTGAGTCCCCTTGAGCCGTTTGATCAATTTCTAGATGCTTCTATTCATTTTAGACCCTTGATTGATTGATGTGATGTAGATTGATCCTGCGTATGCTGTCCTATTGGTCCACGTGTGCCTCAAAACATTCCCTGACCCGTTCTGACTCTTCTAGAATACTTAATCATTGGGTAATTATTATTTATTGTGGGGTAATTGAGACGTGGTGAAACCTAGGGTTCTTGCTACAGTAGGTTTTTCTGGGTAAAAACAGATTTGGGGGGCGGGAGTAATAAAAATGGGGGTGTTTGTTTATTTATTTATTTGGTTGACCGGTTTGACCGGGGTTAAGGGTGGATCGGGTTTAATAAAAGAAAGGACTGGGCTTTGTTTCTTTGGGCTTGTGGGATTATGGGTTAAGGTTTAGTGGATCCGGTTGTAGTTTGGTTTAGGATTAGTATTATTTCAATCAAGGACCAATGTTGTACAAACTCAAAGCTTAGGGACCAGAACTGTATTTTATCCAAAGTTTCTTCCAAGGGCTTAAATTGCCATCCTTTGATATGTGAAGGATCTCTTTTGTCTTTTCTTCATTTATTTCTTTCATGGACTAATTTTGTAAATATCTGAAACTTGGAGGACTAATTCTGCCAAATACTCAAACTTTGCTCGGGGACTGATTATGTAACATGATGAATCTCTGAGGTTGATTTTGTCATTTTGAGCTTGGACTTTGACCATTTGACTTCCCCGGCTCCGGCTTTTGACCTTTTTCCAATCTCGTGCTCGTTTTTGTTCATTTTTCTCATATCCGTACCTGCACATACACAAATACAAAAACATGCATTCTCTTGGCATTTTTGGTTAGTATTTGGTATTTTTGGTCTGAAATAAAGCCTAAAAAGGATGAGTGATTATGCACTCATCAAAATCCCCCAGACTAAGGTATTGCCGTGCCCTCACGCAATGTCATCACCTCACGCTTAAGAGATAAATAATTTCAAAACCTCTCTTTACTGACGTTGTAAAGTAGCAATGATGTTCAAAAGAGATAGTAAAATCATTTATTCTAAAAAACGCTCCGTTTTCCGATTTTTATAAATAACAACTACAACTACTCTTTTTATACTTTTTCATTTTTATATATGTGATGGTTTGATTTGACTTTCATTATCAATTCTTATCTGTTGATAATTTTCAGGGTCAACGAGTAGAAACACTTCTCACAGAGAAGAGACCATACGGATAAAAATCGTCATCCTTGATTTTTCACAAGCCCCCAAACTAAGCGTAAAATCGAGATCATTGTTTATCAGAAGTTAGATGCTAACACTGCCCACAAAAGTTACTTGTGTATTACCTCTTGTCCCCAGGTCCTAAGTTTTGTATCTCAAGATTTTAATTGTGAGAAATGAATTGCTTCATATTTTCTCGTTTCGATATTTGTTAGTCCGATAAGAGCACAAAATTTGAACGCTAAGTAGTTTCCAAACTTTCCGTCGAAAATCCCTGCATACAGAAATCGGGTCCACATGAAGGTCTCTGATTTAACACGATTTGTGGAGGTCCCCCTTTTTATTTACAACCGAGACATACCATGTTTGATACCCGAAACGGAAGCTTTTTATTAGGGAAACCCCCGGAGTCGAAGCTTGGCATTTTTGCATAATCATAAGCACTTTAATAATACTTTGGTCCTTAGTCCTTTATTCTTTTACAGTCAACGGTTTATGAGCCGCCAAGATGTAAGAGCTTTATTATGACTTTGGATTTCTATCCGCTGCTTTTTGTAGCTTTGGATTCCTTTGCCTTTTTATTTGGCTTTGGACTATTATTATTGATATTCATAATCATATGCCAAACCCCGAGTCCTACGGCCTTTACTAAGATCACAACATCGGCTGCGAACCGGCAAGATGCAATAGTCTATTTCACCGTAACACTGGCAGTACCCCTATGTGTACCAAACCCCCATATGCAGAGATTTTGTTGGGAACGAGAAAAAACTAAGTATTGCCCAAACCGTATACCCTTAATTAATCCTAGACATCTATTATATATTGGTGACGTTTCTGATGGGAACAAGGAGGCCACAAGTACCTCTCGTGGGTTTTTTAAATCCCAGTAATGCGATCCGTGTATAGCACGAAACTTCTAAATAAACTCTATCATTCCTCGATCTCCGCAAATTTAAAATCCCAAATAATGAGATCCGCGGATGCTTAGCCATAATCTTATGATTATTTTGGTTAAGGGAGACGAGCTAGGGCTCAACACGCCCGGTCAAGTCGGAACATTTATTTCTACTCTCGCCGGTAGGAAAGTCAAAACAAGGTGTCAAATCTTATTATTCATATCATATTTATTTTTTCATTTTTTTCATCATTTTTTTTTTTTTTTTTTTTTTTTTTTTTTTTTTTTTTTTTTTTTAAGCAGTGACAAAAATTAAAATTTTTGGTGGAAAACGGAGTTGCGTAAGTTAACAGCTCAGACGATGGTACAGGTCAAATCGAATCGAAGATTCACCCCCCCAGACTAAAGTGAAACATTGTCCTCAATGTTTTAAGGGACGGGTAATCCTACGTAAAATCTAAGGCCGTTTATTAAGTATGCCAAGAGATAAACGTTAGTCGATAAGATTTTGGATATGGTGAATTTCCGAAAGAGCAGCGAAGGATGAGACTCGAGTGGAGAGAACGACAAACCACGAGCACGAGAGTCCTCAAACTTCGGGGAAATTCCTGAACATTCATAAACAACAACCACGAAAACACGAGTTTGGAAAGGGTCGCCCCCCTCACGTCACGTTATTAAAGAAAATAGAAAATTAAGAAGATGAAAATGGATAAGCATGGGGTGCCTCCCACGAAGCGCTTGTTTTTTTATTACCGAGTCACATGAGCTTGACTCGATCCCCGAATTAATTCGTCCTTGGGGAGAGCAAATGGAAAAATTAATCTCTCTCGGGCTTTCATTAAAAAAAATTGAAAAACATTTAGTTAGTTGAAAGTTCCATCCCGAAGAGATGACCACTGGTATTTTAATTTTGAAACTTTTGAAAAATGATACCAGGATCAAATACAACATCCTCACTCCCCACGGAGTGAAGGATAAGAGAAATCACACCAAACGTTATAAACGGCAAGAACGTTATGATAACAATCTTAAAAAACTCATCATTATCAAAAGAAAACTTCATAATTGTGGAATTATGAATTTTATCATTCAAGCTCATTTTAAAAATTTTCCCGGGTGGGAGGGATGGGATAAAATTTTCCTTAAAACTCTTATTTTTAAGAAAACCACCCGGATCATGATCAATGTCAAGATCAAAACTGAAACTTTCATATTTAGGATTAGAAAACTTTTTGATTTCACATTCAATTTTGTCAAAACAAAATGACTCATACTTCGGAAGAGAGATAAAAGCATGAGAAGTGGTGCTGCCACGACTCGTCTCTTTCGAGTGATCGATATCAAAGTTAAAAGCTTCATAAGTCGGATAAGAAAAATCCGGACGATAAGTGGGATTGCCACTAATCTCCTCAGTCGTATCGAACGAAAAACTCTCAAAGTTGGGTAAAAATTCCTCGAGCTCGGGCTCAAGAGGATTGTCAATTATAAGCTCAATCTCCGTCTTAACTTTATCCGGAGGGATTGACGGTTCATCGTTTAACAAATTATTAAGAAAAATAGTATCTCCCTCCGAATCAAAGTAAGAATCGTCAATCTCAGAAAACGGAATCGTATCAATAGCAAGAAATTCATCGACCTCTTCCCAAAAACAATCATGTTCCTTAGTCGGAGGATATGATTGAGAAGAGTCGGAGACGAAAGTTTTCACAAAATCTTCAAATGAATAATCACAAACATCAACACTTTTGACGGAAAACTTCTTTGATTTCGAATCATCGGCTTTAAAAATCATAATATCATCATCGTGTCATAAAGTTAGAGTATCCTCATAATGGTCTACTAGGGCTTTAGCGGTACGTAAAAACGGTCGCCCTAGTATAAGAGGAACTCTCGGATCAGCTTCAAAATTGACAACAACAAAATCTGCCGGAAAAGTACACGAATTCACACGAACAAAAACATCCTCAGCAATTCCCACTGGATGAGTGATCGATCGATTAGCAAGCTCCAAAGTCATTCTCGTCGGTTTAAGAGCCCCCATTCCAAGTTTTTCGTAGATCGATAATGGCATGAGGTTTATACTCGCACCCGAATCGGCCAGGGCGTTACAAACTTCTTGATCTTTCAATGAACACGGAATGAGAAACTTTCCCGAATCACCAAGCTTTTTGAGAAGCTTCTTGAGAAGAATCGCGGAACATTGAGCATTTATCGGCGTTTCGGCTAATTCGAGCAATTTCTCTTTATTACTTATTAGATTCTTAAACGTTGAGGCAAATTTCGGCATGTAAACAAGAGCATCCATGAAACTGATATCAAAGTGCAACTTTTGAAAAATATCGAGAAACTTTTCCATTTGTTTTTTAGATTTTGCACGGAGCTCTTCATCGTTAAATCGTGACGGATATGGCAATTTAGACTTGTATTTCACATTATTTTCAGAAACGACTTTTTCTTTATCCTTTGACTTTTGGACAACCGGAGGTTGGACGTTTTCAGCTCCTCCATTATTAATAGGAGGAACCGGGTCCTTTGTCGCCTCGGTCTCACAGTCCACTACCTTAGGCGGAGACGAAGAAGAAGAGGTAGTCGGCACTGTGGGTTCATATAAAGCACCACTGCGAGTCGTGATCGCCTTGATCTCGCCCCTCGGGTTAGCGATCGTGTTGCTTGGAAGAGTACCCGAACCCGAGGGTCGATCATTTAAAGACTTCTTCAATTCGGCTATTTGATTGATTAACATTTTATTCATTTCCTCTTGACTTTTCATAAATTGCTTGAGTAATTCATCCGAAGAAGACTGATTCACAACTGGATTTTGAAAATTTTGAGCACGATTGTTGTTATTGAAACCTTGATTTTGATAATTCTGATTTCCATGACTAAAATTCCCATGATTAGCATTTCCTTGAAAATTCCCTTGATTCAGGCCTTGATTATAATTTCCCCGATTTTGATTTTGAAAATCATGATTTTGATTCTGAAAACCATTGTTCATCCGATTTTGATTAGCATTGTGATTGAATTGATGATTTCAGTTTTGCACATTTTGATTAACTTGATTGACTTGATTCGGTTGATTGAAACCGGGTGGTCCAACATAATGGTTCGAACGGTAGCTAAGAAGATTTCGGTCACCCTGTGGTTGGTATCCGTTACCGCCCATATTGTAGGTTCCCGAGGTAGCATACACATTCTCGTGAGTGTAGCCACCGGTGGCTGGGCACTCAAAATACGAATGAGGACCACCACAAGTCTCGCAAACATTGTTCACCATATTGACTTGATGGTTTTTGACTTGATTTTGATTCTGGGACGTTTGGTGCATTCTTAAAACAGCAGTCGACAAATCATCGAGTTTCTTAGTAATTGCGGCTATTTCAGAATTAGACGTAGAAGAATTGTGAGCAACGGTTGTTCTTGACTCATTCCTCTCGGCAGAGGAATCCCAGTAATTGTAATGAGCAGTCATGTTCTCAATAAGTTCGTAGCAATCTTCAGGACGTCGTTTCATAAAAGTTCCACCCGCAGCTGCATTGATCGTGTCCCGATGTCGCAAAGTCAAACCATTGTAAAACGTATCGATAATCGTAACAAGAAGCATGTTATGGTTTGGACACCGATCAATAGCAAGCTTATAGCGTTCCCAAGCTTCGAATAAAGATTCGTCGGGAAGCTGACGGAAATTGCTAATATCGTTTCGAAGTTTCGTCACCATTGATGGTGGAAAATATTTTGCCAAGAACTTCGATACCATTTCTTCGAAGGTATGAATCGAGTTCTTGGGAAGACGATCAAACCAAGCGGTAGCATGATGCGTCAAAGAATAGGGGAAGAGAGAAAGACGAAGGGCGTCATCGGAGACCCCATGTTGTTTCATACTTTGGGTGACGGTTAAAAATTTGTCGAGATGCTTGTTAGCATCGTCACCCGGTAATCCGCGAAATTGGCACGAATTCTGGACTTGTTGAATCATGTGGTGCTTAAGTCCAAAATCCGTAGCCTCAATATTGAGAGGGGCAATCGGACCGCCTCTACCGTGCATTGTCGGTTGACACAGCTCCTCCATCGTTCGGAGATCGGGAGCTGGTGCATTTTGAACAACACCCACCGGAGGGTGTTGATTGTTGTGGTTGTTTTGTTCCATTTCCGTGATGTTAGGGAAACGAACTTTGTGTGTGTGACGTATCAAACTCTCGGGGTTCGATAATGGAGAAATAAGACGTTTAGAAGATGAACGGGTGTTCATACACCACAAAAACTCAAATTTTGAAAAATAAAAGGAAAATCAAATTTGAAAAGGAAAATCTTTTTGTATTTTTGTTTTTATAAAGCAAAATTCACAAACTTAAACTTTTGTTTTTTTTTCTTTTTCAAACGTTACGTTAATTGTAAAACGTTTCCCTTAATCTACTCGCGACGGAACAGGAGAGAAGAATGGATCTCTCTTCAGCTTGCAATTTAATGTCAAAGCTTCCGTATTTTCCGCTTATTCGGTCGTAGAATCAAAGTAATCCGATTAGCAATTAATTTCACGCGTAATTATATTGGGAGACTTTTTTTGTTTACAACGCCCTTTCTTTCGATCGAGTCGAGGCTGTAACTTTATTATTTTTTTGGTATTTTTGTGAAAACACTTTAGGAAAAGTGTTTTTGATTTTTCGATATTTATATAATATATACAAAATAGAGGAAGGCTTATCAAAACACAATTTTTCAAAAACGAATATTCAAAAATTCACTTCAACCTTCCCCGGCAGCGGCGCCAAAAATTGATTCGTGAAAAACACAATATCAATATTATAGTATAGATATAAGCTCTAGAGATCCACAAAGCAATACGGATAACCCGAGGTCGTATTCCGTGTGAAGGGTGAATGGAATTCCGAATTTCCGATTCGGAAAACGTGTCGTGAAAAGCGGTAAAAAGTGATGTGAATGAGATTACACTAATGAAATAGTAAATGAAGCACAAATAATCAACTAAACACGTAATTCAAGTAAGGGAACTAGAAACGTAACGTAGAAACGAAAAACGTAAGCTAAAACGGAAAATAAATGTTAACGTACGAAATAAAACGCGACTTTTAAGCTACGCTACTCCTACGGATTTGGAAATAATTTTCAAAAATTAAAAATGATAAAAGAAAATTTTGAGAAAAAGAAAAATATTTTTTTGATTTTTTATTTATTTATTATGAATTAAAAACTAATTTAACTAATTAAAAATTAAAAGAAAATGCAAATAAATTGAGAAAAATGCAAAATAAGTTTCTAAAATTCTAAAATAACTAAAAATAATTTTCTAATATTTTTTTGGATTTTTCTGGGGTTTTTCTGATTTTTTTGTATTTTTTAGTAATTAAAAAGTAATTAAAATTGATTAAAAATGAAAACTAAATAGGAAAAATAGCAAATGAGCTCAGAAAAATATGAAAATTTCAGGGAAATTCTAAAATAATGTTTAAAAGCTAGGAAAAATAGAAAAATTGCAAAATAAGCACTGGAAGTGCTGATTAGACCCAAACTGCTTATTGAAAAGTGCTTATTTATAAGCACAACTTTACCAAACTGACTCAAACTTTGACTAGATGATATTATGACTCAGAAAATCTTAATGGAATAGATCTGAAACCAGAAATCACTCAGTAGCACTAGTTGTGATGCAATTAGGCCAAATAAGCAAGGACAAATAAGCCAAAAGCTAAAACAGACAAGTACAATGCAAAAGCTTAATTGAGATAGCTATTGATGGTGCAAATGAACTCAGAAGATCAACTCAACTAGCTTATGATGAATCAAACTCAATTGCAGCCCCAAAAATGAAAACAGATACTAGTGTACAAAATCTACCAACTGATAAGCACTTAAACAGTATTAAAGAAGCTCAGATAAGCAAACTTGTGGGACCAATCTACTTACTACTCAGCTGAGAACACAAATCAACCAAGATAATAGATCCTAGGTCCAATTAACTAGTCTAAAATAACCCAAGAATGTTGTTCAAAAAACTGAGTGCAGGGGAAATGCAAGTCCAATCAGTCAACTTTAAGCTCAAATTTAGATAAGCAAAAGATGTCCAAAACTGAAATTTCTTTTTGATATATGTTAACCTACTGCTAAGCTTTGAAAATCAGCAATCCACAAGTATTTAAAATAAAAATTGAACACTAGACAAGCTCACAAAAATCTATCCAAAACCTGGTTCAAAACTTTATTTGACTTTTTGATTTGAAATTTGCTTTGACCAAAGTGAATTTCGATTTCAAAATTTTAACTGAAAGTTGTGTTAAAAGCTGTTTTAAAATTGAAATAAGCTGAGACTTAAACCTATGCTACTATTCAACTATATATGCAGCCTATTTACTAAGCTGATGTGCAGAAATACGAATAACACACGGAATTTTTGACTAAGAGTACTTTCTAACTGATATTATGATCTACTTATCTTGTATACAACTTAGAACATCAGTCTAAACTATCCCTACCCTCTATATTACTAATTACCTTAGCAAACAACACAAATCCAAACACCCTTGTTATGACAGTCACTACTTAGAAACTACAACAGAACCAACAATAAGCAATCCAAACCTGAACCTATGAACTCACAATGATTCAAAACCTTTAAACCAATTCAGAAAATAGATCTCAGATGCAATATCACTCAAGTACTAAGATCCACATATATGAGAAATGAAATAGTGAGTCTCAAACAACTATCCAATTAACAAAACAGCCAAACAGATGAATCAAACAACTAAAAATCAATTAAAATCAGACTAATGCAAGTAGTAACAATCAATAAGAAGCAACTAAACACAGATCTATACTACTAAAAGCTTATGAGATAAAACAATTAACTAAAATGAAACTTACAACGTCCAATTCCCCCTCAGCTCAAATAGAGGGGGATTCACTAAGCTAGCCTGTCTCTTAGACAGGCCTTTGGACTCCTTAAGGCTGCCTCAATTCCCAGATAAGCTTCAGCTTATTAAAATAAGCTCAACTGTTGACCAGAGTTTGACTATTCTTTGTTTATTTAAAACTTTGATGAAACAGTAAAACTTAGCTTATATAATATGAGAAAAAACAAATAATGACTATATAAAACTTAATTCAAATTAATGGAAACTACTTTGAGATTTTTTTTTTATTATTTTTTTATTTTTTATTTTTTTTATTTTTTTTTTATATTGAAGAATAACAGAAATTAGAAATTAAAGTTTAAACTAATTACTTATAACAGGAAATTAAAGATGAATAGTAAATCTAAACTAAAATTTAAACTGAAATCAGTAAATGCAAATGAAAATTTAGAATTTATATTAATAAGAGAATTGGATTACAAAGCTTTTGAAATAGAAAATACAATGAAAATTGAAAATAGAAAGCTAAACAATATAAAACCTACACACTAACACACTGAAGAGGGGGGGGGGGGGGGGGTATATATAGCTACTGAGAGATGAGGTCTTGGATGTCCAGCTCACCAATCCGTGTGAGGGTGTGCTTGTTTGAGTCCCCTTGAGCCGTTTGATCAATTTCTAGATGCTTCTATTCATTTTAGACCCTTGATTGATTGATGTGATGTAGATTGATCCTGCGTATGCTGTCCTATTGGTCCACGTGTGCCTCAAAACATTCCCTGACCCGTTCTGACTCTTCTAGAATACTTAATCATTGGGTAATTATTATTTATTGTGGGGTAATTGAGACGTGGTGAAACCTAGGGTTCTTGCTACAGTAGGTTTTTCTGGGTAAAAACAGATTTGGGGGGCGAGAGTAATAAAAATGGGGGTGTTTGTTTATTTATTTATTTGGTTGACCGGTTTGACCGGGGTTAAGGGTGGATTGGGTTTAATAAAAGAAAGGACTGGGCTTTGTTTCTTTGGGCTTGTGGGATTATGGGTTAAGGTTTAGTGGATCCGGTTGTAGTTTGGTTTAGGATTAGTATTATTTCAATCAAGGACCAATGTTGTACAAACTCAAAGCTTAGGGACCAGAACTGTATTTTATCCAAAGTTTCTTCCAAGGGCTTAAATTGCCATCCTTTGATATGTGAAGGATCTCTTTTGTCTTTTCTTCATTTATTTCTTTCAGGGACTAATTTTGTAAATATCTGAAACTTGGAGGACTAATTCTGCCAAATACTCAAACTTTGCTCGGGGACTGATTATGTAACATGATGAATCTCTGAGGTTGATTTTGTCATTTTGAGCTTGGACTTTGACCATTTGACTTCCCCGGCTCCAGCTTTTGACCTTTTTCCAATCTCGTGCTCGTTTTTGTTGGTTTTGTCTTGTTTTTGTTCATTTTTCTCATATCCGTACTTGCACATACACAAATACAAAAACATGCATTCTCTTGGCATTTTTGGTTAGTATTTGGTGTTTTTGGTCTGAAATAAAGCCTAAAAAGGATGAGTGATTAAGCACTCATCAAACTCAGAAAAGAAAAAAAAAAGAAAAATACAAAGAAAATTCAAAATAATTACAAAAATTGAAGAAAAATAAAGAAAGCAGTAGCAGATATGAAGATGGATTATGGTTTAGAGCTCATAGGAGCATAGGATTGTGTTATGAGTTCTGGTTCAATATTAGCTCTTTGCTTTGGACATCTTGTAAGAAATTTTCCATCTTTTTTGTATAATCTGCCAAGTTGAACTTTGTTGTTGTTTATTGTTTATTTTTGTTAGTTTATGCTTAATTAAGGTTATTATAAGTTAAATTAGTGGTTTCATGGTTTAGTTTCTCAAACTGCTTCATAAAACTTTCCTAACTGTTTTTAAAGGGGTGTTTGGAACTGTTGGTTTGATTGTGTTGTGATTGTTATTTGTAGCCAAAGTCTGTTTAAGCAACTCACTTAAGATCTAATCAACTTCACACAACCCTTGCTTTGTTCATTTTTAATAAGAAAAGTCAAAGTTGCATTCAAATTTCCCTAACAGATTAACTGTTGGGATTTTAGGTAATTAAAAGCTTTCTTTTACTTCAAATCTAGTTTAGGTTGCTTAATTAAGTTACATTTAGGGTTAGTCTAGCTTATTTAATCAGTTAGGATCCTTGTAATCTTACAAAAGTCAGTTTATCTCAAAATTTTGAAAAGTCAAAATATATAGTTTTAGCAGAAATCCCAAACTTGCATGATTTTTCATGAATTTAGTGTGTAGAACTAGGATCTGAAATTTCTTGTGGTCAAAATATACTAGCTTAGCTATGGGGATCCATGATTAGCTTAATTTTTGGAATTTTATTTCAGCTTATGCAAGTGTCCAAAGTTGGACAGTTGGCCTTCTGTTGCCCTGCACCTTGTTAATCCCCAATTTGACCCATTTTCCTTTGCCTATATCTTGCTACATACTTGGCCAATTTGCGTGATTTTGCTGTTTTAGAATCCCCCTAGGCTAGCTTGTTATATCCACCCATTGTTTGAACTCACAAGCTTGTTTGCTAGCTTATTTTGTCCCTCCTTGTTGCCCATTTTTGCACCCATTCTGCTGGTGTGCATCAACATTAAGCTGAGCGGCCCTTGCTTGTTTATGCTCATAAGCTTGTTATTATAAGTTTGTTTGTGACTTTGTGAGGTTGTGCTTGTCTATGTTTGCTTTGGTTTTAGCTTATAACCACTTGTGTTAGCTGTTTGTATAAAATGCCCAATTAAGCTTAAACATATCCACTGCTGGGTATTAAGCCTTGTATAAGCTTACTTCCAGCTTTTCAGCAAAAGCACTTTCACAAAAAAAGTTCACTTTTGTTGTTTAAACAGTTTGCAAAAAGAAAATTTGAAAAAAAAAAATTGCAAAAATTGCAAGAGGTGGGATTCGAACCCCTGACCTCCTCCACCTCAAGCCTCACACACAACACGCCTTGCCAAATGCCCTAGGGACTTTTTCAGGTTCTATATTGTAACTATTATTTTTATAGTAGTTTTAGGCATTTAGCTTAATTTTTGCTTATTTGCTAATCTAACTGCTTATTAATAAGCTTGTGAACCTTTTTCCATTTTTCCTAGCCTCCTGATTTTGCTAAGTAATTTTAGAAAAAGTTTTGTAATTTTCATAATTAGGTTAGTATTTTCAAAAATTAATTTTAGTTTATATAGTTTTTAATTAATAATAAATAAATAAAAAGTCTAAAAAATATTTTTCTTTTTCCTAAAATTTTCTTTTACTCTTAGGATTGTAGAAAATTAATTTTCATACCCGTAGAACTAGTATTGCTCTCGATTCAGTTTTATTTTGCGCACTCGGGTTTTATTTAAATAACTTTTACGTCTTTAAAATTTAGATTACGTTTTAGGATTCCCCGTTTTCCCTAACATGTTTCCCGTAGTATTTTAAGTAGTTTTTAAGATTTCCTTAGCGTTCCATTGTTTATTTTCCCATTTAGGTTGCGTTTATTTCATTTTCGTTCGTTAATTCTTAATTTTCGTTAATTTAACGTACCATAACACCAAACAATCTTTCACAACCAAACATACACGATTTTAATCTCGATCTTTTTACGAAGCTTTCCATTCACATCTCGTTGGGGTACGACCCGGGAAATCACTTCCTGGGCTCACAAATAAATATCACTTTCACGAGTTTACAAGGTAATCTTTTTCCTAAAAGGTTTACTTGTAATTCTCCGCGTCTTGTTGTCTCACGATTACATTGACATCACGTTTGTTGTTATTTTTGATAAATTGTTTTGCACAAAAACACAACGAATCAAATGGCGTCGCTGCTGGGGAGGCTGTGTGTCGAAAGTCTCGATAAGGTTTAGACGATTAGTCTTGTAGAACCTTCGCAAGAAGTTACGCTTTCATAAAACTTATAAAATACCCAAAATATTTTTCTTTTGTTTCTATATATGTATTATATCTATAAAAGATAAGAAAAACACAAAAAGATTTTCCCGTTTCTTTGTTTAATAATTACAACATTAAAATCTCACCACCGCAAACCAAGGCAGAACACCTACCAACTGGGGGTGTGACCATAATAAGTTCCCAAACTAAAGATCAAAACTTGCCTTTGTATCACTTGCGTTTTGGAAAACTTTTAATCGATAAGCTTACATTAAGAGGAGTCGAAATGGTAAAGGGCAATCCAACGAACTTTAGTGAGAAATCCATTATTTTCTCCCGCTCCTTGTACGTTTATCCTTAAAGGTCAACCTTGCGTTCTTGATTATTGGTTTAAGTTCCCTTGTCGTTAAAGTGGTATTGTTTTAATTTAGTTTGTTTTTGTGGTGCATGCGCACTCGTTCGTCCACGTCAACAAGTCCTTTGCAATCGCTTAACAACATTCCAAGAAGAAGGCGTAATCGACGACGTACCAATCCTATAGTCGAACCCGAGATTAATACTATTCCTTCCGTTATCATGGCGGCTGAGCCCACTTTGAATGAGCTTCTCCAAGTACCCATCGAGGGTTACGGAGATGCTATCGTTGTTCCAGCCATCGTGGCTGACAATTTTGAGCTTAAGACCGGGTTGATAAACCTAGTCGCATCGCGTCAATTCTATGGTTTTGAAAGGGACGATCCTCAAGGTCACATTTGATGGTTTAACAAAACCACATCCACCATCAAATGCAAAAACGTCCCTGAAGTGGCAATCAAACTTCTTCTTTTCCCGTTTTCCCTCGATGGTGTTGCCAAGAATTGGCTTGACAAACAACCCCCTCGATCGATTGAAACATGGGAAGATTTGGTTAAGAAGTTCATGAATGAATTCTTTCCTCCTTCTAAAACCACGACCCTTAAGAATGAGATCATGAAATTCACGCAGAAATTCGATGAATCATTCAGTGAGGCATGGGACCGTTTTAAGGATATGCTTCACAAATGTCCTCATCATGGTTTCTCCGAGTTAATGCAACTCGACACTTTCTATAATGGTGTGAGCCAAATTGATCAAGAATCTCTCAATTCCTCCGCTGGAGGTAATTTCTTGAATCGAACCACAAGGGATGCTTTAGTGATCATCAAGAATAAGTCTAAGGTCCGCATTCCACGAAGCAAACCGGTTGTTTCCCAAGTGAATGTTGGTCCTTCTACCTCATCACCCGTGGCTCAATCTAGCACCGATGCTAGGCTTGACAAACTCATGGAAGCTATTCATGCTTTGATTCTCACCAAAAACAAGAAAGTTTCTTCTCAACCTGCTGAAGTAAAAAAGGTTGAAGTTTGTGTTACTTGTGGTGGTCCACACGCATATTACAATCGTACTGCCACCGATGGCAATCCATTTGAAGTTAATGTGATAGCCGGAAGTTCTAATCAAATAGGTAACCAATACCGTCCTCAAATGGAGCCAAACTACCGTGCTAACAACCAAAGTGGTCCACCCGGTTTTTCTCAACCCAATAATCCAAATATATTCAATCAAAATCAACAACAAAGAAATCAAAATGTTCAAAACCAATTTCATGCCCCTATGAATCAATTTCCAAATCAAGGGGGGAATTACAATCAAGGTTTTCAAAATCAAGGAAACTTGAATAGAAACTAAGGTTATGGTAATCTCAGTCAAGGAAACAATTTTCATGGTAACCAAAACCAAGGAAATTTTCAAAATCAAAGTTTCAATAATAAAAACGAGCTCAAAATTTTTCTCATCAAAACCAAGCTGTTGTTCAAACTCAATCATCATCCGATGAGTTGTTAAAACAATTCATGAAAGCTCAAGAAGAAACAAACAGGTTGTTGATCAGTCAGATTTCTGAACTAAAGAAGTCTTTAAATGATCGACCTTCGGGATCGAGAACGCTACCTAGCAACACGATCGCCAACCCGAAGGGCGATGTAAAGGCGATCACAACCCGTAGTGGTGTTTCTTATGATGGACCCGCGATTCCTACTACCTCTTCTACTTCTCCTCCAAAGGTAGTGAAACGTGAACCTGAGGCGACAAAGGACAAAGTGCAAATTACTAGCCCACAAAGTACCGCACACGTCCAACCTCATGTTGTCCCAATAACCAAATCCAAACCGGGAGTTATTTTTGAACCCCCATTGAATCCCGTTCAATCCAAAGCTTCAATACCTTATCCATCACGTTTGAACGATCAAAAGCTCCATGATCAAACTAATAATCAAATGAAGAAGTTTCTTGAGATATTTCAAAAGTTACACTTCGACATTAGTTTTGTGGATGCTCTTCTCTATATGCCCAAGTTTGCTTCCACTTTCAAGAGTCTTCTAAGTAACAAAGAAAAATTGTTTGAACTCACTAAAACTCGTTTGAATGAAAATTGTTCGGCGGTTCTTCTAAAGAAACTTCTTGAAAAATTAGGAGACCCCGGGAAATTTCTCATTCCATGTGATTTCCAAAAGCTATAAGAGTGCTTCGCCTTGGCCGATCTTTGCGCTTGCATGAATCTCATGCCTTTATCTATTTGGCAAAAGCTTTCACTTCACGAGCTTACACCAACACTAATGAATCTAGAATTAGCAACCCGAACGGTTACGGTTCCGAAGGGTATTGCTAAAGATGTCTTTGTGAAGGTTGGCAAGTTCCATCTCCCTGCCGACTTCGTAGTCGTTGATTTTGATGCCAATCCTCGTGTTCCTCTCATTTTGGGAAGACCGTTCTTGAAAACGGCTCATGCATTGATCGATGTCTTCGAAGGTGAAATGACTCTTAGAGTTGGCGATGAAAAGTTGGTCATTAATATTGAAAACACTTCAAAAGACCTTCTCAACCTTGAACGAGAAGCAATTAACCAAATTGATGTCATTGATGTTGCATGCGATGAATACTTTGAAGAAGTGTTATCAATCCCGAGGAAGACATACTTCTCCTTGAGAAGTTGCTTAATGATGATCCATCATCTATTCCTCCAAAAGAACTTCATAACGAGGAAGTCAAATATGTTGAAAAAACTGATGACTTTCCTGAGGTCGAACTCAAGGACCTACCGCCTCATCTCGAGTATGCATTTTTGGAGGGTGACGATAAGTTTCCCGTCATAATTGCTAAAGACTTGAATGAGGAAAACAAAGCCGCTCTCCTTAAGGTTTTAAAGTCACACAAGCGAGCCATTGCTTGGAGACTTTCCGACATTAAGGGTATTAACCCAGAATTTGGTATGCACAAGATTTTGATGGAGGATGACTTTAAACCGGCTGTTCAACAACAAAGAAGGGTAAATCCTAAAATTCATGAGGTTATCAAGCAAGAAGTCATAAAACTTCTTGATGCCGGTTTGATTTACCCTATCTCGGATAGTCCTTGGGTAAGTCTCATTCATTGTGTGCCTGAGAAGGATGGTATAACGGATGTTAAAAATGATGATAATGAGTTGATTCCTACTCGATTGGTAACGGGTTGGCGTGTTTGCATTGACTATCGAAAGTTGAATGACGCCACCCATAAAGACCACTTTCCTCTACCTTTCATGGATCAAATGCTCGAAAGATTGGCGGGAAATGAATACTATTATTTCCTTGACGGTTTTTCAGGTTATTTCCAAATTCCCATCGATCCTCAAGATCAAGAGAAAACAACTTTCACGTGTCCATATGGAACATTTGCTTATCGACGCATGCCTTTTGGCTTGTGCAATGCTCCGGGCACGTTTCAAAGATGCATGATGGCCATTTTTCACGACATGATCGAGAAAACAATGGAGATCTTCATGGATGATTTTTCGATCGTTGGGAATTCGTTCGAATCATGTCTCACCAATTTAGACAAAATGCTTCAAAGATGTGAAGATACCAATCTTAGTCTAAATTGGGAGAAAAGTCATTTCATGGTCAAGGAAGGCATTGTCCTTGGCCATAAGATTTCTAAAAGCGGGATTGAGGTTGACAAAGCTAAAATCGATGTCATTGCTAAACTTCCTCCTCCCACAACTGTTAAAGGTGTTTGGAGTTTTCTGGGTCACGCCGGCTTCTATCATAGATTTTTTCAAGATTTCTCAAAGATAGCTTGGCCTATGACCCGACTTCTTGAAAAAGAAACTCCATTTGTCTTTTCTGATGAGTGCATCGAAACTTTTCAAACTTTCAAGAAAAAGCTTACCGAGGCACCAATTTTAGTTGCCCCCGATTGGGACCTACATTTCGAACTTATGTGTGATGCAAGTGATTTCGCCATAGGTGCGGTGTAAATACTCATCATGCAAGCAAAACCAAACACTTTTAGCCGATTCATTATGCAAGCAAAACCTTGATCGAAGCTTGATAAGTGTGTAAATACTCATCATTTTATACCCATTTAAAGTGAAGAAACAGCTAAAAACACACATATATGCCTCATTATATTGCAAATATCCTTGGATTGTGTTTTTATGTCTTATAGGTACAAAAGGATTGAAAACGGAGCAAAAACGGATAATTTTTGGATCGTCTCTACGACGTTTGCGCATTTAACCAAGTCGAGACTAAGTCGGAAAAATTATCCGAGCACTCAATTGGAAAGAGCATAAAATTACGAGTCCAACGGTACAAGACATGGACATTTGAGCAAAAGTAACAGTTTTGGAGCAATATGAAAGATTATTAGAAGACCAAAAAGAAAAAAAAGAAGCCCAAATAAATAACAAGAAGCCTAATGCATATTTCAAGCCTTGAGGAGTCCATGTTGCAGTCCAACTTAAAGAACATCTAGACAAAATGAGAGATTGTTTGGACAACTAAGATATTTGGACAGTCATTAGATGTATGCCACGTTGCATATAGGGTTTGAAGATTGTTTATATATGTTATGTTATTTCAGCCGCAAAGGGGTTTTTAGGGTGGACGAAGAAAAAAAAAACAACACACACTTGTGTGTAACTAGCCAATCACCAATTATAAAAATTCTTTCTTTGTCTTAGAATTAATTAGGAAAAATTAATAGTAGTAAATTTCATTTAATGCTTTAAATTGTTGTTTTTGTTTGAAACGATAGTTTCAATTCCTTTACTTGTTTATGCTTTTGTTTTACTCCGTATCACATATTAATACTTAGTAATTATATGAGCATTAATTTAGTTTCATGTTTCCCTTGGACAAAATTAGAAGCAATAGACGCCTCATATCTGATCTATCTTATCTTCGTAGTTTTTTTTTTTTTTCTTTTTTTCTTTTATCAGGTTTTAGTTTTTTTTATTAGTATAAACTAGTTATAAACTTTGTTATTAATTTTAGTTTAAGTAAAATTTTTAACCTTTTTTACATTTTTAGTGTTAATTTAGTTTTAAAAATTGTTTTTAATATTTTTAAGCTTTTTACTTATAAAAGTTGTAAACTTTGTTATCTATATCCACTTAAATTTACATAAAGTTTCGAGCTTTGGATGATTAGAAGAAGATTAGCGGGTATCAAGGAACTTGTTAGAATTTTAGCGGATATATTGGAGCTTATCGATGGGGTTTTAGAACTTATGGAATGGGTCTCATCTCATCATCTTCACATTTTTATCCTCATTTGGTTATCTCTATCATTTTTATCTCTTTATTTTTAGCAAGTTAATTGTTATTGCCATGTGTTGTTAGTTTTAGGATTAGTTTAGTTAATTATGATTATGTTTGTTGGATTTGTTGTTATTGTTAGCTTAGTAGTTAATATGTTTAGTGAGTAGACTTTTTATATACTTGTTGAGTAGATTATTCCGTCAATTAAGTGTGATTTTATAAAAGTTAGACAATATATTGATTAGCAATTTTTAGATTACTTAGATTAAAATTTTGGTTGTTTGAGCGGGCAAAAGCCGTGAAAAAAATTGGGATATTGATATCTTTTTATGAAAAATTGTTTTCAAAATAAACCAACGTTGTGAGAAAATATTTATTCGTAAAGATATTAATTCATCAATAAGAACTTAATTGAAATAATAAACCACACTTAAAGATCGTGATAATTTGCTTAACAAGTATATCTTTGTATCACATATTTTTTAGTTGCTTGTTTAGTATAATCTAGTTTATTATTTTAGCCGATTTCATTTAACGTTAAATATGGATTAATTACTTGCTACTAGTTTTATTATTATCTTTGCTTTAATCATTTAGTTTTAGGCCCGTTCTAAATTTAGATTACGTTTTAGGGTAATTTGGTCTTATGTTATTGTTAATGTAGATTATTTAAGTTGTTCTCATACGTATTTCCTTAGTTTAATCATCTCACCCCTTTTCCATCCAAATTCACCCGATCACAAACCCGTTTCAGTACCATCACACCTCGTCGGGACATAACGACCCGGGGAAACACTGTATTCCATGGAGACTGAGCCCTAAGTTGTTTGACCGTGTTGACCAATCACATTGGTTGATTTAGGTTGACTGTTTGGAGCCAATCAAAATTTTGGCGCCGTTGCCGGGGAGGCTGTGTACGTATTCTAAACGGTTTTGCGTATTAGTGAATCAGGATATACACTCATTGTGTATTTACCCATCCTTGTTCATATTATCTTATTATTATCATATAAAAACAAAACTGTTCACGAAAACA
This sequence comes from Artemisia argyi, assembly GCA_030686995.1. NCBI lineage: Eukaryota > Viridiplantae > Streptophyta > Magnoliopsida > Asterales > Asteraceae > Artemisia > Artemisia argyi. The sequence goes on from CM060678.1 coordinate 32,080,328, forward strand.
TTTTAAAATCAGTTTTAAACGAACACAAAAAACCCAAAAAAAATTTCTTTCTTATTTGTATATAAAATGTCTTTCCGAAAATCCAAAAATATTCATCTGTACCCTCTTACCCTTTTGCTTCTTCATTCCTTACCCTCCCAAACCTTTTGATTCTTTCTATGTCTCATCCACACCTTCTGATTTGTCAATGGTGTGGTAATCCTCATAATGGTTGTAATTTCCCCAGTTGTGGCATGGTAGAGTCAGGAAACGGGTCTGTCTATAACCAGGATCCCTATTCCTACCATGACACGACTGATTTATTCCACCAGCTACCACACTATGAGACTCAGCAGTTTTACTGTTGTGAGTACTGTGGTGGTTCACACTACAATTCTAATTGTCAATCGGGAAACACGCTTGTCTATGAGCAGTTTCCTGATAACGATTATGACTCTAGCACGTACAACCCACAGCCACATCAGTTTTACTGTTGTGATTACTGTGGAGGTCCACACTTCAGCTCCGATTGTCAAACAAGGAATCCATTTTCTTGTAACAATTTTGACACATCGTATTATGACGAACCTCCACCTCAGCCAATTCCTCAAAGTCTTCTCCTTGATCTTTTAGATTTAGTGAAAGATTTGAAAGGAATTACACATACCCCAGATAATCCAAATCAAAAATCGATGGAAGAATTGTTAGCTGAAGAACAGGCTGCTAAAATAAATTCTCAAATTGCCATTGAAAACTCTATTAGGGAATCAATTGCAAAAGAAAAAGCAGCCAGATCTAGCTCTCGATTCCGTTTCATTCCTGATGACAGTGATGATGAAGATACCCTTGATATTCTTGAATTTTATAAAGATTCATTTAGTTCATCAGTGGAGATTCTACCAGCTGAGATTCCATCTCAGTCTGCTGTTATCATACCCGAGGTTCCCACTCACTCTCTGAGCATGGGGGACGAGCATCTTGACACTGTTCCTGAAAAGGAATCGGAAGAATTCATAAAGTCTAGTGTTGAGAACCTTGCCCCAATCCCAAGAGAGTCACAGGGAATTCTTGATCATTTGTGTGATATCCCTCCTCCTCTTATCTTCCCAACTAATCGTGCTGAGATGTTCTCCGATTCTACTGATGACGATTCGTTATCTTGTGGAGACATCGTTTTTATGGAAGAATTACCTTCTCAGCTAGTTAGCTTAAAAGAAAAGAATGATGAGATTGACATTGAAATCAAGGAGGAAGCACTTCGTGCAACATTATTGAATGTCAATCTCCTCATTTCTAAAATCGAGGCTTTCAAAGAGAAACCTATTTCATCTCCTATCCCCATTAAGGATAGTGACATTTTCTCCGATGATCATATTCCGGAGTTTGAAGCTTTTACTTTTGATTATATGAGAGAGAAGATTAGTGGCAGTACCACTTCTCATTCTCAAATTTCTCTCCCCGAGTATGATTCATTCACCTTTGAGGAGTTCTCCGGTGAACTCACTCATATCATATCTCCACCGGAGTATGATAACTTTTACTTTGATCTAGACAAAGATGATCTTTATATTTCGGAGGGAAATATTCTCAACCTTGAGAGTTTGCTTGATATCAAAATCCCAACCCTCCTTCCCATTATATGTCTAGATCATATGAGCATTACTGATGAGATTCATGATATATCAATTATGAATTCTTTTTCTGATGATGATGACTCTATCTTGATTGTCATCAAGATCTTTCTTCCCTTCTTCACCTACCGGGTGACTTCTCCTGTTCTTCATTCCTTTGGGAATGAAGACATTATTTTTGACCCCGGCATCACCGCTTATAGTTTATACTATTTTAAGCCGGGGTACTTATCTCATCGGTGTGGAACTTTCACGTGCTTCAAATGTTTGTCCAAACATCTTGAATGAAAGTCCGATGGAGATTGTCTCTTCCACATGTTGCTTCCCCATGAACCAATGAATTCGGGGTCGAGTCAAGCTAGAGACTCGGTAAACAAAAACATTAGCATCACATGGGTTTTCACCCATGCTATCTATCTTCTTTCTTATTTCTAACACTAAGTGTGGGGGAATTTCCTCTGCTGTTGTTTGCCATCTTTTGTTTGCTCATGTTTGCAGGTATCCTTTGGATCGTGATGATTGACGCGCCTGTTTTCAATCCAGCCGGTCAATAACCTATCCTTTTGCTAATGTTTATTTCAAGGATATCTTTTTAATCCTTTTTGTGATAAACAGATTTCCGTTTCACACTTAGACATTAGTATTGCCTTTTTCCGTTCAAAGAGTCGGCATAATAGCCGGGACTTTGAATATTGAGGACAATATTCAATTCTAAGTGTGGGGGGGGGGGGGGGGGAATTCTGTCGAATTTGTCACATATATTGTACCTGTTAGTGCCCTAGTACCCCCGTTTTTGGCAAAATTTTAAAATTTTTTTCGATAAAAAGAAAAGTGCTTTGCACAGAAAGATATAATAAAAGAAGTTGTTTAGTCTTGATTAGGTTAGAACAAGGGGAATCTTGACTCTGCCAGAGTGTTGATCTGGCTGCTTTCTTAACTTTTTAGACTAAATTCTTAACGAATTGTGCAAATGAAAATGCTAAGCGTAGAGTAGTTGGTTCTCATTAGAGCTTATATAAGTAATCTGTGGCTTTTTCTCCCAGTAGATCCTAATTGGATCTAAATACGTGCTATTTCCAAACTTTTGACCATTAAAAGTTTTCGTTATGTAAACAAGTTTTTATGCAAGGTTAATATAGAGTACTAGTTCAAATTTTTATTTAAATTTTGGAACAAGCAACTTCCTTAAAAATCTGAATAAGATTGCAAAGTGAAGTAATGTAAAATTGCTGAATGATACAAAATTTTGAGTATGATATGAAAAGTGAAAAGAAAAAAAAAAGAGAAAAAGAAAAAAACGAAAAAGAAAAAAAAATGATGAAAAAAAAAAAAAAAGAATGAAAAGAAAAGAAAAAAATTGAAAAATAAAAAAAAAATAATAATAAAAAATAAAAGATGTGTTGAATAGAATTAGAATAAATAAATAAAAGTTGCTTGTTCTCAAATTTAAATAGAAAGTTGAGCTAGTATTCGTTGATTTTGTGTAACGACTAAGCGGGAATTTAGAGATTGTCGAAGTCAAAGACCCGAAAGCTCCGATACTATTCTCGAGGGTGTAAAAACCTAGCCTCCTAAGCGTCGGCTAAAAGGACAAGCTGAGAAGAAACTCGTAACATGGAGTGATCTCACCTTTGAATCTTTAATCTCTAAATAACCGTTTGTTGTTATCTATTTAAGTTTTGATTTTAATGTGTCGGGGATATCAAAAATCTTTGAATCGAAATCCCGCCAATTCCGGTACTATTCTCTGTGGGGTGTTAAAAGCCTGGTCACCTAAACCAACTGGTTGGGATGTACCGAGAAGAAAGCCGCTACATGGAAAAGGCTCTTTTTTACTCTTAAATTTATGAGGTTCCCGGTGAGTTAGGATTGGGCTTAAATAAATGACAACCATAATGAGCTCCGATTTTTGGTGGTCAAACTTTTGAAAATAAGCACACACGCCTAAACTTTATAAATTGCGGGAATAAAAAGTTAAGACTTGTCTTACACAGATTATTAATATAAGTAGTGTTAGCATTTTTACAAAAACATTTGCGCAAGGGTTTTTGAACTTAGTTGGGAGTATAAAAAGAGGATGACGATTACAATTCCCTGGAGACACCCAGTTTGTGTGAATCCCGTTCCATAATACCGCTTTTGGAAAATCAAGCATTTTTTTTACTTATGTTCTAGTTTAAAAGTCTCGCATTGAATAAAAAGTTGAAACGGGGTATACTTGATATTCTTTCATTACTTCATATGATTGGATTGCTAGGGACTAGCAATAGTTTAGTGTGGGGGATTGATAAGTGTGTAAATACTCATCATTTTATACCCATTTAAACTGTAGAAATAGCTAAAAACACACAGATATGCCTCATTATATTGCAAATATCCTTGGATTTTGTTTTTATGTCTTATAGGTACAAAAGGATTGAAAACGGAGCAAAAACGGATAATTTTTGGATCGTCTCTACGACGTTTGCGCATTTAACCAAGTCGAGACTAAGTCGGAAAAATTATCCGAGCACTCAATTGGAAAGAGCATAAAATTACGAGTCCAACGGTACAAGACATGGACATTTGAGCAAAAGTAAGAGTTTTGGAGCAATATGAAAGATTATTAGCAGACCAAAAAGATAAAAAAGAAGCCCAAATAAATAACAAGAAGCCTAATGCATATTTCAAGCCTTGAGGAGTCCATGTTGCAGTCCAACTTAAAGAACATCTAGACAAAATGAGAGATTGTTTGTACAACTAAGATATTTGGACAGTCATTAGATGTATGCCACGTTGCATATAGGGTTTGAAGATTGTTTATATATGTTATGTTATTTCAACCGCAAAGGGGTTTTTAGGGTGGACAAAGAAAAAAACAACAACACACACTTGTGTGTAGGGGTGAGCGCGGTTCCGGAACCGCACGGAACCGAACTGGAACCGAGAGAACCAAGAACCGAAAAATGGATGGCCGAGGAACCGAGAACCGGACCGAGTAACATGTCTCGGTTCCGGTTCGGTTCTCGGTTCGGTTCGGTTCCTTGCGGGTCTAACCGATTGGAACCAAAATTTTTAAGAAAAATGCATTTCTTGCAACTTTGCCTTTGTTTTTTCTTTACGATGTAGTCTGCATAAAATTTAAAGCAGGTCACTGGCATTGGGTTTAAAAATGAAACAACCTACTTAGCCCCAAATATGGAACTATATAAACTAATAAGCTTATGTTCATAATATTACATTAATGCAATAAGAATGGGTTTAGATGAAAGTATGACAAACAACCACTTTTATATCGAGGTAAGACGATGAAATTAATAATCTAGTGCTATTGGAGTATACCAGTTAAATCATTTTTATGGCTCTCATTGCTCCTAAACTATGTCATACAAACTACATATAAGCTTTTTTCTAAATTTCAATAACCGAAATACAGGACCAAAGCAGTTAAAAGGATGATCCAATTTCATTGCTCTAACTTGAAGAATGTTGGTATTAACAATAATTTTGTTAATCAGTTAGCTTTTTCTTGCCACTATACCTCCCCTACGAAGTTATTAAAATCTGCTTCAGTAATTAAATCCAGTTAGCTTTTTCTTGCATTATCATGTTTTTAAAACAAGATATAAATCTCTTATGAAAATTTTAGCTAGTGACGAAGAGTTTTGTTAGGAAATTAGAGCATATAATTTAACGGTACAACTTAACATAAAGGAGAAACAAGGTTTATTGGGTAATATACAATCATGCGGTTCTTTGGTTCCGGAACCGATACCCGTGGTTCCGAATCGAACCGAACCGAGAACCGCAATTTTAATAATGAAGAACCGAGAACCGGACCGCGGTTCTAAAATTCGGTTCGGTTCCGGTTTGGTTCTCGGTTCCGATCGGTTCTCGGTCCATTTGCTCACCCCTACTTGTGTGTGTAACTAGCCAATCACCAATTATAAAAATTCTTTCTTTGTCTTAGAATTAACTAGCTGGGTAACCCGCGCATTGCGGCGGGTGTTTTTTGTGTTTTGTATTTTATGGGTTGTACGGTGTAATTAATAATTTTGTTATTTGAAGTATGCATATGTTTACTTGGAAGCATAATTTGTTTATGTTTATGATTTTTTTTTCTTTTTTTTTTTTTTTTTTTGCGTTCCGGTTGAAATTTTTTTGGGTTGTTTGTTTTTTCGGTATGTTTTTTATTTTTTATTTATTTATTTTTTTTTGGTTTGGTATTTTAAAAGAAACAAATTTGTATAAGAAATTTTTTGTAAGTGTATTATTTTTTGTATTTTTTTTTATTTTTTGTAATTTTTTTTTTTGAAAAAACAAATTTTCATAAAGAAATTTATGTAAAAAAAAAAAAAAAAAAATGTACCGAGTACTGTAGCGACGCTTAAAAAAAATTTGTAGCATGTACTGTAGCATGAACAGTGGTCGTGCACTGTAGATGTACTGTAGCAAAATTTTGGCTTGTAGCGCCTGCCTTTTATATATATTGTATAATTAGGAAAAATTAATAGTAGTAAATTTCATTTAATGCTTTAAATTGTTGTTTTTGTTTGAAACGATAGTTTCAATTCCTTTACTTGTTTATGCTTTTGTTTTACTCCGTATCACATATAATACTTAGTAATTATATGAGCATTAATTTAGTTTCATGTTTCTCTTGGACAAAATTAGAAGCAATAGACGCCTCATATCTGGTCTATCTTATCTTCGTAGTTTTTTTTTTTTTTTTTTCTTTTTTTCTTTTATCAGGTTTTAGTTTTTTTTATTAGTATAAACTAGTTATAAACTTTGTTATAAATTTTAGTTTAAGTAAAAGTTTTAACATTTTTTACATTTTTAGTGTTAATTTAGTTTTAAAATTTGTTTTTAATATTTTTAAGCTTTTTACTTATAAAAGTTGTAAACTTTGTTATCTATATCCACTTAAATTTACTTAAAGTTTTGAGTTTTGGATGATTAGAAGAAGATTAGCGGGTATCAAGGAACTTGTTAGAATTTTAGCGGATATATTGGAGCTTATCGATGGGGTTTTAGAACTTATGGAATGGGTCTCATCTCATCATCTTCACATTTTTTTCCTCATTTGGTTATCTCTATCCTTTTTATCTCTTTATTTTTAGCATGTTAATTGTTATTGCCATGTGTTGTTAGTTTTAGGATTAGTTTAGTTAATTATGATTATGTTTGTTGGATTTGTTGTTATTGTTAGCTTAGTAGTTAATATGTGTAGTGAGTAGACTTTTTATATACTTGTTGAGTAGATTATTCCGTCAATTAAGTGTGGTTTTATAAAAGTTAGACAATATATTGATTAGCAATTTTTAGATTACTTAGATAAAAATTTTGGTTGTTTGAGCGGGCAAAAGCCGTGAAAATAATTGAGTTTTAATTTAGATATTGATATCTTTTTATGAAAAATTGTTTTCAAAATAAACAAACGTTGTGAGAAAATATTTATTCGTAAAGATATTAATTCATCAATAAGAACTTAATTGAAATAATAAACCACACTTAAAGATCGTGATAATTTGCTTAACAAGTATATCTTTGTATCACATATTTTTTAGTTGCTTGTTTAGTATAATCTAGTTTACTATTTTAGCCGATTTCTTTTAACGTTAAATATAGATTAATTACTTGCTTGGTTTAAAATTGCGCGCATCGTTGCGCTCGCATCGCGCATCAGAGTGATGTGTTTAAAAAAACGCAACGCGAAACCTGATGCGAGGTTGTTCCTGGATGCGGCCTAATGCGAACGCATCACATCACAACGGTGTATTGATCGCATCAGACGCAATGGACGCATCACTTCGCAACAGTTTTAATTTTGATTTTTATAGTTTAAGTTGACCTTTTATTTCTAGTCAAACCATTAAGTTGACATATTTCATGTTATACAGTCAGTAATATCATTATGCACGTAATTATTCCATGTTTAATCATTTACTTGTAGAGTAATTTAAGTAGAAATATTATGTATTTTTTATTTATTACCTATAGCCGCGCGTCTGTGATGCGCTCGCAACCGCATCGCGCATCACGCATCGGTCTTTTGGACCTCGAGCGCAACGGATCGCCGCACGCAATTTAAAACCAAGATTACTTGCTACTAGTTTTATTATTATCTTTGCTTTAATCATTTAGTTTTAGGCCCGTTCTAAATTTAGATTACGTTTTAGGGTAATTTGGTCTTATGTTATTGTTAATGTAGATTATTTAAGTTGGTCTCATACGTATTTCCTTAGTTTAATCATCTCACCCCTTTTCCATCCAAATTCACCCGATCACAAACCCGTTTCAGTACCATCACACCTCGTTGGGACATAACGACCCGGGGAAACACTGTATTCCACGGAGATTGAGCCCTAAGTTGTTTGACCGTGTTGACCAATCGCATTGGTTGATTTAGGTTGATTGTTTGGAGCCAATCAAAGCTCAAGCTCACTACACCACTACGGAAAAAGAATTACTAGCCGTGGTGTATGCGTTTGAGAAATTTCGGCCATACTTGATCTTGACTAAATGCATAGTGTATACGGATCACTCGGCTCTCAAGTATCTCTTTGCCAAACAAGATGCAAAGCCGAGATTACTCCGTTGGGTTCTCCTCCTACAAGAATTTGATATCATTATTCGTGATAAAAAAGGAGCCGAAAACCTTGCTGCTGATCATCTTTCCCGATTGGAAAACCCTCATCAAAGTGCCCTTGAAAAAAAGGAAATAAATGAAACGTTTCCTCTCGAGACACTTAATGTGATTTCTTGTCGTGGTGACTCTAGTACCCCATGGTTTGCCGACTTTGCAAACTACCATGCGGGGAATTTCATTGTTAAAGGGATGTCGTCCTACCAAAAGAACAAGTTTTTCAAGGATGTAAATCATTACTTTTGGGACGATCCTTATTTGTTTAAGATTTGTGCGGATCAAGTTATTCGTAGGTGTGTTCATGGCCAAGAAACCATAGAAATTCTTAAGGCTTGTCATAATGGACCCACCGGGGGACATCATGGCCCAAATTACACTGCTCGAAAAGTATTTGATTCCGGTTTCTATTGGCCCACAATTTACAAAGACGCCCATGACTTAGTCAAATCTTGTGACTCGTGTCAACGTCAAGGAAAGATAACACAACGGGATGAAATGCCACAAAATGTCATCCAAGTTTGTGAAATCTTTGATTTTTGGGGCATTGATTTTATGGGGCCGTTCCCGTATTCACGAGGTAACAAGTACATACTCGTAGCCGTTGACTATTTGTCAAAATGGGTCGAAGCCAAAGCTCTCCCAACCAACGACGCCCGAGTAGTTGTAAAATTTTTAAAATCTCTCTTTGCTAGGTTTGGAACTCCCCGTGCAATCATTAGTGATCGCGGTACTCACTTTTGCAACGACCAATTTGAAAAAGTCATGCTCAAGTATGGTGTCACTCACCGACTTGCTACTGCATATCATCCATAAACTAGTGGAAGGTTTCAAACCGTGGTTTAAAAAGAATTCTGGATTGGACCGTAGGTGAAAACCGTGCCTCTTGGTCGGATAAATTAGATGACGCTCTATGGGCTTTTCGTACGGCTTATAAAACACCCATCGGGTGTACCCCTTATAAGCTTGTGTATGGAAAAGCGTGTCATCTACCGATCGAGCTCGAGCACAAAGCTTATTGGGCCTTAAAGCATGCCAACTTCGATCTTAAGTCTGCGGGTGATCATAGGAAAGTTGAACTCAATGAACTAAATGAACTTCGAAATCAAGCTTACGAAAACTCTTTGATCTACAAAGAGAAGATAAAGAAGATCCATGACTCCAAAATCAAGAACCGCGTTTTCAACGTTGGTGACCGAGTCCTTCTTTTTAACTCTAGATTGAAGATATTTTCGGGTAAGCTCAAAACCCGCTGGACTGGACCATTCACCGTTGCAAAAGTTTTTCCTTATGGTACCGTCGAGTTATCTCAAAATGACGGTCCAAATTTTAAAGTGAATGGGCATCGGTTGAAGCATTATTTTGGAGGGGACATACCACCCATGGTTGTCCCGGACCTCCAAATTTTCCCCATGGACCAATGAATTCGGGGTCGAGTCAAGCTAGCAACTTGGTTAACAAAAACAGTAGCACAACATGGGTTTTCACCCATCTTTCTAACTTCTTTCTCTTTTTTAAAAACTAAGTGTGGGGGAGTACCCATACTAAAAAAAAAAAAAAAAAAAAAAAATGATGTTCCCACACTTGCCCAAGTCTAAACTTTTTACATTTTAAAGTGTCGGCATAATAGCCGGTACTTTGAATATTAAGGGCAATATTCACTTCTAAGTGTGTGTGGGGGGGGGGGGGGGGTAAATTCTGGTGAATTTAATTACTTTTGTGCCATAATACCCCCGTTTTGGCGAAAAAAAATTTAGTGGAAGTGCTTTGCACTTACACAACAAAAGGTTATCAGTCCACCACGTCTAACATAAGGACTGGCTAATCCAAGAGCAAACGGCCCTTGGTAAAGATATCTCAAATCCGTTTATGGTTAGCAATTTGCCAAAAATTGTATGGTGTTCAACTCACCATATCTTTGATAAGTAAAGAGTTGGCTAGCCCGCAAGGTTATGGCTTGTGGTAAAGGCAGTGGAAAACCATAATTGGTAATCAACTCACCAAGATGATGACTGTATTCCATCAAAGAGTTGGCTAGTCCAGAAGCAAACGGCTTCTAGTAAAGACAAATCAAAACCGTTGACAGCTTATGGTTTGCTCAAAATCATATGGTTATCAGTGTACCATAGTTCTTACTTTAACTGAAACATTTGGCTACTCCAGATGTAATGGCTTTTGGTAAAGAGACTTCAAATCCATTAAATTTTCACAAAAGATTGCTAGGGACTAGCAATAGTTTAGTGTGGGGGATTGATGAGTGTGTAAATACTCATCATTTTTGGTCAATCTGAACTACAAAAGCGTTTAAAAACACCCAGAAATACATCAAAATAAAGAAAATATCCCAAAGGTCGTGTTTTATATGTTTCAGATGCAAAATGATTGAAAACAAATGAAAAACGAACAAAGTTTGCAAAATTAGCAGTTTCAGTCCCCCAACTTTCAAAAGTTGTCAAAATCAGTCCCTGAGCATTTGTTTGGAAAGAAAAGTCAACCCAAGCCCTTAAAAATCAAAAGTAATAAAAAATTATCTTTGGGTGAAAAGTTTTCAAAATTGTACAAGTTTAGTCCCTGGAATTTAACATTTGGCAAGATTGGTCCCTGTACTTTTAGAGATTGTCAGAAATAGTCCCTGGAGAGAAATTATGAAGAAAAACAGTCTCCCAAGAATCAACAAATGACATTTTTAGTCCTTGGACTGCAAGTTTCAAAGTTTGGCAGTTTCAGACCCTCAAGTTTGCAAAATTGATATTAATGGTCCCTGAGAATTTTTATTTGAAGAAAAATGGTGAAAGTGACCTTGGGAAATCATTACTCGGCAAAATTGGTTCTTGGATGAAGTTTGAGAAAGTGGCAGGAAATACCCTTCAAAAATTCAAAAAATATAAGTTTGGTCCTTGGGCTTTATTCATGACTAAACCAAACGGACCCTCTTTCTTATTATTTACCCAATAATCCAAATAAACCCATAACCCAACCAATTCACATACCAAGCCCAACTCCCACCTCGTTAGTATTAAAAACTGTCAAAGGGTTAACACGGTCAAACATCACCCTTTCTTCTTTCCCCCGTTTAACCAACAGTCCACCACCATCACCCCACCTTCACCACTGTAACACTCATTCCCCCTCTCAAAAGCTCCCCCCAACACAATCTCCAACCCCACTAACCTCCTCCCTCCTCACAAAACTCCTACCTACCACCAAATACACCTTGGTAATCCTAAACTCACCACATAACATTTTGGCGCCAAAATTGGTTGTAGAGCTAGGATTAATTTCAGAGCAATTAAACTGTTGGGATTACTTCGTAAGGCTCAAGGGATCATGCTGCAACCCTAATTTCTCACAGAAGAAGCACAAGGATGCAATTTCCTACCTACCCCTTTGTAGTATAAATAGAGGACTCATGTAAGCCATTATGGCATCCTTTTCCTTTGTATCTTTCTATTTTTTTTTACTTAGTTTACATTTCTACTTTCAATTTTCAAGTTTAATTAAAGTCTTATTTAAGTTTATGCAAAATTCAAATTTTCATTCAAATTCTCAAGTACCTTGTTATTTGACTTAAATGCTCTCTATTTAGTCTCAGAATGTTGGTTTAAGATTGTTAAGGCTATTTGTTAGCCTCGTTTTTTTTATAAAGATAACGTCACACAAGTGAATTGGACTAGATTAGAAACTAAAAGGACTACTATTTTCAAGTAGGCAAACATGTAGTGTTAGGAAGCTTTACCGAGTTACAAGGGTTTATCGAGTTCAAGTAGGCAAACATGTAGTGTTAGGAAGCTTTATCAAGTAGGCAAACATGTAGTGTTAGGAAGCTTTGGCGGGAAAATTTGATTAAAATTTATTTTTGAGAGGAGACTAAACATTCAATTTTTACGCGAAATTCAAATTTTGGTATAACGTTGAAAATTTTGGCCCGAAATTCAAATTTTTAGGCCAAAATTCAAATTTTTTCAGAAAAAATTGGCGTACAAATTGTTAAAACTCAAAATTTTCTGGTAACCTTAGAATTGCATTTCATGGTGATTTCCAAATTATGGGCAAGAAAATTTTTCAATTCTATTTTTGGAGGGAAAATACGAAATCACTACGAATCAACCAGATCTAATTTCAAGCTTCACCAAAAACACACCACGTATAGCTTAAAAGATCCTGATCAAGAATCACAATCAAATGACAACGGCTAGTATCAGATTTTTGTGGCTACGGAGTTTTTGTACGATATTGATTATTTGGGTTTAAAGTTCATTTCACGGGCATGTGTACTTATTTATCTCAAAGTCTAGGGGTGGATGGATGCATGACTTTCAGAGATACTTGTTTGGGCAAACACTGGTAGAGATAGTGATTAAGACTTGGATTATCTAGTTATACCCAATGTAAGGAGTTACATTGTAGTACTCATGGGTTATAGCTATCACATTAAGTAGTTACGTTGTAGTACTCAGTGTCACATGAAGTTGTGGAGATTCCAAGAGGTGGATATTTCATATACTGTTTGTTGGTTTGGGTATATGGCACTACCTATGCTTTAAGGAGTTACGTTGTAGTGCTGAGTATAGGTTTTTAGTCACACTATCGTACAAGATTAAGTCACATATCTATGGGATGTTTACTTCACTCTCAGATTGGTTATATTGGGTTGTCCCCATACAGTTGTCATTTACTAGCTGGTTGGAATTTGAAGAGGTCGCTTATAGGTTGAAGAGAAGAGGGGAGATTGTAGATAACGAAAGTCATATCTTAGCGACATATACTCACAGAATGTGCTCCAAAAAGCTGTTATGGCTTCTAAATTGCTTTAGAAGTGTAAAGTACAGGTAATTGTATGGCATGTACACAAGATTATGATGATTCTGATAACTCGCAACCATCAGGAGGGAGAAGAACATGCCAAAAGAAGTAGTGTTTCGTCTTCAGTACATTGGTTGATCGAGGGAACTGTGCTTAATACCAGAAAAGTACCATGAGGTACCAAGTATGTATACATCATAGCTTATTACCAACCTTCTATGCAATGTTATGTGAGTTATGTTGTTATGTTGCTACCCGAATGACAACCATGTTCCTACACTTTTGAATCTACTTTATCCGTTGCGAGATGAAAGAAGAGTTGTCGGTTCAAGAGGGAGCAGGAAAAAGAATAAAGGCTCACTAGTTAGGAGGGAGTAATAACCTAACTAGACCATTATAGTTGAAGTTCAGAGCTACAAAGACCTTTTCCGTCAGTGTCAAAGATCATACGCCAAGATCGTCGGAAGAGAGAACTTCAAGTCTGCCTCAGTATCTAGACTACAGAGACTCTGCACTTCAACGACGTCAACATAGTTTACTATTGTTGTAATTTACATTGTTTATGTATTTATAGGTCTCATTGTAACCATTCACGTGTGACGATATCTTGGAGGGAGATTGTTAGCCTCGTTTTTTTATAAAGATAACATCACACAAGTGAATTGGACTAGATTAGAAACTACAAGGACTACTATTGTCAAGTAGGCAAACATGTAGTTTTAGGAGCCTATAAATACCCCTCATGACTCTTCATGAGGGGTGTGGGAAAGTTTGTGTAAGCTTCACTTCATTTATCATTCTAATAAAACACATAGTTCTCTACCTTTCTCTCCCTACTTTCTCTCTCTAGAAATAACCATGGTTTTTACATATTTCCATCAACCTCGACCTCCGGAACGTGTTTCTTGGTCATAACAATATTTGAAATCAAAGAAAGGCAGAACTCAGAAAAGAAAAAAAAAAGAAAAATACAAAGAAAATTCAAAATAATTACAAAAATTGAAGAAAAAGAAAGAAAGCAGTAGCAGATATGAAGATGGATTATGGTTTAGAGCTCACGGGAGCATAGGATTGTGTTATGAGTTCTGGTTCAATATTAGCTCTTTGCTTTGGACATCTTGTAAGAAATTTTCCATCTTTTTTGTATAATCTGCCAAGTTGAACTTTGTTGTTGTTTGTTGTTTATTTTTGTTAGTTTATGCTTAATTAAGGTTAGTATAAGTTAAATTAGTGGTTTCATGGTTTAGTTTCTCAAACTGCTTCATAAAACTTTCCTAACTGTTTTTAAAGGGGTGTTTGGAACTGTTGGTTTGATTGTGTTGTGATTGTTATTTGTAGCCAAAGTCTGTTTAGGCAACTCACCTAAGATCTAATCAACTTCACACAACCCTTGCTTTGTTCATTTTTCATAAGAAAAGTCAAAGTTGCATTCAAATTTCCCTAACAAATTAACTGTTGGGATTTTAGGTAATTAAAAGCTTTCTTTTACTTCAAATCTAGTTTAGGTTGCTTAATTAAGTTACATTAGGGTTAGTCTAACTTATTTAATCAGTTAGGATCCTTGTAATCTCACAAAAGTCATTTTATCTCAAAATTTTGAAAAGTCAAAATATATAGTTTTAGCAGAAATCCCAAACTTGCATGATTTTTCATGAATTTAGTGTGTAGAACTAGGATCTAAAATTTCTTGTGGTCAAAATATACTCGCTTAGCAATGGGGATCCATGATTAGCTTAATTTTTGGAATTTTATTTCAGCTTATGCAAGTGTCCAAAGTTGGACAGTTGGCCTTCTGTTGCCCGACACCCAGTGAAACCCCAATTTGACCTGTTTTTCCTTTGCCTATATCTTGCTACATACTTGGCCAATTTGAGTGATTTTTGCTATTTTAGAATCCCCCCCTACTCTAGCTTGTTATATCCACCCATTATTTGAACTCACAAGCTTGTTTGCTAGCTTATTTTGTCCCTCTTTGTTGCCCATTTTGCACCCATTCTGCTGGTGTGCATCAGCATTAAGCTGAGCTTGTTTGATTTTTGGCCCTTGCTTGTTTAAGCTCATAAGCTTGTTATTATAAGTTTGTTTGTGACTTTGTGAGGTTGTGCTTGTCTATGTTTGCTTTGGTTTTAGCTTATAACCATTTGTGTTAGCTGTTTGTATAAAATACCCAATTAAGCTTAAACGTATCCACTGTTGGGTATTAAGCCTTGTATAAGCTTATTTCCAGCTTTTAAGCAAAAGCTCTTTCACAAAAAAAGTTCACTTTTGTTGTTTAAACAGTTTGCAAAAAGAAAATTTGAAAAAAAAAATTGCAAAAAGTGCAAGAGGTGGGATTCGAACCCCTGACCTCCTGCATCTCAAGCCTCACACACAACACGCCTTGCCGAATGCCCTAGCGACTTTTTCAGGTTCTATATTGTAACTTTTATTTTTATAGTAGTTTTTGGCATTTAGCTTTATTTTTGCTTATTTGCTAATCTAACTGCTTATTAATAAGCTTGTGAACCTTTTTCCATTTTTCCTAGTCTCCTGATTTTGCTAAGTAATTTTAGAAAAACTTTTGTAATTTTCATAATTAGTTTAGTATTTTCAAAAATTAATTTTAGTTTATATAGTTTTTAATTAATAATAAATAAATAAAAAGTCTAAAAAATATTTTTCTTTTTCCTAAAATTTTCTTTTTCTCTTAGGATTGTAGAAAATTAATTTTCATAACCGTAGGACTAGTATTGCTCTCGATTCACTTTTTATTTTGCGCACTCGCGTTTTATTTAAATAACTTTTACGTCTTTAAAATTTAGATTACGTTTTAGGATTCCCCGTTTTCCCTAACATGTTTCCCGTAGTATTTTAAGTAGTTTTTAAGATTTCCTTAGCATTCCATTGTTCATTTTCTTATTAGGTTGCGTTTATTTCATTTTCGTTCGTTAATTCTTAATTTTCGTTAATTTAACGTACCATAACACCAAACAAACTTTCACAACCAAACATACAAGATTTTAATCTCGATCTTTTCACAAAGCTTTCCATTCACATCTCGTTGGGGTATGACTCGGGAAATCACTTCTCGGACTCACAAATAAATATCACTTTCACGAGTTTACAAGGTAATCTTTTTCCTAAAAGGTTTACTTGTAATTCTCCACGTCTTGTTGTCTCACGATAATATTGACATCACGTTTGTTGGTATTTTTGATAAATTGTTTTGCACAAAACCACAACGAATCATGTAGTGAAACCTAGATGTTGATTATTGGTTGCTTTTTTGCTTATAATTATTGTGGATGATTGTATTCGGTGTTAGGCTTAAGAAAACTGGCAGACTTCCATTGGTAACTTGCTTGAACGTCTTAAGAAACATGATCGGAGGTGTACTACGATTTTTGGTTGTATTTAATGCATAAGTGAATTCTAGTGATCCCATGTTAGGAGCTTTTAGTCGGCTCGATATAGGAGTGAAGTAGGAGCTTATAGAGTTAGGGAATATTGTACACGGCCCTACGACTAGTATTAAGGAATATAACCCGTCATCCATGAAATTGTAACAAGCTAATCAATGGGGTAAAAGATATCTTGGGAGTAATGAAATCTAAGTAAACACATCTTCTCTCATTATTGTTTCCACCACATCAGTTTAATTTCATTTATTTTTATTTTATTTTGATTGCATCTTTAGTTAATTGGGTTAGTTGACTAGCAACTAATTCCGCCCACTCCTTCAAAACCCGAGATTTTACTTGCTTTCATAAAATATAAAAAATACAAAAAGAATCATCGCTTACCTCTAGACCTAGTTTAGTAGGCTTTCTAATCCTAGCGACACTATTCCTGAGTTGAATGATCAATCCCCCGGTACTTGTCACTATACTATACTACAACGATCAGGTACACTGCCTGGCGGGGATTGCAAGCTTCTCAAGATCCCTTGAGAGGTAAAACCTGTTGCGAAGGCGCAATCCCGCGTATCAAGTTTTTGGCGCCGTGGCCCGGGGAATAGTAGGATTTTTATTTTTAATTTTAGGTTTTCTTTAGTCTATCTTTTTCTTCGTGCCTTTGTTAGTAAATTAAGTTCATTGACTATTCCGTTGGCCATTATGGAAAACGCGAATCCACCCCTTTCCCCTAGTGAAGTTACTTTGTTGCTTGAACAGATTGAGAATGAGATTAGGGAACTTAGGGAACTTAATAGGTTGATTAATGTTGAGCTTGATCATGCATTTAGTGACCTAGCGACCGCCTTGTATTCAAATGAGGACCTAGGATCTAACGATTTTGAGGTTGTTGTTGAGGATGTGAAGGAACTTGAAGAAGGGGAGATAGATCCAAAACAGGATGATTATTTCAATCTATATCCCACTAAGGAGGAAACAACGTACTATAATAATCTTGTTGATAATCCTCAGCCTCCTTTTGCTAGAATTGGCCCTAAGATAAAGAGAGGTGGTCCTAAGAATGTTAAGATACCATGTATGATTGGGTATAAGTACATTGACAACGCTTACATTGATTTTGAATCCCCAATCAACATTATGTCCTCAAGTGTTTATAATGATATAGTGAAAACAAGACTTGAACCTCGAAGGGACCCTAAGTACCCCGGCGGAATTTGTAATTTTGTCGGGAGAATTAAAGGTTTACATGTCTTCGTTGGGAACTTTACTTATATCATTGACTTTATGGTTGTTGAAGACTTAGTTAGTGTTATAGATTGTCGCTTATCCCATGTTGTATTAGGTAAGCCATTTGTTGAAGAGTCCAAGTTAGAATACTGTAATACCTCAAAATCTTAAACAAGCAAAATGATCAAAATGCCCATAAGTTTAAGAATTTGTATTAACATTTAAATAAATACCAAATAAACTTTAGAAATTAGAATTTTGTAACAAATGATTACAATAAATTATTTATAAATAAAATTTGTACATTTTTATAAAAGTAAAATAATTTTTTATCATATAAATAAATAAAGTCAATTTATATATATTATATATATGTATTTAAATTAAGAAATAAATCCCAAATAAATAGAAAACATGTATGATCTTTTAATTTGGACTTATCACAATAAATTTCAGCCCAAGATAAGTATTTTATCCGTTATATACCAATTATACACGTTTATTTATTTTATAAAACCCCTAACCGACTTTAATAATAAGTTGACATCTCTCAAAATCCCATTCAGTCGACCCAAGTTTTTCCCAGCTTACAAACAATTTTCCTGGTCTTTTATAAGTTCAAAGAGGATGAGAAAAATATTGGTTCAAGTCTGGATTGAATATGTGAAGCCTGGAGATTTAATAGTATCGATTTAAGCTAACCAAGAAGAAGAATTATTTTGCTTTAATTCACATGTTCTAAAATCATTCTGGTATTTTTCTATGACCCTATATATCATATATGATATGTATAAAATGTTTAAATCGAATCATGCAAGCTAAATTGATCATACGAATTAATATAGGTTAAAAACCCTAAATTGACTAAAAACATGTAATTAATTCATGCGATTTTTGTAAGCTTTATATATATTTTATTCTGATCTCTTACAGTTTATAAAACATTAAAAAAATATGTTTTGTAAATTTTGAAGCCTATAATCTGTATTGGTACTTATTTGGTAATTGGATAAAAAGAAAAGAAAATAGAAAAAGGACATCATGGATTAGGGTTAGGGTTTTGGATTGGGAAACAGGTCATTAATGGTTTTTAAGGTTATATCTAATGTTGGTGATAATTGGGTAAATTTAGGGTTAGGGTTTGTGGATTTAATTTGTAAATCGATTTGATATAAAAGTAAAAGGGTGTGTTTTGTAATTTTATAAAATTGTGGGTTATTTATATAAGGTGTATTAAATCTGTGGTGAAGTGGGAAAAATATAATATGAGGGTGTCATATGTTAATTTTGCAACTAAAAGGTTTAAATAGTAAATTATGTAATTATATAATCCAAATTGTAATTAATTAAAATTAAGGGGTTAAACTTGTAAATTATGAAAGTTAAGGGATGTTTTAAATAAATATAATATTAAAGGGTAATATGTGTAATTTTGGATAATTAAGGGCTTAATGTGTAAATATGAATATTATAAGGATTAAATTGTAAGTTATTTAATTAAAAGGTTTAATTTGTAAAATTATTAAAACCAAAGGGTTGGAATTGTAAATATGGAAAACTTATTGATTAAAGTGAATAGAATATGAAACCTATGATTTTTACATTTAAAACCTTATAATACAATATAGTTATACTTTAAACTCTAAACTATTATTAAATTATCATAATTAAACCCTAGAATTGTATTTCAAGTTTATTTAATTAATAACTTAGTATTTATGTAAAATTTGATTAAATAAGTAAACCTACTAAATAAGGACACTTTATGAAGAATGGAAAGTTACTAAAAGTGGAAAGCCGATTAAAGAAGAGGAACTTGATTTAAGATAAAGTATTAGTAATAAAATGATTATAATTCAGGTAGATATTGAAGAAGAAGTGAACTTTTCCCTCTATGTGAATTATTCCTTGATTTCATTGCTTTGTTAAGGTACGAATATTCTTACCTTACTTTTAAGGTTTCCTTTGTGATATGAACTTCTGATATGAACCTTCTGATTTGAACTTTTGCTATGATAAACCTTTCTGTTTTGAACCTTCTGATTTAAACCTTTGCTATGAACCTTCTATTTTTGAACCTTTGATATGAAAATTTTGTTTTGAATCCTTAAATATGAACCATTTGATTATATGAGTTTCACTAGGCATGGGGGTTCCATGTCCGTGTCAGGGATGCACCCCTGACATGACTCTAGGGCAGTAGAGTGATGTTCTGCCACGTCCCTTGGTTTGGCTGAAATGTTTATGTATTGGGAAGGGGCGTATGGATGCATCCTAGATCTGTTTCTGTTTCTTATACGATATGGTATAATATGATATGATATGATTTTCTGGTGAATGTGGCTGTGTGTGCAATACACGTCCTTCACAAATTCTGGGAGCTAGCTACTCCACTTAAGTGATTATAATATGTGTTTATGATATGTTCTGTTCTAAGCTTGTGGTATGATTGTGGTTCTGATTCTGTTCATACAGGTGACTGTATGAATTCCTTACTTAACCAACATATTTTATTTCCGTAATATCCGTCATACTTAAATATGTCTTTCCCAAAAATATATCACTTATACTTTAGCATTTATTTTCTGTTTCATTTTGTTATATATCTGTTCACTAGGCTTTTTAAGCTCAGCCGCATTTTCTTTCACCACGGCAGGTATTCAAGCTAGCTTTGGGATGGTTTCAGGGATTGAGAGTAGAGTTGAATTGAAGATTCATGACCATAGTTATTTGAAGTAAGTTATTTATTTAAGACTTTCGCTTTTGATATGTTCTGTTCTGATGTAACACCATATTATTGTGACATTTTTACCCTTGTCGGTTGGGGTGTTACAAATACAATGGGATAGAAGGGACGATCCGATTTACTAGTGAAACTGATAGGATCACATATAGGATGCCCAATAGAATGAAGGAATTTCGTTTTGTGCCTCTATTTGATGTGGATAACATTGGTGCTTTTGAGGACATCAATGAAAAGGATAAGAAAAAGGGCATGGACTATGTATGGGAGAAGAAGAGCCTTTTTTTATAAGGATTGCTTAACTCTAGGACTAAAATATAAAGTTGATAGGGAATTTGCCAAAAGGATTATAGGAGCAATTGAGAAAAAGGTGGTTGATCTTTATAAAAAAAACATTTACAATCGGGTCCTGAATACAAAACTAAGATTGAGGATGACCTAGAGAATGTGACCAATGACGAGGTCACGTAATAGCCCGTGACCTTGAGTCTAGCTACAAGACTCGTAAGTAAAGAAAAGCGCTTCTTAGGAGGCAACCCATGTTTTGTGTGTTTTTATTTGTTTCCGTATGCATGTTTTATTTTTATTGTTGGTAAATCATGTTTCAAAGTAAATTGTGAAAATGCTTTATTTTGTTTTTAACTTCCTCTTAATTACATATAAAGGTATTTTGCAAAAGCTAAGTGTAAGGGGAGACCCAAATTTGTTTATAAGAACGAAAATGAGCATGATTCACTACAATATTAAATGAATATGTATATTAGTATTTGTTAGAGTCAAATGCTTGTATCGAGTCATAATGATGTTTTGCAGGATTTTCCAAGAAATAAGGCATAAGTTTTTCCAGAAATTTTCTGGAAACTTAACATAAGATTTTTCCAGGAACATTCTGACGGTGTCAGGAGTTACAACCTGACGACGTCAGGTACTAAAATTCTAAAAAATTTTGCGAGTTTTATCTAAACCGGAGTCTTAAAGTTTTTGTTGATTCTTTAGTTTTATAAACTCCGAGAAATCTGCAAACATTCATTCCACAAGCATTATATCTTAGCTTGTTTTCTAGGATTTTTTAGTATATATAGATTGCCGCCGATTTTATGCGAGGTTTGCCTTGATTATTTTCTTAGGTTTAACAGGTTATATATGTCAAGAAGATGATTTATATTTCTGGAGGGAAGCTTTCAACGTTCATTTTCTTGGAGGAAGATCTATCCTTGTTAACACACTATCCACACTGAACGAATCAGGGGAGTATTTGTTTTCATTCTTTTACCTGCTTTACTTTTACATCCTCTAATTGAACATTGGGGACAATGTTCATCCTAAGTGTAAGGGGAGGGTAAATGATGATACCTTATAGGATACAATTACACTTGAGTTTGTTTGTTTGATAGTAGGTGTGTAATAAAACTAAGAGAAATGCTTGTTAGTGCAATTTTGGCGACAAATTTGAAATTTTTTACAATATTTAGGAGTGAAACTTTAGCCTTAACAAGCATCTCATTGATAGGAGTCGTATAACTAGCACAAAAACCGTACCACTCAGAAAAATATCCCACCCAAATATGTGAGGTTCGCCTTTAGATTTGATAGGAAAAGCATTCATTATTAGTGCTTATGAGTGTACCGGTAGTATTTAGATTCTAGAACTTGCGTTAGTGATACATCCCGAGACTGCTAGTGAGACTACATTCGTGTAGTAGGATTTACTACATGATAAGAGGCATTAAGATCACCCTTGTGTAATTACTTTTATATTAGTGCTTGTTTTTGGTTTTTAGTGGAACGATTATTTATTGTAATTACTTTTATATTAGTGTTAAATGACCCCTAACTTTTATTTTGATTAGAATAAAGCGCATTTGCTTGAGGACAAGCAAATCTCAAGTGTAAAGGTATTTGATAAGGCGAAAAGTGTACCGCTTTTAGGGGGTCATTTAAGCCCGAATTCGTGATTATTTGATCAATTACTGCCCTAAATCGTTCCTTTTGTTATTTTAGGTACTTTTGAGGAGAAATCTGGAAAAGGAAGCATTTTGGACGTTTTTGGAGAATAAAAGTGAAGAAAACGGCAAAGTCTCAAAATCTTTGCTGGGAACAGTACCTGACGACGTCAAGGCTTCACACATGACGGCGTTAAGAGTGGCAAAAGAGGTGGATGTGGATAATACACGTGACGGGCCAGAGCATCTTCAAGGCAATTTGGCCTGACGGCGTCACCAAGGCCGTCATGGTAAAAACACATGTGACAGCCCATAGTATATTTACACATGAAGGCATCAAGATTGGATCTAAGCAATACGACCCTTTATTTGGCGGCGAGTTGATGGCGTCAGACCCTACAACGTGACGCCGTCAGGATGTATTCTCTATATATATTTTTCCAATTTTTCATTGTAAAAGAGTGGCACATTAGGAGGAACTTTACCACAAACCCTAGTTCGAATTTTCATCATATTTTAGGGGTTTCAAACCCTTCTTTCATCCATGTTTGAATAAAGGTAAGTCTTCCAATAATCATTCAATATGTGTATGTGTTGTTTGATTCTATATTATGCTTGTCTTTCTTTTAACATGTTAGGCTAGGTTTTTATTGTGTTTTCTTAGATGTAGTGAAACCTAGATGTTGATTATTGGTTGATTTTTTCCTTATAATTGTTGTGGATGATTGTATTCGATGTTAGGCTTAAGAAAATTGGTAGACTTCCATTGGTAACTTGCTTGAACGTCTTAAGAAACATGATCGGAGGTGTACTATGATTTTTGGTTGTATTTAATGCATACGTGAATTCTAGTGATCCCATGTTAGGATGTTAAGAATCGTTTAAGCCCTATCTAGGATAATAATAACAATGATTAATCACAGCGGAATAAGAACATAAGAATCAAAGTTACTTCAAGGTTTTCTTTATTATAAATATAAAAACTACTACAACTACTAAACTACTACTAACGCTCTATGCGTTTCTAGACTCTCATTGGAGAGACTAGCTATGAATGGATGATCTGTAACCTAGACGCTTACCCTCTTTATATAATAGAGGGAGGTTACAAACCCTAAACCCTAGCTTACTAATCAAGCTAAGTAACTATTACATATTAGGTCCTCATTGTTTCTTCTTTCTTCATTCTTTGCTTGTAGGTTTTGTAATCTTCAAATCTGTAATTCCCAACAATCTTCCCCTATTTGATATTACAAAACAATCTGCATGAAGAAACAATGTCATCACCAATAATAAGCTGCACATCATAACTATTCTTCCCCTTTTTGTAATCTTCTAATAGGGGTCTTGTGCAACTCGTAAACGCTTCCCCTTAAGTTATGCATATCTTGAACTTTAATCAGCTTCAAATATCCTTATCTGATGTAGTGCGAACAAGCATATTAAATACACCTCAGTTATTCGTGTGGTCCCAGCCATCGCACGCCATAACCGTCCATTGGTCCTAGACCATATCAAAATATAATAATGTGTGTGGTCCCGGCCATCGCACAACATTATTATGTTATGTACTCAACAACCTGTAAACACCAAACCAGATGAATAGAAGGAACCAACTCGTCGTCCAAGATCCAAGGGCGTCTTCGGACCTAGAATTAAATATCAAAAACAAAATATATATATATATATATATATATATATATATATATATATATATATATATATATATATATATATATATATATATATTTTTACTAAACTAATAAGCAGTAACGAGCAGCAGCAATAAGTATCAGCAGTAACTAGCATCAGCAGTAAGTATAAGAGAATGATCAAGTATATTAACAATAAGCTTCCCCTTAAACTTATACTTGCCATCTCTTTAATCCAATAGGTTCCAGGGAGTGATCACTGATGAAGAAAATCAACTATAACTGATTTGATGAAGAAGTTAAATCTCCCAAACTTTGCATCTTATGTCTTGCACTATCCACGTGACTCCAAACTCATACTCCCATAAAAAGTATAAGTAGACCGCAACCTCTTGACAAATCCTCAACTAAATGAGACACTGAAGACAATAACGTAACTCCTTAAAGTGATAGCAAATGTACGCATTAAGCACAAGAAGATGGATCGTACCCCTTCACTAGATTCATCAAGTCTTTGTCACATCATTAACGCATGAACAAGTTATCTCCAAAGTGTAACACCCACCTTGAGATATGATAAGAACACAAAACCTGTGAAATTCAACTACAACAGCAAATAATAATCAAACGTCTTCAACAAGTAATCTCCTCAACGAACTGATGATGGTTGATAACACCGTCTCCCTAACCAGTAGTAATCTTACATGACTAGTAGAAACCAAAACTGACCAAAAGAAAAAAATATACAACAAGTCAGCAGGAACCATAAAGAAGTCAGCAAGAACCGTATGTATCAGCAGGAACCCATCAGTAGGAACCAATCAGGAGGAATGACCAGAAAGAACCATCAGTAGTAACCAAATGTCATCAGCAGAAACAAGTAAAGCTTCAGCAGAAACCATTAAAGCTTCAGCAGAAACTAATAATGCAGCAGTAACCGTCAACAGTACCAATCAAAGTCGTGTCATCATCAAACCGTCAACACTTTTAAAGTGTCGCTAAAACCCTAAAATCATCAAAAATCAATCATACTCATCCCCAGCTGCTTCTTTCATGAATTTTAGATATCAAACATCATATATCCAAGTTCCATAATGAATTTAAAACAAGGAAGCATGAATTCATGAAGTGAAAAGCATAGAAATCCCAAAAATCGACTTACATAAACCTTTTTCAGCAGCAGATTTGACAATTTTTATCTTTTTACTGAGATCTCAGATTGAAGATCCCTCCGGTGGAACTCTTCCTTGATATGTTGAGAACTTCCAGTAAAAATTTCAGCCCGATCCAACGGTCAATGAATGAGAAATCGCTGTTTGAAAACTGCACTGCAGAAAGTTACGAAAATTTGCACCAGATCTACTTCTTCACAACTGCTCTTTATTCATGAACATGAAAACCTCAAAACCCTAGATATCAAGAGCCCCCGCTCTGATACCAATTGTTAAGAATCGTTTAAGCCCTATCTAGGATAATAATAACAATGATTAATCACAGCGGAATAAAAACATAAGAATCAAAGTTACTTCAATGTTTTCTTTATTATAAATATAAAAACTACTACAACTACTAAACTACTACTAACGCTCTATGCGTTTCTAGACTCTCATTGGAGAGACCAGCTATGAATGGATGATCTGTAACCTAGACGCCTACCCTCTTTATATAACAGAGGGAGGTTACTAACCCTAAACCCTAGCTTACTAATCAAGCTAAGTAACTATTACATATTAGGTCCTCATTGTTTCTTTTTTCTTCATTCTTTGCTTGTAGGTTTTGTAATCTTCAAATCTATAATTCCCAACATAGGAGCTGTTAGTCGGCTCGACATAGGAGTGAAGTAGGAGCTTATAGAGTTAGGGAATATTGTACACAGCCCTACGACTAGTATTAAGGAATATAACCCGTCATCCATGCAATTGTTACAAGCTAATCAACCGGTAAAAGATATCTAGGGAGTAATGAAATCTAAGTAAACACATATTCTCTCATTATTGTTTCCACCACATTAGTTTAATTTTGTTTAATTTTATTTTATTTTGATTGCATCTTTAGTTAATTGGGTTAGTTGAATAGCAACTAATTCTGCACACTCCTTCAAAACCCGAGATTTTACTTGCTTTCATAAAATATAAAAAATACAAAAAGAATCATCCCTCACCTCTAGACCTAGTTTAGTAGGCTTTCTAATCCTAGCGACACTATTCCTGAGTTGAACGATCAACTCCCCGGTACTTGTCACTATACTATACTACGACGATTAGGTACACTGCCTGGCAGGGATTGCAAGCTTCTCAAGATCCTTTGAGAGGTAAAACCTGTTGTGAGGGCGCAATCCCGCGTATCAAGTTTTTGAGAAGCTTGATACGCGGGATTGCGCTCTCGCAACAGGTTTTACCTCTCAAGGGATCTTGAGAAGCTTGCAATCTCCGCCAGGCAGTGTACATGATCGTTGTAGTATAGTATAGTGACAAGTACCGGGGGATTGATCGTTCAACTCAGGAATAGTGTTCGTTAGGATTGAAATTAATCTAGCGAGGTCTAAAGGTGAATGATGATTCTTTTTGTGTTTTTATATTTTATGAAAAGCAGGTAAAAATCTCGGGTATTGGAAGGAGGGGCGGAATTAGTTGCTAATCAACTAACCCAAATGCTACTAATTAAACTAATGTGTAAGAAAAATAAACTAAGGTTCTACAAGGTAAGTGAAGCATGTCTACCTATGATATTTTACTCCTTGCTAGCTATCCAGTTCTTCCTATTGAATTGTCACATCCTTGTTTTAATTGACGGGTTGTATTCCTTAATACCATTCGTAGGGCCGTGTACGATCTTCCCTACACTTGTCTTTTTGTAAAGTACCTTTATATGCAATTAAGACGAAGTTAAAAACAAAATAAAGCATTTTCACAAATTATTCGAAACATGAAAATTAAACAACTATGATTAAGCATATATGACACAAACAAACAAATAAAATAAAAAACATCAAACAATTAAAAACATGGGTTGCTGGTAGCGTAGGGTTTGCACCAGGCTTTACCTCTCAAGGGATCTTGAGAAGCTTACAACCCCCACCAGGTAGTGTACCTGATCGATGTAATATAGTATAATGACAAGTACCGGGGGATTGATCGTTCAACTAGGAATAGTGTCGCTAGGATTAGAAAACCTAAAGACTAGGTCTAGAGATGAGGGATGATTCTTTTTGTATTTTTATATTTTTTTAGAAAGCAAATTAAAATCTCGGGTTTGAAAGATTTGGGCGGAATTAGTTGCTAGTCAACTAACCCAATACTAAAGATGCAATCAAACTAAAATACTAGAAATGAAAATAAACTAAATTAAACTGTAAGCAATATGTGGGAGAAATGTGTTTACTTAGATTTCACTACTCCCTAGATATCTCTTACACGTTAATTACTTGTTATAGTTGCGTGGATGACGGATTGTATTCCTTAATACCATTCATGGGGTGGCGTACTTACTTCCCCAATCCTATGAGTGCCTACTTCACTCCTATGTCGAGCCGGCTAAGAAGCTCCTAACATGGGATCATAAGAATTTACTGATGCATTAAATACAACCAATAAAACCTAGTACACATCGGTTCATGTTTCCTAAGACGTTCAAGCATGTTACACAATGGAGATCTGCCACTTTTCTTAAGCCTAACATTGAAATAATTCATCCAATACAACCATAAACAAGTAATCAACACATAATTAACATCTAGGTTTCATTAGATCCAAGCAAACACAAGATAGATCTAGCCTAGCATGTTGAAATCAAGACAAGTACAAGATATAGACAACCAACACATAGACATATTGATTGAATTAAGGGAAGACTTATCTCAATAGCACATGAAAGGATTCAAGGGGTGAAAACCCTTGAAAATACTGTAAAATACGAGCTAGGGTTTACAAAGTTCGGCCCTAGGGTTCTCCACACAAGTTCCTCTCTAATGAATGAAAAATAGAAAACTATATATAGAGTTTAGTAGGTGACGGCGTCAAGAACAAATGTCTGACGCCTTCAAATAGTTCCTCGGATTGCCTAGATCTGGGTCTGACACCGTCATGTAGTCCCCTTATGCAGGCCGTCACAAAATTAACTCTTGACGCCCTTCTTTTGACGCCGTCAGGTTTGCACTGGGTCGTCACCACGTTTACTCTTGACACCGTCATGATTTTCCTCTTGACGCCGTCAGGTACTATTCTCAGCATGGAAAATTAAGTCTTTGGCGTTTTCTTCACTTTTATGCTCCAAAAACGTTTGAATTGCTTCCTTTTCCAGATTTCACTCCCAAAGTACCTAAAATCACAAAAGGAACGATTTAGGGTAATATTTGATCAAATAAATTCAATTCCGGGCTTAAATGACCCCCTAAAAACGGTTCATTTTTCGCCTCATCAGTTGCCTCCCAAGAAGCGCTTGTTTTTGTTTGAGTCACGAGCCTGACTCTACCCTTATTTAACGGAAATAGGGGAGGTTTTGTACCTCCATGCTTTTGTACAGCAAAAGTCGTCACTTTTGCTTCAAGATTATATACACAGTTCTCTTTCCTGATCCCAGTCATCATAACCCGACAACCTTTGATCATCTTGACTCTACCCATCTGCATTTTCACAGTATAACCCTCTTTTTCAAGAGTACCCAATGAAATCAAGCTTTTTCTTAACCCTGGAACATACCTGACATCTTCCAGTATAAAGCTTGAACCATCATGCAACTGTATCTTCACTTTTCCTGTCCCTCCGATAGTGCATGCCCTATTATCACCTAACTGAACTAAACCACCATCAATATCCTTGAAGTCATACAAGAAATCCCTCCTAGGTGTCATATGATAAGTCCCACCTGAATCCATTACCAATTTAGTCATCTCATCATTCCCGACTACCACCAAGGCTTCTCCAAAGTAGGCGTTACCGTCGTCATCAGAAGAATCAGAATCCTGATCATGCTTACACTTCTTGATGAACCCACTTGACTTCTTCTTTGGACAGTCTCTTTTCAGATGATCCTCTGAATGACATATGAAGCACTTGAGTTTACCAGTTCCACCCCTTGACTTAAACCGCGCACTTCCACCAAAATGAGCTTTCCTTGAATGATCTGACCCCATACGTATAACCCGTCACCAGCTTCTTCCTTTGTGCCTTCAGTTCTTTTCTTCAACTCTCTTGAATTCAGAGCCGCTAGAACATCCTCCATTGTCAAGGATTCCCTCCCATACAACAATGTCTCCACAAAGCTTTCGTAAGACGATGGCAACAACGTAAGTAACATAAGTGCCTGATTCTCATCCTCAATCTCGATATCAATATTTGCCAAATCAAGTATCAACTTATTAAACTCATCTATATGATCACCCAGTTTCGTACCTGGACTCATATAGAACGTGTACAGCTTCTTCTTCAGATATAGTCTGTTTGCTAAGGACTTAGTCATATAAAGACTAGTCAACTTCATTCAAATTCCTGCAGCAGTTGTTTCCTTGGTAACTTCCCGTAAAACCCGGTCTCTCAAGCATAGAATCAAGGTACTGTATGCCTTCTTCATCAAAACAGCCTTTTCACCTGCTTCCATGTCTGCGGGTAATGTCTCTAATGCAGCATCACATCTGAGTTGTACCATTAAAGCACGCATCTTTATTTGCCATAACCCGAAGTCATTCTTCCCATCGAATTTTTCGATGTCAAACCTAGTTATTGAACTAGCCATTCTTCTTATACCTTTCTAAAAAACCTTGTCAAGTTGTTTATTAACCAACTTTACCGACAAGCCTCACAAGCCGTGTGCAATATTCCCCCTTGTTGCTATAAACCCTTCTTGCAAATCGAATTAATTATAATAACCCTAAACCCTCGATTTTGAACAAGTAAACCTGATCGTAAACTTGAAACCCAAGCAAACCACGATCAAACTTGAACCACAATAAAATCCCGCAATAAGAACCTTCAAATAATCAACTTTAAAAAACCTTAAAGTCAAACCTTAAGTTGATTTTCTAAACAGAATACCAAATAGAGTACTTCACTATATTCGATATTTAAAAACCTGAAAATGATTATGTGAAGTAAAATATATATTATTGTAGTATATTATATATTTTAACCTTTCAAGTTCAATCTTTGTAGTTAATAAAGCTCACGTGATCTAGGAAAAACAATAAACCAATCAATGACCACCTTTCCTTGCTTCTTCATGTGATAAAGTTCAATCGTCTTTAACCTCTCGTCATCGATCGCTACTTCAAACACCGATTCGAAACCCGAACCTCAAAAAAAATTCGAACGAACTCGAAACCTCGATCTAGCACTCGAACTTCAATGACCACAATAACCGTGGCTCTTGATACCATTTGTTGGAAAATACCTAGACAACAATCCCGAAGTTCGATCACGGAACGCTAGATCGCGAGTTGTATCGAGCACAAGTAGCAACACGAGAGACTACAAAGAATCGATAAGAATATGCACACGATATACCCTCAACGAACCCTTTATTAATACAAATAAAGCTTCTAAAATTGAGGAAGAAGAATGAATAACTAGCATCCCCTCATCTCTATTTATAGATATGAGGAGGTGGAAACCTAGCTTGCCTTGCACTCCAAGCTACCTAATCCTAGTTTATATCTAACACCTAATCTAATTACAAAGTACACTTAAGCCCCTAAACTACGTTTAAGTTTACTGCTAATATTCTAACAATTTCCACCTTAGGAGTAACACTTAAACATAACCGATACTCAGCATCTTTTCCTCATGCTGGAACCTCGGACCGGAGACCACCTTGTTGACCACACATTGTACTTCAGTAATTTTCCAAGATTAGCTTCTGTAGACTCCTTCACTTTCTTCTTTTCAGCAACATTACCCTCTGCACCTTCTTGACTAGGTACTCCAATTACCGTAATGTCTGCCCCCACCTTTATACCAAGGTGTATCTTTTCCTGCTCATTTACCAAGCAGCCCGTGTTTGTATTTTCTTCAAGTTGCTTGTCCTCCAACTTTCTTTGAGCCACTGCAGCATCATCGTTACTAACCTGAACAACCTCAGCTTCAAGATTCCCTTGAGCTCCCTGCAGTTCCACCTCAAACCAAACACGTTCATCAACCTGTACTCCATGGACTCCTGTTTTAACACCAGGACCAAGTCATTTGAACCCATCTTGTTTATGACCAAGTTGTTTGAGGCCAACTTGTTTGAACCCAACTTTTTTAGAACCTCCATGCTTTTGTACACCAAAAGTCGTCACTTTTGCTTCTAGAGTATATACACAATTCTCTTTCCTGATCCCAGTCATCATAACCCGACAACCTTTGATCACCTTGACTCTACCCATTTGCATTTTCACAGTATAAACCTCTTTTTCAAGAGTACCCAATGAAATCAAGCTTTTTTCTTAACCCTGGAACATACCTGACATCTTCCAGTATAAAGCTTGAACCATCATGCAACTGTATCTTCACTTTTCCTGTCCCTCCGATAGTGCATGCCCTGTTATCACTTAATTGAACCGAACCACCATCAATATCCTTGAAGTCATACAAGAAATCCCTCCTAGGTGTCATATGATAAGACCCACCTGAATCCATTACCAATTCAGTCATCTCATCATTCCCGACTACCACCAAGGATTCTCCAAAGTAGGCGTTACCGTCATCATCAGAAGAATCAGAATCCTGATCATTCTTACACTTCTTGATGAACCCACTTGACTTCTTCTTTGGACAGTCTCTTTTCAGATGATCCTCTGAATGACATATGAAGCACTTGAGTTTACCAGTTCCACCCCTTGACTTAAACCGCGAACTTCCACCAGAATGAGCTTTCCTTGAATGATCTGACCCCCCCCCTTACGTATAACCCATCACCAGCTTCTTCCTTTGTGCCTTCAGTTCTTTTCTTCAACTCTCTTGAATTCAGAGCCGCTAGAACATCCTCCATTGTCAAGGATTCCCTACCATACAACAATGTCTCCACAAAGCTTTCGTAAGACGATGGCAACGACGTAAGTAACATAAGTGCCTGATTCTCATCCTCAACCTCGATATCAATATTCGCCAAATCAAGTATCAACTTATTAAACTCATCGATCACCCAGTTTCGTACCTGGACTCATATAGAACGTGTACAGCTTCTTCTTCAGATATAGTATGTTTTCTAAGGACTTAGTCATATAAAGACTAGTCAACTTCGTCCAAATTCCTGCAGCAGTTGTTTCCTTGGTAACTTCCCGTAAAACCCGGTCTCCCAAGAAAAGAATCAAGGTACTGTATGCCTTCTTCATCAAAACAGCCTTTTCACCTGCTTCCATGTCTGCGGGTAATGTCTCTAATGCAGCATCACATTCGAGCTGTACCATTAAAGCACGCATCTTTATTTGCCATAACCCGAAGTCATTCTTCCCATCGAATTTTTCGATGTCAAACCTAGTTATTGAACTAGCCATTCTTCTTATACCTTTCTAAGAAACCTTGTCAAGTTGTTTATTAACCAACTTTACTGACAAACCTCACAAGCCGTGTGCAATATTCCCCCTTGTTGCTATAAACCCTTCTTTCAAATCGAATTAATTATAATAACCCTAAACCCTCGATTTTGAACAAGTAAACCTGATCGTAAACTTGAAACCCAAGCAAACCACGATCAAACTTGAACCACAATAAAATCCCGCAACAAGAACCTTCAAATAATCAACTTTAAAAAACCTTAAAGTCAAACATTAAGTTGATTTTCTAAACAGAAGACCAAATAGAGTACTTCACTATATTCGATATTTAAAAACCTGAAAATGATTATGTGAAGTAAAATATATACTATTGTAGTATATTATATATTTTAACCTTTCAAGTTCAATCTTTGTAGTTAATAAAGCTCACGTGATCTAGGAAAAACAATAAACCAATCAATGACCACCTTTCCTTGCTTCTTCATGTGATAAAGTTCAATCGTCTTTAACCTCTCGTCATCGATCGCTACTTCAAACACCGATTCGAAACCCGAACCTCAAAAAAAATTCAAAAGAACTCGAAACCTCGATCTAGCACTCGAACTTCAATGACCACAATAACCGTGGCTCTTGATACCACTTGTTGGAAAATACCTCGACAACAATCCCGAAGTTCGATCTCGGAACGCTAGATCGCGAGTTGTATCGAGCATAAGTAGCAACACGAGAGACTACAAAGACTCGACAAGAATATGCACACGATATACCCTCAACGAACCCTTTATTAATACAAATAAAGCTTTTACAATTGAGGAAGAAGAATGAATAACTAGCATCCCCTCATCTCTATTTATAGAGACGAGGAGGTGGAAACCTAGCTTGCCTTGCACTCCAAGCTACCTAATCCTAGTTTATGTCTAACACCTAATCTAATTACAAAGTACACTGATGAGGTGAAAAATGAACCACTTTTAGGGGGTCATTTAAGCCCGAATCCGAATTTATTTGATCAAATATTGCCCTAAATCGTTCCTTTTGTGATTTTAGGTACTTTGGGAGAGAAATCTGGAAAAGGAAGCAATTCGGACGTTTTTGGAGCATAAAAGTGAAGAAAACGCCAAAGTCTTAATTTTCCATGCTGGGAACAGTAGGTGACGGCGTCAAGAGCAAAACCTTGACGGCGTCAAGAGCAAATTTCATGAATTTCCATGACGACCCAGAACAGATTTGACGGCGTCACGTAGGAAGGGCGTCAAGAGTAAAAGAGTCATGACGGCCTAGAAGTATTTAAGTCTTGACGGCGTCAGAAGTGGATCTAGGCAGTCCGAGTAGAGTTTTGGCGGCGAGGTGACGGCGTCACATTGTTTGTCTTGACGCCGTCATACCTGTTTTTCTATATATAGTTTTCTAATTTTCACACATTAAGGAGAGAAGTTTTGGGAGAAACCCTAAGTACGATTTTGGTGTAACTTTACAGGTTTTTCAAGGGTTCCAACCCCTTGATACCTTGCATGATTAATCAAGATAAGTGTTCTTCTAATTCAATCAATATGTCTATGTGTTGGTTGTCTATATCTTGTTCTTGTCTTAATTCTATCATGCTAGGCTAGATCTATCTTGTGTTTGCTTAGATCTAATGAAACCTAGATATTGATTATGTGTTGATTACTTGTTTATTCTTGTCTTGGATGAATGATTTATATGTTAGGCTTAAGAAAACTGGCAGATCTCCACTTGGTAACATGCTTGAACGTCTTAAGAAACATGAACCGAGGCGCACTAGGTCTTTATTGGTTGTATTTAATGCATGAGCCACTGTTTACAATCCCTATAGTTGTGCTGGGCATGGTGTAGGAGGAGATAAGAGCTCATAGAATTGGGGAGTTATGTGTGCCACCCCATGAATGGTATTAAGAAATACGATCCGTCATCCATGCAATTATAACAAGTAATTAACGTGTAAAAGATGTCTAGGGAGTAGTGAAATCTAAGTAAACACATTTTCTCCAATTACTGCTCACAACTTTAGTATAATTTAGTTTATTTTCCTTTTTAGTATTTTATTTTGATTGCATCTTAGTATTGGGTTAGTTGAATAGCAACTAATTCCGCCCAAATCCTTCAAACCCCGATATTTTAATTGCTTTCATAAAAATATAAAAACACAAAAATAATCATCCCTCACCTTTAGAACTAGTATTTAGGCTTTCTAATCCTAGCGACACTATTCCTAAGCTGAACGATCAATCCCCCGGTACTTGTCACTATACTATACTACAACGATCAGGTACACTGCCTGGTGGGGGTTGTAAGCTTCTCGAGATCCCTCGAGAGGTAAAGCCTGTTGCGATTCCCACGCATCAAGTTTTTGGCGCCGCAGCCCGGGGAATAGTTATTGTCTAGGTTAGAATTTCTTTTTATTAGGTCTACTTGCTAGATTCCTTTTTAGTAAGATTTTATTTTTATTTTTAGGTTTTCTTTAGTCTATCTGCTTCTTTGTGCCTTTGTTCGTAACCACCCGACACCATGGACAATAGGAACATCTTTGAACCCGTCATCCCACCACAACAAAACCCACCATTAGAACCCCTTAGGCCCCGAACCTTAGGAGAGTATTCCCGACCTAGCCACCAAGGCTACCGAAACACCATTGAGCTCACCGGAGCCAATGTGACCCCCTTGCGATCCGACACCATCCGGTTGGTGCAAAGCGGATGTGCATTCCATGGACTTCGTTCCGAAGATCCAAACCAACATCTTAAGGACTTCCTCAAAATCGTAGATTCCATAGACCTAGATGTTGCAACTAGAGAGACTACCCGTTTACGCCTATTCCAATTCTCTCTACGGGATCAAGTTAGTCAATGGCTTGAGCGTTTACCCGCGGGATCCATCACCACATGGGATGATCTCACCACTCGTTTCCTTGCTCAATTTTTCCCACCGGGGAGAACTACTAAGCTTAGAAATGACATCTTGATGTTCCAACAACGTCAAAATGAATCTCTTTATGAAGCATGGACTCGTTTCAAGGACTTACTCCAAAAAGTCCCTCATCATGGCATAGATCTTTGGCTCCAAGTCCAAATTTTTTATGACCATATCGACATCTCCACGAGGCGAGCCATTGACCAATCGGCCGGTGGTAAGCTACGTGATCTAAGTGCGGAACAGTCATGGGAACTCATAGAAGATCTTGCTCTCTATGACAACGAAAGTTGGAATGATCCCCGTGACTTGAACAAAACGGTCAAGGCAATATCTTTGCCTTCGAACAATTCTAGCACTCCCGACCGTAGGATCATGGAACTTGAAGGTCAAGTCAAGTTTCTCATGAAATCTTACGATGCTCCTAAGCCTTCAAGCCAAGTGAACAAAATCACTTCTTCATGCGAATTATGTAGTGGTCCCCACGACACTCGTGATTGTGTGGAACTCCCCGGAACAGATTTTGCGGACTACGCATCCACGCGTACCGACGAAGCGGGAGATAAGTTGTACACTTTCAAGCCCGAGCCAAACACATACGGTGATTCATACAACCCCTCATGAAAAAATCACCCAAACCTTAGGTGGAAACAAAATCAACCCAATTCCTCCAATCCGCCTAACCGTTACCAACCAACCGGTCCACCATCCAACCGTACTTTCAACAACAATCCTTCTAACAACTATGGTAGTACCAACAATCTTGAAGGATTGATGTCAAAGTTTATGGCATCTCAAGAGGCTCGCATAGCTAGGTTTGAAACCGAATTCAACCTACAACAAACGGAGATGACCAACAAGATTGACAACTTGTTGAAAGCCCTCAACAACCAAGCATTTGTCACACCTAGGAAGGACACTAGGGACACCAATAACGGAAACCAAATTAAGGATCCCTCATCATCTAAACAGGTCCACTTTGTTAATGTTGTCTCTATTAAGCCGATAGATAAGGAGATAGAAGAGAGTGACAAGAATGAAGTTAGGATAGAAGCCGAGACTAAGGATGAGAGTAGGGAAGTTGAGATTGATAGTAGAGAAGAATTAGAGGAGGTAGAACCTATAGAAGAATACTTTGATAAGTTGCCAACCAAGGAAGAACGGGAATACCATAAGGATTTATTCGAAAGTCCCGAGAGAACATATATCTTTGGCGACCCCTTATCAAAATGGGAGACCCCTCTAACATTAACATCCCATGCAATATCGGGCACATGCATATATGGAAAGCTTACATCGACCCTAGATCCCCAGTGAACATCATGAATAGGACTTACTACAATTGGGTGATGAAGAAGCAACTTAATTTTAGGACGATGCCTAATAAGAACCTGATAAGTAATTTTGCGGGAAGAGTGAAAGGATTGCATGTGATCATAGGGAATCTCACCTATGAGATCGATTTTATGATAGTTGAGGACACTCGTCCGGTGATAGATGCTTGCCTAAGTCAAATAATATTTGGGAAACCATTTGTTGAGGCCACTAGGATGAGTATGATCCGACTTTAGGGATAGTTAGATTCAAGAAAGAGAATGATGAGGTTGCTTATCAAATGCCCTACAAGATTGAGCAATACCGCCTTCTCTCTAATTTCGAAAAGGAACACAAGCAAGCGGATTATTATAGGAATGAGGAGGATAGACGTAGAGGAGTAGAGTATGTTAGAAATAGGATGCTTGGTTTCTACAAAGAGTGCTTGCAACTAGGTCCGGAATACAAAACTGGTTTAGAAGACGACCTAGAGAGTGGAACCAATGATGAAATCACGTAGTAACCCATGACCTTGAGTCTAGCTACAAGACTCGTAAATAAAGAAAAGCGCTTCTTGGGAGGCAACCCATGTTTTGTGTGATTTTATTTGTTTGATTGTTATTTGCTTCCGTATGCATGTTTAATTTTTATTGTTGGTTGATCATGTTTCTAAACTAAATAGTGGAAATACTTTACTTTGTTGTTTTGGCCTGGTCTTAACTCCACCTAAAGGTATTTTTGCAAAAGATAAGTGTAAGGGGAAACCCCAAATATGTTTTTAAGAAACAAACCGATCATGATTCTCCACAATATTAAATGAACATGTGTATTCGTATTTGTTAGAGTCAAATGCTTGTATTGAGTCATAATGAAGTTTTGCAAGATTTTCCAGGAAGTAGGACCAAGTTTTTCCAGAAATTTTCCGGAAACTTAACATAAGGATTTCTGCAGGTCAATTCTGACGGCGTCAGGGGTTTACTCTTGACGGCGTCAGGAGTTAAAATCTGGAAATTTTACCGGTTTTGTTTTTCTAACGGAGTCTTATGGTTTTTGTGAATTATTAAGTTTTATAATCTCCAGGGAATCTGCAAACTTCATTCCACAAGCATTATATCTTATCTTATTTTCTAGGGTTTAGTAACTTATATAGAATGCCGCCGATTTTACGCGAGGTTGTCTTGTCTATTTTGTCAGGTTTTACAGGTTATGTATGACAAGAAGATGATTTATATTCTGGAAGGGAAGCTTTGATTGTTCGTTTTCTTGGAGGAAGATTTAACCTGGCCACCCTATTATCCATACCGAGCGAATCAGGGGAGTATTTGATTTCATTCTCTTTACTTTTTCACTTTTACATTCTTTACTTGAACATTGGGGACAATGTTCATCTTAAGTGTAAGGGGAGGGTAAAAAGTTGATACCTTACATATGCACTTTCGCTTGAGTTTGTTTTGTTTGATGGTAGATGTGTAATAAAACTATGAGAAATACTTGTTAGTGCAATTTTAGCGCCAAATTTAAAATTTTTTACAATATTTAGGAGTGAAACTTTAGCCATAGCAAGCGTCTCATGGATAGGAGATTGTATGACTAGAACATAACCGTATATTCAGAAAAATTTTCCACCCAAATATGTGAGGTTCGCCTTTAGATTTAATAGGAAAAGCATTCATTATTAGTGCTTATGAGTGTACCGGTAGCATTTAGATTCTAGAACTTGCGTTAGTGATGCATCCCGTGACCGCTAGTGAGACTACATTCGTGTAGTAGGATTTACTACATGATAAGAGGCATTAGGATCACCCTTGTGTTAAACCCGTATTATAATTACTTGACCATTTAAGTCATATTACTTGGCTAGTTAAGTCAACTAATTTTTCCCACACCTTTAGCGTTGTACTCATTTTTAGTACACGAAACCCCTAGTACACCCCTCCGAGCCTATCTTTTCGTTTCTAACTTTAAGCATTTTACTTAAAGGAAGAATTTGTTACACCCCACTTAAATGTACAACCAAATCGCCTTAGCCTTCCGTGTATGCGCTCATTTTTAGTGCATTATTGTTATTTGTTAAACCCTAAGTTAACTTTCTAATTGATTACATGGTTGCTAAGTCGAGTCATATCTTTGTACATATTGTTTTGGGACGATTGGGACTCATGGGTAAAGTACTTATTTTATGGAGTAATGGGGAAGAACATCATTTGTTACCCCCATATGTACATCAATCTTAAAAGTGCTCCAAGTGTTTTGATTTTCTTAATTCGAGTCATTAGATTAGTTTAAATGTAAAGTATGTAAAGATTCAAGTGTAAGGGAAATGTTCATTCCCTATGATGTATTATTTTGGATGGTAGGGTAAGAGTGTATGCAAAAAAAAAAAAAAAAAAAAATGGAAAAATCAAGAAAAAGAAATATATATATATATATATATATATATATATATATATATATATATATATATATATATATATATATATATATATATAAAGGGGGAAAAAGAGAAAAAAAAACATACGGACTACCATCCCTTTTCATTCTATGTTTATTTTATGTTTTTGTTATTTTTCATTTATTAGCTTAAGTCGAGTCTAGTCTTGGCTTAGCAACACCACATTGTACATGTAATTGACTAAGATTGTTAACTCGCCACCAGTAAAACTTCCTTTATCCAACAAAACCGTGTATTTCATATCCCTACACCTAACGTTACAACCCTTTAAAAGACCTCTTTGATAGTTTATCCTAGGTGCTTACGCCATGTGGTGGAGGTTTGATCCTTTCCCAAGCCTATGGTAATCTATTTTGCTATGAAAGGTAGTGAGAGATATCTTCCGTTTCCATATTGTAATCTATACTTTATTACACCCGAGAGATGTGAGTATTTAAACACTATTTGTGAGGTGCTAGTGTATGACCTCCTTGCTTGTTTATTGGTCTTTAGTGGAACGATTATTTGTTGTAATTACTTTTATATTAGTGTTAAATGACCCCTAACTTGTATTTTGAGTAGAATAAAAGCGCATTTGCTTGAGGACAAGCAAATCTCAAGTGTAAGGGTATATGATGAGGCGAAAAATGAACCACTTTTAGGGGGTCATTTAAGCCCGAATCCAAATTTATTTGATCAAATATTGCCCTAAATCGTTCCTTTTATGATTTTAGGTACTTTGGGAGAGAAATCTGGAAAAGGAAGCAATTCGGACGTTTTTGGAGCATAAAAGTGAAGAAAACGTCAAAGTCTTAATTTTTCATGCTGGGAACAGTAGGTGACGGCGTCAAGAGCAAAACCTTGACGGCGTCAAGAGCAAATTTCATGAATTTCCATGACGACCCAGAACAGATTTGACGGCGTCACGTAGGAAGGGCGTCAAGAGTAAAAGAGTCATGGCGGCCTGGAAGTATTTAAGTCTTGACGGCGTCAGAAGTGGATCTAGGCAGTCCGAGGAGAGTTTTGGCGGCGAGGTGACGGCGTCACATTGTTTGTCTTGACGCCGTCATACCTGTTTTTCTATATATAGTTTTCTAATTTTCACACATTAAGGAGAGAAGTTTTGGGAGAAACCCTAAGTACGATTTTGGTGTAACTTTACAGGTTTTTCAAGGGTTCCAACCCCTTGATACCTTGCATGATTAATCAAGATAAGTGTTCTTCTAATTCAATCAATATGTCTATGTGTTGGTTGTCTATATCTTGTTCTTGTCTTAATTCTATCATTCTAGGCTAGATCTATCTTGTGTTTGCTTAGATCTAATGAAACCTAGATATTGATTATGTGTTGATTACTTGTTTATTCTTGTCTTGGATGAATGATTTATATGTTAGGCTTAAGAAAACTGGCAGATCTCCACTTGGTAACATGCTTGAACGTCTTAAGAAACATGAACCGAGGCGCACTAGGTCTTTATTGGTTGTATTTAATGCATGAGCCACTGTTTACAATCCCTATAGTTGTGTTGGGCATGGTGTAGGAGGAGATAAGAGCTCATAGAATTGGGGAGTTATGTGTGCCACCCCATGAATGGTATTAAGGAATACGATCCGTCATCCATGCAATTATAACAAGTAATTAACGTGTAAAAGATGTCTAGGGAGTAGTGAAATCTAAGTAAACACATTTTCTCCAATTACTGCTCACAACTTTAGTATAATTTAGTTTATTTTCATTTTTAGTATTTTATTTTGATTGCATCTTAGTATTGGGTTAGTTGAATAGCAACTAATTCCGCCCAAATCCATCAAACCCCGATATTTTAATTGCTTTCATAAAAATATAAAAACACAAAAATAATCATCCCTCACCTTTAGAACTAGTATTTAGGCTTTCTAATCCTAGCGACACTATTCCTAAGCTGAACGATCAATCCCCCGGTACTTG
Source organism: Artemisia argyi (assembly GCA_030686995.1). NCBI lineage: Eukaryota > Viridiplantae > Streptophyta > Magnoliopsida > Asterales > Asteraceae > Artemisia > Artemisia argyi. The sequence goes on from CM060678.1 coordinate 32,121,411, forward strand.
TCACTATACTATACTACAACGATCAGGTACACTGCCTGGTGGGAGTTGTAAGCTTCTCGAGATCCCTCGAGTGGTAAAGCCTGTTGCGATTCCCACGCATCATACACTTAAGCCCCTAAACTACGTTTAAGTTTACTACTAATATTCTAACACTTATTCAACAAGTAAATACATATTTGATTTCTATGTTTAGTAGAGATTCCAAATTGTGTTCAAATAATAGAAGTTGGATCCATTGAGAATACTTTATATTGAGAAGGCTTAATACAATAGATTTTTAACTTTGATTCATTTTTATAATTGTACAACTCACTTTAATGTGATTTTAATCCAAAACGTGTAAAAAATTCTGAATCAACTGTGACTTTCACTATTTTGCAATAAAAGAATATTTGTAAATCATATGTACAAATTTAGTGAATCAATACCATAACTCAATTTTTATACAGATTTGTGATTTATATATTTGATTCACTATTAATTGATGTAAACAAGTGATTCAAAAAAAAAAAAAAAAAAAAAAAAAAAAAAAAAAAAAAAGTCTCAAACGAAGACTTCTCAATGGAATTGGGTTCAGATTAATAAAATATTTTCTCAGTATATATAATGGACACAATTCTTTTTCCACAAACAAAAGTGCACCAACAAAAGTTCAACACAAAATTTTCCAGCTCGAAATCTGATCAGATGATATTTCAGGCTAAGTTGTTATGTCTAGTAGCACACGATGCTTAAGATGTTGCATAATGACGACGTATTTTTTTAAACAAACGTGTCAAACATGAGCCTCATCTTTTTAACGATTTAATTTTACATTTCTAATGCTACTGAGTGTGTCTTATAATCTTTTACACGTTATGTTTATTTATATGTTCTTTATGTAATTACTATTATATTTAGTTATTGTTTATGTAACTTATAAACTGGTTATATATCAATAAAAATGCATATTTTCCTACATTAGTAATATTTTCAAAATCTTCTATATACATTCTTCGTTTTTTGCCAAGCATCCATGCATTAACCACTTAATCATCATGTGTAGGATTAAAAGAACCAAGGGGAAGCATAACAAAATGTGTCTATAAGAGCATTAGGTGTAATCAACAAGCCCCTCCTCTTCATTCGTGTCTCACGTGTGCCACATCACCCAACACTTATTCACAACAAATCCCCTCCTCACCAAACAACAAACATCAACTTTTTTATTAAGGTCCCACCACTTACACCTTTATTTTTTTATTTATTCATTAAATAAAATAAATTCATTTCACTAATTATAAAAAATAATACAACATACTAATTTTATTTCATTCAAATAAAAAACATGCGATACGAACTTAAAAAAAACGATACTAAAATAAAAAAATAAAATAAACAAACAACAATATAAATATTGCATTAGTTTGACCAATTTCTCAAAAATAAAAATGGAGTACCGAATCACACATGACTGTAGATTGACCATCACTCGAGTCACTTTTCATTTCACCCAAATGAAAAACATCCACCGTCATCGCCACCATCTCCGACCACCCTCCACCACCATCCCACCATCACAAACCACCATAGTCTCCACTCTCACCACCATCCTCCACCAAACCCAAAACTGGTCAACCACACTAACCCTATCATTCATCACATCTTACAACATAACACCAACCCACATAGAACAACTCCTTTTCATCACATCTCTCTCTCTCTCTCTCTCTCTCTCTCTCTCTCTCACACACACACACACACACACACACACACACTTTTATTTAAAAAAAACACAGATTTATTAAAGATATGGAAGAAAGAAAAAAAAAATGAAAGAAACCGGCCAACTTGTCAGATTTTTCCCTCGTCGTGGCCACGAACAGCTACCTAACAACGAAGAACGGCGAGGCATTCCTGGTGTAGCAGCAAGATTCGACTCGCCGTTGGCCACTCCACGTCGGACGGCAAGGGCTGACGAATAGACTACACCGAGTGCTCTAATAGTTCTTATAAATGTGATCCTAGGCAAATTGACTTTGTAGTCTATTACTTGTGTGTGCCAGTATGGTTTGGGAAAATGTGATCCTAGGAAAGTTTAAAGTTCATTGTTTGTATTTAGGGGTGAGCAGAAAAATTGAACCGAACCGAAAATAACCGAATCAAACTAATAACCGAACCGAATTTGCCAAAACCGAACCAAACTGAACTTTTAATTCGGTTCTCGGTTTGTGTTGGGAATTAAACTAATGATGTTGGAGTTCCCACTGCTGGAAGAATACACTAGCAGTGGAAAAATTATTCATACTGCTGAAGAATACACTAGCAGTGGAAACTACATTACCACTGCTAGTGCATATAGTTACCACTGCTTAGTTTATAACTGATATAGATAAGTATAGAAAAGATCTTGTGAATATCTTATTTATTTATCATTATACTTATCTTGTAAAGGACTCCTTTTGTCCTATAAAAGGAGATCCTAGGATTAGGGTTTTATATATAGTTGATATAACTCATATACGTTTCTAGAGCTTCAAGGTGTAACCCTAGTGATATCAAGATCACTCGTATTATTATCATTAATAATATTGGAGCTAATAGTTTGTTTACATACATTGTTCTTATTCATAAACAATTGTCTTACTCACAATCAACCTTCTAAGTGTTACTAAGTAGATTCCGCATACTTAGTGATATAATTCAAAGTATCAATCTAACACAAGTCCAAGGTGTTTAGATCCATCAAGTGGTATCAGAGACAGGTTCTGATACTTTGATTTAGAAGATCCAGAAGAACAGTTTACTCACAAGAAGATGGCATTTTCTGACTCGGAGGTACATTCTATAATCAGTTGTGCTAAATCTTGTTTTGCTTTAAAAGAATATGAAAAACTTAAAAAGCAATATGATGAGCAGATGTTAGAATTAAATCAAACTAGTTATAATCTATCTAATCATAAAAAAGGTCTTGCTGTGTTAGAAGAACAAATTTTGCATTATAGAGCTAATGAGTCTAAATTTAATGATGACATTGCTGTGTTAAAAAGGGATTTAGACTATAAGATTGCAGTAAATGTGGCACTTAGAGAAGAATTGGAGAAGGTTAAAAAGGCTAATGAAAATATTCAGAAAACCTGTAATACTTTAGATCATCAGTCTAAGTGCATTGATAAAATTTGGGAAGCACAGGTTGTAAACAAGGCTAAATCTGGTATAGGTTATAAGTCTGTTCCTTCACCATACAGAGGTGTTCCTTCACCTCCTGGTATTGACCTAGCACACACAGGTCTAGAGGAATTTCAAGAACCTCATATGATATATGGTCAAAAGTCTAGTCCCAAGATAGAAAAGACTGATGAAACTAAAGAATGCTTTGAAAGTGCTAGTGACACTTCTTTAGTTGATGAAGATGCGTCTAAAGATAAATCTAAGATTAAGGTAGATGTGAATAATGTTCCTAAGGTGGTAAAACAAGAAAAGGTAAAACCAGTTAGGAATAATGTTTGATATGCTGAGATGTACAGGTCACAACCTAGAGGTAACCAAAGAAATTGGAATAATATGAAATCTCAACAGCTAGGTAGTGATTTTGTTATGCAAAACAAAACTTGTTTTGTATGTGGTAGTTTTGACCACTTTGCTGCTTATTGTGATAATAACCCATGGAAAAAGGTAACTTCAGGGGATACAAGGGTATTTGAAAACAAACAACCTAGAGTGAACAAATATGTTTCAAATCAAACACACTCTAATATTAATATGATACCCAGAGTTATCATGATAAGGTCTGGCACTAAACCTCTTTATCCTGCTAGGCCAAACAAGACTCTTTACCCCAAGCAAACTGTTCCAAGTGCTAAACCAAGATTTTCAAATCAAGCACAAACAGTTAAAAATGCCTTTTTCAATAAAACAGCTAGGCAAAATAAAAAATGGGTACCTAAGGTTTCAACTGCTAAGCCAGCAGTTCCCACTGTTAGGCCAAAAGTTTTTACTGATAGGAAAAAGAAAGTTGTTAAGGGTAATATTGGAAATGGCATGAAAGCTACAGCACAATGGATTTGGAGACCAATAATAGGTGACAAAGCATCTATGGTATTAAAGAAACACACTTATATTGATGCAAGAGGGAGAGTCAAGTCAGTAATGGCTTGGGTTTCCAATGTTTAGTTGTCTGTTATAGTATGTTTTGTTAGTCATATTCATTATTGTTAAAAGGAAAATATTTTGTCTTGTATTTTCTTGGTTTTGGACTAACAAATGCAGGTTGATAAAGCAAATGATTTGGAGCTATCAGATTGCTTGATGTGTGAATTAGAGTGTATCCTAATATAGAGTTTGGAGTGTGTGAACTTGACACACAACAAATGGTAATTGGTTCACCATGTCTAACCCACACCAAGAACCAACAAGTCCAGAGCAAACGGTTTCTGGTAAAGACTCATCAAATCCGTTTATGGTTAATAGTTTACCAAAAACTATATGGTTATCAACTCACCATATTCTGTATGATCAAGAATTGGCTAGTCCATAGCAAACGGCTCATGGTAAAGACATATCAAATCCGTTTATAGCTGATAGTTTGCTAAAAACTATGAAAGAGCATTTTATTTTACTTTTGTATTTCCACTGCTCTTAGAAATTTTTGTGAAAAAGTTTCCACTGATGGCTCACAGTTTCCACTGATAGTGAAAATTTTCAACTGTTGAACTAACCGTTGCAACTGCTGTATCAGTAACTAATCTTTAATATGTGTAGATGCAGGACATGATAGTGATAACATCATTCAGATCTCTACCATGGCAACACCTAATGTGTCTCATCCTTTTGGATTGGATACAGATGGTGGAATCCCAAGCCAAATAGAAATATTGGGTGGTTCAGAAGTACTTCCTAGTCCAACTAGGGGAGAAACTGAATCTATGCTCCATGATGCACCTCTCCCAGAAGTTAACACATCTGGAAGTGCTGAGGGTAGTTTGCAAATAAAGGAATTGATGGAACTGTTTACCAAATTATCATAAAAGGAGGATACTCTTGAAGAATATATTGCTGCAACAAAGAAACTTTATGGAAATGTTTAAACAAAATTGATTCAGAAGGAGAAAATGCTGCATGATAATGTCAAGAGTTTGAAAGTAAAGAGGAGAGTAAACACAGTGGAATCTTCAAGTTCTTTTGAATTTTATCTGATTGTGATGATTTTGGTGGTGATTCTCCCAAACAGGGGAGGAAAAATGATGATAAGGTTGGTGAGTGCTTATTCACTCACTATTTTATGGCCAAAAACCGACCCAAAATGACTATTTGAGCTAACAAATGCCAAGAAAACACTTGTTTTTGTGTTGTGAATGTGCAGGAACGGACTTATCAATAAAAGACGAAAAATCACACGATTATCGGTAAAACAGGCACGAGAGTAGAAGTTGGTCAAAAAGTCAAAGCCGAGGATCCAAGATTCAGTTTCAGTCCTTCATTTATACAGACTTGGCAAGATTAGCCCTTGGATATATTTTTCAAAGAATGGCAGAATTTACCCTTGAAGTTTGGAAGTTACACATTTGGTCCTTGTAATTTTCATTACAAATTCTGAAAATGATAACAAACCTGGTCCAAATCCACTATTTCACAAAACCCAAAATCCAAGTCCTCCAATAAAATATACCAAGGCCCAATCCTAAACCTTGACCCGAGCCCAAAATCCCATCGGTTAAATAATAATAAACAATCCAAAAGCGCCCTTTTTCTTCCCGAATTAACCCTAACCCAGAAATATATGAACCCTAGTTATCACATGGATCAATTGGTTCAAACCACTACACCTAGCCATCAATTAAGCCAATAATTAAGCCTTCTAGAACCACACGTGACCCTGCACATGTCAGAGAGTGTAAGAGGATCTATTAACGGTCACGTGTCATATACATATTGGATGATGCACGTCATTCCAATCATTGGGATCCCTTCTAGAAGCCTCTGACTCATATCTGACACGGAGAGATAGTACTTACACACAAACGGGACAGATGGCGTATGCTAAGTGGAGAAGCCACATCATTGATCATGATCTGAGGGTTCACATCAATTTGAAGAAGCACAAAATGATCATAGGGCTGTGAATGATTGAAAGAAACACATTGAATTGCGGATTGCCAGCTTGGCATTTGAAGACCCAACCCTTTCACCTCATCTATAAATAGGTGTCATTTTAAACTCATTGTATGTAGAATTTAAGTAGAGTCATGCTGCAGAAATGTATCTAGACTAGAATTTGTAATAGTTTCATATTAGTTTTTAATAAAATTTGAGTTTTCTTCTTAAAATCTCTGAGTTCATCATCTGTCATAACTTGTGGAAGTGAGATTCTGAGTATTGATTGAAACCTGTGATAGTGAGTTGTGGTTATAACTTTTGTGCAATTATTGGATGTGATTCAGATCAGTAGTGAGTAGATTGGTAGGGTAAATCATAAAGTTGTAGCATATTTTCACTCTATAAGGGGTGTTTGGTAGTAACTGTTGAGCTCAATTCTAGAGTTAGTAGGTGAGGGTTAATAGCATAAACAGCTCTATTAGGTTAGTTAAAGTCTTAGTAATACATAAATTTGGTAAGTAATTCATTAAAAGTCAAAAGTAGCTTTTACACTCTTTAACTGTCACATTAATCAGATTTTAGGTATATCAGTTTGATTTGTAGGAACAAAATTAGTATAGACAGCTTAATTCAGTTACATTATAGCTTAGTATAACATAATTCAGCATTTAGGAGCAATTCAAATTCAATAAAGTCAACTAGGTAGAAATTACAAAAAGTCAAAAAGTTTTTAGAATTCATTTTTGGACAGTTCTTAGTGATAATCTGTAGGCCTCATTGTTAATTGGAAATACATATGGAAAGCTGTTTTTAAAAGATTGGTAATAGGAAAATATAAGTCAAAAAGAAAATTGGGAATTGAAGCTTTCTAGCTTATTGAAATTCAGTTAGGGAGTTACCTGATCAGACTTACATTTCCCCTGAACCACTTGTGTGCATCTGTTTTCAAGGCCTGATTCTAGTAGGATTTTTGGTTTGGAGATCCAAATACTTGGTTGATTTGTAATTTCATACTAGCAGGGTAGTAATTGATACCAATAGCTTCTCACTTGCAGCTTATTTCATCAGCTTAATTAGTCCTTGTAATTCATGGCTTGTAATTGAGATCTGTTTGTAACTTGTAACCTGCTAGCTTGTATTTGAGCTTATTATTGTGAGTAGTGCAGTCACTTATGCTTAATCTGAGTAATTCTAGCATTGTAATTGGTCTGATAGCCTCTGTGTTGGCTTGTGCTTATTCTGCATAGCCTTAGTGCTTATTCCATAGCTTATTGATCATCAATCTGTGCATTTGAGCATTTCTGAGCTTATCATTCATCATTTTCTGTCACATCTGAGCTTAATACATCATAATTGGTCAGTGTTCAAAGTTTTACAAAGATTGATTCACAAGTGCTTATAAATAAGCACTTGTGATAAGCAGTTTAGTCCAAATAAGCTCTTAATTAGCTGATTTTAACTTCAAATTTTTATTCTGAGTTTCTTTTATTATTTTTGATTTTCTGGAAATTTTCCAGATTTTTCCAAAGTTTTTTACTATTTTTCTTATTTTTTTTGATTATTTTCAATTTTTAAATAGTTTTTAATTTCCAATAATCCATAAAAAGTCAGAAAAAGGTCAGAAAATTACAAAAAGATTTTTAGAAATTCTTTTATAGTATTTTAGAATTTTTAGATTTGAAATTTTATTTTTCCACCTTATTTTTCTATTTTTATCTATTTTTAATTCATTTTTAATTCAATATTTCAATTTTAATTCATAGAAAATAAAAGAAAAGTCAAAAAAATATTTTTCTTTTAAATAACGCGGGTGTATTACCGTTTGTACGTTTTAGGATTGTACGCATTTATAGCTTGTACTCTTTGCATACTTTATCATTGTTTGTGAATAATTGAATACCTTGTTTGCTATTTTCACTCTATCACTCTTTCACCAATCACTTACACTACATGATTCCCAAATCGATAATTCGGATTTTCCATTCGAGCCTTCGTTGGGAGAACGACCCGGGAATTACTTTCACAAGTATTTCTTCGGAATATAAATATACTATAATTGACACGAATCAATTTTTGGCGCCGCTGCCGGGGAAGGCCGAAGTGAATTTTTGAATATCATTTTTGAAAATCGTGTTTTGATAAGCCTTCCTCTACTTTGTATATATATCTCTATAAAAATTGAAAAATCAAAAACACTTTTCCTAAAGTGTTTTCAAAAATACCAAAAAAATAATAAAAGTTACAGCCTCGACTCGATCGAAAGAAAGGGCGTTGTAAACCAAAAAAGTCTCACAATATAACGAAAACGTAATTTAGTTGTTTATCGGACTATTTCAATTACTACAACCGAATAAGCGGGAAATACGGATAGCTAAGACATTAAATTGCTAGCTGAAGAGAGATCCATTCTTCTCTCCCGTCCCGTCGCGCGTGGTTTTGAAAGAAACGGTTTTCGATTAACATTACGTTTTAAGAAAAGAAAAACAAAAGAAATAATAAGTTTTTGTGAAAAATATAAAAAAACAAAAAGATTTTCTTTTCTCTTTTCTTTTTCATTTTCTTTTTAATCTTGCTTGTGGTGTATGCACACCCGATCTTCGTTTGAGAGTCTTACGTCTCCGTTCTCTAACCCCGAGCGGGTTTTACGACATACGAGTCGGGTTCATTTCCTTGACGACGAGGAGATGAACCAAAACGAACACAACGGACCCCCGCCGATGGGTGGTCCGCAGCACAATGTGATTCCTCCAGTGGGACCACAACTGGCATTTGATCCACGTCCGATGGAAGAACAACTCCAATCACCATTCAATGGTGTGAGGAGAGCTATTGTGATTCCGGACATCAATGCCAACTTCGAGATCAATCACGGATTACTCAATTTGATCACGGGTATATCCTTTCACGGGTTCGATAACGAAGACCCTTATGCTCACATCCGAAATTTCACCGACATCGCTAAGATGATTAGAATGAACCAAGTTCCTCACGATGTGGTGAAATTGAAGTTGTTTCCTTTCTCCTTAAAAGGAGCAGCCCGGACTTGGCTGGAAAAGGAACCGCCTAACTCAATTCACACTTGGAATGACCTTGCTTCCAAGTTTGTGAATCATTTCTATCCTCCCTCAAAACTTCTAATCTCCGTTCCCAAATCTTTCGATTCCAACAAGCTTTTGATGAATCGTTTAGTGAAGCTTGGGATCGTTTCAAAGATTTGTTGGAAAAATGTCCTAACCATGGGTTCACCGACCTTCAGCAGATTGACACTTTCTATAATGGGTTGTTTTATATTGATCAAGATTCACTCAACTCTGCTGCGGGTGGTAACTTATTGGCTAGGAACACAAATGATGCCTTCACGATAATTGAAAATAAGGCTCGTGTTAGAATGTCAAGAAATAAGCTTCAAATGCCCAATAATGAGAAAAATAATGATGAAGTGAAAAGTATGATATTGGCCTTAACAAAGAAAGTCGATGCAATGTCTATGGAAAAATCAAGTCATCAAGTCAATGTCGTTAATCAAGGTTGTACTACTTGTGGTGGTCCACACCCGTATTATGAATGTCTGACGACCGGCTCTTTCGCTCAAGAGAACGTGTATGCTGCGAATATGGGTGGCAACGGTTACCCACCTCTTCAAGGAGACCGTAATCTCCTCAGCTACCGTCCGAGCCAACATCATGGACCACCCGGGTTTAATCAACCTAATCAAGTGAATCAGAATAACAATGTGCAAAACCATAATCATCAATTCAATAACAATCAAAATCACAACCGTGGAAATAATGGTTTTCGAGGACAAAATCAGAATTTTCAACAAAATCAAAATCGGGGAAATTTTCAACAAGGCCCGCCTCAAGGGAATAATTTTCAAAACAATGGCAATTTTCAAAACCGTGGGCAAAGTTTTAATAATCAACATCAAGCTGCTGTTCCAAATCCGTCGCCCACGGAAGATTTGATTAAGCAATTGCTTCAAAACCAACAAGCTTTTATGACAAAACAAGAGGAAACAACAAGGTTGTTAGCTAATCAAATCAATGATCTCAACAAGCGTTTAAATGATCGACCCTCGGGCTCTGGAACTTTGCCTAGCAACACGATCGCTAACCCGAGGGGCGATGTAAAAGCAATCATAACAAGGAGTGGTGTTACTTATGATGGACCGACGGCTCCGACTACCTCTTCTTCTCTACCTCCCAAGGTAGTCGCCCGTGAACCCGAGGTGACAACGGATACGGAAATTCCTATTAATAATGGAAGGACCGAAGACATCCAACCTCCGGTGGTCCCGACGTCTAAAGGAAAGGAAAAGGTTGTTAATGATAATGAAAATGAAACACCCGTTAAAACAAAGTTGCCATATCCGTCACGCTTAAATGAACAAAAGCACCGCGAGAAGGATAAAAACCAAATGGAGAAGTTTTATCAGATTTTTCAAGAGTTACACTTTGATATAAGTCTCGCGGATGCTATACTTTTAATGCCCAAATTTGCTTCGATGCTAAAAGGTCTTTTAAATAATAAGGAAAAGCTTTTTGAAATGTCGAGAACCCAAATGAACGAGAATTGCTCAGCGGTTCTTCTTAAAAAGCTACCCGAAAAGCTTGAAGACCCTGGCAAATTTCTTATACCATGTAATTTTCCGGGTATGGTTCAATGCTTCGCCTTGGCCGATCTTGGTGCTAGCATTAACCTTATGCCATTGTCGATTTGGAAAAAGTTATCTCTTCCTAACTTGACACCGACGCTTATGACCCTCGAGCTTGCCGACCGATCAACATCTCGTCCAATTGGCATAGCTGAGGATATTTTTGTCAATGTTGGGAAATTTCATTTCCCTGCGGATTTTGTGGTTGTTGATTTCGATGCCGATCCACGGGTTCCTCTCATTCTCGGGAGAGGTTTCCTAAGGACCGGTCGTGCTTTAATTGATGTTTATGACGAGGAGATTACTTTACGTGTTGGAAACGAAGCCGTCACTTTTAACCTTGATCAAACCGCGAGATACTCCTCCGATTACGATGTTTCTTCCGTCAACCGTATTGATGTTATTGATGAACTTACGGAGGAGTATGCTCAAGAATTTCTTGGTTTTACCGATAATGCTTCGAGTGGCAATCCCACTCCTTCTTTTGAACTGATCATCTCCGATTCTTCCCCTTCCCTCACTCCGTTTGAGGGAAGTGATCTCGCTTGGGAAGAAATCAATGCTTGTCTTGCAAATGAATCATTTTCACCGGAATTTGATAATAACAATTTTGATCCGGAGGGGGACATTTTATTAATTGAAAAATTGTTAAATGAAAAACCGATTGTTTTTTCCCCTCCGGTTGATTTAAAAATGGCAGACGTAAAAGAAGTTAAGCCGTCTATTGAGAATCCTCCGGAGCTCGAGCTCAAGGATTTGCCTCCTTATCTCGAATACGCATACTTGGAAAAAAATGAAAAATTACCGGTTATAATATCAAAAGGTTTAAAAGATGAGGAGAAGACACGACTCTTAGATGTGCTTCGGAAGCATAAAAGTGCGATTGCTTGGCAAATATCCGACATTAAGGGAATCGACCCTCGATTTTGTACTCATAAGATTCTTCTTGAGGATAATCACAAAGCTTCTGTCCAGCAACAAAGACGGGTTAATCCACAAATCCATGAAGTGATCAAAAAGGAAGTTAAAAAACTTCTTGACGCTGGAATGATTTGTCCAATCTCGGATAGTTCATGGGTTAGCCCGGTTCATTGTGTGCCAAAGAAGGGCGGAATCACTGTTGTGAAGAATGACGATAATGAGCTTATACCGACTCGACTTGTGACCGGATAGAGAGTTTGTATCGACTATCGGAAGTTGAATGATGCGACACGTAAAGACCATTTCCCGCTTCCTTTTATGGACCAGATGCTTGAACGTTTAGCGGGAAATGAGTTCTATTGTTTTCTGGATGGCTTTTCTGGGTACTTTCAAATTCCCATTGATCCCCAGGCTCAAGAAAAGACCACTTTTACTTGCCCGTATGGAACGTTTGCCTATCGTAGAATGCATTTTGGTTTATGTAACGCTCCAGGCACGTTTCAACGGTGTATGATGGCCATTTTTTCGGATATGATTGAAAAAACCATGGAAGTGTTCATGGACGACTTCTCCGTTTATGGAAATTCTTTCGACTTTTGTCTTTCCCATTTGGAAAATATGCTAATTCGGTGTGAAAACACTAATTTAGTTCTAAATTGGGAAAAGTGCCACTTCATGGTTAAAGAGGGAATAGTCCTCGGCCATAAAATATCCAAATCTGGGATTGAGGTGGATCGGGCAAAAGTTGATGTTATTGCTAAATTACCACACCCGACTACCGTCAAAGGAATTCGAAGTTTCCTTGGTCATGCCGGCTTTTACCGACGATTTATTCAAGATTTCTCCAAAATAGCCCGGCCTCTGACCCACTTATTAGAAAAAGATGCTTCGTTTAACTTCACGAATGAATGCGTCAATGCATTTAATGTTTTAAAGAAGAAGTTAACGGAGGCACCAATTTTAGTTGCCCCCGATTGGAACTTACCATTTGAGCTAATGTGTGATGCTAGCGATTATGCTATTGGTGCAGTTCTGGGGCAACGTAAGAACAAGTATTTTCAACCTATACACTATGCAAGCAAGACCATGAATGACGCCCAACATCATTACACAACCACCGAAAAAGAAATGTTGGCGGTCGTCTATGCTTTTGAGAAATTTAGGTCTTATTTGCTACTTAAAAAATGCATAGTGTATACGGACCACTCAGCCCTAAAGTACTTAATGGCGAAGCAAGACGCTAAGCCACGATTAATGCGGTGGGTTCTTTTGCTCCAAGAATTTAATGTCAAAATACGAGACAAGAAAGGAGCTGAGAATCTTGCTGCCGATCACCTTTCACGACTTGAGAACCCCATCAAAGTGTTCTCGAGAATAAGGAAATTAATGATGCTTTTCCTCTCGAGACACTTGGGAGTGTGACCAAAACTGACCAAAGTACCCCATGGTTCGCCGATTTTGCGAATTACCATGCGGGGAATTTCATTAGGAAAGGGATGTCGTCCCAGCAAAAGAAGAAATTCTTTAAAGATGTCCAACATTATTCTTGGGACGACCCCTACTTGTTCAAAGTCTGTGCGGATCAAGTGATCCGGCGGTGTGTTCACGGTACGGATGCTGTTGAAATACTTAAGGCATGTCATAGTGGACCCACGGAGGGACATCATGGTGCCAATTTCACCGCTAAGAAGGTTTTCGATTCCGGCTTTTATTGGCCGACGATATATCGGGATGCCCATGAATTGGTGAAAACATGTGATTCACGCCAACGTCAAGGGAAAATCTCTCAAAAGGATGAAATGCCGCAAAATGCGATTCAAGTTTGTGAGATCTTCGACGTTTGGGGCATCGATTTCATGGGGCCATTTCCGTCATCTAGGGGTAACAAATATATTCTCGTGGCCGTCGATTACTTATCAAAATGGGTTGAAGCGAAGGCGCTCCCCACCAATGACGCCCGAGTGGTTGTTAAGTTTTTGAAAAGTCTGTTTGCCCGATTTGGTGCACCTCAAGCCATCATAAGCGATCGTGGGACCCATTTTTGCAATGATCAATTTGAGAAAGTTATGCTAAAATATGGTGTCACACATCGTCTTTCCACGGCTTATCATCCACAAACGAGTGGTCAAGTTGAGGTCTCCAATCGTGGTTTAAAACGTATACTTGAAAGGACAGTAGGAGAACACCGTGCCTCTTGGGCCGACAAATTAGAAGATGCATTATGGGCTTTCCGGACCGCTTACAAGACCCCAATTGGGTGTACACCATATAAGCTGGTTTACAGGAAAGCTTGTCATTTGCCTATTGAACTAGAGCACAAGGCCTACTGGGCCTTAAAACATGCCAACTTTGACTTAAAAACCGCGGGTGATCACAGCAAATTTCAATTGAATGAGTTAGTAGAACTCCGTGATCAAGCTTACGAGAATTCTTTGATTTATAAAGAGAAAACAAAAAGAATTCATGATGCCAAGATCAAAGACCGCGTTTTTAACGTTGGTGATCAAGTGCTACTTTTTAATTCTCGGTTAAAGATATTCTCGGGTAAGCTTAAAACCCGTTGGTCTGGACCATTCACAATAACCCAAGTTTTCCCTTATGGAACCATTGAGTTAGCTCAACAAGATGGTCCCAATTTTAAGGTGAATGGTCACCGTTTAAAACACTACTTTGGAGGGGATGTACCGACTATGGTAGTCCCGGATCTCCAAACTTTCCCCAAGGACAATTGAATTCGGGGATCGAGTCAAGCTTATGTGTTGGGAATTATTCTATCAGTTACCACGGCTAGTGAAGAAGTTACAACTGCAAGAAGATTGTACTTGCAGTGGAAACTCATTACCACTGCAAGAACAAATATTACCACTGCTCACTCGTTAGCTGTTAGAGAAACGCGTATTGATAAACATAGAAAAGATTTTGTGTATATCTTATTCTATTAGTATTATACTTATCTTGTACAAGAGGACTCCTTGTTCTATAAAAGGAGATCCTAGATGATAACTTAGATATACGTTTTCTTAGAGCTTCAAGGTGTAACCCTAGTGATATTTCAGATCACTCGTATTATTATTATTAATAATATTGGAGCTAGTTGTTTTGTTATATTCATTGTTCACACATTAATCTGTTTCACTTACAATTAATCTTCTAAGTATCATTAAGTAGATTCCGCATACTTAGTGATATCACTCAAAGTATCATTATCAACACAAGTTCAAGGTGTACACGATCCAACAAGTGGTATCAGAGCAAGGCTTTGATATTTTGATTTAGAAGATCCTATGGCAGATTCAAAAGAAACAATGGAGACAGAAACAAGCCAATCAAACATTGCTGCAAAGCTTCCCAAGCTTAAAATTAATGACTTTGAGATGTGGAGGCTTATGATTGAACAATTCTTTATGGTTCAAGACTACACATTATGGGAGATCATAACGTGTGGAAATTCATTCAAACCTGGTACAACTGTTGAGACAGTTGGTGGCAAGCCAGTAACAAAAGTAAATGCTGGTCCAGTTACAAATGATGAAAGAAACCAACTTAAGAATGATTTGAAGGCTAGAGGTTTGCTATTGATGGCTCTACCCAGAGAACAAGTCCAGGCTTTTACCAAATACAAGGACGCAAAGACCCTCTTTGATGAGATATGTGAAGTATTTGGTGGTAATGACTATACCAAGAAAACTCAAAAGACTTTACTGAAGCAGACCTATGAGAATTTTGGCTCATCAAGCAATGAATCTCTTGATAGCATATTCACAAGGCTACAAAAGATTGTAACTCAGCTGACTGCTTTTGGAATAGAGGTAGAAAAGGAAGACCTCAATCTTAAATTTTTAAGAAGTTTACCTGCTGAGTTTGATACAAATGTTGCTGTATGGGAGGACAAGTCAGATCTTGAGACAATGAAGCTTAATGATGTGTACAATAACTTCAAAGTTATTGAACAAAGACTTAAGAAAGCTGGAAAGTTAAAGACAAGTTCTGCAGGAGTTGCATTCATATCATCATCAGGTAATGACAGTTCTGATGATGAAAGTGACAGTGATGATGACAGTGGTAACATGATTGTTTCCACTGGTAATGGAAATGTTTCCACTAGGAGCTCAAAGAAGCAGATTGCAGGACTAAGTGATGCTACTTTCTATGCCTTTATATCCAGCCATGTGGGTGGTTCAATCCTCAATCATGAGGACTTGGATCAAATTGATGAAGATGATATGGAGGAGATGGACATCAAATGGCAGGTAGCATTGCTCAGCTTAAGATCAAAGAAGTTCTGGAAGAAGACAGGGAGAAAGATTCATATAAGTGGAGATGAGACTGTAGGTTTTGATAAAAAGAAGGTGGAGTGCTATAACTGTCACAAGAAGGGGCACTTTGCAAGAGAATGCAGAAAACCAAGGAAATCTGACAATAAGTCAACTTGGTACAAGAAGGAAAAGGCCAAAGAACCTACAACAGAAGAGCCAAAGGTGCTATTGGCTATTGATGGAGTAAGCTTTGATTGGAGCTTTATGGGTCAGAATGGAGAAGATGATACAGAATCTGCAATGCTAGCCACTGAGCATGCACTCATGGCTTTCTCTGACTCTGAGGTATATACTGATAATGCTTGTTCTAAAAACTGTAAGGCTGCTAAAGAGTTAGAGGTTTCTAAAACACAATATGATGAACTGATGCTAGATTTACATCATACTAATTATAATTTAGCAAATCATAAAAGAGGTCTAGGTGTTTTAGAAAAGCAGATAGAGCATTATAGGGCTAATGAATCTAAGTTCAGAGATGATATTGCTGTTTTAAAAAGAGACTTAGATTTTTATCTTGAAGTAAATAAAGCTCTTAGGGAAGAGATTGAGAAAGTTAAAAAGGCTAGTGAGAATATTGAGATTACTAAGAAAACTCTAGATCATCAATCCAAGAGCATTGACAAAATTTGGGAAGCCCAAATTGTGAGCAAAGCTAAATCAGGTCTTGGATACAATACTGTTCCACCACCTCTAAGAGGTGTTCCAGCACCTCCTGGTATTGATCTTGCTCACACAGGCTTAGAAGAGTTTCAGGATCCACCCATGACCTATGGACCAAAATTTGTTAAACCAGTTGAAACTGAAAAGGTTCAGGTTGAGGTTGAGACTTTTGATAGTGCTAGTGACTCATCTCTTAAAGATGAATGTTTGAATGTTGAGTCTAAAACTAGTGTTACTGAAAATGTTAAAGTTGAGGAGTGTAAAAGCATTCCTGAAGAAGTTAAAGAGAAGCCTAGAACACAGTCAAATTTCACTAGGTCTACTACTAGGTATGCTGAAATGTACAGGGATAGGCCTAAATCTCCTAGAGGTAACATGAGAAGTTGGAATCATGTTAAAACTAGACAGTTTGGTAGTGACTTTGTGTTTTATAATAAGGCTTGTCACATATGTGGTAGCTTTGACCATTTAGCTAAAGACTGTACCTACCACATGGGAAGAAGGGAAGTTTTTACAAGGGTGAATGGATCAAATTCTAATAAAATGACTCACCCAAATCCCCTAAGCAAAATGGTTCCCAGGTCTGTTATGCTTAACACTGGCATTAAACATGTTTCCACTGCTAGACCAGCAGTTACCACTGCCAGAAGTAATAACAGAGTTTATCCTAAGTCCCCTGTTACTTCCTTTGTTAAATCTTACCAAACAGGGAAAAAGACTTATTTTGAAAAGAATGATCACAAGAACCAAATGTGGAGACCAAAATTTTCTAATCCAGCAGTTTCCACTGCTAGGCATGCAGTTACCACTGCAAGACCAATTGTTTCCACTGATGTTCAAAAGAAAAGGGTAAAATTGGGAAAAGCTGTTAAGGCCTCAGCTCGTTGGGAATGGAAACCAAAAGGAACAACAAACAATCCCAATGGTGTATCAATGACCTTTGATAGATATAATTATATTGATACACGAGGCAGATCCAAGTCATTTGTGGCTTGGGTCCCCAAAAGGTACTAATTCCTTTATATTGTGTGCAGGGACATTCAAAGACAAAAGAAGATCAAGGTTATTCAGATAGTGGATGTTCCAGGCATATGACTGGCAACAAGGCTTATCTTTCTAATTTCAAATCACTTGATGGGCAAGCTGTCAGTTTTGGAGGAGGAATTGGTGGAAAAGTTTCAGGCAAAGGTACTATCAAGGCTGGAAATTTGGACTTTGAGAATGTATACTATGTACCAGAACTCAAGTACAACCTCTTCAGTGTGTCACAAATGTGTGACAAGAAACACAGAGTTCTATTCTCAGAAGATGAATGCTTTATCTTATCTAAGGATTATAAGCTACCTGAAGAAAAAGACATTTTGCTTAAAATTCCTAGAAAAGGTAATCTATATAGCATAGACATGAAGAAGATAGTAGCTAAGGATGATGTTACTTGTTTACTTGCAAAAGCCACTCTGGATGAATCTATGCTTTGGCACAGAAGACTTGGTCATGTTAATTTCAAGACTATCAATAAGATTGTAAAAGATGGTCTGGTCATAGGATTACCTCAGAAGAGATTTGAAAATGATCAAACATGTGTTGCTTGTCTTAAAGGAAAGCAACACAAAGCTTCATGCAAGTCCAAGACAGTTAATACTATTGATCATCCACTCTACATGCTACATATGGACTTGTTTGGTCCTACTTCTGTTAGCAGCATCAATTTGAAGAAGTATTGCCTTGTTGTGACTGATGATTTTAGCAGATTTACGTGGGTTTTCTTCTTAAATACCAAGGATGAAACCACTGACATACTCAAGACTTTCATCACTGAAGTTGAAAATCAGACTGAAAAGAAGATAAAGATCATCAGATGTGACAATGGGACAGAGTTCAAGAATAGAGTAATGGATCACTTCTGCAGAGACAAAGGTATTAAAAGGGAATTTAGTGTTGCTAGAACACCTCAGCAAAATGGTGTTGCTGAAAGAAGAAATAGAACACTAATTGAGGCTGCAAGAACTATGATTGCTGATTCAAAGTTACCAGTGACATTTTGGGCTGAAGCAGTTAACACTGCTTGCTATATTCAAAATAGAGTATTAGTGGTCAAGTCAAAGAACAAGACACCATATGAGCTTTTCAGAGGAAGACCCCCACTTTTGGATTTCTTGAAGCCATTTGGATGTCATGTCACAATTCTGAATACCATTGATCATTTGGGAAAGTTTGAAGAAAAGGCAGATGAAGGTTTCTTTGTTGGTTATTCCATGGTTAGTAAGGCTTTTAGAGTCTACAACTTAAGAACAAGAAAGATAGAAGAGAATTTGCATGTTCAATTTCTTGAAAATAAAGCTAATATAGCAGGTTCAGGACCTGAATGGCTATTTGATCTTGAGACTTTATCAAATACCATGAATTATGTTCCTATTGCTTCAGATTCAAGTGATGTTGATCTTGAAGATTCAGAAGAGTTTATTGATGATGATGAATCTTGTCAAGATGATGAGGATGACAAAGATCAATTTGTTATGCCAATTTGGGACTTTGAAGCTAATGCAGACTTACAACCTTCACAACCTTCAACGAATACTAGTCAGGAAGATGAATTTGTGAATTTTGATGTTCTGCATGATGATATTCCTGAAGACAGTGGTAATCCTACTACCACTGCAACACATGATGTTTCCACTGAAGGTCCAGCTGTAGAAAATATAGCTCAGGAGACACAAATTGATGATGTTGAAATCACAAATATGCCATCATCATATGATATTCCTAACACATCACAGTCTACAATTCATAAAGCTCATCCAATTAAGAATGTTATTGGTGAAATTAATTCAGGTGTGAAAACAAGAAGGCAAACAAGGATGACAGATGTTCATGGATTCATAAGTGAAGTCTATGAGTCCAAGAATCATATTACCAAGAATGAATGTTTATTCTTCTGCTTTCTATCACAAATGGAGCCTAAAAATGTTTCTATGGCTTTAGGAGAATCAAGCTGGGTTGAAGCTATGCAGGAAGAGCTATTGCAGTTTAAGCTTCAAAAGGTTTGGGTTCTTTGTGACTTACCTGATGGTATGAAAGTGATTGGTACTAAATGGGTGTTCAGAAATAAGAAAGATGAAAGAGGCATTGTCATCAGAAACAAAGCTAGATTAGTTGCTCAAGGATACACTCAAGAGGAGGGTATTGATTATGAAGAAGTTTTTGCTCCTGTTGCAAGGCTTGAGGCTATTAGACTATTTCTAGCTTATGCATCATTTATGGGCTTTACTGTCTATCAAATGGATGTTAAGAGTGCCTTTCTTTATGGTACTATTGATGAGGAGGTATATGTTGCTCAACCTCCAGGCTTTGAAGATCCACATCACCCCAACAAAGTTTATAAAGTAGTCAAGGCTCTTTATGGTCTACATCAGGCTCCAAGGAAGTGGTATGAAACCTTAGCTACTTATTTAATGAATAATGGGTTTCATAGGGGCAAGATAGATCAAACTTTGTTTATCAAGAAAGATAAGGGTGATATACTACTTGTTCAAGTATATGTTGATGATATTATCTTTGGATCAACTAAACCAGAGATGTGTAAAGAGTTTGAGAAGCTGATGAAAGATGAATTTCAAATGAGTTCTATGGGGGAACTCACATTCTTTTTGGGGCTGCAAGTTCAACAGAGTAAAGAAGGAATTTTTATTAGTCAAGACAAGTATGTGGCTGAGATTATTAAGAAGTTCAAGTTCACTGATGCAAAATCTTCCAATACCCCTGCTGACAAGACCACTCACTTATTATTGAAGAATGCTAGTGGTGTAAATGTGGATGTGCATACTTACAGGTCAATGATTGGCTCTTTGATGTATCTTACTTCTTCAAGGCCAGACATTATGTTTGCTGTGTGTGCCTGTGCAAGATTTCAAGTGACTCCAAAGACATCTCATATGACTGCAGTGGAAAAGATTTTTCGATACTTGAAGACATATCCTAGTCTGGGATTGTGGTATCCAAGGGAATCTCCTATGGAGTTGATTACCTACTCAGATAGTGACTATGCTGGTGCAAGCTTGGATAGAAGGTCAACCACAGGAGGATGTCAATTCCTTGGATGTAGATTGGTGTCATGGCAGTGCAAGAAACAGACAATGGTTGCTACTTCAACTACTGAAGCAGAATATGTTGCAGCTGCTAGTTGTTGTGCTCAAATCCTTTGGCTTCAGAATCAACTCTTGGATTATGGGTACAATTTCATGAACACCATCATCTATATAGACAATAGTAGTACAATTTGCATTATTAAGAATCCTGTGCAACACACTAAAACTAAACATATTGAAATTAGACATCACTTTATTAGAGATTGTTTTGAGAAAAAGCTCATTAATGTTGTCAAAATTCATACTGATGACAATTATGCTGATTTATTAACAAAAGGGCTTGATGTGGGTAGGTTTCAGTACTTGGTAACAGGTATTGGAATGCTTAATCCATAAATTCTTGATGTCTAATACTTTTTAGTATAGCAGGATGGATTTTAATGTACTATTATTGTTTGTATATGTATGAATGGCTTTTCACTAACAATTCAGCTCAGTGGAACCTATGCATCACACAGTGGAAAGATTTGCTCTCACAGTGATAACAAGGAAATAGAGAAGATCATTTATTTATTGCTTAACAAAGGTTGCAGAGTACATTCTTTTCAAAGACTACTTCAAAACACATGTCCATAACATACAACCTAACAACCTAAGATCTTCAGACACTACATAGGCTTCTTTCCTTTGCCCTCATATGTATGCTTGCTCTTAGCTGGCTTGTTCCTCTTCTCATCAAAGGATAGTTGCTTCCTTGGACATGCAAGACCAAGCACTTGTGGTGGAGGTTTCAGATCTTTTGCAGACTTTGATGACTCTGGCCACTTCATGTTGCTTATGGCAGTTTTCAGGGCAGTTGTAAGTGCTTTTGGCAGTTCCTCAGACAGGTTGAAGGTTGGATCATCTTTCTCTGAATCAACATCAACAGATGGAGCTGATACAGTTGTTGGTGGAAAGTATCCACTCCATCCAGTAGAATGCTCCTCAGAATCTGAGTAGTAGCTGATTGCTTCATCTGAAGAATCATCCGAGGAGATATAGATAAGTGGAAACCAACTCATGATAATGTATGGGATTATGTTTCTTGAGGGATGTTGTTGATGAAAGATAAAGGTTTTTGATCCCTATGCAAAGTCAAGGTTTATGGCTAATTAATGAAGATTATTTACTTCCATCCGTTTTGGTAGGTTGAAGAAGTTATTATGGAAGATATCAAGTTGCCTTTGGAGCAATTAATGTATAAATAGTAACTTGGGTTTACTATTTTTGGTTAAGATTGGATGGTTACTTTGAATGGAGTTATAAGATGTGTATCTTAAGACACATAACAAATGGTTATTGATTCACCATGTCTAATCCACATAAGAATCAACTAGTCCTGAGCAAACGGCTACAGGTAAAGACACATCAAATCCGTTCATGGTTGATAGTTTACCAAAAACTAGGTTATCAACTCACCATACATCTTTGTGATCAAGAGTTGGCTAGTCCATAGCAAACGGCTCATGGTAAAGACATATCAAATCCGTTGATAGCTGATAGTTTGCTAAAAACTATAATTAGAGCATAAAATTTTACATGTTTTACTTCTCATTGCTCTTTGAAAAACTCTTTTGATTTTTACCACTGCAGGTTCACAGTTACCACTGACAGTGTAAACTTTTTCTTTGGCAACACTTCATGTGTCTGATTCTCACGAATTAGATATAGGTTGTGCAGTTTCTATGCCTTATGATGCATCTCTCTCAGAAGGTAATACATCTGGAAGTGCTGAAGGTAGTATGTTACCAAAAGGAATTGATGGAACTGTGTACCCCATTCTCTTAACAGATGGATACTTATTAATGGAAGGACTTCTGAATTTTGTCTGATTATGCTGCTTATTGATGGAGATTCTTCCAATCAGGGGAGGATACAAAATTTTGATAATAATGATCAGATTCAGGGGAGGTTTGTCTTCAGCATGGTTTGCTCTCAGCATGTCAAAGTTAAGAGTGAATGCAGATAATGAGAAGGTTAGATCTTTGATTCAGAAGATTAAAGATCAAAGTGTAAGAGCTGATAAAGGATTAAGAAAAAACAAGATAAGTGTTTGGAAGAATTCCCATATCCTCAGGTTTATTGTATACTTGAAGAAACTTATTGATTTACTAATAAATCATAAGTTTAGGGGAGGATTGTTGGGAATTATTCTATCAGTTACCACGGCTAGTGAAGAAGTTACAACTGCAAGAAGATTGTACTTGCAGTGGAAACTCATTACCACTGCAAGAACAAATATTACCACTGCTCACTCGTTAGCTGTTAGAGAAACGCGTATTGATAAACATAGAAAAGATTTTGTGTATATCTTATTCTATTAGTATTATACTTATCTTGTACAAGAGGACTCCTTGTTCTATAAAAGGAGATCCTAGATGATAACTTAGATATACGTTTTCTTAGAGCTTCAAGGTGTAACCCTAGTGATATTTCAGATCACTCGTATTATTATTATTAATAATATTGGAGCTAGTTGTTTTGTTATATTCATTGTTCACACATTAATCTGTTTCACTTACAATTAATCTTCTAAGTATCATTAAGTAGATTCCGCATACTTAGTGATATCACTCAAAGTATCATTATCAACACAAGTTCAAGGTGTACACGATCCAACATTATGTGACTCGGTGAACAAAAACAAGCGCTTCGTGGGTGGCAACCCATGCTTATCCAATTTCATCTTCTTATTTTCTATTTTCTAACAAATAACGTGAGGAGGGGGTGCCTCTTCTACTCTTGTGTTTCGTGGTTGTTTGTGATGATTGTTCAGGATTGTCCATGATTTATGATGACTCTTGATGCGTGGGAATCGCAACAGGCTTTACCTCTCGAGGGATCTCGAGAAGCTTACAACCCCCACCAGGCAGTGTACCTGATCGTTGTAGTATAGTATAGTGACAAGTACCGGGGGATTGATTGTTCAGCTTAGGAATAGTGTCGCTAGGATTAGAAAGCCTAAATACTAGTTCTAAAGGTGAGGGATGATTATTTTTGTGTTTTTATATTTTTTAGAAAGCAAATTAAAATCTCGGGTTTTGGAAGAGTGGGTGGAATTAGCTGCTATTCTACTAACCCAATACTAAAATGCAATCAAAATAAAATAATAAAAATAAAAATAAACTAATTAAACTAAAGTTGTGAGCAGTAATTGGAGAAAATGTGTTTACTTAGATTTCACTACTCTCTAGATATCTTTTACACGTTAATTACTTGTTATAATTGCATGGATGACGGATCGTATTCCTTAATACCATTCATGGGGTGGCACACATAACTCCCCAATTCTATGAGCTCTTATCTCCTCCTACACCATGCCCAACACAACTATAGGGATTGTAAACAGTGGCTCATGCATTAAATACAACCAATAAAGACCTAGTGTGCCTCGGTTCATGTTTCTTAAGACGTTCAAGCATGTTACCATTTGGAGATCTGCCAGTTTTCTTAAGCCTAACATATAAATCATTCATCCAAAACAAGAATAAACAAGTAATCAACACATAATCAATATCTAGGTTTCATTAGATCTAAGCAAACACAAAAGAGATCTAGCCTAGCATGATAGAATTAAGACAAGAACATGATATAGACAACCAACACATAGACATATTGATTGAATTAGAAGAACACTTATCTTGATTAATCATGCAAGGTATCAAGGGGTTGGAACCCTTGAAAAACCTGTAAAGTTACACCAAAATCGTACTTAGGGTTTCTCCCAAAACTTCTCTTTTAAATGTGAAAAATTAGAAAACTATATATAGAAAAATAGGGCTGACGGCGTCAAGACAAACAATGTGACGCCATCACCTCGCCGCCAAAACTCTCCTCGGACTGCCTAGATCCACTTCTGACGCCGTCAAGACTTAGGTACTTCCAGGCCGTCACGACTCTTTTACTCTTGACGCCCTTCCTACGTGACGCCGTCAAAACTCTTCTGGGTCGTCATGGAAATTTATGAAATTTGCTCTTGACGCCGTCACCTACTGTTCCCAGCTTGGAAAATTAAGACTTTGGCGTTTTCTTCACTTTTATGCTCCAAAAACGTCCGAATTGCTTCCTTTTCCAGATTTCTCTCCCAAAGTACCTAAAATCACAAAAGGAACGATTTAGGGCAATATTTGATCAAATAAAGTCAATTCCGGGCTTAAATGACCCCCTAAAAGTGGTTCATTTTTCGCCTCATCAACTCTCGTGCTCGTTATTTCTTCACTTGGAGTCTCATTCATCGGTGCTAATTGGAAATCCTTTATCCGTTAAATCTTATCGACTAACGTTTTCTTTGGCATAATTAATAAACGGCCTAGAATTTTGTTAGGATTACCTTAACCCATAAAACATTGAGGACAATGTTTCGTTCTAGTCGGGGGAGGGTGAATCTTCGATTCGATTTTGACCTAGCATTTTTTCACATGTCGTGCACTCACGCAACTCCGTTTTTCCACCAAAAATAAAAAAAAAATTGAAAAATGAGAAAAATTTCAAAAATTTTGATGAAAAAGTCATGAAAAAGTACAAAAAGATGAGAAAAAGTTGAAAAAGTTGTACAAAAATATAATAAAGTTTGAATAAGTGTTTTGACACCTTGTTGACTTTCTTGCTGGCGAGAGTAGGAATAAATATTTTGACTTGACCGGGCGTGTTGAGCCCTAGCTTGTTCCCTTAACCAATGATGATCACATAAGCTTGTGCTAGTTTTGTACACCAGGAGCTATAAAATGCGAATTCTTTCTTAAGAATCTGCAAGTTCCCGTACTTGACTTTATACATGCGCAACTTAAAAGCTTTCGCTAGTCTTTTACATCAGGAGCTAAAAAACGCGAATTCTTCTTCTAGAATTTGCAAGTTTCCGTAACTGACTTTATATATGCGTGGCTGATTATCGGCTAAGTATTCGCGGGTTTCATTATTTGGAATCTTAAATTGCGAAGAGCGAGAAATGATAGAGTTTATTTAGAAGTTAGATGCTAAACGTGGAGTAGTGGTTCTCTTTAGAGCTCATAAGAGGTACTTGTGGCTTTTTACTCCCATCAGAAACGTCACCAATATATAAATAGATGTTCTAGGTTAATTAGTGGTATTTCGGTTTGAATAATATTTAGTTCTTTGTTTTCTTAAGAGAATTTTTGCTTTAGAAGTTGGGTACATATCAAGGAACATCAAAAATAAGAGCAAAAAGTGAAAAAAAAAATCAAAAGTCAAAAGTTGATTATCTATGTGGTTTTGGAGCTACCCGATAAGCTTCCATTGATGTTGAGAAAAAAGGTCAAGAAAGAAAGAAAAAAGTATAAAAAAAAATGAAAAAAGTAAAAAATGAAGAAAAAGTGAAAGTTGAAAGTTGTATCGAATAAGAGCTATGTATGTATCAATAAGTTGTTGGCGCATGAGGTGCATGTGATAAGTGATTAGTAATCAGTCACATGAGGTGCACGTGATCGTACTCCGCAACTTATATCTTTGATATTATATGTACCCGAAATTCCTTGATGTGGACCGAATTTCTATTGCAGTGGTTCTTAAGAGAAAATGAATAACTACTTATCGTTTTAACTTAGGTATCACTATCGGACTTAAAAATTATCGAAACGAGAAAATATGAAGCAAATCATTTCTCAACAAAATAAAATATTGAGATACAAAACCTAGGAAATTGGAGTAAGAAGTTTTCACAAGTAACTGTTATGAGTAGTGTTAGCATCTAATTTGTAGATAAGCTGTGATCTCGTTTGTATGCTTAGTTTGGGAGCTTGTGAAAAATCAAGGATGACGATTTTTATCCGTATCTTCGCTTCTTAAATAGAAGTGTTTCTACTCGTTGACCTTAATAATTATTGCAAAATAATGAAAGTTCAACAAACCGTCACAAGTGTGAAGAATGGAAAAGTACAAAAATAGAAAGTGTAAATGGAATAAAGGAATAAAGAAAATTTTTGGAAAACGAAGCGTTTTCAGGAATAAATGATTTTATTATTTCTTTCGAACATCCTTGCTACTTTACAAAGTCAGTAGAAAGAGTTTTGAAATTATTTATCCCAAGAGCGTGAATTGATCACATATTGAGTACACGGCAATACCTTAGTCGGGGGGATTTTGGTGAGTGCTTATTCACTCACTATTTTATGGCCAAAAACCGACCCAAAACGACTATTTGAGCTAACAAATGCCAAGAAAACACTTGTTTTTGTGTTGTGAATGTGCAGGAACGGACTTATCAATAAAAGACAAAAAATCACACGATTATCGGTAAAACGGGCACGAGAGTAGAAGTTGGTCAAAAAGTCAAAGCCGAGGATCCAAGATTCAGTTTCAGTCCTTCATTTATACAGACTTGGCAAGATTAGCCCTTGGATATATTTTTCAAAGAATGGCAGAATTTACCCTTGAAGTTTGGAAGTTACACATTTGGTCCTTGTAATTTTCATTACAAATTCTGAAAATGATAACAAACCTGGTCCAAATCCACTATTTCACAAAACCCAAAATCCAAGTCCACCAATAAAATATACCAAGGCCCAATCCTAAACCTTGACCCGAGCCCAAAATCCCATCGGTTAAATAATAATAAACAATCCAAAAGCGCCATTTTTCTTCCCCAATTCACCCTAACCCAGAAATATATGAACCCTAGTTATCACATGGATCAATTGGTTCAAACCACTACACCTAGCCATCAATTAAGCCAATAATTAAGCCTTCTAGAACCACACGTGACCCTGCACATGTCAGAGAGTGTAAGAGGATCTATTAACGGTCACGTGTCAGATACATATTGGATGATGCACGTCATTCCAATCATTGGGATCCCTTCTAGAAGCCTCTGACTCATATCTGACACGGAGAGATAGTACTTACACACAAACGGGACAGATGGCGTATGCTAAGTGGAGAAGCCACATCATTGATCATGATCTGAGGGTTCACATCAATTTGAAGAAGCACAAAATGATCATAGGGCTGTGAATGATTGAAAGAAACACATTGAGTTGCGGATTGCCAGCTTGGCATTTTAAGACCTAACCCTCTCACCTCATCTATAAATAGGTGTCATTTTAAGCTCATTGTATGTAGAATTTAAGTAGAGTCATGCTGCAGAAATGTATCTAGACTAGAATTTGTAATAGTTTCATATTAGTTTTTAATAAAATTTGAGTTTTCTTCTTATAATCTCAGCTCATTAATCAATTTCAATTGCTTATTCTGTTTTTCACTTAGCTTATTACTAGCTTATATCAATTAGTCTCAGCTTATTTTCTCTTCTTAAATCTCTTTTGTTATCAAATATAGTTAATTCAAGTTTCCTTTTCAATCCTGTAATAAGTTTTAGAAATTCAGAAAATATAAAAAAAAATCATCAGAAAAATAAAAAAAAATAAAAAAATTAGTTTCTAATTCAGTTTTAGATCTTCAATTAGTTAAAATCAGTGAATACTTAGTGTATTCAAGCTCAAGAAGCTTGTGGTGTAAGTGTTACTGTTCCATTACATTCAAGAGGTGTTTATATGGTTGCTGAGGTGAATGATAGTTGATACAGAGAATATGACATCAGCCTATCAAAAAGATAGGCCTCTGTGAACTCCCTCTGTTCAAGCTGAGGGAGAGCTTGTGGTAACTTTTGATCTCATTTCTAATTTGTAGCTTAGAGTTAGCTTAAAAGTTGTAGTATCTATCTGTTTAATTTTTAGTAGCTTATCTGAATAATTGAGTTTAATTGATCATAGTTTAGTCTTGATTACTAGTAGATATCATTGTTTGAATCTGTTTTAGTATAGCATATTAGCATTATATATGGATTTTATCTTTGAGATTTTCTAGTTAGTAGATTGAGATTGTGTATCTGAGTAGTATACTTGATAGTTGATCATCTGTCATATCAGCTTGAATATTAGTTATTGTTGTAGTGGTTGACATTAGATCTGTGATACTATCATTTTGTGGACCTGATTTGATCATTAATTGTGGATCTGAGTTGAATGTTTGAGTAAGTGTTGTACTGAGTAGCTATTTCATACTCTGAGTTCATCATCTGTCATAACTTGTGGAAGTGAGATTCTGAGTATTGATTGAAACCTGTGATAGTGAGTTGTGGTTATAACTTTTGTGCAATTATTGGATGTGATTCAGATCAGTAGTGAGTAGATTGGTAGTGTAAATCATAAAGTTGTAGCATATTTTCACTCTATAAGGGGTGTTTGGTAGTAACTGTTGAGCTCAATTCTAGAGTTAGTAGGTGAGGGTTAATAGCATAAACAGCTCTATTAGGTTAGTTAAAGTCTTAGTAATACATAAATTTGGTAAGTAATTCATTAAAAGTCAAAAGTAGCTTTTACACTCTTTAACTGTCACATTAATCAGATTTTAGGTATATCAGTTTGATTTGTAGGAACAAAATTAGTATAGACAGCTTAATTCAGTTACATTATAGCTTAGTAGAACATAATTCAACATTTAGGAGCAATTCAAATTCAATAAAGTCAACTAGGTAGAAATTACAAAAAGTCAAAAAGTTTTTAGAATTCATTTTTGGACAGTTCTTAGTGATAATCTGTAGGCCTCATTGTTAATTGGAAATACATATGGAAAGCTATTTTTAAAAGATTGGTAATAGGAAAATATAAGTCAAAAAGAAAATTGGGAATTGAAGCTTTCTAGCTTATTGAAATTCAGTTAGGAAGTTACCTGATCAGACTTACATTTCCCCTGAACCACTTGTGTGCATCTGTTTTCAAGGCCTGATTCTAGTAGGATTTTTGGTTTGGAGATCCAAATACTTGGTTGATTTGTAATTTCAGACTAGCAGGGTAGTAATTGATACCAATAGCTTCTCACTTGCAGCTTATTTCATCAGCTTAATTAGTCCTTGTAATTCATGGCTTGTAATTGAGATCTGTTTGTAACTTGTAACCTGCTAGCTTGTATTTGAGCTTATTATTGTGAGTAGTGCAGTCACTTGTGCTTAATCTGAGTAATTCTAGCATTGTAATTGGTTTGATAGCCTCTGTGTTGGCTTGTGCTTATTCTGCATAGCCTTAGTGCTTATTCCATAGCTTATTGATCATCAATCTGTGCATTTGAGCATTTCTGAGCTTATCATACATCATTTTCTGTCACATCTGAGCTTAATACATCATAATTGGTCAGTGTTCAAAGTTTTACAAAGATTGATTCACAAGTGCTTATAAATAAGCACTTGTGATAAGCAGTTTAGTCCAAATAAGCTCTTAATAAGCTGATCTTAACTTCAAATTTTTATTCTGAGTTTCTTTTATTATTTTTGATTTTCTGGAAATTTTCCAGATTTTTCCAAAGCTTTTTACTATTTTTCTTATTTTCTTTTGATTATTTTCAATTTTTAAATAGTTTTTAATTTCCAATAATCCATAAAAAGTCAGAAAAAGGTCAGAAAATTACAAAAAGATTTTTAGAAATTCTTTTATAGTATTTTAGAATTTTTAGATTTGAAATTTTATTTTTCCACCTTATTTTTCTATTTTTATCTATTTTTAATTCATTTTTAATTCAATATTTCAATTTTAATTCATAGAAAATAAAAGAAAAGTCAAAAAAATATTTTTCTTTTTCCAGAAATTATTTTTCATAGTTTAAGATTTTTAGAAAATTTTTCAAGTTTGTAGGATAATTTTTAGATAAACGTCGCATTTTAAATAACGCGGGTGTATTACCGTTTGTACGTTTTAGGATTGTACGCATTTATAGCTTGTACTATTTGCATACTTTATCATTGTTTGTGAATAATTGAATACCTTGTTTGCTATTTTCACTCTATCACTCTTTCACCAATCACTTACACTACACGATTCCCAAATCGATAATTCGGATTTTCCATTCGAGCCTTCGTTGGGAGAACGACCCGGGAATTACTTTCACAAGTATTTCTTCGGAATATAAATATACTATAATTGACACGAATCAATTTTTGGCGCCGCTGCCGGGGAAGACCGAAGTGAATTTTTGAATATCATTTTTGAAAATCGTGTTTTGATAAGCCTTCCTCTACTTTGTATATATATCTCTATAAAAATTGAAAAATCAAAAACACTTTTCCTAAAGTGTTTTCAAAAATACCAAAAAAATAATAAAAGTTACAGCCTCGACTCGATCGAAAGAAAGGGCGTTGTAAACCAAAAAAGTCTCACAATATAACGAAAACGTAATTTAGTTGTTTATCGGACTATTTCAATTACTACAACCGAATAAGCGGGAAATACGGATAGCTAAGACATTAAATTGCTAGCTGAAGAGAGATCCATTCTTCTCTCCCGTCCCGTCGCGCGTGGTTTTGAAAGAAACGGTTTTCGATTAACATTACGTTTTAAGAAAAGAAAAACAAAAGAAATAATAAGTTTTTGTGAAAAATATAAAAAAACAAAAAGATTTTCTTTTCTCTTTTCTTTTTCATTTTCTTTTTAATCTTGCTTGTGGTGTATGCACACCCGATCTTCGTTTGAGAGTCTTACGTCTCCGTTCTCTAACCCCGAGCGGGTTTTACGACATACGAGTCGGATTCATTTCCTTGACGACGAGGAGATGAACCAAAACGAACACAACGGACCCCCGCCGATGGGTGGTCCGCAGCACAATGTGATTCCTCCGGTGGGACCACAACCGGCATTTGATCCACGTCCGATGGAAGAACAACTCCAATCACCATTCAATGGTGTGAGGAGAGCTATTGTGATTCCGGACATCAATGCCAACTTCGAGATCAATCACGGATTACTCAATTTGATCACGGGTATATCCTTTCATGGGTTCGATAACGAAGACCCTTATGCTCACATCCGAAATTTCACCGACATCGCTGAGACGATTAGAATGAACCAAGTTCCTCCCAATGTGGTGAAATTGAAGTTGTTTCCTTTCTCCTTAAAAGGAGCAGCCCGGACTTGGCTGGAAAAGGAACCGCCTAACTCAATTCACACTTGGCTGGAAAATAGAAAGGTTGTACTATAATGCATACAGAAGAGTTCATAAGTTTGAAAGATGAGAACTGCATGATTGATAAGATATGTGTTTGGAAGAATCCCCCCAACATCAAGGAGGAAGTTTAATTCAAGAAACTTGTGGATTTGCAGAGGAATCACAAGTTTAGAGGAGGATTGTTGGGAATTAAACTAATGCTGTTGGAGTTCCCACTGCTGGAAGAATACACTAGCAGTGGAAACATTATTCATACTGCTGAAGAATACACTAGCAGTGGAAACTACATTACCACTGCTAGTGCATATAGTTACCACTGCTTAGTTTATAACTGATATAGATAAGTATAGAAAAGATCTTGTGAATATCTTATTTATTTATCATTATACTTATCTTGTAAAGGACTCCTTTTGTCCTATAAAAGGAGATCCTAGGATTAGGGTTTTATATATAGTTGATATAACTCATATACGTTTCTAGAGCTTCAAGGTGTAACCCTAGTGATATCAAGATCACTCGTATTATTATCATTAATAATATTGGAGCTAATAGTTTGTTTACATACATTGTTCTTATTCATAAACAATTGTCTTACTCACAATCAACCTTCTAAGTGTTACTAAGTAGATTCCGCATACTTAGTGATATAATTCAAAGTATCAATCTAACACAAGTCCAAGGTGTTTAGATCCATCAAGTGGTATCAGAGACAGGTTCTGATACTTTGATTTAGAAGATCCAGAAGAACAGTTTACTCACAAGAAGATGGCATTTTCTGACTCGGAGGTACATTCTATAATCAGTTGTGCTAAATCTTGTTTTGCTTTAAAATAATAAGTTTTTGTGAAAAATATAAAAAAACAAAAAGATTTTCTTTTCTCTTTTCTTTTTCATTTTCTTTTTAATCTTGCTTGTGGTGTATGCACACCCGATCTTCGTTTGAGAGTCTTACGTCTCCGTTCTCTAACCCTGAGCGGGTTTTACGACATACGAGTCGGATTCATTTCCTTGACGACGAGGAGATGAACCAAAACGAACACAACGGACCCCCGCCGATGGGTGGTCCGCAGCACAATGTGATTCCTCCGGTGGGACCACAACCGGCATTTGATCCACGTCCGATGGAAGAACAACTCCAATCACCATTCAATGGTGTGAGGAGAGCTATTGTGATTCCGGACATCAATGCCAACTTCGAGATCAATCACGGATTACTCAATTTGATCACGGGTATATCCTTTCATGGGTTCGATAACGAAGACCCTTATGCTCACATCCGAAATTTCACCGACATCGCTGAGACGATTAGAATGAACCAAGTTCCTCCCAATGTGGTGAAATTGAAGTTGTTTCCTTTCTCCTTAAAAGGAGCAGCCCGGACTTGGCTGGAAAAGGAACCGCCTAACTCAATTCACACTTGGCTGGAAAATAGAAAGGTTGTACTATAATGCATACAGAAGAGTTCATAAGTTTGAAAGATGAGAACTGCATGATTGATAAGATATGTGTTTGGAAGAATCCCCCCAACATCAAGGAGGAAGTTTAATTCAAGAAACTTGTGGATTTGCAGAGGAATCACAAGTTTAGAGGAGGATTGTTGGGAATTAAACTAATGCTGTTGGAGTTCCCACTGCTGGAAGAATACACTAGCAGTGGAAACATTATTCATACTGCTGAAGAATACACTAGCAGTGGAAACTACATTACCACTGCTAATGCATATAGTTACCACTGCTTAGTTTATAACTGATATAGATAAGTATAGAAAAGAGCTTGTGAATATCTTATTTATTTATCATTATACTTATCTTGTAAAGGAAACCTTGTGTCCTATAAAAGGAGATCCTAGGATTAGGGTTTTATATATATTTGATATAACTCATATACGTTTCTAGAGCTTCAAGGTGTAACTCTAGTGATATCAAGATCACTCGTATTATTATCATTAATAATATTGGAGCTAATAGTTTGTTTACATACATTGTTCTTATTCATACTGTCTTACTCACAATCAACCTTCTAAGTGTTACTAAGTAGATTCCGCATACTTAGTGATATAATTCAAAGTATCAATCTAACACAAGTCCAAGGTGTTTAGATCCATCAGTTTGGATATGGTTTTGATAATCAAAACCGAAAACCGAACCGAAAACCGAATTCATATAAATTTATATATTTATATATATATATATATATATATATATATATATATATATATATATATATATAAAGATTAATAAAACGTTATTTATGTATATATATATATATATATGTATATATAGATATATATATATATATATATATATATATATATACATAGATATATATATATATATATATATATATATATATATATATATATATATATATATATATATATATATATATATATATATATATATATATGATATATATACATATATATATACATAGAGATATATATACATATAGATATATATATATGTATATATAGATATATATATATATATATATATATATATATATATATATATATATATATATATATATATATGATATATATACATATATATATACATAGAGATATATATACATATAGATATATATATGTATATATATATATATATATATATATATATGTATATATATATATATATATATATATATATATATATATATATATATATATATATATATATATAACAATAAAATTTTATCTTAATATTAAAAGATACTTTTTATATATGAAATAACTGTTTTGGTTAAATATATTTGTATATTTTTCTTTTTTTTATAAATAAAGTGTGTAATTCGGTTAAACCGAAAACCAAACCGAACTAGAATTCAACTAAACTGAACCGAAAACCGAATTTGAATTCGCTTTGGTTTGGTTCACGGATTGACCCTAAAAAAACTTGTAACCGAATTAATCGAACCGAATTAACCGAATAACCCGAAAATCGATCGCTATGTATATATATATATATATATATATATATATATATATATATATATATATATATGTATATACATATATATATATATATGCATATATATATACATATATATATATATATATATATATATATATATATATATATATATATATATATATATAACAATAAAATTCTATCCTAATATTAAAAGATACTTTTTATATATGAAATAACTGTTTTGGTTAAATATATTTGTATATTTTTCTTTTTTTTATAAATAAAGTGTGTAATTCGGTTAAACCGAAAACCAAACCGAACTAGAATTCAACTAAACTGAACCGAAAACCGAATTTGAATTCGCTTTGGTTTGGTTCACGGATTGACCCTAAAAAAACTTGTAACCGAATTAATCGAACCGAATTAACCGAATAACCCGAAAATCGAACCGATCAACACCCCTAGTTTGTATTTGATGTTTTTCATGACTGGGAGATCCACGTATCCTGGGCCCAAGCCCAAAATATGGAGAAACAAAGAAATAAATAATGTTTGTTGAATTCATCAATTCAAGACTTCAAACTTCAAAGTTCAAGCTCATAATTTAGATCTCTAACCTAAAAAAGCCGAAGCAGAATTCTGCACTAGTCCTTTCTCACTCATTAAACAAACTTTCGGGTTTGGACCATAATCGACAGGAGCAGAGCAAAAATTTGTGTTAAGGGGGGCCGTAAATAATTTGTATAATAACTCACGTTTCATGAAGCGCTTAGCTTAGCAGGTTCAATGGTTCAACCATCTTGAATTCTTGATCGGTTTACAACACATATGAAATTACAATTTGTTCTTTACAATAATATCTTGTTATCAAATCAACAAACTTTACATATATATTTCTAACTATCCAAGTTTGCTAAATGAGTAATTTTTAATCATTCTTTCCATTTAAACAACTCTTCTTTAAAAAGAGACTTTTTTTGTAAATCGTATGAACGATAGTAAGTGTTCAAAAATTATACAAAACGATTGAAACACTTGCTCGAAAAGTTGAGAAAAATAAAGAAAACAACAGATTTAGAAATTTATGTCAAGGATAGCGGGGAAACAAATTTAGCTTTTCTTCTATTAATAGTGATAAAATTATGACCCGATTGTAAAATTAGGACACGTATAAAAGTTTATCATTTTATTATGTAATATTTAGAATTCTAAACAAATATATAAGAAAAATATTATTAAAAAAGAGAGAAGTAACAAACCATACGGAGCAAGTGTATGTATTGTTGGAGAGTAAGTAGAAAGAAAAGAAAAAATGATATTAAGTAATTAAGTGATAAAGATAAAGCCAAACAAATGTACACCTATACTTATCACACACGTGTCTTCTCTCTCTTTGTTCATTTGTTTCTTCTTCTTCATCAACTAAACCTGCAACTTATCTATTATTCTACCCTTTTCATCTAGTAAAAACTTGACTATCTTAACTAAAAATCAAGCTACAAGTTGGGGCTAGTTGAGGAGGTTGGGGGTGGCCGAGCACCTGCCTGCCACCCTACTGGCTCCGCCTCTGATAATCGACATATGAATACTCGAGATGCGTGCAAGCATACATGCACACACCACCTTACTGTCATCCTTTTGGCCCTTTTCACTCTCCTTAACTCGGCAGCTCGTTGCTTCCACTTCTTCATTCCCTTTGGCCCTTCACTCGACAGTTTTAGTAATTTTTGGCCACTTTGATGGTGTCAGTATATATGACGCCAATTGCAAAAGTAATAGTATCTTAGAAGTTTTAGCAAAAGAATTTATAACAAAAGCTTGCATATTTAAAAACTTTATATATAACTTTTTCATCCCATATGTGTAACGCAATAAGTTAATGATATCCAAACATATCAACCACTATATAATAGCTTAACATGACAGCGCCACATAAGCGAAAGAATGCCACCTCAATGCCTACATGGCATGCACTTTACATGCACTAAAATTCGGACTTTTAAAAAGCTCACTCATGGGACTCGAACCCTCGACCTTGCATTCAATACATAAGAATGTCAACCAATAGATCACTTGAGTTTTTTGTTTAAACCTTTCAAAACAAAGTATAGATACTTATTTTGAAACGCATTCTTCAAATGACAAACACAATCAGTTTTGAAACGCATAATAACTCATTTCCTAAATACAACAACAACAACAACAACATACCCAATCCCGCCAAGGCGGGGTATGGGGGAGGTGAGATGTAGACAGATCCTACCCCTACCCCAGGGAACCCTGCAGGTAGAGAGACTGCTTCCAGAAAGACCTCCGGCAAGTGTGTGCAAAGTGTGCTCGAAGTAAATAAAACGAGAAAATGAATGCAAAACAAGGAAAAGCCAAAAAAGCATAAAAGCAAACATAGCAAAACAAACAAAAAGGCAAAACGACACAACAAGCATATAAGCAAACAAAAAGCAAATCGACACAACAAGTAAAAGAGCAAACAAAGCAAAACGACAAGACAACCAAGACAAAACAACCAGAACCAAACCACCTAGACAAGCGCCAGCAAAAAAGGGGGCGAGGGGACACAAGACCAAGGCCAAACCAAGCAGCTAAGACCAAAGAGGGCAACGCAAAGGGCCTAAAGCTAAGGCAAAGCAAAAAGAGCAAGCAAAAGGCACAGGCAAAGGGCCTAAAGCCTAAAGGCACAACAAAGGCAAAACCACAGCACTAGCCGAGGCAAAGCAAAAGCATCTATCTCCTAAAGTGGGCAAGCCAAGGGACCCTAAAAAGCCTAAACCACAACAAACCTCAAACCCAACCAAGCCCCAAAACTAACCACGAATACTAATCCTATCTCTCCACGCGTTCCTATCTGAGGTCATGTCCTCGGACAAGTGAAGCTCCTCCATGTCGAGCTTAAGCCTATCCTCCCATCTAAGTTTAGGTCTACCCCTCCTTCTCCGACCATCGACTATAAGCGATTCGACTCTCCTTACTGGCGCTGTTTGTGGTCTTCTCCTGACATGACCAAACCACCTCAACCTTCCTTCTCTCATCTTCGAGATAATAGATTCTACTTCAAGTGCCGATCTGAACACCCCGTTAGGAATCATGTCAGACATAGTTTTACCACAAGTCCATCTGAGCATTCTTAGTTCCGCTACTTCCACCCTGTTTGCTTGGGCTTTTGTGATAGGCCAGCACTCTGACCCGTACAGCATAGCCGGTCTAATAGCCACCCTATAAAATTTACCCTTAAGCTTAACGGGTACTTTCCTATCACATAGCACCCCTGACGCCGCCCTCCATTTCGCCCAGCCTCTTCCGATGCGGTGGGTTACGTCGTTGTCTATCGTCCCTGATTTGTGAATCACCGAACCCAAATATCTAAAAGACTCCTTAGGTGGGAGGATCTGGTCTCCGATACAGACTTCCGTTTCTTCGTTGTGGCAGATATCGCTCCTACCGAAAGCACATCTCATGTATTCAGTCTTCTCCCTACTAACCCGAAGTCCATTCTCTTCAAGAGCCTCCCTCCAATGCTCAAGTCTGTTGTTCAACCCGTCCGTTGACTCTGCCACCAATACAATATCGTCTGCGAATATCATGCTCCAAGGGATGCCCTCTTGGATCCCACGTGATAGCTCATCAAGAATCAAGGCGAATAGATAAGGGCTAATGGCTGATAACTCATTTCCTAAATAGCCTCCTCAAATCACTCGCATTTCCAAAAAAAAAAAAAAAAGTTTCCCCCTAAAATCAAAATGCGTCCATTAATTCAAATAAGAAAACACATTCCCTAATCATTATTCTTGATTTCGACTTTTAAATCATTGTCATATATCCTATTTTATATGATTTCTATAATTTTTAATCATATGATTATCATTACAAATAATCAAACCCTAAACACAAGGCAACCGATTAATCATTTGCTAAACCCTTCAAAATTGTTTGATCAGATTGATACTTTACACACGGTTAGTGTTTGTTTTGATTATATCAGTTTCCATGTTTGTTATGTTAATTTGAATGTGAATAATTGTTTTAATGAATTGTCAATTGTTGTCTGCAATTTATAGTGATTTCTATTAATGAAACTTCGTTGGTAGGTGCCACTTCTCTGGCTGCTGAGGATTTGAAGACCATTCTTGGTTTAGGTATGCCAAGTTCTTGGTATAATTTTTATTTTTTTTATTTTTTATCCTGAGTAAAAGTGTTCAAACGTTCTTTTTGTGTAGTATGTCTACCTGAAACCTTCAACATTTTAGGTTGACAGATTGTTACCGGTTAGCTTGGGCAATGAATGATGCTACTGAATCTATGTTACCATGGGAAGCAATGTTTTGCCATTGGCTTTTCTAAATTGTAATCTCTGTGTGTTTGTGGTTTGAATGGTGTTGTAGGTGTGTACATTACTGACACAGTCAGGGAGGCCCAGGGGACAACAACGATGAATCGTTTAATGACTCCATGAAAGCCATGGATGGACAGGTTAGAAAATAATATCAACCGTACCTTCTTCAATTGCACACCTGTAGTTGAGATTTTGGTTACATTTAAAGATTTTCAAATATAGCTTCAAAGTTTTGATTAGTATAGTTTCAATTTTTGATAGAATGTGTTCCATAAGAAGACCGTAAAGTGTTTGACTAATTTGCATACAAAGTGTTTGATGAAAGCCTTATGGAACTTTTTTATGGGTAAAAAGATGAAATCTTGAATGTGTTCTACTGATGTTTTAG
This sequence comes from Artemisia argyi, assembly GCA_030686995.1. Classification (NCBI taxonomy): domain Eukaryota; kingdom Viridiplantae; phylum Streptophyta; class Magnoliopsida; order Asterales; family Asteraceae; genus Artemisia; species Artemisia argyi. The sequence goes on from CM060678.1 coordinate 32,160,753, forward strand.
CATAACTTATCTGATCTTGAATTTTTGATTCTTTTATTAGTAATTCAATATGAAAATATTTAACTTATACAAGTTTTTTACTTTATGGATGTAAAAATTGTCAACAAAATCACATGCCATATGTTTGTTGAAACACTTAATTTGTCGGCATGGAAACGAGATATATGTTTTCTGATGATTTGGTCAAGTTATAAATCCATTCAAATTATATTGTCGGCATAAGATATACGGTTTTTGTTTGGTAAAAAGGTTGGTTTACACTGCTCTAACACATTTCATAATTTTTAAACAAGGTGGGTTAACTATGTATGTTTCTATTGGGTGAACAGGTTAGTTAAGCATGACTTTAATATGGACTCATGATTGGATCCGGAAAGACTCTATATAAGTAAGCAAATAATAATTAATTTTTATCTTAACTACTTGGCCATCTCTTGACCATCTTTTAGCTCTTAGTTGATAGCTCACAACTTATGTATTATGTTAATGTTGATGGTATAAGCGTAAGGTATTTAGTAAGTTACATGCCACCTTTCCAAAAAAAAGGTAAGTTACATGCCAAGGAACTTCGAAATTTTTATCTTTTGAAAAGCAAATAAGCATTTAAACCGGAAGTGTATGGATAAAGTTATCGTGTTGTGACGACATAATAAAGCGATAAGCACCTCAAAAAGCATAGGCCTGTTTAGGATTAGCTTATTGTTATTGTCAAAATCCGTAAGATAGCTGAGATTCTGTACTTTCTGTTATGGGTTATTTCTTCTTACAGATCCCTGTTCTCATGCTCTTTGTCTATATGATTCAGCATCTTACATCCAGTTAATTTATGCATTCTCACATTCTTTTTCACTTTCTTGAAGGTAGAAGTGACCATGAAGGTTATTGCAGTAGCCTATTGAAGAAGATGTGAAGCCAATCTTCCCTTATTAGAGAAACTGGTAATATTAATGACTACTATTTCAGTTTTTATTTGATTTTAAAACATGCATATGAAATCAAATTCATATATCATGTACTGCTTATTAGTTATTACTTAATTATGAAGTCAATAATCAGTTTTGAGAGTGTTTTGGATTGCTTATCCAAACCACTTATCTAATTATTTGTGAGTAGAATAAGTTGTTTTGATATAAGCATATGCTTAATCTCAAGTAGTGGAAGGTTACTTTGTGTAGTTAAATGGCACTCAAGTTGGTTAATAGTAGATTACGAAGGACTAAGCCTTGGTTGAAAAGATTTGGCCGTGCATGCACATTATATGTTTAGGTGCCCATTCTAACCTTTTTAGCATACACATTATGTATAGTGGTGACAAATGAACCTACGTTTTGTTAATAAAAGACTACCTATGTTTTGACTTATATTACTAAGAACGTTTCTTATGAGCACAATGACAGCCAACAAAATGATTATGTAGGTTAAAAAGACTAACGGGTGAAGAACACATTTGTCTAAAAATTGGGCGGATAAAAGATATCACCAAGAAATGTCAAAAATAAACATCAGCTATGAACATCGTATATGTTAATTCTTTTTAAAATGGAGGGTCAGTAAGTTTTATGCTCACTGTCACACAAATGTAAATAACTCAAGTAATGAGTTTGAGATTCATTCTTGCATTTTATAATAGTCAATTTGGGGTGTTTATCATCTTCTCATTATTTTCGGTTCCCATTTGTTTTGCTTTATTTGGTTTTAATAATTGAGCATCTGTTTATCCTGCAGATGGGAATCACCAATCTACTTCACGGGATCGTGATCAGGGCTACCACGCCTTCATGCCTCTAAAGGATTTCATGTATTCTTTTATTTCTCATTTCTGAACATCCATTTTTATCTGGTCTTATATCGACATGTCAGATTAAGATGTGGATTTAAAGTTGAGGTTGCTGATTTAAATGAACCAAGTCATTGGGAGTAATGTTTTTTCTTCACCTAAAATCATGAGTATTTATTGTGAATATCGTTCCAATATTGGTTTGTCTAATTTGTTATTGGTCATGTCAGATATGTAGCAACGTTAACTACCCCAACTCTTTTCCTTGAAGAAAAACTCAGGTATGTACACCATTCATGGTTTTACTATATTCGATTGTCTATCTCATGGATGATGTAAATAAACCAACCTCTTTGCTGATGATAGAATCTCATGGATGAATAAGATAAGGTAAACCACGTACTGAATAGCGTAGATTAACAAGAGCATGCAGATTTTGATCAAGTACTAAACCATTGCTTGAGTTTCAGTTTGTATGCTATTAGAATAACAATTTTTTCGGGATGTTTGGGAGTTCTTATTTAAACTTTTTATAGTGTTGTTTGGTAGTATTACTTATCACCATAACTCCTTATAGGGGCTGTTTGGGATTGCTAATTGAAATTGTTTATAGGACCCCGAACCTATGCGTGTAGACTGTTAAACTTTACTCCACATCCTTTAATGAGAAATTGTCCCGAATTAGTTGTACTGTCTTTATAAGACTATGGAAAATTCGAGTTAAAGTGATCAAAAACTATGACAACCATATAAATCTGTTTATGTCCAACAACCATTGAAGTTGTTTCCATCCGAACAAACCTTACACTTATTTTTATCCTAATAACCCCTTAAAGCATTTTTTGTCCATACAGCCCCTAAAGTCGTTTTATGTCCAAAGAGTCTCTAAATGTAGTTTTCTGTCAAACAACCCACAAAGCATTTTTTTTTTCCGTCGAAACAACCTCTAATAGATTTTTCTGTCCAAACAGACCCAAACTTGTGTTCAGTCCAAACACTTGCTAATTATCCTACTTTTACGGATGAAAACATCGATCTAGAAAATGAATCAACTAACGTAACCCCTTGACCTTACCCAATCGATAACAACATCAGCAGTACAAATACGGATTCACAAACTATTGGGCAAAAAAGACCTATATCTCCAACCCCAATTCAAACAAGACATCTTCACATGTACATATTAAGATGATTTAATTTAGTTTCTAGAATTTTAAATACACAATGCTATGTATGCATGTATTGAAGTAACGAAAATAATATCCCTTTTTATGATCATTAAAAACGTATTGAACAAATTTTAAGATTTTGTGTTCATCATAGTATGTAGTATGTGTTTAGTACAATGATAACTGTCATCTCTATATATAGATGGATTGCAAGAAATATCTTGAAAAAAACAATCTTGAGCATCATTAGTATGCTCACAATGTGGTACTGGGATGTTTTGTTATTCTTTCTGCCATTCCATTTAACTGATGTTTAGTTAGTAATGGGTGTGGTTGGTTTAACGTTTATGTAGTATTAAAAAATAATACTAATAAAATAAAAATAATAAATCATATACTATGACCACTAAAGTATAAATGTACTGTAGGTATAGAGAAAGATAAAATCATCTCATATCACATGATTACTTTTTGATTCCAATACCAAACACCCTTTTAAAAACAGATTATTCATTAAACTTTTAGGCGTTTGTTTGGTTTGCATGCAAAATTAACAGGTGTTGTTTAGATTTGCTGCAAAGCAACGTTAAATAACTTGAGTTAAAGGGGCATACTGATAGGTTGTGCAGTTGTGGTTGGATCCTAACATTTTGATTTGATTGCCACTGCATCAGGTTATTTTCAGATACCATATATCTGTGGTGATAATCCCGTCCACAATCACATATGCACACGAATTCTCTATTGTTTGTTCTGTATACGGCAAAAAAAGGTAAAGTTGTTTTTGTTAGAATATTTTGATCTGTTTAAATAGATTATTCGGCTAACAAAGATGATTTTTTTTGTTTAACAACTCCATAGGACGTTGATGATCGTATTGTTTTGTTTGATGGTAGCTGCACTGATTTATGTAACAGCCATTGGTTCTCTGTTCTTTTTTTGACCTTAGTGCAAGGTAAACTACACCCTTAAATTAGCTATATATACCAATGTTAGCAGTAGTATGTTACAGGTTTTTATATATATATTTTTTTTGACCTTTTAGAATGAATTAATGAATGGAAGCTAGCATGGAACACTTTTGTAGCACTACTTGAGGAGCATCTCAATGACGCTCATAATTGAAACGGACAAGGTTTGGATCGTTTTTTTTAAGGACTGGTGAATAGTTTTATAGGAGCATTATAATATGTGTTTATTCCAGTTAATTTAACGACTTGTGAAGTTTTTTAAGGACTATAGTAATTCCAGGTAATTTTTTTTAAACTTTTCCATCAAAGGAAACATTGATTTTTTAAGGGCTTGTGAAGTTTTTTAAGGACTTTAGTAGTTCCAGGTAATTTAAGTTTGAAACTTTTCCATCAAAGGAAACTTTGATTTACGTTCTATATAACATGTGTTTATTCATATGTGGTAAGAACTTTGGCGCACAAGTGAAGTATGCGTGTGTCGTCTTTCGGTAACTATACTTCCAATTTGTGATTTTTTTTATGTAATATGTTATTACAATAATAAATAGAATACATATTCACTGTCAGGTAGTTTTTCCCAATTATATCAGTAAAATGAAAACTACTTTCAAAAATTGCTTTTAAAATCCAAATAATACTATTGTTACAGTAAGTATACTTTGGAATCTATCTTTAATATATTTAGTTGGAGATGAAGTTACTGAGATGAACGATGTTAGAGTAGGTTAAAGCAAGTATGTAAACCACATATGCTAAGGTAATCTTAATGGACATTTCCCATGTTAACTTTTTGAAAATTGTAAAGCTACATCCATCTTAGAATCAAATTCACTATCTTCCTCTCATGGCTTGATTGTTTTTATAATCAAACAAATGTATCTTAGTGGCGTGGTTCAGTTTGAACATGATATGGTAATGTGTAAAAGTGTTTGTGTATAATAAGTTACTATACATTATACTAACAATTAATTTGGGCAATGTGTGAGATCGTCGTTAAATAATATTAGTCTGCTTTAGTATGCAAGGTCTTTAAGCAAGTACCGTAAGTGATAGCACAACCAACACCAGCAAATACGAAGAGCAAAATGTTGATAAACTCAGAAATGTAGGCTTTCATTGAGGTGTTGATGAAGTAATCATTGAAAATACCGAAGGCAAGTCGAGGCATTTTTTATTGATTTTTTTTCAAATATTAAGATTATAATCCAATTTGGACAAGGCTGTTTTAAGGGTAAGGACGAAGAAAGGTTTGAAGGTTTTTTGTTGTGACAAAGATGGTGAATACACTAATTACACAACAAACGTTGTGTACAAAGAAGTTTTATTTCGCATATGAACAACCATCTTAATTGATTTGTTGTCATACTTATGATTGTTCTTTTGATATATAAAAATGAGCAATATATTTTTGTTTCAAATTTTTTGTTCAACATATTTTCCGTTATTCCTTATTTATATTATGTGCATATAATTTTGTCAAACAATATTGAAGCCAACCCGCCCATCGGGCGGGTCATGTGACTAACCATTATTTACTTATTTTATAAGTTTCATTTTTTTTTATCTATGTATATCATTTTCTTCAAGTAACTATATTAGTTATAATGTATGAGGATGTATTTCCTTTATGCCTAACCATTATTTACTTATTTTATTATGAACATCATTTCCTTTATAAAAACATTATAGATATAAAGCATAAACACGTCATAATCAATATATGCTTTGTATATATCAAGTTACAAAATAATTAATTTTATGTATACTATTTATTATTACTACATATAATATATGACCAATATATAAAAGGAATTATTTTTATTTATCCATTAAAATATTTTTGTAAAACAATGTAATGAAGCGTACCCGGCCATCGGCCGGGTCATGAAGCTAGTTTTAGAATAAAGGTGGGAATATTGGTAAATAGTCTCCTTCAAGAACTTATGCAGAAAGTTCATTCATTAATGTAGCTAAACCAAATGACATTAAAGCTGGACTGATATTGTTTGCAACTACCTAGGCATGTGACAATCATTGCTAGTCGAGATACCTAAAGAACCACCATTTGTCATAGAACCATTCAACCAATCCCAACCATCCAATCCAATTTGATCCAAAGGCTGAGATCAAATCATGTATTTACACTTCAAGGGCAAAAAGGACAATTAAAAAAAAAAAGGCGTAACCTTCATTTTTACCCAAAAAATCTAGGGGAAAAAACACACAAACAACCCCTCTCAATCCACCACTGATAACCACCTTCGATCACCACCCTCAATCCACCATCACTACCTTCAATCCGCCATCACCACCTTCAATCCGCCGTCACCACCTTCAATCCGCGCCGTCATCACCTTCAATCCGCCGTCACCACCATCAATACGCTGTCATCACCGTCAATACACCGTCATCAAATGGATAGTAATCAGTTAAGCGAAACAAATTTAGTTGATGTTCAAGTTGCATTCGATGAAAATCATGTGGTTGTGTCTGATTTAGTTGATGTTCAACTTGCGGTTGCTGAAAATTCAGATGAGATTATGGAGGCTGAGCTTTTGGAAGAAAATACATCTATTATTAAAGGTAAATCACATATGATTCAGCTTATTTTGTTGCTTATTTAGATTTTTAAGTTTTTAAGGTAAATCACATTTGATTCAGCTAGTTTTTAGGGGTTTAAGGTAAAACACATGTTATTCAGCTTATTTTGTTGCTTATTTAGATTTTTAGGGTTTTAAGTTAATAAAAATCACATGTGATTCACAATATTTTTTTAACAAAATCATATGTGATTATGTAAAACAGAATCTGTGATGACACCAAGACCAACTTTATACGCACATGAAGAAACTCCTGGAGGATCAATGTATTGGGAACCTGTTGTTGATGATATCTACCTGTTGAGGGGAAAAAGTTTAAGACGATAGAGGAAATTGTTGAAATGTACAACAAATATGCTGAAATAGCAGGCGTTGAAGTTAACAAATCGGCACAAAAAAATACAAGTGTGATGACGTATAGTCTATATTTGGGCTACGAGCCCAAATGATAAACATCACTAAGGCCCAAATCCACCACGCGTGGGCTATCATAACAATGATTTGGGCCGCACCACCAATGGGTTGGGCTCGCATAAGCCCAAGCCCAACAAAACTATTTATGGTCTAGATAAGGATCTTCTATTTACGGATAAAGATCCTTGGACCGGATAAGCACTACGGGTGCGAAGAGTAAGGAGCACGAAACCTACAAGGATTCTGCGCCTATATAAGAAATGACATAATTCTCATTAAAGGTACGATTCACAAAACCCTAAAACTCTTTACGAGAACCCTAAAACCAATTACTTACTGTAATGCCGGAGGATAATCGTGGGAGACAATCCCACGATAAGCCTAACGGTGTTTGTTTGTTTTCTTAGTGCGCTGGTTTCAAGCATTAAGAGCGAATTGATACGAGAGCAAGAGCCCAAGCTAGGAACGCCCAACTTTTGTATCAACAAGTGGCGCCATCCGTGGGACCCGCATTAAGAACTAAAGAACTAGAATGACGAAGAATAAAAACTCAAGCCATCGGACTCCACAGTTGGAAAAAACACGTGACCCCCAGAGGAAGAATCAACAAGATTCAACCTCTAGGCAGGCTTCTGGAACAACCGGTGCGCCTGGTCACCAAGAGACAGGACCAACCCTACCTCTCCCAGCGGTAGAATTGCCTGTAAGGACTACCCAAGCTACTACAGTAGTCCCAAGCGTTGAAGAACTCCAGCGCACCCTCTTCAATTCTCCTCACCAAACGGCACCTATAGTGGACAACACTGTGCCGCCTGGCGCACCTAACCGAGATAGGGTGCCTAATACCGAGGCAGATATTCTTGCAGCGAATAAGGACGCACCTGATCTAACGTTGAGTAACTTTGTATCCCAAAATTATGAAACTCTAACCAGCCTCATGCAAGAAGAAGCGAGGAGAAGGGCAAGTACGAGCCTGCAAGCCCGACTCAACTTTGGTCCTGAACGTGAAGTATCACCACCGCGCCACCTACGAGGAAGACACGAAAATAATGAAAGACGTACCACTATCCATGATAGGCTGGGTACAAAATCTGGCTCACAAGATTCAGAGGAATATGAAGACGGCGAGAGGCGTACCAATGTTTATTCTAGACTTGGTAGTCGAGGGATACAAGACAGATTAGGACCTCAACATTCACCAAGCGAAGGTTCCTCCAGGTCTGGGAGTAAAAGAATTCACGACAGGTTAGGGAGAAGAATATCCCCAAGTGAAAGTCCCTCAAGCTTTTCCTCTGAAGGAAGTCGGCGCAAGTGCCGCAAAAGAGATTACTCTTCCTCCAACGACTCCTCGGACAACGAGGATAAGGAAACAGGACATTGGAAGTCTAGAGGAAGACACCGCGAAGAAGAAGACGAAGACATGTCTCTTCCGTGGCGTCGACAGAAAGTTGATGCATTTACACGACGCATCAGCGATTACTCTGATCATAAGAGAAGGCGCATGCCCACTAATGTTAAGACATATGATGGAACAGGTGATCCGGATGACCACCTAAAAATTTTCGAATCAGCTGCTACTATCGAAAATTGGCCACAACCTGTATGGTGTGTGATATGTTCAACTCTACCTTAGTAGGGAATGCGCGTAAGTGGTTTAGTAAACTTCCACGAAGGAGCATCGGCGGGGTTGAAGTATTGCGGAAAGCATTCCGTTTAAACTTCACCCAAAGAAAGAAGTGTGCTAAAAACCCTGTTGAACTAGCCAGAGTAAAACAACGCCAAGGGGAATCAACCAGCGCTTATATGGAACGCTTTAAAGATAAGTGTATACACGTCAAAGCGTGTCCTGAAGTCCTAAAAATTTCAGGGTTCATGAATGGGATTAATAACCCAGAACTCATTCGGAAGCTAAACGACAAGGTTCCCCAAACTTTCGATGAGCTAATGAAGCGCACAAGATCCTTCATACAAGGAGAAGCAGCCGCTGCGGACAGTAAAAAAGGCTACTCAAATTATAGGCAACAAGAACAGCCTCGGAGACAATCCAATGATCAGAGCAGCAACCACAGCAAGAATTATCGCAGTGGACGAGATAATGACAAGTATACCCCTCTCACAAAGACTCCGAGGAAAATATTTGTAACAGAAGGTGCAAACTTCCCAAAACCTCCACCAATGCGTACTGCAGAGGACAAGCGCATAGGGAATGGATACTGCGAATATCATGGCCAAAAGGGCCATACAACCAACGAGTGTGTCCAGCTACGACAAGTAATTGAAAAATTAGTACGGGAGGGTAGAATGGATCACCTCGTAAAAAACATTAAAGAAGGGAAGGACAAGAAAAGGAATGGAGGCAAAAAAGAACCTCCCAAAGATAAGGCGGACATCATCTACATGATATAGTCATGGCAACACAAGACAAAACAAAAAGTCAGTCAGAAATTCTCCCCAGGAAAGGAGATATCCTTCCCCACTCTAGCTGCGGACAACGCAGTAGTAGAGCCACTAACTATTGAGATCCATACTGGGGGACACGAGATTCGCTGCATGTATATCGATGGAGGAGCATCCGAAGACATCCTATATGAGCATTGCTTCAAAAGGCTACCACCTGATATACAAAACCAATTGATACCAGCCACAACATCGCTGATTGGGTTCACATGAGAAAAGATATGGCCTGTGGGGCAATTACGCTTACTTGTAGTTGTGGGTGATGAACAACACTCAACAGCAACGTGGATAAATTTCATGGTAATCAAGTCTCCTTCACCGTACAACGGCATCATTGGGAGACCGGGAATATCATCTATGCGCGCTGTACCATCCACAGCACATGGGATGCTCAAATTTCCAGTAGAGGGAGGAATTGTCACCCTCTACCACACCACCGTGCCATCTAAATAATGCAACGCAGTAACCAGCGAGACGAAGAATATTCCAGAACAGCGCGTAGAAAAAAGGCCAAACTTAAAAGTCGCTATTCATCCTGATTACCCAGATCAACAAATTTCGATTGGAGGATCTTTATCTGACAAAGGTAAAGCAGCTGTGTGCGCACTCTTGCAAAAAAACCTGAATATCTTTGCATGGGAACCAAAGCACATGACCGGAGTGCCATATTCTATCACGGAGCACAAGCTACAAATCCGACAAGGATATCCCCCAATACGACAAACGAAGCGCGGCCAGGCCCCAGATCGCGCAAAAGCTATTCTAGAAGAAGTACATAAACTTGGAGACGCAGGTATAATGCGCGAAGTATACTATCACGACTGGCTCTCTAACCCAGTGATGGTAAAAAAGAGTGATGGCAGCTAGAGGATGTGCGTGGACTTCACAAACCTCAACAAAGCATGCCCACAGGACTGCTACCCACTGCCAGAGATAGACTGGAAAGTAGAATCCCTGTGCGGATATCCTTTTAAGTGCTTCCTAGACGCATACAAAGGGTACCATCAAATCCAGATGGCCGTGGAAGATGAAGAAAAAACAGCTTTTCACACAAGTCAAGGGGTCTATTGCTACACAAAAATTCCTTTTGGCCTAAAAAACGCAGGCGCAACATACCAGCGATTGATGGACATGGCTTTCGAAAAACAAGTAGGTCGCAACTTGGAAGTCTACGTTGACGACCTTGTCATCAAGAGCCACACAGATGATGAATTAGTGCGTGACATCGAGGAGACGTTCAAAACATTGGGAAAAATAAACATGAAATTAAACCCCAAGAAGTGCACCTTTGGTGCGACAGAAGGCATGTTCTTGGGGTACTTAATAGAACCTGATGGTATCAAGCCTTGCCCAGAAAAAACAAAAGCCGTTATTGATCTCCCCTCACCGCGCACACTGAAAGAAGCCCAGTCATTAAACGGAAAGCTAGCTGGGCTAAACCGTTTCTTATCTAAGTCAGCAGACAAATCACTACCTCTCTTTAAAACACTCACGAAGTGCACCAAAAAGGGAGACTTTCGTTGGACTGAGGAAGCAGAGGAAGCCTTCCAAAAGCTAAAACAGCACCTGGCATCACTCCCCAAACTTGTCGCACCACGACCAGGGGAAGAGTTAATCATGTACTTATCTGCAACCCATGGAGCAGTTAGCGCAGTACTATTAACATATAGGAATTCCGTCCAGACACCCATATACTTTGTAAGCAAAGCGTTGAAGAAGATAGAGACTAACTACAGCGCCATGGAAAAGCTGGTCTTAGCTCTAGTATTCGCAGCTAAAAGACTGCGCAGATACTTTCAAGCGCACCCAATAGCTGTGATCACGGACCAGCCAATTAAACAAGTTATCTCTAAACCTGACGCATCAGGGCAGCTACAAAAGTGGAGTGTGTTGTTGAGCGAGTATAACATCTCGTATAGACCACGCACTGCAATCAAGGGGCAGATATTAGCCGACTTTATTGTTAAAAAGCCAGATACCGACAGTCCAACTGCAACAAGCAAAATAGATCTACAGGAACCTTGGATTCTGTTCACAGATGGATCCTCGTGCGTGGATGGATCAAGCGCAGGCCTTATCCTTACTAATCCAGAAGGAATGGAGTTCACCTATGCACTGCGTTTCGAATTCATAGCCACAAACAATGAGGCAGAGTACGAAGCCCTACTCGCTGGACTACGTATTGCAATTCAAATGGGTGTACGCAACCTAGAGGCAAACGTGGATTCCAGGCTAGTGGCTAACCATGTGTTAGGAGAGTATGAAGCCAAGGATGAACATATGATCCAATACCTGGAAAAAACCAAGTCCTTAATTCAGAACTTTGACCGGTTCACCATCAAACAAGTACCTAGAGGGGATAACAGGAAAGCTGATACGCTTAGCAAGATTGCATCCACAAGCTTTACGCACTTATCAAAACAGGTATTGGTAGAAACTCTAAAAAACAAATCAATCTTGGAGATGGATGTATCCACGGTGATAGAAGAACAGGATCCCACGTGGATGACACCTATCATTGAATTCATTAGCAAAGGAATCTTACCACAAGATCATAAGGACGCTCGAAGAGTGCGGCGCATAACGCATCGATTTGAACTACGAGATAACATCCTATATCGACGTTCTTTCTTGCAACCTTGGCTCCAATGTGTTGGACCTCTTCAAGCAGACTATGTACTCCGAGAAATTCACGCTGGATCATGCAGCATGCACTCAGGACCACAGTTTGTTGTGGCGCATGCCCTGCGGTCAGGATATTATTGGCCCACTATGCACCGCGATGCGCGAGATATGATAAAAAAATGTAGTAATTGCCAAGTACACAGGCCAATTCCGCGCCAACCACAACAAGAGTTAACCCCAATCACCTCACCATGGCCATTCTATAAATGGGGCATTGACATCGCAGGCCCTTTCCCAGTTGCAGCAGGAGGACTAAAATTCCTCATCGTAGCCATAGACTACTTCACCAAGTGGATTGAGGCAAAAACAGTGGTAAACATCACTGGAAACCAGGTAAAACGCTTCGTGTGGGACAATATTGTGTGTTGCTTTGGGCTACCAGGTGAAATCATATCAGATAATGGGAAACAATTCTGCGACAACCCATTCAAAGATTGGTGCGCGTAATTGAACATCACACAACACTTTGCTTCAGTGAAACACCCACAAACCAATGACTTAGTTGAGCGCGCGAATCGCAGCTTAGGCGAAGGGATAAAAGCACGCATTGACAGACACAAAGGGAAATGGGTAGACGAATTGTCACATGTTTTATGGGCGTACCACACCTCAATCAAAACCAGTACCGGAGATACACCATTTTCTCTTGTCTATGGGACGAATTGTCACATGTTTTATGGGCGCACCGCACCTCAATCAAAACCAGTACCGGAGATACACCATTTTCTCTTTTCGAAATTCTTCAAACCTGCCGATGCTCCTTCGTGGAAGCTTACTAAACAACGTGCACGCATTCCCTACTAAGGTAGAGTTAAACATATGGCACCACACATGTTGTGGCCAATTTTCGATAGTAGCAGCTGATTCGAAAATTTTTAGGTGGTCATCCGGATCACCTGTTCCATCATATGTTTTCACATTAGTGGGCATGCGCCTTCTCTTATGATCGGAGTAATCGCTGATGCGTCGTGTAAATGCATCAACTTTCTGGCGACGCCATGGAAGAGACATGTCTCCATCTTCTTCTTCGCGACGTCTTCCTCTAGACTTCCAGTGTCCTGTTTCCTTATCCTCGTTGTCCGAGGAGTCGTTAGAGGAAGAGTAATCTCTTTTGCGGCGCTTGCGCTGGCTTCCTTCAGAGGAAGAGCTTGAGGGGCTTTCACTTGGGGATATTCTTCTCCCTAACCTGTCGTGAATTCTTTTGCTCCCAGACCTAGAGGAACCTTCGCTTGGTGAATGTTGAGGTCCTAATCTGTCTTGTATCCCTCGACTACCAAGTCTGGAATGAACATTGGTACGCCTCTCGCCGTCCTCATATTCCTCTGAATATTGTGAGCCAGATGTCGTACCCAGCCTATCATGGATAGTGGTACGTCTTTCATTATTTTCGCGTCTTCCTCGTAGGTGGCACGGTGGTGATACTTCGCATTCAGGACCAAAGTTGAGCCGGGCTTGCAGGCTCGTACTTGACCTTCTCCTTGCTTCTTCTTGCATGAGGGCGGTTAGAGTTTCGTAATTTTAGGATACAAAGTTACTCAACGTTAGGTCAGGTGCGTCCTCATTCGTTGCAAGAATATCTGCCTCTGTATTGGGCACGCTATCTCGGTTAGGTGCGCCAGGCGGCACAGTGTTTTCCATTATAGGTGCCGTTTGGTGGGGAGTATTGAAGAGGGTGCGCTGGAGTTCTTCAACGCTCGGGACTACGGTGGTGGCTTGGGTAGTCCTTACAGGCAATTCCACCGCTGGGAGAGGTAGGGTTGGTCCCGTTTCTTGGTGACCAGGCGCACTGGTTGTCCCAAAAGCCTGCCTAGGGGTCGAATCTTGTTGATTCTTCCTCTGGGGGTCACGTGTTTTTTCCAACTGCGGAGTCCGCTGGCTTGAATTTTTATTCTTCGTCATTCTAGTTCCTTAGTTCTTAGTGTGGGTCCCACGGATGGCGCCACTTGTTGATACAAAAGTTGGGCGTTCCTAGTTTGGGCTCTTGCTCTCGTATCAATTCACTTCTTAATGCTTGAAACCTGCGCACTAAGAAAATAAACAAACACCGTTAGGCTTATCGTGGGATTGTCTCCCACGATTATCCTCCGGCGTGAGTGTAAGTAATCGGTTTTAGGGTTCTCGTAAAGAGTTTTAGGGTTTGTGAATCGTACCTTTAATGAGAATTACCTCATTCTTTATATAGGCGCAGAATCCTTGTAGGTTTCGTGCTCCTTACGTTTCGCACGGATGGTGCTTATCCGGCCCAAGGATCCTTATCCATAGATAGAAGATCCTTATCTAGACCATAAATAGTTTGGTTGGGCTTGGGTATACGTGATCCCAATCCCGTTAACAATGCGGCCCAAGTTATAATAGCCCACTCATGGTGGATTTGGGCCTTAGTGATGTTTATCATTTGTCGTAGCTGGACACACTCGTTGGTTGTATGGCCCTTTTGGCCATGATATTCGCCGTATCCATTCCCTATGCGCTTGTCCTCTAGTATTCGCATATACTTTGTAAGCAAAGCATTAAAGAAGACAGAGACTAACTACAACGCCATGGAAAAGCTGGTCTTAGCTCTAGTATTAGCAGCTAAAAGACTGCGCAGATACTTTCAAGCACACCCAATAGCTGTGATCACGGACCAGCCAATCAAACAAGTTATCTCTAAACCTGACGCATCAGGACGACTACAAAAGTGGAATGTGTTGTTGAGCGAGTATAACATCTCGTATAGACCACGCACTGCAATCAAGGGGCAGATATTAGCTGACTTTATTGTTGAAAAGCCAGACACCGATAGTCCAACTTTGACAAGCAAAACAGATCTACAGGAACCTTGGATTCTGTTTACAGATGGATCCTCATGCGTGGATGGATCATGCGCAGGCCTTATCCTTACTAATCCAGAAGGAATGGAGTTCACCTACGCACTGCGTTTTGAATTCACAGCCACAAACAATGAGGCAGAATACGAAGCCCTACTCGATGGACTACGTATTGCAATTCAAATGGGTGTACGCAACCTAGAGGCAAACATAGATTCCAGGCTGGTAGCTAACCATGTGTTAGGCGAGTATGAAGCCAAGGATGAACACATGATCCTATACCTGGAAAAAACCAAATCCTTGATTCAGAACTTTGATAGGTTCACAATCAAACAAGTACCTAGAGGGGACAACAGGAAAGCTGACGCGCTTAGCAAGATTGCATCTACAAGCTTTGCGCACTTATCAAAACAGGTATTAGTAGAAACTTTAAAAAACAAATCAATCTTGGAGATGGAAGTATCCACGGTGATAGAAGAACAGGATCCCACGTGGATGACACCTATCGTTGAATTCATTAGCAAAGGAATCTTACCACAAGATCTTAAGGAAGCTCGAAGAGTGCGGCGCACAGCGCAACGATTTGAACTAAGGGATAGCATCCTATATCGACGTTCTTTCTTACAATCTTGGCTCCGATGTGTTGGACCTCTTCAAGCAGATTATGTACTCCGAGAAATCCACACTGGATCATGTAGCATGCACTCAGGACCACGGTCTGTTGTGGCGCGCGCTCTACGGTCAGGATATTATTGGCCTACTATGCACCGCGATACACGAGATACGATAAAAAAATGTAGCAATTGCCAAGTACACAGGCCAATTCCACGCCAACCACAACAAGAGTTAACCCCAATCACCTCACCATGGCCATTCTATAAATGGGGCATTGACATCGCAGGCCCTTTCCCAGTTGCAGCAGGAGGACTAAAATTCCTCATCGTAGCCATAGACTACTTCACCAAGTGGATTGAGGCAAAAGCGGTGGTAAACATCACTGGCAACCAGGTAAAACGCTTCGTGTGGGACAATATTGTGTGTCGCTTTGGGCTACCTGGTGAAATCATATCTGATAATGGGAAACAATTTTGTGACAAACCATTCAAAGATTGGTGCGCGCAATTGAACATCACACAACACTTTGCTTCAGTGAAACACCCACAGACCAATGGCTTAGTTGAGCGCGCGAATCGCAGCGTAGGCGAATGGATAAAAGCACGCCTTGACAGACACAAAGGAAAATGGGTGGACGAGTTGTCACATGTTTTATGGGCGCACCGCACCACAATCAAAACAAGTACCGGAGACACACCATTTTCTCTTGTTTATGGGACAGAAGCCGTCATACCAGCTGAAATAGGGATGCCAACTATACGAACAGCAGAGGTTAACGTCACAACAAATGACGAGGAGCGGCGCATAGACTTGGACTTGCTGGAAGAAAGGCGTGAACGCACAGCTATACGCGAAGCAAAGGCTAAAGCAAAAATGAAGAAGTATTATGATGCAAGAGTCAAACATACTTCCTTCAGGCCAGGAGACTTTGTATACAACGCTAATGATGCGAGCCACACAAAAGACACAAGCAAGCTTGGGCCCAAATGGGAAGGACCTTATGAGGTCACCGATGCGCTAGGTAATGGTGCATACAGGTTGTGCGATATGGAAGGTCATGATCTGGCGCGCACTTGGAATATCTGCAATCTCAAAAGATGCTATCTTTAGGAAATGCTACGGCCCACAAACAGACAACTTTGCACTTTAGTATGTGCCCAATAATGGTTTGTCGTTTGATTTTCTTTTCTTTGTTAGGAATTGTTTTTTACTTTTCAAAAACTTGCAAGTATCAATAAAACGTTATGGTTTCTAGCTAACTCCATAACACATTTTACTTTATTGCGTACATTCTTATATGTGTCAATATTGTTAATACTATATTTTTGCCTACATGGCGTGCATGCACTAATTAAGACCCACGATGGCATAAAGGATGAGTAAACCTACTATCTAACTCGTTGAGTAAGAGGGTTGCAAACCCATCAAAATTGGATCACGCATCCTTGCTAAGCGCCTTTCCTTCAAGACGTTGAAGTAAGTTTTCCATGCGCATTCCACGAAGGATGCGCAATATTACGTACACTGAACAAGCTTAGCAAATTATAAGCCAAGACTCTTGGTCATTTAAGAAGACCTTGCAAAATGATGCAAGTCTATTTTCATGCTTACAATTTATTTTGAGTCACGCACTTAATTTAAACATAGTTCCAAAAAGAGTATCTTAATTAATCTTTTTACATAAAAGATAACAATTTACGAACATATACCATAACACGCAAAAGATATAGTTTGTTATTTATACAATAAATATACAAGTTACAACAGCCTACATCTACACACTATGACGATGCTCAGGACTATCTTCTGGGGCAGCGGAGCTTCCTGCCTCTAGGAGCTTTCTCAAAAGCAACGCATCCTTAGGCGATACGGTCGCTACGCTGACAGCAACCCCATCTGATCTGGTAATATGCGCAGCGCCCACACCGCATAGGATGGCCTTGCCCTTAACACCCTTCTTCTTGGCAGCTCTCTCCGCGTGCAGTTCCAAGACCTCCTTAAGGGGAACCTCCTTTTCGAGAACAAAGGGGTTCAACATATGACGCGGCTGCGCAAAAACACGAACCTACAGTTGCGACTGGTCAGGCTTTAGAAAATAGTCTGGCTACGCCTCTGCATCCTCTAAGATGTGTCGCCCCAGAGTTAACCCCTCCATAATTACCTTTATGGGGTAATCCTGGTCGCGCTCCAGCCGCGCAATATGGGGAAGCTCAAGCAGCTTCATTCCCTCCATAGCCTTCATCAGCTCGTCACAGGCGTTGGCATTATAACTGGGCACCTCAGCAAGCGCCAGATTCAACAACTTAGCCTCATGGAGCTCCTCCATAGCCTGCGCCCTACCACGCTCCACAGCGCACTGAACCACCTTTCCAAAGGTCTCCAATACCTCCGGGGACTCTAAGGTGCCCATCGCAGCCAGGTGCAAGACATGACTGATCAACCACCTACATAAAAAAGAAAAAGGATGCATTAGAAGAAAAGAGACAAATCAATCAATATAATAAGGAAACATTGCTGAAAATATATAAGGACGTACCTGCGCTCAGCTATTGTAGACATAAGATGAGGATATAATTCCTCATCATAGTCTATGCTCAGGCCACACAGCTTCTCCTCTTGCTCCTTCAGAATCTTCTCCATGCGCAGGCGGAACTCATCAATATGGTCAAAGTGCTCAGCCTTTTTCTCCTCAAGATACCTTACCCCCCAGGTAAGGTTCGCCCTGAACTGATGAAGTTCGCCGCGCGCATGCTGCAGCTCAGCCATCATGGTCAACTTTTCATCAGTGACCTTGTTTGCGTGCGCCTTGACGGACCCTACTTCCGCTTGCGCCTCAACCAGCTGCGCACGGAGAAAGGCAATCTCCTCATCCCTCTAAGCAAGAGTGCTGCTCTCCCCAACATATCGCGTCTTCAACTGAGCGACCAGCTCAGTCTGACGTTAGCAGTAGCAGCCAACTCCACCAACAGCTGCTGCGCAGATACATCCTCAGCCCCCTTCACTCCCTCCTCCACGTTTTCATTCTGAGGAGGTATCACGCCTTCTACAAATGCCGCATCATCCTTCGCAGCATGGTCACTACAAAGCACAAATGGAAGGTTAGAGTATTTATAAAAACTTAAGCAAAATAAATAAATAAATAAATAAATAAATAAATAAGAAGATAGAAACGACATGGATATAACTTACAGAGTGGGTGAAGCCTACGTTATCCCCTTATCCGCGCCAATGGCGGATGTGTCATCTTCTGCGGATGACTCTTCATCCGCGATCAGGTGGCGCCTCCTCTTGGAAGTGCCACTGCCACCAGCCTCTCCTTTGCGCTTTAGATTCTGCGCAACAATCTCAGGCTCTAGCACCTCCACGCTGTCAGAAGATTCAGCCTGCAACTTCTGCACATGCGCAGGCTCCCCAGTAGGAGGCACGCTCTGCACCGGCGTCACTAGCAGAGGAGGAGAATTTTCAGGCCCAGCTTGCCCAAACACAGTTAGGTGCCCAGCAGTCGCATCCAGAAGGGGCTGCTCATTTTCCCTCAGAGGGCGCACACCAACTGTCACCTGCTTCAGCTTCTCAAGCTTCACTACAGCGAACAAATCCATCTCTGCGCAACACATGAGCAAGTAACAAAACACAGATTAGTTATTGAAAGTGCGCATACAGAAATACTTACATTATTTGAAGCGAACAAATAAAAGGGACGAACACCCACCCCGGCCGCTCTCATCAATGAAAGTCGGCACCTCGTCAGAACCATGGAAATAGTTGCGACTGAGCCCCATGTGCCCCAAAAACTCCTCAGGGTAAGGGTTAATGGGGATGCGGTTGGCATCAATAGTATCCGCATCCGCCATGCTATACGAACCGGGTGCGGGGCGCCCATCCCTCGGCAGCGTCTCTTGAGTATAAAACTCAAAAGGCGAAGGAAATACCCTATCATCTACCCAGAAAAACTTCTCCCTCCAATCCCAAAGAGAATCCACCTTCTCCGTATAACACTGAAGGCGCCCACCGTGCTTCGCGAAGGATACCCATCCATGCGACCACGTTGTGTGGTAAAACACACAGAATAGGTCAACAGTCGGGTTGATAGCAAGCAACCAACAATTTATTTCAAAATTGGATACCTTCGCCGCACCTATACAGTGCAGTTGGGAAATGTGAAGGTGATAGTGGTTGAGCACATTGCTCAAAAATATGGATATGGGTATGCGCTGGTTCGCATACTCGAAGAAGCACGTATATAACCCTATCTTTCCCTCAGGGAAATCCGCGATGCACGCATCGGCCTCCGGTACAACCGGATGCACGTCAAGCGGAATAAAATAATCCGAGGAGAACTGACGCAGTTCATCCTCGTCCATTTCAGAAGGAAACTCGTGTAACTGGCGAACCATTTTAAAAAAACTAATAATAGAGCACGCTTTCGCGGATTACCTAATAAAACAGTTGATTTCCTTGAAAACGCTTTAAAGAAATGTAAAACGGTGAAAGTGTGTTTTTTACTGTGTGTTTTCAGTAAAAGGGGGCGGTATTTATATAGGGTTACCAAAACCCTAGGATGTGAGCCACATGGATCCCACTCATAAAAATGTGTGGCTGAAATATAAAAAGGTACATGCACATTTTCTCATCTTCCAAGGAATACGTGGACACACTCCCTATTTCCCGAGGCATTTTTTGAAATATTTTGGACTAGATACATAGTTCCTAATAATTGGGCGGCAAATTTCTAATTTCCTCCCGCCACACTTACCGCTGTTCTCACTAGTCTAGCATCCGCGGCTACAAGCCGCGCACACTCGACTGGGGGGACATGATGACGTATAGTCTATATTTGGGCCACGAGCCCAAATGATAAACATCACTAAGGCCCAAATCCACCATGAGTGGGCTATTATAACTTGGGCCGCATTGTTAACTGGATTGGGCTCACGTAGACCCAAGCCCAACCAAACTATTTATGGTCTAGATAAGGATCTTCTATCTATGGATAAGGATCCTTGGGCCGGATAAGCACCATGCGTGCGAAACGTAAGGAGCACGAAACCTACAAGGATTCCGCGCCTATATAAAGAATGAGGTAATTCTCATTAAAGGTACGATTCACAAACCCTAAAACTCTTTACGAGAACCCTAAAACCGATTACTTACTCTCACGCCCGAGGATAATCGTGGGAGACAATCCCACGATAAGCCTAACGGTGTTTGTTTATTTTCTTAGTGCGCAGGTTTCAAGCATTAAGAAGTGAATTGATACGAGAGCAAGAGCCCAAACTAGGAACGCCCAACTTTTGTAAATCACATCTATTATTAAAGGTAAATCACATATGATTCAGCTTATTTTGTTGCTTATTTAGATTTTTAAGTTTTTAAGGTAAATCACATTTGATTCAGCTAGTTTTTAGGGGTTTAAGGTAAAACACATGTTATTCAGCTTATTTTGTTGCTTATTTAGATTTTTAGGGTTTTAAGTTAATGAAAATCACATGTGATTCACAATATTTTTTTAACAAAATCACATGTGATTCTGTAAAATAGAATCTGTGATGACATCAAGACCAACTTTATACGCACATGAAGAAACTCCTGGAGGATCAGTGTATTGGGAACCTGTTGTTGATGATATTTATCTACCTGTTGAGGGGAAAAAGTTTAAGACGATAGAGGAAATTGTTGAAATGTACAACAAATATGCTGAAATAGCAGGCGTTGAAGTTAAAAAATAAGCACAAAAAAATACAAGTGGTTTGGTAAAAAGTAAGTACATTATGTGTAATAGGGAAGGACTTCCAAAAAACATAAATATAAACACATTGGATCTAGAAAAGAGTGATAAAAAAGTCAGAAATACAAGACAATGGATAACAGGTTGTATGGCACGAATATTCATCACTTTAGATCCTATTTCTAGAGAGTATGATGTAGCTAAATTCATTGCTAAGCACAATCATTTAATGATTCCGAAAGAGTATAAGCATCTAACAAAGAAACAAAGGAGGATGACTCAAGGGGAAAAAATGTTTGTTGTCAAAGCTTCAACTTTCAAACTTGGTGCAACAAAGGCACACCATATATACTCTAGCATGAAATGTGGTACTCAATATGTTCATGGCACAACTTCTGATTTTAGGAATCAACTAAGGGATATAAATGCATTCATAGGTGAAAGCGACGCGCAAATGCTATTAGACAAAATGGAAAACTGACAAAAGTATGTGCTGAACTTTACATTTCATTATAAGGTTGAAAATAGAGAGTTGGTTGCCATATTTTGGGAGGATGAAGTTGCCAAATGCAACTACAATGAGTTTGGAGATATAGTGTCATTTGATGCCACATTCAGAACTAACAAGTAAGTCTGTTTTCAAGTTTTCAAATCTGTTATACCTTTATTAAAATTTAACACATTCATGAATCACATGTGATTCTCCCAAAATCACATGTGATTCTATGAAAATCACATGTGATTCTTTTTTAGATTTTCTTTGAAACTTATGATATTCAGGTACGACATGGTGTTTGTTCCATTCACCGGTATAGATAATCATAGAAAGTGTGTGACACTCGGTGCTGGAATGCTTCTAAAAGAAGATGAAGAAGCTTACACATGGCTACTAAAATCATTCATGAGTGCACATGAAAAACAACCAAAAATGATAGTAACGGATCAAGATGGAGCCACGAAGTTAGCTATTGAAGCAGTTTTTACTGAATCCAAACACAGACTATGCATGTGGCATATCTCCCAAAAAATTCCAGCAAAGGTATTTTAATTCATATAATATTTTAAAATTTGTTTATGATTTATCACTTGAATCACATGTGATTCACATATAATCACATGTGATTCACATAGAATCACTAGTGATTCACTTTTGTTTATATCATGAATAACATGAAATTTGTTTACAGATTTGTAAAGAAATCTATGATGAAACTGATTTCAAAAAGCACTTGAACAAGATTGTGTGGAATATGTTCATGGAACCATTGAAGTTTGAAGAAAAATGGACAAAATTGATTGAATATTTCGGATTTCGAGACCACAAATGGATGAAAAAGATGTTTACACTTCGAGAAAAGTGGATACCAGCATATTTTATTGACTCACAATTGTTTGGATTGATGAGAACTACTTCAAGGTCTGAGAGTGAAAAGGCTTTCTTCCGACATTTGACAAATCATGGGTCAACATTAGTTAATTTCATGATGTGCTTCGAATCGGCAATGGAAAGGCAAAGGTATAGGCAAGAACAAATGGACTTTAACACATTTGACTCAGCTCCAAAACTTTGTACAGACGGGTCAGTGGAATGTACTCGTAGGTATTTTCTTCGATTCGGATTTTTATGTCGACACGCATTCTGTGCTTTGAAGAATCGTGATGTTCAAATGATCCCAGAAAAGTACATTTTGAGGCGTTGGAAGAGGGACATAATACCACCTGCATTGAAAAGAAAGACAAATAGGTATGGAGAAAAAACTGAACCAATTGAAAAATTAACAAATGAGGCTACTTACATGGTAGATGAATGTTTATATTTGTTGAGTAAAGATGAAGGCAAGTTAGGAAAGTTTGTGGAACAATTGAAATCAATCAAGAAAGAAATTGAGGATGAAGTGCCTAAACCTCCTTCGCGGAAAAAAGAAATTGAGAATGTGGTTGAGGATATATATGCAGTTGAGAAACCTGAAAAACTTGTGGTCAACAATCCATTCAAGGGTAAAACCAAAGGTTGGTCTAAAGAAGCACGTAGAAAGAGTGGAAGAGAAATGGCACTTGAAGAAAGATCTAAACAAAAAAGGAAATGTGGATACTGTGGAGAGAAGACTAACAAGCACACCAAGACAATATGTCCGCAGAATCCAAAGTATATTGAAAAACTAGCAAGAATTGCTGCTGCTAAACAAGCAACAAACGCTTCTTGAATTTCATATTTTGTTTACATTATGATTTCATACTTTATTTGGTATTATGTTTGAACTTCTGCAAGTGTGTTACAAAGATTATTAATTCGAACATATCAAATTTCTGCAAGTGTGTTACACGATTTTTTTTTTTTTTTTTTTTTTTTTTTTTTTTTTTTTTTTTTGTTTAATGTTCTGGAAGATTAAACACATTATGTGATTCTTTGAAAAATCACATGTGATTCTCTGAAAATCACATGTGATTCTTTGAAAAATCACATGTGATTCTCGGAAAATCACATTTGATTCTAGCTGTATAACTTAAGACTACAATAAACTTGTTCAAAACATACAGTAGAAATACCATTAGTTTCTAAACTTGTTCAAAGATCATTACATAAACCATCAAAATACTACCCGTCATTACATACAGCTTGTTTAAAGATCATTACAACTTGTTCAAAGACTACCATCAGAAGACTACCGTCATTACAAACTAAAACTACTTTCAATACTACCAAAACACAACACAACTACCATCAGTTATCAACCATCAAAAGACTACCACCATCAAAAAACTACTCTTGACTTTCACGTTGACCTCTGTTTCTAATTGCATCAACAATAATTGAGATCCTTGTAGCATCATCATGTTCGTTGTGGAAACTCATAGCCAAGTCATACATCTTCTGTGCATGGACATTCTCTTCATGCAACAGAATCTTCATTGCTATTTTGAACCTCATGCGCTTCAACGTTGACTTCTGTTTATCAGATTCTGCACAAAGTCCAACATCCCATTTGGAAGCAGCTTAACCCATGTTAGACTCCATATGAATCATAGCGAAAATTCCACAGTCTACGTGATTCATCTTTGTCCTCCATTTCAATTTTAGAATGCGTGTTTTTTGATGAGTGCTCAAACACTCATCATTTTTGGTCTAATCTGAACTGCAAAACATACAAAAACACTCAGAAAGGCATCAAAATACCAAAAATATTTCAAAATGGTGTTTTATATGTTTCAGATGCAAAACGAGTAAAAACAGTTGAAAAACGTACAAAGTTTGCAAAATTGGCAGTTTCAGTCCCCCAACTTTCATAAAATGACAAAATTAGTCCCTGGTAATTCAAAATATGGAAATTATCACCAAAGGTCCTTTTGAAATCATAAGTTGTCATATTTAGTCCTTTGGTGAAAAATCTCAAAAGTTTTAGAAATTTGCAATTTAGTCCTTGGAGTTTCAAACATTGGCAGAATTGGTCCCTGGTGGGATATTTTTGAAAGAAAAATCAATTTTGGTCTTGTGGTTACTTATTTTGGCAAATATGGTCCTTGGATAAAATGTTTGTGGAAATTACATGTTTGGTCCCTGTATTTTGCAACTTTTCAGATTTGGTCCCCGGATGTGTGAAAATGGAAAAATTAATTCATGATCCATGTATTATTGGAAGTTATCAAGTTTGGTCCTCATGATAAATTTTTGAAAGTTGCAAATCAGTTCCCTCAAATTTTCAGTTTTACAACATTGGTCCTTGTGTATTACTATATAACAAATTAGACCCTTGACTCTTTTTGTAATCCAATTCCAAACCCAAACCAAATACCTGATCCACAACATAACACCCCAAGCCCATACACCAAGCCCAATCCCATTTTTTAAATAAAAACTCCACCGGTCAAAACTAGTCAACACCCGCACCCCATCTACTGTTCATCCACACTCTTCTCCAGCTTTCACGCTTCTGTGTTCCCTCCCCCCTCCTCCAAATTCTTCACTAACTCACCAACTATAATTAAGACCCTCACCTACACCCATACATCCCCCTCCTCATAAATGTACCCACCAAACACCACTTAACCTGCCAAACCCAAAATTCCCGCCAAAAGGTTTTTGAACGGTGGGGATCTAATGAAGCAATCCTACGGCCAAGATTGAAGTGGGAAAGTCAGAGATGGTCTCCAGGGGTTATAAAAGTCAAGAAAATGCAAGGAAGAAAGAGTATTAGTTTAGCAGTAGAGTAGGGTAGTTTTAGATATAATTAGTGTTAAATTTTCATTATCTTGTGTAATTTTTGGTTTGAAAAAGTTTGTATTCTATGTTTCCAGTGTAATGAAAACTTAAGTCAATCAAGAATTTCAATTTCAAGTTAAAATTTTTATTTCATATCAGTTGAAATTTCAAATTTCCATAATTAGCTCTCAAATTGTTCAAAGCTGTTATGAAGTGTTTGTTTGAGTTTAGTTAAGCTTATTTGAATGTGTTTAATAATTTTTAAGGGACTGTGAACCTTCTTATTTTTAAATCTGAAAAGTCACTTTAAATAGAAAAAGATATGAAAACCAATGGAGAAGGATGATGAACAGTGAGCAGGGTTGATAATGAATGGCATATGGTTTAGAATCTCAGGGAGATGTTAGGACAGAAGTGAATGTTTAAATCCTTGTTTTGATAAACAGAAATCATTGTAAGTTTCAATTTCAAGTTTTAGCCTAAAATTGCTTGACCTTGTGATTTGTAGTTTTAATGGTTGATCATTGTTCATCTCTGTCTATTTATGTTTACATTAGCTCAGTATGTCTCTAAGTTTCAGA
This sequence comes from Artemisia argyi, assembly GCA_030686995.1. Taxonomy (NCBI): domain Eukaryota; kingdom Viridiplantae; phylum Streptophyta; class Magnoliopsida; order Asterales; family Asteraceae; genus Artemisia; species Artemisia argyi. The sequence goes on from CM060678.1 coordinate 32,186,755, forward strand.
TTTATGGTTTAAATTGCTAGTTTGTTTCACAAATCACCAAAACAGTTTTCAAAGGGGTTGTTTGGCTTATGTCTGTTCAGGGTGCACCAAGGTGATCTCAGTTGTTATTTGTGGTGTTAACATGTCTCACTAGGTCCCTTTAGGTCAGAAGAGTCAATAAACCTTGTGTGTTTTCAACAAAAAGTCAAAATCAAGGATTTGGGTTCATATTTATTGCACTGTTAAAAGTTAGGAGATATAATCTCACCACATTGATGCATAAGTATATTCTATAGCTTAAATTAGGTAATTTGTAGCTTAATACTACATTATAAGTCTTTAGATTCAATTCAAAGTCCAAAATAGTCAAAGTTCAAAGTTTTAGCAAAAAGTCAAATTGTATGTTGTCAATTTTTCCCAAAATTGCATGATTTCTATAGGTTTTTGTGTTTGGTCTTAGGCAGTGAAACTCTCACACATAGTAGTCTATCAGCTTATATTTGTATTCTCACATAGATTTTATTTTTAGGATTTTAGTTGAGCTTGTAATTGCTCACCAAAGTAGGCTGCAGGGCAAGCCTTTGCCCTGCACACAGATAATCTGCCCAACACCTCTACTTTCATGGCCTCTCATGGCCTACACAGTGGGCCCCACAATGAGCTTATTGGCTTTTTGAGAAGCCAATAAGCTCATCTTCAAATCCCTAGGCTTGTTTTCAAGTTTAGACCTCCTTTGCTTGGGCTGCTTGACCTATCAACCTTGTCCCATACCTGTTTGGATTTTTGGTTTTTGGAATAGCTTATCTTGGCTTATCAGCTTATCCAGGGATCAATTTTGGTTGTTTTGCTATCACACAAGTCCCCTAAACTTGTCTGATCCTAAAACCACTACTGGTCTCAGCTTTTAGCTTAATTCCAAGCTTTTAGCCTTGACAGTTGACCAAAGTCAACTGTCATGGCTTAAGCTCTCTATAAGTGATTATTTCTCATTTTTAGCCAATGTGCCTTTTTTAAAGTAGCTTATTTTCAGTTATAAATCAGTTTTGTAAAAAAGAAAATCCAAAAAAGCAAATTTTCCTAAAGTGATAGCTTCTATTTAAGAAGCTTATTGCTTAACTGCTTATTTTCCTTAAGCACTTTCTGTTTTTATAATTTTCTTAAGTTCCTGTAGTTGTGAAATAATTTCTGTAAATTTTTCATATTTTTCTCTTTTAATTTAGTATTTTTAATAATTAATATTAGTTTTTATTAATTAATAATTAGTTAATAATTAATAGTAATTACTTAAATAGTCTTAAAAATATATTTTCTGTTTTAAAATTAGTTTTATATTATTTTAGATTTTTCTAAGTTTTAATTTTATTTTTCTAAGCTTATTTTATATTTTCCTATTATTTAGTGTAATTTTAATTAGTTTAAATTAGTTTTTAATTAATAGTAATTATATAAAAAGTAGGAAAAATATATTTTAAGTTTGAAAATTAGTTTAATAATATTTTAGATTTTTCCAAATTTATTTTTCATATTTTTAGTGTAATTTCATAATTAGTTATAATTTAGGTTAATTTAAATAATTAATAAGTAATTAATAAATAGTATTTAATTAATAATAATTATATAAATAGTGTAAAAATTAATTTTAATTTTCTGAAAAGTTTATTTTATTATTAGGATTGTAAAAATGTGATTTTCATCTTTGTAAGTATTTTATTTTACTAAAACTCGCGTTTTATTTTGTACGTTCACGTTACTTAAAACTGAACGTACGCATTTTTAGGTTTAAATCGTTTCTGGTTTTTCTGATTTCATAATCTTATTCATATAGCTTGTTTAAGCTATTTCTTTGTAGATTCCCTAGTTTAATCACACTCAAACCCCTTTCCTGTCCAAATTCACCCGATCACAATCCCGTTTATTAACCATCACACCTCGTCGGGACATAACGACCCGGGGAAACCACCATACTTCCGCGGAGCATTGACTCTAGGCAGTTTGACTTGGTTGACCATATCCGTGGTTGACTTTAGTTGATTGCTTTTGCCTCAATCAAATTTTGGCGCCGCTGCCGGGGAGGTCGTGCGCATTTTTCTAAACGGTTTTTCTGATTAGTGATTTTGGAATTCATTCTATTGTATATTTATCCATCTTTGTTCATATTTTTCCATAAAAACCCAAAAATATTTTTCCTGACCCTCTATCTGTTTAATTCTACCTTCTTATACCCCTCTCATGTATAATTCTAAATGACATATCTCGATGACGATTTCTTTGAATCAAGGGCCTTTAAGATCAGGGTTGAAAAACTTATGGCCTTGTCAAAAATATCGAGATGTCGTGTTGATCATGATGGACCATCGATCCCTATTCCCTCTCCGGTGAGGGAAATGGAATGAGAAACGAAGGTGACAAAGGACCCGATACTTTCCTCTGACAATGAAAGTGCTAATTACATCCAACCTACGGTTGTCCAAAAATCTAAGCTCACAATTGCTCCTAAACCGTCAAGAATTGATCCTAACCTTTCACGGTTTACGGTTAAAAGTTTGTCAAGCAAACCTGCTGAGCTTAGGGCAGTGACTGAAAAGAACGACTTACCCAATCTTCACGTTTATCAAAAACAAAAACCCGAGACCATAACGGAAGTTGTGGAAATTCCTAGCTCTTAGAGCACACCACTTGTCCCACCTCCAGATTTTGTTCCTTGTGTCGGTTGTGGTGAGCCGCTTTTTGGTTTGCCTTGTCGTTGGTGTACATGTGTGCAATGTGGTAATGATATTCAAAACGGGAGTTGTTTGTTTTGTGGGTCGAGTAATTCATTTGCTTATGATCCTAATCATAACTCATTCAACGACTCTTCAAATTTTTCCAATTACCCATCACATTCATACGAGCAAGAATCATATTACCCAAATTTCAATGATGCTTCGTATCAAGATACACCAAGCCAGACTCAACAGTTTTACTGTTGTGAGTACTGTGGTGGTTCACACTAGAGTTCTGATTGTCTATCAGGCAACACGCTTGTCTATGAGCAGTTTCCTGATAACAATTATGACTTCAGCACATATGACCCACAACCACATCAGTTTTACTGTTGTGAGTATTGTGGAGGTCCACACACTAGCTCTGATTGTCAAACAGGGAATCCATTTCCTTGTAACAATTACGACTATTCGTTTCAAGACCCACCTCCACAATACCAAATTACCCAAGCAACTCCTCAATACCCGCAAGACCTTTGTCATGAGGTTCTTGAGAAACTTAAAGAATTTAAGGAGGAGTTGTCTACTACATCGTTTCAATATTCTCGTGAGAAATCCATGGCAGAATTACTTGCCGAAGAACGAGATGCTAGAAACGAAATGAGCATGGAAGAATTACTTGCTGAGCAAAGAGCAGTTAAAATGCGTGCCAATCTTCGCTATGCTGCTCTATATGATGACGATGATGACAGTGATGATGATGAAGATAACATTGTTATTATTCAAAAAGATTCATCAGATTCGTCAGTTGTGATTCCTTCCATGGATATACAGGGAGAAAAGAATATAACTGAATCACTAGCAGAAGATCAAATGGAACTTGTACAATCCATGAATGCTAGTCCTTCTCAACTCCCTGATTCTACTGTTATCACACCAGAAGTTCACACTCACTCTCTGATCATGGGGGATGAGCATCTTAGCACTGTTCCTAATAAGGAATCAGACGAATTAATAAAGTCTAGTGTTGAGATCCTTGTCCCAATCCCGAGAGAGTCACAAGGAACTTTTGATCACATGTGTGATATCCCTCCTCCTCTATTCTTCCCATCTAATCATGATGAGATGTTCTCTGATTCTACTAATGACAATTCGTTATCTTGTGGAGACATCATTTATATGGAAGAATTACCTTTTGAGCTAGTTAGCTTAGAAGAAGAGAATGACGAGATTGACACTGAAATAAAGGATGAAGCACTTCGTGCAACATTATTGAATGTCGATCTCCTCATTTCTAAAATCGAGGCTTTCAAAAAGAAACCTATTTCATCTCCTGTCCCTATAAAGGATAGTGACATTGTTTCCGATGATCCTATACCGGAATTTGAAGCCTTCGGCTTTGATCATATGGGAGAGAAGATTAGTGGCAGTACCACTTCTCCTTCTCAAATTTCTCTCCCCGAATATGATTCATTCACCTTTGAGGAGTTCTCTGGTGAACTCACTCATATCATATCTCCACTGGAGTATGATAACTTTCACTTTGATCTAGACAAAGATGATCTTTGTGTTCCGGAGGGAAATATTCTCAACCTTGAGAAGTTGATTGATATCAAAATCCCAACCCTCCCACTCATATGTCTAGATCATACGAGCCTAAACGATGAGATTCATGATAAACCAATCATGGATTATCTTTTTGATGATGATGAATCAATCTTGATTGTCATCAAGATCTTTCTACCTTTCTTCACCTACAGGGTGACTTCTCCTGTTCTTCATTCCTTCGGGAGTGAAGACATTATCTTTGACCCCGGCATCACCGCTTATACTTTATACTATTTTAAGCCTGGGTCTGTATATCTCATCGGTGTGGAACTTTCACGTGCTTCAAATGTTTGTCCAAACATCTTGAATGAAAGTCCGATGGAGATTATTTCTTCCACCTCATGCTTCCCCAAGGACAAATGAATTCGGGGTCGAGTCAAGCTAGCGACTCGGTAAACAAAAACAGTAGCATGCTTATAGGGTTTTCACCCTAAGTGTGGGGGAGTCCCCCATGCTATGGTTACAAATGAAGTGAAAAACAAAATGGTGTTTTCCATGCTTAGCTTGTAATGTTGCCCTTTTACGTTCAAAGAGTCGGCATAATAGCCGGGACTTTGAATATTGAGGACAATATTCATGCTAAGTGTGTGTGGGGGGGGGGGGGTATTTCGCTATTCTAGCGAATTTTATCACATTTTACTATCTTATACCCCCGTTTTGGCCAAAATTTCAAAAAATTTAAAATTTTTTTCACTGGTGCTTCAAAATTTTTGTGGTTATCAGTCCGACTTGTCTAACCGACAAAAGGGATTGGCTAGTCCAGGAGCAAACGGCTCTTGGTAAAGACATCTCAAATCCGTTGATAGCTTGCAATTAGCCCAAAATTGTATGGTACCTCAACTCGCCATATCCTAAAACGCGAATGAGTTGGCTAGCCCGCAAGATTATGGCTTGTGGTAAAGGCAGTGGAAAATCCATAATTGGTAATCAGCTCACCAAGATATTGACTATTCCATCAAGAGTTGGCTAGTCCAGAAGCAAACGGCTTTTGGTAAAGACTAATCAAATCCGTTGACAACTGGTGGTTTGCTCAAAATCACACGGTTATCAGGTGTGTCACAGTTCTTACATCTGGCTACTCCAGAAGTGATGGCTTTTGGTAAAGAGTTTAAAATCCATCAAGTTTTCAAAACAGTTTATTGCTAGGGACTAGCAATATTTTAGTGTGGGGGATTGATGAGTGCTTAAACACTCATCATTTTTTGTCTAATCTGAACTGCAAAACATACAAAAACACTCAGAAATGCATCAAAATATCAAAAATATTTAAAAATGGTGTTTTATATGTTTCAGATACAAAACGAGTAAAAACAGTTGAAAAACGTACAAAGTTTGCAAAATTGGCAGTTTCAGTCCCCCAACTTTCATAAAATGACAAAATTAGTCCCTGGTAATTCAAAATATGGAAAATTATCACCAAAGGTCCTTTTGAAATCATAAGTTGTCATATTTAGTCCTTTGGTGAAAAATCTCAAAAGTTTTGGAAATTTGCAATTTAGTCCTTGGAGTTTCAAACATTGGCAGAATTGGTCCCTGGTAGGATATTTTTGAAAGAAAAATCAATTTTGGTCTTGTGGTTACTTATTTTGGCAAATATGGTCCTTGGATAAAATGTTTGTGGAAATTACATGTTTGGTCCCTCTATTTTGCAACTTTTCAGATTTGGTCCCCGGATGTGTGAAAATGGAAAAATTAATTCATGATCCATGTATTATTGGAAGTTATCAAGTTTGGTCCTCATGATAAATTTTTGAAAGTTGCAAATCAGTTCCCTCCAATTTTCAGTTTTACAACATTGGTCCTTGTGTATTACTATATAACAAATTGGACCCTTGACTCTTTTTGTAATCCAATTCCAAACCCAAACCAAATACCTGATCCACAACATAACACCCCAAGCCTATACACCAAGCCCAATCCCATTTTTTTAAATAAAAACTCCACCGGTCAAAACCAGTCAACACCCACACCCCATCTACTGTTCATCCACCTTCTTCCCCAGCTTTCACGCTTCTTTGTTCCCTCCCCCCTCCTCCAAATTCTTCACCAACTCACCAACTATAATTAAGACCCTCACCTACACCCATACATCCCCCTCCTCATAAATGTACCCACCAAACACCACTTAACCTGCCAAACCTAAAATTCCCGCCAAAAGATTTTTGAATGGTGGGGATCTAATGAAGCAATCCTACGGCCAAGATTGAAGTGGGAAAGTCAGAGATGGTCTCCAGGGGTTATAAAAGTCAAGAAAATGCAAGGAAGAAAGAGTATTAGTTTAGCAGTAGAGTAGGGTAGTTTTAGATATGAGTAGTGTTAAATTTTCATTATCTTGTGTAATTTTTGGTTTGAAAAAGTTTGTATTCTATGTTTCCAGTGTAATGAAAACTTAAGTCAATCAAGAATTTCAATTTCAAGTTAAAATTTTTATTTCATATCAGTTGAAATTTCAAATTTCCATAATTAGCTCTCAAATTGTTCAAAGCTGTTGTGAAGTGTTTGTTTGAGTTTAGTTAAGCTTATTTGAATGTGTTTCATAGTTTTTAAGGGACTGTGAACCTTCTTATTTTTAAATCTGAAAAGTCACTTTAAATAGAAAAAGATATGAAAACCAATGGAGAAGGATGATGAACAGTGAGCAGGGTTGATAATGAATGGCATATGGTTTAGAATCTCAGGGAGATGTTAGGACAGAAGTGAATGTTTAAATCCTTGTTTTGATAAACAGAAATCATTGTAAGTTTCAATTTCAAGATTTAGCCTAAAATTGCTTGACCTTGTGATTTGTAGTTTTAATGGTTGATCATTGTTCATCTCTGTCTATTTATGTTTACATTAGCTCAGTATGTCTCTAAGTTTCAGATTTATGGTTTAAATTGCTAGTTTGTTTCACAAATCACCAAAACAGTTTTCAAAGGGGATGTTTGGCTTATGTCTGTTCAGGGTGCACCAAGGTGATCTCAGTTGTTATTTGTGGTGTCAACATGTCTCACTAGGTCCCTTTAGGTCATAAGAGTCAATAAACCTTGTGTGTTTTCAACAAAAAGTCAAAATCAAGGATTTGGGTTCATATTTATTGCACTGTTAAGAGTTAGGAGATATAATCTCGCCACATTGATGCATAAGTATATTCTATAGCTTAAATTAGGTAATTTGTAGCTTAATACTACATTATAAGTCTTTAGATTCAATTCAAAGTCCAAAATAGTCAAAGTTAAAAGTTTTAGCAAAAAGTCAAATTGTAAGTTGTCAATTTTTCCCAAAATTGCATGATTTCTTTGGGTTTTTGTGTTTGGTCTTAGGCAGTGAAACTCTCACACATAGTAGTCTATCAGCTTATCTTTGTATTCTCACATAGCTTTTATTTTTAGGATTTTAGTTGAGCTTGTAATTGCTCACCAAAGTAGGCTGCAGGGCAAGCCTTTGCCCTGCACACAGATAATCTGCCCAACACCTCCACTTTCATGGCCTCTCATGGCCTACACAGTGGGCCCCACAATGAGCTTATTGGCTTTTTGAGAAGCCAATAAGCTCATCTTCAAATCCCTAGGCTTGTTTTCAAGTTTAGACCTCCTTTGCTTGGGCTGCTTGACCTATCAACCTTGTCCCATACCTATATGGATTTTTGATTTTTGGAATAGCTTATCTTGGCTTATCAGCTTATCCAGGGATCAATTTTGGTTGTTTTGCTATCACACAAGTCCCCTAAACTTGTCTGATCCTAAAACCACTACTGGTCTCAGCTTTTAGCTTAATTCCAAGCTTTTAGCCTTGACAGTTGACCAAAGTCAACTGTCATGGCTTAAGCTCTCTATAAGTGCTTATTTCTCATTTTTAGCTAATGTGCCTTTTTTAAAGTAGCTTATTTTCAGTTATAAATCAGTTTTGTAAAAAAGAAAATCCAAAAAAGCAAATTTTCCTAAAGTGATAGCTTCTATTTAAGAAGCTTATTGCTTAACTGCTTATTTTCCTTAAGCACTTTCTGTTTTTATAATTTTCTTAAGTTCCTGTAGTTGTGAAATAATTTCTGTAAATTTTTCATATTTTTCTCTTTTCATTTAGTATTTTTAATAATTAATATTAGTTTTTATTAATTAATAATTAGTTAATAATTAATAGTAATTACTTAAATAGTCTTAAAAATATATTTTCTGTTTTAAAATTAGTTTTATATTATTTTAGATTTTTCTAAGTTTTAATTTTATTTTTCTAAGCTTATTTTACATTTTCCTATTATTTAGTGTAATTTTAATTAGTTTAAATTAGTTTTTAATTAATAGTAATTATATAAAAAGTAGGAAAAATATATTTTAAGTTTGAAAATTAGTTTTATAATATTTTAGATTTTTCCAAATTTATTTTTCATATTTTTAGTGTAATTTCATAATTAGTTATAATTTAGGTTAATTTAAATAATTAATAAGTAATTAATAAATAGTATTTAATTAATAATAATTATATAAATAGTGTAAAAATTAATTTTAATTTTCTGAAAAGTTTATTTTATTATTAGGATTGTAAAAATGTGATTTTCATCTTTGTAAGTATTTTATTTTACTAAAACTCGCGTTTTATTTTGTACGTTCACGTTACTTAAAACTGAACATACGCGTTTTTAGGTTTAAATCGTTTCTGGTTTTTCTGATTTCATAATCTTATTCATATAGCTTTTTAAGCTATTTCTTTGTAGATTCCCTAGTTTAATCACACTCAAACCCATTTCCTGTCCAAATTCACCCCACAATCCCGTTTATTAACCATCACACCTCGTCGGGACATAACGACCCGAGGAAACCACCATACTTCCGCGGAGCATTGACTCTAGGCTGTTTGACCTTGTTGACCATCACCTGGTCAGTTTAGGTTGACCGTTTGGAGCCAATCAGTTTTGCTTTAGCAACAGCAGCATGTTTTGGATGTTTATAATTACTCAAATACCTGGAAAACAATTTTTTCAACAAAAAAAAGGAGAAGATATTGGTAAGTAAACTGAATGATTTTGACATATGAATCACATGTGATCCACAAGAATCACATGTGATCCCTACAGAATCACATATGATACACACAGAATCACATATGATCCACACAGAAGTTCTAATGAAATTTAAAAAAAAATACTTACCAGAAGTTCGCAAGCTTTTTCGTAATTTTTCTCGTAGGCATTTTCTCCACAGTCACTGTTATCAAGGATGGTCATTGTTGTTTGCTTCTTAAGGTTGAAAACAACCACATAAAAATGATTGGACACACAAACAGGGAAAAACGCCTGTTTAAACAAATAAAAAGGAAACTTGAATACCAAATCAAGTATCGCAAAATTATATTTCTCACAGAATTAAAAAATTACCAGTTCAACTAAAGAAAGAGTAGCATCGTCTTTTTTAAGTTGAGCCGAAATCTCTTTTGAAAAAATCTCCCAATGCTGATCCTTATCTAAACGCGGATAATTAACCATAGCATTTGTCTGAAATGAAATATATAAAAAAAAAAAAGTTATAAAAAACTTACAATACAAACATCTATAAAACTGCATGTATGGTGAAAAAACTTACAAGACAACCCGTTGGAAAAAAATGCCTCCATGGTGAGGATTCCTCTTTAAATCGCTCTTCATAGTTAAGTATTCCTCCCCAGCAGTCAACAACATTAGAATCTACCCACAAGCTTGGTGCCAACGTCTCCATGTTCAAACGCACAGACGAAACCTCAAAGTCGCCAGAACTACTTTAAAAAACCTTTTCACTATAAGAAAATCACATGTCAGAATAAGAAAATCACATGTGATTCTCCAAAACTTAAAAAAAAGGAATTTAAACTCTCAGCTTCTCGCTCTGCATTGCAAATAAGCTATTTCCCAACTTGAACTCCAACTTTTGAATGTTTGTAATTACTACCGTCTTCTTATTCATGTATGGAGAGCACAAGTACGAAGATGGTTTGACAACGCGTTTCTTAAGATTTGGAGAATGTGGGCTTCCTTTAGAAACACGAGTTACCATTCCTTCAGGAGTTCGAGGACCATCTATATTAGCCACCTGAGCAGCCTGAGGATCATCATTGGGTAGTCCCTGAATTGAAAAAAATATTTAGTTTTAAAAAATTTGAAAAAAAAGAAGAAACTATATTTTTTCTAAGATAGATAGAGTACATCATAATAAACTTCAGAAATAATATCAATCACATCACCAACCACATCATAATTTTCTTCAAGCCACTGCGTGAAACTTCCAACTTCAATTATCTCTTCATCGTGAGCATTACCTTTCTCACCACCATCCTTCTGACCCCCATCACCTTTCTCACCACCATCACCTTTCTCACCACCATCTTTCTGATCTTTCTGACCACCTTTCTCACCACCATCACTGTCTTTTTTTGGACCACCTTCATTCTTTTCATGATCTTCTTGGGAAAAATCATCAACATGAATTTCCTCTTGATCAAGTGACACACTTTCCTTGAACAGTTCAACATACTTCTCATACAGTCGAAGCACATTCTTATCGCCCGAATACTCTGAATTGGCATGTTTCAAAATATCTTCAAGATCATGCTTCTCATCAGATATTATTGAAAGCTTTTCTTCAATCCTCTGATAAAAACTCTGCAATATAAAAACAAAAATCATATAAAACTAAAGTTAAAAATCATATAAAAACCATGTCTAGGATGATTACAAATAACTAAAACAAAAATCACATGTGATTTGTTCATGAATAATTAAAAACCATGCCTAGGATGATTACAAATAACTAAAAACTAAAAAAACTAAAAACTACTTTAAACTAATGAATCATATGGATTAGTAAGCCTAGCTGTATAAAAAACAATCACATATGATTATCTCAAAATCACATTTGATTCTCTGAAAATCACATGTAATTCTCTAAAATTGCATTCTATTCTAATTCTGTCTAAATCACATAATCACTAATAAACTTATCTGCTTGCAAATCTACATAAACACTCAAATAAGCAATCCCAAACACCCCATTAAGGTGAGTCCTGAACTTTGAAAATGTTGTATAACCAAAACATACAATCACATGTGATTCTCTAAAAAACCACATGTGATTTGTAAAAAATCACATGTGATTCATGAACAAATCATATGTGATTTCAGTCCAATAACCTGTTTGTCAGTTGCAGGTGGAAAAGAGTCCAAGCGAGGCCGACTTCTAACAACATCACCAATAACAAAGCCTTCTGTTTCACGAGCTTCATTTTCAGTCCACTCTTCATGCAATTCAAGCTCTCCAATGACTTGTTCTTTAATTTCAAGATCTTGTCGTCTCTTCATTGCATATGTGTTCCAGTTTTTGATAGCAGGCCGTACACGTACAACAGGAAACGAGTCAAACTTCGTAGAATCCAAGTATAAGAGCTTGTAAAAATAAACAAAAAATAGTAAGATTACAATAAAATAGTAAGATTACAATAAACAAAATAAAAAAACATAAAAGGTAAAAACTTACAATCAAGAAGGCGATTGGCCAAATGTAGTAGCCAGTACCAGTATTTGGAAGTTGACTCTATTGAAGGCAATTGTGAAGAAACCTGCACCAGTCAATTTATGAGATTATTGTATCTTCCCGAATATGTTTAAGCACAGTCAAATTCAGAAACCCCCTCATGGTATCAGCAAGACACATTGTGTTAGCAAATAGCATGAGGAAGTTGACTTTAAACATAAAGTCAACTTTCTTTGCACCCACCAACATTGAAGCAAGATCAGGGAGATGGATATCCTTCAAATTTTTATTACCAAATTGCTTAAACCACTTCTTAATAAACGGGTCATCAGTAATCTCTCAGGTAAATCAAACAAAGATTTACCACCAAGTGGTATTCCTAAAATCTCATGTACTTTCTTAGAAGTAACAACAAACGTCCCCTTATCCAACTTAAACTCATAACTTTTGCTATCAAAGCTAGTCACAATTAAATCTAGCAAGCCGAGATGGCATTGTATCCATGTCAATATTAAACAAAGAGCTAAAACCAATACCCGACAGGAAAGATTCCATGTCAACTCTCGAGTTACGGATGGCAGCACACAAGGTCCTAGGTACAGTCCTTGATTTCATATTTTGAACTCCTTCAGATATGTCAACCTCTTCTTCTGCTCTTCAGTTAAAGGTTTCTTCTTTTTCTTCTTCGAATCCTTTATCTTCTCTTTCTTTGATTTAGACTTCAGTAATAGCTTCTTCTTCTTTGAAGGTTTCTCATCTTCAGAGGAAGATGATTCATATTTCTTCTTACGCTTAGACACCTTCTTTTCTTTAGAAACATGCTTCATTTTCTTAGACTTTGGAACATTCTTTTTATAAGAAACTTGCTTCCTTTTCTTAGACTCAGAAACCTTCTTTAAACCTTTTTCCTTTAGCACTATCAAACTCCTATTATCAACACTCTTTGATTTTACCTTCTTAACAACTTCCTCATCACTTCCCTCATCCTCTTCACTTTTCTCATCATCTTCATTTTCCTCACCCTCTTTAGTTTTCTTAACTTTGTATTCCTTGCGTTCATCATCTGAAGCCTCTTCATCATCTAACTCATCACTTTCTTCACCATCTCTTTCGTCCTCTCCATCCTCTTCTGAACCCCCATCCTCTTCTGAACCCTCATCCTCTTCCTCCCCTTCAAAACTCCCATCCTCTCCATCCTCTGAACCCTCTTCTTCACGCTCTTCATCTGAAACTACCTTTTCACCATCTTCTTCATTATCTGAACCCTCATCATCAGAACCCTCTTCACTATCTGAACCCTCTTCACCAGAAACCTCTTCATCATCAGAACTTTCTTCATCCTCTTCCTCTTGTTTCGACGACTTTTGCTTCGACACTAGCTTTGCTTCGATGATATTTGATTTAGTTTGCTTTGGTTTGACAAGAACCTTTTGGTTGGAAGGAGCGTTTGGTTTGGTTTCGTTCGCTAATTTTTCTTTTGCTAAAAGTTCCTTTGCAGCCGCGAGATTAAGCTTCATAGTATGCTTTGGTTTGACGGGAGGGTTTGGTTTGACAGGAGGGTTTGGTTTGACGGGAGGGTTTGCTTTGACTGGAGGGTTTGGTTTGACGGGAGGGTTTGGTTTGACGGGAGGGTTTCGTTTGATGATAGGGTTTGCTTTGACGAGAGGGTTTACTTTTTCCTTTGATTTTGCTATTTCATTTGCTTTTTCCTTTCCTTTGGCTTTTACAATAGATTTTTGATGGCCAGATGTCTTTTTAACAGTTTCACCTGCAATAAATTATCACATGGATTAGTAAGCCTAGCTGTATAAAAAACAATCACATGTGATTATCTGAAAATCACATGTGATTATCTGAAAATCACATGTGATTATCTAAAAAACATTACAGCAACTTGTTCAAAGCATAACTTGTTCGAAGCATACAACAGAACAACCATTACAGCAACTATCTTTAAATAGGAACGAAATCTACATGATGCACATCCTAAATTAGTTAAGGAGCAAATACATATAACATGGAAAGAAGAAGTTACATAGTAGTACTAGACTACTAGTATTAACCAATAACTTACTATATTCTTATGCCCCATAACTCAAATACTAGTTTAAAGATGACAACTTAACTATCATTTTCTATTGCCAATTATTAGAAGAAGAAAAAATGTTGTAATCCAAAATTTTACTCTAATGCAAAAGAATAGAGTAAGAGAAAACAAAACAGGATACAAATAGCAATTTTACCTCGAAATGCGGATTTGGTAAAGGGCATGGGACCATGAATCAAAATTTCATGAGGGACCAAAGACATGTTTCATTTGCTCCTTTAAGAAGTTTCCTTAAAGGCATATATATACTGTGAATGAGTTGTACGTATACTACTAGAATAAACCTATCTAAAACCAAAAAAAGAAAGTTCCTAATCCAGTCCTGCAAATTAAATCACCCCAAAAGTAAGTATATATATCTGTGTACAGATATCGAAAAATATATATGTATCTAAATAGAAAGCAAACTGCTAGTAAATCAGTGTATCTAAAAGGCCAAAATGGGGCAAATTTGGGTTCGCTTAAAGACGACGTTCTACATAAATTGATTAAGGTGACCCGAAATATATCCATATATGATTTACGAAACCAAAAAAAAAAGAGAGAGATTGTTTTAACAGATGGAAAACCCCAAAAGCAACATACAATATCCCTTTTTAGGCAAATTATACAACACAACATAGAAACCCCATAATCACATACTCCTAAAAGATTTGGGCTTCATTTTCTTTTAAACATTACTTAAAATAATTCATCTAAAAGTTCTACTGACCCTCTGAACCTCGAGACTCATCATCTTTTGAAGACTGTTCTTGTTGGTGGTGGTGGTGCATTCTAGCCTGACCCATTTGATAAATCTGATTCAAAGCTTGTTGGTTCAAAACCCCAATATGACCATCTTGTGACAACCCAAGTTCTAACCCCGAAAGCTATTGTTGATTATGGTTATTATTATTATTATTATGATTACCTAAAATCGAGGAAAAACTCATCTGGCCCATATTTGAGCCAGGTAAGTCAAACCCCGAGTATGCAGGTTAAGTTAAACAGCGGGCCATAGACCATGGCATGATACAGGTTAAGTTAAACACCGTCCAATTTAGTTCCGTTTCTAGCAGTTTAACTTGTATAAGAAACTTAACTAAAACATGGACACATAACACTATGTTTAACAACTACATGGCCGAGACCCTAGTGGTCTCGACTCACTCTATCTCAGCAGCTAATGTACAACAAACAATATCCACATCAAGAACAATGGCACTCGACAATAACCACAACTACAACATCTCATTGCCGAGAGCCTAATGGTCTCGGCTCACCCTCGTCACTACAGTAAACCAAACGGACCTTGCGTTAGTATCAAAAGTGCACCAAACAATGGATTTAACTAAACTTTGATTCAAAACTCACCTATACCCTTAGACCAAACGGGCCCTTAATTTGGTTATCGACTTATTTCAAGAAGTCTGTGGCTATTATTCTAAGAAGACTCTAGTATCTTTATAGGTGGTATTATACGGAGTATGATTTTTTGGTGTTTCTATCCTATAACGTTTACTAGTTACCCTTTATTAATTGAGTAGTGCTACATCCACAAAAAAGTCTCATAAAATAAATTCACAAAATGATTTGGGAGTGTTTGATTGGTGTATTTTGGTATAGGTTCTCTCTTTTCTTTTGTACTTAGTCAACAAACACATTCAAGTCATTTTGTGAACTTATTTTGTAGGAAGTTTTTCGACAGTCTATCACTACTCATATTAATCTATCTATATATATAACTAATTGTCGTTTGAAACATCAAACCTGTTTTCCGTGGCATACGGCAAACCTGACACAAGTCATATCCTTTTGACTATATATCTGGGCTACGCTTGGTAATTTATGGGAAAATTATCAAAATAAAACGGTCGTTTTACAACACTTACTGGGAAATTACGAGAAAATTATCAAAACTTCAAAATAGACCAAGGGTAACTCACTTTTTGGGCAACTCGTGTCTACGTTTGACACGTGTCCTTAAACAATCGAATAAAGATTAATTCAATTACAATACATAGATACTTATTGGCTTGTTGTTGCATTATACAAGTTGCCCATTCTCCCGGTCTATTTTGAACTTTTGAAAATTTTATATCTGAAAAGTGATAAGTCGTAAGGCAACTGATCTATTTTGATAATTTTTCCATAATTTATCTATATGGACCGACCTACAACCTAGGACGCATTATTGGGGTTATTTATGCTATAAAATAGCACTATAATTTCATAAAGTGAAGTGATTGACATACTCTAAAAATTTACTGAGACACTCCACTATATGCAGTAGGCAATTGTACTTTAAATATAATCTACTTTAATTGCTTGTACAGTAAGTGTCCAAATAAAATTTTAGAATGTTTCAATCACTTCCCATTCATAAGTGTCTTACCTGAAAGTGTTTCGTTGTTTGACATCTACACTTTTGATGATGTGTCAAAATCTAAATAATTACTTCATCCGTCTCAAAACAAGTGTCAGGTTTGACTTTTTGTAATTTTTTTTGTTCAACTTTGATCTTAAATATTTTTATTTATGTTATATAATACTTAATGAGAATTATACCAATAAAAATATGTTTGAAACCCAATCCATTCATATATTTTGCATCAAATATTATATAACACAAATAAAAATATTTACGATCAAAGTTGAACAATAAAAACTCTAAAAAATCAAACCTGACACTTATTTTGGGACGGAGGTAGTAACATACATGTAAACACTTTTATAAGTTGATAACATATGGCGAAATTATTTAAAAGTTTTTTTTGAACGGCGGGTTAGTTGTTAGATGTTAGCTCGAGTTAGCGTCGTATCCTCGGGCAGAGATACCAACCGCGAGCCTCTCCTTAGGGGATAACCCGACTCCTATTCCCGATTCGCCTGATATCATTAGAGCTTGTGGTTCCCAAGTGAAGACTTCCCGGTCGGTCACCCAAACCAGTACTACTCTCACTTGGGCGAAATTATTTAAAAGTGAAGAGAAAAATTAGAATGATAATGATGAGAAGTAATTACTATTACACATTTAATATGCATCGACTAGAATTTGATGCATCCTTATTTATTTATATGCATCTCAATTAGATTCGAAATTAATTTAGAAGTGAAAACTACGCAAAGTAGTACTAACAACACATTTGACACGCAGATGACGAAAATTAAATAACATTTGTCTAACTTGATTAAATGCATCTAATATATGTATATGCATATAATTTTGAGTTAGAAAATATATTATAATGCATCTAAAAGACTAATAATACATCTAATTCAATTCGATACATCTTTAATATAAAAGTTATAATTATTTCTCATTTTTTTTTTATTTGATTCTAAATTCATTTACATTAATGAAAGCATACGGCTATCAAACATATATACCAATTTCATATCAACATAATATATTAGCAAAAATGAAAAAGAAACTGACAACGATATAAAATGACTATTATCCCATCAGTCTTGTTCTTGGAATTGATTTGCACACTCATGTTTTTTATTCGGATATTTTTCTGTGTGCATTATATACTTGTACAATGTTTACGGTATGTTTTAACTGCTTATACAATTGAGTGTCCTACTAAAAAATATGAATGTACAAATCATCTTCCTTTATTAAACACCTAACATGTATTCTTCAACATTAACCGAGATCGAACTTGGAAACACTCATGCGTTGTCCCATACTTACGTGCACATAATTAACTTCCTTTAATATTATATGCATTAGATGATAGAGGTGAGATCTATGCAAAACAAGTATCACATAAAAAACAAATAAGTCAATTTCAACCATCCATCCACCTTTCATCTAATGGCTAAGATTAAATCAAAAATAACAAAGGGAGGGCAAAATTGGTATTTTAATTCATTTAATATAAAAACTCACTTTCCACCTTTAAAAAAAAAAATAACATATCTTGCAAACGGTAAATTTTTAAACTACGAAAAATACACCATCGCGACGAGAAAAAAATTATCTTTCTATAGATATGCATTGTTATATACTTTCGACGAACTTTTTTTTTTTCAAAATTTCGTCCAGAAAAATCCCACGGGATTCGTAAAAAATCCCATGGGATTCTTAAAAAGACGATTTTTTTTTTCAAAATTTCCGTCTAGAAAAATCCCACGGGATTCGTAAAAATCCCATGGGATTCGTAAAAAGAATTTTTTTTTTCAAAACTTCCGTCGAGAAAAATCCCACGAGATTCGTAAAAAGACGATTTTTTTTTAAAATTTCCGTCCAAAAAAATCTCACGGGAGTCGTAAAAATCCCATGAGATTCGTAAAAATCCCATGGGATTCGTAAAAAGACGATTTTTTTTTTCAAAATTTCCGTCTAGAAAAATCCCACATGATTCGTAAAAAGACGATTTTTTTTTTAAATTTCCGTCCAGAAAAATCCCACGGGATTCGTAAAGAAATCCCATGGGTTTCGTAAAAAGACGATTCTTTTTTTTTTTTCAAAATTTCCGTCCAGAAAAATCCCACGGGATTCGTACAAAAATCCCATGGGATTCATAAAAAGACCGATTTTTTTATAAAATTTCCGTCAAGGAAAATCCCAAGGGATTCGTAAAAAATCCCACGGGATTCGTAAAAAGACGATTTTTTTTTTTCAAAATTTCCGTCCAGGAAAATCCCATGGGATTCTTAGAATAATCCCACGGGATTCTTAAAAAAATCCCACGGGATTCGTGAAAAGACAAATTTTTTTTTACAAAAGTTCCGTCCAGGAAAATTCCACTGGATTCGTAAAAAAATCCCACGGGATTCTTAAAAAAAATCCCACGAGATTCGTAAAAAGAAGATTTTTTTTTCAAAGTTTCTGTCCAGGAAAATCCCACGGGATTCTTAAAAAAATCCCATAGGATTCGTAAAAAAATCCCACGACACAACCACAAATAACAACAGTATTACATAATTCTGTTTCTATAACATACCTACCCCTATTATTTACTGTATTTTGTTTTGAGTAACTAAAAATTAAACACATTACTCCAATCAGATGCCACTTGGATTATACTTGTCAAACACTCAAATTAGCAAACTTATTTAATACACCATCAAGAAAAATTTCGACGAACTTTTTATTTTTTAAATTTCCGTTCAGAAAAATCCCAAGGGATTCGTAATAAAATCCCACAGGATTCTGTGTGATTTATCTTGTCGATAAATCACAAAGAATTTAGTATGAATCCCATGGGATTCTTTGGTGCATCATATGGGATTCTGTATGAAATCACAAGGGATTCATTGTGAATCCTATGGGATTCTGTATGAAATCACAAGGGATTCATTGTGAATCCTATGGGATTCAATATTAATCTCAAGGGATTGATTGTGAATCCCATGGGATTCTTTATAAATCCCATGGGATTCTGTATAAATCCCATGGTATTTTCATTTTAGTTTATATAAAATTGAAGTATAAAATCACTTGAGATTCTATTTTTGTTGTGTAATGTTATGAGAAAAAATCTTGTTCACTTTGAATAAATCTTGTTTACTTTGAATATATAATGTTTGTTACTTATATTCTGTTTGATCCCATGGGTAATCTGTATAAATCCAACAGGATTCTGTATAAATCCAACAGGATTCTGTATAAATCCCATAGGATTCTGTATAATCTAATGGGATTTAGTATGAATTTCAAAGGATTCTCATTTTGCTTTATATAAACTGGAAGTACAAAATCACTTGAGATTCTATTTTTGTTGTGTAATGTTATGAGAAAAATTCTTATTCAATTATCTTGTTTAATTTGAATATATTATGTTTGTTACTTATATTATGTTTATCACATAGGTAATATGATAGAATCCCATGGGATTCGTAAAAAGACAGAATATTTTTTTTCAAAATTTTCCTCCAGAAAAATCCCACGAGATACGTAAAAATCCCATGGGTTTCGTAAAAATCCCATGGGATTCGTAAAAATCCCATGGGATTTGTAAGAAGACGAAATTTTATACGAACTAACAATTCTATTTTATATGACAATCATTCTCTTATGTCACCATGATTACAACTTTTTCTATGATACAATTCTATTTTATACCGAGTAACAAGCACTTTACTAAAAAATAAGTTAATTAATTTTTTTTGAGAATTAACATGTGAGTATATGACATGTCACGTCAACGTCTTAGATACGTAAACACTAAACTGAGGCGGTAAATTTATTTGCTCAATGGACAAACCACTTAATGCGTCGTTTTTGGTTAGATACAATATGTCACAAAGGAAACCATGCAAAACCATCCAGAAACGCCCCATCTTTCTCCAAGAAGAAACCATGCAAAACCAGCACCCCATACTGGCTCCAATCCGAATATTACGGCCATTTCTGTTGCTGATATATCACGCATTGCTGTCATCTGTTTGAATTGATAAAATACATAACCTCAAAAAATGCAAGAAATGAAAAACTAATCTTTCTGGTACAAATACTAAGTATAGATACAAAACCAATATTAGCTGTCAAATTAGGGCGTGTTTTGGATTGCTTATAGAAACTGCTTATGTGCTACAATTACGCTAAGTGCTTATTACTATTAAATAGTAGTAATACACAGATAATCAGTTTCATCTAAACTCTCAAAGCTGTTTCCCTACTTCAAAAAAGCAAGCAGATAAGCAATTAAATAGGCAATCCCAAACACCTTCTTAAATTATGTCAGCAAGAACAGTATATGAGTACTTAAAAAGGTTCACATAATGTTCCAAGGTCCAGATGTTGTAATGATTATACCACATCTGTCACATCCTACTGATGCAATGAATATTATCAGGGATAATTAAAATGCACGAGACACATTTGCTAGTCTTATAGCTCATGAAGCTAAAAGTACAAGTGATTATCTCACACTTGATAATAAAACTATGGGGACATGATGTAAGGTTGAGTATTCCAAATCTGACCAAAAAGTGGATAATATATTACTCGGTACTACTATAAAGTTCAACTCTTGTTCTTAATCTGATCTAACAAAATAACAACGAACTCTCCACTATCAGATTATATTTACCTAGGAGCTGAACCATAAATCTTCAAAAGGACCGAAATTACAAACACTTATTTGGTGGAAAACTTATAAAGGGGGTGTTTGGCATTTGTTTTACTTTTTGAATGTGGGTGATATAGTATTATCAGAATTCGATATTAGCTGTTTGGACACGCTTCTCCCGTTTGAACTGGTAATAATTATATAAATGTTGTTCGAGTAATGTATGTATATTTATGCTTACAGGGATCTACATGCGTAACCACTAAATAATCATCTACTCTTGAAATAGTTTTGTTGCAGCTACTAACAAACTGATAAAATTAAAATAGAGTTTTAGTAACTAACCATAAATCAGAGTAATAACATTAAGCAAAATAATACTCCTCACTTTCTTAGAAGCAAAAAATATCCTCTGCCACAACGCTCTTCTTCCAAGTAGCGATTTCAACTTCACATTCAGCAACTTGTTCTGCTTGTTTTTCTTCTTCGGTAAATTCACAAATTTACTAACTGTAACTAAATTTTCACCACCCTTAACTTTTTTCTACGATTTCTCTTTTGCATTACTAGATCCATTACCACAGCACAACGTCGTATAATGAACAATTTGATCGTTATATATGTAAGATTATAAGGACAATTTGTTACGAGTTTGACTTGTGCGTGTGCCAAGATTGAGCTCAGCTGTCACTCACGCGCCGCACCACCACCACCCTCCTCAAACCACTAACCACCACCTCTTTCCCCACGCACCGCCCCTACTCCACCGACAACTCCACCACAATCACCGTCGAAACATCCGTCACATTCACCGACCATAACTGCGACCCTCCCTCCCGATCCATCACCACCACAACGTCAGAACTCATGGCCTTCTTCACCGACATGTCCTTGATGCGTCGTATGGAGATCGCAGCAGACTCGTTATACAAGTCCAAGCTTATTAGAGGGTTTTGCCATCTTTACGATGGTCAGGAAGCTGTGTGTATTGGTATGGAATCAACTATAACTCAAAAGGATTGGTATTAGTCATAAGGTGTTGGATCCGGTATGGATGCTGCTGCTGATGTGGCGGTGTCATCACCGGTGATGAGACAGAAAGCAACTGTTGGATTCGATATGGCTTGCAGGGTGGTTTGGGGATCTGAGGATTTGAGAGAGAGATGAGAGAGACGAGTGTGTGTACAATGTGTATGTTTAGGGGTTAGGTAGAAAATATGGAATGACTAGAATGCCCCCTCAGTATATTTGTTGATTTTAATCTAAACCATTGGATGGAAGAAAGATGGATGGTCCAGATCTTGTTATTTGTTCTTTAGATAAATGTTGTTTCGTATTGAACTTTTCTCTTAGATGATATGTAAAGGGAAATTTGATTAAAGGTGTTTCGCTATGCAATTTTCACGTTTTGTAAGACCTAATAGAGGTTTTTGCATAAGCATACACTAAATATAAAATAGCAAGAATATTTTTTTTTTCTTTATCTGACACTAAGTACAATATTTCTCCCGCCCCACACCCGCTCACACACCTAACTATGTATATATATAGTTCCTCTCTTTCCATTGTCACAAAACATTTAACTAATGTAGAGAGGAAAACATATCCGACCAAAATTATCAAATACGGTATGATTGAAAATCCAATTTTTGGTCGATTGAACCCATGAACCATCATAAGAAACACATAATTGAACCAACTCACCTACAAAATACTAAAAATAAACCCTAAATAATATTTATTGCGTTATGGAATATTATCGCATATTGTCACACGACATTGCAAAAATGACGAAATCACTATCGCACCGTAGTGAATGGTATCACACACAGAGGCGGAGCCAGTAGGGTGGCAGGCGGGTGCTCGGCCACCCCCAACCTCCTCAACTAGCCCCAACTTGTAGCTTGATTTTTAGTTAAGATAGTCAAGTTTTTACTAGATGAAAAGGGTAGAATAAAAGATAAGTTGCAGGTTTAGTTGATGAAGAAGAAGAAACACATGAACAAAGAGAGAGAGAAGACACGTGTGTGATGAGCATAAGTGTATATTTGTTTGGCTTTATCTGTATCACTTAATTACTTAATATCATTTTCTCTTTTCTTTCTACTTACTCTTCAACAATACATACACTTGCTCCGTATGGTTTGTTACTTCTCTCTTTTTTAATAATATTTTTCTTATATATTTGTTAAGAATTCTAAATATTACATAATAAAATGATAAACTTTTATACGTGTCCTAATTTTACAATCGGGTCATAATTTTATCACTATTAATAGAAGAAAAGCTAAATTTGTTTCCCCGCTATCCTTGACATAAATTTCTAAATCTGTCGTTTTCTTTATTTTTCTCAACTTTTCGAGCAAGTATTTCAACCGTTTTGTATAATTTTTGAACACTTACTATCGTTCATACGATTTACAAAAAAAGTCTCTGTTTAAAGAAAAGTTGTTTAAATGGAAAGAATGATTAAAAATTACTCATTTAGCAAACTTGGATAGTTGGAAATATATATGTAAAGTTTGTTGATTTGATAACAAGACATTATTGTAAAGAACAAATTGTAATTTCATATGTGTTGTAAACCGATCAAGAATTCAAGATGGTTGAACCATTGAACCCGCTAAGCTAAGCGCTTCATGAAACGTGAGTTATTATACAAATTATTTACGGCCCCCCTTAACACAAATTTCTGGCTCCGCCCCTGATCACACACCTTCGATGAGACATTGCGTGCGCGTTGACATATTACCGATGGGATTTTCCCGTCAATGATGCCGTCGATAGGAAGGGACAAGATTTATAAAGAGTGCTTAACCATGAGATCTTGATGAACAGAATTTGTAGGTTATGAAGCTGAGCACCTGAACGAATCAATAAGAGCGATGTTTTGTTGGTTGCCAAAGATATAGGTCATGCCGGTTTAATCAAGGTTCTGCATGATAGATTTTATATTGATAAGCAAAGGTACACTCTTAAACTCGAGGTTTGTTACATTGTAGATGACACACAAACGTTACGTCCAACCACCGTTAACGAGTTACATGTATTATCCAGGAAAAGGATGACTTTATGCGTAACTCTTGTTAAAACAGATTTGTTTGTAAATGAGGAGGTGTCTTAGAAAAGGCAAAAACTTTTCAATGAAAACCTTTAAAAATGAAGAAGTGTTTAATTGTGAAAAAGTTGTCATACAACCAACCCCGTCATACCTTAATAATAATTATGTTGATTTGTAATTAGATAATAGCAGAGATGATGACTTTTTGTTTCACAAAACTTCAACACCCAAAAAATCTAGTCCACCTAGTAAGGTAGGCAGTACCGGTGTCTCACCTAAAGTTTATACAAGATGACACAATGAATCTGTCACATATATATATTCATCCGATCATGTTGTCCCATTTTATGAGCCTATCAGACAAGAAAACCTTGATCAAAATGTTGTTGATAAATTTTTTGTGGGTAAGACCATTCTCACGAATGAATTGTCGCAATAGCAAATATTCTTTTATTTTGTCTATAAAAATTTCGAGATTTATGTTAAAGAAAAGCTCCGAAAGTATATATTTTGTTCGATGTAAGGATAAGTTATGTCAATGGAGGTTGAGGGGTAGAAAAGGAAAAACAAAAATTCACCGGTTATGACCATTGTGGTATATGAAGGAGTGTATATATGAACATTAAAGGCTTGTAACAAAGACAATCGCTTAGCAACCCCATGGGTGATTGCTCATATTATTGGAGAAAAATACTCGTTAGATGGCACTGTCTATATGCCTAATGACATAAGAGAAGATATGAAAAAAGATTCTGGGATTCATATGTCCTATGAGAAGGCTTGGAGATACATGATAACCTTAAATAGTTCTGTGATTTTGGTGTTAATTTCCCTCTAAGATTCTCATTTTTTTGTTATTTTATAAGGATATATGCTTTTATTTGTTTATATTCTGTTTTTAGGAAATTAACACTACGGCGGAAATGGAAGATTTTATATGAAGATTATTGAAGTATGCATTATCTGCACTAACTACGGCGTAGAGGTTTATTATGCCTACGCCGTAGCTCACTCAGAAGACAAGAATGAAGTCCACCAAGACCTACGGCGTAGTCCGCATTGTGAGTACAGTGTAGTTTATCCAGCAAGACTTCTACGGGCGTAGCAACTATTCAAGCTACGTCGTAGGTCCCAAAATCAAACAGTATTGAAACACCCGTGATCCTTGAAGAAACTACGGTGTAGTTCCCAAATAACTACACCGTAGAAAGTTTCAGCAGAAGAACTACGCACGTAGCACTTATCAAGCTACAGCGTAGTTGAGTTTTACAAAGGCTACGGCGTAGTCAACCCTAGGACTACGCCGTAGCAAAGTCGGGCACTATATATACCAGCCTTAAATTCAGAATTTTACATCATTCCTTCCACACCATTCCACCACACAGAAGTCCAGAGGAATTCAGGGAGCAAGGAGAACGTCATTCCACTTGCATATAAGTCATTTCCAAGGGAGCAATCACGCTTCAATCATAAGTTTATTCATATTTTATTCTTGTATTCGATTTATGTTTTCATTTACAATGTTGAACATATTATATTCTGCATTTATTAATATGAGTGGCTAAACACCTCTTGGTGTTAGCCTTGTTATAAAATTGTTATTGTCATGACTTAGTTTTCTCGCATTTATTATCGTCTTAATACTTTCTTGGCGTGTCTTGGGATACTCTAGCTTTGGTAGCGTAAATGATTGGTAGTTCCTTTGAGGCTTGGACAATTGACCATAGGACCCATAACCGATAAGGGTGTGACTTGGTGGTAGAAATATCACCATACATGTGAGAATTGGCCATAGGACCACCTTCCAACTAGATGTACTTAAAGGGGTTAGAGGGGATGTAAGTTGCGACCTGCCCGCATCCCGTTAGACTTGTGCATGTTAGTAGAGGTACTTAAAGACTCTTGCATCTCGTAGGTTCACGCCGCCCAGCGAATAGGGGTGTAAACGAGCCGAGACAACTCGCGAGTAACTCGAGATCGACTCGAAAAATACTCGATTCGACTCGATTTTAAACGAGCCGAGACAACTCGCGAGCTACTCGACTCGACTCGATTACACATTTACACCCCAATATATATATATATATATATATATATATATATATATATATATATATATATATATATATATATATATATATATATACATATACATACATATATATATACATATATATATATATATATATATATATATATATATATATATATATATATATATATATATATATATATATATATATATATATATATATATATATATATATATATATGTAAATAGGGGTGTAATCGAGCCGAGACAACTCGTGAACAACTCGAGATCGACTCGAAAAATACTCGACTCGACTCGATTTTAAACGAGCCGAGCTCGAGTATGTCAATACTCGGCTCGACTCGGCTCGTTTACACCCCTACCAGCGAACTCTTGCAATTTAAAGTTTGTGAGAATAGGACAAGGTGCAAGATAGGTTAGGCGATTTGACCATCTGAGTCTAATGAATTTAATCCCCAGATGAAACGATATGATGCATTAATTAGAAAACTTGTCATGATAATAACAAGAGTAGTGATTAGGTTAACACTACTTCCCCTTACTGATTTCCTTTCATTTATTTACTTGTTTTTTGTTATTTACTGCTATTAGTTTAAATAATTATTTCAATCATAAAAACCCCTTTTAAACGTGACACTAAGCTTAGATAATTTCCATATGCATAGTTCTTGGGACGACATCAGCTTTACCATCTAGCTATACCTCACGCGACTGGGTACACTGCCCAATAGTGCATTAGGTTGACAAGATTTTATAAATATTAAAACCAGGTCGGTAAAACCTGCATTAATATAAAGAGAAAGCGTTGAATTATTTGTGAGACACCATTCATGGTTCACATCTAAGCTTCCTTCGTACCTGTATATGTTAAAGACTAGGAATCCAGGAACAATAACAGACTTTCGAACATGTAACGGTCGATTCGTTTATTGTTAATTTGCATTGGGGCCTAGCATAAATGGTTTTCGTTTTCTTCGTCATGTCCTATGTGTAGATGGAACCTTTTTAAAGCCAAATAGTGGGGGCACATTGATACGTGGGGATCGCACCAGGCTTTACCTCTTAAGGGATCTTGAGAAGCTTACAACCCCCACCAGGCAGTGTACCTGATCGTTGTAGTATAGTATAGTGACAAGTACCGGGGGATTGATCGTTCAGCTAGGAATAGTGTCGCTAGGATTAGAAAACCTAAATACTAGTTCTAGAGATGAGAGATGATTATTTTTGTGTTTTTATATTTTTTAGAAAGCAAATTAAAATCTCGGGTTTGAAGGATAAGGGCGGAATTAGTTGCTAGTCAACTAACCCAATACTAAAGATGCAATCAAAATAAAATACTAGAAATGAAAATAAAGCTAAATTATACTAAGGTTGTGAGCAATAAGTGGAGAAGTTGTGTTTACTTAGATTTCACTACTCCCTAGATATCTTTTACACGTTAATTACTTGTTATAGTTGCGTGGATGACGGATTGTATTCCTTAATACCATTCATGGGGTAGCGCACTTAACTCCCCAATCCTATGAGTGCCTACTTCACTCCTATGTCGAGCCGGCTAAGAAGCTCCTAACATGGGATCATTAGAATTTACTCCTGCATTAAATACAACCAATAAAACCTAGTGCCCATCGGTTCATGTTTCCTAAGACGTTCAAGCATGTTACCATTTGGAGATCTGCCAGTTTTCTTAAGCCTAACATTGAAATCATTCATCCAATACAACCATAAACAAGTAATCAACACATAATTAACATCTAGGTTTCATTAGATCCAAGCAAACACAAGAGAGATCTAGCCTAGCATAGTAGAATTAAGACAAGAACAAGATATAGACAACCAACACATAGACATATTGATTGAATTAAAAGAACACTTATCTCAATTACACTTGTAAGGTTTCAAGGGCTGAAAACCCTTGAAAAACCTGTAAAAATCGTATTAGGTTCGGCCTTAGGGTTTCTCCAAAACTTCCTCTCTTAATGTGTGAAAATTAGAAAACTATGTATAGGAAATAGGGTCTGACGGCGTCAAGACCAAATTGGTGACGCCGTCATCTCGCCGCCAAAATAAATCTCGGACTGCCTTGATCTACATCTGACGCCGTCACGTTATAACTTTTTCCAGGCCGTCATGCATTTTACTCTTGACGCTCTTCCTTGTGACGCCGTCATTTCTGTACTGGGTCATCATGGAAATTACTCTTGACGCCGTCAGGAAGTTACTCTTGACGCCGTCACCTACTGTTCCCAGCTTGGAAAATTAAGTCTTTGCCGTTTTCTTTAATTTTATGCTCCAAAAACGTCCAAAATGCCTTCTTTTCCAGATTTCACTCCCAAAGTACCTAAAATCACAAAAGGAACGATTTAGGGGAATATTTGATCAAATAAATTCAATTCCGAGCTTAAATGACCCCCTAAAAGTTGTTCATTTTTCGCCTCATCATATACCCTTACACTTGAGATTTTCTTGTCCTCAAGCAAATGCGATTTTATTCTAGTCAAAATACAAGTTAGGGGTCATTTAACACTAATATAAAAGTAATTACAACAAATAATCATTCCACTAAAGACCAATAGACAAGTACGGAGGTCATACACTAGCACCTCACAAATAGTGTTTAGATACTCACATCTCTCGGGTGTAATAAAGTTATATCACAATATGGAAACGGAAAATATCTCTCACTACCTGTCATAGCAAAATAGATTACCATAGGCTTGGGAAAGGATCAAACCTCCACCACATGGCGTAAGCACCTAGGATAAACTATCAAAGAGGTCTTTTAAAGGGTTATAACGTTAGGTGTAGGGATATGAAATACACGGTTTTGTTGGATATAGGCAGTCTTTACTGGTGGCGAGTTAACAATCTTGGTCAATTACATGTAAAATATGGTGTTTCTAAGCCAAGACTAGACTCGACTTAAGCTAATAAATCAAAAATAACAAAAGTATAAAACGAACATAGAATGAAACGGGATGGCAGTCCGTATGTTTTTTCTCCTTTTTTTTTTTTTTTTTTTTTTTTTTTTTTTTTTTTTGCATACACTCTTACCCTACCATCCAAAATAATACATTATAGGGAATGGAAATTTCCCTTACACTTGAATCTTTACATACTTTACAATAAACTAATCTAATGGCTCGAATTAAGAAAATCAAAACACTTGGAGCACTTTTAAGATTAACGTACATATGGGGGTAATATATGATGTTCTTCCCCATTACTCCATAAAATAAGTACTTTACCCATGAGTCCCAATCGTCCCAAAACAATATGTACAAGGATATGACTCGACTTAGCAACCATGTAATCAATTAGATAGTTAACTTAGGGTTTAACAAATAACAATAATGCACTAAAAATGAGCGCATACACGGAAGGCTAAGGCGATTTGGTTGTACATTTAAGTGGGGTGTAACAAATTCTTCCTTTAAGTAAGATGCTTAAAGTTAGAAATGAAAAGATATGCTCGGAGGGGTGTACTACGGGTTTCGTGTACTAAAAATGAGTACAACGCTAAAGGTGTGGGAAAAATTAGTTGACTTAAGTAGCCAAGTAATATGACTTAAATGGTCAAGTAATTATAATACGGGTTTAACACAAGGGTGATCCTAATGCCTCTTATCATGTAGTAAATCCTACTACACGAATGTAGTCTCACTAGCGGTCTCGGGATGCATCACTAATGCAAGTTCTAGAATCTAAATGCTACCGGTACACTCATAAGCACTAATAATAAATGCTTTTCCTATCAAATCTAAAGGCGAACCTCACATATTTGGGTGAAAAATTTTTCTGAATATACGGTTATGTGCTAGTCATACAATCTCCTATCCATGAGACGCTTGCTATGGCTAAAGTTTCACTCCTAAATGTTGTAAAAAAATTTAAATTTGGCGCTAAAATTGCACTAACAAGTATTTCTCATAGTTTTATTACACACCTACTATCAAATAAAGCAAACTCAAGCGAAAGTGTATTTGTAAGGTATCATCATTTTACCCTCCCCTTACACTTAAGATGAATATTGTCCCTAATGTTCAAGTAAAGAATGTAAAAGTGAAATAAGTAAAACAAATGAAATCAAATACTCCCCTGATTCGCTCGGTATGGATAATTAGGTGGCCAGGTTAAATCTTCCTCCAAGAAAATGAACAATCAAAGCTTCCCTTCCAGAATATAAATCATCTTCTTGTCATACATAACCTGTAAATCCTGAGAAAACAAACAAGACAACCTCGCATAAAATCGGCGGCATCCTACATAAGTTTCTAAATCCTAGAAAACAAGATAAGATATAATGCTTGTGGAATGAAGTTTGCAGATTTCCTGGAGATTATAAAACTTAATAATTCAACAAAAACTTTAAGATTCCATTAAAAAACAAAACCGGTAAAATTTCCAGATTTTTACCCGTGACGCTGTCAAGAGCAAGCTCGTGACGCCGTCAGGATTGACCTGCAGAAATTCTTATGTTAAGTTTCTGAAAAATTTCTGGAAAAACTTGGTCCTACTTCCTGGAAAATCCAGCAAAACTTCATTATGACTCAATACAAGCATTTGACTCTAACAAATACGAATACACATGTTCATTTAATATTGTGGAGAATCATGATCGGTTTGTTTCTTAAAAACATATTTGGGGTTTCCCCTTACACTTATCTTTTGCAAAAATACCTTTAGGTGGAGTTAAGACTAGGCTAAACAACAAAGTAAAGTATTTCACATTTTAATTTAGAAACATGATCTACCAACAATAAAAATAAAACATGCATACGGAAGCAAATAACAAACAAACAAAATAAAAATCACACAAAGCATGGGTTGCCTCCCAAGAAGCGCTTGTTTTTGTTTGAGTCACGAGCCTGACTCTACCCTTATTTAACAGAAATAGGGGAGGTTTTCCCTACACTTAGGATTAAGTGCGGGTGAAAGTAGCGATACACACCCTTAAGGTGAAAATATGCCACGTGAGGTAAGAGTGGTGGATGAATTATATGCTCAAAGGGGTGTGCTCCTATTATCATAACCTTACCAAATTCAATCGGGTTAATGGGTGGATTAAGATTTTCTCCTAGAAAGGGATCATTTTCTATCAACTTCAAGAGACTACTAGTTGGGGATCCATCTTGACCTAATAAACCCGGTTTAAACCCATAATGTTTCTTATGATCAATCATAAATGGGTGATGTAAGCATGTAAGGTCATTTTCCATTCCTATATTGGCTTCCTCTCTACAAGGCTTAGAGTCCACTACCTTTATCCTAAGACTACCCGGACTATATGGTTTGATGGGTGGATCGGGACCTTTTTCAATTCCTAAATTCACATCTAAAGATGGAAGATTAGGTAACGGCTTTGGTTGAGGCTCCGGTTCATCAAAACTAGGAACTTCCTTAGAACTAAAAGAAAGGTCATCACTACAAGTGTTAAAACCTGTATTCTCTAGTTGTGCTTGATCCAAGGGTTCTACCTCAATTGGGGTTCCAATAGTCTCTTCTACTTCTTCCGGGTAAGTCACGGGTGGTGTGGGTGCCTCAAATGATGGTAGGACTTGTGGGGTACTTGGTGGGCTTAGATTTTCGACTTCTTCATTCCTTGTGTCAAGATCACCTATATCCTCAACAGGTGTTTTATTATAATCTAACCCTAACATTTTCCCAAGTATCTCACGTGCTTCCCTAGGCATCTAAACTTCTATGTCCGAATCATAAGGATCATCCTCAATATTCTGACTGCTATATACAAATTGCCCAAAAGATTCATCATCTGTTTCTTGAGATTCATCATCATCGATCATAAAACCTAGGTCTTTTTGATCAATGTGATCATGTTCGGCTACATCCTCCATCACATCAAGGTCACCTATGTGTTCATCTTGTATTATGGTAGGGCCTAACCATGACATGCAGCTAGGTGGCTCATACGAAACTATCCTTGGTGAAGGCTCATATGGTGCATAGGTTTCACTAAGTGAGGCATTTTCAGGGGTTGATGGAGCTCCTAAGGTGAATTCTTTAAAAGTCTTATGCACTTGGCCTCTTTTCTCAAGGTACTCAATAAAATCAATATAAGATCCTGTCCGCCTCATTTCATTCGTCCATCTTGGTATATCCAAACTGGTGTAATTATATTTTTTCTGGTAAAACTCTAGTGTCGGACTTGGTGGATTCACGTTCTCCATAATGGTGAACGGAAGAGTCAATAGAAAGGTTTTTATGAACAAAGACACAAAGAAAAGATAGACTAAAGAAAACCTAAAAATAAAAATAAAATCTTACTAGAAAGGAATCTAGCAAGTAGACCTAATAAAAAGAAATTCTAACCTAGACAATAACTATTCCCCGGCAACGGCGCCAAAAACTTGATACGTGAGGATCGCACCAGGCTTTACCTCTCAAGGGATCTTGAGAAGCTTACAACCCCCACCAGGCAGTGTACCTGATCGTTGTAGTATAATATAGTGACAAGTACCGGGGGATCGTTCAGCTAGGAATAGTGTCGCTAGGATTAGAAAACCTAAATACTAGTTCTAGAGATGAGAGATGATTATTTTTGTGTTTTTATATTTTTTAGAAAGCAAATTAAAATCTCGGGTTTGAAGGATAAGGGCGGAATTAGTTGCTAGTCAACTAACCCAATACTAAAGATGCAATCAAAATAAAATACTAGAAATGAAAATAAAGCTAAATTATACTAAGGTTGTGAGCAATAAGTGGAGAAGTTGTGTTTACTTAGATTTCACTACTCCCTAGATATCTTTTACACGTTAATTACTTGTTATAGTTGCGTGGATGACGGATTGTATTCCTTAATGCCATTCATGGGGTAGCGCACTTAACTCCCCAATCCTATGAGTGCCTACTTCACTCCTATGTCGAGCCGGCTAAGAAGCTCCTAACATGGGATCATTAGAATTTACTCATGCATTAAATACAACCAATAAAACCTAGTGCCCATCGGTTCATGTTTCCTAAGACGTTCAAGCATGTTACCATTTGGAGATCTGCCAGTTTTCTTAAGCCTAACATTGAAATCATTCATCCAATACAACCATAAACAAGTAATCAACACATAATTAACATCTAGGTTTCATTAGATCCAAGCAAACACAAGAGAGATCTAGCCTAGCATAGTAGAATTAAGACAAGAACAAGATATAGACAACCAACACATAGACATATTGATTGAATTAAAAGAACATTTATCTCAATTACACTTGTAAGGTTTCAAGGGCTGAAAACCCTTGAAAAACCTGTAAAAATCGTATTAGGTTCGGCCTTAGGGTTTCTCCAAAACTTCCTCTCTTAATGTGTGAAAATTAGAAAACTATATATAGGAAATAGGGTCTGACGGCGTCAAGACCAAATTGGTGACGCCGGCATCTCGCCGCCAAAATAAATCTCGGACTGCCTTGATCTACATCTGACGCCGTCACGTTATAACTTTTTCCAGGCCGTCATGCATTTTACTCTTGACGCTCTTCCTTGTGACGCCGTCATTTCTGTACTGGGTCGTCATGGAAATTACTCTTGACGCCGTCTGGAAGTTACTCTTGACGCCGTCACCTACTGTTCCCAGCTTGGAAAATTAAGTCTTTGCCGTTTTCTTTACTTTTATGCTCCAAAAACGTCCAAAATGCCTTCTTTTCCAGATTTCACTCCCAAAGTACCTAAAATCACAAAAGGAACGATTTAGGGGAATATTTGATCAAATAAATTCAATTCCGCGCTTAAATGACCCCCTAAAAGTGGTTCATTTTTCGCCTCATCACACATGTTATGTACGGTTGCGTTGGATGCAAATGATCCATTATTCTTACTTGCTTTTGCTTTTGTAGATACGAGAATCATGAATCATATATTTACTTTATGGCCAAACTGAATGAATCAATTGGTGATGTAGCGGACTTTGTTTTTGTTCCAGACAGGTATAATAGATTGATTATGCGGTCAAGGAAGTGTTTCTCAATGCTCATCATGGTGCCTGCTTTCATCATCTTAGTATGAACGTTAATAAGAAGTTTGGAACGGACCACTGCAAGCTGTTAATGTATGCGATTTCATGCTCTCATAATAATCGTGACTTAGACGTTTTTTGAATACAACTGAGGCATCTTAATTCAGCCATTGCAGGCAATCTACAGAAAATTAGCTTTGAAAGATGGGAAAGGTCTACTTTCCTGGGAAACGATACACTGTGATGACTAGCAATTATGGAGAAAGTTTTAACAGCAAGACTAAATGTTTTTTTTTTTTTTTTTTTTTTTTTTTTTTTTTTTTTTTTTTTTAATGTCTTAACATCCTCTTAATGCCTCTTAACGAGCCGAACCTCTTAATCAGTCAGACGTTTTGGGCGTTCAGACCATTTGTTTTTTTCCATGTTCAGACGCGGTCAGAGGCAGTTACATCTTAATGGTCTAGACTTTAGAGGGGTGTCTTAATGCCTCTTGTTGAAACAAAATAACCAAAAAAAGATTTAGTATGAGCAACAAATGACACAACACATTACTTTAACAAAATTTTCGTTCAGATTCAGACATTTACACCTCATATTCAAATTCAGATGTGCGCTGGTTCAGATTCAGATTCAGAGCTTCTAAATAAACAAACATCACCTAAGAACTCTGATGCACCGAAACGCCTATTCGGGCCGCGTACCAGTTTGGGAACGGGGTGGGAACGGAAACGCTCCCGAAACGTTTCCTTACCGTTTCCCTAGCCGTTTCTGGATTTCCATGCCGTTTCCCTAGCCGTTTCTGGATTTCCAAGAAGTTTCCAAGCCGTTTCTTATGGGTTTTAATAGGCTTAATTTTGTCTTGAAGAAGATGAGGAGGCGTAGGAAATAGATGCAATAGACCATCTTCTGTAAATTTAGGTCTTCTGGTTTTTTGTCTTGAAGAAGATGAAAGAGGTGCATGGAATAATATGAAGGGTTTTTGACTTATTTCTATTAGGAATAGGCCTAACAAATTATAACAAACCCATTTTAGCAAGCCCGTTTACACATACTCATATTTTTTTCCTTTTGATTTTTCACTTCTCTAATATAGTTAGTAACTTATTTTAGCTTTTATGTATTTTTTTTTTAATATATTATGAATTTAGTCTATTCGTTTAGAGTGAACTCTCCATTTTTTTGTATTATTTTCACTTAGGGATTTCATTAATTTATAACTTGATAAATCCAAATTGATAAACAAAACGGAAAAAAAGTCCCTATTCATTATCCGATGGCGAAAAAAAAATGCGACCCGAAAACTTATAATTACAATATATATATATATATATATATATATATATATATATATATATATATATATATATATATATATATATATATATATATATTGGATAGTGCACACCCTATAACGGATTTCTAGATCTGCCACTGATTAGGGCATCGGCCGATCTCTCACTAGATGAACCAGAATTTGAAAATGATATGATTATTAATAATTAATTATCTTTAGAAGATGTAGTACTTTTGGAGTTTACAATTTACATCAATATATATCTATTTTGGATTTTCTTTAATATATTTTTAATTTTTTATTGTCGTATCTATACCGTTCCCGTATCTTGAATTTTTGATTTTTGCCTTTTTCCGTTCCCGTATCCCTTTGCCATTCCCGTTTTGGTGCTACATAGCCTAAGAATGTCGGGCCATATTTCCTACAACTAGGGTATCAGTAGGATCAAGTTGACACGGCCATCCCAAACCCGATTAGGTCTTATCGGGTCTGGTTAATCGGGTTAATAAAACTAATATGGTTTGTTTCACCTGAACCGATATTTTTTTTTATTGTTATCACGCATATCGAGTTGCATAGACTTTTTTCCGAATCCTCGTAATTACTTTCCCCTTTCCCATGTTGATTTGATGTCTAGCATATCACAACCATCGTAAGGTATCGCAAAACAATTGTGTATGTTAATACGGTAAAATTTAGGCAATTTGGACTAGGGGGAGAAAGTTCAATGATCAAAAAAAGAGAGTGAAAAAGTTACAGAGGCATTTTGAAAACTTTTTTTAGTTAGGCATGCTTATACGGCTAATGATTTGCACACTTTAAACTATGCTTTAAGTAGTTGTACATTTATCATATGCTACTTTTGAATACTGTACATTTCAAATGTGCAGATCAAAAATAAGAATGTACCCATCAACACTCTTATACAAAACATTTATTTTTTAGTCTTACAAAACGTGAAAGGTGCATACCAAGATTTAAAATACTGCGTTTCTTTTCCCAATAGGTTGAGTTGAAGTCTCACTCGAGACCTAGGTGTAGTAGTGTAGATTACGGCCTTACGGGGTGCGTATCTTTAAAGAAGCTTCACTTTTTATTTCAATAATAACAGTTTGAAACTATGTAATCTAGTGCGTTCTGTGAAAGGCTTCTACTGATCTCAATAATTTAAGGAAAATAATGAGAAATTATCATGACATTTCATCACGAATTCAATATATGCATCCGCATGGATCATTATTTTGGAACATGTCTCACGTACACAATACATGCATTAGCTTATGATCGAGTAGATATTTGGCGGATAACGGCAGTAGTTAAACAAAAGAGTGACATTATTTGTCCTGCGTAGAGGAGATATTTGACGAACCAAGGAATCATGAGACTACGAAGAACAACTGTCATAGCATACGGGATTCACAGATGGAAAAAGATAGTTACGTTCTTAGGTATATAAGATTAAAGCTTAATATGTCCATCATTTTTCATTTAATGTGTAACCAACCATTTGAAGCTGAAGAAAAATATGTCTAATATATATATATATATATATATATATATATATATATATATATATATATATATATATATATATATATATATATATATATATATACATATATATGGAAGTGATTCATTAATAAGAAAAACTAAAATAAAAAGAATAAGAATAATTTCTAGCCACACATTTCAAATAAGGGTGAGAATTTTAAAGGGAGATACATCTATTTTTGTGAGTGTATCTGAAATGAGTGGTTGTGGTTTTTTCTTATCATTCTTATTTTAAGTTTTCTTCTTATTTGATCCTAACTATATATATATATATATATATATATATATATATATATATATATATATATATATATATATATATATATATATGGTAGCGGATCCTTTGCAAAGTGTTATTGTTTTACAAAGTCTAAAAAGTAATTACAACCGTTGGATCATTATATAAGTTCTGATCAAATAAAAGAGGGGCAAATACATATAAGGGCATACCGGTCATTCTATCCCGTCTTTATTTCTCATCTGAACCCAACCTCAAATCCAAAAGTAAAACACGATCTCCAGTGATGTTCATCACCGTCACCACCATTGCACCGTCACCATCACCCTCAAAATCACAACCACTACACAACTTCTCATTACCTCATCTCAAATGGAATAACCACCGCAAACAATCTCCAATCCGATTAAACCAAACGGCAACTCGCCTTCACTAGCACCACCTTGATGTAAAGCTGGACCTCATGGCGGAGATAATGGCGTTGACGATGGAGTTAGATGGTAGATATGGTGTTTGTGAGATATGGTTTTGGAGTTTGGAGTCATGGAGCTGAGCTAAGGCGTCGGGACGGAGTTAGCGGAGGTATGTGGCGGTGGCGGATCCGTTTGGGTGGATCTGTTGGTGGTAGGTGTGAAATTAAGTTGATGTAGGAGAAAAGAACTCTTTGAACCATTTGGGTGGATTTGCTAAAAAGAGTACATTTCATGAAATGGTACTGGTACTATTTAAATTGGTTAGAATATTATTACTATAGTAATATTATTAGGAGTTGTGACTGTATCATTTGGGTTTTTTATATGGTTCATCAGTTATTTTTTATAATGTTCAGCAGTTTTCGAAAAAAAATAACGTTCATCACTTATTTTTTATATGGTTCATCAGTTATTTTTTACATGATTCATCGGTTATTTTTGACAACGTTCAGCAGTTTTTGAAAAAATAATGTTCGTTATGAAATGGTACTGGTACTATTTAAATTGGTTAGAATATTATTACTATAGTAATATTATTAGGAGTTGTGACTGTATCATTTGGGTTTTTTATATGGTTCATCAGTTATTTTTTATATGGTTCATCAGTTATTTTTTATAATGTTCAGCAGTTTTCGAAAAAAAATAACGTTCATCACTTATTTTTTATATGGTTCATTACTTATTTTTTATATGGTTCATCAGTTATTTTTGACATGATTCATCAGTTATTTTTGACAACGTTCAGCAGTTTTTGAAAAAATAATGTTCGTCATGAAATAGTACTGGTACTATTTAAATTGGTTAGAATATTATTACTATAGTAATACTATTAGGAGTTGTGACTGTATCATTTGGGTTTTTTATATGGTTCATCAGTTATTTTTATATGGTTCATCAGTTAATTTTTATAATGTTCAGCTGTTTTCGAAAAAAAATAACGTTCATCACTTATTTTTTATATAGTTCATCACTTATTTTTTATATGGTTCATCAGTTATTTTTTACATGATTCATCAGTTATTTTTGACAATGTTCAGCAGTTTTTGAAAAAATAATGTTCGTCAGTTATTTTTGATATTCTTCATCAGTAACGTTCATCAGTAACATTCAAAAGTGATATTTTTTAATCATTATTTTTTTAAATATACATTTAGTTCATCAATTAGGTTATTAGGTTCATCAGTTAGATTATATTTTGTTCATCAGTTAAGTTATAGGTTATAGGTTCATCAGTTAGATATTTTGTTCATCGGTTACTTTCGTTCATCAATTTTTCTGATTCATCAATTTCAGGTTCATCAAATTTGATCAAATGTTTGGGTTCATCAATTTTCAGGTTGATCAAATGTTTCAGGTTCATCAAATTTCAGGTTCATCAATTTTTTCAGGTTCATCAATTTGATCAAATGTTTGGGTTCGTCAATTCTATTTAACAAAACAAATTGATAGTTTTGTTAAACTGAAAATAACTTGACCAATTAGTGCATTTAAATGTATTTTTATATGAAAATCTCTTTTAGTTATTTTATCAAACACTTTTTGTGCACTAAATATGACTAAGACGTTATCTTTAACGCGCGATATCTCACTCGTATCATATCGGATTTGAGTGATTCAAATTTCTGGGTAAAGAATGGCCAAGCAGCTACAACTTTCGTGTTTTAAGTTTTGCAAAATTCGGCCTTAAAACTAGGCAAAATTAGAGCCGAAAATGCTAAAATTTTCAAGAAAATCATGACACAATAAATATGTCAAAAAAAGTTTCGAAAAAATTAAAAAGATTTATACCAAATTAAAGAGGATTAAATTTTAAAAATTATGGTGAAATCGGTTTTTTGTAAAAGTTTGTCGTTTGAAAGTTATTTGTATTTGAACTTTAAGGTGGAATTAAAAAAATGAATCAAATGACCAAAATACCCTTTAACCAAAAATATTAAAAAAAAAGGGAGGGAGTGGGTGGGGACACATGTCACTAGCTTAGTGGTTAGAAAACTTTTTAGGCTTTTTAATTTTAATCCCCTTTTTAGAGGTTCGCAACTCATATATATATATATATATATATATATATATATATATATATATATATAAAGAGAGAGAAAGAAGGGATTCAATAAGAAAAATAATTAAAATAAGAAAGGTAAAAAGTAATTATATATATATATATATATATATATATATATATATATATATATATATATATATATATATATATATATATATAGCGAGAGCGAGAGCGAGAGAGAGAGAGAGAGAGAGAGAGAGAGAGAGAGAGAGAGAGAGAGAGAGAGAGAGAGAGAGAAGAGATTCAATAAGAAGAATAATTAAAATAAGAAGGGTAAAAAAGTAATTCTAACCACACATTTTGATTTAGGAGTGAAAATTTGAATGATGATACATCCATTTTTGTAGGTGCATCTAGAATGTGTGGTTGTGATTATTACTTCTTATCATTCTTATTTTTATTATTCTTCTTATTTGATCCTAACTAACTATATATATATATATATATATATATATATATATATATATATATATATATATATATATATATATATATATATATATATATATATATATATGTATCAAGGTTGTCAGGATCGCGATCCTGATCGTACGATCCTACGATCCCACACTCAAAAAACGATCAGGATCTTAATGGGATCTTAAATCAGGTAGGATCGTTCAGGATCGTAGGATCGGATCGTAGGATCGTTTACGATCCGATCCTGTTGCTAACCCATTTTTTTTTTACTTTTTTTTCCCTATGTGAAGCATTTAAGCCCATGTTTGATTCAAAAAGCCCAATCACAATCACTAATTCATTGTTTTTCACATCTGACCATTCGGTTTAAAGTGACAGATGCTCATTATAGGAAATTAGCATTAGCATTGGCTAAATTAAGTACGAAATTATTACGATAATGATTAACAATATTTTCACGACAACTACATGCTACTTTTACCAACACACATATGATTTATTAATTTATATTAAGTCTTGCGTATGTACATTTCAAATAGTATAAACTAAAAAATAGTTTATTTATTGTTCACCACGAAGCAAACTTTAAAGTATGGGCATTCTTTTTATTTTTTAACGTTATATAGTTTACAAATTTATAAAGTATAAACTTATACCGAGATAATCATGACAGGCAAATGTAATAATCTATATATGCATGGCCAAGCACATAATGTCATAAGACAATAAATTTTCAAATAAAAATTATCTAAAAGAAAAAACACTACAAGTATATGCCATTTACAATGATGTGTGAACATTTTGAGAAGTATCCATTATTAAGAGGAAAAAAAAAAAAAAAAAAAAAAAAACTAATTCTTAATTGAAATACACAAAAAGTCTCATATTCTTCTTTGATAATTGCTAGTTTGCACCATCGCTAGTTTATAAACTTTCATTTATGACCATGTCTGTATTTCCTTTGTATCGAACATCATTATTTAATGATTGAAACATAAGTGGTGCACATAGGTAGTATCTCTTTTATATCCAAATTGTTCATTTAGCGATTGAAACATGAAGTAACTTTGTGCAAGTATATATTGCAATATATCTAATGTTTTACTAATACGGTATTTGAACAAGGAACTTATTGTTTTAGCATATATTTATTTTCGTTTATCATATAAAATATTATATAAAAATATATATAAGTATAGAACTACAACCCTTATGCAAAAATATATACATTTTCATAGGATCTTACGATCCCGATCCGATCCTACGATCACGATCTTGCAAAGCCTAAAACGATCCTAGGTAGGATCCCGATCCTGACAACCTTGATATATATATATATATATATATATATATATATATATATATATATATATATATATATATATATATATATAATGGAGATCTAGTGAGAATATTAGTTAAAATAAGTAGGATAAGAAGATATCTCAACCATAAGATCTTGCATCAATGGTTAAGATCAATAATGGCATAATGGTAATAAACAATCTATTTAATTCTGTTTTGTTACATAAAACGGGGGTATAACTGTAAAATTGCATGTTGCCAGATTTTATTCCACTATTATCAGTTCATTTTTATTCCCGTAGAACTGCATATATATGGTGCTCCATCATTAATTGACGTTAGCAAAAAGGTTTTCTACTGCATCTGATTTAGTAGGCATTGATATTGTAGATGCATCCAATGTTTCATCTATTAATTGACGTGAATGCCTATAATTTTTGTTCAGGCAAATTGCATAAAAATGTATTGTACTTAGGTTCAATTTTAATTTAAGGTATCAAACTTTTTTTCTCTCAATTTAAGGTATCAAACTTTTTTTTATATGCAATGTTGGACAATTAGTAGGTTTCTAAGTTAAAATGTCTAGTCAACAAGTTAAAACCAAACACTCCCTTTTTTTTAGTTGCTCTCTAATCCAAACATGAATCTTCTTCAACCTCTTGTTCCTCTTCCCTCAACCACCATCTCCCACCTTTTCTTTTTATCACATCCCACCTCCCATCAAACACCACAACCACCACCACCCATTACACACCCTAACCGCTGCTCACCATCAAAACCCACAACCACCACCAATAAACACCACTATCGTTGCCCAACTCCACAGTCGCCGCCACCCACACTCGCTGCCCAACTCCATAAGCAGAGTTTCATCCTCTCGTAACCATATGGCTCGATATAAGCAGAGTTTCTCCCCCTTTCTCCAGTCCCACTTCACGAAACAACAATTCCGAAGGAATCTCTGTAGCCTATTTCCATCATGTCAAACTGTTTATCATATCTACTTTTAAAAATCCAGTTTTATGATTTTGCTTACACAAACTGTTAATCTTGATTACATAGTGTTTATCGAGTTTGCTTTTGTCATTACCATCGGACTCATTATACAGTTTCATGGTTAAGTTTAGTTACAATTTCATATAGGAATGAAATAATTTAACAATGGGTTAAAAAAAGAATAAATTAGTCGTGAACTTTGGTGGTATTGATGGTGTACTGGTGTTTAATGATGGAGGCTGAGAGGTTGAAGAAGGGGAAAAAATGGGTGTTTAAAATAAAGTTAAAAAAAAACAAACTGCTACATCATCATAAAGTTGCCAACGAGGATGCCAGATTTGAAGTTACTGCCAAGTCATAAGAAAATTACTGGTCACCTGACTAGCAGGTAAAAAAATCCTCAATTTGTACACTAAAAACTTGGATACCTTAAATTGAGGAAAAAAAAGTTTGACACCTTAAATTAAAATTGAACCTAAGTTAGGTACTTTTTTATGCGATTTGACCTTTTTGTTCCGGTTTAGAATATAATGATTGCATCTAATATTTTATCCACTAATTTACATAGATGCATCTAACTTTTGTTGCATTTGTAAAAGAAATGATTGCATCTATCTTGGATTCATGATCAATCACCTCGATTTAATTAAGAAAATTGAAATAGATGCGTGAAACATGTTCATTAATCATAAATCACAATTCTAATTTTATTTTAGAAAACAACCCGCTTAAATTTTTGTTGCATCGATATGACTATATGAGCATGCATCTTCAAAACAGTGGTCAATTTTTAATTATAGTTATTAGTTGCATCTAAAATTATCGATGCAAAAGTGACTCAAACACATTCGATCATGCATCCTCGTAAGTCTTAACGTCCCAAAATACCATTATTTCAATGAGATGCATAATTACTTGATCATGCATCTGTTTTTGTCTCATACTAAATGGCATAAAATAAAATAAAAATAATTAGATGGATGCGTCTATTAGGCTCTATCACAAGCATATAATAATACGCATCTTGTAGGTTTGATGGATCTAACTAGTGTGATGGTCCACTAGTGTTTACATGTAAATTAGAAGAATGGAACCCAGTGTAATTAGGATAAACCGTTTTGAGATGCAGTTGAACTTGTAAGATGCAATTAATATAAATGCATCAGTTCATTATTGCATATTTAATTATATTTTTATAGCGAAGTTGCAAGTGCGAT
Organism: Artemisia argyi; assembly: GCA_030686995.1. NCBI lineage: Eukaryota > Viridiplantae > Streptophyta > Magnoliopsida > Asterales > Asteraceae > Artemisia > Artemisia argyi. Next base: position 32,230,263 of record CM060678.1, read on the forward strand.
TCTGAAACACTGTGACTAATTGAAATAGATCAATTGGGAATAATAGAGAAAAAAAATGTCTTCCTTCGTTGTAGAAAATTATCAATTACAAACAAATAATTATGTGACCAAAATAACCCTCCATGCTTTTGAAAAATGATTGATCTATATTACTTTCTATTCTTCCTATTTTAACTTTACTTCCTATTTGATATATATATATATATATATATATATATATATATATATATATATATATATATATATATATATATATTTCAGAACCCTGTTAAGTGCGAGAATTGCGAGAACTCCAATTTTGCATTAGAAAACATACATGTTCATATAAAACATGTATGTTTTCTTACATACACATACATGCGTAACATACATGTTCATATAAAACCATTTTGCATTGATATGTTGCACTTAACATGGTTTTATATTAACATGTATGTTACGCAGATATGTGTATTAAGGTGTATGTAAGAAAACATACACGTTTTATATGAACATACATATTTTCTAATGCAAAATTAGAGTTCTTACAGTTCCCGCACTTAACAGGGTTCTGAAAATAAAGATACACTATATATATATATATATATATATATATATATATATATATATATATATATATATATATATATATATATATATATACAACCACACATTTCTGATGCACCTACAAAAGTGGATGCATCTTCCTTCAAATTTTCTCTCCTAATTTAAAATGTGTGGCTAGAATTACTTCATACACTTCTCATTTTAATTATTTTTCTTATTTGATCCCTACCATATATATATATATATATATATATATAGAAGGAGGCATTTTTTACTGTAGTTGTCTTTGGGGATGACACATCAGCAGCCCAAATTGCCTTTGGGGATGACACATCAGCAGCTCCAAAAGTAGAATGCTCTTCAGCAAGAAAATAGTTGCGTACTGTTTAAACTTTGAAATTTTGTTGAAAACGTACGCACACCAAAAATTCACACCTATTATTGTTTTGGTGACTATTTGATGCATGAAAAATACAGTAATAAGTAACTCTCTAATATCTTGTTTTATACTCATTTCACTAGCCCACCATTTCATTTCACCCACACACCACTCAACCACCAACTTTCCCCTGCTCCTTTCCCAGTCTTCGGCCGCACCATTTTTGACGCCACCATTTTCTGACTATTGTAACTCCATCTTTCTTTTAGTTACTCATCTATTATTTGATTTTAGTCATGTACTTAACTTACTTGTATATGATTTTTGTAGGTTCTGGTTTTTTTAGCTTGAATATCTTTAGTTGTGGTAGTGATGAGCGACTTATGTAGATAAATCAAATACTGAAAATAGCCTTTTGTAATGAGAAGCAAGAGAGGTATTTCCACTTTCATACTTGTTTGAATTTTCTTAGAACTTGTGTTTAGGTTCATCTTTGGGCTTTGAATTGTGATATTTTGTGTGATTTGGGTGGTGACTCTTTGTATATAACGTGGGGTTTCTTTGGTCATTTATTGGATATATATAGATCTGCCTTTAACAGTTAAAATGAGAGAGTAGAAAAAAGTACGTATTCGTTTTCGTTAGCAAAGTGTTCATGGTGGTGGTCCTGGTGGACTTGTGGTGGTGTTGTCATTGGTAAAATTTGATTAAGAAAAATGATTGTTGTGGCTACTAATCAAGCCTACAAATGTACCTAATGATTTGATTGGTTTATTTCAAAAAATGATTGGTGAAAATTTGGAGAGAGAAAGTACTAATAAAATTGTACAAGTGATTTATGCATTAGACATGTTTTTAAGCTTGTGTTGTAGGTCTAAATAGCACTACTCTTTGATTAAAATTACTATTTGTTATTGAAATCTCCTGCTCACTTTTTTCTTTTAATATCAAAATGTGTTAATCAAAATATAGTTTCGGCTATTTTATTGTTATTATTTATTTATTTATTTACTTTTTCTTGGTTTTAATATCAAAATATAGGGAAAATGATATATTATTGTATTTTAGTTTTTTTTTAATTCGACGAATAATGGAACAGTTATAACATTATTTTTCAGTTTATTTTAAGGTAAAGATATGACCAGTAATCCAAAATAAATAAAATTTGAAATAATGAATACTCGGATGTTTCGAAAAATTTTTGTTTGTAAATATAAATCTAAACGTTAGGATCGAGATTATCCTTCTTTCAAATAAACGATATATTCGAAGTTGTTCTTTTACAAATCACAAAATATGTAATAATGCAATAAACCGCCTTTGACTCAAAACTGATTTTGATATTTTCAATGTACAGGCATTGCCACTTCTTTTGACATTTTTTTTTATGCATGCAGTCTTTACACCTTTAACACTTAGAGTGAGAGGTGTGGTGAGGAGCTTATACCTCCCCATTTGGGGCCCACGGGTGCCATATCACTCCAACACCTCTTCACAACTAACATCAACTAACCCCTCCTCACTTATAACTAACATCAACTTACTCATTTAGAGCCCACCACTTATACCTTTATTTTTTTACTCATTTCACTAAATCAATTAAATTCATTACACAAAAATTAAAAATAACACACCAAACTAAATTTATTTCTTCAAATTAAAAAAGTTACAATACGGGAAAAAAAATAACGATACGAAAATTAAAAAAAAAAAAAAACAATACGAAAATATAAAAAATGACACTACATGCATATTACTCATCGGCATCCTCATCGAGTTGTTGGTATTTCTTCGTTATTTTTGTTTGCCTCCTGCGAATGATTTCGGCTCTGACCGGGTCAGTAACCACGCTGGGATCTAGCATGAGCATTTGTATTTCCTGCATTTCCAAGGCCCTTTCTTCATTCCTTCTCCTCGCCTCGTAACAAGCCGTTTGAGCGTCTTTGGCTTGCGTATACTTTTCGGATAATTGTCCCGAAAAAGTACTCGTTTGACTCCCACCGGAGCTCGAAGCGCTCGATGTATCCGTCGACTTTTGTTTTTTCCCAGCTCGTTTGTTTGCTCTTTCGGGACGAGGTCGTGCGTCCGGCCCGAATATATCCTCGAGACAAGAAACGTCGAACGGATCCTCAGCATTCCATTTCGGGTAATTTCTCAAAAACTCCCAAACATGCTCGTACGTGAAACCCCTCGCACCAAAGCGTTCTGCGAAACTCACCTTGGCATTGTTGATTTGATCATGCTCATTCTCACCACTTCGACGCCCCAAATGCTTATATATAGCGTTGAACTTTTGGCATTCTCCGTTCATCCTCGTCCATTTCCCGGTAAGCATATTCTTGCCTCTAGGGTCATCCACAGTTTGTTGATTGAACATTTCTGTAATTTCGTTCCAAAAGAATTCTTCAGATTTGTCGTTCCCCAGATCTTTGTCTTGCGAAATTGCTATCCAAGTTTTCGCAAGAAGCTTTTCTTCGGCCTTGCACCATTTCCGATTCACACGCGTTTGACCTGCAAGTTCCAAGTCGTCATCATCGTCGGCATCTAAATTTATGACTTTTTTTCCTTTGACGGCCTTGGTTTTCTTGCCTCTACCTTTGGCCGGTGACCGTGCTTTTGAAACTTTAAACTGGGGTTCGACCTGAGGTTGTGTTTCGACTTGCGATTGTGATTGATGAGCTGGGAACGAGGATGCTTGAGACGGGTTAGAAAATTGTGGTGGCAACATTCGTTGAGAATGACTAACGAACCCCGATTGTTGCAACACAATTTGTTGATTATTATAAATGTCCATCGGATTGAAAGGTTGTGAACCATATGGCGATGAAGGTTGTGGGGAATTTTGCGATGAGGGAGTAGAAGTGTTTGACGATCCTCCGTATCGTTGGTTTGAGTTTAGGAGGGTTGTGAAATAACCGGGTTCGTTCGGGTTTTGAGACATAGTGATGAAACTTATATATTTGTTGAGTTAAGAAGATATATATTGTTGAATTGTAGTGATGAAAGTATGTGAAAATGGTTTAGTATTTATAGGGGTTGTAAAAATTTTAAAATCAAAAAAAGAAAAAAAAAAGAGCCGTTTTAATTTAAACGGTAATATTACCGTTTCTAATATTTTTACATTAATGCCTTTCGTCTTTTTCACTTTGGTGTCAGATCATTGCTTCGTCGTCTAGGTGACGAGCTGCCCTCCAACGAGCAACGGCGAGTAGCAACCGGTGTGGTGGCGAGCCATGGCGAGCTTCACGTCGGACGACGAGCTGCCATGGTGAGCCCATACCTTCTCCTCTTACCGTCGTCTTTTATACGCATTTGTAAATAAGTGAACCAAAAGAAACTATTACAGTAAAGTTTAATATCCTCATATGACTTGTCAGTCAAAGCAAACCACATGGACCATCCTTCTAATTTACTCTTATTTTTATTTTAGGTGATGATGGTGATGTTGATGTTAATGGGAGTAGATGAAAAAAGAGATACATATCTTCAAAAGATTTGATTGTGCAGAAAAGAGAGGTGATGGATGTCCATAATTACGGTATGGTGTTATGTCTCCTTTACAGTTGAATTGAAATAGTTGCAATCATGTGATTTTGATTTATTTTTCTAATAGTTGTAATAGTTAATGTTGAACAGTTACTTGGTGACTTTGTGTTACTATTGATTTAGAAACACAACATTCGGGAGTTTCAAGCTTTTATTTTAGTTTACATTTATTCCGAATACCGATACAAAGAAGTTATTACAAACATTACTATATCAATAGTGTTCTAACTATTATGTATTATGTATGTTTTACCATTAATGTTATTTTCTTTATATTGCATACTTAGTGGTGATGAAAATTGTCATTGTACTCGTATATCATAGTTTAATGCAATAGATGTTCTTTTAAAGAAGAATTAATGACAAAAACTCCATGTTAGGTTTACAAATACATATATATATCAGACATGATATTTACAGTTTGCAATCAGGTAAAATTAAACTTTGACCCAGTGTTTTGAAACCCGGGTCGATCCGGTCGGGTTAACCAGTTCGATCGGTTCCGGCAAAAAAAAAAGGGTCAAAAAACCTGGGTTTCCAAAACCGGGTTAACCGGTTAGACCCGTCGGGTTTTGAGTGACCCGGGTCAACCCGGTTCTCTAAACCCAGCCGGGTTTCATTTTTTCAAATTTTTTTTAATAAAAACTAGAAGGGGGGGGGGGGTTGAATAGTTTTACGTCTTTTTAATTTTATTATGAAAACTTAGTTTAGTTTTAAAACCTTGTTTGCTTTTAAAACTTTGATTCAATATTATGTGAACTCAAATCTTGAACAATATGAACAACTATATCTAAGTATGAACAATAATAATATAAGCTAAGTATGTGAAAATCAACACATGCACAATATAAATAATTATAGCTATATACGAGAGATAAGTAAGTAATCGTTTATTTTATAATCCTTAGTTATATTTTGTATGAAAACTTTAATTGATTGAAATGATCAATTATATGTATGTTACCTTTTTAGTTTGATTGTAAAAACTTTGTTTTGTGAATGAAACTTTCGTTTGATCTTTAAGTAAAATCAATACTAGCACTATATGAGCAAATATATATATACGTCTACGTCTACAAAAGTAATAACGATATAAGCAAGATAATAAGTAAGATATCGAAAGATCTAACCGCGAGACAAAAGATCTATAGTGGTTCGGCTACAAGGACACCTTCCTTGCCCTACTCCACTCCTCGAGTCACCTACTCGAGAGTTTTCTTCACTATGTCAACAAGCTCCCTTATGGCGGAGAAAACCTTACACACCAATATACACACCACAACTTCGTCACAACTTATTCACACCTTCTACACAACTTCTTCACACCTAGTCACTACTTAATCACAACACTACTTCTTTATACATAGTCACTACTTAATCACAACACTACTTCTTCTCACCTATCTATCTTCACAACTATCTACTTCCCAACTTCTCTACTTCACAACTATCTACTACACACTCACTATATCTACACACCTTGCTAATCTATCTTCTATCAAATATTCACAACTAGTGACACAAAGAAATAGATATAATGGATGATGCTCTAACAACTTGGATGTGGAGGTCACAACAAGTTGTAATACTTCTTCTCTTGAAGGATTGAAGTATTCTTCTCTTGCACTTGAAATGTAGAGGTTTGGATCACTTTGAAACAAAGATTTATGTATGTATGATCAAAGGATTTTAGAGAATAGAAATGAGATCTAGAACAGAAAGTTTTGGGGTGCAAAAGGTGAGAAAAATCTGTGGAATGAACCAGTATTTATAAGGGGAAAAATACTGTTTGGGAGCGTGGCCGGTCCCCTTAATTGGGTGCCGGTCCCCTTAATAATTAAGGGGACCGCCTAGTATAATTAAGGGGGCTGCCTAATAAAAAAATATTTTTTCTTCAGATTTTTTTTGTCTTTTTGTGGGGGAGGTTTTTCCTGAAGAATGTAGCCGTTTTTTGGGTTGAAATTTGAATTCAAACTATTTATTTTGAATAAAATATTTCTTATAAATACAGAATTGTTTTGTATAAGTTTAAAAATATTTGTCCCACTTTAATAAAATGTAAGGTTTGTAAAAATAAAAATTTCTTTGATCATAAAATGTATTAGACACTTTGTTTATTCATACCTTAAGTGATATGGATGCTAAAGCAAATATTTACGACTAAATACTTGTTTACGTCATAATTTGTAGTTCAATGAGTTTACGTTTTGTGATTATCAAAACATAGAGATATCGATATATGTTAATAATGTTTTTAGGCATTATTTATATCAACAGATATGTTTCGTAAATATGATCCACCGTCATTGAAGTACTATCCAGCTTTTTGCGTTGATTCACATAAATTTCTGCTCATATTTCGATAATAAAACACACGACCACCTCTAAAATTAACACGTAAACCCTCTTCGGCCGTGCTTTTGCACGGCAAAAAGAATTTCCTAGTATATATATATATAGTTATGATCAAATAGGAAGAAAAGTTAAAATAAGAAGAATAGGAAGAAACCACAACCACACATTTTAGATACACCTACAAAAATGGATGCATCTTCATTCAAATTTTCCATCCCAAATAAAAATGTGTGGCTAGAATTACTTCTTACCCTTCTTATTTTAATTATTATTCCTATTGGATAATATATATATATATATATATATATATATATATATATATATATATATATATATATATATATATATATATATATATATATATATACACACACACACTTAGCTATAAGAGACCAGCTTGTAACCAACATGCAATTCCTTGCTGTATGAACCTCAAACTTAGGAGTAAATGCTCGTTATTTACTACAGTACTTCATTCTGTCACATTTATATTTTATAAAATCTTGAAGTCTAGAATAAATGCAACCACAACAAAGAACTAGAACCCTGTACAATGGTAGGTGATAAAAAAAACTTACATTAGATTTTAGATTCAGATTTGAAAAATGAGAAACTTGAAGGAAAGAATTTCAATGAGGGAAGCAACTTTATTTGTTGTTTTACTTGTTTCACTCCACATTCAAAAAATCGACATGGCCGAAATTGACATCATCTCAGATTCACAGTTCCTGACAGAAAATGACACCTTGGTATCGCATGCTGGAAAATTTGAACTAGGACTTTTCAAGCCAGGTACTTCTAAGAACATATACCTCGGAATTTGGTATAAAAAAATCTCTGTCAAAACCGTGGTTTGGGTTGCCAACAGAAACCGCCCACTCACTAGTGCATCATCGGGCTTGCTAAAAGTTGTTCATCCGGGCAATTTGGTTCTCATGAACAATGGCACGGAATTAATATGGTCATCCAACACAACATCACAATTAGGAAACGCGATTGTGAATCTTGAAGACAGTGGAAATCTGGTCATGAAGATGGATAGGAACCATAAGAAGATTATATGGCAGAGTTTTGAATATCCAACAGATACGCATCTACCTGGCATGCATTTAGGGAAAGATTACGAAAGAGGCGTTGAATGGTGTTTGTCATCATGGAACAGTAGTGAAGATCCAGCTCCAGGTGACTTTACCTGGGGCGTTGATACAAATGGTTATCCTCAGTTCGTAATAAGACAAGGTGACGAAATCAAGTTTCGCGCAGGACCATGGAATGCTCAACGCTTCAATGGGGGTTCTCAGTTAACCCAAAACATGATCTTTACATACGATATGGTTATTAATGATAAAGGGGTGGCCTATTCTTATAATCTGGCAAACACTTCTGTCATATCGAGGACCGCTTTGAATTCTTCTAGGCATGTAGAACGTTCAATATGGGTAGAAGATAGTAAAAAATGGCAGGTGTTTTTAGCAGTACCAAAAGATATGTGTGATTCATACAAAATATGTGGCGCTAATGGAATCTGCAACGTTGAGAACTCGCAGGCATGTTCATGCTTGGATGAGACCAAATTTGTGCCCAAAAGCCAAAAGGACTGGGAGACATCAGACTGGTCTCGTGGATGTGTGAGACGAACACCATTGAATTGAAAAAATGGATCAGATGGGTTTATCAAGTATTCGAATCTAAAACTGCCGGACACAAGGACTTCCTGGTATAACAAGACGACTATGTCTCTGATGGAATGTGAAACAATATGCCTAAAGAACTGCATGTGTATGGCATATGCAACACTCGATATTAGAGGTGACGGCAGTGGCTGTTTGCTTTGGTTTAATGACCTTATAGACATCAGATACCCTTAGGGAAAGGTGGGTCAGGATATATATGTGAGAATGGCTTCCTCTGTATGTAACTAATTTTATCTAAGGCTCACTAAACAAGTATATTTATCTGTTATCACATAATCTTAGTAGTTTCTACAGGGTTGTTATGTATGTATAAGTTAATTAATGATGATGTAGCTATATATGTTAATACAATACAGTTGCTCAATTAGTTTTCAAAAAGGCGGGCGGAACAAACATCAAATTCATCTTAATTGGAGTTTTTTTGGGAGTTCTTCTGAACTTGTTGTATGCTTGGAGAAAAAAATGTCATTCACGACTAATCGAGGAAAGTAAGAAAGTTGCATGATTATAATGATAAAGTAAATCTATTAGATCAAAAATAAGAAACAAGAGTAACTAACATGTATCTTAAATACAGAATACTTAAAATTTTATTTGCAGGTTCTGCCCTTTTGAAATTTCCATATCGTTAATGCATTGGGGGGTCATTGTATGTAGGTGAAAGCCCTAAAGTGAAGGAATGGAGCTACCATTGTATAGATTCTCTACAGTATCTAAAGCTACCAATTTTTTTTCACCTGATAATAAAATTGGAGAGGGTGGATTTGGATCGGTTTATAAGGTAAGAGAGAAATGTTGTGCTCTTTCAGTTTTGCTAGTATAACATGAATATAGCATTCCATCATGATTAGTATATTTGACTGAACTTGTTGAGCCAACATTCTTATTCATCATACAAAAAGATATGAATGGAAGCTACCTATGCAGTTTGTACAGCCTTTCACAAAAAAACTTGGTGATCTTGATCAGGGTATGTTTGAAAATGGGCAAGAAATTGCAGTTAAGCGTCGCTCAAGGAATTCTACTCAAGGAAATGGAGAGTTAAAAAATGAAGTTATATGCATTTCAAAACTTCAACACCGAAATCTTGTCAAACTCCTTGGATGGAGCATTAAGGGTTATGAGAATTTGCTGATCTATGAATACATGCCAAACGGAAGTTTAGACTCATTTATATTTGGTCAGAATCTTAAAATTTCTTTATATTTTTAAGTATTTAACAATAGTGATTACGGATAGACTGAAACTATGAATAATCAAACCTAGATGTCGCGATCCAGATAAACCACAAAGCACACTTCTTGATTGGACAAAGAGATTCAACATCATCAAAGGAATTGCTGGAGGACTTCAATATCTTCATCATGATTCACGATTAAGAATAATCCATAGAGATCCTAAAGTTAGTAATATTCTATTGGATCATGACATGAATCCTAAGATATCAGACTTTGGGATGGCTAGATGCTTTGGAGGAAATGAAACTCAGGCAAATACAGAGAGACTTGTTGGTACATTGTATGATACATCATCCAACTCCAAAAGCAACACTATTTTTCTTAAGTTTATTATTTCGCTCTTATGAATGTGTTGGTATATGCAGTGGATACATGTCAGCAGAGTCGCTTGATGGTCATTTCTCAACGAAGTCGGATGTCTTTAGCTTTGGTGTTTTGGTGCTAGAGATTCTTAGTGGGCAGAGAATTAAGGGGTTCATTCATACTGAGCCTAGCAATAATCTAATCGGACATGTAAGTTGCTTGATTTGAAAATATATTGCTCTAATCTACTACGGAATAATTATTTTAGCCTTTGTATCCAGGCGTGGAGGATGCATAGTGAAGGCAGGTCAATGGAATTCATTGATACAACTTTAGCTGAATCAAGCAATCCATCCGAAGGTTTAAGATCAATCGAAGTGGGGTTGTCATGTGTTCATCAAAATCCTGAAGACAGGCCATACATGTCATTAGTGGTTCACGCTTTACGCAATGATGGTGCATTGCCGACACCTAAGCAGCCATGATTTTTCACGGAAAATGATTTTGTTTTCACAAATTTCTCTTCAAGCTCTTATCCAACTAGTTCGACCAATGATTTGTTTGATGCATAGATGATTGCACGATTGAAAGCATATACAAAACTTCTATTATGGGTATTTGTTTACTTTTGTTGGATCTTTAATGTTATAGAAGAAAAGATTAGGGTAGTTAAGTGTAGTTTTATTTATGTATTCTGTAAGTTTAGATAATAATCTGACCCATTGTATTGGGCTGGGTCATATAACCATTTTATAGAATTGTAACGTTCAGAAAATAGGTATAACGTTTAGTGAATTGGTATGCCCTTTTGTTGCTCAGATTCGTGTAGTATAAATAGGATTAGATTTTCTATAAACAATCATTCCATATCAATACAATTCACTAAATATATCAGTTGTAAGTTATAAATCATTCAATTGATCAATACAAGTTTATGTTATTCTGTTACAAATTTCTGTCCCAAAACCTTTTTCCAATCATACCATTTTAGAAGAAAACAACCTGTGAAGAACGATTTGCCAACAATTGGCATCAGAGCCCAAGGCTAATTGATCCAGGGAAGAACGATTCTGGAAATCAATCATAAGCAAGTTAGAAGAAAAACGATTTCTGTCTGGAAATCTATTTACCCAACCAAATGGAACAACACAGAAATTGATCAGAAGGAGGGATTTTGGAATCACGAATCAGGAAAAGCATCTCGAATCTGTGAAAGGAACGTACGTAACCTATTTTCCCTAATCAACCGGTTTTTCTTTTAATTCTTTCAACTTTTTTTACTTTCTAATACTCCATATAAATTAGGAAAAGTTTTGTTAGTAAGATAGAAATTCCCATTAGCAAAAAACCCCGATTGATTAGAATAGCAAAGACCGATTTCCTTTTAGATTCATAGCAAGACAAGCGAATTCTTCAAAAATTTGTTTCACCAAATAGCAAGTTAACTGGAACCCTTGTGGTTCATAGCAAGTTAAACCGAACCCTTTGTGGTTCATAGCAAGTTAAACCGAATCCTTAGGTTCATAGCAAGTTCCGAGCCTTAAGATTCGAATAGCAAGTTTCGAGCCTTTTCTTAGGTTCAAATAGCAAGTAGAACCCTTGATTCAAACCAGCAAGAAAGAAGAATCATTGGTTTAAATATTAGCAAGTAAGAGTTTTTTATCTTTTGATCAAACACAAGAGCAAGAAAACTAGAAAACCATCTCGGTTCTGATTATAAGCAAGCAAGCATGGTAGAAGGAGACAAGAATGATAACACATTGAACAATACATCAGTTCAAGAACTAGGAAATGTTTCACTACAATGTCCAAAATTGACCGAAACAAATTACACGACATGGGCATCGATGATGGAAACAATATTGAAGGCATATGGCATATGGGAAACGATAGTTGCGAAAGACGGAATAGCAACAAATGAGAAGAAAGAAAACACATCAAAGGCAATAATCTTCCAATCACTGCCACAAGATGTTTTAATGCAAGTTGCACAATACTCGACTGCAAAGGAAGTATGGGACTCAATCAAAGTCAAGCATTTGGGAGCTGATCTTGTTCAAAAGGCACGACTACAAACCTTGAGAAGTGAACTAGAGACGCTAAGGATAAAACCAAATGAAAAAGTAAGTGACTATGGAGGAAAGTTAAGTAGTATAAAGTCCAAGTTTAGAAGACTTGGTGAAACTTTGGAAGATAAGGTCCTAGTAAGGAAACTACTTAACTCTGTTCCAAAGAAGTTTTTACTGATCGTGGCAACTATAGAACAATATCAAGACCTAGACGAAATGTCGTTTGAAGAAGCCATTGGAAGGTTAACAGCCTATGAAGAACGAATCAAGAGTCAATACATACTATAGGCAAATGATCAAGACAAGCTTCTCATGGCAAGTTCAAACAACAAAACTTATGGTAAATGGCGAAGTAAAGATTTCAACAAAGAAGGCAAGGAAAGCATGAAACGGAAGAATAATTCGAATGCGAGTCGAGGAACTAAAGACAAAAGCATGCTCATATGTTATGAATGTGGCAAGCATGGACACTTTGCAAAGGAATGCACGAAATGGAAATACAACAAGCAAGAAGAGTCGCATCTCATCTATGACACTGACACTGAACCAACATTGTTGTAAAGACAAGTAAAGAAGACTCGATTGCAGTCTATAACATTAGTGGGTGAATGTTGGACCTTTAATGTTATAAAAGAAAAGATTAGGGTAGTTAAGTGTAGTTTTATTTATGTATTCTGTAAGTTTAGAAAATAATCCGACCCATTGTATTGGGCTAGTTCATATAACCATTTTATAGAATTGTAACATTTAGAAAATAGGTATAACGTTTAGTGAATCGGTATGCCCTTTTGTTGCACAGATTCGTGTAGTATAAATAGGATTAGATTTTCTGTAAACAATCATTCTGTATCAATACAATTCAGTAAATATATCAGTTGTAAGTTATAAATCATTCAATTGATCAATACAAGTTTCTGTTATTCTGTTACAATTTTCTGTCCCAAAACCTTGTTCCAATCATATCGTTTTAGAAGAAAACAACCTGCGAAGAACGATTTACCAAAAACTTTTAATTCAACTATGTTTAGACTGCTAGAACTTGCGATTGGACTGCTCAATTAGCTTTGACCATGGAGTTTTGAGTAAGATTTTAGCTTGTTCTTAAGTTTAATTAGATAACATGTAAAACTAAGCAAGCTTTTGATTTGAGTTTAAGTGGCTTACTTACGTATTTAAATAGTTGTTAAAATTTGATTAGTCCATAGACATCTTCTCAAAATGTTACTAGCTTAAATAGTCCCGTCACTATTGTCAAGCATTATTGCGTTGGCATGGTTCCTACTACTTGAGTGAGTTTGATTTCATATATATGAGCAGCAAGGCGCAACATATTTTCCATTGTATCTATTTTATATAATCTATAAACATATAAGATTGAGTCCTAAAATTTAATGTGGAGGCATCAAGATTGCATAGAGTACAAGTTACCTAATGCTCGGAATTAAATGCAGAAAATAGAGTTTCATTATGAGGAGGATTCATGCGTAAGTACCTTGATTTAATGTTCATGCTTAAGTGATAAGTACAAATGAGCTATATTTAGTGTTTCAAATGTAAATGATTGAAACCATGCGAAGTGTTGCTAGCCTTTATTTTCATTTAATCGTTTGCTCCTTTCATTTGCCTTCAAATAAATGTACAAACCCTTCAACCACCATCATTGAATACTATAAATAACACCATTTGGTCTTTGTTAATGATATGTGTGTGTGTGTGAAACTTTAATTTGTGTGTAGTTTGATGATTTTGTATGAATTACATGTTTGTTGTTAGTTTATTATTGTTTGTGTGTAAATTCACTGCAGCACCAACTAACCAATTTCTTTTTGATCTCTACTTTTTGTTTCTAGGTACATGATGAGAATGAAATGGATCACATGCTAGCAATTTATGGCATTGAACTCATTGGCATCAATAACCGTAACCTTGGTATGTACCCCATCTGTTTTTATGACTCAAGATCTGTGAATTAACAAGCTTGCTAATTAGATAATTAGTTTTGAAATAGATATTGACATGATCATTTTTTCCAGTCAATAGTTTTTCCATATTTTTCCTTATAGTGTGATAAAGTTCTTTTTGGTGTAGCTTTTGACCTATGGAATTGAATTTAGTTGGTTAATGTAAAATTTCTCCGTCCAATGAAAGTGTACTATGCATATTGATGTTACGTGCAATGGTTCATGTAGAAATATTGACTTGATTAACGCAAGGGGGTATACGTGCAAAGGTAAGCAAATGGTTAACTTTTTTGCATGTGAAGTCTGTTGATAGTCCAGCTTTGAAGTTTATGGAAGACAAATGGATGTGTTGTTGCCTGAGAAGGAACCGAGGGTTAGATCTGCTAACCTATTTTAAAATGTTGGGTTGGTTAGTAGTTTATTAATGTTATTCTTGCAGGTATTGATAAGTGATTAGTGACGCTAACGGGGTATATCAAGATGTTGATAACAAAACAAAGTGGAAGATGGAGACGGAGTGGATAATATCTCCACATTTATGAAAGAACTGTTAAAAAATTAGGCATGCAAGAAAATGAAAATCATATATAAACAAGGTTTATAATTAGTGTGACAAAGCTTTGATGGATATTAATGGTGGCTTGAATCTTGCTTTTATTTTTTCCCTTCCATTTAACCAGTTTAAGAGGTTGCAATGTATCCACCCCATGACATTAGAAATAATACAAAATCAAAGTTAAATTGATGGAAAGTATAACTAGACAAAATTAATATTTTGAGAATTTATTTTAATCTATGTTTTTTGATAGGAATTTGAGGTCCTCTTTACCAATGGTTACTATATGGTATTAATTGAAGTTCACAAATTATTTGTTTTAATTTTGATCTTACAAATATGTATAAAATTTGATGTTGTTATTCATGAAAAGATGAGTTTTGGTATGTTGGTAGGGACATGAAAGTGAGACTTTGTCATAATTAGTGGGAAGGGGTAATCTTAGGCTCCATTTTTTGTGTCGAATTTATTTTAATGTGGAGTAACCAAGATACTCAAGATGGAGTCCCATTGCATATAGTACAAGATAGCTAATGCTCGAAATTCAATGCAGCCTCATAATAACTATACAATCATGAAAGGAGATGAAGTGCAAGGGTTGCCCGAATTGATCACATGGCATTTAGTATAGAATTAAAGTCGGTTAGATGAAGTGCAAGGGTTGCGAAAGGTTGCAAGAATAATTAATGATATAACCTAATTCATGCCTATATAAACTGGCCAAAATCACATTTAGTGTGTACATATTCACACATCTTTTAGATCTTTGATTGTTTGTAGCGGTATGTAAATTCTCTTTTGCAACATTTTGGAGATGATCCACACATCTTTTAGATCTTTGTAATTAACTCGGCCTTCTTTTTTTCTTAATTTAGTTATCATACGCAGGTACCATGAAACTCACACAAGATAATGCATGCTCAGATAAATGAAACCAAAGACTGGAATACCAACTATTTTCTTTGTTTCATACATATTTAAGTGATTTTATAAATAAGCATATATATAGATATATGTATTATGTTAATGCATTTTCATATACAAGTAATTTATGTGCGTTTTCTATTGATGTAGCTCACATGTGCGAATTGATTCAAGAGAATGTGCACGAACATGTATGTAAAGCCACATTTAAATTGTTAAATGATACTTTTTAGCGTGATTAGTTTATGTAAGTAGTTGCTTTCGAATGCTCTTTGAGAAATATTAAAATCAATTTATTGTGTGCAATTGAATTATTATTGAAAAGGAGAAGGTCCGCGTATCGCAAAGTGTTTTCTTTTTCTATATGTAGAATCATTAGTAAGAAACCGATATTTACGCCCATTAAATGAGTTTGCCATAATAGCAATATACAACATATTAAAAATATCACATTGAGTAACGAATAGAAAGGAAAAAATACATAATTTTGACTTAAAGCCATTTGTAAATTATAATATCAAACAAAAAAGTTGAGTTTTAAACATAAGCAAAAGTTCAAACTTTTATAGAAAAACAAAATCGGTGCATTTAATGTGAAGTATATACAACATCGAGATGGAAGTGTAAGGCTTGCCGGAATTGATCACATGATATTTAGTAATTAGTAGAGAATTCAAAGTCGGTTATGGATTGAGATGAAGTTGAAAAGGTTGCAAGAATAATTGATGATTTAAGCTAATGCAATATATATATATATATATATATATATATATATATATATATATATATATATATATATATATATATATATATATATATATATATATATAATTTATGTGTGTTTTCTATTGATATAGCTCACATGTGCGAATTAATTAAAGAAAATGTGCACGAGCATTTATGTAAAGCAACTTTTAAATGGTTAAATGATACTTTTAAGCATGATTAGTTTATTTAAGCATGCAACTTGAATAACGAATATAAAAGAAAAAGTATATAATTTTTGCTCAAACACATTTGTAAATTAAAAAAATTAAGTTTAAGACATAATAGTGGAGTCCAAAGGTTTTAGGAATTATTAATAGTGTGTTAATTAATATTCATTTAGTTAGCTATTAAGAATTGAGTTTATTGATAAAATTTATTAATATTTCTTTAGACTTCAATGTTAATTTTCAGTGAAATTAGTTGTACAATAAAATAAGATGGAGCTAAAAAGGTTTGTAATAATTTTTATATAGTTTATGTGGCATTATTATACATACATTATTACACAAACTTTAACTTACAAACTTAATAAAGAAAATATTTAACACAAATTAATCTATGACCAATTAGATAGACCCCGTGTGCTTTATATTACCATGCAAAAATCATCTAATAGACAAGTATTGTAGGGCTAAGTAATAGACCAAAAGAAACAAAGCCATTTTTTTTTATCATGCAAATAAGTAATAGGCCAAAATAAACAAAGCCATCACAACTTAATAACCAAAAGCCCATATATAGAATACAACACCACAAAACCAAAACAACATCAAACACTTTTAAATTTTTATACAAGAAAGTTAAAACATTTCATACAACATACTAAACAATATTTAAGTATACACTCGCCAATATACAGAAAAAATACACGATTAACAATTAGATTTTTAGCCCGTGCGTAGCACGGGGTTCTGCCTGCCTCGTAAACATGAATAATTTACAATCCAATGAAGCACCATAATTCATTAATGCGCTGAGGTGTCTGTGCTCCTATTGGTCGATCAATAATTAATGCTCTTAATATGTACAACACCTTTGAAGCACATCTTTAAAATACACGGTACATTAAAACTTGAAATAACTTTACACGCTCCTATTGGTCTTCCTCTATACACTTCCAAAGTAATCGGACAGTTTTAATTCACCATTTAATGTCAATTCATTCAATGTAATTGGTTACAATCAATCATTTTATTCTTGAAACAAATCATCCCAAAAAAATATGCTCCCTCTCTAAATCCCTAATCAATATTCAGTGTCAATTGTACAATTAAAGTGCATTCTTCTCCACAATGATCTCACCGATTCAATAATTATAATTTTTCTTTTAATCTTGCAGGTTTAATTCGCTGATCTTTCGTCTTCTTCATGTACTATGAAACACGGAGGCAAGCATTGTTCAGAAATTAGCTTTAATCCTGTAAGTTTTAGTTTATGTTAGTTTGATTTGTTTAGAACATCTTCTTGATATTTTCTTGACTATCTTTTTATAGCTTCTTCTTGATACCGATTTACATCATTCGTTTTTATCCATAGTAAAAAATTGGTGACGCGGAATAAAAAGGTTAGTCATTTTATATATATATATATATATATATATATATATATATATATATATATATATATATATATATATATATATATATATATATATATATATATATATATATTTCGTAATGAGTTCAATTTTGATTTCTTATGATTGTCAGTTTATTTGAATGCTATGGTTAAAGTTGAACACCAATTGTATGCTAAAATGTCTGACTAGAAAGAAACTTTGATAGCATTTCAAATCACAAACATTAATGCAAGTACTTGAAAAAATCTACATAATCAGTTTTTTGGTATAAAATTATAATAACCATAACCTTTTAATTAGTTTCAAAACACCATTGATACCATTGTTCTCTTGATTTGGTATAAAATTATAATAACATCGGACCTTCATACACCATTATCAGGTATGTTTGGTATGATAAGCCCAACAAACAAGCATAAATCAATTTTTTTAATTATGTTTTTTTGATTGTAGAATTCGATATTTGATGATTAGGTAGAATGATTTTTTTTACTAAGCGCATGTATCTTTTATGCCCGCAAGTGTTTGATAATATTACCCAACTACTACTTTGATATGGTTTGCACTTGCCTCAACCAAAACACATGTTACGTCCTTATAATTTTTATTCTTTGATGTTACGTACTTATAATTTCGTTTTTTCTATGACGTGTTTAGTTTGGACCAGTGCTACTGCTCCTTTGATCTTGGATGGGACCGATCTGAAGCTCATTTTAGTTGCAATCAATGGTAATCACCTTATTTATGTATTTAAAACATCGAAATTTATTCCTATTTCACGTGTGAATACTAAAGTTCATAATTTCTAAAGTATACAATTCCTGTGTTTGCAAGCCGTTATTCAGGAATTGTTATTCCCAATAATATATTTGAAATTTGTATTATAAGATGTGGCTCAAATTGTTGGAGGCATTGGTGAGTGTGAACAGGTTGGTTACTCATCCGTACTTTTTACATTCATATCATTCACATGTCTTGAACACACACCATATCATTCACATATCTTGAACACACACCATCAATTATTTATAAGCATTACCATTTGTTGTTGTATAAACCACAAATCTTAGCAGACCGGTAAGTGGCCCAAGTTATGTTACACGACCACTAATATAAATCTTAATTTATTAAATATTTTAAATTGGTATGCAAATTGTAGGTTCCTTCTACTCTGGCAGATTATGAAAACATGATTATTGGAACAAAGATAGTCCAATACATCCTTGTGTCGTTACTCATGTGGATTGTTTCTTGCACAGACAATCGTATCTGGAATGGGAGAGTTGTTACATTTGGAAGTTTACGTGGAACGCCGTTAAGAGTTTATATAAGGTACCATTTTTGTTTTTATTTAAGGGAACACTATTAGAATAATTACCACCATGTATATTAATGATCTACCCACTTGCAGGTTGAAGACATCGACCTGGCAAATGTGACTGCAGTAAGTGCAGGAACCAAGAAGTCGAAAGTATGATTGTAGTAAGTGTAGGAAACTAATTCACTCATATTTCTTCTTTGGGTTACTTATTATATTTGTGGCCTGATCTTAATACTTGTGTTTATATGATATTTGAGGTGACCGCGAGCCCCATGTGATACGAGTGATCTATCTCACTTTAGCCCCGTCACCTACTTCACTCTCAAGCTTTAGAAGTTACAAGAATTACCATAAGGTTTAGGGTAGCAAGGATTCTATTGTGAAGTAATCATCTATCATTATAATAGTGTTTTTAAGCACATAGGTATTCTTCTTTTTCTATGGTTTTTATGTCTTTTTTATGCTTAGTCAATCGCTGACAGTGTATTCATTTTTTTTTCCAATATAGTTAATTGAATAGAAAGTAACTCGTGATATTAATGTATGCACATAACATGTTTGATGAGATGACTATGAAGCTAACACTAGTACAAAAAGTTCTATTGGTCACACATGGTCGATTTTGAAATGTCACACTGTAACATTTATACGTGACTAAATGTACCAGAATAAAATGAACAGCCACACTTTATCCGACTTGTGTGACCATTTCGGAATTCTATTGTCACACATTTTAATATTTATGTGACTAGAGGTAACTGGAAAAAAAAATTGGATTATTTAATCACTTTTAATTCGAGACGTGTGACAGATACAAATGAGCTCGAAACATTAGTCACACTATATATATACATATGTGACAAATATATCTCACACAATTTAAAAGTGTGACCAAAATAGATATATGGTCACATGAGGTAATTGTGTATGTGGCTAAATTATATAGTCAAGTTTGTCACACATTATATAAACGTGACTGCTATTCTTTGCTGAATAGTTAGCCACATATGAATTTGAAATGTATGACAACTAAAAATTCAGTTTGAAACGTTAGTCACGATATACATTTAAGAGTGACAAATATATGTCACATACTTGAAGAGTGTGACCAAATGTCATATATGGTCACACTAAACCATACAAACATGATTAAGCATAACAAAAATTCGATACATATGGTCACATAAGTTAATATGTGTGTCTAAAGTTTAGTGTATGTTTGCTTTCCAAATCCTAGTGTGTATAGTCACATATATTTGTAGCACGATCATGTGACTATAGGCTTTACAATAGTCACACCATATCACAAATGTGTATCTAAATCATGATTATGGCCACGTTATAAGGGTATTATATGTGACCATTAACCATGTACAAATTTATCCTTGTAACATAAATGAAGTTGTTGTAGTCTACTTAAATTATGTTAATCATTACCTAAAAATAGATTTAGTTAGTTGTAAAATGAATTTAGATAGGATTGTTTTAATTTTTAAAAGTTTACAAAGATTTGTTGTTTTAATATTATAGTTTTAAATGTTTGTAACAATCATTTAAAACTATAATGTAAAAGTTATAATCTAATTAAAATTCTTGTATTTACAAACGAAATAAAGTTAAAGCATCAAGTTAAACAAAATGAAGTAGTTGTAATCTACTTTAATTATGTTAATGCTGCTTGGCATAACTTAATGATGCTAGGCATAAATTAATGTTGCTAGGAAATTTTGGGATGTGTATGTTGGTAACCCAAACGTTTAGCATTTATTACCCAAAAACGCCTAAAACACATTTTCACATGTAATTACCCCGCCTATTTATATGCTATAACCCAAGTAACTTCCTCATTCATCCAGTAAACAAAAACAGTAAAACATAAATTGTATCAAAGGGTGTAAGAATGTCTCAATTTGTGCTTCTTCGGGAACTTGAAGCGGCTGCTAACTCAACTGAGTTACCATACCAAATGACGGTGTATTTTGATAGGGAGACACAGCGTGATGTGAAGTATGTGAAAGATCTGTTTACGGCATATCAAGAGTTGCTTGATATTGTTATTCAAAGGAACAAGTACATGGCTGAAATGGAACTTGTGCGTCCTTCGGTGCAGATGTTCAAGTGCTTGGAGTATTTTAAGAAGCTTCAAAAGTCCGACGTTATCGAGCTTTTGGAATTGAAGAAGAAGATAGCCGAAGCGAAGCTCAAGGTTTTCAAAAAGCACGCATTTGTCAAGGGACTTTAGAGTTTCTTTCAATGTTTTTTATCAACCATGTTATGTTCCTTTGAATTTTAATGTTATGTTTTTATCATGTCTTTTTTTTTTAATCAATTTTAATGTTATATTATTAATTATGTTGCCTGCAAGTAGATATACTAGTGAAAACTGCAAATTTTTTCATTGCCATAGAAAAGCTTGACTTTTTGGAGTCTAAATCCATTACAATAGGCTAAATTACACAAACAACTATTGTAATAGTAGTAGTAACTTAATAATAGCATTAGTAACTTTTGTACAAACAACAGAGAAGATACAATTCTCTGTTTAATGAAAACAGAGAAGCTACACCCCTGCTACCTCCAAACACCTTATCTTCTTTTATTCCGTTCTTGCATTTGTCTCTCATACTGAGCACGAATTCTTTCAATGAGATCTTTAACTACCTCTGTAATTTCTTCACATATGATCTTTTTAGATATCATCACAGCAAGTAAATTAGCACTCAAAGGATACTCTTTTTCTGCAAGCACAAAAACATCAACTCCACCTTATGTTGATAACTGATGTACATGGCAGCTATCATAAAACTTCCATGAAGTTGACAGATCATAAATTGGGAAGTTCCAATATATATCAGCTGGATCAGGTTCATATAACCTGTGTAACTCAACCCACAACTCTTGCTCTTTCACATCTGGCTGCTTGATTGTTTTAACCAACTCCCATAATCTGTCTAAGTCTTCTCTGTCACTTCTTCTTATCAATTCCTGAAAACTTTTGCACACTTCTGATCCTCCACCAAGCCTGATTATCTTCCAAGCCTTTCCAAATTTATCTTTGTAAATCTCCCAGTCTATGATTGGATGTCTAGATTGAATAGGATCAACATATAATGTTTCAGGAACAATCACCATCATCTGATCAAGAGAAGAGCTGTCTTCATTTCTTTGTGAATCATTCTTCTTCTCGGCATGCTTGTCTTCAATGATATTTTGTTTCTTTGATGGTGTTTCTTCTGTACCCATGGGGATAAACTTTTCTTCAATATATCTCTTGCAGTGGTAGTATAGATGTGCAATTTCATCATATGACTTTCCCCTGAGTTGATGAGGTTTATAAAAACCTTGATTCTTTAAGTATGTTTTCATTACACTCATGAGCGGAGACTTTGTGGTATTTCTTTTCCTCTTCTGACTTTGACCTTGCTTCATTGACTTACTTCGCTGACTCAAAGCTAATTCTACACCTCTTTCATTTATCAAATCAGCAAGTCTTTGTACTCTGTTATCATCAGTTAAAGTCTTATCTTTGTAAAGTTCTGCAATTCTAACCTGTAGAACTTCATCCTCATCAATAAAAGCTTGCATTTTTTCTGCATGAGCTCTTTTTTTCTCCTTTTCTTGAAGAATGAATGCTACTTGCTCTTCTGTTTCAAATTCAGACACTTTATATCTCCTTTTCTCATCCATAAATTTAGCTATTTCAGCTTCATCAACTCTCTTTGCAACCTCTTCAGTAGTAGAAACTTCAGCAGTAGAAACATCTTGTACCACCTTGGCCAGTTGTTCAACATTACTAGTAGCAGCAGTTTCTCCCAAACTAGTATTAGTCTCCACCATGATCTTTGAAGCTTGTACAATATTTTCACCTAGAAATTCCACTACCTGCTGTTTATTTAGATCTTCCAAAACCGCCTCATTACCCTCATTGTCAGCAACTACATAGTCATCATCCATATTATCACCACTATCAATCCCAATATCCATATCCACATGCATATCAGCACAAGCACCTTCAGCATTTGTTGTTTCCTCCCCTGAGACTCTGCTTTCATTCCTCCCCTGTTTGGGAGGATCCTCCAAACTAGCAGACTTAGAAGAACTCATCTTGTGTGTTGTGCCCACCTTCTTCAAACGTCTGAACTGAGTTTTTCTTGAGCTCTGTTGACTTTCCAAATATCGAAGTCTCTTTTTCAACTTTTTGATCTTTTCACCTTGTTTTGTTGTGCGCTTTTGGAGGCCAAGAACAACCTTTTCTAACTGGGTACACTTGTCCTTCAAATCCTGTATAAGTTACATTCTAGCCTCACGACTTCGGCTTGTGTTACCTAGCCCGAGAGATGGATCATTGAAATTGACATTTTGTACATCAGTATCCATCAATTCATGTGTTTCAGATCTACCCTCATCACTTCGGGATGTGTTACCTTCACTAAGAGGTGAATCAACGGCTGTATACTCAGTCTCATGTATGTTACCACTGGCTTGCTCTGCTTCTAAGCTAGCAGCAGAAGTGGCAGCCCCTTCCATGACATCCTCACCCTTTTTTTGTGGAAGGTTCACCATATATGGAAAAAGCGGTGTAACCCTTCCTGAAAAATCCTTGCCATTATTTTTCAGATTTGAAAATACTTTCTTTTGTAGTGAGGTGGCATACAAAGTTTTTCTATGTCTCTTAATAGTAGTCAATTGATTTGGAATAATAAGCTGCAAAAACCTTGGATATAATAAAGAGTTACCATCATCATCCAAGGTCTTGATCATACCATCCAAAATCATTTTTGAAAAATTAAAAGGTTTTCCTTTACTAAGGCATATCACTGCTGATGCCATGGTGGTACCAAACTCATTCCAACCTGTTGTTTTAGGACTCAAACAATGTAAGAGAGTATGAATCAAGAATTTCCACTGAGATGAGAAGAGACCTTTGTAAAATTTTAATCTATCATTCTTCTTCTCATACCCCATTTTTTTCAAACCTTTGAAAATGGCGGCATTTTCAAGACACACAATCACTTCATTATCTGGTAGGTTAAGAGATTCCCTAATAGATAACTCAGTTATGAGTATATGTTGGCCATCTACCTTAGCCTTAATCTGTTTTTCTCCATTAAAAGTTATGACCTTAGCAGTAGCCCAAAACTGCTTAATAAAAGAAATGCATATAGGAGGATTCACATTTAATGCATACCTAATAGGGGTAGCATTCAAGAAATCGATTATCTGTGTGAATCCTTTAGAACCATCTGGTTTCTTCAAAAAAGCGACCATGTTGTGTCTGTCAACAAATGTGCGTTTTGATTCAATTGCCAACACCATCTTTAATTAGGGTTTTGTGATTTGGGGATTTTGAAAATTATTGATAAAAGATGTTAGTGTTTGTGATTATAGAGAAATTATGTGTGCGTGAAACTGAATTATCGATTTGATTGGGGATTTAAACCGTTAAGTGTAAATGTTACCAATCCACCCCTGCACTCTCAGTTCTAGCAGTACAAACCCACCTGAAATAACGTTTTCTTAGCAGCAGATTTTTTTATTTTATTTTATTTTATTTTATTTTTTTTAGTGCAAAGGGTGAATCATTATATTAATATCAACAAGTAATGAGAAAATTGAGCAATGACAAAAGTACTGGAATTAAGATTAAACATTTTCCATTAAAACTTGAAATGAAAAATTACAAAATAATGTACAAAACCAGCTGCAGTAACATTTTCTTAGCAGCAGAATCTTTTTTAGTGCAAAGGGTGAATCATTATATTAATATCAACAAGTAATGAGAAAATTGAGCAATGACAAAAGTACTGGAATTAAGATTAAACATTTCTTCCTTATAACTTGAAATGAAAAATTACAAAATACTGGAAATAAAAGTTACACATTCTAAAAATCTACTAATCGAATTTTGGAGATTTCTCCGGGTCAAATGCCACATGTGCATCTTCGTAATCCAACCCATCAAACTCCACATCAGACAAATCATCATCATCCAATGTCTTGTACGCCTTGGGATGTTGTTTGAGAGATGGTTTTTTTTTGTTGCTTTGTATTCCTTTTCATCCTCAGCATGTTGTTTGATAGATTGTGTTTTTCCTGCTTTCTTTCTTTCAGCAGCCCATCAATTGTACCACATATTTCCATCCAATATAATTTTTTTTACACTTTTTGCCGCTTTATTTTTTGAAGCAGACATGCTTGAACCTTCTCCCTCAACCCATTGTGCTGATCTCTTATTGTTTGCAGACATTGTTTATGAATACTTCCTGCAGGTTTTTGTTTAGAGATTTGATAAACTAGGATTTGTGATTTGAGATACACATGGAAACGAGCATAAAAAGGGGATATGGGAAAACCAAACTACCTATGTTTAATGCAGGAAAGGATTGATGCTTCCCACAGGTGGCTTGAACCTTTTCAACATCTTCCGGCCAACCATGATCCATTGGGACGAGCGTTTGCCAGGGATCAATGCTTATATATAACTCTTGACAGAACTATATACATATTAGTCGCCAACAAAGACTAGTCACAATGGAACATGATTGACCTGAAGAAATCTACAAAATTTCATGATTGACCTCATCCGAATATCCCTTTGGAAAGTAGCCTGACCATGGATTTGCTGCAAAAAAATTAAAAAATATATTAAAATTTTAAAAAATATAGTGTAAATGAAATAAAACATAATGTTGCAATTCAGGGTGTGTTTGAAACAACCTTTGTTCTTGGAACTAATACTTGATAATTGTTTCTGTATTTTGGAAAGTTGAACATATACTTGATAATTGCTTCTGTATTTTGGCAAAGAGCAAAGATGAATCAGTAATGGATGAAACACCAGAACAAGTTTATGTTCATACATGACAATGGTGGCTTTTCATCCATCGCTGATACTTCTTCCATCTTTGATACTTGGTTGTTTTAGCCTAAATATTCGCACACACATATGATCACTTTTTTTTCCTTATTCTCTCAATACAAATGCAACATGATTCTTATATCAAAAATACATCATACATATATATAAAGCAAACAAAGTGATACAAACAATCTACAAATGTTGAGTAAAGAATAGAGTCTAAGTAACATCACTCATCTTGAATGCGATAATGAAGGAGTGTGGCCTGTCATGAACAATACACACTATATCATTATCGCATTGAAGACGTCTCAATGATCAGGCCAGATCTATCTAACAATGTAGATGAGTTCCATCGCTTTAATTGGACCCCGTTTTCTAAAGATGTTTAATCTTGATTATTGAAAGAACCATTAAACATCATTAGAAAATGGGGTCCAGTTAAAGCGATGGAACCCATCAACATCGTTAGATAGATCTGCCCTGATAATTGAGCTTTGAGTTCTTAGCAACCAAATTCTTACAATCATTTATATTGCACACTTAAATGCGACGAACATACATATTAGTTATGTAGGTCCTGCGACATTAGAGAGCTAATCATGAATCAATGAAATCATATTAAATTTATATCAACAATGCAATGAAAATATTTTCATTGTAACTAAATACATGAAAAAATTCTTTAAGTTCTTGATATGTTTATTGTACTTCAACCTAATCCTAAGATAAAATAAGCTAATCCAAGCAAACCTTAATATCTCTTTTGCTCTAATAATTCACAAAAACAACACAACATGTTATTCCTTATTCTATCAATACAAATTATACTTGATAATTATTTCTGTATTTTGACAAAGAGCAAAGATGAATCAATAATGGATGGACAACACCAGAACAAGTTTATGTTCATACTTGAAAGTGGTGTTTGTACACCCATCATTGATACTTCTTCCATCTTTGATACTTGGATGTTTTAGCCTAAATATTCGCACACACATCCGCCACTTTTCTTCCTTATTCTCTCAATACAAATGCGACATAATTCTTATAACAGATAGTCAACCTAATCCTAAGATAAAATAAGCTAATTCAAGCAAACCTTAATATCTCTTTTGCTCTAATTATTCACAAAAACAACACAACATGTTCTTCCTTATTCTATCAACACAAATGCAACGCAATTCTTATAACAGATAATCAACCTAAGCCTAAGAATAAATAGCTCTAAGGGGGTATTTGGATTATATTCATTTGTGATCTTATCAGCTTTTTGAGATTTGGGATCAAAACCTAGATCCGAGTGAGTTGTAACTGTGAGTGTGAGAGATAAAGAGATGATTATGGAAATGTGTGAAGTGTGTTTGATAAGTTTGTGTATATATATATATATATATATATATATATATATATATATATATATATATATATATATATATATATATATATATATATATTATTGTAGAAGTGTAAATGAAGTGTGTTTGATATTCTTGCTAGGGGTGTTCACGGGGCGGTTCGGTTCGGTTCGGTTAGTTAGAAGATTTTAACTATCCATCGCGGGCCGGGTAATTTATTTATATTATATACGGTTCGGTTCGGTTAACCACGGATATCTAAAAGTAAAAACCGAAACCGAATGCTTGGTTTGTCAGTTTCTCGGGTTTTTTGAACACCCCTAATGCTTGGTAGGGGGTTATAGGGGGTGAAGAATGGGAAAGGTAGCGAAAAAATATTCTTGGCAAAGCATAATGAAATAAACCATTACCCAATAGTGGGTAATGGATCATTACCCAATAAATTAGGGGGATTGATCTTCTTTACATTTCTCTTTCCCGACCATTAGCTTACATTTTCCCTTTCCCTTTCCCAAGTTTGAACCAAGCGCACCTGGCCTTTAGTGTATTTTGTATTTAAAAAGTCGCCCATGTGAATTAGCCATTATCACCGGTCATGCATGGTTTCCATTACACTATAAGCGACTACAACCCAATGCACATGACCCACAACCCATGTTAATTACCCCATTATATTGTCGATCACCATGAATGTATTGGTTGATAACATGACACTATAAGCCACTACAACCCAATACATATGACCCATTACCCATGTTAATTACCAATTGTCAACAGTCATGGATGTGTCGTAACATGACACTCTAAGCAATTATATATCCACCCAATGCATATGACCCATATGATCAATGTCAAATACCCATTAATTAATGAATGTGACCAGTGATAACCTAATGCACATGACCCATGACCCATGTGAATTAGCCATTATCACTGCTAATGCCTGGTTTCCATTACACTAAAAGCCGCTATAACCCAATGCACATGACCCATGACCCATGTTAATTACCAATTGTCAACAGTCATGGATGTGTCGTACCATGACACTCTAAGCAACTATTCACCTAATGCATATGACCCATATGATCGATGTCAAATACCTATTAATTAATGAATGTGACCAGTGATAACCTGATGCACATGACCCATGACCCATGTGAATTAGCCAATATCACCGGTAATGCATGGTTTTCATTACACTAAAAGCCACTATAACTCAATGCACATGACCCATGACCCATGCATGTTAATTACCAATTGTCAACAGTCATGGATGTGTCGTAACATGACACTCTAAGCAACTATCCACCCAATGCATATGACCTATATGATCGATGTAGGGATGAGCACGGTACCAGAATGGTACCAAACCCGTACCGAATTGGTGGTACCGTTTTTTTCCCGAGCATGAAAAGGGGTACCGGTACCGTATCGGACGGGATTCGGATACCGGTACCGGTACCGGTTTCGGTACCAATACCGGGAAATCGGGTTTTTCCCGTTTTTATTCGGGAATTTCCCGATTTGGTACCGGTCACGTACCGAATTAGTGGTCCCGATTTTTTTTCACCTTATTTCGTAGTCTCGGTACCTTACCGTATATCGGGAACGGTACCGTTTTGGTACGGTACCGGTACAGTTCCGTGATTTGGGTCAAAATGCTCATCCCTAGATCGATGTCAAATACCCATTAATTAATGAATGTGACCAGTGATAAACTAATTAATGCACATGACCCATGACCCATGTGAATTAGTCATTATTACTGGTCATGCATAGGTTGCACCGGCTTGGTAGGTGTATACCATTTGTCACAGACACTAAGAAGCAAGTATCCAGGGACCTTCCCGATCATATGTTATCCGGGATCGAGAAAGTTTGAACTCGGATTGAGTTTGACTCGAAAAGCTTGATTTATCCGTAAAGATGTGTTTTATTACAAAAATTAAATTTGAAATATAACCTAAGAATTGAATTTGGTTCGACTTCAGCTCGAAAACCTTGATACATTCATAAATAAGTATTTACACTTAGTACTCTTACATATTAAAAAAAACACATATTTTATATCACTTACAAGCTCGAGAACTCAACAATAACTTGAGTCGAACTTATATAAGGTTGAGCTCAACTCATTAAAGATTTCAAGCTCATTTGATAGGCTTTCAATCTCCAAATTTTTAGTATAGCGCTCAACATCCCGCCCCTAAATTTTCCCCAAAATTTCAATCTCCCGCTCCGCTCATATGGCGCCCCTTTTTCAACCAAAATCAAAACATTAACACTACTAGCTTAGTCAGATCTATCTTCTCTCTATTCATCTCTTCTCCTTCTCTCTAGAACCAACTCACACCACCGCCACACTTCACCGCCTTATCTCGCCGTGGTTCCACCAACCATCGCTCCTCTACGCCATCACCGTCATCAAGACAAGGGAACTGTATGGGAGACTTTGTTTGCTTCGGTTGTTTGGTTCGAGATAACCACCAGCATCACAGTCGAGCCACCATCACCCTCATCTCACCTATCCTACTCTGTTCATGGGTATGCTCAAACACATATTTAATTTATATTTTCTTAAATGTGTAATCGAATATAAAATGATTTAAATTGATTTTCATGGATTAAACTAGCCTAAAACATGTTTTTGATTATAAATTCGTGTGGTGGTAATCGTTGCAGGTAGACTTATTAAGACGAAATAGTTTTCCTGTTTATTGGAATGGAGACAATCGACGTGTTCTAAGAGGCCACTTTTTTGCTCGTAAAGGGAGTCTTGATTGGTTTCCACTCCGGGAGGATGTTGCTGAACAGTTGGAGTTTGCTTATCGCAGTTGTGTAAGTTATCTATCAAAAGATTAACATAACATCTGTTATATAGGAAATTAACTCAAATATGGTTGCTTTTTGTCAAACTGTTTCATTTGTACCAAATGTTAGTGATTTGCTTGCTTGGTAATGTGTTTGACATTTATTCGTTCCACGTTTGGCACTGCATAAAATTGCAACCAATTGTATATTATTTGTTACCCGAGTCGATATGCAACCCGTATGTTTTTTTTTAGGCTAAACTTATATTTTGGGACATCTAATGTTGTCGTCTTTTATGTTAGCATTAATCACGTTACTTGTTTCTTGCAGGGGGTACATGTTATTTTCACAGATGAGGATGATACATGGGATGCATGGCTAAAAATTCCCTCAGAAGGATTTTCTGGCACACTTCATTTTCGAGGCGTGGGTATGCTCCATCTCAGTCACCAAAGCCAACCCATGTATATTTTTACGGTTTCATGGTTGGCAGATTTTATATTATGCAGCGTTATTAGTGCCTTAGTTTCTTACATTTCTCATATTTTTTTTGCAGAAAGAAACTGGCATTAGACTCAGATGTAAGCCACTTTTTATGTTTTTAACAATTTCATTTTCTAATGATAACACCATTGTATTTCTTAATTTATATTGCAGGTGACCACTCCAATGGCCATTGAAACTTTGGAAAACGTACCAGTAATGGAAACAGTGGTAAGTAATAAAACATCCACCTTTGATTTTTTTAGTTTTACGCACATGACTAATGTACCGTGTTTTATATATACATATAGGAACCTGTTAAAACTATCGGACATACGAAAACGCTAAAGCCACGACAAACTGGTTCTACAGGTTACACCACCAACTATGATACTAAATATTAGTGAACAAAATACAGGACTAAAATTAGTACCAACGAAGCGAAAACATTTGGTCTCTAGTGAAACCTTGCAAAAGCAAGCTAAGGCGGCGAAGAGTCAACAGGTTTTAACTTATGATAGTTGAGAATTTGATTATATACGACATTACAATTTTATATATATATTTGCTTCATTTATATACATTATGTTTTATATATATATATATATATATATATATATATATATATATATATATATATATATATATATATATATATATATATATATATATATATATATATATATACACTAGCAGTAGTAACTCTGCTCCAGCAGTACTAACGTGGTACTAGTATTAACTCTCCTATCATGTTTGTGCAGATAGTTGAACCAGTGGCTCATCTAGTTCTGTTGATTTTGTGAGCTTTGACATGTTCTAGTCCTGCTCTCATTCTGATGTGTTGATATGCAGTAGCCTACATTTTCAAGGCTTTTATATCCAGATGATGAGATTAGATCAATGGGAGAAAAACTTGTAAGTTTAACTGCAAATTTTATTAGTATGTTCATTGTTTTGGATTAAAAGTCTTCATGATGTTGTTTGAATTACTGCTGATCATGTTTGTGTTAATATTGCTTAGATAGATTTAGTGTAGCTCATGAACTTCAAAGAAAATGTGGCCAAGTATTTACTACTGCTGTACAAAAATTACTACTGCTAGTACAAAAGTTACTATTGCTAGTTAAAGTTGGTACTGCTCAGAGATTAAGACCGCTTGAAGTTGCTACTTGCTTAATTATGGAAAAGATTATAGATACTTATAAAGAAACTATTGTAAGCCGACTAGGACTCCTTGGTGTATAAAAGGATGTCCAATTTTACATTTTGTTTAGTTATACATTCCAATTTTATTGTATTTGAATTTGTTTTGATATATATATTTGAATTGTTTTGATATATATTGATTTTTTTAAATGTGACTAAAAGATGCATATAGTCACACTTATTAACACTTTTGGTCACTGTTTGCTTTAGTCGTTGTGTGACTAAATATTACTGAAGGCCACACAAACATAAAATTCACATGGCCATTGGATAATCTATAGTCACACAAAATACACATTTCTTCACTTTAAACAACATATGGTCACACTTATTTACACTTTTGGCCACTGTTTGATTAATGGTATGTGACTAAATACCCAAAACAAACATGCTTTGTGTGAATAAATATTACAAAAGGCCACACAAACATAAAATTCATGTGGCCATTGGATGATCAATAGTCACACAAAATACACATTTCTTCACTTTAAACAGCATATGGTCACACTTATTAACACTTTTGGCCACTGTTTGATTAATGGTATGTGACTAAATACCCAAAACAAACATGCTTTGTTTGACTAAATATTACAAAAGGCCACGCAAACATAAACTTCATGTGACCATTGGATGATCAATAGTCACAAAAAATACACATTTCTTCACTTTAAACAGCATATGGTCACACTTATTCACACTTTTGGCCACTGTTTGCTTAATGGTATGTGACTAAATACCCAAAACAAACATGCTTTGTGTGACTAAATATTACAAAAGGCCACGCAAACATAAACTTCATGTGGCCATTGGATGATCAATAGTCACACAAAATACACATTTCTTCACTTTAAACAGCATATGGTCACACTTATTCTCACTTTTGGCCACTGTTTGCTTAATGGTATGTGACTAAATACCCAAAACAAACATGCTTTGTGTGACTAAATATTACAAAAGGCCACGCAAACATAAACTTCATGTGGCCATTGGATGATCAATAGTCACACAAAATACACATTTCTTCACTTTAAACAGCATATGGTCACACTTATTCACACTTTTGGCCACTTTGTGGTAAATTGTATGTGACTAACTCCAAAAAAATAACACCCATTGTGTGACTAAATCATCACAAACGTCACATTTATTCTATATTCATGTGGCCATTGGATTATCAGTAGTCACACAAAATACACATTTACTTGAATATATCATCTCAAATGTCACATATATTATATATTTATGTGGCCAAAGGACGAACAATATTCACTCTCAAAAAACATTCGTGTGACTATAAGGTGTTTACGGTCACTGATAATGACTAATCCAACAAAACTTGTGCCTAATTTGTCACACATATTCGGGGTTTTGGTCACTCTTTTTCGATGGAAAAGGCCACGAACTCAACAATGTGACCATAAGCCACCTACGGTGGCGGGACCTTTTGTCACACATGACCAAAAAAACATGCGTGATTATATGCATATCGTCACACATTTTTGGCGTGACCAACAGAACATTTTGTACCAGTGTAAGCTGGTCTCCTTTGTTTTTGTTTAAAAATTTCTGAATTTGATTATTTTCTTTATGTACTTATGTTCTAAAAACAATTTCAGTTGACGTTATAGTAGTTTGCGTGTTCTTATATATTAACAATCGCAATTGTTAGTTGTTAGAGTTTATTATGGAGCCACAAAGACCAAATCTTTAATAAGAAATTTTTTGATTTTACCCAATAAGCGCCGATGGGATAGAAAGTTTGGTGAAGTTATATAATGTTATTAAAAGAACAAAAAATGAATATTTCCATTAGGCTTTACCAATTGTTGTTCAAGTTTTGAAGCAAAAGTTGTTAACAATCCTAAGAAGCTTCCACTCACTGTTGCTTTTTTATATGTCAGCTTGGCCGTGTGAGTCTGTGCTCATTGATGCTACTTTTTTTTTATTTATTAATGCAGGTGCGGTTTCGAGTTAATGGTCTATTACAGATTTAGAAGTACTAAGCAAGTCATTTCCAGACGTGGCATCTAAAAGGCTAAAATGCTCCAAACTGACATGAATAAAGGTGAAAAACCAAAACCTCACCGATTTCTTACAAAATATAAATTTACCAATAGTTATCAGTTAAGGATGATTCATATAAGTATTAATACAAAAGTACTTTGTACATCTGAGTGTTTTGAAGCTAAAGGTCCTTTATATCAGGAATGAGGAAAAATTTTCATGCAAATGTTAGATTATATATACAGTTAGTTTTAGGTGTTATGTGATTGTAGGTTCTGGATAAGGTAGAGGTTCGTAACAGATTGCTCGAGAAAACATGTCGAGTGATTTAAGCTGTTGTAGGAGATTCACTTATGCCTCATGCAACTTCCTGCAGTGACTTTAGAGGTAAGATATATAGATTTGGTTATACACTTTTATCTAAATGAGTATTGTGTAGGCTTATTTGTAGTATAAATTATAGACTAAGGAGCACGAGCCTGATTTATTATTGTTTCTGAAATTTCGTTATTTATAGTATGTGAATATGCATTTTTTTTGGTCATTAATGCTTTTGTTTCTGAAAAAGGTCACCCATATTTTTTTTCTTCATATTGTTAGCTTGATCCAATCTACTTTTTTGATATGCACAAACCAGGTTTAATAACGGACCTGGGTCAAATCAGGTCGAGGTCGATCAGCTTGGGTTGGGTTGACCTGAATTGACTTGAATTAGATGGTAACAAAATAAATATTTTTTCAATAATAGTACTGAGGAGGTTTTATGCATATAAATACACTTTAGGCAACTTTCGACCCATTTCTCCGCTCAACCATTTTATTTTAAGCTATTATATTTCACCCATTTGACATGATCATATCTACCGTTTACTAATTTTGTCCAATGTGTGTTACAGATATTGGAGGCGACATGATAAATGAATCAATGGCACTACAAGAAGAAAGTGAAACACAAGTCCGATTAGCAAAAGGAACGGGTGAATTGGCCCTATGAGAGAAGGAAATGTTTAGCACATTGTTGAAAAATGGCACCCAATTTTAGCTGGAGTTGCAGTCGTGATACTCCATGCCTCTGCTATATATGAGAACGTGTTGAGGCAATTTTTTGGCAGCTAACTCCATGATCTCCAATGAGGCCATTGCTGTTGTTTAAAGGGCAGATAAAGCTCGAAAAGGTATTGGTTAATATGGTTGTTGAGGACACTTGGAATATGAAGATGGAGGTTACACCGTCATTAGGGAAATGGTTCTTTATGAAGTCGATTATGTTCTGTTGAGATATTTGAGACATTGTATTCAAGAAAGCTATTGGACAAGATCCAAATTATTTAGCATCTACAAGAAAAGCATCATCCGGCCTATAGGTCCAAACTATATTCTAGAATTGACTACGCATAAAATAATAACAGAGAATGTTCAATCTAAAAGCCGTAAACAAACATCAATACATATGTGTTTCTTTGTAAATAACAACATCAACATTTAATAGAATGCTTAGTGCCCTTTTGAAAAGTGTAAACAGATGGCAACCAAATTTCAAGTTGTATACCATGTAGTAGGTAGCAATAAGCTCTCTCCATATGCAATTAAGAACATCAACACTTAGAAGCATGCATACTAAATTTCAGTTGATATTTAGCCATACTAAAATTTAGGAAAGAGGGTGTATTCATAGATTGGTTTGGAGAGAGCTACATACATTTATCAGTAAACACTATCAAAGGTGGAAAAGACTATACATCGACGTTTATTATTTTGATAGTTAAAAACAGATACTTTATCGTATACTTGACATATTTGTTATTCTTCCTTTCAATAATAGTGGAACTTATTTACGATCATTGTTCTTTATTTGATTTATTTACGAACGTATATCCTTAATGAACAATTTCTTTAAAAATGTCCGTGATTCCATGGATCGTTAAGCTACTTGGTGTCTCAAACCACCAAACTTGTGTTAAAAGTAGGTGTCCCATACTATTATTGAGGAATATAGATCAATCAAATGGATTATGAAACAGGACAAGACCTCAAGTTGTTCGATTATGAAGAACTTCTATTCAGGTACAAATAATTAATGAAACACATTTTGGAAAGAAGTTTATTATACCAAGGTTGAAAAATACTCTGTCTGATAAACTTCTACCGCTAAAGATTGTTAGGAAACAATTTCCTTTGTGAATGTCATTTGCTATGACAATAAACAAGTGCCAAGGTCAATCACTTTCAAAAGTTGGTTTCTATTTGCCACGTCCTGTTTTCACACACGGACAACTATGTATCGCTGTTTCTCACGTCAAAAGCAAAAGGAAGTTTGAAGGTTGTCGTTTGTGATACGGATGATAATCTATCGAACACTACTACAAATTCTTCTCAGTAGATCTATTCCCTTACAGTTATTATAAATCCAAAACTTCTTTTACTTACATATTTTTTAAACTTATTAGGTGTTCACGTAATGGACCTTTTGTTGACATGTTAGAATAATCACTACATACATTTGCTTATGAAGACAAACATATTGGAGATCAAGAGAAAATAAACGTTTATTACACATATATTTACAAGCATTTTATTTTATACTTTCAGTCACTTATAACTTATTATTCCGTTACAAGAAAATTTTACAGCATTTACGTTCGTCGTTCTTTCTTACTTAATTCACGTACTTACCTTTTTTTAATAACAAAACCCTCTAAAATCCCGCGGATTCCGCGGGTCTAAAAGCTAGTTTCAATATATGCATCAAGCATCCTATATTGCATAGTATAAATTTCAGCTACATTTTAATCCCTCCCCAAGAAAAACAAGAGTGTCGAAACAGATAAGAACAAGTTTTCTACTTAATAACTAGTACTAACAGATAAGAACAAGTTTTCTACTTAATTCCAGATGATATATATAGATATCAAATAATGTAGCCAACAAATACAATATATTTATATATAAATTTCTATGTATATGGGGAAAATGCGAGCGAAACCCGATAGTAGTCTAATGGCCAACACCCGGACTAGGTACAGACTGCAATATCCGGTCGATATGGGCAAGGTGAAGCATAAAGAGCTTTTCACTTAAAACAATGGCGGGTTTAGCTGGGCCCTTCATAACTGCACTTTGGACCAAAGAACTCTCCATGATGAATCCCTTCTTCTCATTCAATAGCTTCCTTGCATCTAAACTTGGTGCACAACATACTAACATAGCAATTAGAACAAGAATGATCAATGTTAAACGAGCCATGTGATGACCGATTAGGATATGAGACACACGTTGAAGCGGGAAATTTGAAAGTTAAGAACTAGTTATATGAGGCTTTTGGCTTGTTTGAATTAGGTTGTGTATGACATGCTTATATATACAGTTGGTAGCCGTGTAGGAAGTCTTTATAAAAATAGTGTTTTATGAAAGTGATTTAGGTAGGTCCATATGAACTAAGCAGCCGGCAACATGTTGCAATTTGAGATTTTTCTTTTTTCCCATTTTTGGTTTCAACAATATTGGATAATTGGAATGTGGAATTTTACGAACTAGTGGCATGCAAGAAAATGCACTGTACATGTGCCATCGAACTTGCGTGGCGTACAAGTGTTTGATGCACACGGGTAAGATGGGTTAGACAATGTTATATGGAGTAAAGGAGTTAAATTTAAGGGACAAGCATAATCATGTACAGTTACTTAAGTTGGTGTACTACACGCAAATGAATATAGACTTAAATTGTAGTGTTTTAGTTAGACTATACTTCTTGCATTTTTATCACTATATGGGGTTGAGAATCATGAGTTTATAGTGGCACAAATTGTATATGCTGTACTGCCTTAAAAAGGTAAGTCTTGATGAAGTGAATTCGTCTAGCATTGTAACTCATATATAGAAAACAACATAATCGTGTCTATTTACAACTTGTTCAGAATCACCTATAGGTCTTGAAGAGATTTGAATATGATAAACTGATTGATAACCAGTCTTTAAATCGGATGGTATTGAAAAAGTTGACTTCGGCTAATGTTGATGAAACAGGAGAGAATCTAAGCAGGAATAATCTATTCTGTGATGTTAAGGAGGTTTAGTGATACAAGACAAACCAATCAGACAAAAGTAGGCAAGGAAATTAGTCAAACATTAAATTAAGAAAGTAGCCTGTTAACTTAACTTGTTATTTAAAAATTCCTTAGCGTATCCACTATAATGAACCATTAAAAAGTTTAATACAATTAATATGTCATCAAGTTACAAACCTTTTCATTTCATTAGTGTAGTAGGATCTAAAAGATTATTAGTCTATGTGGTTAGGAAGGTCGGGGAAGCTCAAAATAAGATTTGGACATGATATTATTTAAGAATAAAAAGTGGAAGATGTGTGTTTCTAGAGAGAAGAAAGAGAAAAAAACACACACCTCTAATGTTACAAATGGGAGCTTCACTGTCCTAGTTATGACTAAGAGGGTATTTATAGAAAATTATATGCCTAACTATGCTAACGTAACATAACTAGTCCCTGCGTATAAGTAAACAATATAACTAATGCAATTCTCGAATATGCCTTTACTTTTAAGGCTAACAATTTCTCCACAAAGTGATATCATACGGGAGTTGCTTACAACGTTCCCTACAAGCAAAATTAAATACAAAACATAAGCGCAGCAGCTCCGAGAATGTCTTCATGGTCTTCAAACTTCATAAATCCTTTCAGCTTCATGAATCTTCTCAGCTGTCATCTTTTACTTGTAGAAGAACAACGTAAGCAAATCTAATTAAAGATTAAATATGACTTTTTACTCTCCCTTAATTAGTGCTCTCTCCCAAACTGAAAAACTTTTCTAATAAATGCCCTTAATCCAAAGAAGTCTTCTGATGAATATCTGAATACCGTCTTCAGTCTTCAAACAGACAGCAGAAAATGTAGAACAAACTGTAGACTCGACCTTCTTCAAGATTGTCCATTCGATGGATCAGAATATTAACATCTTCATCTCACCAAATGCATCCCAGTTATCTTACATATAACAAATCAGCCCATAATGTACACATGAAATGATAACACCGAAGTAACACGTTGAAGCACTGATCATCTTGAATTTGTTGCATGAAATTGGTGAAGGTGGATAAAGGAGAAGTGCATAGAAAATGAAGAAAGAATCGTATAGAATCAACCAATCTCCGACATAAATCATTAAACCCGATCACGTGAACTTGTTGTGCGTCCTTGATATACACATTTCTCTCCCCTGATGGTTGCGCTCTCATCGAAGTCAACATAAAATTGTGTACATGAAGCTTGAACTAAAAGCAATATATCATAAATCAT
Source organism: Artemisia argyi (assembly GCA_030686995.1). Classification (NCBI taxonomy): domain Eukaryota; kingdom Viridiplantae; phylum Streptophyta; class Magnoliopsida; order Asterales; family Asteraceae; genus Artemisia; species Artemisia argyi. Next base: position 32,269,534 of record CM060678.1, read on the forward strand.
TGAACCTGTGAGAAGATGCCAATAAACCCAATCTACTAAACAATATCATTTAATATTCTCTAACTCTTTTACCAACCCCCTATATCAAAACTAATGCGCTCCAACAAGCTTTAAATTTATAATACAAGAATTACCGGTTAACTAGGAACACATACGAGCAAGTATACTCGTCCGTCATAGTAAAAGGGTTGGTAAGTCAAGGTCGTCCCAAGAGACTTGGTTGTACTCAAGTGTTGTTTGATTGTTTAAGCAAGTAACAAGTTGATAGTTATGATTGTCACGGATCAAACCAACAAGAAAAGCAATTATGAAAGCATCATGATGTAAGCACACAAAGAACATACTTGTATGGACAAATGATCACAAGGATATTAGGATGTTAAGTTTGGAAAGCATATCATTATTGGTAATCCTTTCGACCTATAGAACCAATTATAATAGTCTAGTGTTTTATAATCAAATATACATAAGTCTCACTTGAATGGTCATGTCATGAGGCCTATGCCTAAACCAACAACAAACAAAGAGTTCTTTCTACCCATAAACTTTGATGTCATTAATTTGTGAAGTTCCATTTACTTGAAAGATGATGATAACACATATTCAAAAGACTCCTTTTGACCTTTACACTGTGTTCTCAAGTTGAGTAAAAGGGAGGAAGGAAAGTGAAAGTGATAAAAGTTGTGTTCTCCAGTTTTTCTTAGGAAGTAAAGTGAGTGAAAGTAAGTGAAAGTGTTAAGATTTTAGTTATAAAACTTTCACCCCACTTTTGGGGAGAAAGTGACTTTACTTCCTCTCTCTTACTTTACTTCCTATTTCTTTCACTTTCTTCATTTTTTTTTCTTAAAAACACAGCGTTAATCTTTATTAAATTTTCACTTGTTATGTTTATTAATTCACTTGCACAATCGTCACAAATTACAAGATCAAAATCATTCGTCGACTAATGAATTAAAATTAATCACTATTGAGAATCCTTTCGGCCTCTAGACTTAACAATGATCAACCAAAACAATAAACAAGGACAAGTTCCAATTTAACCAAATATGATGTCTTTTATTATAGTCCAAACAAACACTAATTATGTTCAAACATCCTTTTATCACAAGTTCTCATAATAACCAAACAAGTATTAAGAGATTATCATTATCAAATACATCACATGAAACACAAAGGAACAATTCATGAAAGATAAAATTCAACATCTTGATAATAATAAGGTTTACCCAAGTAGCAATTACAATGAGTAAAGAATAAGAATTATAGCAATCCTACGAGCCTCCAATCAACCGTTACACGTTCTAACCACACTAGAGAATCGCTCCAATACATCTTTTTTATACTTCCTCCTTGAATGGTAGGGTGAATAGGGTCTTTCGGGTTTAGATAGTTGTAGAAAATCTGCCCTTATGGTGTAAGGGAGAGTTTTCCAATCATGTTTGATGATCAAATGGTGATTGATGCATAAGAAATACTTAGCCAAATACTCTTATAGTTGAATAATCCTTGGTCACCAAGCATGTTTCTTGGGCACAAAGTGTCATAAAAATGTAGAAAAAATGAGTTATGGAGGTATATGATCGGACTTGGTGGTAATGGCACTTAATTCCACACTTAAATGCAAGCTTTCATCTCAGAATTTTATGAACCAGCGGTTTAGAAATGAACCTGGCGGTTTGGAATGACTGCTCAACCTTGGGTTGAGTTTTGAACCTTTGGGTTTGAACCATAACTTCAACCTTAGGTTGGAAATTGGTTTGCATAAGTGTTTCAACCTTGGGTTGGCAATAAACTCCATCTTTAACAAACATCTTTGGCATTTAATCTTGACTCTTTCCTTCATCAAATAATTTCATAATCTTTACTTGAACATGGAAATAATCATATCATGGATCTTTATCTTGGATGAAAAACTTCTCTTCATGCACATACACTTGATTTGTTCTGGACTCAGATTGCTGTGACACTTCTTTGAAAGCGAGGTGAGCTTTGACTTCTTTGAGATTTTGTTGCTTTTTTTCTTGATGAACCTTCTCAGCAATGATTGGCAGTATCTTGTCATAGTTTCTTTAACAGTAATCCTGAAGATCTGTGTCGGGTGCAGGCCCATCGTCATCTTCCAAAACTGCTTCTTTGACTCTTACCCCAGTATTTCGCATGGCGGACGTGGGTGCGGGAGTAATAGGGTTTGTGTTACGGATCATGGAGAGTATTTTTGAGAACGCAGTTATGCACTGGGTCCCATGGATGGCGCCAACTTGTTAGTGCAAAAAGTGTGGAGGGGTTAAGATTGGGTTTGATATGGGTTGGACTGTCCTTGGTAGACCGTCCGTTGCGTAAGCCTTGCACTAATCCAAGTAATGGGTTGAATACCTACACAAATTAAGCAAATCGTTAGCCTTACCGTGGGGACGGACCCCACGATTAAGCTCCGGCGTAAGAGTAAGTATTCATGTTGTCAGAAGAATTTGTATGTATTGAGATGTGTGAGAAGATTATACCTCACGAATGTGTACTGAGGTTACCTTTTATAGGTGGTCGAAATGCTAAGGTTTCCTAGTATTTCGCATATTGCTGTAGTGGCCAGGGTGGGACCCTTGTCAGGCACGGGTCCGCAACTTAATCATGACTGCGGACGCGGATCATCTGCCGGACCGTGGGCCGGTTCGTAAGCTTACTTTTGAGGTGTCCCTCCTACGGTCCACGTGCGTCATTAAAAATCCGGGCCGCGCCCTGCTCGTAGCTTGGGCTTTGGTGATGTCCGGTATTTCTGCTTTGTTGGGCAGGGGCCCGGTTGTATATGATACGATCCAGACCCAGTAAGCCTGCTACCCGTATTATACGTTATCATCATGTGTTCAACAACATCCTAAAGACAAGCCAGACGTGTCATTAGTGGTTCCCGCTTTTCGCAATGATGGTGCATTGCCGACACCTAAGCAGCCACAATTTTTCACGGAAAATGATTTTGTTTTAACAAATTTCTCTTCAAGCTCTTATCGAACAAGTTCGAGCAATGATTTGTTGGATGCACAGATAATTGCTCGATTGAAAGCATTATACAAAACCTCCATTATGGGTATATGCTTACTTTCAATTCAACTATGTTTAGACTGCTAGAACTTGCGATTGGACTACTCAATTAGCTTTGACCGTGGAGGTTTGAGTAAGATTTTAGCTTGTTTCTTAAACTTAAATAGATAATGTAAAACTAAGCAAGCTTGATTTGAGTCTAAGTGGCTAACTCAAGTATTTTAATAGTTGTTAAAATTGGATTGGTCCATAGACATCTTCTGAAACTATTACTAGATTAGCCGGCATTAGTTTAAATAGTCCAGTCACTATTGTCAAGCGTTGTTGCGTTGGCATGGTTCCTACTACTTGAGTTAGTTTGATTTCATATATATGAGCAAAAAGGCTCTCTAAGTATTTTCCGTTGTATTGCAATAAATGCATGATGCATCAAGCATCCTATATATATTGCATAGTATAAATTTCAGCTATATTTTAATCCTCCCCAAGAATAACAAGAATGTTGGAACAGAGAACAAGTTTTCTACTTTATAACTAGTACTAACATAATTATTTGATCTACAATCCATCAACCGAAACTGTATCCAATTCCAGATGTTATGTATAGATATCAAATATGTAGCCTACAAATACGATATATTTATTATATATAAATTTCTGTGTATATGGGGAAATGCCAGCGAAACCCGATAGTAGTCTAATGGCCATCACCCGGACTAGGTACAGACTGCAATATCCTGTCGATATGGGCAAGGTGAAGCATAAAGAGCTTTTCACTCAAAGCAGTGGCGGGCTTAGCTGGGCCCTTCCTAACTGTACTTTGGATCAAAGAACTCTCCATGATGAATCCCTTCTTCTCATTCAATAGCTTCCTTGCATCCAAACTTGGTGCACAACATACTAACATAGCAATTATAACAAGAGTGATCAATGTAAAACGAGCCATGTTGACCGATTAGGATATGACAATCGTTGAAGCGGGAAATTTGAACTTTAAAGAACTAGTTATATGAGGCTTTTGGCTTGTTTGAATTAAGTTATGTATGGCATGCTTATATATATAGTAGGTAGCTGTGTAGGAAGTCTTCTTTATAAAAATAAAGTGTTTTATAAAAAGTGATTTAGGTAGGTCCATATGAACTAATTAAGCAGCCGGCAATATGTTGCACTTTAAGATTTTTATTTCTTCCCATTTTTGGTTCCAACAGTATTTGGAATGTGGAATTTTAAGAACTAGTGGATGCAAGAAAATGCACTGTGTACCATCGAACTTGCGTGGCGTACAAGTGTTTGATGCGCATGGGTAAGATGAGTTAGACAATGTTAAATATGGAGTAAAGGAGCTGGGTTTAAGGGACAAGCATAATCATCTACAGTTACTTAAGTTGGTGTACACGCAAATGAATGTAGACTTAAATTGTAGTGTTTTAGTTAGACTATACTAGCTTGCATTTTTATCACTATATGGGGTTGAGAACTCATGAGTTTATAGTGGCACAAATTATGCTGTCTGCCTTAAAAAGGTAAGTCTTGATGAAGTGAATTTGTCTAGCCTCTAATTTCATTTGTATGGGCTGCAAATGGAATTAGGAAGGGTGTTTGTTCGGTGGAAATGTAGTCAACAAGGGATATTTCTTCATGGTTGCCTAGATGTTAGCATGTAGTTGCTAAGTCTAGAAGAATGGTGGATTTTGAATCAGTTAGTTTCCTGAATGCTACTCCCTCCGTCCCATATTAAGTGTCCATTTTCAAAAAGCACAAAGTTTTATAAAATTCCACTAACTACACTATCCACCAATCAAATATCAATTTTACCCACTAAACTCTCATCTCATTGGTTGAAATAGAATCTGGACACTTAATTTGGGACATGCAAGGATTCCATTATGGACACTTATTATGGGACGGAGGGAGTAATATAGAATGAATCTGTAGTATTGTATCAGTCAAATGAGCATGTTCATTTGGACTACTTTGTATAATCTTTGTAAGTTGTTGATTCATTATTTAATAAAATTCACCATTTCAGGAAAAAAAAAAAAAAAAAAAAAAAAAAAAGCTGATAATCCGTCTTTAAATTGGATGGTATTGAAAATGTAAAAGTTGACTTGGGCTAATGTTGATGAAACATGAGAGTATCTAAGCAGGAATAATCTATTGTGTGATGTTAAGGAGATTTAATAATGATACGAGACAAACTAATCAGACAAAAGTAGGCAAGGAAATTAGTCAAACATTAAATTAAGAAAGTAGCCTGTTAACTTGTTATTTAAAAATTCCTTATGATCAGCTTCTACACTAGAGGGATTCACGAATAAAGTTTGACTTCACGAAAAGTTCACAAAAAGCTATGTAACATAGTTATTACAGATAAGTAAGGAAACAATGTAACTAATCAATACTAGGTTGTAAATGAGTCAAGTTTTTATCAAGCAACTCGAGCTCGAGTTCAAGCTCGATTCGATCGAGTCAAGTTTTTATCGAGCTCAAGCTCAGTAAACTGGTTCGAAACATATAATGAGTCGATCTCGAGCTTTTGATAGCTCGGTTCGAGCTTGAATATTATTTTTATATTATTTTTATGTATGTAAATTAGGGCTGGTTTGAATATTAACCTAATTATAAGGAATAAATCCGTAAAGAATAAAATATTTTCTAGCTTTGGTTATGAGAATTTTATTGTTGGTTTTATTACTCTTAAAAATATCTAAGGGTGTGCTTGATTCAAACTCGGGAAAGCGAAAGAGAAAAGCAATGATAAAAGAGAAATGGAAAGAAAAGCATTCTCCCCAATTTATTAGGTAACGAGTAATTGCATTATACTCTTCCAAACACATTTTTTCATTATCTTTCTCATTTCTCACCCCCATAACCCCTTAACAAGCATGCCCGAATTTGGTTTTCAGACGGTTATGTATTTCTCTTCCGGTTTGTGATTCGAGATCATGTACAAGTTCTGTGTAAAGACTACATTTTTTTTGTGGCAACTGCAATTTGCAATTTATTTTGACACGAAATGATGTATCTGCTATTTTTCGAGCTCATTTCAGCTGCAAACCAGTTGGCATAGATTCGATCTTTTCATATATATTATTTCGGGCTTTTCAAGCTAAGCTCGAGCTTTGTCAGAATCTTGCTCGGGCCAAGCTCAAACTTAGATAGTTAAAGTTTGATGAGCAATCGAGCCGAGCTCGAGATTTATTGAGCTTGGGTTTGGCTTGACTCGATTACACCTCTGCTTCTTCAATACCATCAGTTTCCTTGCAATGATGGCAGTAAAAAATTTATAATGTATCATTTTAACATGAGAACACGCTAAAAACAATAAGAACGTGTCTTTGATTTTCATGACACGTTGAGGTGTTAAGAAAGTACCAGGTGACAATATTTTAAGGGGACATGTTACGATTTTTTTATTCTTCTTAAATGTCATATTTGTTTACAAGGACTGCAAAACTGAGATTTGTATACATTTCCCTTTCAAAAGTTTGGCACCTACGATTGACTTCTAAGTATTTTAAAGTCGAAAGGTTGTATAACTTGAAAGGGCATCTGTTCTTTGAATGACAAAACCATTTTTTTTATCTTCCGAAAAACTTTGTTTATTGGCGTACTGTTGTTGGCAAAATACATACGCGTGACAGTTCCGCTCAATAACTTGAGAGATGCGATGTCCATAAAATTACCAACACGTTAGCTAATACGGAGTATATATGTGTTTGCCAATCTTTAACATGGTAAAAAACATTAGCAGGCAAAATGAGATATCCTAAAGCTATTAAGGGGCCGTTTGGTTCGCAGTATGTTTTGAAAGAAATTGTAATCTGTTAAAGGAATTGTAATTTGAATGAATTGTAATTCAAAGAGTTGGAATGTGTTGTAATTGTAATGTGTTGAAATTGTAATTGACATATTCTGTCATTATGTTTGGTTGGATCTCAACGTAATATAATTCAAATTTTTTTTTAATAAAAACTTAAAATTAATTAATAACAATAATAATAAAAAATATTTAATAATAATAATAATAATAATTATTATTATCGTTAATTATTATTATTATTACTATTATTATTATTATTATTATTATTATTATTATTATTTAATATTTATATAATAATAATAATAATAATAATAATAATAATAAATATTATTTATTATTATTTATTTATAATTATTTATTTTTTATTTTTTATTATTATAAATAATTAAATAATAATAATAAATAAATATATAAATAAATAAATAAATTATTATTATTATTATTATTATTATTATTATAAATAAATAAATAAATATATAAATATTATTATTTTTTATTTATAAATAAATAAATAAATAATAATAAATAATAAATATATAAATATTATTATTTATTTATTTTTGTTTATTATTATTATTATTATTATTATTATTATTATTATTATTATTATTACTATTATTATTATTATTATTATAAAGTTCTGAATTATAACGTACTTTAAAACTTTCCATCCAACTTCCTATGTAATCTGAATTTCCTCCTTTGATGTAATTGTAATTACTTAATTATAATTACAACGCAAACCAAACAGTCTACGTAATGTAATCTGAATTACAATTTCCTCCTTTCTGCGAACCAAACAGCCTACGTAATGTAATCAAATTACAATTACATCGAATTACGCCAGATTACAACGAACCAAACACCCCCTTAATGTACCTGCTCCTTACTACCTTATTTTATATATACTAATCATAGCCAGCATTGCAAGGCTACTACTAAATTTTAAAAGAATAGCATGCTCCGTATTGTCCCATGAATCATTGATGCCAAACCATAATCAAGAATCACAATAACTATATGAACAAGAATGGGTGAACCCTTTGATAACTGATATATAAAACGTATGGGTTACATATGACTTACAGACTCCTAACTATATATGCTACATGAAACGGTGCATTCACAAAGAGACATGCCGTTTCCTTCTAAACGTTATACCTAATCTAAACGTTGTAACCCTAGCTTTTAACCGTTTCTTTCTTGGACTCTGCCCAATACCGGTTTACAACTTCTAAACTTTACATAATACATACTTTACTTTCTAACTTGACAAATATAATACATAAACTAACTATTGTGACACTAAATGACTTCTGTTATGGTTTTGACATTATGAGTTTCCAACATCTCCCCCCTAATGTCAAAAGCATCTTCTACTTCAATCTTTCCTTGTTCTTGTTCTTGTTCCATAACACCAATGTTTGTTGCATGCCACATTTCCTTTCTTCTCTTACGAATCCATCTTGCAAATTTTGAGAATCCAATCGTGTTCCTCTACCAAGCAATCTTCTGGTCCTCTTGACACATTATTGCCTTCAACCATGGCCTCTCTAATCCCTCCTGGATATGCCATACAACACCTTGAACACGCATCGCGCCTTCTCCTGGATTTGCACATGTCCCGTAACACTTTCGGTTCCAATCATTCCAATGCACAGCAACAAACAACAATCAATTCCTTTGTGTTTTCTGATCTTGACCTTCTGATGTATCAACAAATCTTCTTCCCTAATTTTCTTCAATTCAATTATCTTCCTTTCTTTGACCGAACATCCCTCACAAACTCTTCACCATTTTCTGCCATAATCCCAACACATACACAAGCGCTAACACAAATGCATACAATGATTTTTTGTCTTCTTGACTGCATTGCCAACAGCAACTTCCTCTAGTTCTGTCTTTCTCTATTGCGATTCCCAAACAACCCTCTTCTCTTGACAAACAAATCGGTCTCTCTCACTAATTGGAATAAAAACAGAAACAAACCACTAATCCTCTGATGATGATCGGCCATCTCTCTCTTTGTTGAATGAAGAAAACGCAAACTGAAACCTTGATCAGAAAACGATTTGATTCTTTGATTTCTGGATTGCAACAATGATCTTTGATCTTCTTTGAAGCATCGGCTCTGATGCCATTTATTATCCCATGAATCATTGATGCCAAACCATAATCAAGAATCACAATAACTATATGAACAAGAATGGGTGAACCCTTTGATAACTGATATATAAAACGTATGGGTTACATATGATTTACAGACTCCTAACTATATATACTACATGAAACGGTGCATTCACAAAGAGTCATGTCATTTCCTTCTAAACGTTATACCTATTCTAAACGTTGTAACCCTAGCTTTTAACCGTTTCTTTCTTGGACTCAGCCCAATACCGGTTTACAACTTCTAAACTTTACATAATACATACTTTACTTTCTAACTTGACAAATATAATACATAAACTAACTATTTTGACACTAAACGACTTCTGTTATGGTTTTAACATTATGAGTTTCCAACACTCCATATATTGTTATGCAGAATGCAGCCTAATCAGTGAAACACAAATACCCCGTAATAAATGGGGTTCTCACTCGTGACAGAATGAACATAATTGTTATAATGAACCAATAAAGTTTTGATATTTTTACAAACGGCTTATGGACGCTGAATCGTTGATAAACGCCTGTCATCGAACACTTTTTGTGCAGTCAACTAGCTTATCTGCGAGATAAGGATTAGCATATGTGACCATTAAAAATAAACGATTAGCATATGTGACTTATTGATCAAGAATTTCTTTTCATTTCTACAGTTAGATTTAATACACAGATCAAAAGAGGAAATAATAAAAAACCGAAGACATATCCCAAAGAATTAAGTGTCTTGAGAAAACACGGGACAAAAAGAGCTAGCATTATCAAAAAACAAAAAGACACCCACAAATAGAATTTGCAGAAAACATGAATAAATAATCTTGAAGAATTTTAGTGAATTATGGTCATTGCGTTTTATTAGTCTGTATACTTAGTATGGAAAGTTTACAAAGAAGTATGACTGTATGAATATTGGAAGCAGTGGCGCGAATTAAACTATGTCGTACACTAGAGACTCTAATCTTAAATTTGGTGCCTAAGACCTACATGGAAGTTTAGTGTGCCATGGCCACACCCAATTTTGGGTCGCGCTGTGTAATATTATTCAAAATGTGTCATATTTTAGTATGTGTGAGTCCTAATATTTGTGCTATTTTCTTTATATTGCAACTTTAACTTGGCTAAAAATTCTTTATGGTGCCAATTTTAGTAATTATGTTAGAAAAAATTTATGTAGCATCCTCTCGAAAATCCTAAGTCCGTCCCTATGCCTAAATACTTTTAACGGAACATCCTTTATTTGAAGAAAACATAAAGAAAAAAGACAGTTTGGGCTTCAAACAAGACTTGAGCCTATTCGATACTCTTGCATACAGATTTTCGATTTACAGTTTCAGAATCTTGTGGAGCGTTGTACACCTTACCTATAGAAAGGCGGATGCATGTATTGTACACTATCATTCAATTAGCATATATTTTAGTATTTGGTGACTAACCCTTAAAGATTTTGTTAAATCACATTCCCTCTTCTTACAAAAAACACTACACAGGGTCTTTCAAACAAGGACATGAACGCTAGATAGAGCTGGCAAATCGTGTCTTAACGGGTCTTAACAGGTTCGGAGCGTGCGAATAACATAAGTTTCAAACATGAAAACGACTCGTTTAACACTTGGCTTTGGTGGTTTGAGTATGACAGTTATACGTTTTATGTATAAAAAAAGTTAAATATTGAACCCTATAATACTAAAAACGATTATTTTAAAAAATAAAAAAATTGCATAGTACAGTTTTTCCCTTAACAGGTTTTAACAGGTCCTAATAAGTACCCAATTTGCCAGCTCTAACGCCAGATACAAGAAACACAATATGGTTGGATCAAAATATGTTCGGTTCATAAAAAAGCAATATGTCTAATATGTTTAATAAACTAATCAAGTTCTGTTGACATAACCAACCCACCCAAGTCGAATTTACTTATAGGCTTATAGCCCGTTGACAAAAACAACACATTTTCAGCCGGATTTTAAATATGTTGAACGGGGTGCTTAGTTCTAAGAAAATAATAATAATAATAATAATAATAAATTAAAAATAATAATAATAAAATAAAATAAAAAAATAAAACGGGTTGTGTCTGACTCGCATATTTTAAGATTGTGAGTTTAATGTTTCACAACGTGATTAAGTAAACAGAACGTGTTCGATTAGTTAATACCAACCTGGTAACCTGAATGAATCTAACACTAATAGAAACCCATGTTTCTAAAAGAAATCTCCTAAATTCTTTGGAGTCAATATATATTCACCCCTTTTCACCGAGAAGAAGGAAAAAATAATAAATAAATAAATAAATAAATAAATAATTCTCCTAACTATTTTACTACTTAAAGTTTCACCCAATGCCATGTAAGCATCACATCAGTTTTAACTTTTTCACCTTTAACTCAAAAAAACACCCCTTATCACACTTTGAGTGGTTCCAAGATTCCGATTGTAAATTCATCTAGCGATTGGGTTTCTTGGTTTGTCTCGTGGCATTCCTCTCAGGAGATTAAGAATTGTGTTTATGTCATCTTAGCTACAACCTGTTGGTTCTTATGACGCTTCAGGAATTGTGTTACATTCAACTCTCTCACTATGAGGAAATGTGACATTATGGATTATATTCATCTTTTTTCTTTTTCATGGTTTAAGTCTAGAGGAAAAAAATGTATTAGTTGGAATGATTGGTTAATCTCTCCTTTGTATTCTCTAGCATTTTGCTAGTTTTTTAATAAATGCCGCAGCCCAAAAAAAAAAAAAAAAAAAAAAAAAAAAAAACTTATCATCACTCAACCTTAACCCAATTTAACTCAACTATTTTCAAATTCAACCCATAAACTAAAACTAATACTTCATTTAATAACTAACATAACATTTAAAACACGAATTACATTAAACATTAAAGTTAAAACACGAATTACATTAAACATTAAAGTTAAAACATGAAATAAAAAGTACGATTAATAGAAACTACAATACGGTAATGAAAATATAAACTACGATTAAATGAAACTATGAAAATGAATCATCTGAGACCCAACCCTCCTCACTCGAAGAGGACATAAACTTGCCATCATAATACTTTCTTTCCATGATGTCAAACCAGTTGTCCTTAAGATGTTGTGCATCCCTGGCTTCCTGCTCCAAACGAGCAACTTCCTCTCGTGCCTCATTTTCTCGTATCTCTCTCAGTATTGCCTCATCCTGCTCAAGTTCTCAGAGATATTCTTCAGAAAAGTTAACGGATTATTTTGGAGGTCCACCGGTGGAGTGTTAACCGGTGGAGTGTAAACCAGTGTAGTGTAAACTGGTGGATTGTTTACCGGTTCATTTTTCGGTGTGAATACTGGAAAGATGTCTTCCGGTGGACTGTTCACCGGTTCATTTGGAATCAGGTTGGAGCTTGGAAATTGCTGAGAGAAGTCGTGTTCATTCGGGAATTGTTGAGAGAAGTCACGGTGAGTTGGGAATTGTTGGGAGAAGTCACGGTGACTTGAGAATTGCTGGGAGAAGTCTCAATGAGACATTGAGTTTGAATTTTGATTCTGAATGTGTGTGTATGTGTGTGAGAAGTCTGTGACTAGACAATGTGTATATATGCACATTTTCAATTTGAAATTGAATTTTGAATATATCCCGCCCATTGAAATTTGAATTTGAATTTAGAATATATCCCGCCAATTGTTATTTGTGTTTTAAATTTCGTATCCTGTTTTTTTCATATCGTTTTTTTTATGGTATCATTATTTTACATTTCTATGTTTTTATTGTGTTGTACTGAATTTTGAATTTGGTTATCCCGCTCGAACTGTACCGTTTAAGAACCAAGAGGGTGTTTTGGATTTTTTTTTTTTAAAATTCAAATACTAAAAAGGTTAGGGGGGCAAAAGTGTAATTTTTTATTTTTTTTAATTAAAACCACACTTAACGTTGGGTTAAGAGGTTAACGTGGGGCGTTAACGCACCCTTAACGCAGACCCATGGTGTGTCAACGCAAGCTTTAACGCAAGAAAGTGAAACCTTAACTTGGGCAAATGGTTAAGGTACCGTGTGCTCTTATTATCAATTTTAACTCCTTTTAAAATTCCACAAAAATTTATCAACTTCCAAGTTCCAACTTTCCTAAAGAAGATCATGAGAAAAGCCCAATAATCGAAACATGGGGCAACGGCCCATCACTCAACCAAGAACTCACCTCCTGCTATTTTTTACAGTATTTAATATATCTGCAGAAAATGACACACACAAATCACAAACGACCTCATCATGTTATCACCTAACGAATCCTTAATATTTTAGCTATGGCGGTGATTTTTTTTTTTTTTTTTTTTTTTTTTTTTTTTTTTTTTGGAACGGTTCTTTCGGAGAAATCCTTGACCAATTCGAAACCCGATGGGGGGAAAACCTTCAACTTAAGCCGCCCGAAGGCACGACACTTAATTTGAAGTAAACCCTGCATTCTCCAGATTCGAACCCTAGTAGATTGAAACCTTCATTGAAAGACTTTGAAAGCCTGGTATCAACAGAGCTAAGACACTTTGTCTTTATCCATGTCATTTGCAATTAGTGTTTGTATGTTTAATTCTGACATCCTGTCATACATGACATATGATAATTAATGTTAAGCACATGTTGATCAATAATTTAATGTTAACACAAGTTGATCATTGATAGCTATCCTTGACATTACTACATTTAACATATGATAATATCTAAGCTGAAAGTACATTGTCTATATTTATATCAACAACCTAAAGTTAAAAAATTATTATCGACAGTAAATTTTTCTATCTTATTTCACGAGAGATGTACTTAAACATGAATATTAACTACTTAGATAATATATATAAGTAGCATACCAGTTGACGAAATTACACAATCTTCCAATCTTCATATATGAGCATCCTTCATCATACCCTCCCTCCATTGTTTGGTCATACACTATCTTCCAATCTTCATATATGAGTGAGCTAGACTAAAAATGTATAAGTGTTTATGAGTGTGCTCGATCGAAGTTGAGTTGTTGATAGCTTTGTAAATGAATATTGTATATCGGGGAGCTTTGAATGAAAGGGTTTCATTTCAACCACTTAGCTAAGATCAAGTATAACAAAAGCTATCTAGTGGCGTTTCTCTAAGCTTACTTAGATTTAAAGAAAAGAAGCATATAAAAATCATGTAAATGAAATTACAAGCCTATGCTCACAAGCATATTCGACACATATAAAAATCATGTAAATGAAATTACAAGCCTATGAATTTAAGCATCCTACCTCATTTTTATTAAGCCTGCCAGCATGAATTGAAGTTCACGGAAAATCTAATCTTAGAAAAAGGATGTGGTCATTACAAAACATGCAACATCCAATGTTCACAACCAAAACCATGCAATGATTCAAAATTGAATAAAGTGTGATTACTAGTTCAAGAGTTTCAGGTATGGGTGTTCATCGGTTTGGTTATCGGGTTATTCGGTTCGGTTAGTTCGGTTAAAAAAATACTGGGTCAAACCGAAAACCAAATTGAATCGAATTCAAATTTGATTCAATCGAACCGAAAACCAAACCCTTATAACCGAAAACCAAACAGAATAACCCGAATAACATAATTTTAATTATTTTTTTATTTAATTATATATATTTTTAGCACAATTTTTTTCAAGCTTAAATAATGTCATATTTATACTAAGAAAGAGTTTTAGTGATTTTTTTTCCATATAAATACATAGAAAAAGTATACATTTATATGCATTTGGTTTTCGATTCGTTCTTCGATTTTCTCAAAACCATATCTTAACCGATAATCGAATATTTAGTTCGGTTTGGTTCGGTTATAAATTCGGTTCATTTTTTTTGGTTCGGTTTGATTGCGGTTTTGGTTACTGTGGATATTACCCAATCCGTGGACAAACCTAGTTTCAGGTGTGATATAGATAATTTCAATGTTCGCAATCAAAAAGTTATGAGTTTATGTCTAGTTAAAGACAAACTGTGCATGGTGTCTAGTAAAAAAGGATGTAGTCTATTCCATCTATTAAAAAGTTGAGTCGTCCGTAAGGCGTAAGTAAAAGCAAACAATATATCATCAGAGAATTAACAGTCATAGTTTTTATCCCAATTAATAAAGTCAAAACATAAAAGCAAGGTTTTGAAACCCGGGTCGACCCGGCCGGGTTAATCGGTTCGACCGGTTCCAGCCGAAAAAACTGGTCAAAACAACCCGGGTTTTTAAAACCGGGTTAACCGGTTTGACCCGCCGGGGTTTGAGTGACCCGGGTCAACCCGGTTCTCAAAACCCGGCCGGGTTTCATTTTTTCAAAATATTTTAATAAAAACCCGGGTTGACCCGGCGGTCGAACCGGTTGACCCGGTCAAAAAAATAAAAAAATAATAAATTGAAAACTGGGTTGACCCGGCGGTCCAACCGGTTGACCCGGTGCCCAGTGACTCGACCGGGTCGATTTCGAACCCGATTTTCAAAACATTGCATAAAAGAGACCATTATTACAATTTGCTATTTGTTTACATTAATTTAGGCGTCGTTTGTTTTTTCACAATAAACACTTTTTTCCTCTTTTCACTTCTTTTGTCTGCAGGAGGGCAGAGGTTTTTATTTGTTTTTTTGCAGACATAAGTGCTTCTTTTCACTTCTTTCCTCTTCTAAATTTCAGACATTATTTTTCACTTCTTACATCTTCTTTCACTTCTTGCCTCTTCTTTCACATACCTTACATCTCTTTCTCAATATCCGTTTTTATACGTTTTCGTTTATTTTTTTACGTTTTCATCCGTTTTTTTACGTTTTCGACAGTTTTTTACGTTTTCGACCGAATTTTTACGTTTTCGTCTGTTTTTTTACGTTTTCGCTCGTTTTTTTTACGTTTTTGCCTATTTTTTTTTTTACATTTTCGCCCTTTTTTTTTACATTTTCGTCTATTTTTTTACGTTTTCGTCCGTTTTTTAAAGTTTTCGTCCGTTTTTTTTACGTTTTCGCTCGTTTTTTTTTTTTTTTTTTTTTTTTTTTTTTTTTTTGCCTGTTTTTTTTACGTTTTCGCCCGTTTTTTTTAACGTTTTCGCCCTTTTTTATGTTTTCGCCACTTTTTTACGTTTTCGTCCGTTTTTTTTACGTTTTTGCCCGTTCTTTTACGTTTTCGCCTTATTTTTTTTTACGTTTTTGTCTTTTTTTTACGTTTGCATTCGTTTTAGTCCGCTTTTGTCTGTTATTTTTACATTTTTGTATTTTTTTTTTATATTTTCATCTGTTATTGTCTGTTTTTTTTTTACGTTTTTGACCATTTTTTACGTTTTTGTTTGCTTTTTTTTATGTTCTCGTCTGTTTTTTTACGTTTTCAACCGATTTTTACTTTTTCTTATATCTTTTTCACATTTTCGTATTTAATTACGTTTTCGTCTGTTTTTTTAACGTTTTCGACCTTCTTCTTACATTTTCTTGCGTAAGAAAACGTACAATAACGTAAAAAACGTACAAACAGACAAAATCATATGAAAACGGATGAAAACGTAAAAAAATAGACAAGAACGTAAAAAACAAACGAAAACGTAAAAAAACGGACGAAAATGTAAAAAAGGTCAAAACGTAAAGAACAAACGAAAACGTAAAAACCCGGATGAAAACCTAAAAAAACTGACATAAAAGTAAAAAAGGTCGAAAACGTAAAAAACGTTAAAAAAAACTGACGAAAACGTAAAAAAGCGTTCGAAAACATAAAAACAAACAAAAATGTAAAAAAAATATGCGAAATTTTAAAAAAGACAAACATAAAAAACGGTCAAAAATGTAAAAAAAAATGTACCAAAACGTAAAAAATGGACGGAAACGTAAAAAAACATATGAAAACGTAAAAAAAACGGATGAAAACGTAAAAAAAGACGAAAACGTAAAAAAAATAGACAAAAACGTAAAAAAACGGAAGAAAACGTAAAAAAATAGACGAAGTCGTAAATAAACAGAAAAAACGTAAAATAACGGTCGAAAACGTAAAAAACATAAAAACTTACCAAAACGTAAAAAAACGGACGAAAACGTGAAAAAACTAGTGAAAAAGAAAAAGGAAAGGAAAAAAAAGTATTTTAATAGCACAAAAAATATTAGTGAAAAAAAGAAAGAAAGAAAGAAGTACTTCAATAGCACAAAAACAAACGGTCTTCTTCTTGTAGATGAAGGGCTTATGTGCACCTTTTCTTTTGCAGACATGGTTTGCAGATGAAGAGGAAAAGCTCTGAAAAACAAACGACACCTTAGTTTTCCCGCACTCTCATATTAAGTTTTGTCTTAAATAATATGCTCATGTTGAGTTTTTATTAGTATATGTTCTCAGCATAATAAATACTGATTATATAGCTAAATTCATGTGGGATTTTGCTAACCAATGTTCATTGGGCAGAGGTTAATGTGTAGTTAATGAACACAAACTTTTTTAATTAACCAAAAAATGCATTAATTACACATTAAATGAACTTGTAAATTACTATATTTGAAATGATTTTCACTTAAATGAATTAAAACATTCCTGCTATAAACAGATTAATCTCTGCCCATTGAGCTTGTAGGAGCATAGTTAATGAGTTTGATTACAATTAGGAAGTTATTGGATATTTTTCTAATTAATATACAGTATATCAATTGTATGTTAACCAAAAATCAAAAGGCAAGGAAAAAAAACTAATGTACTTATTAAAATGTATCAAAATTCCTAGTAAACTTTAAAAGGGTCTAACTGTTAGACCCGTATCCCGGGTACTTGGACCTCACCCTAGATGAAATGGACTAAGGGCTTTACGTGATTGGTTCGTCAACGAATGTTGCGTAGTGGTCAAACCCGATAGTCAAAGTGATAGTCAACGAATGTGTAACATAGTTTTGGAAGTTATGATGCATAACTTAAGGGACTAATGTTGTCAAGTATTAAAGTGTTATAAAGTTTAGTGTAGCAATAATAGGAAGAATAGTACTTAAGGGACAATTCTTGCCAAATGACCAAAGTTGTGATAGCTTATATGTGAAGTAATTTCCCATAAGTTCCAGAGAATTCATTTGGTCTCTGGTGTTTTGGTGGTGTGTCGAACCAGGAAGAAAAGAGGAGAAGACCATCATGTCTTGATGGTCAAATTGAAGAATGATTAATGGTCTAATACTAGTAATGTGCCCTAGTGATAATCCTTATGCTAGTAAGTAACTTCAATCATGTTGAATTAATGATTTATGAATTAAGGTTCATGTATCTTAATTAAGGGAAATTGGGTAAATGATGTCTTAAGCTACTAAGAGTGTTATAATGATTATGAGATGGTTTATAATGGGTTAAAGTTAATGATTTAATGGGCTAAGTGTCATATAATCAAGATATGATTGTATGATGATTAGAGGTGATTAGAAGTAAGCTAATGGTTGTGTAAACCATTATTATAATTATGATGTTATATGTATTAAGTGTTTATGTATGATGTTATGATTTAGGAGGATGATGATATGTTGATGATGATTGTGTTATTGAATTGTAGCTTAGCTTGGATGATCAAGGTAGGTAACTTGTACTAAAACATGTGTTATATGTGTGTTATCAATATATGTGTTATGATTGTGATAAGTTTAGCACTTGGATTGAGTAATGGATGAAAGTTAGGAAAGTGGAGTCTAGTTATAACTAGTTAAGCATGTTTTTGGCTATTGCTAATGTGACTTGTTGTAGCTTATGTGCTGAAGGTTTGTGTGGTACGATTTGAATGTTATGGTATGGAAGCAATGTAAGTGATCATGATGCTTATGTGTTAATATGTGTATGATATGTGTTTTCTGTCGGGTTACTTACTAAGAGAAAGCTTATGGTTTAGTTGTCTAACCATTTTGTAGATTGTATGCTATTACGGAAGGCTTGGCTAAGTATAAAGGTTTGGTTATGCGGAAGGCTAGAAATTGATTAAGGAAATAGGAGCTAGGGAGAATACCGAGCTCAAGTCAATGTTGACGCCCCGTGAGTCATTTAATGGTTTGTAACGTGTAAGCAAGTGTCAAGTTATGTTCTTGTTGGTTAACGTGAAGAATGTATAACAGTTTGTCAAGTAAATGGGTTTAGTGTTATGAATATGTCTAAAAGGGGCGTTTGGATAAATGTGTAATCTTACCCATTTGGGTTGTAAACAGGTCAAGTGAATATGTAAACGTTTTATTATGTTAGTATAATGATTTATGTAAAGTTGGATGTAATACGGAAGTAATTGGAGTCGTATGCACATGAAACGGGTCCTGCAGTCCAGCAACTGGCGGTTGGGAACCCAACCCGGCGGTTAGGAAGTGTCTGGGAAGATAGAATGGGCTGAACCGCAACAGTTTGGAACCCAACCCGGCGGTTTGGGGCCGAACCGGGCGGTTGGAATCTCAACCAGCGGTTGAGAGTCAATTTTGTTGATTTTTGAAAAATCATATCTTTTAATCTGTAAGTTGTCACAGGTCGTGCTACCCATCGTTTCGAAGGTAACTGAGTTTAGTTTCATTTAAAAATAGTCTCAAGGTCTGAATATTTATGATTTTTGTAAATGGTCAAAAGAGTTACTGAGTGTCTATTGAAGTGAAGTCGTTTCTGCGTAAAAGTTTAAATTTTTGGTCAAAGTGGGCACGGGGTGTAACACTAGTATGACAAGTATACATACAAATTCAAAACAAAATGAATAACCTTTTAAATGATTTGACCAAATTACCATTTTGTTCTTCGATTTTCATCTTTCTCATCTACAAACCCGGATTCCAGCGACTTTTTTTTGGCTACCAACCATCAACTCCGGCACCAATTTCTCATAATTAAAAACGATTTGTTATTCGGAGTTGATGGTTGGTAGCCGAAAAATTCGTCGAAATATAGGATTGAAGATGAGAAAGAAAGGCTTAAAAGGTTATTCATTTTGTTTTAAATTTGAATATACACTAGTCATACTGAATCTTTTTAAAGTTCAATAGGAATTTTGATACATTTTGATAAGTACATTAGTTTTATTTAGCCTTTACCCAAAATCAAACTCTCCCTTCCCTTTCCACTATGCAATCCATCGAACACCCTCCTCAACCTAGGGTGTCGGTTTTGATCTTTTATCTTCAAGCTCAAGGTGTTAAGATCGTGGGATATAGCTTTCTAGTGATGACTAGCATTCGGGTAGTGTTGCTTGAAGTGCTTTATGGACAACTAAAGAGACAATCTCCATTGATTGTTAGTGTTCTTGTTCTAATCGATTCAACCACTAAGAAGAAAGGTACTCATTTTCTTCTATCTTTGATTAATCATATGTCACATATGGATCCTCATTTGGTGATCATGCTTTCTCGTATATTTTATTAAGATCTTGCATGAACATGATTTGATTATTGTTAAATTAGTCTAATTTTCCTTAAATCACCAATATTAGTATCAAGAACTATCATATGAGGTCAGATGATTATTTTGTGTTTGCAATTGTGGATAAATCGAATGTGTTAATACAAATATCGCCTAAAAACGTTATTTATATTTTACGATCTTCGCTAAGTTTTGTTAACGACAAAATGTAAACTTTAGCTTTTAAGCAAAACATAATCTTAGTTTTTAAGACTTGCATAAACTAGACTTTTGCTACATTTTACATTTCATAAAACATAACACAAGTTTATTTCTTAAATTAGAAATAGTCACATCACATTTATGGCAAGTTTTGTCATTATGTATTTATGGCAAGTTATGTGTTTGACTTGCTTTCATGTTGCTTGCAAGTATCATGTTTGACTTGCTTTAGGTGATGTGACATTGTTTGGTTGCTAGGAGTTATGAGACAAGACCTTGTTTGGTTTGAAGAAGTTATTGCATAACCTACTGCAGACCCGGCGGTACCCTGGGGGTACACGGGCGGAACCCAAATAAGGGTTCCGCCTGATCCGCCGAGCCCACAGTTTGTTGTGCTATAAATACCAAGCCATAACTTGATTTTTGGCTAACCTCTTGAGCACATATTTTACACACACACTGATCCCTTTCTTCTAACCCCTTAACATTGTATATGTGAAGTTTCCTTTTGTAGCAAAGAAGCTCACAAGGTCGTCTAAAAGTTACAAGTTTCCAACACAACGTTGCAAGACTTGGTAGCTTAGTTTTGTGTAAACTAGTATTGTTTACGCGTCATTTGTTTGTGTATATTCTGAAGTGAGTGGTTAGTATTTTAGTCCTCAAAATACAAAGAGTGTTGGGAGTGGTTGTGCCCTTGTAAAAGAACTCGACATTTAGCTTTGTGTCGGTAAAAGTATAAGCGACGTGTAAGGTTTTCTCCGCCGGTGAAAGGAGCTTGTTGACTAGTGAAAGAAACTCTCGAGTTGGATACTCGGGGCGTGGACATAGGGCAAGGAAAAAGAGTCCTTGTAGCCGAACCATGATAAATACTCGTGTTGTGGTTTGATCGTTTCTTTCCTTTACTTGCATGTTATATATATTGTGTTTGTGCATATATCTTTGATCAAACGGAAAGTTTCAAAGCTAACTAAACAAGTTAAAAAGATTTTAAAACGCTAAAACTATTCAACCCCCCATCTAGTTTTCCACAATTGGCATCAAGAGCTACGTTACTCAAGCTTTTAAAATATATTGTGTTTTAAAACTTGAAACGATCCATGGATTTTGAAAATTACAAAGAAGGGCAATCTATGCAAAGACCACCACTCTTTGAAGCAAATGGTTTTATTTATTGGAAAAACCGTTTTGAAACTTACGTGAAATCTAAAGATATAGATTTATGGTATATAATTGTTGATGGTGATAACATAGTTACTAACATTAAAGATGATGATCAAAAGAAATTAATAGGTAAAAATAATGAAGCTAAAATGATGCTTTACAACGCTTTGCCTAAGAAAGAATATGAAAGAGTCTTTTTGTGTAAAACCGCCAAAGATATTTGGCAATCTTTAATCGTCACTCATCAAGGAAATTCACAAGTTAAAGATAACAAAATTGATCTTCTTGTTCAACAATATGAACAATTTGTTATTACCGAAGATGAGATTATTGATAATGCTTTTGCTAGGTTTAACACTATTATTACTTCACTTAAAGCACTTGATGAATCTTTTTGTAGTAAGAACTTTGTCAGGAAATTTCTTAGAGCACTCCATCGGAAGTGGAGAGCAAAAGTGACAGCAATTGAAGAATCCAAAGATCTTTCAAGCATGTCACTCGATGAGCTTATTGGAAACCTCAAAGTTCATGAAATGGTAATGGAAAAAGATTCGGAACTAGTTAGAGGCAAGAAAGAAAAAGTTAAGTCCATTGCCTTGAAAGCTAGAGTCCAATCAAGTGATGATGAAGAATCTACTTCGGATAGTGATGATGAGGAATATGCTATGGCCGTGAGAGACTTCAAGAAGTTCTTTCGTAGGCGAGGGAAGTTTGTTAGGCAACCCAAAGATGACAAGAAAAACTTCCGGAAAGATCGTGACGATCGAAAAGGAAAAGTTGAAAGAAAATGTTATCGGTGTGGAGACACAAGTCATCTTATAGGAGAATGTCCAAAACCACCCAAGAGCAAACCTCAACAAGCTTTTGTGGGCGGTGCTTGGAGTGACTATGAAGGAGATGATGATGAGCCAAAGAATGATGATATTGCTCTCATGGCTCACAACTCAAATGAGGTACTCTCCGACTCATCTTACTCCTCTATAGATGATGATACTTTACAAAATGAATATAACAAACTTTGTGAGTTAAGCTTAAAAATCATAAACAAAAATAAATTCTTGAAAACTAAAAAGGAGTTTTTAGAAAATGAAGTTTATGAGTTAAAAGAAAAAGCTAAGAGATTAGAAAAGGGTAAAGGTATTGACACATCATGCACATCATATGAAGAACTTAAACTTGAAGTTGAGAAACTTAAAATTACTCAAAATGATCTAATCAAACAAACAACAAAGTTCAAAAAGTTTGATAAGAGTATTTCGTGTGCGGATGAAATTATGAAACTTCAAAAGTTACCTTTTGATAAAACAGGTCTAGGGTTCAGTAAATTAGAAACCGTTAAGGATCAAACGAAACATGAAAAGAACACACACGAAACAAACAAAACTGCTACAGCAGCCCGCAGACCAGACGGAACCCAGATTAGGGTTCCGCCCGTTGGTCCCGAGGGTTCCGTCAGGACTGCTGCAGCAGTAACTCCATCCACGTCGGATCGTTCAAAATTTTTTAAAGTTACATATAAAAATGGAACAAAACCTGCTTTTAGAACTGGAGTAGGACTTAGTAAAAATGAATTTAGAGCTAAGTCTACTCAACCAAGACCTAAGACGTCAATTCCCAAACGCCCCTTTCCAAAGAGCAACTTCAATGCTCGACCAAACTACCAACATGTTTGGAACCAAAACTCTCCTGGACATTACCAAACCTCAAACTACATGCCATGGAATCCTTATGCTCTATTTTCATATTTGGGACAAATTAATGGTATGCTTAACCAAAATGGACCCATGAGAAATTGGGGACCAAATGTTTGAGTGTTTTTCATAAAATAGGTGTGCCTCAAAGTTTGCTTGGATCCGGATGAATGGATCAAGGATAGCGGTTGTTCAAGGCACATGACGGGTAATAAAAGCCTCTTCTCAACATATCACAAATGTGATAGAGGTAATGTTACGTTTGGTAGTAATGCTAGGAGCAAAACCATCGGAAAAGGTACAATCTCTCATGATACCCTTTCAATAGATGATGTTGCTCATGTTGATAACTTAGGATTTAATCTTCTTAGTATTAGTCAACTTTGTCGTAATAAGTATAATGTCCTCTTTAGTGAAAACGGTAGTAAAATACTTAAAGATGGTATAACCATAGCCAAAGGTGTCCTTAAGAACAACGTATACGTCATGAAGTTGGATTCAACATCTAGAGACAAACTTTGTCTTACCTCATTAGATGAATCTTCAACTTTATGGCATAGACGTTTAGGACACGCTAACATGAGACTTATCCAAAACCTCTCCTCCAAAGACTTAGTTCGAAACCTACCCAAGTTGAAATACGACCAACACTTTTGTGATGCTTGCAAAGTCGGTAAACAAGTCCATAGTAGCCATAAGGCTAAAAACTTGGTATCTACGTCTAGGTGTCTAGAACTTTTACATATGGATTTATTTGGTCCATCCGCTATACAAAGTTATGGAGGTAACTTCTACACTTTGGTTATAGTAGATGATTACTCACGTTATACTTGGACAAAGTTTTTGAAAAGTAAAAATGAAGCTTTCGATAAATTTGAGATTCTAAGTAAGAAAATTCAAAATCAAGTAGGATCTAATATTGTGTCTATTAGAACGGATCACGGTCGTGAATTTGATAATGAATTTCAATTTGGAAAATTTTGTGATAATAATGGAATTACTCATAACTTTTCGGCTCCACGTACTCCTCAATCTAATGGTGTAGTAGAACGTAAAAACCGGACATTACAAGAGATGAGTAGAACAATGCTTAATGAACAAACTATTCCACAAAAGTTTTGGTGTAATGCCGTTGACACATCAACGTACATTTTAAATCGAGTCCTAATTAGACGATTTTTGAATAAAACACCTTATGAACTTTATAGAGGTAAAAAGCCTACATTAGGATACTTTAGAGTGTTTGGGAGCAAATGCTTCATTCTTAACACCAAGGATTATCTCACCAAATTTGACCCAAAGTCTTATGAAGGTGTATTCCTTGGATATTCACAAAATAGTAAAGCTTACATTGTTTTAAACAAGGAAACCTTAAGAGTCGAGGAATCGTTGAATGTAACATTTGACGAAAGTCCACCTCCCTCTAAGACATCACCTTTGGTAGATGATGACTTAGTTGAAAGCCAAGCAATTGAAAGTCAAGAAATCTTAGATAATGACAAGGAAGATGATCTATTAAACAAAGAACTTGTTAATGTCAAAGAATCTAAAAGTCATCCATTAGATAGTGTCATAGGCAACATTAACGAAAGAACACTTAGATCAAAAGTCCAAAATGAAAGCAACTACTTTTGTTTCGTGTCAACCATTGAACCTAAAAATGTTAATGAAGCCATTAAAGATGAATCTTGGGTAATTGCAATGCAAGAAGAATTAAACCAATTTGTTAGGAATAATGTATGGACATTAGTTCCTCAACCAAAGAGTCAAACAATAATTGGAACGAAATGGGTCTTTCGTAATAAAATGGATGAAAATGGAATTGTGTCTAGAAACAAAGCTAGGCTAGTAGCACAAGGATATAATCAACAAGAAGGCATTGACTACGATGAAACTTTTGCTCCGGTAGCTAGGCTCGAGTCAATTAGGATATTACTTGCTTATGCGTGTGCACATAATTTTAAACTTTTTCAAATGGACGTCAAAAGTGCATTTCTAAACGGAGTCATTAATGAAGAAGTATATGTTGCTCAACCACCGGGCTTCATCGATTTTGAAAAACCTAATTATGTTTACAAACTTAAAAAGGCTCTTTACGGACTTAAGCAAGCTCCAAAAGCATGGTATGATCGACTTAAAACCTTCTTAGTTGACCATAAGTACACCATGGGCTTAGTTGATAATACTCTCTTCACTAAGAAGAAAGATTCCCATATTATCATAGTCCAAATCTATGTTGATGACATTATATTCGGATCAACTTGTCAAGAACTATGTGTGGATTTCTCAAAAATCATGCATGACGAGTTTGAAATGAGTATGATGGGAGAACTCAACTTTTTCTTAGGACTCCAAATTAAACAACTTGAAGATGGTATCTTCTTTAACCAATCTAAATACATTAAGGACATGCTTAAGAAATTTGGATTAGAAGATTCGAAACCTATCAAAACTCCCATGTCCACGGAAACTAAACTTACCAAGGATGAGGAAAGTGAATCCGTAGATAGCACTAAATAGAGAGGTATGATTGGTAGTCTACTTTACCTTACGGCTAGTAGACCCGACATTATGTTTAGTGTTTGTCTATGTGCTCGTTTTCAAGAAGATCCTAAAACTACCCATCTTGAAGCCGTTAAAAGGATATTTAGGTATATTAAGGGCACTATACATTTAGGTTTATGGTATCCCAAAGGAACGGGAATAGACACCATAGTGTATGCCGACTCGGATCATGCCGGTGACTATGTCGATAGAAAAAGCACAAGTGGTATTTGTACTTTTGTTGGACATTGTCTCACCTCATGGTTCTCGAAGAAGCAAACGGCTCTTGCTATCTCAACAACGGAAGCCGAGTACGTTTCGGCCGGAAAGGCATGTCAACAAGCTCTTTGGATGAAGCAAGCTCTTGTCGACTACGGAATTCAACTCAACGACATCACAATTCTTTGTGACAACAAAGGTGCCATTGATCTCAGCAAAAACCCGGTTCAACATGCTCGTACCAAACATATTGAAATCCGTCATCATTTCCTTCGCGACAACGTTCAAAAAGGAAATATCTCAATTGAGAAAGTTTCTTCCGAAGACAACATAGCCGACATTCTCACCAAACCTCTTAAACGTGAACCTTTTAACCTTCTTAGGCTAGGCTTAGGACTCATGGAACCTACATTGTAGTTCTGGATATTAGACAAAAATCACAAAAATCAAAACAAATCCATAACAATTTTTCTCAGCAGGGTCGGCGGAACCCTGAACCATAACGGACGGAACCCAAATTTGGGATCCGCCGTGTCCGTCGACCTGCAGAATCAATCCATTAGTTTATATTAAACCAAACACCCATTATTTCACACCACCACTTCCAAAACTGTTACTATTCACCATTCCTCTCATCCATACCCACGAAATTCTGGTCTTCCATTCAAACACATTACTAATCCATCATCATTGTAAGTATCTTATCTTGATTACAATCCTGATCTGAGTCTAGGAATTCTATTTTTGCACAAAAACAAAAACTTGGGGTTATGCATTAAACTTAACAAACTCATGCATAAAAATTAGGTGTTTAACAAAACTAATCATGTTTCCCATAGTTAGGAAGTGCTTTCTTACTTAGTGTAAACATACTTGCTAAACCACCCCATGTCAAATTTTTGCAAAAATTTCTCACAAGTAGGACAAATATTTTTTCGTCTCACATTGAGAATACAAAATCAAAACGTTATGTTCAAAACATCACTTGCATAATGTCTCTTGAATGCTAAAGGAAATACATAATTAATATGTATTTTCGGGTACATTCAAACGTAGCTACATTGAACTAGGAGTGTTTGGGTTATCTTTTGTTTTTATAACAAAACTTGCATTATAAAACACTTTTGATGCATCAAAATGAGTCAAGATAACCGCACCTCCACATTGTTTTCATATAGGCACACACTAGAACATCCACATTAAAATAGTAGTTTACTTAAACTAAAATGTGAAATTTTTGTTGTTCTAGGTATCATCATGCCTCCTCTAACCCATTACGACCATAAGGACACAATTAAGTACCTCCAAAAACACCACAAAACCAAAGGCCTTACCCCAAACCAAGTCAACATTTTCAAAGCCCTAGAAAAACGCTATGTCCATGAGGGTAGAACCATTGACCCGTCTTTCCTAGAAGGCACAAACCTTTATGCCGAATTTGCCACAATCAACTTTGAGTGTCTTTTGACTTTAGACGAGCCTATTTGTCCTAGATTCATTCTTGAGTTCTATGCATCCGTCACTCTATCCACAGGTGATTATGATTATTTATCCGTCAACTTTAGGGTTAGTGGCAATCTATACTCCTTCACTCTTGAGGAGTTTGCTCAAATCCTAGGAATTCCAAACCAAGGTACTTGTATCTACTCCGATTTGCACTCCCTATCAACCCTTGACACCCTAGATGACCGTTTCCATCCTTATGATACACCACTTGTGTCAAAAGATGTACTCCGTAACCACCTCTTTGTTAGGACAACCACTACTAGGAGAACCTGAACGGGTAATGAGGTTGATAAAGATCCATATGGAATGGAACTTAATGAACTCTTGCCCCAATTCAAGAAATGGGAGGAAGTCCTTAGAGCCAATGTTATAAGCACCATAGGAAACCGAGACCATATCAACCTTTGCCTATGCTACATGCTCTACTCTTTGTCCACTAGGCAACCTTTCAATCTTGCTTACTACATGGCCAAGAGAATGGCCGACATTCCCGTGCATGGCACAACGGCTATGCCATATGGAATGTTCTTGACCCGTCTCTTTAGGTTCATTGCACCCATTCCTCCAACTCCTAACCGTCTTCAACTTGACTACTCTCTCATTCCACATACATTTGTCCCTCTAAGTGATAAGAGAATGTATAGAGCCCAAGGAAAACGTCCTCATCCTCCTACCTCATCATCTTCTTCCTCAATGAGTGAAGATGACAATTTGCCAAACTCTAGGCTCCCACCTCTAGAATACCTTTCCCAACTTCCGGATATTCCAAATGAGTCGGAGGAGTTCAAGCAAACAAAAGGGATGTTCAAAAACATCGGGAGATTCCTCGGGAAGATGAAGAAGAAGATGGACCGTCAATGAGTGCGGGTGTGTTAGGAGTGTTTGGCACAAGGTGCTATTGGAACAATTTGGTAGTTTAAACAATCTTTATGATGTATTTGTGTGCTAGTACAATGTTTGATACTCTATGGAACATGTTTTAACTAACAATGTTGCAGGAAGACAACTTTTGGCAAGTTGTCAAATTTTCACGATTATCAATTTTTCACTAAGTTTAGTGAATTTCGCTAGCCCCCGGTCAAAGTCTTATGATATGAGTCTCTACATGTCTAATTTTTGCATTTCCTAACCAGATATGAATTATATTTTTGGTTTTAGGACTTTTCGAAAATTTTGAAAATCGTCTCGCGGGTTTAAATCGCGTTCTGTCCCGTTTTTCAGCTCTGGCGGAACAGGCGGATCCCAAGTTTGGGTTCCGCCCGTCCAAAACCTGGGTAACCCAGGTTTGGCCCAACGGACCAGATGGAACCCAAATTTGGGTTCCGCCTGTGTATTCCCAGGGTGCCGCCAGTTGCCTGCATAATTTTTATTTTTCCTTTTAACATTTCAACATCCAAACACCAAAATCCAATCCTTTTAGCTAGAAATCCATTACCTGCAATGTGTTTAGCTTACTAAGGTACTTAGCATTCCTTAGAACTCACCCAAACCCATTTCCCGCCAAAATTCAAAAATAGCCATAACCACCTCAAGTCTCCTTCCCACATAAAGGAAGGATCCCTTTTAAAGGCTCCTTGAAATCCCTGAGACTTTTCCATCAAACAAATTCACCAAAACCACTAAGCATTTAGTGCAAAACTTGTCTTCATACTTCACCATTTTCATTGGATTGTCTTCCATGACTTGACAACCCACAATTAAGTTTTCCAAATCATTAGGAACCACCATTTTTGTATGGACTAACATCAAATCCAAACACTCCTTCCCACAAACCTTCATCACTATAAATTAAGCTTTCCTAAACACTAACAAAGCACACCTTCTCCCTCACAATTCTGAAACTTTAAACCATTTTAACCATGACCAAGTCAACAAACACCTCTCAACCCTCAAGACCCATCCGGAGAACCGCCCGGATAAGTGTAAAACCACTTTGGTGTAACCAATCCATCAACCTTAGCTCCTCATCTTCGGATGAATTCACATCACCCATAAAAAATGAACACTTTTTGAACCTAGCATCTCCAACTCCATCACCCAATGAACCAAATGAGCACACTCCACCACCTACTAAATCACCTATTGACCCAACTCCACCAAGTGCTCCAACTCAACCATCAAAGACTCCATCACCATCACCATTCCCAAAAGTTGAACCTATGGAACTTTTCGGGTCTCCTCCAACATCACCACACCCGTATGTCCAAGATTTGAATGATCTTCCACCAAGACATACCCAACCACCACCTTTTGCAAACCACTCACCAAGGTCAATTCTTGACCTTGATGAAGATCTTGAACTTACCCAACCATCACAACAAGTGTACCAACCACCCAAACCTTTGTTGTTTCACCCAATATACCGTGAAATCCATGGTCCTCTTTATGGAGAACCAAATTTTGAACACAATGATCACCCAACTCCACCACCTTCTCAACCCCAAACCTATGAGTCTTTCTTTCCTTCTTATGAGGAAATACAAAGCATGGTAGACAATCACCTTCATCAAGCAATGGAATTTCAAACCACCTTGCTTGACTCAATACCAAATCCATCCTCCACACAAGAACCAAAACCAAACCAACCCCTAAACCAAGAAACCAAAACCAACCCATTTTCACCCAACCAACCCCATGTTTGCTCAAATTGTGAGCAAATGGGTGAAAGCATAAAAACCTTGCTTCACCAATTCCAAAACGAAACCCGGTTTGCATTCCAACATGTCATTGAACGTTTGGATGCACTTTCCCACCCTAACAAATCCTAGACAAACCTTGGAGGCCGTTTGCCTCAATTTAGGAATGTAGGATTTTTTTTATTTTCTTGGTTATTTTTTAGTTATTTGGTTATTAAGTAGAAAAATAGTCAACATTTCGTGTCTTTTGACTTTGATAAGTCAAAATTTTACTTGAAATGAAATTTCTTTCTACTTACTTTGTGCAATGTTGGTTGATCAAAGTTGTGTTGTCATTGTGGTTGCAATGTGTGTGGTAACTACAAACTTGACTATATATATCATCAACTAACCATTTTTTTTGTAGGTCTCAAAATCCATGTTTCCCATATTGGTACTCCATTTAGGGGGAGTATCGACCAAGGGGGAGCATGGCGATTATTCCGCTTCGCTACTCTACTTTTTGTTTCGACAAAAAGGGGGAGAAATATATTAAACCTTAATACTTGATATGCTTTCATCTCTTAAGTAAAACAAGGTTAATATTTTTTAAGTCTTGAAAACCAAGATTTCGCGTATTACTTAAAAACAAAGTTTATGTTTTGTCATCAACAAAAAGGGGGAGATTGTTAATACAAATATCGCCTAAAAACGTTATTTATATTTTACGATCTTCGTTAAGTTTTGTTAACGACAAAATGTAAACTTTAGCTTTTAAGCAAAACATAATCTTAGTTTTTAAGACTTGCATAAACTAGACTTTTGCTACATTTTACATTTCATAAAACATAACACAAGTTTATTTCTTAAATTAGAAATAGTCACATCACATTTATGGCAAGTTTTGTCATTATGTATTTATGGCAAGTTATGTGTTTGACTTGCTTTCATGTTGCTTGCAAGTATCATGTTTGACTTGCTTTAGGTGATGTGACATTGTTTGGTTGCTAGGAGTTATGAGACAAGACCTTGTTTGGTTTGAAGAAGTTATTGCATAACCTACTGCAGACCCGGCGGTACCCTGGGGGTACACGGGCGGAACCCAAATAAGGGTTCCGCCTGATCCGCCGAGCCCACAGTTTGTTGTGCTATAAATACCAAGCCATAACTTGATTTTTGGCTAACCTCTTGAGCACATATTTTACACACACACTGATCCCTTTCTTCTAACCCCTTAACATTGTATATGTGAAGTTTCCTTTTGTAGCAAAGAAGCTCACAAGGTCGTCTAAAAGTTACAAGTTTCCAACACAACGTTGCAAGACTTGGTAGCTTAGTTTTGTGTAAACTAGTATTGTTTACGCGTCATTTGTTTGTGTATATTCTGAAGTGAGTGGTTAGTATTTTAGTCCTCAAAATACAAAGAGTGTTGGGAGTGGTTGTGCCCTTGTAAAAGAACTCGACATTTAGCTTTGTGTCGGTAAAAGTATAAGCGACGTGTAAGGTTTTCTCCGCCGGTGAAAGGAGCTTGTTGACTAGTGAAAGAAACTCTCGAGTTAGATACTCGGGGCGTGGACGTAGGGCAAGGAAAAAGAGTCCTTGTAGCCGAACCACGATAAATACTCGTGTTGTGGTTTGATCGTTTCTTTCCTTTACTTGCATGTTATATATATTGTGTTTGTGCATATATCTTTGATCAAACGGAAAGTTTCAAAGCTAACTAAACAAGTTAAAAAGATTTTAAAATGCTAAAACTATTCAACCCCCCTTCTAGTTTTCCACAGAATGATTTTTGCATTTTTTGGAAACCTTAATCGATTGCTCCTAGGGTTTTATTTTTTATTTTTCAACCTTCTTTAGGGCTTTAAAAGATGGTTTTAATGATCTTGATCCACTAATTGGAAACCTTAATCGATTGGCCCCAGGGTTTTATTTTTATTTTTTATTTTTTCAACCTTCTTTAGGACTTTAAAAGATGGTGTTAGGTGCCCATATTGATGTTACACAAGTAAAGAATGAGATAGATATAAGGATTGGTTGATTACTAGATTTATGAAAAGTAAAAGTGCAAGAGTTTCATTAAGATATCAAAATAACCAACAAATGTTATGTTTACATAAGCTTAGTATTTATAGGAGGGAAGCTAGGGCAACATTCCCTACTCCCTTTCATGCTTACTAACGTGGGCTTCTCAAGCCTTTTAGGCTTTTACAACTTGCCCATAATCTTAAACATAAACATAAATAATACTAAAGCAACCTAGTACAAAATGTAATGACCGAGATGTGACTAAATACTAAAATAAGTTCCCAACAATCTCCCCCTAAGGGTCGGTCATCACGGTTGCTGGACGTCTTCATCTTTGTCTTTGACTTGTGTCATGTATAACTTTTGACGTCTTCAAAAAAATGTTGTAAAATGAATGTACTTTGCTCTAAGTCTTTGTTCTTTGGTGATGATGTAGTGATTGTGTAATGAAGTAGTCTGCCGTTCGTCAGTCCTGTGTCTGTGGTGGTTGTCCGCCATTCCAACATGCTCATACATCTTAGGACTTTGACTTACGAAAGCATGAAGTTCCTTTGCATACACTTTGATCTTTAGTCTTTAAACTTTGTAGATTCTTCTTTTTGGCGTAGAATCTTTCTTTGAACTTTGTGGTGCTAAGATCTTTGGGGGAGCTTTTATTGACTTCAAGATGTATGCATGAGCATGCTGGAATCTACCATCATGGAGGTGATTTGTACCTGCAGGTAAACAGTTAGCAATAATCAACTGGTACTTACAGATAAGGAATCAGAGCTCGTCAACAGCATAGTGTGAAGACTCCTTCTAATCCTTATCAAGGCCGTTACCATGTCAGATACTCCCGAAGGAGCTTACGAGACCTACTAAGTAGCTCAATGACTGGGTGAGTCGTTGGGGATCACTCCACGACTGTAGACCGCTATGAAACCACTGCGAACACTAAGCGTAACCCTTGTTGGGTTACCGAAGTGACCTGCTATCAGGGCTGTTTGATGTTGACACTGGCAGGAGTTTCCGTTCAATCATTGAGAAATACATCTGTAATTCTCTCATAAACGTTCTTGGCAGATTGCTAAGATCTGCGAAGGACTCGATAATTTACAGCTGGTGTCCATTGATGTAGAACACCAGTTGTAGAAATACTAAGTGTTCCTAAGAGATCTTTGATGTATCTCATGGCTCTAGACTCGATAATTGCACACTTAGGTTTCCTATGCGGAGACTAGGGAGGGGTCTCCTACTTCAATATCAACCATCTCTAAGAGATAAGTCGATAGATTACACTGGTTCCCCGTGAGAATGAAACAAGCTCTTTTAAGAGAACTTGAGTGGTTAAGAAGGTTTAGTGCATTGCGTCACTGGGTCCATGACGACTTTATCTTCAATACCGTTGTTGCCTTAGCAACAACCAGTAGCATACGAGTTGAACCCGGTGTCTGCCCTAAGGTTAAACATATGGAGGGCTATTTCTTTTCACCCTTTTATTTACTTTTCTTTTTAATTCTTCAACTCCTTCTTTCCCTTTCATTCTTTTCTCCTTTTTCGTATCATACCTAAGGACTTCTAATTCTAACTATGGGTGATGTCCTTGGGTAGATCCCTCCGGCTCTGGCGGATCATAGGACGGTTTTTCCTATCTTAATCACCTTATAACTCCTTGATTAACCGACAGTAGCCATGAAACCTTTGATTGAAAATCTCTCAAAGTGTTTGTGATAATCAAATATTTTGGTTAACACTTTGAGAGTTTTGTGTACACTTTTGAAGGGCTCCCCCTTCACATGTGCTCACATGTAATTAATAAATTTGCACATGCGGGAGGAGCAAACATATTTTGAATTGATCCACTTTCAGTGAACAA
This sequence comes from Artemisia argyi, assembly GCA_030686995.1. NCBI lineage: Eukaryota > Viridiplantae > Streptophyta > Magnoliopsida > Asterales > Asteraceae > Artemisia > Artemisia argyi. The sequence continues at coordinate 32,303,702 of CM060678.1, forward strand.
GACCGATTCGAGACACGCTTACATCACTAGTTAGACTAGCTTGAAGTTATTACCTGTCCTGGTCAAGTCCACAGAAAGTTTCTCGAAACGGTACATTTCTACTTAGACAAATCCTTTTTGAGACACGCTTACGTGGCTAGTTAGAGAGTTCCATTGTCAGCTTTTAGGTGACAACTAGCTCTAGTAACTAACTTGATGTCATTACCCGTCGAGGATAAGTCTTTTCGAGATTACTAACTTTCATTGTTTCGTCAATTCCTGGGTCAATTCTGAGTCTAGCTCGCACAAGATACATCTTTTAGCTTTTTGACCACTTATATTTTAATCACTTTACCATTTTCTCCCCCTCAAAAATAGCATATAAAATGATGTTTTTGATAATCTTTTAGATTAAAATATGACTTTTTGAGTCTTATGGGGAGATTCACCAAGAACTTTTCATTGATTTAGAACAAAGTAGTTTTGTATGACAAGTGCTCCCCCTCAACAAGTGATTAGGTCTTATTGAGGTGAAATGCTTGTCCTTTTGAGCAGAATTGTGAAAATCATAAAACATTTGATTAATTCTACTCAAAAGTAGGAAGCCTTCGCTCCTTATGTTAGGATTGAGGCACTGATGCGTACCTCAGGGTCCTTTCTTGTAGGATCGATATAATATGTTGATTCATGTAGTTTCAGGTGGTCTTGGGTTATGGAAGATTAGATTAGCCATGGTAAGAGTTTAGAGAGAGAGAGAGATAGAGAGTTGGGAACTCTAGAGAGAGAAAGTGAAAGAAAAAGAAATTTAATGATTAGAAGTTCCAACCCTCTCTACATGTGGAGAGGGGTATTTATAGTTTTCTACAAAACGCCCACACCCGGGCTGTGGATCCGGCATACAGCGGGTAAAGACCCGTCCTTCTTCCACAGTGTTACTTAAACTAAACTAATATCTAACTAACTAATAAACAAACTACGAGCTATCTTAATGCTATTACAATAATCAGGTGACCGAGACTTTTACAGGAATATTTGTATTCCTAACAATCTCCCCCTAATCGAGGTCACCTTTGAAATTAAGCTCTTTGGTCTTTAAGCATTCTTTCGTCTCTGTAGCTCGTAGGATCTGATTCTTCACTTTTCTACACACTTTGTACTTCAAGCAAGCGAACTTGTGATTTGAATTCCTTTGTGATGTGTGATCTTTGAGCTTCTTTGAGATCATCAGCCAAAGTAAATCTCCAAGCTCATCCAAAGTTGTATTGCCTTCATGTGATGTAGTGACTAAGGACCATCATGCTCACACCCTTCTGTATCTAGAGACGTTGCATTGGAGTTTGTGGGTCAGGAGACTTTTTCATTAGAGTTGCGGAAACGTTGTTGGTAGTCTCTCAACATTTGTTGTAGCAAGTCTCTCATCTTCATTGATAGTGTGGAGGATATGTGAGCATGAGGTATGGATTGACCCGATTCAGCTGGAAATTGGAGCCATCAACGCCATCTTTATATGTGTCCCTGAAATAAAACAGTTAGCAATAAAGATAGAGAATGAATATGGCTTTGTCATTCGTTCTGCGAGGACAGACTACCCTCCGGTTTTGTGAAAACCGACCTGTGATCAGGTAGAGTCTCTTTTAAAAAAGACTCTCCTTGACAGGAATTTCCAGCTTTTAGTAATGAATTTTCCAAAGAATCCACTTTGGAATCTTCATACTTAGCATGTTCTCATACCGGAACGTCTCAAAGCAGACAGCACGATAGAGTGAATCGGTGAATTGATATTCATGGATTGATGAGAAATTGATCTATAGAAATCACTCGCGTGTCATATGATAAACATGTTTTGAGACACGACGAGAGTTTTATACTTTGAATCACATTTCCATCAAAAAATACTTTTGTTTGAAAGATTTTACACAATCAATGTGCTCAAAAAGTTAGTTTGTGAGCACATTGAAAGGTTTTTGTAAAAGTATCCGTCAATCCATATCCTGGAACAAGTTTGATTCAATATTGAATCGCACCATTGTTGCTTTCCAGTTGTCACTTGATCATTGATCCAAGATGGATCTCACATGTCACCTACCAAGAGCTTGAAAGATGTTCGCTCTAGAAGGATTTCCATCGTCATTGTGAATATTTTCATATCACTCGGATGTTCTGGCAATACCACAAGGATAATGCGTAGGACTCTAAATATTTTATCTTATTTTCCACATGGTGTGAAACAATAAGCATATTTGGAATGTTTCCTAACGAGATTTATGGATGATCTCATGGCTCTAGACTCAATAGTACGTTTTGATCCGCTCCTGGAGACTGGGGAGGCGTCTCCTGTTTTAGGTATCAACATAGCTCGCAATGAGCGGTCGATACATTGCACAGGGTTCCCCGTGAGATTGAAACAAGCTCTTTTAAGAGAACTTGAGTGGTTGGGAAGTTTGGTGCAGTGCGTCACTGGGTCCATGACGTCTTGTCTTCAATACCGGTGTTACCTTAGTAACCGCCAGTAGATTATGAATTGAACCCGGTCTCTGCCCTAAGGTTGAATATATGGAGGGCTATTTCTTTTCACCCTTTCTCATTTCAATTCTTTTTAATTCTTCAACCCCTTCAGTGCTTACCGAGACTTCACCACTAGAACCTTGTTGGGTTTGTTCCAGTCCTAGCTCTTCCTCAGTCCGCACTCTTCCCTTTCTCACTTTTCTCCTTTTTTCCAATCATTCCTAAGGACTTTTAATCTATCTATGGATTGTCCCTGGGAAGATCCTTCCGGTTCTGGTGGATCATGGGAACTTATACCTAACCTTAACCGTCCTTATAACTCCATGCATAAAGATAAATGGTCGGTCTTAGGTATTGCTTCCACAAACGCCTTTTGCTCCCCCTCAATATGTGCATCGATATTCGAAAGTGTTTAGCACATATGCGGGAGCCTATTATTGAGTACAAAAGATCACTTTTGATTATCAGATTTCATATTTAAATCACATTCTCTCCCCCGATCAAAAATTTCAAATCTTTCGAGATTTTTTATCTCAATTGATTTAAATAATTTAGAAGACGTTTTTGGGAGAGAAATGCGGTCAATTTTAATATTTTCTGATAAAAGGAACTTTTTCTAGATCCCCCTCAAACTGTGAGGGAGGTTGTTATGTGTCAGATTTGAAGAGTTTGCAAAAGATTCGAAGTTTTAACGAAAACTCTCTGAAAATTTACTCATTCTGACACATAACCATCACAAATCGGATTGTTGCTTTTGTTTTGTACAAAGTGTGGGGAGTTTTTGATGATACATAAAATTTTGAGAAATCATTCTCCCCCTCAATCAATGACGGATGTTAAAACATAAATATTTTCATAAAATATTAAAGTCATTGATTGAGTGAAAATTTTTATCAAAATTCTGAGTTCAAATTGATTTCCAAACCAAATCTCATGGTACCACCAAGTTTTGCACAAATACTTTCCGAAAAAATCATAGAAGGGAAAGTATTTGGCGATAAAAAGAAGACTTCTCTTCTTTATCAAGAAATAATGCACTGAAACGTACATTAGATAGAGGGTGCATGAATATAAAGTAATTCACGCTCGGATGAACGGCACCCTTTGCTAGGAACAACCGTCTTTTTGGCGGCGTGTTTTCCTCATTTTTGAAAACCGGGTTGCTATCTGAAGTAATAGCAAGCCATATTTTTGAAGTCCGGGTTGTAGCCTGAAATGACTACAAGCCATATTTGTGAAGACCGGGTTACAGCCTGAAATGACTGCAAGCCATATGACAGAAAATTTTTGGGGAGCGACATGTTTTAGAAAGCATTACTAAAACAAAAAATAACTCTTGCTCAACCATATGTATGACTCCGTGTCATTGTTGAATGACATTTCTAAAGTCGTACATAATATTGATTACACAAGAGACATGTCGCGAGAAGAATCTTTTTGGAATTTTTGAGGTTTTTCAAATTTTTTATGATTTTTATAGGTTTTATATTTCTCTATTAACGTATTTTTTAAATATGTACAAGGATACGAACCAAAATCATTACTCCTCAGCTTCCAGACTTTTCTCCGCTTCCATCATTTGACATGCTGAAGAGTAACGTGAGCACATTTAACCAGGGATTAATTCAGGCATTTCACTCTCCCCTAATTAGTGCTCTCCCCCAATCCTGACAACCTTTCTGATGAACACCCACAATAGAAGGAAGACTTTGGACGAACACCCATAATATGAAGAGGTCTTTTGATAACCAAATACATGCCAGTCTTCTAATCACATAGCGGAGAATGTAGAGAAGACTGTAGACACGACCTACTTCAAGATTGCCCAATATGGAGGAATAGAATACCAACCATCTTCATCTCACCAAATGCCTTCCAGTAACCTTACATATAACCCATCAGCCCGCAGTGCACACATGAGACGAAAACACCCAACCGAGAATAAAGAATAGACTGACGACTCGACCTTCTTCAGTCTTTAGTATAACACCAAAGTAACAAGTTGAACCACTGATCATCTACAGAATGTATCCAGCCTTGGATATTAAGCCCTGATCACGTAAACCTGTTGTGCGTCCTTGATGTACACATTCTCTCTCCCCTGATGGTTACGATTAATCATACCATGACGTAACAGTGTAACGTTAATACCAAGGTGACAAGTTGAACCACTGATCATCTCTGCAGCTTTTCAACACCGGAATACACGATTAAGCCCGATCACGTGAACCTTTTGTGCGTCCTTGGTGTTCACATTTCTCTCCCCCATGATGGTTACGATTAATCGGAATCATCATCATTATGTGTACATGTAGCATGATGACGTATACATGAAGCATTGACTAGAAACCCTTTGTTACTGATTGAATCAGCCCGTGAGACGATGTCGATTAGCATTCCATGACCATGTTCTTCAACACCTTGATAGAGAGGAAGAAGTAGTGTTGGAGAACCATGGTTTGCACGACTCCTGAACTGACGTATTCAGGAGTCGTATGACCATTTCTCAATCATCATCCAACATGTAGATTAATATTCACCCTTTCCCCCCCCCCCCCCCACTAAAAAATTGCATATGCCAGCCAAATGCAATTTTTGATGATTGAACTAGTGAATATGAATACCATCAACGGTAGGAAGCTCCACTTGACGGTTCTTGAGGACTGACATGTTGTTTATTCACCCTTTCCCCCCCTCAAAAATTGCATATGCCTGTCGAATGCAAGTTTTGGTTGAATAAGTGAATAATAGAATACTCCAATATGCGCTGATTCACTTGAAAACAGAATAAGCACGGAAAGAGCATGAACTTGTTGATGAGAATGGCCATAAATAAGAAGATTCCTCTTCTTTTGAAGATAAAGTGCACTCAAGCATACACCTTTCTTTTCTTAGATGAACGGGGCCTGAAGTGTTGTCAGCAGACGCCATAATGTTGAAGTACGAGGCCTGCACTGAAGTGTACAGACGTCATCTCTCTCTTTTCTTCTAATCTCTTGCTAACTCGTTACCAACCCCTTTATCATTCTGTCGGATATATGTCGTGACTACTGATGGAGAGAAACCCAATATGATGAACTTGAGACCGAAGTAATATGACCCGAATTTGTGACTTAAACTTGTACTAATACGAGACAAAGAGCAGTGTAGAGACTTCGTGCAACATCGAATCCCTAAGTAGTCTATACTCTTCAACCAACCAACCATCAAGTATAAGATGTACATCACCTCTTGGATATCCACAACTTCGTGTGACACTGAGCACTACAACGTGACTCCTTAAAGTAATAGTTATTTTGCAATAGAGAGAAAGAAAAAATAACTAGATATCCAAGTCCTTGTCGTTGTATTGAAAGCTCGAACAAGGATCTCGAAGAATCTTCATCCAACCTCCCCGATATCTTCAGATACTAAGTACACGCACCCATGAAATTTCACTTCAGCCTCAAATAAATAATATTGAACTAACCCCGTAGTCACATCTTGTCAATTCAATGCCTCAATCCAGCCATTTGCGATGTTATGGCTGAACTTTGATAATGGTTTTAACCCGACCATGGTCAAGAGCACATAGCCCATCATCACAGGATTTTACAAATCTATAGTTTAAACCGAGAAATAAGTTCTTTCGCGGGATTTTACAAAACCAAGAAGAAACCGTGAGACAATAACAGGTTGAATGTGGCATGAATGATTTGGTTATGGCAAACATCAGTTTGGGTTAAGAATATCATGTGAGAATTACAGATCACATCACAATTTTAAAGTCTTTGTCCAACTAACCAACCTCGAACACAAACAATTGTGACCACATGATGAAGGAACCCGATATACCAATCTTGAAAATGAAGTAGAATTACTCAAATTTGTTACCTAAGCTTGCATTGTTGTTGGAAGAACGGTGTAGAGAATTTGTGAACCATGCAAATCTCTAAGTTCTCAATACTATCTTGACAAAGTATGAGACAATCATCACCTCTTGCGATTATCCACAACGTCATCTACGTGTGACACTGAGTACAATAACGTAACTCCTTTAAGTGATAGTTAACCAGGTCTTCAACCATCCACCCCGACTTCTGGAAACTAGATAACCCAAGTCTTCAACTTACATCATATGCGCGAGCAAGTTATCATTGAAATCCTGCATCCAACCATCCCCGATTTCAAGATAAAATAGGTATACTCTTTCGTGAAATCCAACTTCACATTCAAGCAAGGGATACCAAATTAGCTTCGTGATCATTGTGTGCGGTTGAGCAATCAAAGTGAGAAGAAACATGCGCAAATTCTTAGGAGTGCCCATGACTCATAGTCAGTCCAATCAAACATAGCTGTCTGACCCAGCTGCTTGAATGTCATCCGAAACAGTCGACATCTCAATATCTTCAAACGGGTTTTTACAACTTATGTGACTTAAACCGAGAAATGTTTCTTTCTAGGGATTTTACTAAAGTCAACAAAAGAAACCGGAAGATATATTCAACAAGTTAAACTTAGAGAGAGATACCGGATGAGTCACAATTCGCACTAAGTGTCAAGTCGTGACAAGTCAAGTTACAATATATCAAATTGAGATTAGTCAAGTCGTAAGGATTAACTCACAACGTCAGATAACACTTTGATTAATCGAAACGACTTAAGTTACAATAATTCACTAATTGCAAAATGATTAACCAATCACACGAATCTCATCACTTAGTAATTTGCCAATAAGTTAGAGATAGTCGCTAAAGAGTGAGCAAACCTCTAGAGACTGACCCACTGAATCCGGAATTGTTGAAACCGGAACTGCAAAGATTCACAATACAGGAGACAGAATCGCTAGGAAACTTGTGCAAATTCTCCCCCTAAAAAAGGACATGCAATGACCTTTTTGCCAAAAAACTGAAAGTCTGTGATAGTCGTGAATTTGACATGCGCAAAGCAGATACATGGAAGGAGACACATAAACCTACTGCAGAGAAGATGGTGATAAAGACATGCTTGTAGTAACACCTTGCTGGACTCCTCATCAATGATTTAGCAGATTAATGATTCATAGAAGTTCGGAATATGCTAGACCACTGGATGAAATGTGCTTAACTATAGAGTGAGTAAAGGGTTAAAGCACGTCTCTAAACAAATCACCTCCCGTATTTAAGTCTGACCATCTCTTGAGAAGTTCTTGTACTACAATCCCATTAGAAGCTTGAGAAACAACAATCTCTTGATGAAGCATGATAAAGACAAGTTAGTGACTTATACTTGCACTAAAATCGTGATTTAGAACCTATATTGAGCACTGATGAGTGCTCAAACACTCATCATTTTTGGTCTAATCTGAACTGCAAAACATACAAAAACACTCAGTAATGTATCAAAATACTGAAAATATTTAAAAATCGTGTTTTATATGTTTTAGATGCAAAATGAGCAAAAACAAATGAAAAACGCACAAAGTTTGCAAAATTGGCAGTTTCAGTCCCTCAACTTTCATAAAATTACAAATCTAGTCCCTGGATATTCAAAATATAGAAAATTATCACCAAAGGTCCTTTTACAATCATAAGTTGTCATATTTAGTCCTTTGGTGAAAAATTGGAAAAGTTTTGGAAATTTACAGTTTAGTCCCTGGAGTTACAGATTTTGGCAGATTCAGTCCCTGGTGGGATAATTTTGAATAAAAAATCATTTTGGGTCCTTGGGAAGTTACAAAAATAATTTTTTAGTCCTTGGTGTGAAGTTTGTGGAAATTACATGTTTGGTCCCTCAAGTTTGGCAACTTGTCAAATTTGGTCCCCGGGAATTTGAAAAATGAAAAAAATGTAATTTTTATCTTTGGACTTATGAAACTATGGCAAAGTTGGACCCTTGAGTTAAGTTTGAAAAAGTTACATTTTCAGCCCCCAACTTTCTGAAATTACATATATGGTCCTTGTATAATTTAGAAGCCAAATGGACCCTTTGTGTTATAATCTAATACCACCCAACAACAAAAGCCCACCATACAACCTTAGCCCACCAAAGCCCATTCCCATTTCAATATTACCCACCCCAGGGTCAAAGAGTCAACGAGGCAGGGTCAAGCAAAACAGTCAAACAACCACCATCTTCAACCCCCCCCCCCCCCCCCGTTTCCCTCCTCTTGTCTCCTCCCTCCATGATACTTTTCACCAAACCAAGCCACCCAATTAATACCTTCACCAAAACCCTCCCCTTCATTGAATGCCTCACCTACTCACCAAACCCACTCACACCTGCCCCATTAAGTTTTTCCCGCCAAATGAGATTCAAAGGGTGAGATTGAAACAAAGCCATCCTACGGTTACAAATGAAGTGGGAAAGACTCTGAGACACTCCAGGAGCTATAAAAGAAATGAAAAAGAAGAGAAAGATATTTTATTAGAGTAGTATTAGTTTTAGTTTAATATAGATTAGGTCGTTTTTAATATAATTTCATTTAGAGTTGTAATTTTTAGTGCAAATCAGTTGTAATCAGTATTTCTAATATAATTTTAATCTTATTGATCCTTAATTTCATATCTTGCTGTTTAAATTTCACATTTGCAATTTTTCATAGAAATCTCAATTTACTCTTAAGATTGTTAAAGGTTGTTGATATCTGGTTATATAAGCCTATTAAGCTTTATTAGTAAGCTGTTATGAAGTTTCCTCAGCATTTCATTTAGGTTTTCAAATAATTCCAAAAATTCAAGAAAAATAAAAAAGAAAATAGAAAATCAGTTCTTAGAAAGAATGAAGCATGGAGAAGGGATGATGTGAATTGACCTGGGTTTTAGAGCTTATTGGTAAGCTATAGGTTATGTTTTGAGGTCTTGGTTGCATGATCTGATCATTTAGCCAATTGTAAGCAAATTCTTAAACCTTTGCTATTTACTGTATCAATACTTGTTTTAGGTTTATTTTTGCTCAATCTTGCTTATTAGGTGTAATTATAGCTTGATAATCAGTAGGTAGTAAGAACCTGAGTTCATTTTATCTAAATCTCTTGTGAATCAAAATCAGTTTATAATTAAGGGGGTGTTTGGTTTAATAGCATACTCTGTGATGTAGTCTGTGTTAGCTGCTATTATTAGTTCATGCATGTTTCTTTATGTCTTATTAGGTCATTTTACCCATAAAACCTAGTTGCTATTTGGAAAAAAAGTCAAAGTCTCTTTTAAATCTTCATAACTGTTAACTGTTATGGTTTTTAGCTCCATGATCACTTAAATCATTGTGTAAGGTATTAAAGTTGTTTATTTCAGTCTCATAAAAGGTTATCATTACATATTTAGTGGATTAGAAGCTTTAGAAATCCAAAAAGGTCAAAGTTCAAGTTTTTTACAAAAGTCAAACTTGCATTAATCAGTTTTTCTCAAAAGTTGTAAGAATTTTATTGATTTTAGTGTGTGATTTCATGGAATGAAACTTGTTGAAACTTGTTCTCTACCAGCTAGTCTTTGATTTCCTTGCATCATTACATTTTTAGAAATTTTCTTTTGGGCCCCACAAAGCCACAAAGTGACTTGCAGGGCAAGGTCTGCTCTGTCTCAGCAGCCCACAGTCCACACCACCACCTTGGTGGTGGTCTTCAGGCCACCATGGTGGTCCACAGCCACCCATTTTGGTTCCGTTCAACTCCCCTCCTACCAGGGTCCATGTTTTGACCAATGGGTTGACCTAGGACCCAGTGGACCCCACCTAGTTTGAGCCTTGAATTCTGTCCCACTTTTCAGTTCAGAAACAATAAGCCAAATGCTTATTGTTGGCTTATTTGGCTTATTCAAAGCTTGTACTTGTTCCTTCCAGCTTATTTTAGTGCACTTAGCTTATTTAAACCTGAATTTGCTATAGTGGGTCCCACACAAGCTCGTTCAAGCTTATTTTCCATTCTAGTCAACTAAAGTCAACTGTTGGCTTTTTGGCTTTCATTAGTGCTTATTTTTAGTTTCTAAAAAGTTTGTTTTTACAAAAAGTGTTTGTTTTTAAGTATTAAATAAGTTTGTAAAAGAAAAACCAAGAAAAACAAATTTAAAATTAAGTGATAGTTTCTATTTAATTTTATTTAATTTTAATTTTTATATTTTTATTAAGAACTTAGTTTTTTTATATTTTTCTTAATTTCCTCTTAAGTTAAAGTAGTTATAATAATTTTATCAGATTTTTATTTCATCATTTGGTATTTATTATATTTAATATTAGTTTTATTAGAAATTAATTAATAATTAGTTTAAAATAGTATAATTAGTTTTTATTAATTAAAACCTAGTTTTTATATTTTTTATAGCTTTTATATGTTATAAAATATTTTTAGAAATTTTCTTAGAATTTTTACTGTTCATTTAGTATTTTCCTTAATTTAAAGTAGTTTAATTAGGTAATTAATAATTAATTAGTAATTAATTAATATAAAATTCACAAAAAGACAAAAATAATTATTTTTAGTTTTAAAACTTATTTTTAGTTATTTTATAATTTTAGGAATTTTATTTTCATTTTTCTAGTGCTTAATTAATATTATATTGTATTTAAGTATTTTAAATATTAATAATTAGTATTAATTAGTATTTAATTAATAATAAATAATTAATTAGTGTTAAAATTTATTTTCTTTTTCTAAAAATTTTCTTTTACTTTTAAGTTTGTAAAAAAGTCATTTTCACCCCTGGGTGTTTTCAGATTTCTATTTTCACTTTTTATTTCGTACGTTTACGTTTTATTTAAACGTAACGTACGCGTTTTTAGGTTTAAATCGTTTCTGGTTTTTCCTACTTTCCCGTCTTATTCATATAGCTTATTTAAGCTATTCTCTTGTAGATTCCTTAGTTCAAATAACTCAAAACCCCTTTCCATCCAAATTCACCCGATCACGAAACCGTTTGTTAATCATTCACACCTCGTCGGGACATAACGACCCGGGGAAACCTTATACTTCCGCGGAGCATTGACTCTAGGCAGTTTGACCATCTTGACCACATCCGTGGTTGACTTTGGTTGACTGTTTGGGCTCAATCAACTTTTGGCGCCGCTGCCGGGGAGGTTGTGTGCGTATCTAAACGGTTTTTCTGATTAGTGACTTTGGAATTCATTCCATTGTACATTTATCCATCTTTGTTCATATCTTTTTATAAAAACCCAAAAATATTTTTCTTTCTCATTTGTACAAAATGTTTACCCAAAAATCCAAAAATAATCACCTTTACCCTCTCACATCTTTGATTCTTCATCCCTACCCCTCTGTGAACCTTTGATTCTTTCCTATGTCGTATCCACACCAATTTGGTTGCCAATGGTGTGGTGGTCCTCATAATGGTGGGAATTGTCCCGGCTGTAGCATGGCAGAGTCAGGAGATGGGTCTGTCTATAACCAAGCTCCCTATCCTTACCATGATACATCTGAGTCATCCTACCAGCCACCACATCATGAGATACTGACATATCTGTGTGAGTTTTGTGGAGGTCCTCACCAAGGATTTGAGTGCCAAACCGGAAACACGTTTGTCTATGAACAGTTTTCCGGTAATGCTCAGAACTTTGGTTATGACCAATATCCATATGATTCACCAGTTCATACTCAACAGTTTAACTGTTGTGAGTACTGTGGTGGTTCGCACTACAGTTCTGATTGTCAATCAGGAAGCACGCTTGTCTATGAGCAGTTTCCTGATAACAATTATGACACAAGCACATACGACTCACAGCCACATCAGTTTTACTGTTGTGAGTATTGTGGAGGTCCACACACTAGCTCTGATTGTCAAACAGGGAATCCGTTTCCTTGTAACAATTACGACTATTCGTATTCAGACCCATCTCCACAATACCAGATGTCCCAAGCAACTCCTCTTGTTACTGTGCAAGACATTTTAATAGAGACTCTTGAGATATTGAAAGATCTTAAGGAGGAGTTGGCTACTTCATCGTTTCAAAGCTCTCGTGAGAAATCTATGGCAGAATTACTTGCGGAAGAACGAGCAGCGAAAAACGAATTGAGCATGGAAGAGTTACTCGCTGAGCAAAGAGCGGCTAAAACACGTGCCATATTCCGTAATGCTGCTCTTTACGACGATGATAGTGATGATGAAGTCACCCTTGATTTTTCTCAATTCTGTAAGGGTTCATCACTTTCATCTATAGAAATTCCTTCCTCGGAAAATCAGGGAGAAAAGACTATGATAGAATTACTAGCAGAAGAACAAATGAAATTTATAAAACCCCTGTCTGATAGTCCTTCTCAACTCCCTCAGTCTGTTGTTATCACACCCGAAGTTCACACTCACTCTCCGATCATGGGGGATGAGCATCTTAGCACTGTTCCTGATAAGGAATCGGACGAATTAATAAAGTCTAGTGTCGAGATCCTTATCCCAATCCCAGGAGAGTCACAGGGAACTTTGGATGATATGTGTGATATTCCTTCACCTCTTGAGTGTTCAAACGATCATTTTGAGACTTTCTCAGATTTTAATGATGATTGTACATCTCTTGGAGACATTGAGTATATTGAGGCATCAATCCCTCAGTCTGATGTTGATCTTCTTCTTGAGGAGTTCGCTGATGAACTTGCTCACATCGATCCACTTTCCTTGGAAAGTGATGATGGTCTCCTTGACTTCCAAGCCGATCTGGGAGAAATTGAAAGTCTCCTTTATCATGATCCGTCACTCACTTCTTATCCCAGCAGTCCAATAGAGAATGATAATCTCTTTGTTCCCGAAACATTCGATACGACTCTCACCAATCCTCTATTTGAAGTCGAATCTGAATTCACTATGATTTCTAATAATCCAATCTTTGACGAGGATTGTGATGAGTCCACAATGGAACATGAGTCCACAGATTCACATCTTGTGAATGATTCTCTTCACGAGGAGTTCACCAGTGAACTCGCTCATCAGTTTGATTGCCCGGGGGGAAATGCTCTCAATTATGAGAATCTGCAACATCCCACCCACCCTCCCGGGTTGTTTACGAGCTTAACCTTAGAAATCCAAACTCAGGCTATTGAGCCTCCTCTCGAGGAAGAAGATCAAATCATGCTTTTTATCATGATTTTCTTCCTTTTCTTCACCTATAAGGTGACTTCTTCCCTTCTTCACTCCTTCGGGAGTGAGGACACTATATTTGATCCCGGCATTTTCATGTATCATTATCTTGAGCCGGATACTTATCTCATCGGTGTGGAACTTTCACGTGCTTCAAATGTTTGTCCAAACATCTTGAATGAAAGTCCGATTGAGATTGTTTCTTCCACATCATGCTTCCCCAAGGACAAATGAATTCGAGGTCGAGTCACGCTAGCGACTCGGTAAACAAAAACAGAGCATGCTTATAGGGTTTTCACCCTAAGTGTGGGGGAGTCCCCCATACTATGATTACTTATGACGTGAAAAAATAAAATGGTGTTTTCCACGCTTAGCTTGTAATGTTACCCTTTTACGTTCAAAATGTCGGCATAATAGCCGGGATTTTGAATATTGAGGACAATATTCATGCTTAGTGTGGGGGGGTATTCGCTAGCGAATTTTATCACATTTTACCATATAATACCCCCGTTTTAGCCAAAATTTCAAAAATTTCAAAAAAATTTCACTGGTGCTTCAAAATTTTTGTGGTAATCAGTCCGCCTTGTCTAAACGACAAAAGGGATTGGCTAGTCCAGGAGCAAACGGCTCTTGGTAAAGAAATCTCAAATCCGTTTACGGCTTGCAATTTGCCCAAAATTGTATGGTTCCTCAACTCCCCGAAAACAAATGAGTTGGCTAGCCCGCAAGATTATGGCTTGTGGTAAAGGCCGTGGAAAATCCATAATTGGTAATCAGCTCAGCAAGATGTTGACTATTCCATCAAGAGCTGGCTAGTCCAGGAGCAAACGGCTTCTGGTAAAGACTAATCAAATCCGTTGACAGCTGGTGGTTTGTTCAAAATCACACGATTATCAGGTGTGCCACAGTTCTTACACCTGGCTACTCCAGAAGTGATGGCTTTTGGTAAAGAGTTTAAAATCCATCAAGTTTTCAAAACAGTATTGCTAGGGACTAGCAATAGTTTAGTGTGGGGGATTGATGAGTGCTCAAACACTCATCATTTTTTGTCTAATCTGAACTGCAAAACATACAAAAACACTCAGTAATGCATCAAAATACTGAAAATATTTCAAAATCGTGTTTTATATGTTTTAGATGCAAAATGAGCAAAAACAAATGAAAAACGCACAAAGTTTGCAAAATTGACAGTTTCAGTCCCTCAACTTTCATAAAATTACAAATCTAGTCCCTGGATATTCAAAATATAGAAAATTATCACCAAAGGTCCTTTTACAATCATAAGTTGTCATATTTAGTACTTTGGTGAAAAATTGGAAAAGTTTTAGAAATTTACAGTTTAGTCCCTGGAGTTACAGATTTTGGCAGATTCAGTCCCTGGTGGGATAATTTTGAATAAAAAATCATTTTGGGTCCTTGGGAAGTTACAAAAATAATTTTTTAGTCCTTGGTGTGAAGTTTGTGGAAATTACATGTTTGGTCCCTCAAGTTTGGCAACTTGTCAAATTTGGTCCCCGGGAATTTGAAAAATGAAAAAAATGTAATTTTTATCTTTGGACTTATGAAACTATGGCAAAGTTGGACCCTTGAGTTAAGTTTGAAAAAGTTACATTTTCAGCCCCCAACTTTCTGAAATTACATATATGGTCCTTGTATAATTTAGAAGCCAAATGGACCCTTTGTGTTATAATCTAATACCACCCAACAACAAAAGCCCACCATACAACCTTAGCCCACCAAATCCCATTCCCATTTCAATATTACCCACCCCAGGGTCAAAGAGTCAACGAGGCAGGGTCAAGCAAAACAGTCAAACAACCACCATCTTCAACCCCCCCCCCCCCCGTTTCCCTCCTCTTGTCTCCTCCCTCCATGATACTTTTCACCAAACCAAGCCACCCAATTAATACCTTCACCAAAACCCTCCCCTTCATTGAATGCCTCACCTACTCACCAAACCCACTCACACCTGCCCCATTAAGTTTTTCCCGCCAAATGAGATTCAAAGGGTGAGATTGAAACAAAGCCATCCTACGGTTACAAATGAAGTGGGAAAGACTCTGAGACACTCCAGGAGCTATAAAAGAAATGAAAAAGAAGAGAAAGAGATTTTATTAGAGTAGTATTAGTTTTAGTTTAATATAGATTAGGTCGTTTTTAATATAATTTCATTTAGAGTTGTAATTTTTAGTGCAAATCAGTTGTAATCAGTATTTCTAATATAATTTTAATCTTATTGATCCTTAATTTCATATCTTGCTATTTAAATTTCACATTTGCAATTTTTCATAGAAATCTCAATTTACTCTTAAGATTGTTAAAGGTTGTTGATATCTGGTTATATAAGCCTATTAAGCTTTATTAGTAAGCTGTTATGAAGTTTCCTCAGCATTTCATTTAGGTTTTCAAATAATTCCAAAAATTCAAGAAAAATAAAAAAGAAAATAGAAAATCAGTTCTTAGAAAGAATGAAGCATGGAGAAGGGATGATGTGAATTGACCTGGGTTTTAGAGCTTATTGGTAAGCTATAGGTTATGTTTTGAGGTCTTGGTTGCATGATCTGATCATTTAGCCAATTGTAAGCAAATTCTTAAACCTTTGCTATTTACTGTATCAATACTTGTTTTAGGTTTATTTTTGCTCAATCTTGCTTATTAGGTGTAATTATAGCTTGATAATCAGTAGGTAGTAAGAACCTGAGTTCATTTTATCTAAATCTCTTGTGAATCAAAATCAGTTTATAATTAAGGGGGTGTTTGGTTTAATAGCATACTCTGTGATGTAGTCTGTGTTAGCTGCTATTATTAGTTCATGCATGTTTCTTTATGTCTTATTAGGTCATTTTACCCATAAAACCTAGTTTCTATTTGGAAAAAAAGTCAAAGTCTCTTTTAAATCTTCATAACTGTTAACTGTTATGGTTTTTAGCTCCATGATCACTTAAATCATTGTGTAAGGTGTTAAAGTTGTTTATTTCAGTCTCATAAAAGGTTATCATTACATATTTAGTGGATTAGAAGCTTTAGAAATCCAAAAAGGTCAAAGTTCAAGTTTTTTACAAAAGTCAAACTTGCATTAATAAGTTTTTCTCAAAAGTTGTAAGAATTTTATTGATTTTAGTATGTGATTTCATGGAATGAAACTTGTTGAAACTTGTTCTCTACCAGCTAGTCTTTGATTTCCTTGCATCATTACATTTTTAGAATTTTTCTTGTGGGCCCCACAAAGCCACAAAGTGACTTGCAGGGCAAGGTCTGCTCTGTCTCAGCAGCCCACAGTCCACACCACCACCTTGGTGGTGGTCTTCAGGCCACCATGGTGGTCCACAGCCACCCATTTTGGTTCCTTTCAACTCCCCTCCTACCAGGGTCCATGTTTTGACCAATGGGTTGACCTAGGACCCAGTGGACCCCACCTAGTTTGAGCCTTGAATTCTGTCCTACTTTTCAGTTCAGAAACAATAAGCCAAGTGCTTATTGTTGGCTTATTTGGCTTATTCAAAGCTTGTACTTGTTCCTTCCAGCTTATTTTAGTGCACTTAGCTTATTTAAACCTGAATTTGCTATAGTGGGTCCCACACAAGCTGGTTCAAGCTTATTTTCCATTCTAGTTAACTAAAGTCAACTGTTGGCTTTTTGGCTTTCATTAGTGCTTATTTTTAGTTTCTAAAAAGTTTGTTTTTACAAAAAGTGTTTGTTTTTAAGTATTAAATAAGTTTGTAAAAGAAAAACCAAGAAAAACAAATTTAAAATTAAGTGATAGTTTCTATTTAATTTTATTTAATTTTAATTTTCATTTTTATATTTTTATTAAGAACTTAGCTTTTTTATATTTTTCTTAATTTCCTCTTAAGTTAAAGTAGTTATAATAATTTTATCAGATTTTTATTTCATCATTTGGTATTTATTATATTTAATATTAGTTTTATTAGAAATTAATTAATAATTAGTTTAAAATAGTATAATTAGTTTTTATTAATTAAAACCTAGTTTTTATATTTTTTTATAGCTTTTATATGTTATAAAATATTTTTAGAAATTTTCTTAGAATTTTTACTGTTCATTTAGTATTTTCCTTAATTTAAAGTAGTTTAATTAGGTAATTAATAATTAATTAGTAATTAATTAATATAAAATTCACAAAAAGACAAAAATAATTATTTTTAGTTTTAAAACTTATTTTTAGTTATTTTATAATTTTAGGAATTTTATTTTCATTTTTCTAGTGCTTAATTAATATTATATTGTATTTAAGTATTTTAAATATTAATAATTAGTATTTAATTAATAATAAATAATTAATTAGTGTTAAAATTTATTTTCTTTTTCTAAAAATTTTCTTTTACTTTTAAGTTTGTAAAAAAGTCATTTTCACCCCCTGGGTGTTTTCAGATTTCTATTTTCACTTTTTATTTCGTACGTTTACGTTTTATTTAAACGTAACGTACGCGTTTTTAGGTTTAAATCGTTTATGGTTTTTCCTACTTTCCCGTCTTATTCATATAGCTTATTTAAGTTATTATCTAGTAGATTCCTTAGTTCAAATAACTCAAAACCCCTTTCCATCCAAATTCACCCGATCACGAAACCGTTTAATTACAATTCACACCTCGTCGGGACATAACGACCCGGGGAAACCTTATACTTCCGCGGAGCATTGATCTAGGCTATTTGACTTTGTTGACCATTCCTTGGTCAATATAATTTAGGTGGTTTAGGCTCAATCAAGCACAACAGCGTAACTCCTTTAAATATAGGTAGTGATATATACCCAACCTTCCATCCTTAATTGTATATATCCGTTTCTTGAACATCCAAGTCTGATCACCTTAAATACACTCGAGCAAGGGTCACCAAACATCGTGCGTCCATCCACCCCGAGATGTTTGTGACACTAAGTATACCAACCCGTGAATTAACACACCAACCAAGTCACCGTAATTTCCCAATTCCTGCTGTTCTCGAAGCACAAACTTATCCCGAAGATAATAGTCAGATCCCGTAAGTTTTTATATGTCAAAAACCAAGTCCAGCCTATCGAATCTTTCGCGGGATTTTCTAAAAACATCAAGAATAACTGCGAAATTAACAAGAACATCTAAGGGTGAGTTGCAATACTAATCTTCAAAACTTAAGTCAACGAAGTCAAGTATCAACTTGATCAAATTGCAGCAAGTCAAGTCGCAGTTTGAAAACTTGCAACAAGTCAAATTGCAGATAACCAAATTGCAATACGTCAAATCGCAAGTATTAACTCGCAACGTCAAATCGCAATTGGTCAAATTGCAATCAGTCAAGTCGTAACAGATCAAAACGCAATTTGACGAACCGCAATTAATCAAATCGCAAGTTGTCAACTGTGAATCAAGTCGCAAAAAATTAAATTGCAGGCTCACTCAAATCATAGGCATCCACAATGCTGAGAAACTTAAAAACTCTGTAATCACGTCGACATATATATATATATATATATATATATATATATATATATATATATATATATATATATATATATATATATATATATATATATATACCCCAAATACTAGCTGTGACGTGTGTATCCCCGTGAAATTTGTAATACCAAAGTACCAATCTTTTTCGCCAAACTTTATAAAAAAATTATTTGAATAATCAATTTACAGCTCAAGTAATTTGATATAACCGTTTTGGTTTCAAGATTGATATTAGCACAACAATGAATCAACAAAATTCATCCTGACCAAGATGTATCAAAAATTTCGGACCATTGAATCCAAGCCCACAACTCCAACACAAACCGTGTAAGCCCAAGTGAGATATTCGAATAGTTAGCACATTCACGCTCCATGTAGCATGAATCCGAAAAGATCTCAAACATCCCTTTTGGTCAGGCATGTTTACACAACAAGTTGATACATTATTTATTGTTCCCAAAACTACAAACACGCTATTGCAGTCTTAGGATATATTCGAATCAATCAACCGTATATACTTACGTTCAAAGAAAACAACACAAATCCAATATAACATAAGCTATGAAGCCCGGTCCAACTTGTGTGATTATCAGCCCATTGCTCGGATAAGGACCCAAACCAATAAAACTCGATCCAACCCCTACACCAAACACCCTAATATCACGGATATAAAGACACACTAAATCTCACTAATTAGTAGTAACCCTAATCATTTACAAAATCCGCCTCCCATCTCATTTGTTAGTCATAAAAAAAATGCGATTCACATCTGACATATCAATAATCCAAAAATTATCTAATCATCAACAAACACAACAATAATTAAGTTTTTCTTGATATAATCGAACATAAGAAAAAGAAATCACACCCTTTAAGTTACTAGTATCAGCTTCAGGATCAGAAGATTGGTCTCGGGTAGGTTTCTTTATTGTTGTAATTCGTTTTTGCACATGACCGAACAAAGAGGAAGGATGAACCTGATTAGGTTTGTTCTTTCCTTTAAAGTCTTCGTACATCAATTGAAGCTAAGCTTCAAAAAGATTGATCGGTGATGATGTTCTCTTGTCGTGTCTTGATCTATAAAGATCTTAAGTGAATCGTACAACACGAGAAAGAGACTGATCTGAGATCACGTACTAAATTATTCGCGATACATTACAAGGATCTATGATGGTATTTAAAGTTCATCCTTAAAGTCTTTGAAAGATTTGTATACGTGGTGAACTAAACCTAAGATCAGGTTACCTTTTGTACTAGATTCGAGTCATGTTGCTTGTTTTGGATTTGTGATGGTTAGTTTCAAGTTGTAGTAATGATTAACAGGTTGAAGCACATGCATTAGATGTTGACAGTTAGATTAGTTAAGTTTAAGAGGTAACCACAACTCAAACAAAGCTAAAGTTAACCGCAAATCATTTCAGTGAGGTAACCGCAGTTTTTCAGATGTGTACTCTTCAATGAGGTAACCGCAAGCCGAGATAACCGCAAGCTGAGGTAACCGCAAGTTGAAATAACCGCAACACGAGGTAACCGCAGGGACAAAAGTTAAACGCTGGTTGGATTATCTGAGGTAAACGCAAGGCCAGTTGAGAACAAAACAGTCACTGTCGTTCTTTTTCATCTTTTACCCGATTTTGAGGTAACCGCAGCCAAGAACTTGTCACAAAGAACAAACTCGCTACCAAGAACAAAAGGTAGACTAACCAAGATTCGAAACAGATTCTGACCATAGTATTACCGATCACTATATGACCGAAGATTCATGGGATAGTGAAAAAGTCACAAGAACATGTCATAACACAAAACTTATAAACAGTGACACAAAACTTATAAACAGCGACAAAGAAATGACCCAATAAGCATTTGTGTAAAGTAAAAGAAAAATGGCCTTTTACCTTTTGGATACATAAGTCATGTAAGCAAGAAACTGTTACCACTTTATAAGATGAACAAATTTTGACCAGTGCAAAATGAATGATCAAACAGCAAAAAAACCACATACGAACCACAACAAAATCAACAAATAATAAAACCTGGCTCTGATGCCAATTGTAGGGTCGATATAATATGTTGATTCATGTAGTTTCAGGTGGTCTTGGGTTATGGAAGATTAGATTTGCCATGGTAAGAGTTTAGAGAGAGAGAGAGATAGAGAGTTGGGAACTCTAGAGAGAGAAAGTAAAAGAAAAAGAAATTTAATGATTAGAAGTTCCAACCCTCTCCACATGTGGAGAGGGGTATTTATAGTTTTCTACAAAACGCCCACACCCGGGCTGTGGATCAGGCATACAGTGGGTAAAGACCCGTCCTTCTTCCACGGTGTTACTTAAACTAAACCAATATCTAACTAACTAATAAACAAACTACGAGCTATCTTAATGCTATTACAATAATCAGGTGACCGAGACTTTTACAGGAATATTTGTATTCCTAACATTTCTTTACAAGTTCGGGTTGTACACTGTAATGTGTGCACAAACCATAATGAATATAAGTATTGACAAATCAAATCAAGATCTTACAAACTTCTACCAATCGGGTCTCTGAAATGTCAACATTGGAAATCCTCGTCTACCTCCCGCATAGCTTTCCAATCTCCTTATCTGATCCATACGCTTTAACCGGTTCTCAATCCTTGTGATGAATCTACGAACTTGTCTGGCCTCATCGGTATTCCACCTTTTGAATTTGTACAGTGCAACATCATCTAGTCGGCCTTTGATTCCATCTCTGACGAACTTAAGTGTTTCATCACAAAACTTGTGGATTTCATCATAAGCCATGAAGCAGTTGCGTCGGTTGACACTGCGATAGGTGAACCCAAATGCCGGATGCTTGATCAAGGTGTATTGAGATTCGTGTTGAAGGTTGGGGATGTTGTAAAGGTTAGGTTTTGTGAGATTTGGCTTCTTCTGGTAACTTTCCACTCCCAGTTGAAGATCTTCTACTCGCTCTTTGATGACAATGTGTCGCATGAAAATGAGTAGAGCTGTGATGAAGGCAAGCTGCATATCCTTAGGTAGGTTGCAAAGCTTTCCTTGGACTTTGAGCAGATACATATCTTCGATGTCATTAAGGAGCAATCGTGGAAAGTCTGACTCGGAAATCACGTACTCTTGTTCATCAAGTCTTTTGAGCACGATTTTGTTGAGAAAAGAGTACCCAAAGTGAGTGACTGTAGAAATAAACTGAATGGAGACAATCTTTAACTCACTCATCACATTTCCCATAGTCTGATTAAGTCTGCTGCTTCGATAATACCGTGCCCAGTTTTCTGGCCAATGGTGTATTCCATAGAGTGCGTTCCGGTCATAGGCAACAACTTTGTCGCCGAATAAGTCTGAGGCTTCTTCTTTGATGGCGTTGTTAAGGTATCTAGCTGCAGGGATTGAGAAGGTAAGTGATGTGGCGTACTTCGTTTCAATCTTGCTACCGTGTTGTAGAAATTCCAAGTCATTGTTGAAGAAGAATTTGTAGGGGATTCTCTCTTGCTTAGGCTTTCCAACCAAGGGTAGGGGTTTGGTCCAGTCGGTGTAGTAAGGCCCTTTGTTCTTTGAGTAGAAATCAATGTTGGACTCGGGGTTTAGCCAGTCAATGTCGTATGACATTACTCGGGCAATGTTTTCCAGGTGATATTCGAGTTCAACTGAGTTGGCAGAGCGGTCTTTCAACAGGTTGAATGCAACATTCTTTACCCTTCTCAGCTCTTTCTTGCTCATTTCCTTTAAACCATAGTCCCTTTGCAGAAGTTGTGCATATTCCATTTTTCGGCCATCTTGTGGTGATTGATTTTCTGCAAGAGGTGGTTGAGCTTTAACCATTTCATCAAACCAAGAGTACTCAGCCGTTTTGTCTTCGTCCAGCCATTTGAGAATGTTTTTGGGTTTCTTAGGTTCGGTGCTTTTCGAAGAGGTATCTGGTTTGTGCTGATGATGTTTTCTTTTCCTTTATTTCCTCTTTGTTGATGAAGGTTCTGGTATTTTGTTGGGCTGAGGGAAATCTTCTCCGCCGGTGTACTCAAAGTGATCTTGGGCTTTAGGACCTGATCCTGATGCCTTAGGTTGTTGAGTAGATGTAGTGGTTGTTAGAGGCATGACAGGTTGTTTGTGTTGAGATGAGGGTCCTTTGGCTTGCTTTTGCTTCTTAGCTTGCGAGTTAGGGTCTTTGTCTTCATCATCTCTCTGACGTTTCAGTCTATTGGTGTCATGGTGGTTTTGGCTTGTAGAGCTTCCCATATTTTAATATCTTCAGGTGTCATGGTGGTTTTGCTTGCCAAAAGGTTGAAGAGCTGAGCCTCTAATTCATTCACTGTCATTTCTTGTTGTGGTAGGGGTGTTTTGTCAGCTCGGAGAGTGAAAGAAGTAGTTCTAATCACTTTCTTGATAGCTTGTTCAGCAATCTTTGTAAGTTCATCCTTCATCGGCTTCAGCAATTCTTTCAATTCAGTAACTAAGTGTTGTTCCATGTACTGATTTGCTTGAGCAGCCAATGTAGCTTCCATATCTTCTTGTACATCTTTAGCTAAGAAGGTGTCAACTTTTTCATGCATTCCCTGAACAGTTGTCATTTGCTTTTTATAATTCAGCAACTTGACTTGCTAGTGATTTAACTTGATTTACTAACTTGCTTTTCTTCTTTTCACGAACTCTCTTTACTGCCCTTTTAATCAATTTTGATGCAGCTGAGGCTTCAATCCTTGATGGTTTCTTGACTGATTCGTCATGTGTTGGTTGTGATGCAGGAGGTGATGATTGTGAAGATTCAATGTTGGTGGTGGTGTCCTTATCATCTCCTTTAGGTGATTCGGGTTTATCCTTGGGCTCTTCTTTCTTTTCTGCAACTTTAGCTGCTTCAGCCCTTAATCTCTGCTCTTCTGCCAGTTGGTCAGCTTCTGTCTTTTTCCTTAATTCTTCTGCTAATCTGGCTTCTTCTTCTTTTCTTTTCTTTGTTTCTTCTTGAAGCCTTAATTCATCGGCAAGTTTAGCTGCCTCTTCAGCTTTCCTGCTTTCTTCCATTCTTATGGCTTCTTCCAGTTTAGCTTGTTCTATTTCCTCAAGCCTTGCCTCTTCAGCTTCTTGTTTTCTTTTGAGCTTTTCCTCTTGAGCCTTTTCTCTTGCCTCCATCTCTTCCAAAGACATTAGGTGTGGAATATCTGTATCCATATGGTCTTCCACATCATCGTCTCCCCTCTCTGAAGCATTTTGCATTTCTACGTCTTCAGGTGATACTGTTGGAGATTCGTAGACGATCATTTCAGCAGTGGTACCTGTTTCCTGAGTTTGATCAACTGGAGTGGACTCAGGAATACTGCTAGATCCTCCTGCCTCAGGAATACTGCTTGATCCGCCAGCCTCGCTTGTTTTAGAGAACGGAGGAGGTGGAGGTTGATCAGCTTGGAAGGAGTCGATTTTGCTGTGGAGTAGACCTAACTTGAAAGCTCTTTCATTCTCTTCTTCCACAGATAGACCAAGGTTTGTGTGTTCCTCTTCTTGTCTTTCTTGTTCAGCAGTCATAGGTTCCTTCAACTTTTCACCACTTAACCGTTCTTCTTCCAACTTAGCATCTTCTTCAGTTAAAGGTCTTTGAATGAATGTTGTTTCTTTTTCTACTTCATCAACAAATTCATCGATGCTTCTGTCCCAATCTTCTAGAGTCATGTCCAGATCGTCAAGATCGTCATCCTGTTTATTATAAGTTTCCCTATAAACTGGACCACTATCGGATTTGGTTTCTGAGTCAGATGGTTTTGGAGAAGATGGTGGTGTGGGTTCAGGAACCGGTTCAGGAATAGGTTTCTTGACTGGTATTCTGATCTTAAGAGTTCTCTTGTGAGGCTTTTTAGCAGATTTGGTAGAGCTTTTGGAGCTGCCAGACTTGCTACCTTTCTTTCCCTTTTTATGCATAAACGAAGGTAGAGGGACTTCGTCCAAGAACCCTACTTTCTCTTCCTTGAGAGCTTGAACGTAATACTTGTAGTTCTTGCATTTCTTTACTTTATCATTCAAAAGACATTCGGGAAGTATCTTTCCTTGCTTACGTGTACTAGTATCAAGTCTCTGAATCTGCTTGAGAGTAGACTCATTTCTGAATGTGTTCTTGTCATCATCAGCCAGTCTTTGAGGAATGTCGTCATACTCACGAAGGAGGCTTTCAATGAGAAGCTTGGTGAAATGAACGAATGGAATCTTTGCTGACTTGTGTTGTATGTGCCACACAATATCTTCCCAGATGATACTAGCAAAGTCCACCATTTTGACATTTACCATTGCCCAGAAAAGTTTGAGATGTTGGAGTTTGGGGTGTTCGTGACCAGTATCTCTGCCAGATAAGGATTTAGAAATTAGGATGTACAAAGTTCTCCATGGTTGTGGAAGATATCTTGTGTTGACCTTTGAGTGTCTAGTCACCACCTCGTCTGACTCATCGTATCCAATATCCCGTAACCATTCAATTAACTCTTCTTCATTAGGAACTGGGTGGTACTATTCATTTGGACCAAGTTCGGGCAAACCAAGAACGCTACGAAGAGTATCTTTGTCCACAGTGACTTGTCTCTTATGAAGCATACACATGAAAGATTCTTCGCCAAGGTCCAGTTGAATTGTATGCCAAAACTGGTGAATGTAGAAGCAAGCTACTGATGATGATTTGGTGAGTAGGATTTTGTACGGGTGATAGACTAAAGCATCCACAACTACAATGTAAGAGGATTCATTGCATGTGATTTTGTTGAAGTTGACCCGTAAATTGTTCTTTCCAATATCTCTGTTGTAATCTTCGGGAAAAGTTTCTTCCCAAGTGAGCTTTGATTCAGGTACTTGTTCTTGTGGAATGTTTGCTTGTTGGGCCATCATGCCCTTGGGGCTTGCTTGAGTCCGTAAAGAGCCTTTTTGAGTCGATAAACATGATTGGGACGCTCAGGATCAACGAAGCCTTCTGGTTGGCTGACATAGACCACTTCACGGAGTTCACCATTCAGAAATGCCGTTTTCACATCCATTTGATAAACAACCATATTCCTATGAGCAACATATGCCATAAAGATCCGAACAGCTTCAAGTCTAGCAACTGGAGCAAAATATTCTTCAAAATCAATTCCTTCTTCTTGGAAGTACACTTTAGCTACCAAGCGTGATTTGTTACGTATGACAGTGCCCTCTGCATCCAGTTTGTTTTTCCAAATCCATTTTAGCCCAATGACAAAGACTCCGTCAGGTCTTTCAACTAATTCCCAGACTTCTAATCTTTTGAATTGCTGAAATTCCTCTTGCATAGATTCAATCCAGTTGTCATAAGTCATTGCTTCTTTAATGTTCTTAGGTTCTTCTTGACAAAATGTGAGTGCATAGATACAAGTTTCACCATCTGTGTGAAGCCGTTGTCTTGTCATGATTGGTGCATCTGGATGGCCAATAATTTGAACTAAGGGATGATCTCGAGTCCATTTGTGTGTCGAAGGGTGTAGTTGATAGGTATCTCGCATGTTAGCAGGATCCAAATTGCGTGTTGATGACTCAGCTACTTCAAGAAATGTTGGAGCCGGTGCAAATGGGTTGAAGAACACATTTGGATCATACTTTGCGGGGTGTGGAACTGATTGTGGTGTAGGATCTTCAGCTAATTGTCGTGAGTTGGAAGCGGTTTGTTCTGCTGTTATGGGAGATGCAATTGGAGGACCGTCTTTCTCAATAGTTGTAGTTGTTTGTTGAGGAGAGTCAGGTACTTGAATATTATCAGGTTGTGCAGCGGAAATTGGTGAGACCTCAGGAGAACGGTATACAATTGTATCATCAAACAGTGGAGCAAACAGGGTTTCCAATTCTTTGCGGTTGAGAGGCAATTGTTCAGTCGAAGAGTCCGGAAAGTTAAGACGATTGTGTTCGAGTCCTGAGCTGTTTTGCTCAAAAGGCATTTGTGTGAGTTCATCAAAATTAGCATGAATAGTTTTTTGAATCTCTCTTGTATGACGATTCCATATCCGAAAGCCTTTGGAATTTTCACAATATCCTACGAACACTCTGATGTCAGCCTTTACTTTAAGTTTACCTAAATCATCACGATCATTTTTCGGATAACAAAGTGCTCCAAATACATGAATGTAATCGATGTTTGGTTTTCTTTTGTGAACAAGTTGATAAGGTGTTTTGCGATGGCGTTTTGTGATCATACAACGGTTTTGGGTGTAACATGCAGTTGAAACAGCTTCTGCCCATAAGTAATCTGGTAATTGAGCATTTATCAACATGGTTCTTGCAGCTTCCACTAACGTCCTGTTGCGTCTTTCAACGACTCCATTCTGTTCTGGGCTTCTTGCAATAGATGTTTAATGTTCAATTCCCACTTTCTCAAAATATGATCGAAGAGTCTGATTCTTTAATTCTGTACCATTGTCAGTTCTGATCATTCTAACCGTATTGCGTAACTGAACTTGTATTTTAGTGAGAAAGGTGATGATCATTGTAGGAGCTTGATCTTTACTGCGTAGAAAATAAACCCAAGTCTATCTGGAGTAATCATCCACAATTACAAGTATGTAGCGTTTACCGTTGATACTTTGAACACGCATCGGACCACACAAATCCATATGAAGCAATTGTAAAACATGATTCATACTGTGCTTGGTTTTAGAAAGAAAATGAGCCCGCGTACTTTTTCCTTGTTCACAGGCCAGACATAAGTGATCTTTGGTAAAACAGAATCTTGGAAAACCATCAACAAGTTTATGACGAGCAAGTTCAGTCATAGTTTTGAAATTCAAGTGCGAAAGACGTTTATGCCATAACCAAGATTTAGTAGATTCTGCTTTGGAGAGAAGACATATCGGAGATGTTGCAATCATGTCAGACATCGATATTGTAAAAAGATTTGAACCACGTGAGCTGGACATTAGATCATTTCCTTGTAAGTCACGAACGAAACAAATTTTCTCACGAAATGCTACTTCTAAATTCCCATCACAAAATTGACCGACTGAAAAAAGGTTGTCACCTAAGCCTTCCGCATAATAAACACGACTGATTTCAATGTTCCCACTGACATATGTCGGGTGCATCCGCTATCAACAATCCAGAGAACAATCTGACCACCTGCATCACAAGAAGACGACGAGGATGGAACAGAAGTAAAGGTGGAACCCAAAGAAAGTGCGGGTTCCTGTTGGTTAGAGGCACATGTTTTCAATAATTTAGGAATCCATTTAAATTCTGGTTTATATTGTAACCAACGTTGCCAATTCCAACTAGTTCTCGCTTTCTTTTTGGTGAACTCACTCGTTTTGGGCTTGTTCCTAGAATTGTTCTTTTCAATTATGGGGGTAACTACAACATCATTAGAAGCCGTAGATGGCGGTTTTCCTAATATAGACTTAGAGGCAATAGTGGGCCTAGAAGGAATGCCTGTCCTACGTTTCTTATGACGATTTAAGAGAGAGTTAGCAACACATTTTGCATGATCACCAGATGATACAGTTTTACGACAAAACACACAAGATGCATTAATATTCAAAACATTCAAAGGTTCATCATTTGTTACATTGAGATTTTGATTACAATTTTCCAGATTAGAATCTAAATCAGATGCAACATGAGTTTTATTCGAATACCTAAGTTGATCTTCTACTTCTTGAGCTTCTAGTGTTCCTCTTTTACGTTGCAAGATCCTATTCTTCTTGTTACTTTTTGCTTGGGTCTGCTAACGCTATTAGTGGAGACTAGTCCTGTAGAAGTGGAAGGGTCAACATTAGTGTTTTGAACATCGTTTCCCTTAGAAGTTTTGTCTATTTGGTACAATCCTGGTGCTATCATAGTGGTGTCAACAAACTTTCCTTTATGAAGTAGCTTAATTTTCTCTTTTAATTCAATGATGATGTGATTTTTATCCTGAATTTCAGACTCAAGTTTCACATTGCAATAATTAATGTCATCGCGGTTTTGTTGCCATTCAGCGTTTTCAATTTTTAATTCCGCAATTTCCTTCTCATATTTGAGACACAGACTTTTAAAAGACTCAGTATTTTTGCAATTTAGACAAGACTTTGAAACATTTTGATTCTGAAGTTTCAATTCTGTTTCAAGACTTTGAGCTTGACACCATTCAAGTCTTTGTTTGAGTTGACAAATTTCTTTTGAAAAACGTATTGTCACATCATCATTGTTTTTCCTCAGTATATCATTTTCTTGTTTTAATGTCTCAATTTCGTTGTTCAGCAAATCATTATCAGCACAGTGATCTTCCACAAGCGTAGAAGTACCAGATTTATAGAGATCATTCATGATAATAGACATAATATCAGCATTGAGAACTTCTTCTAAGAGTCGATCGGCATCATTTTTCAAAACTCTGTTTCTATGCTTTTGAACCAAAATTGCATTTTCATTTGATTTGAAAACGTTTATCATTGATTTGACTTCTTTTTGCAGATGTTGTTCCCAACTTGTAGCACAAAGACGGAGGTGTTGAACGATTGCGAACATTTGTTTTTGAAAAATATCTCTCTTTTCTCGCTCGTAAGCAGATTGAAAAGTTTCAATTTTTATTTCTGAATTACGTTCAATTGTTTCCTCCAAAATTTCGATGTCGTCCATAAAGTTTTGAAATAATTTAAAACACGACAACTTTTTGGTAAAGGTGTAACTTCACCAGAAGATGGTAAAGGACCATTTACTTGTGCCACAGTTTGGACCGGAGCCGCATTAGAAGATGAAACATATGACTCAGTGACAAACCAAGATTTTTCAGGTATTTCCTTTTGAGGAACAAAAGATTTAGAAATGTAAGGAGTTTTTGAATAATCATATGGTTTCCAATATTCAACTCGACTCATTTTGGATCGACTCTCTTCTTCAAGTTCTTCCTCTTCCTCAGTATCATAAATAATAGTACGCACAATCATGTCATCACGCATACATTCCATACTGTAAATTTTAGGATTTTGTTTGAACACTTTGTGAAGAAACATTGATTTGTAATCACCAAGTGCAAAACCTTTATCGGGTCTCGGTTTTAAAGTAAATTTCTGAATTGTTGTTACAGACCCCCGATTTTGTAAACAATATTACGAAACTCTTTGAGTTGTTTTTCAAGATCAACAATCTCACCGATTAAATGATCTATATATTTCCTTTTTTGTATTTTATGTTCACAAAAATCCTTTTTGCAAATTGACAACCCTGTTTCTGTTTTTGAAAGTTTTTTTGAAGTTGTTCAACCTGTTTTTGAAGTTCACACTTGTCACTTTCAAGTTTTGAAACTAACTTTCCATTTGACTCAATTAAATCTTGCATTTTGTGTTGAAGATCTTGTTCTTTATTGTAATATTCTTGAAAAGCCTTTTCAAAACTTTTTTCATGTTTAACCTTGTGTTCTAGATTTGAAAGTTGTATTTTATAACACTCAATGTCTCTTGTAAGTGACTTATTAGTTTCTTTTAAAGCTTTATTTATCTCATTGCATTTAAATATTTGCAATTGTTGAGCGTTCAGTTGTTTAGACAACAATATAAGGCCAGGGTCTGTATCAAACAATGGTTTATGTTGTTCTACAGAATCATGTTTATCATTCTCAATAGGATCATCAAATGAAACAACTGTGTCATCATCAAATGTAACAACGGTGTTCACTTGTTCATCTTCTTGAGAAGATAAAGATGAGTCGGATGGAACAACTTGCGCCTTATTTGATTCAGAAGTAGAGGGTGATGCTATTTCATGTATAAGGCATGTATTAAGGTCATGTACCTGAGACAAGCCATCAGTGTCATACACAGGGCCTGAATCATTCATATGAAGTTCCTACATGTTGGCCATAAGCATCGTAGCTGCATTTGCTTCCAGATCTTCCATGTCATCATCGTTGTACGCATTAGTGTTGGATCGATATACTCTGGCCAAACTACTTTGTAGCTTGTAAGGATTTGATAATATTAAGTAAACTCAACACTATTAATATTGAAACACTGTTTAACCTTGTAAAGTATGCGGAATCTACTAACACAAAGCTTAAGAAGAACTTTTATATTAAACCAAACTTGAACCTGCTTGATTACACAGATTCACTAACAATCCCTAACTATTATCGACTTGTAAAACTCTAAGACACTTAGAACTTCGACTAAAAACATATATCCCTAATACCATTATAAGGCTCCTTATATAGATAACCTTAAGTCGGTTTACATCATCTACTTGAACGACAAGTAATTATCCCGAACTAATTCTAGAATATTCATACAATATTACATAATGATCCTTTAATTAATATTGCACTTAAGTCCTTATACTCTTCGAAGTAATTTGAATAATCTTCAATATGCAGCAGTACTTTGACTTTGATCTTCAAGCAGCACTTTGACACAGCAGTACTTTGAAATACAGAAGTACCTTGATCTTTTATATCCCAACAATCCTCCCATAACTTGAACTCCACTTGCTTGATTTCAAGTTTCTTTGTTATCTTTGATCTTCAAAATCTTTAATCATTCAGAAAGATTGTTTCTTTATCTCTTTATCTTTTATCTGTCATGTGTCAAAGTACTCTTTATCAGCATCAGTTGATATCTTCTCTGCAATAAACCTCCTCAGCTACTCAGCAACATTTTGGTACAATAGTCATCAAATCTTTTAAAGTTTCATACTATTCTCATCACTTCCAGGTGTGTAAACTCCTGTGAGAGGTGAATCATTGAAAATTAATGGATTTTGATGTCTCTTTACCAAAGCCATTAACTCTGGAGTAGCCAATGTTTAGGTTAGAACAACCATGGTACATTGATAACCATATGATTTTTAGCAAATCATCAGCTATCAACAGATTTGAGTAGTCTTTACCAAGAGCCGTTTGCTTTTGGACTAGTTAGTTCTTTGATCTCAACCATGGTGAACTAATTACCATAAATGGATTTTCCACAGCCTTTACCACAAGCCATTTTTCCTTTTGGGCTAGCCAACTCTCACTTTTACAGATATGGTGAGTTGAAAACCATACAATTTTTAGTAAATTGTCAACTAAAAACGGATTTGATTATCTCATCAGAGCCGTACCCTCATGATGAGTCAAACTCTTTCTTGTCTGTTAAACTTGGTGAGTTAATTACCATTTGCTGTGCAGTATAAATACTAACACCATGTGTTTCTTTTCAAATCCTTTTATTGACTTCACTTTTAAACATCAAAAACTTTTTATTTTATTTTTCAAAGGACTTATACTGGTTTAATGCAGCAAGCAGTACTTTAATAAAGTACTGTTTGTCTTTGCAGTACTTTGAAAAAATACTTATTATACAAAACAAATCATACCAGTACTTTGCAATATTATTCTTCAGATTTAGTCCATCTGATAAATAGCTTGATCACATCCAAAGCTACATCAGATTCATCTTCAAGTTCCATTCCATGATCCAACATTCTGAGCATAATTTCTCTAATCAATGGATATCTTCTCTCAGCAAGCATGTGAATCATGGTACCATCTTCCATCTCAAGTGAATGAACTCCTGATGACTCAAAGAATCTCCATCTTGTAATTTCCCAATTTTCTTGATCATTCCACAGAGTATCAACACTTATTTGTTCTGTTTCCTAGATGGTTATTAAATCTCCAAGCAAGATTAATCCCACTCCTGATGCTTCAATCTCCTCATAGTATGTCTGCACTTGCATGTATAAATCCTATAGATCTTTTCTGGTAATAAAATGCAGAACATCCCATAACATATTGAATACTGTGAAGCTTTCATCTTCTCTGTTGAACATAAGATAGTTCCCTTCTTTTGATTCAACCACAGAGAATGAGATTATCTTTGATTTCTTTCCAGAGTCTTCTGTTTTCTTATTCTCAAAATCAACCACTCTGAAATAGTTTCTCAGTTCATCAATTGTATCTTCATGTATCATCTTGAGTCTTTTTGACAATTGATCATTTTGAACTGCTTTCTTCCTCTTTAATTTCCTTTTCTTAGCTTGTTCTTTTCTTATTTCTTCTAACTTCTTTCCCTTGTCAACATCCATGGGTACAAAATTTTCTAACTCTTTCTTGATAGACTCTTGTACTTGATCCCATAGAACTTTCACTTCTGGATACCTCAATTTTTGTAAATTCTTGTATCCTCTTCCTTTCAAGAAACTAATCATCCAGTTTCTTTCTTGAGCAATTGTCATTGGCTTTCTTGTAATTGGCTTACTTATCTCTGCCAAATACTCTGCATCATACTCAGCTTGTTGCTTTCTAGCAACCTCTGCATCCTCTGCTATCTTTATTTCTCTAAGTTGTGCAAGAGTAAATTTCTTCTTGTTCTTCTTAATATTCTTCTGCTTCATGATCCCTTTACCTTTGTCTTTAGGATCTAACTCTTCAGTTTCAGAAGAAGACTCAGAAACTTGTTGTGCAGGCTCAGAAATATGTATACCTCCTGAAGGTCTATTCAAGTTAATCATAATCTGAGCTATAGTTTCATCATCACTTGCTGTATAAGCCTTAACTTCTTCTTGCTGTATAGGATTGGAAGGACCAACTTCATCTTCAAAACTCTTTGTAGAAGGTCCACCTATAGAAGTTCCAACTTCATCAATATTCCTAGCAGCATTACCTTGCTCAACAGTACCTTGCAGACCAGTACTTTCAACAACAGTACTTTGAACACCAGTATTTTGATTTTGAGTGCTTTGAATATTTTTTGCTTCAACATCTTGCTCAATAGCTTCTTCTTGTGCAATATTCACATCTTCTTCAACCTTGTTCTCTGGCACAAAAGTATTTGGATCTTCTGGATAGTGCAAAAGATGAGCATCTTCTGAATATTGAATCTCAGCATCATCTCTATTCAAATTATCATCTTGATTCCTCCCCAATTTGATAGATGATGACTTCTTATGCTTCTTCTTGGATTTAGAAGTTGTCTTGTAGGATTTAGACTTTTGCTTCTGAGATTGTTTCTTTTCCTTCACATAAAGCCTAAAATTTTGTACAAGAGGCCATACAAACTTCTTTAACCTTCTGAACTTCCTTCTTAAACTCTTGATTTCTACAGTCTGATCATCCATAGTTTTCTTCATCCTCTCCAACTCTCTAGTCAAAGCATAATTATTCAAAGGCCCTCCAACTCCCTCATCTCCTCCAGGTGTTTGAAGCCCAACTGTGGGAGTATAATCATTAGGAGAAGGTACTGGAGTATGCTCTGAAGCAGTACCTTTTGAAGAAGTATTTTGAGGAGAAGTACCTTCAGCAGAAATAGGTTTTTCCAAAGAAGCTGACACTGAGGGAGTTCTTTCACTTAAATCATCATGCTGAGGTGAAACAATAGGTGGTGTAGGTGTATGGACTGATGCAGAATGCTCAGAAGGATCAGGTTGATCAGCATCATCAGAATTAGCAGAACCACTATTGTCAATATCAGCCCTAACAGCCTGTGCTACCTCTAACATGTAAGCATTGAGAGGTGTATTTGTACCCGAAAAATTTACTCCCTTGTGAGACATAAAGGTGAACACCTTAGGTGGCATCCTAATAGTGGGTACATAATCCTGAGGTTTTTGTATCCCATCTACTGGATTCTCTAAGAGAAGTTGAACAAATCTAGGATACATCAGAAAAGGGGATCCAACCTTAATACGTGTGATCATACCATCAAGGATCATGTAAGAAAAGTTGAAGGATTGATTGGTAATGAGGCCAACAAATGCAGAAGCTATAGCATGTCCAAATTGATCCCATGCAGTACTCTTTGGACTTAAGCAATGAAGTAAAACATGAATAAGATACTTCCAATGAGGACTTACCATTGCTTTCTGAAAAGTAAGCTTATCTGAAAGTCCTTCATACCCAATGTCTCTCAGTGCATTCCAAATATCTTGTTTAGCAAACAAAACAGAGCCTCCTTCATCTTCAAACAACAGAACCTCCCTGATTGTTGCTTCTGTAACACGAATAGCTCTCCCAGCAACTGTAGCATGAATAACATCCTCACCATCTTCAATCTCAGACCTTGTCGTAGCCCAAAACTCCTGTATCCAAGGTTCAATAATCTCTGGGTTGACTAAAAGTAAGTAACTGATGGTGGTTCCGGTGAGAAAATCAATAATCCCATGAAAATCAATGTTTCTCTGCGTTTTCTCTAGGTTGGCTATCATGTTGTGTTTTTTGTTGGTTGGTCGGTGTGCCATTGTGATAAGGATTTGAGAGAAAAGTGGTAATCGTTGATGATATTGGTGGGTTTGATGAATGAGAATGGCGAATGAATTTGGGTGTATGAATAAGAAAAAGATATAGGTTATAAAGGAATAATATACAAAAAATCACGGTTAATAAATTATTTTACCGTTATTTTTGGAAGTGATCTTCCCCATATGTTTCGAAAGTTTGTTACCCGCAAATTTGACCGTTGGAACAGTATTCTGACACGTCAGCGTATCCTTCATATCACCAAGCAGTACTTTCCATAGAATATGGAGCAGTACTTCAGTTGTAAACCCAAGCAGTACGTTGACCAAAGTACTTTCCAAGCAAAATATCTTTATAGTTGACTGTTTGACCAAAATATCTTTGAAAGTCAACCTGAGGTAATTAATACCTTCCCAAATTAATTCCCAAAGCTACCAAGGCAAGTAGAATTCAATGAACTTTATTTATTACCCTTATACCTTCCCTTGCCTATAAAAGCAACTTTTCCACCAACATACTTCATTTATCTCTTCTTGTATCAACATAGCACAAAAACCCTAGTTATAACCATGAGTCACTTCCCATTGGTGTACATCTCCTCTGACTCAGATGGTTCCACAGACTCAGAAATAAGCTACTATTCTGATCCAGACTTCGAGGATCCAGGATGGATGGGGTACTTTCCTCCAAATGTATCATCCTCATCAATGAGTGTAGCAAACTCTTCCATTACTGATGCAGCAAGCACTACCAATCCAAAGCCCAAGAAGAAAAAGTTTGTCCTTGGTTCATCTCTGGCTAATGAACTTCCACATGCTTTGACTCAAGCCCTGGAATCAGCAATACAGAACATGAAGTGGCCTGATCCAAGAAAAAAGAGACCTCCCAAGCAAGTTCTTGGCCTGGCTTGCCCAAGAAAGCAAGCTTCTTTTGATGATAAAAGAAAGACTGCTCAAAAGGGAAAGCAGAGCTATGAGGGCAAAGGAAAAAGGCCTATGGAGTAGGGTGTATTGGGCTTGGTAGTAGGTTGTGTTGTGGTAGTTGTCAGTGTCTTGTAAGTGTCTGTGGTTCAACTCTGTCTGTGTCATGGTGGTCTGTATCTGGTGGAACTGTTTAATGTAACCCCTCTTTGAATAATGAATAAAGTACTCTTCTTTTGAATGATACATGTAGCCTCCCCTCAAATAATGACTAACTACTAATGCCTCCCCTCAAAAGTAGCTTAATTATTAATCATACCAATACTCACTACTAAAAAAATAAATCTTGAAACATCAAAGTCCTTTGTAAGTAGGTCTGCTACATTATCATCTGTATGGACTTTAACCACATTGATAAGCCTGTGCTCATAGCAGTCTCTAATAAAATGATGCCTAATCTGAATGTGCTTTGTTTTGGAGTGATAAACTGGATTCTTCACAATACAAATGTTGATAGGAGTATTCTTGAAGTTGAATCCATAATCCAAAAGCTGATTTTGCAACCAAAGAACTTGTGCACAACAACTTGCAGCAGCTACATACTCTGCTTCTGTGGAAGATGTTGCTGCAATTGTTTGCTTTTTGCATTGCCATGAGACTAATCTACTTCCAAGGTACTGACACCCTCCAGTGGTGGATCTTCTGTCATAGTTGTCTCCAGCATAATCACTATCTGAAAAGGCTTGTAGATGAAAAGGGGACTCCCTAGGATACCATAATCCTAGCTTAGGTTGTTGCCTAAGATATCTAAAAATCCTTTTGACAACATTCAAGTGTGATACCTTGGGGTGAACTTGATGTCTTGCACATAAACACACAGCAAAAGTAATGTCAGACCTAGATGCAGTTAAATACATGAGACATCCAATCATAGACCTGTATAATGTGACATCAACTGCTTCTCCTTCTTCATCTTTTCCCAAAGGTTTGTTAGTATCCACAGGTGTAGATGTAGGCTTGACAGTTGTGAAATTGAATCTCTTAAGAATATTTGCAACATACTTATCTTGACAAATATAGATTCCACTGCTTGATTGTTGCACTTGAAGTCCCAAGAAGAATGTTAATTCTCCCATTGAACTCATCTGAAATTCTTTTTGCATAAGATCTTCAAATTCCTTCACCATAGATTGCTTAGTAGCACCAAAAATAATATCATCTACATAAACTTGGACAAGCATGATATCCTTCTTATCTTTTTTGATGAACAAAGTCTTGTCAATAGCTCCTCTCCTATAACCATGCTGTAATAAGAAATTTGAGAGTCTTTCATACCATGCTCTTGGAGCTTGATGAAGGTCATACAGAGCCTTGATAACCTTGTAGACTTTGTTTGGGTGTGCAGGATCTTCAAAACCAGGAGGCTGTTTGACATAAACTTCTTCTGTGATAGTGCCATATAGAAAAGCACTTTTAACATTCATTTGGTATACAGGAAATCCCATATAAGATGCAAAAGCAAAAAATAGCCTTATGGCTTCAATCCATGCCACAGGAGCAAAGACTTCATCATAGTCTACTCCTTCTTCCTGTCTATATCCTTGAGCCACTAACCTTGCTTTATTCTTAATAACATTCCCTCTTTCATCTCTTTTTACCCTGAAGACCCATTTTGTTCCAATCAGTCTCTTACCATTAGGTAAATCACATAATACCCAAACTTCTTGAAGTTTAGACTGTAAGAGTTCTTCTTGCATAGCTTCAACCTAACTCTCCTTGGTTAATGCTTGTTTTATATTCTTAGGTTCTTCTTGAGACAGAAAACAAGCAAATAAACACAATTTCTGATTCTTGTGATTCACCCTGTTTTGCTTGTAAATAAAGCTAAGTAAAGAAGTATGTTGTTGAGACATATTCTTAGCTTTAGTTCTTGTGAGCACTCTTGAAGCTGAGGGTCCAATAATTTTGCTGACAGGATGATCTTTGTGAATTCTTAGAGTAGGAGTTGGTGAGACTTCAAGATTATCTTCCAAATTAGTGAGATTAGGATCTTCATTAGAATCTGAGAAAATGCCTTCTTGATCCAATTCATCATCAGTGTCTTCTAAGGCAAGCTTGTTTGGATCATTCAAATCATCAGTATCTTCTAAGGCAGGCATGTTTAGATCATTCACAACATCAGTATTTATCCAATTTGAAGTATCTAAAGGTTGTAAAGTACTTTCAAATGGATCAGCAGTACTTTGGGGTAAAGTACTGTCAGTGCCTTTAGCCTTCTTCTTTTCTGCTTCATAAGCTCTCCTTTGATCATCTTCATATGACTTAGCCATTGTTTCTTGAAAAAGCATCCTACTAAGTTCATCTTGGATGGCTTGGTCTTCATCAGATACTGTGGTCTTTGGTGGAGCAGTACTCTGAGGATTAACAGTACTTTGAGGCTCAGAAGTACTTTTCTTCTCATCATTGACTTTATCATTAGACTCATCTTCAGATCTTAAATTAACATCATGAACAATGTATTGTGTTTCTTCTTCAGTGGGAGCAACTTGATTTTCTTTCCTAACAGGTACATAGTTCATGGATGAAGACATTAAATCAAGATCAAACATCCAATCAGGATCTTTACCTTTATGATTTTCTTGCTCTTCTAGAAAATCAACATGAAGACATTCTTGTACCTTCTTTGTAGCCCTGTTGTACACTCTGAATCCTTTGCTATTAGTACAATATCACAATAAGTATCCTTCATCAGATTTCCCATCAAATTTTCCCAAATTATCAGCAATGTTCAAAATAGTCAGGGGACATCCAAAAGGTTTCATAAACTTGATGCTAGGTTTCTTTCCCATGAGTAACTCATAAGGTGTCTTCATTTGAGGTTTTGTCACTGATACTCTATTCAACACATAACAAGCAGCACTTATAGCTTCAGCCCAGAATGGAACAGGTAATTGGGAGTCTGCAAGCATTGTCCTTGCTGCTTCTATTAGAGTTCTATTCTTTCTTTATGCAACTCCATTTTGCTGAGGAGTTCTGGCAATACTGAATTCTCTTTTAATTCCTTTCTTGGCACAAAAGTCATCCATTAGCTGATTCTTGAACTCAGTCCCATTATCACATCTAATGCCTCTAACCTTGAGTCTTAACTGATTTTCAAGTGCTATTATAAGATCATGAATAGCATCAAAAGTTTCATCCTTGAAACATAAGAAAAAGACCCAACTAAATCTGCTACAGTCATCTGTCACAACCAAACAGTACTTCTTTTTGTTCAAACTAACAACTGAAACAGGTCCAAACAGATCCATATGCAGCAATTCCAAAGGCTCTCTAATGGTTTTCTCTTCAATCTTCTTACAGGAAGCCTTGTGCTGTTTACCCTTTTTGCAAGCAAGACATGAGTGATCATTCTTGAATGTTTTAGAAGGTAAACCTCTAACTAAATTTCCTTTGACCAGCTTACTGATGTTCTTGAAATTTACATGCCCCAATCTTCTGTGCCATTGATGTGCTTCTTCCATTGTTGCTCTTGCAATCAAGCATGTTGCTCTTTCAGCAGAATTGATGTTCTTCAAGTCTATGCTATACACATCATTAGTTCTTGGTGCTCTCAGCATCACTAAGTTTCTATCTTCTAACTTAAAATAAGGAGAAAGTATAAGACATTCTGTGTCAAAGAATAACACATGACACTTCTTATCACAAATATGAGAGACTGACAAAAGATTGAATTTAAGCTCCTTCACATATCTAACATTCTCAAAATCAATGTTTCCAGCCTTGATAGTTCCATTGCAAGTGATTCTTCCTCCATCAGGATCATTCCCAAATGCAACTTTTCCTCCAAAATAAGCTTTAAAATCTGACAAGAGCTCCTTTTCTCCTGTCATACTTCCAGAGCAACCACTATCAACAATAAGATGATCTTTAAGCTCCTCTTCTGGGTTGCCCTGCATTCACATGAAAAAGGTTAGTTTCTTTTAGGAACCCAAGCCATTACTGACTTGTGTTCCCCTTGTGGAGTGACATACTCAAATTCTTGGAGTATGTAATCACCACTTTCTTTAAAAATATGATCAAGAATTAATGTTTTTGTTTCCAAAACTTTTGGTTCATTCTTATCAATTTTTCCTTTTTCACCCTTAGCCTCTGAAAGTACTGGTTCTTCCCCAACAGTACTTTCTTTCTAAACCCATTTAGTTGTATCTTTTGGAGTTGGGTTCTGTGTTCTAGCATCTTTTCTTGTGTTGTAAGGCCTTCTAGGTTTGTAGTAATTAAATCTCCTTGGTCTTACACTTGAGTTTCTGCTAGCAGCACCTTGGTTAGGGAACTTTCTATCAGTACTTTGAGAAGGTACTGTGGGTTTGGAGAATGATCTTTTCTGATGAGGGTAGCTATAGTCTTTTGAGAAATTACTATGGTTAACCCTATTTGTGTAATTCCAAACTGGTTTGTTATCTCTTGGCTTATTCTCTCTGTGACTTTGATTTGCAGATCTGGTCTTTGAGTATTTGCTTAAGTATTCTGAGTGATAATCATAGTCTTTAATCAAATGATGAGGACTATAACATACATAACAGACCTTTGGACCAATATTCCCAAATCCCTTTCCAAAAGGTTTTCTAAAATTAGCAGTATTTTGAAAATATTTTCTTGGAGGTAGTGCTAAGTGATCAGCAGTACTTTGAAAAGTGTTTGAAGGTACTGCTGGTTTTGAAACCTTTTTCTCATCAACCCTAGGTGCTTCAACAGATTCTCCTAAAGTTTCAGGATTTGATTGACCTTTAAGCTTTTTCCTAAACTCTAGGTTATCTACCCCATAACAAGAGACATCTTTCCTAGGTGGTTGAAAACTACCTGGGGGATTAGGAACTGCATTGTATCCCTTGTCATTCTTATATTTAGGAGGTGTTGGACTAGGGGATTCCTCATCACTAGAAGTGTTTTCATCCAAACTTATGAATTCTTCATCACTAGTTGAGGTATCTTCTGTAAGATTTAGTTCCTTACTCTTAAATGGAATACCTTCTGTGCTATCATTATCATAACCTAGGCCAGTTTTAATGTTTGTTGTTCTTTGTTTTTCAACAAATTGAACATCTGATAGACCTGATTCATTCCAAACAA
Organism: Artemisia argyi; assembly: GCA_030686995.1. Classification (NCBI taxonomy): domain Eukaryota; kingdom Viridiplantae; phylum Streptophyta; class Magnoliopsida; order Asterales; family Asteraceae; genus Artemisia; species Artemisia argyi. Next base: position 32,344,871 of record CM060678.1, read on the forward strand.
CAAGTTTTTCTAACAACTTATCTCTCTCAGTAGTAACTTTCTCTAGTTCAGACACCTTACATCCTAGTTTCCATTCACTCAACTTTACTTGGTACTCTTGTTGCTTATATGTTTCAGCCCATGCTACTTCATTGTTTTCATGAGTAATTATTTTGGCCTCCATTGACTCTAAAGTCAACTAGTAGCCAGCTATCTCAGACCTAGCCCTTTGAAATTTATCTCTTTCAGCTTCATATTCACTAAGTAACTTTTGATACATATCATTACATTTAGAGCATACCTCAGAGATAGTGGATGAACTTGGTGAAGTAGCTACCATAGCAAGCTGAACAGGATCTTCTTCAAACTCCATGCTCCAATCAAAGCTTCCTAGACCATCTCTTGAATCCAAAGCAGCATATCCAGGCTCTTCATCAAAAGCTGTGCTCCAATCTTCCAATGCAACCATTGAGTAGGTTACAGGTTCATCATCAAACTCATTGGACCAATCAATCTCTGATAGATTCTCTTGAGCAACCAAGGCTTTTGGTTTTGGTTCAGTAATAGGAACCTCTTTTCTTTCAGTCTTGGGTTGTTCAATCATCTTGTTTGCTTGATACTTTGCAAATTTGCATTCCCTTGCAAAGTGACCAGTCCTTTGACAATTGAAGCACTCAATTTTGGACTTATCAAATGTTATTCCCTGCTTAGCTGTGAAATTAATGCCTCTTCCTGTCTTATTCATAAACTTCTTGATCCTTGTAGTGATCATGGCAACTTGCCATCTGATATCAATCTCTTCCATAGCATCATCATCTATTTGCAAGACATCCTCTTGATAGGTTACAGGTAGAGATGCTTGTTGAGCAAAGAATGAACATAGAACATCATCTGAGTTGGGGGTGTTTGATGGTGATGAAGTGGTAGTGACCATAGTTGTACATGGAACATGAGTTTCAGTCACAGTACTTTAGACATGATAAGCAGTACCTTTATTGGAAGTATGTCTTCTATTTTCAGAAGATACAAAAGCAATGTTTTGGGGTTTCTGATGTGTGCTTGAACCTATAGTACCATTCATCTCATGCTCATACACCTTTAGATTGTTGTAGAGATCATCAAAGTCCATTGTATCCAATCCTGATTGTTCTCTGATCATAGTAGCAGCTACATGCCATGCTGATGGCAAGCTTCTCAAGAACTTCAAATTAGCATCTTCAACTGATGCCTCGGCTCCATATAGATCTAGCATACTCAGAAGATTTTGGAATCTTTCATAAGCAGAATCAAGACCTTCTCTTTCACCAACAGCGAAAGTTTCAAATTGTTGCTTCAACAGGTTCCTGTGCATCTTCTTGGAAGCATCATTACCTCCAATAATATGTTGAGAGCTTTGTCTTGATTTCTCTTTGTATCCTGAGCATCATGAAACTTCAGTAGGTGTCCATCAGGAATGGCAGACAATAATATGTTGAGAGCTTTGTCTTGATTTCTCTTTGTAGCAGCTGGGATAGTTGGTTTAGGTGGTCCTGGGAGATCTACTGGTTCTTCAAGTACCATATTGCCATTGACAATCACATCCCATAAAGCATGGTCTGTGATGGCAATGTACTGCCTCATCTTCATGGCCCATAAGTCATATTCTCCCTTCTTGACAATAGGAATTCTAATAGCAGTGATGGATGGAGCAGGTGCAGCCTCTGTCGACATCTTGAAGGGTTTGTAGTAGAATCGGTTTAAAGGATTTTCTTCTTAATCAGAGTTTCCAACACAAGCTCTGATACCACTTGTTGGACCGATATACTCTGACCAAACTACTTTGTAGCTTGTAAGGATTTAATAATATTAAGTAAACTCAACACTATTAATATTGAAACACTGTTTAACCTTGTAAAGTATGCGGAATCTACTAACACAAAGCTTAAGAAGAACTTTTATATTAAACCAAACTTGAACCTGCTTGATTACACAGATTCACTAACAATCCCTAACTATTATCGACTTGTAAAACTCTAAGACTCTTAGAACTTCGACTAAAAACATATATCCCTAATACCATCATAAGGCTCCTTATATAGATAACCTTAAGTCGGTTTACATCATCTACTTGAACGACAAGTAATTATCCCTAACTAATTCTAGAATATTCATACAATATTACATAATGATCCTTTAATTAATATTTCACTTAAGTCCTTATACTCTTCGAAGTACTTTGAATAATCTTCAATATGCAGCAGTACTTTGACTTTGATCTTCAAGCAGCACTTTGACACAGCAGTACTTTGAAATACAGAAGTACCTTGATCTTTTATATCCCAACAACTAGCCATGAAGCTGTTCTCCTGCTCAGTGAAATGACCTTCCTTTTCATCTTTGAGAGCCATGAGTAATGCCTGCTTGTGAAACTTATTGCCCCGAGTTCTCGGTTTTGGACATGTTGTTGCAATATGACCTTTCTCATTGCAGTTGTAGCACCATACCGCATTCCCAGAGTTAGAGTTCCCAGTTGCAACACTTTCATTCCTTTGCTGAGTAGCACCAGAGTTGTTTCTGAACCCTCCATTGTTGTTGAACCTTTGTTCATTTCCAGAATTTCCTGAATAACCACCTGATCGTCCATAATTCCGATTCTGTATCTCAACCCTCCCATCTTGAATGACAGCTTGATTCCTAGTGTTTGATGAAGAGCGAAGACGGTTGTTTGTCTTGTTTGAGAATTTGCTGCAGGCACGAGCAATGAGAGCAAGTCCTTGATTCAATGTATTGAAGTCATCATCTTCATCGTCATTAGAGTTAGAGTAGTACATTGACTCACTGTTTTCATAGGGAACAGGTTGATTATATTGCTGAGAAGAATCATATGGGATCACCTGATTTGGAGTTGTAGGTTGTGGGTAGCTGACGTAATTATGTTCTTGAACATAAGCATGATTTGACATTGGAGGTGGAGTATACTGAGATTGAGCGACGAGTGCCAATGAATTTGGTGTTGGTGGTGGTAAGTAACCTCCTCGAAGAGCACGATCTTTCTCCACTTCAGGTTCATGGTGTTTCAGAAAGTCATACAACAGGCCATACGGTGCATCATGAAGATTTTTGGTTTGACAAACGAATGTCACATACTTTTGCCAATCCGGACCAAGACTACCGACAAATTTGGAGTTCACTGCGATCCACGGTAGTGTAATTTTGTGTCGTTCCAAATCATTTACCACATTAGTGAAACTATGATAATAGGATTCAAGTGACTCCCCTGGTTCAATTGAGATGTTAGTGTATTCCATGTAGAGTTTGGATTCCATATCATCTTTGTTCAATTGAGTGCCTTCCATTAGGAGATGAACATATTCCCACATAGCTTTAGCCGTTTTTTGAGCATCAACACTTCGATAAATTGGATTAGGTAATCCTTGAAGTATGTAGGCCATGGCATATTCATCAGCTTCACGATGTAGTTTCTGCTCTTCTGTCAGTTGAGATTCTGGAAGGAGTTTCTCTACTGGAGCCCGAGGAGGATCAGCAGATGGATCTCCACTGTCAAGTCTAGTTGGCCACTCACATGGTCCTTCAAGTATCACTTGTTTCAAGAATTTCCCATGAGGTTTCTTAAGTTCAAGGAATCGTAAGAATCGACTTGACCACTGAACATAGTTCCCAGGTGTTAGCATTGGAGGTGTTTCAAGTGATCCTGCCTCATGTCTGGATTGTTGAATCGTAATAACTTCACACATTCTATCAAACCAGTGAGGTTGTCTGGACGAATACTGAGTGGGTTGTTGTGACATTGGATATGGTTGTTGTTGAGGAATGATTTGATGTTGTTGCATCATGAGATATTGTTGTTTTGTCTGAAACGGTTGTTGCTGAAAGTGTGATTGTGATGGTTGTTGATACGATTGTTGCTGATGATATTGTTGTGGCTGATACTGCTGATGTTGCTGTTGCTGAGGATGAGAGAAGTAGTAATTTGGTGGTTGAGACATCTTAGAACACTTGTGTAATGTTGGATCTTGTAGAAGATTGAAATGTACGTTCCTTTGCTTAAGATTACGAATCCTTTGGCAAAGATAAGAATCTTACGCGTAACACAAAACTTATGCGTAGACTTCAAAGTTATGCGTAAAGGTTGATTTTATGCGTAAACAGTAAGTTTATGCGTAAGATTTACCTTTACGCGTAAGTTTAAGCTTATGCGTAAGATTTTATGTGTAAGGTTCAAAGACCAAACAAATCTTTCAAACTTATCCAAGCTTGAAAGATATCCGTAGTCGAAGTATTCCACTAACTTATCCAAGCTAGGGAAGTACTGAGTCACCGTAGCACGAAGAGAAGACCGTTGATGAAGCTTAAATAGTAAACCTGTAACTTACGCGTAAGAATAAATCTTATGCGTAAGAATCCAAGTTCTGCGTAGACCGGCAACTTTTGCATAGAATCTGAATCTTAAGCGTAGAAATGGATCTTAGGCGTAGAAAAAGGGTTTTTCACCAAAAATTAAGCGTAGAATTCACTCTTATGCGTAGAAATGGGGTTTTTGGCAAAAGTTATGCGTAGACTGACCAAATAGTACTGTTTACAGCTATAAAGTTGTACTATGCAAAAACCTTACGTGTAGAGTGACTAGAAACTTGTAAAAATCACTACTTTTTGAAGAAAAAAACTTAGAAATAAGGTTCTATTGATCAAATAACTTCCCCAACACTTAGAAAACACTAAATATGAAAGATTTAACTACCAAAAACTAGTTTTCTAATATCAAAGAAGCTACAAAACTCAATAAACTAGGAGAAAAAGTACTAAAAGCTTTAAAAAAATCTAAACTTTATGCAAAATCTAAGCTTCTAATCACTATATCAACCTTGAAACTTGTCCAAGCTTCAAGATTTGAGTGAAAGAAACAAAGAAAAAGCAAAAATATAAAGAAAAAACACCCTAATACCCACATTAACACCAAGAACAACACTTCAATCTCTATTAGGCGAATGATACCACTTGTTAGGTGCCCATATTGATGTTACACAAGTAAAAAATGAGATAGATATAAGGATTGGTTGATTACTAGATTTATGAAAAGTAAAAGTGCAAGAGTTTCATTAAGATATCAAAATAACCAACAAATGTTATGTTTACATAAGCTTAGTATTTATAGGAGGGAAGCTAGGACAACATTCCCTAGTCCCTTTCATGCTTACTAACGTGGGCTTCTCAAGCCTTTTGAGCTTTTACAACTTGCCCATAATCTTAAACATAAACATAAATAATACTAAAGCAACCTAGTACAAAATGTAATGACCGAGACTTGACTAAATAATAAAGTAATTTCCCAACAGATGGTTTTAATGATCTTGATCCATTAATTGGAAGTAATATGAAGTTCAATTCGTGTTTTATTTAAATCTTCATGTTCATTGGCTAGTTCTTTTTATTTTTCTTGCTTATTATTATTGTTGGTCCATGACAAAGACATGCATCTTTGGCCATGAAGCAAGCCAACATAATGTTTTATGTCACGATTATATTGTATTTTCATAATTGCATGCAAAGCCGATGAAAGCCTAGACCTCGTGAGTTAATTAATGTTGTTGTTTAAATTTTATCATTGTAGTTTTGGGTTGTCATTGATTTGTGGCTTCTAGTTATGTTTTTAATATTTCGTTGGCTATTGTTTGAGCCTTTTCTCGTATTTAGTTTATTAAAAGTAATTGTACTTTAATTTTACAAAATTATATCCGAGGCTTGGATGAGAAAGGCGATGAATTTAAAGATATAATTGGAAAATCACACCTGTTGGACACACCAGTAGTAGTTTCCCAGTTCTTTACTAGGTCTTAGACTCAATTCGTGTGGGGTTTAAACAACCCTGAAGTTGGCACGGTAACCATTTGAAAATGAAAGGGTCTATCTGCTTTGAGTCTATGTGACGGCTAGTTCAAACCACGTGAATTAATCGATTAGAAGGTCGGAAACCATGGTTTCCGAGAAAAAAAAAAAAACCCACATAAACCATGGTTTCCGCGAAAAAAAAAAAAAAAAAAAAAAAAAAAAAAAAAAAAACATGTGACTATAGTAATTGTAGTCTACCCAGTGAACAATATAAATTTTTATGGTTAAATTAACCACCTGTAAAAAATGATTTGAAATTCACGTTTAACTTTTTTGTTGTTGATATGTCTCTACATAAATCTTAGGGACACGTTTGGTAGAAAGAATTTTAAAAAAGTTAAATGATTAAAAAACTAAAAATGTAAAGAAATGAAATTGGCGAGGAATGTTACAAATTCTATTGTTTATTAACGATCGAGAAAAATAGACCCGAGAAATATACAAAAAGTCAATTCTTTTGTATTGTGTGTAATTGTAGAAAAAAATATCATCAAAACAATTGCAATATAAAAAATAATAAAATAAAGTAAAATAAATAAATAGGTGCAGCAATATGGCTTCAGCTTGTGGTTCAGCATCTTCGTAAAGGGGAACAACTTGATATATCTTGATCTCTATGTTGATATAATAGAACATAATTGTGGTCAAGAGGAGATAAGGAAACGTAAATTTTGAGAAGAAAAATAAAGAAGAAGAGGCCGATACGTGATTGATGCAAAGATGTTAAAATATGACAGATTACTTCTAATAATAAAAACGAAATTGAGAACGTAATAATCACTATCTTTAAAGAATATTAGCCCCCACTATTAAAGTTGGTGGGATTCGAAACTAATTTCTTCCTATGATTCAACTTCAAAAAAACAAAACTTTATGCGGTGTACATAAAGTTCAAATGATGATCATAGGTTTGTATATTGTATGTACTGGAAGTGTTTTAGATTTTGTTGTGTTTCATCTAGAACCACACAAGCTTTCATCATATACATGTTAGAAATAACTCTGGTCTAGTGGTAAACACTTAACTTGTTAAGTGTGCCACTAAGAGAGTAGTACCGGATGGGTGACCATCCGGGAAGTCTTCTTTGATCACAGGGTCGGTTGATACTAGGCTTTCAAAGTCCTTCAATGAAGGTTTCAACCCACTAGGGTTCGAATCTGGAGAAGGCAGGGTTTACTTCAAATTAAGTGTCGTGCCTTCGGGCGGCTTAAGTTGAAGGTTTTCCCCCCATCGGGTTTCGAATTAGTCAAGGATTTCTCCGAAAGAACCGTTCCAAAAAAAATATATATATATAACCTTAAAAACAAATTTAACTGTTTTTACTGACGCAAAATGCTAAGTGTATGATTAATTAAATATATATTATATTGTAGTTATAAATATAATGTTAACCAAATTGATCATCCATTAATTCCCTCCAAAAGCCTCTAAAAGACTTTCAAACTTTTGAGTTGAATAGCACTTTTAAACCCGTTTTTAAAATTGAGTGAAATTCAATTATAAAGGATGTGATATCTCCATAATTCTAATATCTCCAATTACATCAAAGGATATTGCACTACATATATAATATATTTTTTTCTATTCAAAAAATTTCGGTTCTGGTTGTTTTACGGGTCAGTTTTTCGGATCTTTGTAGTCACTTTCTCAAGAAGTTTTTCCTTAATCAACTATTCGGATTTTTTTCTTTGACGACTCAATCTTGTTCATATTGATTGAAAAACTAAAAATTTACCCAAATTAGAAATGTACAATTGTTTAAGTGAATGTGTACGCAATAGTATAACAACATGAAACTATTTAGCACAAACTATAGTATCAGTTAGTAACATTATAAAAACAAACTTGAATAACATGAAAAAACAAATTTCCAAATATACAAAGCATATGACAATATGAATAAGAAACGTACTTAAGTACTGGATAATATTGAACATTTTAATTCTAAATCATAAATGAATATATTAATTTTTAAACATAATCCAATACAAAACAAAAATAATTAAAAGAATTGTTATGTGCAAGTTGCAATTGGCTTTTTGGAGAGGATATCTGGTGATGGCTTATGAACAACGGGGGAATTTAAAGTTGTCCAAACTTCACAATACAAGTGGGCCATAAGAAATCATAAAACCTATTGACAATTTGACCTACATCCCAATATCTAATCGTCTTCTCTTTCAAATTGCCGCTGTAACATGTAACAGTAACAGTGTGTTCTTCATCTTCTTTCTTTCTTTTTTAAACATTGGTTTGGATTAAGGTATGCACTCATAAATTTCGTCTATTTTTTAAGGTGTGCACTTATAAATATTTTGTGGTTACTTTTGAAAATTATCAGATTTTATTACACTAGCAGTAATTTACACATGGTATGCACGTGCATACCCTGTTATTAAGCTAGATTCCCCCAACGCTATTATTAACATTGTCACATTTAATATTATATTGCGCCAGTTTGTGGTGTGTGAGAGTTTGGTGGTGCGTACAATGGTTAAGTTTTGATGGTGTGGTGTGGAAGTAAAGAGGCATGCTCAAAAAATTGTTAGTTGTTGGTTGTGTGCGGGATAAGGTCACCAAAAACTATCATACACCACTCCTCGTGTTGTTTAACATAGTTATGGTGATCAAATGTTTAGATTTCTAGTTGATTGCATTAGTTGAGGTTGTAGCTGGTGAAGTTGTTTGTGTATATATATGTACACATCTTAGACCTTGTAAGTTGTAACTGTTATTAAGCTAGAAGTTATAGTACTTTGTCTATATTTATATTAACAACTTAAAGTTATAAATTAAAATTATTACCAGCATATCTGACGTATTATAAATTTTTTTCACATGAATTATATAATACACTTATTATTATCTTATTTCCCGAGATCGAGATGTACTTAAACATAAATATTAACTAATTACACACTATAATAAATTGCATGACATTTGACGAAATTGCTCTTTCTTCTAACCTTCATATATGAGCATACGAAGCTACTTTGATCATACTCTCCATTGATTGTTCATACACTATCATCCAAACTTCATACATGAGTGTGTAAGACTAAATTAATGCATACATGCTTGAACCACTATTTAAGATTAAAGTTATACACTAAAAGATATCTAGTGGCATTTGTCTAAGGTTATCTGAATTTCTTAAACTACGTACAAATAAAAAGCATAAAGAAGTGTGTGGAAAACTAGAAAGGGGTTGAATAGTTTTACGTCGTTTTTAAATTTACAAAAATTTTGTTTGCAAAATCTTCGATTCTATTTTTATGTAAGATCAATACTTGCACACAAGTTAATACAACTATATAAGAGATTGAGTAATAGTAATATAGATAAGTAAATAAAGAGATAGAGATGGAAAGATCGCACAATAAGACAAATGATTTATAGTGGTTCGGCTACGAAGCTCTCTTCGCTCTACTCCACTCCCCGAGCATCTAACTAGAGAGTTTTCTTCACTATGTCAACAAGCTCCCTTATGGCGGAGAAAACCTTATACAACTTTTGCTTACACCAATTAACGACACTAAGCTAGATGTCGAGTCCTAATAGTAGCTAGAACCAATCTTACACCACTAGTCACTACACAACTTCTTCACAACTTATACACACCACTACTACTACACAACTTCTCACAACTTCACTACTTCTTCTTCACAACACTACTACTTCTTCACTACTTCTATTCACAACTTCTATTCACAACTTCTTTTCACTACTAACACATCTAATTCTACCTATTAAAAAACCTCCACACCTTTACAAATAATTTACAAAACTACAAGTAATATTCACAAATCTACAATACTTCTTAACTAGATGTTGAAGGAGTATTCTCCTCTTGCACTTAGAGTGGTAAGGGATTTGATCACTTGAAACAAGAACTAATAAACTTATGATCAAAGGATTTAGAAGGAGGTTTTGAAAGTATTTAGATAGAAAGTTTTAGTGTAAAAGGTGTGGAAAAATTACAGGAATGAACCAGTATTTATAGGTAAAAGAATATGGCCACAGGAGCGTGCCGGCCCACTTAATTGGTGGCCGTCCCCTTTAAAATTAAGGTGGCCGCCCCTTATAATTAAGGGGGCCGCCCTCCTGTAACGGCCAGAACTTTTGTCCTTTTCTGGTGAAAGTTTATTTGGTGAAAAACTAATTGATTTTGGTTAAAAATTTGAATTCATATATTTATTATGAATTAAACATTTTTCTTTAATTACCAAAAGTGTTTTTAAAAAATATATAACATGTTTATATCATTTTATAAACTTTGTAATGTTTAAATAAAACTTCCTTTGATCATAAAATATATTAGGTAATTGTTTATTCATACCTTAAGTGATTTAGTTGGATGGAATGATATTTTGTAACTAAATACTTGTTTACGTAATGATTTTACGTTTAATGATTTAACATTTTGTGATCGTCAAAACGTAGGGATATCGAGAAATATAAAATCACTAAATACATGTGTGTGTGTGTGTCTATATATATATAAATAACGCATAAAATGCAATAAGAGGACAATTGTTAACATGATTCTCAAGTTGGACCAAGTTGTTGGGTGGTGAGTAGTGAGTGGAGGAAGGTTGTTGGTCCAAATTACGTTGAGCAAGGTGTAGGGCAAGAAGAGCACTAAGCTCATGAGCTTCTTTGAGCTCCTCAACGAACTTTTTATGTTCAGAGGAAGGTGATAATGGAGGAGTTGGATTGTGACTAGGGATTGAGTCTTGAACATGGAACATAGGATTCATGTTTTGATGAGAGTGATGGTTGTTGATGACGTACAGTCTATATTTGGGCCATGAGCCCAAATGATAAACATTACTACAGCCCAAACCCACCACGAGTGGGCTATCATAACAATGATTCGGGCCGCACTAAATGGGTTGGGCTCACGTAGGCCCAAACCCATCAAAACTATCTATGGTCTAGATAACGGATCTTCTATTTACGGATAAAGATCCTTGGACCAGATAAGCACTACGTGTGCGAAGTGTAAGGAGCACGAAACCTACAAGGATTCTGCGCCTATATATAGAATGATATAATTCTCATTAAAGGTACGATTTACAAACCCTAACTCTTCAACATAACCCTAAACCGATTACTTACTCTCACGCCGGAGGATAATCGTGGTAAACAATCCCACGATAAGCCTAACGGTGTTTGTTTACTTTCTTAGTGCGCAGGTTTCAAGCATTAAGAGCTAATTGGTACGAGAGCAGGAGCCTAAACTAGGAACGCCCAACTTTTGTATCAACAAGTGGCGCCATCCGTGGGACCCTACACTAAGAACTAGAATGACGAAAAACAAAAACTCAAGCCAGCGGACTCCGCAGTTAGAAAAACACGTGGCGACCCCCAGAGGAGGAACCCTCAAGACTCAACCTCTAGGCATGCCTCTGGAACAACCAGTGCGCCTGGTCACCAAGAAACGGGACCAACCCTACCTCTCCCAGCGGTAGAATTGTCTATAAGGACTACTCAAACCACCACGGTGGTCCCAAGCGTTGAAGAACTTCAGTGCACCCTCTTCAATACTCCTCACCAAACGGCACCTATAGTGGACAACACTGTGCCACCTGGCGCACCCAACCGAGATAGGGCGCCTAATGTCGAGGCTGAAATTCTTGCAGCGGAGGAGGACGCGCCTGATTTAACGCTAAGTAATTTTGTGCCCCAAAATTACAAAACCTTAACCGCCCTCATTAGCGCTACGGAGAGGCGCACCAATGTTCACTCCAGACTTGGTAGTCGAAGGATGCAAGACAGACTTGGACGTCAACATTCACCAAGCGAAGGCTCCTCCAGGTCTGGGAGCAGAAGAATTCATGACAGGTTAGGAAGGCGAACTTCCCCAAGTGAAAGCCCCTCAAGCTCTTCCTCTGAGGAAAACCGGCGCAAGCGCTGCAAAAGAGATTACCCATCCTCCAGTGACTTCTCGGACAATGAGGATAAAGAAACAGGACATTGGAAGTCCAGAGGAAGACGTTGCGAGGAAGAAGACGAAGATATATCTCTTTCGTGGCGTCGCCAGAAAGTTGATGCATTTACACGACGCATCAGCGACTACTCCGATCATAAGAAAAGGCGCATGCCCACTAATGTTAAAACATATGATGGAACGGGTGATCCTGATGACCACCTAAAAATTTTCGAATCCGCGGCTACTATCGAAAATTGGCCACAACCTGTGTGGTGTCATATGTTTAACTCCACATTAGTAGGGAATGCGCACACTTGGTTTAGCAAGCTTCCACGAAGGAGCATAGACGGGTTTGAAGAGTTGCGAAAAGCATTCCGCTTAAACTTCACCCAAAGAAAGAAGTGCGCCAAAAACCCTGTCGAACTAGCCAGAGTAAAACAGCGTCAAGGGGAATCAACCAGCGCTTATATGGAACGCTTTAAAGATGAATGCATACATGTCAAGGCGTGTCCCGAAGTCTTAAAAATTTCAGGGTTCATGAATGGGATCAATAACCCAGAACTCATTAGGAAGTTAAACGACAAGGTTCCCAAAACCTTCGATGAACTAATGAAGCGCACAAGATCCTTCATCCAAGGAGAAGCAGCTGCTGCGGACAGTAAAAAAGGCTACTCAAATTATAGGCAGCAGGAACAGCCTAGGAGATAATCCAATGATCAGAGTAGCAACCGCAACAAGAATTATCGCAGTCAGGGAAGTGGACGAGATAATGACAAGTATATCCCCCTCACAAAGACTCCGAGGGAAATATTTGTAACAGAAGGCGCAAACTTCCCAAAACCTCCACCAATGCGCACCCCAGAGGACAAGCGTATAGGGAATGGAGAATGTTCCAGAACAGCGCGCAGTAAAAATACCAAACCTAAAGGTTGCCATTCACCCTGATTACCCAGATCAACAAATATCGATTGGAGGATCCCTATCTGACAAAGGTAAAGCAGCTGTGTGCGCACTCTTGCAAAAGAACCTTAGTATCTTTGCATGGGAACTAAAGCACATGACCGCAGTGCCATGCTCTATTACGGAGCACAAACTCCAAATCCGACAAGGATTTCCTCCAATACGACAGAAAAAGCGCGGTCAAGCTCCTGATTGCGCTAAAGCCATCTTGGAAGAAGTGCACAAACTGGTAGACGCAGGCATCTTGCGGGAAGTCTACTACCACGACTGGCTTTCCAACCCAGTAATGGTAAAAAAGAGTGATGGCAGTTGGAGAATGTGTGTAGACTTCACTGATCTTAATAAAGCATGTCCACAAGACTGCTACCCGCTACCAGAAATTGACTGGAAGATAGAATCCCTATGCAGATATCCCTTTAAATGCTTCCTAGATGCATACAAAGGGTACCATCAAATTCAGATGGGAGAGGAGGATGAAGAAAAAACAGCCTTCCATACAAGTCAAGGGGTCTATTACTCCACAAAAATGCCTTTTGGTCTAAAGAACGCGGGCGCAACATACCAGCGATTGGTGGACATGGCTTTTGAAAAACAAGTAGGTCGCAACTTGGAAGTTTACATTGATGACCTTGTCATCAAGAGTCACACAGAGGAAGAATTGGTGCGCGACATCGAGGAAACGTTCAAAACATTGGGAAAAATAAACATGAAATTAAATCCCAAGAAGTGCACATTTGGCGCGACAGAAGGCATGTTCCTTGGGTATTTAATCGAACCTGACGGCATCAAGCCTTGCCCAGAATAAACAAAAGCTTTTATTGATCTCCCCTCACCGCGCACACTAAAAGAAGTCTAGTCATTAAATGGAAAGCTAGCTGGGATAAACCGTTTTTTATCCAAGTCAGCAGACAAATCACTCCCTCTCTTCAAAACACTCACGAAGTGCACAAAAAAGGGAGACTTTCGTTGGACTGAGGAAGCAGAGGAAGCCTTCGAACAGCTAAAATAGCATCTGGCATCACTTCCCAAACTTGTCGCACCGCGACCAGGGGAAGAGTTGATCATGTACTTATCTGCAACCCATGGAGCAGTCAGCGCAGTACTATTGACAGATAGGAACTCCGCTCAAACGCCCATATATTTTGTAAGCAAGGCACTGAAAATGACAGAGACTAACTACAACGCTATGGAAAAGCTGTTCCTAGCTCTAGTATTTGCAGCTAAAAGACTGCGCAGATACTTTCAGGCGCACCCAATAGCTGTAATCACGGACCATCCCATCAAACAAGTTACACTAAACCTGACGCATCAGGACGGCTACAAAAGTGGAGTGTGTTGTTGAGTGAGTATAACATCTCGTATAGACCACGTACTGCAATAAAGGGGCAGATATTAGCTGACTTTATTGTTGAAAAGCCAGATACTGATACCCTACCTTCAACAGGCAAGACAAAGTTACAAGAACCATGGGTTCTATTCACAGATGGATCCTCATGCATGGATGGATCAGGCGCAGGCCTTACCCTTACTAATCCAGAGGGGGTATAATTCACCTACGCACTGCGCTTCGAATTTACAGCCACAAACAATGAGGCAAAATACGAAGCCCTACTCGCTGGACTGCGTATTACAATTCAAATGGGTGTACACAACCTAGAGGCAAATATGGATTCCAGGCTAGTAGCTAACCACGTGCTAGGTGAATATGAAGCCAAGGATGAACACATGATCCAATACCTTGAAAAAACCAAGTCCTTAATTAAGAGCTTTGATAGGTTCACAATCAAACAAGTACCTAGAGGAGACAACAGGAAAGCTGATGCGCTTAGCAAGATCGCATCTACAAGCTTCGCGCACCTATCAAAACAGGTATTGGTAGAAACTTTAAAAAATAAATCAATCTTGGAGATGGAAGTATCCACAGTGATAGAGGAACAGGATCCCACGTGGATGACGCCTATCATTGAATTTATAAGCAAAGGAATCTTACCACACGATCAGAAGGATGCTCGAAGAGTGTGGCGCACAGCGCAGCGATTTGAACTCCGAGATGGTATCCTATATCGACGTTCATTCTTACAACCTTGGCTCTGATGTGTTGGACCTCTTCAAGCAGATTATGTACTTCGAGAAATTCACTCGGGATCATGTAACATGCACTCGGGACCACGGTCCGTAGTGGCGCGCGCCCTGCGATCAGGATATTATTGGCCTACTATGCACCGCGACGCGCGAGATATGATAAAGAAATGCAGTAATTGCCAAGTCCACAGGCCAATTCCGCGCCAACCACAACAAGAGTTAACCCCCATTACCTCACCATGGCCGTTCTACAAATGGGGCATCGACATCGCAGGCCCTTTCCCAGTTGCAGCGGGAGGCCTGAAATTCCTCATCGTAGCCATAGATTACTTTACAAAATGGATTGAGGCAAAAGCAGTGGTGAGCATCACTGGCAACCAGGTAAAACGCTTCGTGTGGGACAATATTGTGTGTCGCTTCAGACTACCTGGGGAAATTATCTCAGATAACGGAAAACAATTCTGCGATAACCCATTCAAAGATTCGTGCGCACAATTGAACATCACACAACACTTCGCTTCAGTGAAACAACCACAAACCAATGGATTGGTTGAATGCGCGAATCGCAGTCTAGGCGAAGGAATAAAAGCGCGCCTTGACAGACCCAAAGGAAAATGGGTGGACGAATTGTCACACGTTTTATGGGCACACCGCACGACAATCAAAACCAGTATCGGAGACACACCATTTTCACTCGTCTACGGGACAGAAGCCATCATACCAGCCAGAATTGGAATACCAACTATACGTACAGCGGAGATAAACGTCACAACAAATGACGAGGAGCGGTGCATAGACTTGGATTTGCTAGAAGAAAGGTGTGAACGCGCAGCTATACGCGAAGCGAAGGCTAAAGCAAAGATGAAGAAGTATTATGATGCAAAGGTCAAACACACTTCTTTCAGGTCAGGAGACTTTGTATACCGCGCTAATGATGCAAGCCACGCAGAAGACACAGGCAAGCTTGGATCCAAATGGGAAGGACCCTATGAGGTCACGGATGCACTAGGTAATGGTGCATACAGGTTGCACGATATGGAAGGTCACGAGCTGGCGCGCACTTGGAATATCTGCAATCTAAAAAGATGCTATCTTTAGGAAAGGCTACGGCCCACAAACAGACAATCTTGCACTTTAGTAGGCGCCTAATAAATGTCTGTCTTATAATTTTCTTCCTTTTTAGGAATTGTTTTTTTTATCTTCCAAAAACTTGCAAGTATTAATAAAATGTTGTGGTTTCCAGCTAACTCCATAACACACTTCACTTTATTGCGTACATTATTATGTTTCAATATTGTTATTTTATATTTTGCCTACATGGCGTGCATGCACTTATTAAGACCCACGATGGCAGAAAGGATGAGTAAACCTACTAACTAACTCGTTGAGTAAGAGGGTTGCAAACCCATCAACATTGGATCACGTATCCTTGCTAAGCGCCTTACCTTCAAGACGTTGAAGTAAGTTTTCCATGCGCATTCCACGACGGATGCGCAATACCACGTACACTGTACATGCTTAGCAATTTACGAGCCAAGATTCTTGGTCATTTAATAAAAGTCTTTTGCAAAAAATGGAAGCCTAACTTCATACTTATGATTTTTTTTAAGTCACGCACTTAATGTGAGTATATCACGATTTCAATTTGAATCTTAGGTGACCTTTTACATAAAGGATAACAATCTAAGTACAAATAACATAGCACACACACAAAAAATATAAGTTATTATTTATACAAAAACCATACATTTACAAGGTACAAAAGCCCATATCTACATACTTTGACAGCGCTCGGGGCTGCGCTCTTGGTCAGCAGAGCTCCCAGCCTCTTGGAGCTTCCTCAAAAGCAACGCATCCTTAGGCGACATGGTCGCCATGCTGATTGCAACTCCATCTGATCTTGGGATATGCGCAGCGCCTACACCACATAGGATGGCTTTCCCCTTAACACCCTTCTTCTTCGCCGCCCTCTCCACATGAAGTTCCAAGACTTCTTTCAGGGGAACCTCCTTCTCAAGGACGAAGGGGTTCAGAATATCACGCAGCTGCGCAAAGATTGAAACCTGCATCTGCGACTCGTCAGGCTTTAAGAAAAAGTCAGGTTGAGCCTCTGCATCCTCCAAGATGTGCCTCCCTAGGGTTAACCCCTCCATAATCAACTTTATGGGGTAATCCTGGTCGCGCTCCAGCCGCGCAATATGTGGAAGCTCAAAGAGCTTCATCCCCTTCATAGCCTTCACAAGCTCATCATAGGCGTCCGCCTTATAACCAGGCACCTCAGCAAGTGACACGGTCAGCATCTTGGCCTCATGGAGTTCCTCTACAACCTGCGCCCTGCCACGCTCCACGGCACACTCTACAACCTTCCCAAAGGCCTCCAACACCTCCAGGGACTCCAACGTGCCCATCGCAGCTAGGCGCAGACCATGGCTGATCAACCACCTACACAAGCAACAAGGGATGCATTAGAAAACAAAAGAATGAATATTAACACATATGGTAAGAGAAAATTGCAGAATAAACAACACATATCTGCGCTCAGCGATTGTAGACATAAGATGAGGATATAACTCCTCATCGTATTCTATACTCAGCCTGCGCAGCTTGTCCTCCTGCACCTTCAAGGCATTCTGAACTTGGGTGCGAAGGTTCTCAATATGCCCGAAGTGCTCAGCCTTCTTCTCCTCCAGATACCTTATCCCCCAAGTTAAGTTCGACCTGAACTGATGCAGCTCCCCGCGCTCATGCTGCAGCTCAGCCATCACAGTCAGCTTCTCATCAGTAACCTTCTCAGTATGCGCTTTGACGGACTCTACCTCCGCTCGTGCATCAACTAACTGCGCACGGAGCATGGCAATCTCCTCGTCCTTCTGAGCGAGGCTGCTGCTCTCCCCCACATACCGCGTCTTCAACTGAGCGACTAACTCAGTCTGACGCTCAGCAGCAGCAGCTAGCTCCTCCATCAACTGCTGTGCAGATACCTCCTCAGCAGCCTTCACCGTCTCCTCCACGTTTGCATCCTGAGGGGGGGGGGGGACCACGCTTTCAACAATTGCCGCATCACCCTCTGCAGCATGGTCACTATAAGCAAAAAGAAGAAGATCAGAACATATTATGACAAAGTAATACAAAAGAAACGTGACTATCACTTACAAAAAGGGAGAAGACTTTGCAATCTCCTTATCCGCGCCAGTAGTGGATATCTCATCTACTGCGGATGATTCTTCATACATAATCAGATGGCGCCTTCCCTTAGGCTCCAGCACCTCCACACTGTCGGATGACTCAGCATGCAATTCCTCTACCACAGGGGACTGTAGCCTAGTAGGAGGAATGCTCTGCACAGGAGTCACGAGCGCAGCAACAGGAGGAGAATCCTTAGGACCATCCTGCGCCAACACCGTTGTGTGTCCCGCAGTAGCTTCCAAAATTGTCTCCTCATTGTCCCTAAGAGGGCGCACCCCCACCGTCACTTGCTTGGGCTTGTCAAGCTTCACCACGGCAAACAAATCCATCTCTGCGTGGCACATGAACAAATAACAAAAACAACTTAGTTATTGAAATTACATATAAAGGAGCACTTACATTATTGAAGCGAAGGTAAAAAAGGACAAGCACCCACCCTGGCCGGTCTCATCGAGGAAGTTTGGAACCTCGTCAGAACCATGGAAATAGTTGCGACTCAGCCCCATGTGAACCAAAAACTCCTCAGGGTAGGAGTTAATGGGGACGCGGTTGGCATCAATCGTATCTGCATCCTCCGTGCTATACGAACCGGGTAAAGAGCGCTCATCCCTTGGCAGCGTCCCTTGAGTATAAAACTCAAACGGCGAGGGAAATACTATATCATCTACCCAGAAATTTTTTTCCCTCCAATCCCTAAGGGAATCCACCTTCTCCGTATAACACTGAAGGCGCCCAAAGCGCTTCGCAAAAGACACCCATCCATGTGACCACGTTGTGCGATAAAACGCACGGAATAGGTTAATGGTAAGGTTGACCGCTAGCAAACGACAGTTTATTTCAAAATTTGATATTTTTGCTGCACCTATACAGTGCAGCTGGGAAATGTGAAGGCGGTAGAAGTTGAGCACTTTGCTCAAGAATAGGGATATAGGTACACGCTAGTTTACATACTCGAAGAAGCGCGTATATAACCCTATCTTTCCCTCAGGGAAATCCGCGATACACGCATTTGGCCCCGGTACTTTCAGATGCACATCTAGGGGAATGAAATAATCAGAGGAGAACTGACGCAGTTCATCCTCGTCCATTTCAGAAGGAAACTCTTCTAATTAACGAACCATTTCTAAGGTATGACAATATTAGCTACGGCGCGTATTCCCGGTTACCTAATAAAACAGTTGCTCTCTTAAAAAAGCTTTGTAGAAATTTGAAAATGGCGGAAATATGTTTTTTACTGTGAGTTCTTCAAGTAAAATGGGAGGCGATGTTTATATAGGGTTACAAAAACCCTAGAAAACTAGCCACATGGAATCCACTAACATGATCGTGTGGCTAGAAGACGAGAGGGTACATGCACTTTTTCCCACTTCCCGATATACACGTGGACACACTCCCCGTTTCCCTAGGCATTTTTTAGGATATTTTGGACTAGATACATAGTCCCTAATATTGGGCGGTTACTTTTCCCACCACACTTACCGTTGCTTTCACTAGTCTAGCATCCGCTGCTATAAGCCGCGCACACTAGACTAGGGGGACATGATGACGTATAGTCTATATTTGGGCCATGAGCCCAAATGATAAACATTACTACAGCCCAAACCCACCATGAGTGGGCTATCATAACAATGATTTGGGCCGCACTACCAATGGGTTGGGCTCACGTAGGCCCAAACCCAACAAAACTATCTATGGTCTAGATAACGGATCTTCTATTTACGGATAAAGATCCTTGGACCAGATAAGCACTACGTGTGCGAAGAGTAAGGAGCACGAAACCTACAAGGATTCTGCGCCTATATATAGAATGATATAATTCTCATTAAAGGTACAATTTACAAACCCTAACTCTTCAACATAACCCTAAATCAATTACTTACTCTTACGCCGGAGGATAATCGTGGGAAACAATCCCACGATAAGCCTAACGGTGTTTGTTTACTTTCTTAGTGCGCAGGTTTCAAGCATTAAGAGCTAATTGGTACGAGAGCAGGAGCCCAAACTAGGAACGCCCAACTTTTGTATCAACAGTTGTTGTTTTGAGATTGAGTATGTTCCTTTAAGGGGTCATTTGGAAGAAGTGAGTGAGATGGATGTGGAATTGATGGATCATGTTTTAATGTTGATTATGTGATTCGGGAGGTCGGGTTTGATGGAAGAAGATGACTTCCATGGTTAGTGAGAGAAAGTAGAGAAAGAAGGGAAACTAGGTGATTTTATTGATAATAAGGAAGAGTGAAATACACACACAAGTCTCACCCCTCCATGGACGTATGGAGGGGGATATATAGGCTCCATTACACACTACTTTGCTATATTGACATATCTAGTACCTGTGTTTGAGCCTAATATAATAACTAAAGTAATTCCTAATATGTTGTCACATTTTCGTGTTAGGATGATTCCTAACAATCTTCCCCCAATGTGGCAACATATGGGATTACTTACAACATTTCCTACGAGTACAAATAAAAATAAAGAAAGATCTTCATAAGCTCTTCAAATGCTGAGGATGACTACAGTTGACGCTCTTTGTCTTTATCTTGTACCTCGACTTGAGAACTTTTTCTTCACTTGTAGGAAAATGATGTAATATGCACGAACTGGATTAACTTCCCCCCAATTCATGTTGCATGTCTTTAGCAGCTTCTTCGTACACTTCTTTTTGGCGAAGTTTCTGAATCAGCTTCCCCCCAAACTGACAACCGTCTTCACCAGATTCGAGGCTTTGATGTAGTTAACGTTCTTCTAACTATTGAAGTTTTAAGTACGCAGCGGAATTTGTAGATAACAACGTAAACCACACCAAGAAAATCTGACTAGTCACTAATCACAGTTATGCTCAATACGGAAGCTCCGTTCTGGGGTAACATGTAAGAAATCAGCAAGATCTTCTCACATATGCAGGCTACTTCACGCTTCACAACCCGCGAGAGTTGAAACGATTACTCCAAAATCACAAAATTGAACCACTGATCATCTCTGCGGACATCTCTCTGGTAGTAATAAAATTGTAAGCTCGATCATGTGAGTCTATTATGCGTCCCTGATGTGCAAATTTCTTCCCCCTAATTGCAGATCCTCGTGGAAAATGAGTGTTTTCGCAAAGAAATCAAGAAAAGTCAAAGAAGCACAAAGAACGCCCACTCTCTCTTCCCCCACGATGTCTTCGTAGAATCAGAAGCATACACACTATGTTTACGCTGTAAAACGGAGGCAGCGTAACCCCATATGTGCAATCAACTGATTATGTGTGAAGTATCATAAATATCCCGTGAGAATCAATTGCTGATAAACATCTTTACTCTTTTACACTCCTCTTAGCTAACACTTTACCGACCCCATTATCATTCTATCGGCTCTTTGTAGTGAGTACTGATGGAGAAAACCCAATATGACGAACTTGAGACTGAAGTAAAATAACCCAAACTTGTGACTTAAACTTGCACTATTGTCTGACTAAGAACCAATACTGAGAATTTCAATAATGGTAGGAAATCATATACCCATCCAACCATCCTTTATTGTATATGAACGTCTCTTGAATCATCCACATCTTTTGGTGACACTTGAGCACTACAACGTAACTCCTTTAAAGTGAATGCTATACTCTGTGAGCACAACAACGTAACTCCTTACATCAGGTATAACTAGACAACTCAAGTCTTGGTCATTTGTACGGATAAAAGCTCGAACAAGGATCTCAAAGAATCATGCATCCAACCAACCCCGATATCTTCAAGATGCTAAGTACACGCACCCGTGATATTTCACTTCTACCTCAAGTAAATAATAAAGAATTAACGCCGTAGTCACATTTTGCGGTTAAATACCCAAAACTAGCCTTTTGACGGTGTAAATGAACTTTGATAATGGTTGATCCCGATCTTGTAAAAAACGTAACCCCGTGAAATTTGTAACAACCAAAATACCACTCTTCTTGCCAATAATTATACCAAAATTAACAATGTATAAAAATACAAAGGATATTAAAATTTCAGCGCAACACATTGTAAATTTCGGATTAATTTCAGCAGCCCAATCAAGATGATATAGTCCAGTCCATTCGTAAGCCCAACTACTAATATTATATTGCAGATCAGCCCAAAATAAAAAATTAAATACTTGGACCAAGGCAATTGATAAAAATGTTTTTTACCCTAAATTGCTCATATTATGTTTGACCTAAACACTCACACTTTCTAATCCGCCCCCACTAGCAACACACAGATACATCTGCTCCATCTCCTTCTTATCCTCTTTCTTCAAATCTCATATCTCATCATCATATCTATCACTAATGAAACACAACCATCTCCCTTTTAATCCTGTGTTGAAGACGAATGAAAGAAACTCACACCCACCTATTCATCAATTTTAACGAAGCAAATCACAAGTTTCAAGAAGGTTAAGGCTTCAAGATCCTTGAGGGTCTCGGGTAGGTGTCAATTATTTTCGTTTGTTGTTGCATTTTTGAACGAACTAAGAAAAGTGGGTGACATGATTGTTATCTTACTTCTCTTAAAGTTTCGGATAATTAATTGAAGCATCAGCTTCAAATATGGATCAGTGATGATGGAGTCTCTTCGTGTATTGATATTTGAGGTCTGTGGCTTTTGTTCACACGAGAGAAAAAAAATCTGAGATCATTCAATTATTTAATTTTCAGTTTCAGATTTTAGAAGTTGATGAGTGTTGAATGAGTGATGTGAGGGTCATTGGTAGTGTTTAGAGGTTAGCATTGTTGTTGGACTGTTTTGTTATGGTTGTGGGTAACTTCGTGTTTTAATCAGTCTCGATTAATCTTTCTAGTTGGGGACTTGTGATGATTAAATCTGAAGTCTACATAAGTCTGTTTGTATTATGCTTTGTGTCGTGGTCAAAGAGTAAAGAGATCAGTTTTCACTTCATCTTCATTTTTCATTTTTGAAAACATTTGCTTATTGAGAATACTTATCGGGAAAAGGATTGTCGAGAACGTGATTATCAAGAATTGGATTATCGAGAACCTGAGTTATAGAGAATGTGATTTTGATAATTAGGGTTTCACATTTTCGAAAAGAGTATATTCTTGAAAACAAGTACATATCGAGAACTTCTTATACAAGAAATTCCGACCAGATTCCTGTGACCCATTTTTCCCAGTTTTTGATGAGTTTTCCAATTGACTTTTCTAACCAGCTTCTTTGACCCTTGTTTCTGAACCAGTTTTTGACCATGTATAAGCCAACGTTTTGACCACAAATATTTATCATGGTTGGTACAAAAGAAATCATGAGACTGAAATACAAACTATTATACGGGACAAATAGACCACATATACTAAGTTGTGTAATGGCTGTGAAGGAAAAAGTATGAAACTTTTGACCACTTAGACTGTAAAAACTAGAAAAATGATTAAAAAAATGGTACGTCCCATGGTAAAACAGCATAAAGATAACAACTATGACAAGATTTGACCACAAAATCAACAAATATGCAACCTTGGCTCTGATGCCACTTGATGGATCGTGTTTTAATGTTGATTATGTGATTCGGGAGGTCGGGTTTGATGGAAGAAGATGACTTCCATGGTTAGTAAGAGAAAGTAGAGAGAGAAGGGAAACTAGGTGATTTTATTGATAATAAAGAAGAGTGAAATACACACACAAGTCTCACCCCTCTATGGAAGTATGGAGGGGGATATATAGACTCCATTACACACTACTTTGCTATATTGACATATCTAGTACCTGTGTTTGAGCCTAATATAATAACTAATGTAATTCCCAATATGTTGTCACATTTTCGTGTTAGGATGATTCCTAACAGGAATTTTGTTGGAAAGTGAAATAGTGAGGTTGTCATGTGGAGGTAAAAGAGAGGTTACATTTGGGTGAGTTTGATGTTTAGTTGTTGGTTGGTTGGAGACAACATCATTGATTGAGGTTGACTTTTGACAAGTATCAAATTTTCTTCTCCACACGGGTTTGACGAAGATCTTTGCAACTCTTGAAGGCTTAGATCTTGGGTGGTTGGGAGATGACATGATGGGTTGAGTAATGAATTATGATGAAGAAGGGTATTTATAGTGTGATGATTATGTGTGTATGGAAGGATAATATGTGGTGGATTTGTTAGACAAAATATGTTTGTGAATTTAGGGAAGTGGAGAATTAAAATAGGGTGAAATGGGCTAAAAAGCATAAAGCAAACAGGGAACCTCGCCCTTCAAGTGGCCGTCCCCCTAAATTAATGGTCGGCCCCTTTAATTTTAAGGGGGACGCCCTTTATAATTATGGGTGCCGCCCAGGGCCTGGTTCCCAGATTGCCAGAAATGGGATTTTGGCAGAAATTCTTTCAGAAATATGTTTGTTTTGAGGTTTGGTTTTAGGCAAGTCCATCTCTTTAGGCAACTAATCATGTATTATCTTAATGAAGTATGCATGGAAAGTATATATATAGGCAAATAAGCATATAATATAATTTCATGCAAAGACAACAATGTAAAAGAACAAATAAGCAAGTCATATTTCCTAAGACAACTAACTTAGTGTAAGGGCAAAGGCAACTAGTGAGTGAGAAACTAGTGATGGAACAAATGTGACAAAGTGATTCTTGACTTTGTTCTAGTGTGTGACTATATGCAACAAATGTGGAGATGCGATTGCTTCGACTCCTAATGCAAAGATGAAGATATCCAAAGAAACAATCGAAATTCTCCTTGATTCAATTTGCTTAACCCATGATTGTCAAGGATATATATATTAGACTATATATTTTGACAATTTATGTGAAATTTCATGCATGATTTAAAGAAAGTTTTTAGCATTATTCAATAATGCAAGAAAGAAAAGAGATGATTTTCATGTGTTTCCTAGAAGTGAGAATTGCTTAAATAAAATAGATTGGGTTTTATGAAAATGTTTATGCAATGTAGAATTCCCAATCTTCAATTTTGTGCGAAATAGATTCCTATACTCAGAAACGAAGAGAAGAAAAGAAAGAAGTTTTATGCAATAATTGATTAAAAATGCAATAGAATTTAGACAATTTGCTCTATCATTCCTAATCCTAAACGCAAGTGTTAAATAGTTCACGCTTAAGGGGTTTGGTAAATATATCCGCAATATTATCTTCCAATGCTACCTTTTCTATAGATATATTACCTTTTTGTACATTATCCCTAAGAAAGTGGTGACGTATTTTTATATGTTTAGTCCTAGAGTGTTGAACGAGATTATTACTTAAATCTATAGCAACTTTATTGTCGCACATTATTGGAATATTTTCTAATCTAACGCCATAGTCTACGAGAGCTTGTTTCATCCATAGTGCTTGTTGACATGCCTTTCCAGCGCTTACATATTCAGCTTCGGTGGTCAAAATAGCAAGAGCAGTTTGCTTCTTGGAAAACCAAGATGTTAGGCAACATCCCATGAACGTGCAAATACCACTAGTGCTCTTTCGGTCCACGTAGTCTCCCGCATGATCCGAATCCGCATAGACAATGGTTTCTATACCGGATCCCTTAGGATACCATAATCCTAAATGTATAGTGCCTTTAATGTATCAGAAGATACGCTTAACCGCTTCTAAGTGAGAGGTTTTGGGATCCTCTTGAAAGCGAGCACAAAGGCAAACACAAAACATGATATCGGGTCTACTTTCCGTTAAGTATAGTAAACTAATTATCATTCCTCTATACTAAGTATTAACTACAGACTCACCTTCTTCATCTCTTGTGAGTTTCACTTCCGTAGTTTTAAGGGTTTTGAGTCTTTTAAGCCAAATTTCTTAAGCATTTCCTTAATGTATTTAGATTGGTTAAAAAATATTCCATCTTTTAATTGTTTTATTTTTAATCCTAGGAAGAAGTTTAGTTCACCCATCATACTCATCTCGAACTTATCATGCATGATTTTGGCAAATTCATCACACATTTCTTGACAAGTCGATCCAAATATAATATCATCGACATATATTTGAACAATGATTAGATTCGGGTTTTTCTTTTTAGTGAAGAGAGTGTTGTCTACCATTCTCATGGAATAATTATGTTTAATAAGAAATGCTTTTTATCGATCATACCAAGCCTTGGGGGCTTTTTTGAGTCCATGTAAAGCCTTCTTGAGTTTATAAACATAATCAGGTTTTGCGAAGTCAATGAATCCCGGAGGCTGTGCCACATACACCTCCTCATTGATAAAACCGTTGAGGATGCACTCTTCACATTCATTTGGTATAACATAAAGTCTAGGGCGCAGGCGTAAGCTAGGAGTATTCTAATGGATTCTAGTCTAGCTACCGGGGCATAGGTTTCGTCATAATCAATTCCTTCTTGTTTATTATAACCTTGGGGTTAATCTAGCTTTATTCCTAGTTACTATTCCATTTTCATCTAGTTTGTTCCCAAATATCCATTTGGTTCCTATTATGGTCACATTTCTAGGATTTGGGACTAGTTCCCACACATCATTTGTTTTAAATTGATTTAATTCTTCTTGCATAGCCATAATCCAACTTTCATCCTTTAAGGCTTCATTTACATTCCTAGGTTCTATTGTTGACACAAAGCAAAAGAAGTTACTTTCGTCTTGAGCATGTGATCTAAGGTTTCTTTGATTCAAACTACCTATGATGTTACCTAATGGATGTGATTTTGATTCCTTAATATTTACAACATCATTTTCTTCTAATGTTTCTACTTCATTATCATTTCCTAAGGACTTATTTTTACTAACCTCAATAGCTTCTTCTTCAATCACATCATCATCTTCTAAAGGTAATGTTTTAGGTGGTGGAGGAGTTTCATCAAATGTTACATTTAAGGATTATTCTACTTTCATAGTATGTTTGTTTAAAATTATATATGCTTTACTATTTTGTGAATATCCTTGAAAAATTCCTTCGTATGACTTAGGGTCAAATTTAGTAAGGTAAGCTTTTGTATTAAGGACAAAGCATTTACTTCCGAATACTTTAAAGTAGCGTATATTTGGTTTTCTACCTCTTAATAACTCATAAGGAGTTTTTCCTAATATTCGTCTAATAGAAACCCTATTAAGTATATACGTTGATGTATCTACGGCGTGACACCAAAAATTTTGTGGGATAGATTGTTCATTTAGCATTGTTATACTCATTTCTTGTAAAGACCTATTTTTCCTTTCTATTACCCCATTAGATTGAGGAGTACGAGGAGCGGAAAAGTTGTAAGATATTCCATTTAAATCACAATATTTTTCGAATTGTACTTCGTTGTCAAATTCCCTACCATGATCCGTCCTAATAGAAACTATTGAGCATCCTAATTTATTTCGAATCATTTTACAAAATTTCTTAAATTTCTCAAAGGCTTCAGTTTTATCACTTAAGAACCTAGTCCATGTGTATCGTGAATAATCATCTACTATGACTAAGGTGTAACGGTTGCCACCATAGCTCTGCACTGCGGATGGACCAAAAAGATCCATGTGAAGTAATTCTAAGCATCTGATAGTGGATACCATATTTTTAGCTTTGTGACTAGTATGTGTTTGTTTTCCAATTTTACAAGCATCACAAAAATGTTGATCATATCTTAGACTAGGCAAGTTTCTAACTAGTTACTTAGAGACTAAAGATTGTAATTGTTGCATGTTAGTGTGACCTAATCTCCTATGCCACAAAGTGGAATTTTCATCTAGAGTTGCTAAGCATATCTTATCTTCCGGTTTGTCTCCTAATTTCGTAACATATATACCTCATTTCCTAATTCCTCTACCTATAACTTTCTCATCCTTAATTATTTCACTATCTTTATTGGTAAAGATAACCCTACATTTATTATCACATATTTGACATATACTAAGCAACTTATAAGTTAGATTATCTACATGTTCAACATTTTCAATAGTTAGAGAGTCTTGAGAGATCGTACCTTTGCCTATGATTTTTCCGCGACGATCACTACCAAAAACAACGTTACCTCCGTTATACGCCTTATATGTAGAAAATAGCTTGCGATTCCCCGTCATGTGTCTTGAGCATCCACTATCCTTTATCCATTCATCGGGCTCCAGATCTACTCCTAGACATACTTCATTAGATGCTTGAGCTACGAAACATTTGTGCTTCATCGTTTCGTCTTCGTCACTAGATTTTCTTCTTCGGGTGGTTTTTCTTTTATCTTGTGCTTTTAGTCGCTTTTTAATAATATTCTTAAATTCTTTAACGACCTTTGCATATTCTTCGTCTTCAGTTTCGAAACTAGAATCGTCATCATCATTAAGTTCCTTTTCGATCGTTGACTTTATACAATCTTCTTGTTTGCTCTTGACATGACTCATGGAGTTTTCGCCATCATTACCTTCACACAAAAAATTTGAACTAGTAGCACTTGTACTCATTTCAATTAAATACTTATCTACTATACTTTCATTTCAACTATTTTGTATACAGAATTTTCTTTGGCTTGACACTTCTCTTGATGAAAGTTTAAAAGACTTTTCCACATTTCATTTGCCGTTTGACAAAAAAATATTCTTTCATATTCAATTCTTGGTAAAGCTTTGTATATAATCATTTTAGCTATATTATTTTTATCAAGCAATATTTTGAAACAATTATTTTGTTCTTCAAAAATAGTTTTTGTTGGTTGAAGATCACCAATTGAAATGACATGCCAAAGATCATAATCTATTAACTTCACATAACTTTCGATTCGATTTTTCCATTCAAGAAAACTTGTATTTTCAAAATACGGTGGTTTAAAAGTCATGTTCCCTTCTAAATATTTTTCTGATTCCATAGATCGATTTCAAGTTCTAAAATTAAATTTATTTTAAAAATCTTGTTTAACGTAGCTCTGATACCAATTGTGGAAAACTAGAAGGGGGGTTGAATAGTTTTACGTCATTTTTAAATTTACAAAAACTTTGTTTGCAAAATCTTCGATTCTATTTTTATGTGAGATCAATACTTGCTGATGAGTGCTTAAACACTCATCATTTTTTGTCAAATCTGAACTGCAAAACATTCAAAAACACTCAAATGAGCATCAAAATACTGAAAATATCCCAAGGATTGTGTTTTATATGTTTTAGATGCAAAATGAGTAAAAACAGATGAAAAACGAACAAAGTTTGCAAAATTGGCAGTTTCAGTCCCCCAAGTTTCAAAACTTGTCACAATTAGTCCCTATGCATTTATTTTTGAAAAATAAGTCAACCCAAGCTTTTGAAAGTCAAATATTACAAAATATGATACTTGGGTCTAAAGTTTCAAATGTTTGCATGATTGGCCCCTCAAGTTTCAAAATTGGCAATTTTAGTCCTCAGATTTTAAAATTGGAAAATCATCAAAAATGCCCTTGTACTATTCACATGTTACAATTTAAGCCTTTTGATTACTTATGGGAAATTACAGTTTCAACCCTTCAAATTTAGAAAACGTCACTTTTGGTCCTTGTGCTAAATTACTCACCAACCGGACCAAACACCATAAACCAAATCCAATACCAAACAAATCCACCCAGCCCACCTTTTTTTTTCAGCCCAGCACCACCACCCCTTGGCCCAACACATACCCCAGCCCACTCTCCAATAATAAAAACCACCCCTTCCCGTTTTATTATACCTCCCCTTGGTCAAAATAAGTCAAACAAATCCCTCCCCTCCCACTTGCTCACCTGCTACTGCCAATCCCCCCTCCTCCACCTCAGCAACCCTCTCCATGTTTCCCCCAACTCCACAATACCTCCAAGATGCATTTAATGCCCCCAATTTCCTCCAAGCAAACCTACATGCCACTTTGACAAACTTGGCGCCAAAATCAATTTTAAAGGCTGGGATGAATTTGACCAATCCAATGGCTCAAAAAGAAGTGGGAAAAGTCAAGGATGCTCAGTGGAACCCTAGGAAACTACTACAAAAAGGGAAGAGAAGCAGGAGGGCAGGAAAGTAGTTAATTAGTAATTCTCTTTAATCAATTTTCATGTAATTTCCTAATTAGTGAAAAATACAGTTTCTAAGTGTATTTCTCAAGTTCTTTAGTGAAGTTAAGGCTAGTTTGAACCAATATATCATGTATCCTTTGTAATTCAATTTATGCCGTTTTGAATGAAAATCTCATTTTTATTATAAAGTTGTTAGACAGTGTTTGTTTAAGCTCAAATTAGCTTATTTGTAAGTTTTCTTAAGTTCTAAATCAGAAAAATTAGTCTTCACTAATAAAAGCAAAAATATTAAAAATTCAAATAAAATAGTAAGAAAAATAAAAAAATTAGCTTATAAAAGGGAAGAAGCAATTGAGCATGGTGAAATCTAGATGGAAGTTGGTTTTAGTACCTCATGGTGGGTGTTAGGTTGGTTATTTGGTCCTCAGATGCTTGTTCTGTCATTGGCTCACTTGTAAGCTTTCATATCAAAATTTTAGCAATCTACCGTTCATAGTGATTATACATGTACTCTTCTGTGTTTTCATGTTTATTATGTGTATGTGAGGTGATTTGAGGTTATTAAGTAGCTTGTCATTGTTTAGACTCAAAGTTGTTGCCTAATGTGAGTTAACTGCGAAATTGCATAAATTTGGTATACTTGTGTAAGGTTGCTTAGAATTTTGTTTTTTTTATGCTCTTATGAACTAATTCTATCATAGGTTATCCTTAAAAATCTGTTTCATGGTCTAATTCTGTCAAATACTTTGAGAATTAAAAACAGTTTCAAACTAAAGGGGTGTTTGGATTAGGGTATGATCATGTGTTTCAAATGTGCATTGTTGGTTAATCCAGTTTGGATATGATACATTAGGTTCATTTAGGTTATCTAAGTAAGAAACTACATAGGTTGTTAACTAAAAAGTCAAAAATCAAGTAATACCCTCCCTTGTTGTTCACTGTTAAGATTTTCAAGTTCCTACTCATATCAACAGTTGCATAAGTAGTTAACATAGGTTACTTCACTCACATATTGGCTGATTATCACTTCTAGAATCAGTAGGATCCATTAGAACTTCACATTAGTCAAACTGAGCTTGAATATCAAAAAGTCAAATCTCACCTTGAGCAGAAAAACCATTTTTTCAAGGAATTGTTTGGATTTTTGTGTTTGCTTTTAAGACTTGAACTTTTCAGAAATCATTGTCTCCCAACTAAACTTTGAAGTCCTACTTCCATTATATTTTTGCAAAATTTTCTTTGGACCCCACAGCACCCCAAACACACCTGCAGGGGGAGTTACCACCCCTGCACCACCACACAGTCACAATCACCCATCTTGCTGAGGTGCTACAGGCCTCCACAGTGGGCCCCACACCCCCCTCCTTGGCTCTTTGGACTCATAAGCTGCCCACCTCTCTGGTGGTACCAAGTTTTTGAGCTCAATCCTTGTGGACCCCACCTGAAAATACCATTACATTATGTCCCATTTTCTGTGTGAAAAATAGGAAATCAAGTGCTTATTTTGGCTTATGGACTTATTCAATGGGATTATTTGGTAGTTTCAAGCTTATTCATGTACAAATTACCTGTTTGAACTTATTTTCATCACTGTGGACCCCACAAAGGCTGATTTCCATTGAAAGTCAAAGAAAGTCAACTGTTTTACCTTTTAGTGTCCATTTTGCTTATTTTTAAGCTATAAAAAAGTTGTCTTCACAAAAGTTTTCTATTTTTAGTATTTAAATAGATTTCAGAAAGAAAAACCAGAAAAATCCAATTTAAAAATAAGTGATAGTTTCTATTTAATTTAATTTATCTTTTTAATTTTCCTTTTTCGTAATTTATTAAGTACTTGGCATTTTTATATTTTTCTTAACTTTATTTTATATTCAAGTATTTTTAGAAATTTTTCTAGAATTTTATATTGTCATTTAGTAATTATTAGATTTAATATTAGTTTTATTAATTATTAATTAATATTTAAGCATTTAATAGCATAATTAGTTTTTATTAAGCACACCCTAGTTTTTATATTTTTTCTAGATTTTATATAATATAATATAATTTTTGAAATTTTTCTAGAATTTCTACTGTTCATTTTCTATTTTTTTGAATATAATTAGTTTAATTGATAATTAATTAATAATTAGGTTAATAATTAGTAAAATAGTTTAAAAATACATAAAACCAACTTTTTATAATTTTTAAGGATTCCTGTGATGGTTAATTAGATTTATAAATTTTCTATAAATTTCTAAGTTATTTAAGTCTTTTTAGTAAGTTAAAATGAGTTTAATTAGTTAATTAATAAGTAATTAGTAATTAATTAATAATAAAGAATTAAATAGTGTTAAAATAATTTTTCTTTCTCTAAAAATTTTCTTTATTTATTAGGGTTGTAAAAACATCAATTTCATATCAGTAGCCTTTTTAATTCTTTAGATTCACTTTTTATTGCGTACGTCAGTACACGTTTGTAATTAAAACGTACGTTTTTAGGTTTTAGCTCGTTTCTTCTTAATTTAAACGAGTATGGCCCCGGTCCGCCGCGTTGCGGCTGGGCTTTGTTTCACGTCATTGAGCATTGCACGGTATTTTCTTTTTAAGTAGAAAAATGTTATTAAACGGAAAATAAATAGTACACATAGAAAAATGTTCTAATTTGCATTCATAAATAGGCGCTGTTACATTCATAAAGCTTGTCTGCATTTGGTATTGGCTTGCGACCTCATCAGGAATGTCAAATTAATAATAGGGACTGTTACATTCATAAAACTTGTGCAGTACTTACTCTTTAGCTCTTTCTTGATTGGTATAACTTGTTCGCCTGTTTGATTCAGTCATCAAATAGATAAACAGTTACAAAACCTTTCAGTACCAGATGATATTGTTGGAAGGAGAAGAAGCTTTTTCCGATGCAAGTGCATAAATAGGTTCACTAAGGACTTGCATTGCACTAATACCAAACACCATCCGGATATGATGACTGCACTATTCTCTGCATTTTGCATCCAGAATGGGTCGATGAAAATAGGATTCCGGCTGCACTTGATCCTAAAATGATAACAACTCACATTTCATTATTTTCTTATATTTCATGTACAGGTAGGTATGTATTTCAAGTAAGATGAAAATATGGACGGTTTAGCTAACTGGGTGAAAATAATGTTCTGCACTAATGACATACATTTAGACCACCTTTGTCGTATCTCACCAGTTTGCATTTAAACAAACTACAGTAGCGTCTACATGTCGCAATGAATATTAAAATCATACTATGAATTCATTGAAGCTCTTGAACTATACACAGGTCAAGTAAGTGGTGTTTGGATATGCACTTTCACAAATTATTTCAATTTGACAAAATATCCACCAAAAAAAGATTATTATAACTCACTTTTTTATGCATAAGACTTTCTAAACCATTTTTTTCAAAAGATTGAAATAGTATTGTTATAATATAGTTTTTGTATCATATTCAACATTCTAACTATGTATAAAATAAAGCAATTTTGGAAAAAAGAATTTTGGTTGAACAATATCCGTACAAAAATTACAGTTAGTCCACTATTGACGCTCCCAATTTGCCTCATCAATCTTTTTTTACATTAAAATATTATAAGCTTAGCATAAGAACCTGAATGTACATACCTCACCTGTTCCCGAGCTAGTTTCGACAGCACAATCAATGCATCTTTTTCCATCTTGCACTTTCGCATCAGAAATTTGATCCTCTTCAGCTTTAAATTCTTGTTCTGTTAAAGATGCAAGCTCATCCAACTCATCGTACCACTGTTGGGCAACACCAACCTGCATACATATGAGATTAGCATGAATGCATATTCCTGATAAATGGTTCTTTATGATACATGGGAAACCACACCCAAGGTAGTGAAATATAATCAGCCTCCAATCCTATTTTCTTGTATTATAACAGTAAGAGTAAACCTAGCCACTTTGGTGAAATGTAAAGGTGGCAAGATGGGTGAGTCTGTTGGAAAAATCCTTTATGGTACATTTTAAAACGGCAGGGTGACTCAGAAACAATTTTTTTCCCATTTTCTCTATAAATATGTCGCCTATTAGTCATGATTAAAAACACTATGATTAATAAAAAGTAGACTTCTAGTGATTTCTAACCCGTTACCTAATTTGATCAACCCGCTTATTTTGTAACGTAATATAAAATATAAGCAAAGAAACACAAACCTGTATATCAGTCGAAGGATTCCAATCAGGGTCAAAGATGATGAGTCTGTTAGCACGCATAAGATTTTTTCCTAGGCAACCCAAAAGCTTTTTTGAGGTAAAGAAAATGTGTGACGTTGTTGTCAATAGATGCCTCTTGGGATAGCCTGAAATTTAGAC
This sequence comes from Artemisia argyi, assembly GCA_030686995.1. Classification (NCBI taxonomy): domain Eukaryota; kingdom Viridiplantae; phylum Streptophyta; class Magnoliopsida; order Asterales; family Asteraceae; genus Artemisia; species Artemisia argyi. The sequence continues at coordinate 32,379,167 of CM060678.1, forward strand.
ATTTCTGTCAACACAGATCCATGTTTGGTATATATAGGTTGTTTAATCCATGATTGTATTCTCAGATCGTTAGTTTAATATTAAAAGGTATAAGTGTATTTTAGGATTGTTAATTTGCTAACGGTAGACATTTTCACAGCCATGTTTGTGGTGGTATTTTCACACACATTTTCATAAATATGAAACCTAAATTTTAACCTGAATTATAAACCGACAATGGCTTCACAAATATGAAAACTAAATTATAAACCAATAGCAGTAGAAATTTTGACCACCATAAAAAATTAATCTTCAAAAGATAGGTAACTACGGATTAAATAAACATACTCAAATGGCTATATTTATCTCATTAGGTGTCAATCAATTTAGTGACCGAAATAATTACTAACATAGAACGAACCTTGGATAAAAAAACATCACAAGTTGCTTATTTTTGGACTTCAAATCCAAACAGTGCCTACCAATTGTGCCTGCAAAACTGAAACAACCAAGTTAAAAGAGTCGAGGGGACTTGCATGACAGTAAGCAATTCTTCGGCCACCGAAAATGTTTAATTGATATTATGGCCGATCATGCGCGGGCCTTTGGCATACAGATTAGTTAATCGAAAATATAGCATTCTGTGCGTAAGACTTACTGATTGGGTGCTGGAAGAAAAGTCTTCGGTTGAACATTTACACGGCCACCCCTGTGGTGTAAAATATGCCGATCATGTGCTCGAAGAAGTCTCTTGTTGTCCATTTTCCCACCAAACCTGCGCATAGCATGTGATGTGAATACATAAATAGAAAACAAAGTAATACAAACTTCAAGTTCATATTCTTGTATTTTGTTCACATAGAAACAAAATCAAAAATCAATATTCAAATGAAGAAGCAAAGAGAAAAATGTATACCATGTCTCCTCTCTACATCCATTAAAGATGGCAATGATGTCCTACGTACAGTCCAATCTTCTACCATCGTTTCACTAAAAAAAACAGATAAGCGAAACAAATTAGTCTTTTAATAGGTTATGTCAGCACTTTGTGCATTCCTTTTTTTAATAAGCACTTAAGAATGAGTATGTCCATATGACGTGAGTATGACTTTTGTTTATATAGTAATAGATGCAAGAAACTTGTAACCGTTATTTGGGTAACATTTATGGTTGTTAATAGCTTAAGCTATTTTCATGAATAACTTGTGCCTTGTGTTGGTTATGTATTTACGTAAGCTAAAGAATATTGAACAAATTTAACCAATTTAATCAAAACAAAACTGAATTAAACACTTACTAATATTTCTTAATCTCCTTTCTTAATCTCCATTGATTGCTGTTTCAAGTACTTTACAGTACATCAGGCCAATGACCTCAACATATCTCTTAACATCATGACGATGCAACCTTCGGTTTTGCTTCATTATTTTTGGCCAGAGACTTCCTTTTCCGGGTATTTGACTGCTGCAAGTAACCGAGTACAAAAACATAATTTTCGAGCAGCCCCAACCACCCCTAATACGAACCTCAATGAAGTAGAGATCTACAAATTCAATATAAATTAAATGTAAATAAACAAATTAATATTTTATCAATAGTCAACCTAATAAGCTTTTCCAAAATGGAACGAACACTTAGGTCTAGAGAATAAGCTAATCCAAACACCTACCAAAAGAACAAAAACTTAAGTAAAGAAAAAAAATTAATACACAATTAGTTTCCTAACCATTTCAAAGGGTGGTAGAACATCCATTCTGAAACCAACGCATACTCCCCTCTCGAACCACTTTCTTCGTCTATCTACTACATCTTCTCATGTCCAAAACAATATGATATTCCATATAGTCATTAACTAAAATCAATTAACAAACAAAGTAAAGTAACATATAAATGAAACTGAAATAAGAATAAGAATACCAAAAAAAAAACAAAACAAAACAAAACAAAACTCCTAAAATAATGAAAAAAAAAACCCTAAAAATCAAACCTCATATGAAATTCCAAGTTTTTCTTTTGCATTCTTATTCTTCTGCAGCGAAATTGGATATTCGCGTTTGATCTAATTGTGTGGTTTTGATCGGTCAAAGGTTGGTGTTTCTGGTTTTTGACAGACGCTTCTGGATAAATCGAGGGAGAAGACAGAAGAGGCGGTGATATTTTTATTGCTTTTTGGACCGGACCTCCTAGGGTTTTGATTGAGAACGCAGCAATGGATCACAGGCCAGGCCAAGGTAAGCCCAGAAAAGAAGCGGGGAGCCCACCGAGTGGAAGTGGCATCTAAACGGCGTCGTTACTGATTCCATTTAATATATATAGTAATTCACGTAATCAATCATATAGCTTTCCTAAGCTATTTCATTTCATAATACTCAAATAATTCTCATCACAACCCTTTCCTGTGAAAAATCACCCGATCACGAGCACGCTAAAGCACAATTCACACCTCGCTGGGACATAACGACCTGGTGATACCCTGTATTCCACGGAGATTGACTCTAGGTAGTTTGACTATATTGACCACACCTGTGGTTGACTTTAGTTGACTGTTTGGAGCCAATCACTTGCACACAAGTTAATACAACTATATAAGAGATTGAATACTAATATAGAAAAGTAAATAAAGAGATAGAGATGGAAAGATCGCACCACAAGACAAAGGATTTATAGTGGTTCGGCTACGAAGCTCCTCTTCGCCCTACTCCATCCCCCGAGCACATAACTCGAGAGTTTTCTTCACTATGTCAACAAGCTCCCTTATGGCGGAGAAAACCTTACACAACTTTTGCTTACACCAATTAACAACACTAAGCTAGATGTCGAGTCCTAATAGTAGCTAGAACCAATCTCACACCACTAGTCACTACACAACTTCTTCACAACTTATACACACCACTACTACTACACAACTTCTCACAACTTCACTATTACTTCTTCACAACACTACTACTTCTTCACTACTTTTATTCACAAATTCTATTCACAACTTCTTTTCACTACTAACACACCTAATTCTACCTATCACAAAACCTCTACACCTTTACAAATAATTTACAAAACTACAAGCAATATTCGCAAATCTACAATACTTCTTAACTAGATGTTGAAGGAGTATTCTTCTCTTGCACTTAGAGTGGTAAGGGATCTGATCACTTGAAACAAGAACTAATAAACTTATGATCAAAGGATTTAGAAGGATGTTTTGAAAGTATTTGGACAGAAAGTTTTAGTGCAAAAGGTGTGGAAAAATTGCAGGAATGAACCAGTATTTATAGGCAAAAGAATCTGGCCACAGGAGCATGCCGGCCCCCTTAATTGGTGGTCGCCCCCCTTAAAATTAAGGGGGCCGCCCTCCTGTAACGGCCAGAACTTTTGTCCTTTTCTGGTGAAAGTTTATTTGGTGAAAAACTAACTGATGTTGGTTAAAAATTTGAATTCATATATTTATTATGAATTAAACATTTTTCTTTAATTACCAAAAGTGTTTTTCAAAAATATATAGCATGTTTATATCATTTTATAAACTTTTTAATGTTTAAATAAAACTTCATTTGATCATAAAATGTATTAGGTAATTGTTTATTCATACCTTAAGTGATTTAGTTGGATGGAATGATATTTTGTAACTAAATACTTGTTTATGTAATGATTTTATGTTTAATGATTTAACATTTCTTGATCGTCAAAACGTGGGATATCGAGAAATATTAATAACGTTTTTATGCATTATTTATATCAACAAAGTCCTCTAAGAGCGTAGGGAGTGGTAACATGTTATAACACCAACACTACCGCCACATCAGGGCCACATCATTTTAACACCAAATAACATAACCCCAAAAACACCAGAAACTCATAACACCCAATAACACCACTTTCAGGGACCCACATTTTTTTAAAATAACAATTTACAAATTCTACCCTTAACAATTTCATTCATTAAACATTCAAACACTTCATTTATAAAATTAAATATTACAATACGAAATTAAAAAAACATTACATTAGACAAAACGACATAAAAGAAATTACGAAATAAAATACGAAATGAAAAATACGATAAGTAAATAACTAAAACTAGTCGTCAACTACTTCCATAAACTCCTCACGTTCACGCCAAATTTGCTCCATAAGCTGTTGTTGGAGATTAAGATGAACATCTTTGTCACGTAATTCCTTATTCCTTCGACGACGCTGATCACATCTGTCAATCCATCTGTCTTGCATGTGTCTAGCCGGATTCCTGAACAATGCTTTGTAGATACTTAGTGCAAACTTTTGGTCTTTTAAAATCATGTTATGCAACATGATGCAAGAATACATGATTCTAAGTATCTTCGAAACCTCGTAAGCTCGTGATGGTTGTTGTATTATTCCCCATCATCCTTGGAGAACACCGAAAGCACGTTCAACATCCTTTCTTGCACTTTCTGGTCACTTTTTAAAGAAACTATGTTTCTCGTCTGAAGCTGTAGTGAACGAATTGATGAAAGTAGCCCATTGTGGGTAAATTCCATCGGCTAAGTAATACCCCTTATCAAACACAACTCCATTTACAGCATATGAAGCTACAGGGGCTTCATCTTTAAGCAGGTCATCGAACAACGAAGAATTATCTAAAACATTGATATCATTATTCGCACTCGCTATACCAAAAAAAAAAAGCATACCAAATTCACAAATCATGCGATGCAACAGCTTCAATCAATATAGTCGGGTATTTTTTATGACTACTAACATATTGCCCTTGCCATGACACCGAACAATTTTTCCATTGCCAATGCATACAGTCGATGCTACCAAGCATTCCCAGAAAACCATGTTCCATCTCATGTTTTGCATATAGGTTTTGAACGTCATGCATATTTGGTTTTGTGAAAAACTAGAAGGGGGTTTGAATAGTTTTACGTCTTTTTAACTTTATTTTAAAAATCTTTTATAGCTTTTAAAAATCTTTGATTTGATCTTACGTGAATTCAAGTGTCAACAAATATAAGCAAGTCTAATCTAATAATCTAAGTATTGAAATGAAGTGAAGTAAAGATAGAGTTAGAAAGATCAAACCACAACAAGCGAATTTATAGTGGTTCGGCTACAAGGACACCTTCCTTGCCCTACTCCACTCCCCGAGTACCACACTCGAGAGTTTTCTTCACTATGTCAACAAACTCCTTATGGCGGACAAACCTTACACACCTTGGATTAAACCTATTTACGACACTAAGCTAAATGTCGAGTTCTAATCATAGCTAGAACCAATCTCACAACTTCTTTACAACTTCTCACCTTCTTCACACCTTCACAACTTCTTCAAGATAGCTCCACAACCTCTTCTTCTAGTCTACTTCACACCTTCTTCTATGCACAACTAATTCACAACTTCTACACTACTGTACAACACACCTACTATCTACAATCAACTAATTCACACAACACTTCTACACTACTTTACAACACACCTACTATTAGAAGATGATACTAACTAATCACAACACTACTACAATTTTATGGCTGTTGAGGAGTGTTCTTCTTTTTGCACTTGAATGGATGAGGCTTCGGATCACTTGGAAACAAAGACTTATGGATTATATGATCAAAGGATTTTGGAATAGAAATGGAGATGAGATCATAAAGTTTTGAGTACAAAAAGATGAGAAAAATCTGTGGAATGAACCAGTATTTATAGGGGACAATTTTACTGTTCTGGAGCATGGCCGGTCCCCTTAATGATTAAGAGGGCCGCCTTATGAATTAAGGGGGCCGCCCCTCCAGAACGTTGGAATTTTTTGTCTTTTGGTGGGAAAGATTTTTCTGGATAAAATTTGCCCTTTTTGGCTGGAAAATTGAAATCATATCTTTGTAGTTTAATAAAACAATACTAAAAATGATTTACTAATATATATAAAATGTTAATGTCATTTTATAAAATGTTTTGTGTTAAGAAAAGGCTTCCTTTGATCATGTAATGCATAAGATGCTTAGTTTATGCATACCTTAAGTGATATTAGTTGTAGAAGTAAATATTTGTTACTAAATACTTGTTTACATCATAATCTTGACTTAATTTAGTTTACATTTTGTGATTATCAAAACGTAGATTTATTGAGAAGTATTAATAACGTTTTTAAGCATTATTTATATCAACAATCTCCCCCTTTTTGATGATTACAAAACTTAAACTCATTAACTCAAAAATTAGTTTTTAAACAAGTATTTTAGTGATTTTATATTTACTTCTCCCCCTTTTTGTAGAATCAAAAAGGTTTTGCCGACAAGTTTCAATCATGAAATATTGACGAGATGAAAACTCCCCCTTGATGTGTACTCCCCCTCGTTCGGGGGCACCAAGGAGACGAGCTATGGAATACTTGCAAGACAAAAATATTAGAAGCACAAGTATATACATGCAAATATATATAAGGTGACAACAATATAAATAAGCATGATTAAAAAGAAGCATACATATTAAAGCAAAAGTTGTGTAAAAACACAACAATACATGTAGCATCAAGAGAGATTACAAATAGGATAACTACTACATCAAATAACAACTAGAATAATATTCCATCATGCAAAGAGTACATGGGCTTCATAGAGCTTGCAAGCAAAAGGATGGTAAAGACTTTATTTATTAAGCATATCATATGCTTAATTTGGAGAGCATGATGGTGATGGTGGAGAAATGGGTGAATATTGTGGTGGGGGAATAATGGGTGTGGATGGTGGAGGAGGTGGTGGTGGTGGGTTGGTAAGAAAATGTTCAATATATGAAAACATATATTGAATTTCATCTCTAAGACCAAAGATTATGGTTCGGTTGTGGATGCAACAAAGGCAAGTATCACCATGAGCTTCAAGTAAGCTCCAAGGTATGGGATTGACAAAGAATGGTGGTGTAATAGGTGGAGATGAGATATGAGCATCAAGTGGTGTTATTGGTGAAAGTGAGATGGTAAGATGGGTGGAAAGAAGTTCTTGTGTAGGATGTGGTGATGATACTTGTGGTGATGACAAGTGTGAGTTAATGTAGTCATTGATTGACGAAGTTGAAGGTATGGAGGATGAGGAAGTTACATGAGTGGAAGGTGTTTTGGATGGTGCATTAGGTGTACTTGGAGATGAGCATTTAGGAAGAGGTGATGGAGTTGTATTGTCTTCATTAGTTAAGTCAATGAAGAGTTGTTTTGGAGGGATGATAACAATCTTTTGTTTCTTAGAGGCCTTAGAGTTGGAAGTGCTTGGTGGAGACATGATGGTTTAGATGGAAAGAGATGAAGAATGATGAGATGAAGATTGGTGATTTGGAGGGAATTTATAGTATGGAAATGGTTGATTTTGGTATGTTTTTGAAATGGTTTAAGGAGATTCTAAAATCAGTTGGGTTAAAAGAAGAAATGGTAGCTGATACTCGAGAAAGAGGTCACAAGATTCAAAAGAAAACAGTAAACCCAGTTCCAGATGGCCGGTCCCCTTAATTGTAGGCCGGCCCCCTTAATGATTAAGGGGACCGCCTAGGAAAATTAAGGGGGCCGCCCATCTGGTGTTTTCCCAGGTGACCAAAAACCAAAAATTTGCCGAAATGGGTGGTTTTTCAAATGTGTGTTTCCAGCAAGCTCTATTTGAAGCATATACTGTAGGAATGATGAAATATAAGCATATATAAACAAATCATGCATGCAAACTAATATATTATAAGCCAAATATAAAAGAAGCATAATATTAGCATTAAATTATGATCAAGATCCTAGCATGATAATAGTTAAAACCTAAGCATCATTCAAGAAATAAACATGAAAGAGCACAAGTATTTCCAAATAAATTGGACAAATAACAAACCACACAAATGTCTTAGAGTAATAATATTATTAAGTAGCAATACATCAACAACTCTACTTCTTCTTCTTGCCCATCATCTCCCTGAACATCTTTTCTACGGACTTGAATCCTCCTCTAACTTCTTCATGCATTTGTTTTTGTTGGTTAATTATGGATGTTTGACGAGTGAAGAAAAGTTCATCGGTACGCTCATGGGGAAGAGGAATTTGATAGTTGGTATAGTCAAGATCAGGGAGATCATCAACAAAGGTAGTGGGAGATGGGGTACTAACACACGAGGTGTTTTCCTCCTCATCATCATCATTACCTCGATGAGATGTTGACCCACGAGGCATAGAAAACAAAGGACCACGAGATTTCCCTTTGTCACTTCGAGACCGACGAGTACGAACAAGAGTGATTTGGTTCAGAGTGGGAGGAATTTGCACATAGAAATCATTTTGAAGATCTTGGTAATGTTCCATGACATGACGATAAAGTCGAGTGAGGAACATACCATAAGGAAGATTGGCATTTGGAGTGTTTTTGGTAGTCATGATTCGATTGACAAAGAGATAAGCCAGATTGTAAAGTTTGATTTGATCATGAGCCAAACGCCCATGTTGTCTTCATGAAACTTTTTACAAAGAATTGAAAAGTATGTTTTGATTGTTTAAAACATTTAACTACTACAATGTAGTAAGTTTTAACTAGTTTTTAAGAGTTATATCAACAATGTGATTTTTGAAGAATGAAATTAACAAGGGTTTATGGGCGATTAAAATTTTTGACAATATGATGTGTTATACTTAGTTTGAGTTGCAATTCTACATTCTAATCCTATGGGAAGCATTTGGTTATTCAATTCCTAACTTCAATTTTACTAAAATTCGGATTAAAATAAATTTTAATAAAATACCTAATTATTGAATAGACACTAAATTGAATGAAATGTGATGAAATGTATGTTGGAAAACTTACAAAAGATGTTGTTATACGTTTGGTTAGCGTTTGCCCCTTGCGAAACAACCTCGGATTGTTGATTTGGTGAAGGATTTTAGTGGTTTTGGTTCGTTCACAGCAATGGTGAGCGAGGAAATTATGAACAAATGGAGTGTTTGGGAAAGGATTTAAGATGGAAAACGATTTTGGAAGTTACAGTAGGCCGGCCCCCTTAAACACTAAGGGGACCGCCCTCGATAACAAGCCGGTCCCCTTAATCTTTAAGGGGGCCGCCCATTGATTATTGAATTTTTCGCGGTTTTTTTTTTTGTTTCTGGAACAAACATATATATATATATATATATATATATATATATATATATATATATATATATATATATATATATATATATATATATATACACTAGACGAGTACCCGTGCATAACAACGGGATTTTATAACAAAAGATAGTTTATTGATAAAAAAAGTTTATATGTTATAAATGAAAAATAATAAAAGTTCGAAGATTCGGGAATTAAACATAATGTTTTGAAACCTGGTTCGACCCGGGTGGTTCAACCGGTTGAACCGTTCCGGTAGAAAAATTGGTCGATTTAAACCGGGTCAACTTGCTAGGTTGGGTCGAAAACGGGTCAAATTAAACCGGTTCAACCCATTGGGTTTGAAGTTGAAGCGTCCCGGGTCAACCCGGTTTGTGATTTGTTTTTAATTGGTTGTATTTAATTTGGTAGATATGTTTTTAATTGGTTGTACAATGTGAATAAATCATTGTACTTTTAACTAATAGGGTGTTTTAATAAGAGTATTAATTACATTTCATAATTTCCTAATTAACACATGTACAGGGGCAAAATCGGGATTGACCGAAAGTTCAACTTTTCACAATTTCACATTCCCCTTTGACCATTTTTCTTTTATAAGTAGTATATATATATATATATATATATATATATATATATATATATATATATATATATATATACTTGCTTTATAACCTGCCCGATGGGCGGGTTAGCTTCATGATATTATTGACGACATCTAATTGGACATAAATAAATATTGATTAACGGCAAATATCTAAAATACAAAAGTTTGGAGCAAAAGGAAAGTGTTCATGTGTTATATGTAAAAACAACAATGAAAATTATGAGAACATAAATTACATAATGCTTATTCATATACAAAATAATAATTCTGTGTACATTTGTACTTTAGCAAAAATTTCTTGTGGGCTTTGCATCCATATTAGTGCTTTAATCACCATTGCAACACATTCACATGTCATAGTTGTACACACCACTTCCATTAAGGGTGCCAATAGACTTGCAACTATTTCCTCTTTATTTATCCCACTTAACATATAATGAATGAGTCGAAGACCTAAAAAAAGTGGAAAAAAAAGCAACAAAGAGAAGGCAATGACATGTGTTATGCTTTCTAAGATGAATATAGTTAACCAAATACATATGTTCAACTATGAAATGACCAAATACTTCCAATGGTAGTAAGAATAACCTAACTTGGCGCTTATCCAATTTACTATATAGCTTCATATTGCCTAAGAGGCATATGTCAAACAGGATACTGAAACATTTGTATGAATCATGTAGACCTAAAGATAAAGCGCTTATCAAGCTACCTTCAAAATTCAAATTGAGATTTCCCATCTTTCTACTCATTATTTTTATAAAAATGTATTAACATCTACTCCTTCATCAATATCATGTACACCTGATGGGCGGGTGCATGAAATAAGCAGATGGTAGAAATAAGCAAACCATAAATCACAAACAAAGAGAATCTCAAAAATCTATGATTCGTAAAACAATGCCGAATAAAAATCATGAGAAACCATAGAATAACAAAAAATTCTTGTTAATTTAAGATTACTATCACAATTAGCATATAATCACCACACGTTAGCAAGTTAGCAACTATTAAAATTTGGCTTGCCACCTGTTATCTACTACATAGTTTCAGAATATCCATAAGTTATGCATGAAAATCATAATAGATCCAATCACATATTGCTATACTTGTAACAAACCATCGAAACACATTTACAATAATTAACAGCTACCTAATATATGCCTAACCAAACAAATAACTATCAAGCTTTTAACTATTCTAAACTTAGCTCTCTTTCTTTAAAAGTTCATTAACAGTCAAATTTAGAATAAAATTTATGACATCAATAATAAGTAATCTGAAATTTATAGTAAAATTTGTGACTTGATTAAAAACTATAATAGAAAATTAGTGGTACATCACAGAAGGCTTACTTTACATGTTTCTGTCGGCGTGTTTATAATGGTCAGCAATAACCATTATTAAGAGAGGTCCAAATAAGCTTAGGCTATTTTCTTTGGATTGTCAACCAAGACATAATCTGGCACACATTAATTATATTATCATTATAAGAATAATGTTTCTCTTAAAAGTAAATGTTGGTATTCTTGAGATAAACCACACCTGTAACATAGCAAACTCACGAAGATCTGATGGTTAAAAGGACTCTGAATCACATTCAAGCGATGAGGTCTGGGATGAGAACATGTAATCACAAAATAGAACAACTAAAAAAGTATAAGCAACAACATGGAAAGCATGCCAATTGCTAACCCATATAAGACCACATGCATTATCCAAAGCAAAATAACACCTTTTATGAGACACATGATATGGTGGAACGATTGGGTACCAGCCTAGCCTAACATGTAATATGTTTCTCATATTCATGTCAAACTTCAAGAGAGCTCACCATCACTTCCACTTCATGATCAAGACAACGCTGCAATGACTTCTCATTGCTCTGCAATAAATATGTTGACTTATCTTGTGGTCAACCTGCCAACTTGGATTAGAGTTTAACTCTATGATGCCAAGAGAAAGATTTAACTGCAAAATCTATAGCATGAGTTAACCAAAAAGTTTAGAGTTATCTGGTTATAATAAGTAAAAACGAAAATAAGAACCATAGTTCCTTCTAGATCGATTTTGTAAGGTAAATTTCGTCGCTCACTCTACTTTCTTGTTTGTAGTTTCATTTACATCACCATCACCAGAAGCAGCTGTTTTAGACTCATCAAACTCCAATAACTGTCAAGGCCAACACCATCATTTAAGAATAAGTTATGTATAATAAAAGTTTCCGCACATTTACTTAGGTATAGGTCAACTTTTGTGTTGTATTTTATCAATAATAAGTCAAACCGGTGTATAACAATTCAATGAGGTCAGGAAGTAGCCAATAGTGTATTTTTGCTTACAACCTGATATACTATTGTTTTTTATTCATAACCCTTGGTTTATATAATAATATCAAAGACGACTTTTGACCTGAACCCATGTTGCCACCACTACTACACATTATCCGAAAACAAATGCAAGAAGGCAATTTTCATGTAGACATCAAGTCTTACCGGTTTCACCTCCCCATTCCATATGCAATGATCAGCCAAGAACCCGATAACAACTGGTACAATGTATAACAGAGCGGGCTGAAAACAAAACCAACATTAGATTACATCCATTATTTAAAAAAGAAACTCATGGCATCATTTAAAAGGTAGTATATGTATACAAATGCAATCATCGACCTATGCAGGTTGAAACCAGTTCATGACAACAATTGTAAGAATTACGCACTTTTAAAGTAATTGCTCGTACTCCCTCTTGACACATCAAACCTCAGTGCCAATGCTACAAAAATTACTGTTGGCTAACATAAATATATGTAAATACAACATCCAAAAAATGATAAAGTTATTTATTGATAAAAAAACATTCACGAGGAACGGCCAAAACACAATATGATGAAGTAGTAACATGGTGTATCTCGCCCACTAAGTAGTAACATGGTGTATCTCGCCCACTAAGAATGCCATACCTAGAATTACAATGTCGCCTAAACCAAGAATAGAATATGGGCGTGTAACAACTCTTGTTGGGAAAAGAAACTGGAGCAGGATTTAAAACATTGTGTGAGATAACAATCTCAAAATATGGTACACGAACCACCCAATTTAAAGAAAAATGCATAAACTACCTTAATAGGAGCAACAAAAGATTTGGCGACATTGACCATCACTGGGGTAAAAAACACCCAGAATATTTCATAGAAAAAAAGTCTAACCTGCAGATTAGATAATGTTATCATTAAAAAAATCTTGTGTTTGAAAAAAATAGAAGGAACGGGACAACGAAAAGACCAAAGAGAAATCCGTACCAATAGAATGCCACCAGTTTTGAATGAGCCAAGAGAAAGCATTTGAATTCCCTATAAAATTTGGAAAATATATGATATTAAGTTAGCATCAAATAAAGAATGATATGTCTAACATCAAGATGAAACGCAAAACAGATCATTATGATGTTTGTAGTTTCATATTATCTCTCATATGTTTCACACTTTCCAACAAACATTATTGTATTATGCAGCTCCAGAAAGACTGGGAATCATAAACATATGTAAAGAGCACCAAATTAAGACAATTTTATATAATCGATGCCAGCTATGCCACATAAATAGACAAAATTATGCTTGCTTGAAATACTTTGAGACCTTGTGAACTCAACATCCAAAATAGAGATGTGATCAAACCTGATTGCAGAATGCAAGTCCGAATATGTTGTTAGCCAGGCAATGCTTCTTTGCAACATACCACACACAAAATAAGGTCCTAGGAATAACAGCAACAACTTGATACCTTGTGAACTAAACATCCAAAGGCGCATAAGCTGTAAAAGAGATGTTTAAATAATGAACATCATGAAAACAGAAATAACATTGTGAACTAAAAGATATTGTAACCAACTAACAGCAGATATACACTTAAGAAGCCTAACGATTTCTCTCTTAGAAATGCTTTGTAAGAGCAAAAAAGTTACAATAGAAATCCACTCGCAACTTTGTCTGAAATTGCAAAAAACACACGTGACTTTCAAACTCTCAAAAGAACTGGTAACGTTGGAACCAATTGATGTGTTTCTCACATAAAATATGAATCACGTTATAGACCATCGTGAAAACCTATAAAACATGCCTGAGTTATGTTATATCTACGCATACATACATAACCTATTGAATTTGATGGTTACCTAATAAATTAGTCGATGACGAATAATGACTTAATTCACTGATTAGCAGTCGTGTTTGAATGTGGAATTTGAAGGAGTCTTATTTAGACAATTTACATCCAAAGCTACAAACAAAAGTTTCATGAACAAAGAAAATTAATTTATTCCCCGTAACATTATAAGAAGATTAAAAAAATTACCTGGTAAGTTACATCAAGTGATCGTAACCCTTCGTCTGCAAACTCATCAATAGCACCACGAACTCTTTGTTCTATGTATGATTTGTTGTGTGCAAGATTAAGATCTAACCCATTTAAAAAGAATACAAAGTTATATGTGTGTATAAAATATGAATCCATTTTCACAAAAATATGTTGCACATTTGGTTAAAATGATGTAGTCATAAAGAGATACAAATACCTGTGCGGAGGCACCTTTGCTAACTTTAAATCAGTGTAGTCCGCTTATCGATAGGATTAAATGGCAGAAAGCCCCTTGAATATCGGCAGGTCCATGTTAATGTAGAAAGCAAGTCAACAATATTAACCAAGCTTCCCATACCTGACCAGGGTGATCACATGATCCTACATCTGAATAATCAAACAACAAAGTTTTTAAACAAAGCATGATGTACGCGTCTATCTAAACTGTAAACCTGAATTTTCTTGTAGAAATTCATAATTTTGTTTGAATGCATTAGCGATCGGTTATGAATTTGCGTTGTCAATATAGCGCCAAGAAACTATCATTGAAAAATAAAGCTCACATTATAATTGTAAGAAATAAGCAACATAAACCTGTTCAAGCAAACCATACTTACTGGAGTGTTTGTACTTATGATTATATCAAATAACACATTAAAAATAAAATTAATAAATAAAAATTAAAAAAATTATGTTTCACATATCATCGTTATAGCAGAAATGGTTCTTATCAAACATGGTTAAAAAAACATCAAATACACATATTTAATTAAACCAATCAACAACCTTAATTAATCGATCTAAAAACATATTATCGGACATGGTTAACTATAATTAAAAATATACTAATGGATCTAAAAAACACACGAATTGGCAATTAAAAGAACTTACAGATCCATGCCGTGTGTTGAGACAGTGGAGATTAAAAGAACCCCAGTTATGATTTTGGGATAATACCAGAAACGAATCTGTGTTACTTTTCATAGCAAAAACTATATACAAATGATGGCGTGCTTCCTGACTCTTGATTAGATTGAAAGGGTTTGGTGGATTTAGAATCACATATTTGATTAGGTGGAAGAGTTTGGTTGATTAGGAATCACATATATGATTAGATGGAAGGGTTTGGATGATGAATTAGTGATACATCATTGAAACGTTTTACGAAGAATAAAGGGTTTGAATATGAATCGTGATTTGAATAATCAATTGGTATATTCATTGTTTTGAGTTTCATATGGAACTGATTTGAATAATCAATTGACAGGCGTTTTGAATTTTGAATGAATGATTGAGAGAAATGATATGCTGAATTTTAGGGGAGTTAAAGCATGTGATTTTTGTTTTTCAAATGTATATCACAAAAATCCACTTGCTCCATTGGTTGACACTCTCATGAGTGGGGAGGCAAGACCAGGGTTCGAATCCCCTTGGTGTCTAATTTTTTAAACTAATTTCGGGATAGCACTAAAATTGCCAGCGTGGATGATACTGCCTAGGTGGATGATGACACATATTATACAGTCAGCACTTCATGCCAAGTGGCATTTGAGGGTCATGGTATAGCTTTCAAAGCATCATGTGCAAGTCAAAACTTGTCTCATATATATGTAAAGATATATATATATATATATATATATATATATATATATATATATATATATATATATAATATATCAAAAATACGTAAGAATCCATTGGCACGATGATGAAGTACTTGACAATTTTTAATAAACTTTTCGATAATTAAAATGTTCCTTTGACAATTTCGGATAAAATGATCAAAGTGTCAAGTTAATGAAGGATTTGAGATGAGTTCGGGAATATGTGAATATGTGTGTGTGTCTATATATATATATATATATATATATATATATATATATATATATATATAAGTATAGATAGTGTGTAAATGTGAGTAAATGGTGGGTTATTAGGTGGAGTTTGAGAAATGATGACGAAGATAAGTTTTAGCCGGCGAAAGGAGTTTGTTTCATCCATAGTACTCTTGTGCGAAGGCGTTCTTCCTTTATGTTGATCCACTTGACTCACATCCCTTCATCATCATGATTTTTCTAATAGTGGACATAAAAAATCTTCGAGTGGAACGTCGAAGTTCAAAAGAGCCAATGGGGAAGGAAAAGGTTCGAAAACGAACAATTTCCTGGAGTTCTAGAAAGTCAACTAATGACGTATCTAGGTTATGTGCACGCATATGTATATGTATGTATGTATATATATATATATATATATATATATATATATAGGGTGAGGATCAGGTACATTTTTGTCTTTTAGTGGGAATGGTACAGACGAATCTCAGCCCTCCATCTAGTCAACCATCTGAAAAAGGCGGAGTGGCAATATCGTAAATATCCCGTCTTTTTTTAAGATCGTTACTATCGTATTAGCTTTTTTTCTGAAAAAAATTCAAAAAAATCTGAAAAAATTAAAAAAATAAAGAGGACAACAAATAATTAAAAATCGCTGAAAAAAATTTCAAAAAAAAAAATCGTTTTTATCATTAAAGGTATTGTGATATCAGAATCTGATTTTGACTTTTTTACAAAAGTCAAGATCAGATCTTGACTTTTGTAAAAAAGTCAAAATCAGATTCTGAAAACTTTTTTTAATAAAAAATTTAATATCACAATAACTTTTTTAATATCGTAAAAACTTTTTCTTAATAAAAATTGTTAGTATCGCCGTAACTATCATGCTTTTTTAATATCAAAGTTAATTTTTTTTTAATATCACTTTAACTTTTTCTTAATATCGTAATATCACGGTTCATTTTTACATGTAAAAAATAAAAATTGTTAATATCGCCGTAACTATCATGCTTTCTTAATATCAAAGTTAATTTTTTTTAATATCACTTTAACTTTTTCTTAATAACGTAATATCACGGTTCATTTTTACATGTAAAAAAAGCTTAATATCACGGTACCACTCATAATATCATTAATATCACATTAGCACTCATAATCAAAAAAAGAAAAAAGTGCTCAGAAAAATCTGAAAAAATAAAAAAATAAAAGAACACAACTAGAGTAAGGATCGCTGAGAAGGAAAAAAATCAAAAAAATCGTTTTCATGATCAATTGGTACCGTGATATTAGCGTCAGATCTTGACTTTTTTACAAAAAGTCAAGATCAGATCTGGAATGGGCGGTCCAGATCCATCCGCACGTCCGCACTAAAAAAATGTATCCGCACGTGATCCTCACTATATATATATATATCTGTGTGTGTGTGTGTGTATTTACAAGAGAAATAAGGAAGTAAATAATATCTACGCAAGCAAAGTAGCAAAAAAAATATTATCTACGCATGGCAATGAGTAGAGAAAGAATTGCGTACCCGGCGGTCTTCAAAAAAAATTTTCTAAATCTTCAAGATGATAAATAGACTTGGCAAAAGTCTATGGTGATATAACTCCAAGATAGTAGTAAGGAAAGTTGATCTAACTATTTGGTCCCCATTGCCTCTTTGGTCCAAAGTTGTTTGGTCCTAACATGTTCAACATTTGGCTAAGGATGCGTGAAAGGTGGTAGTATTCCCCAAGGGTTGTAACTTGGTTGATAGTTCCACATTTGATTACTATGGTTGTTGTAGTTTTGTTTATTTTGGTTCCTTCTAGGTTGAGGTGTTTTAGATCTAGGATAAGAATTATTTGGTTTCCTAGGTGGTGGAGTTTTAGATCTTGTTTTAGGTTTAGAGGATCCTACATCGGTCTTTGAAGACAGTTTATAAAACGTTTTTATTTCTTCATTACTAGCAAGAGGTATTTTCTTATCATTTATGAGTATGTATTTTAGATGTGTTTCTATGGATGTTGGTTTACTAGATTCACTTTCAAACTTAACATTTTTTGTTTCACTAAGTGAAGCTTCAATTGGGTTAAATCCTAAGCCGGTTTTGTCTCCGGATTCTTTGAATACTTATTATTTTCTTAAGTGAGTTACTACTATTTTCAAATTTGTCAAATTTACAAATTACATCTCTAAGTATTTCATTTTCACATTTAAGCTCTTGACATAATTTACATTCCTCAATAATTTCTTTGCCTTTATCTAATTTATGTATTTTAACTTTAAGTTCTAGTATTTCATTTTCTAATTGGTTGTTTATATGTTTTAGTGATTTGTTTTTAGTTATTACGTGTTGTCCTAATTTGCATGGTCTATTATACTCATTATCTAAATCATTTTCGTCTAATGATAAATTCTTATCACTAAAATATTCGGTTTCGCAACGTACCTCGCTTGATGTTTTTGCCATAAGACACTTTTCTTCTTTTGTCGTTTCTTTCTCCTCCTCATCACTATCACTCCAAGCTCCTCCAACAAATGCTCTTTGATTTTGATCTCTTGACATCATTGGACATTTTCCAATGAGATGATTTGGATCACCACATTTGAAACACTTTCTTTCATTCTTGCTATTCTTGTCATCTTTATTCTTTTGAGATGCTCTCCTTTCATCGTGTGGTTGTCTAACGAATCTTCCTCGCCTTTTGAAGAATTTCTTGAAATCTCTTATGGCCATGGCATATTCTTCGTCATCACTTTCGGAAGATGAGCTATCTTCGTTACTAGATTCTTTTCTAGCTTTCAAGGCGATTGACTTGCTTTGCTCTCGTTTTCCTTTGACCATTTCGGAGTCCTTCTTTACAATTACTTCGTAGACTTTTAAGTGTTTTAATAAAAGTTTATGTACTTGGTTTGTTTTTGTAAAATTAATGTTATGAATGAATCCTAGTTTGATCTTTATGTGAAATCAATATATGCACAACACAAGCAATTATAATTATGTATGAAAAGCTAACAAGTAAATAATCAAAGAGTTAGAGATGGAAAGATCAAACCGAGAGACAAAGGATTTATAGTGGTTCGGCTACAAGGACACCTTCCTTGCCTTACTCCACTCCCCGAGTCACCTACTCGAGAGTTTTCTTCACTAGATCAAAAACCTCCCTTATGGCCGAGAAAACCTTACACACCAAATTACACACCACAACTTCGTCACAACACAATCACAACTTCTTCACACCAATCTTCTTCACACCTTTCTACTTCACACCTATTTTCTTCACATCTTTCTACTTCCTAACACTTCTTCTACACGCCACTTGTTTCTTCACACCTTCACTACTTAGTTCTATCCACTACTTCAAGATATATACTACTTCACAACTTCTAGGCTTGAATATCTTCTCAACTTCAAGGCTTCAACTTCTCTGTTTTCACAACTATCTCTACTTCAATATACTACCACTTCTTATTTCTTCTATCACTAATCCTATCCACCTCTACTTCTTCACTTCTAGTACTACTTCACACCTTCACTAAATCTAGATCCTATATCTAAGTCTAGCTAACCAATGTATACACTATATTCACCAAAGAATGAATGATATACAAGATGAAATGATCAAACAACTTAGATAGCAAGATGATACTAAGTTGTAATACTCCTAGTCTTGATAAATAGAAGTATTCTTCTCTTTGCACTTGAATAAATGAGGCTTTGGATCACTTGGAATCAAAGGCTTATGAATTATATGATCAAAGGATTTTTAAGATGGAAATGGAGATTTGAATCAGAAAGTTTTTAGTGCAAAAAGGTGAGAAAAATTCCAGATTTAAGGTGGTATTTATAGGCAACAAAATCTGACAACAGGAGCGTGCCGGTCCCCTTAAATCATGGCCGGCCCCCTTAAAATTAAGTGGACCGCCCCTTATAATTAAAGGGGCCGCCCAGCTGTAACGGCCAGAATTTTTGTTTTTCAGTGGGGAAAGTTTATTTGGTGAAAAACTAACTGATTTTGGTTAAAAATTTGAATTCATATATTTAGTATGAATAAAACATTTT
Source organism: Artemisia argyi (assembly GCA_030686995.1). Classification (NCBI taxonomy): domain Eukaryota; kingdom Viridiplantae; phylum Streptophyta; class Magnoliopsida; order Asterales; family Asteraceae; genus Artemisia; species Artemisia argyi. The sequence goes on from CM060678.1 coordinate 32,399,081, forward strand.
TCTTTATTACCAAAAGTGTTTTTCAAAAATATATAATAAGTTTATATATTAAAATAAACTTTGTAGTAATTAATTAAATACCCCTTTGATCTTATAATGCATTAAACATAATGTTTATTCATACCTTAAGTGATTAGATGGTGAAAATGATTATTTGCTACTAAATACTTGTTTACATCATGATCTTTGGATTTGATGAGCTTTCGTTTTGTGATTATCAAAACACAGAGAACTCGAAAGATATGAATAACATTTTTAGTCAATTATTTATATCAACAATCTCCCCCTTTTTGATGATTACAAAACCTAAACTCATTAAATCCAAAAATTAATTTTTAGACAAGTATTTAGTGAGTTTATATTCACTTCTCCCCCTTTTTGTAGAATCAAAAAGGTATAAGCCGTAAAGATGAAAGCTCCCCCTTGATGTATGCTCCCCCTCGTTTGAGGGCACCAAGGGTTCGAGTTATGGAATTCTTGCAAAAAATATTAGAGGCACAAGCATGGCACAAGCAAATACATATAGCATAATAACAACTAATAATAAGCATGGCAAAAGAGAATTTGAAACACATATTAAATCATTCATTAATAGAAAATGATTATGTCAACCCATAATCATTGTTACATAAGCCATCAAGATAGAATTCTAAACTAAGTAGAATATCCTATTATGCCAACAAAGAGTGTCACCAAACTTTCTTGCATCCTAAAATGGTTGAGGTGTTTTATTTGAAAATGAGAAACATAAGCATATAAAATGCTTGGTGGTTTAATGGAGGTAAACTTTTGGTTGCATGGATGTTGGTGAGTTTGGAGATGTGGAGCTTGGAGGTGGTGGATTTGAAGTTGGGTTTGTTGATTGAGGGTTTTGATGTTGTTCAAGTGATGGTGTTTGTTGAGATCTAGTAAGAAGATACTCAATCCAAGTAAAGTGCTCATTCAATGCAATGGTTTGTTGTTGGAGGAAGATACAACAAGGGCAATTGTTAACATGCTTCTCAATTTGGTTAATGTTGTGTGGTGATGATGGTGAGCTTGATTGAGGTGGATCCAAATTGCGTTGAGCAAGATGTAATGCTAAAAGAGCACTAAGCTCATGAGCCTCTTTTAGCTCCTCAATGAACTTCAAGTGTTCGGAGGAAGGTGATGGTGGTGGAACATGATAGTTGTCTTGGGTGAAGGTTTGAACATGCAACATAGGAATGGCATGTGAAGTTGTAGGATGTGTTGGTGGTACTCTTGGTGGTGGAGACATGGTTGAGCTTGGGTAGTCATGAAAACATGATATTGGTGGAAGAGATTCTTCATGAGTGGGTAGTGTTTTTGTTGAATGAGCAACATGTGAAGTATTGATTGGGAGATTGGGAATGTTGTTTTGGGATTGAGCATGCTCATCATAAGAAGAAGCATTAATGAGGGCATGAGTGGATGATTGGTTGTGAGATGAGTCATTAGTGTGGGTTTGAGGTTTAGTTGTTGGTTGACTTGGAACAACATCATTTGAGTTATGACAAGAATCAAGTTTTCTCCTCCAAACGGGTTTGACGGAGATTCTTGCGGTTCTTGAAGTCTTGGGTTTTTGGTTATTAGGAGATGACATGTTTGGGTGTGATGGCATTAATGATGGGAAGAGGGTATTTATAGTGTATGAAAAATGTGGTTTAGGAAGGTAAATTTTGAGGGATAGTATGGGACAAAATATGTTTGTGAATTTTGGGAAGTATAGGGTGAAATGGGTCAAAAAGTGATAAAGAAAACAGTATCCCTGACCATCAGATGGCCGGTCCCCTTAATTAAGTGCCGGTCCCCTTAAAATTAAGGGGGTCGCCTTGTATAATTAAGGGGGCCGCCCATCTGGTGATTCCCAGAATGCCAGAAAATGGGGTTTTGGCAGAAAATTTTCAAAAAGGTTGTGTTTTTGGATTAGGATTCAAGTAAGTTCAACTCTTTGAGGCAATATAGGGCATACTATTCATGAATGTGGAGAGTGATATATAAATAAATAAAGTAGACAATTAATTTCTAATATTCATGTAATCTACTAATTGATCAATTAAGATAGGCAACCAAGGAAGCAATAAAGCAAACTAGTTAAATATGCAACTATATGAAAATGATAATATGTAGGCTAGTGCAAACATATTGATGAGTGCTTACAAGTAACAAGTAGAAAGATATGATTATTTGGACTTCAAGACTTGTTACAAACAAGATCCATATGGGCAAAGCATGATTCTCAAGAAATGATTTGATTAAGTTGTGAATGTCATTTCCATAGAAATGTATGACACATGTGAGATGATCAAATATGTTTTTAATAAAACATTTTTTGTTTTATTCAACAATGCTTTGAAAATAGATTTAAGTGTGCATTAGAATTAAACAGATTGAGTTTTGCTTCATAACACGTTTAAAAAAAAATTTAATCTTGATTTTGATTAAAATAAAGTTATGGTAGCTTATAGGTAAACATGTTGTTTGAAGAAAAATGATATAGATATTTGAAAGATTATTATTCAAAGAGAGAGGTTTTAAATAGGATATTTTAATTTTGATAACAAGAAATTGCAAGTGAAGGATTTGAAATAGAAACTTATCATACTCAAGAGAATCAATTAAGCCCATTGTCACATATAATCATCTCTAATGGCAACTAAAGATAAGGAAGAGAGATGGTAGATTTTAATGACCTAAATGTAATGCGATAGAGAGAGATAAAGTAAATCATCTATGGATACAAGATAGACATATATATATATATATATATATATATATATATATATATATATATATATATATATATATATATATATATATATATATATATACTAAACACATCGTAATGTTAATATACTATCAAGTTTTAATTATAGCACATCTATTAATGCAACTAGTAAGGTCATATAACTTAAATGGTAAGTATTCTACTATAGATCATAGATGATTTTCAATATAAATGAAGAATAAGAAAAATAATAATAGACTTAACAACAAGAGGGTTAACTAGCCTAATATTATGTCTACATGTATTAGTATAAATGATCTAAAAGCATGGCAACTTATAAATTAAAAACATATTAATATACTAATTAAAGCATACTCTAATATAATGTAATATTGATAAGTTTTTGAAAAAAAAAACTTACCTCAGGTCCAGCTTTTCAGAAAGAGTGGGCATGAGAGTAATAGAAGACATCTTTAAAGTTTGCCCAAAGCATGTCGTAGTAGCAAAGTAAAATCCCAACGCAATAAAGATCAAGGAGGCTTGATCCGAAAAACTTAATCGATCACAACAATCATCACAAGTTGTGTAGATCAGGAATGGTAATACTAGAATCCTTCGTCTTGACGTAGTAACGAACACACCATAAGATCAATGCTCCAAAAGTGAAGAAAAAACCGCCAAAAACAATAAATGACCGCAACAACGTCATAGGCAAATCGTGTGTAGAAAGTGAAACAGAGTAATAGGAACCAATAGTCATCAAATGAAAGAAAGCGAAGAGAGCTATCCAATAAGTAGTAATCCCTTCGTTCATTAATTACCTAAACATGACAAAGAGCTTGGTACCCAGATTCTCATGGGTCCGAGATGGTTAGTTGAGAACATCCATTGCATTTGAAAACAAATGATGAGGATGTCTCCGAGAAGTACAAGAATACATCAAGGGTTTATTTTAACTAACAAACAATGACTCTCTTGACTAGAGTAGTAAACAATGAAAGTGAATAATATTAATTCTAAATTTCTCCACTAGATTTAACAAATTTTATTTGTTTTGATATATTTGTTAAAGAATCATTTGCAGTAAATCCTAAACCGGTTTTATCATAAAATGACTTTTGAATGTTAAGTAAATATTTTAAAGATCTAGAACTATTTTCAAATTTGGCTAATATTTTTCCTTTTTCATTTTCCATTTTAATTTCATGTTTGTAGTCTTGACAATATTTACATTTAAGATCAATTTCAATATTACTTTCGAGTCTAGACATTTTATCTTCTAAAATTATTTCCTTTTCAAAATTGTTTTCAATGGATATTGAAGATTTATTTTTAAGAATCATTTTTGAGTCAATGTTGCAAAAATGTTTGAAGTTGTTTTCCAATTTTGAAAATTCTAATGTAAATTGATCATAGCAAAAATGTTTAGTTTCAGATTGTACCTCATTTGTAGTTGTACATTCTTCACATGATATACGGTGATCAATTACATCATCCATGTCGCTCCATGTTTTCTTTGTAGTTTCGCTTAGATCTTGAAGCATGTAGTCCTTGCCATCAATACTTGTATTCACATTTGTTTGAATATTCTCACAAGCCATATTTTCATCATCTTCTTCGTTATTGCTACCTTCAATGATCACATTTGAACTAGCAGTACATATGTTTATTTCAACTAAATATTTATCTATTAAATTTTCTAGAGTGACTAATTCTTGTGCAACATCAAGTTTATCATCATTGGTTTTACATTTTTCTTGGTGAAATTTTAAAAGACATTTCCAAATATCATTTGCCGTTTTACAAAAGAATAATCTTTCATATTTAACTCTTGGTAGAGTTTTGAAAATAAGTAATTTAGCTTTAGTATTTTTATCAATCTTTGTTTGAAAATTATTATATTGATTTTCAAAATCCATTTTGGTTGGTTTAAGATCACCAATTGAAATGATATGCCAAAGATCAAGATCTATTGATTTCACATAATTCTCAAATTTATTTTTCCATTCAAGAAAATGATCATTTTCAAATAATGGTGGTTTTTGCGTGAATTCCCCTTCTAGATATTTTTTAAATTCCATAGATCGTTACAAGTTTTAAAATACAATATATTTTAAAAATCTTGCTAGACGTGGCTCCTGATACCAATTGTGGAAAACTAGAAAGGGGGTTGAATAGTTTTACGTCTTTTTCGTTTTATATATTTTATAAAAGTTTGCTTCTAAAGAATAGACGTAAATTTCAAAGCTCTTTAATGCAAAAATGTAGATACTAGTTTATTTACGGTTTTCTTATAAACACAACTTATATATATAATGTTGGGAAAGAATTTACAATTTCATATATCATATATAAGCATATATATGTATAAATGTTTTAATAAAAGTTTATGTACTTGGTTTGTTTTTGTAAAATTAATGTTATGAATGAATCCTAGTTTGATCTTTATGTGAAATCAATATATGCACAACACAAGCAATTATAATTATGTATGAAAAGCTAACAAGTAAATAATCAAAGAGTTAGAGATGGAAAGATCAAACCGAGAGACAAAGGATTTATAGTGGTTCGGCTACAAGGACACCTTCCTTGCCCTACTCCACTCCCCGAGTCACCTACTCGAGAGTTTTCTTCACTAGATCAAAAACCTCCCTTATGGCGGAGAAAACCTTACATACCAAATTACACGCCACAACTTCATCACAACACAATCACAACTTCTACACAACTTCTTCACACCAATCTTCTTCACACCAATACTTCTTCACACCTTTCTACTTCACACCTATTTTCTTCACACCTTTCTACTTCCTAACACTTCTTCTACAAGCCACTTGTTTCTTCACACCTTCACTACTTAGTTCTATCCACTACTTCAAGATATATACTACTTCACAACTTCTAGGCTTGAATATCTTCTCAACTTCAAGGCTTCAACTTCTTTGTCTTCACAACTATCTCTACTTCAATATACTACCACTTCTTATTTCTTCTATCACTAATCCTATCCACATCTACTTCTTCACTTCTAGTACTACTTCACACCTTCACTAAATCTAGATCCTATATCTAAGTCTAGCTAACCAATGTATACAATATATTCACCAAAGAATGAATGATATACAAGATGAAATGATCAAACAACTTAGATAGCAAGATGATACTAAGTTGTAATACTCCTAGTCTTGATAAATAGAAGTATTCTTCTATTTGCACTTGAATAAATGAGGCTTTGGATCACTTGGAAACAAAGGCTTATGAATTATATGATCAAAGGATTTTTAAGATGGAAATGGAGATTTGAATCAGAAAGTTTTTAGTGCAAAAATGTGAGAATAATTCCAGATTTAAGGTGGTTGATTGGCTCCAAACGGTCAACTAAATTTGACCAGTTGAATGGTCAACAAAGTCAAACTGCTCAGAGTCAATCTCAGTGGAAGTATAGTGGTTTCCCCGGGTCGTTATGTCCCGACGAGGTGTGATGGTAATCAAAACGGGTTTGTGGTCGGGTGAAATTGGACATGAATAGGGTTTGAGTGATTTTAATGATTACGCTACGGAAATACGAGTGAGAACGATTTAAACAAACTATATTAACGATAACGTGAAACCTAGTTAACCTAAAACGTAATCTAAAAATTTAAAATCAGAGTTTGCTTATAAATAAGCAGAAAAATAAGTCAGAAGGGCTTAAATAGAAGCTATCACTTTTTTTTTATTTTTGGTTTTTCGTTATTTTACAAACTACTTTTACTAACGTAACCTAAATTTAAAAAACGTAAAAGTTATTTAAATAAAACGCGAGTGCGCAAAATAAAACGTGAATTTTATGCTACGCTAACCCTACGGACATGAAAATTATATTTTTACGATCCTAATGCTAAAAGAAAATTTTAGAAAAAAGAAAATTATTTTTTTTTACTTTTTATTTATTTATTATTAATTAATTACTAAATAAACTAAATATAATTATAAAAAATACTAAACTATTTTGGAAAATTCTGAATTGTTTTCTAAAATTACTTTAGGTTAATAGGAAACTAAGAAAAATATTAAAATTGCCAAGAGCATATTATTAAGCAGTAAATTTAACAAATAAGCCAAATAAGCTTATTACACTACTTCTACTATATAAATAAAACGTGTAAACTATAAACTGAAAAAGACCCTAGGGCAGTTGGTTGTGCATGTGTGGTTGTGTCTGTGTGGTGTGAGAGGAATGGCCCAGGTTCGAATCCTATGTGATCCATTTTTTTGCAAATATTTTATTTTTGATTTTTTTTCTTTTACAAACAAACTTGAACACTGAAAATAACCAACTCTTAAAAAGACAATTTTTATAAAACACAACAATAAGCTGTAAATGAGCTTATTATACCAACAGATTCACAAAATAAGCTAAGAATAGAATTTTTGAAACTGAAAAAGCTAATAAAAAGCTAAAAGCTAATCAACAAAGAACAAATAAGCTAGAAGCACATGAGATGACTGAAATAACTTGAAGAGAACAAGCAAACAACACTGAATAAGCTTATAAGCAAGATAAGCAAATCCAATTCACCCACACAGGCCAAATGTGGCCATATGCAGGCCTCAGTGGGGCCCACAGGAGTGCTTGAGAGTCCAAACTAGAGCTTGATCTAGAAAGTTGGGGAGACAAGCTCTCAAATGAGCTAAGTAGCAGCTTGTGGGTACCATTTACAAGCTCATAATGAGCGTATGAAAGTAGCTCCATAGACTGACTACCCAGCAAAGAGACTCATATGGAACAATTTTGAGAAGCAAAATAAGCAGTGGAAATAAGCTTACAACTGGAAAGTAAAAACATGAACATCTAAATGGGCTAGTGGGCTTATCAGAAAGCCAAAAAGCTTAAGCCAAAACTCACTAGGGAACAGTCAATAAGCCAATGAGTTCAAGCTTATAACTGACCACCGCTGAAGCAGGCCTATGGGGCTGTAAGCTATACAAATGCTAATTTGGACTGAACTAGGGGAAGGTAAAGCTAGATAAGACTAGGTGGGACCTAAATAAGCTACAAGATCCAAAAATAAGCAGTTTGGTATAAGCAAATAAGCATTAACAAGCTATGATGGCAAGGCTGCCAAAATCAGTTAAAAAGGGACTAAAGGGGTAGCATAAGCTGATCTAAAAGTTGTTCAATTAAAAAGCTAAAGCTATAAAAGGCACAAATGGATAAACTTAAGCCACTAAACTATTCTAAAAAGCAGAATGGGGAAACCTAGGAGCTTGTGAGAGCTTATAACTCCTGTTGGTGGGTGGGCTATTTAAACAAAGGAAAACAAAGACAGAGCAGGCCTGGGGGCTACTTATGGGCTAAATTACACAAAGTAAATAAGAAAACAAGGGAAAACTAAGACTAAATCTAATAAGCCAGTACTAGTAGCTACTAAAAACATCAAATAATCAAGAAATAAGTCCAGGAAATGGGCTTATTATGGCCTATGGAAAATGGGTCAGAAATAGTTTAGCTAGGTGCAAGGCACAACTAGGCTCAAGTGGGTGATTTCAAAGCCAAATTTTGATGAGTAAATGATTTTCAACTAACAAATTTCTTCTTGATTCACTCACACAGACCACCAAATACTGCAAATCAACAATAATAAAGTATCTCTGATCTATATTGAACCCTACAGTAGCCTTAGAATCTCATCCCATTTTGACATATATGAAATTTGACTTTTCTCTTTTTGCACAAGTTTGACTTTTATGGAATTCTAATGGCCTAATTCCTACCTAGATGTAATACTAAACATGTTATCAGTCTGATTTAAGCAATGCTACACTAAAATGCACCTATACCTATGACTTGGCAACCTGATGAACCATTATGCAAGCAGAAATGAAGTTACAAGCTATTTTGACTTTTTATGAAATAACCTACCATTATTAAGGCATAACTAACCTATCCTATTCTATAGTGAACTAATTATGCAGAAAGTTCAACAAAACAACAACAGGAACATCAAATAATCAGCCTATCCAAACACCCCTTTATGAAGTATCTGATGAGATTTTTCAAAGCAACATGGATTTTCATGGCTAAACCTTTAAAACAACAAGTCTGAATTGAGTATAGATACTACTAACAAGCATGATCTTATTCCAAACAAGCAGGGACAATAAGTAATGTAAATAGCAGTTTGAAACTAAACTAGCAGTTAAGGATTGAAAACTTAAAACTAAAGCTTCTAAACCATCAACTAAGCACACTAGGCAACAATAGGCAATAAAGAACCTAATAAGCAATGACCAATAGAAAATAAGCAGTGCAATAAACTAGGTAATAAGCTGAATAATTTTGATAAAAAACAAGACTTTTATTAAATTTAAAGATAAGAGTTTTACAACTGAGATTTAAAGCTAGCAATACTTTTAAAAATTAAACTAAAACTATTTTTACACTACATTCACTACTGCCAAATTATGGCTTACACTTGACCTATTTATACTAACAATAATAAATTAGGGTTCCATCTCTTTCTTGCTCTATGTACTTTCCCATCTTCATTCTACACCCTTGGATGAATACATTTGATCCTGACCCTCAATTGGGGTTTTGGTGGGAAAAAGGGTATTACCACTTGGGACTGATAACTTGTAGCAGGGGGTGTAGGTTTGGAGTGTTGTGGAGGAAAGGTGAGTGTAGCAGGGGTTAGTGGAGGGTAGAGGTGATGATGGTGTTTTGTGTTACAGGTTGTAGAAGGGGCTCACGTGAGGAGGGGGATAGGGTTTGACTTCATGTTTGACCTGGGGTAGTTTATTAGCAAACCAGGGATGGAAGTTGGGTGGTGGATTGGGCTTGGAGGGATTGGTTGGGCTGGGGTTGTAAGGGTTTAGGATTTGGACTTTGGTTTGGTATTGGATTAGGTTTATTAAACAAAGGGGTCCATGAGATTTATTAGTTAAAATGCATAGGGACCAATAATGTAATTTCTGCAATCTTGAGGGGTTGAATCTGCCAATATTCCAAACTATCACTGTTAGGAATATGTTTATTCCACTGAAGAGTCGGTCACCCCAAGTATTATTTAGCATATTGTAGCTCGTAGTAATTATCATATAGTTAGTACGTAGTGTAGCATTTGTGGAGTCGGGTCGGGTCTTTACCCACTGTCAGCCCGGTCCACAGCCCGTTTTATAGGGCGTTGAGCATGTAACTATAAATACCCTCTCCCACTCAAGGGAGAGGATTGGACCTTCATTTGCAATCTAATATTTCTTAAGTTTCTTACAAGGCTCCCATCACTTTCTCTCTCTAACTTCTTTCTCTCTCTAGAAACTTAGCTATATTCGATCCATAAATCATACATACTAAGGTTGTTCTTACTTTAGGTATATTACAATTGGTATCAAGAGCCATGGTTTCATCCTAGGGATTGGGTATACTCAAATTCGTGGCTTAGTTTTTGTGTTTATTTTGGTTCGAAAGTTTTTAGTAGTTTTCTTCCTCATTTGATCTCGTGTGGTGTTTTTCTTGGTGTTTTGGTTGTACTTTCTTAGTTAGAAAGGTTATAGACATCTTGTGTAGCTCTTGGTTTAGTCATATCATCGTTCTTGTGGAAGAAATAGTGAATTCGTGTTGAGTTTCTAAGTAGCGAGTTGGCAGATTCATTGTAGAGAGTTGGCAAGATTGTTCAGCGAGTTGACAATAGCGATTTGGCGGTTTGCCATTTTTGGGTATAAAGCCAAAACGCTAGATAGTGACAGTTTTGTCCTATTAGTGTAGCGAGTTGATAGACCAGCGACTTGATCAGGTTAGCGAGTTGATCATCTGTAGCGAGTTGGGACGTGTTTAGCGAGTTGATCATCTGCAGCGAGTTGGGACTTATTTAGCGATTTGATCTTTTAGCGAGTTGATCATCTGCAGCGAGTTGGGACTTCTTTAGCGATTTGATTCTTCTAGCGAGTTGGTGATTCAGCGAGTTGGTTAGTTAGCGAGTTGGTCATCTTGTGATTTGCCAATTTTGCAGTTTAACCAAAGTTGACTTTTACGTCAAAACTTCAAACGGCCACAACTTTTGAACCGTAACTCCGTTTTCAGCGGATCAGCTGTCAAAACGTCTGGAACAGGCTGAATACTATGAGGCTTTACCACGAAGTCGTGAAACGAATTTTTCGAGGCCCAAATCACCTCCGGAGTGAAGTTATTGAGGTTTTAAGTTTTTTAGACCAAATTTTCACCAAATTTTCGAGGCCAAACTTGCATCAACTGAACCAAGATCACTACTAAACTACATATCTCTGTCCACCATGGCAAGTACTCCTTCAGACGACATTCGAGCAGCAGGATCCGATACTTATCCACCTATACCGTCGATTACTGAAAGTTGTACAGAATGCTTTCGATTACTTCACTCCCATATCAAATGTCTCTTTGAACAATCAGGTTACTCTGGTGGATATAGACGTGCATTCGTGACACTCTTTGGACATGACATTGAGTCATTAACTGTCACAATGACCCTGTACTTGGATCAGCTGCAACAACAAATGGACAGAACTGATTTCTCTGAAAGCTGCTGCACTGGAGCATATGGTGTGATTCTCAAACAACTCCAAGCATTCATTGACTCAAGATTCACAATGGAGTATGATTATGAATCTCAAATGACGAGTAAACGATTTGCCAATCATACTGGATTCGAAGTGGATGCTTTCAGAGACACTTTACTCCAGCTCACTGGGAATGTCAAGAAGTTTATTGAGGAACGTGCACATCTCCAGCAATCAAGTGACACTGTCATTGTAGAAAGGACTACTAATGAATCTTCAGCAGGGTTCTCTACACAAGATGTGGATACTTCTCACCAACAAGTAAAAAGGCAACACTCATCTCCAGAGCAATGCAATGACACCGTTGCTGATAAGAGAATTACTAATGACTCGTCTGAAAGGCTTTCTACACCTGTCTTGGATACTGCTCATCAACAAGATAAGGTACAACTCTCATCTCTAGAGAGTCAGGTTACAGAGTAAAGTGGGGAAGGAGTACAACAGAAACTTAAGTTTGAAGACAAGGTAAAGGCATATCGGGTGAAATCAAGTGATGGTATTGTGGATTCGGGTATAACGTTAGATGTTGGGTCAATGGTCACCGAAGGCAGAGGATTAGAAACTGCTAAGCTTGACACCACCAACAGTTCAATGACCCCTGCTATACATGACGTGGAAGCACATATCAGACCGGCAAATGAACAGGTGTCATGTGCTAAGGTACTCGAACTGTATGACATGGTTGATGAACAAAAGATTCCTAACAAAGTTCAACCGAATAACGATGTCGATTCAGATGTTGTGGACATGGGAAATAGCAATGTTGTCCCATGTGAACAACATGTGAAACACAACGAAGTGTCTGTTGAACCTTGTTGTGCATCTTCTGTTCTAAATGATGATTATTTGTTGCATGAGAACACTGCCTTTATCCCTGACGACTCTTTGACCACTAGACTTAATATCCTTAAGGATCAGGTGGCAATGTACGAACAACGTGCTAGATTTGAACTCACTGAACATGAGCAGAACATGGAATGGCAAATGCGTGCTTACATATCTGAAAATAATCTTAAGCGAGAAACATTGAAAAAGGAGTTACAATCTTTGAAAAAACAACTGGATCAAACTGTTAAACAAAAATAAGAGATTCAAAAGGGTTTAACCACACTCAAACACGAGTTCAAAGATAAAGAAACAAAACTTCTAAATGATTTCTCAAGTCTCAAAGTGTTGAAAAATAAATTGGAAGATAAGTTGTACACGCAAGGCAAAACCATTCAATCTGCTCAAATGATGCATAATCATAGGAAATTAAGTGACAAATTTAGTGAAAAGGATGTGTCTAAACCTAAAGCAAATTTCCTTAGAAATGCTATAGGTGCGCAACCTGCGCTATATGATGCAAACACTATGCTTGAACCTAACTATGCCCCTCCTGATGTGAGATCTTATGACGAAATTGATGAGGCGGAGGATAGATCTAGGGAGAAACTTGCTGAGAGATTAAAGGATCACCAATGCAGAGCTAATAAAATTGTATTTCACTATGATTATACAAATGACAATCAGTCAGCCATTTTTGTTCCTCAAAATAAAATCCTCCCTGATAAAGTTTTTTGGAATATTGATATAGAGAAAATGAAAGCAGAAAGAATTGTGGGTAACACACGCACTATCTTTAGGATTGCTGACCCAACTATTTACCCTTTGAGAACACCCAGGCACCTAGTACCATTTACTCTTCCCACACAGTGTAATACTCTAATTGGGTTATATGTTCTAGGTCAATTGTTTAATGACTTTAAGAAAACATGTAAACAAAGAATTACACCAACGGGGATTACAGAAGGGGAAAGGGGTTTTGAGCAAACTAAAAAGTGTTACCTAACTGAAGTCATGCCATTTTTCGATCTTCTCAAAGAACATTTTGAGGGCCTTAAAAATACCATTAATGATGATGTGACTCAAATGAAAAAGATTTTTAAAGATGTGGAAAATGAGGGCAAACAATTGGCTATTGATCTCAAATACAGTGAAATTGACAGGAAAAACGTTCTTATTATGAATGAAAACTTGATTGCTCATGGCATTGCACAAGATGTATTCTACACTGTCACCGACTCTGCATTATCTGCTCGTCAATTTCATGAGATGTCGGTTACTTTGAATGTTTTCCAAAATCGTGTTGTTGAGCTTGAGGGGGAGAATTTCAAATTACATCAAAAAATTCAAAACGACGACCATGATAACATGGTCAGGAATTTCTCAAAACTAGAAGTTGATAATCTTAACTTACAGTTAAAGTATCAACATCTAGAAGAAAGAACCAAAATCTCAAATGCCAAGACATCTTCGGATGCTCCTGAATTTGATACATGTTTTGAATTAGGCAAACGGGATGAAAAAATTCAAGCTCACACGAACATGATTCGGAAGTTGAGGGCACAAATTGCCCAATTGAAGTCAAACAACAGTGATGTGATTGGCACCCAAAAACCACTATCTGTAGATTCTCAGAATTTTCAATTTCAAGATACCATCAATAAATTGCAATATGAAAATGATTGGTTTCGTGCTGAAAATTCGAAAGTTAAACAACATTATAAAGAGTTATATGATTCAATTAAGATCACACGTGATATAAACAATGAAAAGATAGCTTCTTTGCTTAAAGAGATTGAGAATCTAAAGACTCTGGTGAAAGGGAAAATGCCAATCATCACTTGTGATAATGTTGTTAAAAAGGTTTCTGCTTGTAAGAAGTATGCAATTGATGCTGTGAATATTCCGCTTCCTCTTAGGAACAATAGGTCAGCTCACTATGCTTATCTCTCGTACCTTAAGGATAGCCTTGACATGCTTCGTGAGACTGTAGAAGAGGATAGGATAGTGAAACCACTTGATGATGCTATTGTAGGTGCCTGCTTTCTCACTAATAGATCTCAGGAACTCTTAGAATATGCAATTGGTACATGTCCTAAGATTGATAGCAAGCAAGATAGGTCATCTACATCATCCCCTATGTCAAAAAACAGACATGTTACCGTTGCTAAACCTTTGGAAACTTCAGATCCCAACACATCAAAACATGTTCAGCAACCGGAAGTGAAAAGGACTAAAATTCCCATTAGTCCGTCTACAGGAGTAAATAGTCACACTAAAGCTAAAGAGTCTAAACCAAGGAGTAATAGAAGGAATTATAGGACTTCACCTGCTAAAAGTGTTCCTAAAAAGAAAGTAGACGACCACATGAGGAACATTAAGTCCAACTTGAGCAAAATGAGTCATAATTCAAAACCTAATTCACTTTGCAAAACATGTAATGAATGTTGAATCTCGAGTAATCATGATAAATGTGTTGAGAAATTTCTGAAGTCATTTAACAAACCCCCAGTTATGAAAGTTTGGAGAGCTAAACAAATTAAGCAAGTTTGGAAAGTAACAGGAAAACTATTTGCTAATGTTGGTTATCAATGGAAGGCCACTGGAAGGAAATTCACTTTAGGAGAACAGTGCCCTTTAACTAGGATAACTAACTCTAAAGTAGTGCCTATTAAGGAATGGAAGCCAACTGGTAGAACTTTCCCTTTGGAGACCCAATGTCCTTTAACTAGGCCCATTGCATCTACTAGTGAAATTTCTACCATTGAAACGAATGCACCTAAGGTCTTAGTGGCTCCTGAACTTGTTTGCACTAACCAACTGGAACCCAACTCAAATTGGGGATCCGACACTCCAAATTTTCTACTCTCGCCTGTTTCCAAATGCAGGTCATACATTTCGTCCCTTGATGTTTGGACTCAGGCTGCTCTAAACCTATGATTGGGGATCGCTCAAGGCTCAAGAATTTCGTGATTAAGTTTATCGGGACAGTTAGATTCGGGAACTACCATTTTGGGGTAATTATGGGTTAAGGAGACTATGTATTTTGGTGACAATGTATTCTCCAGGGTATTATACATCAAAGGACTTGGTCATAATTTGTTTTCTGATTGGTCAATTCTATGATTCCGATCTCGAAATGGCTTTCAGAATACGCACTTGCTTTGTCAGAGAATTGGATGGTGTTGATCTTCTTTAAGGCATTCGTGACACTAACTTGTACACCATCTCTAAGGCCTAGAAGAACAAATAGTGGCTATGGCATCAATGTTTTAATCACTTGAACTTTGGTACCATCAATGATCTTGCTCGTAAGGATTTTATACAAGGTCTACCCAGATTAAATTTCGAAAAGGATCATTATTGTTCGACTTATCAGCTGACAAAAGCAAGAAGCATACCCACGAACCCAAAATTGTCAACACCATCATGGAAGTTCTTTACACCCTTCACATGGGTCTAGGTAGACCAATGAGTGTGTAGAGTATAAATGGGAAGTAATATGTACTCGTTGTTGTGGACGAATACTCTCGGTTTACATGGGTAACGTTTTTGAGAACCAAGGACGCGACTCCAGATGTTATCAAACAGCTGCTAGTAAGACTCAACAAAACCGCCAGAATCATCCAGACAAACAACGGAACGAAGTTTATCAACAAACAACTCGTTCTATTATACTAAAGTATTGGCATCACCCACTAGAAAAGTGTTCCATGCACTCCTCAGTAGAATGGAGCTGTTGAAAGACGAAACTGTTCTCTTGTAGAAGCTGCACGAACCATGCTACTATTCTCCAAGGCACCGATGTTTCTTTGGGCAGAGGCCATTGCTACAGCTTGTTACACCCAAAACCGATACTTGATACATACTCTTCACAACAAAACTCCATATGAGCTGATGCATGGCATGAAACTGGATCTCTCCTTTCTATGAGTGTTTGGTGGTTTACGCTACCCTACAAAATGAAAGTCAAGATCTGGGAAAGTTAAAAGCTAAAGCTGGTATTGGATTCTTCGTTGGTTATGCTCCAGATAGTAAGGGATACTGAATCTACAACTAACGAACCCGATAAATCCTCGAAACCATTCACGTCACATTCGTTGAGCTGACTGAGCATATGACGTCTGTACACTTCAGTGCAAGCCTCGTACTTCAACATTATGGTGTCTGCTGAGAACACTTCAGGCCCCGTTCATCAAAGAAAAGAAAGGTGTACGATTCAGTGCGCCTTATCTTCGGAAGAAGAGAAATCTTCTTATTTTGACCATTCTCAACAACATGCTTTGTGCTTTCTCCATGTTCATTCAGTCATCAAGTGGATCTACTCATCTTTTCTCGAATTCTTATTCACTTGCTCATTCAAAAAATGGCAAACTTCGTTTGCAATTTTTGAGGGGGAAAAGGGTGAATATGTAACACCCCCAAAATACCGCAGCGGAAGACTGTGTCATAGGAGTGCTACTTCATAATACAAAGAACAAGGTATAGAAAACGAACTCTAAATGAGACGTTTTGAAAAGTGACCATTCGATTAATAAATTCCGAAATACAAACTTGAGTTCCATAATACAATACATAAGAGTTTTAAGACAAATCGAATGGTAAAGATAAAAGCATAAGTCTTCAAAACATGCCAAGTGACTCTATGCTCCATGCAACAGCTTATCATCTTACAGACCTGAGACAAACATGATAAAGTGTCAACACAATGGTTGGTGAGTTCATAGAGTTTGTCTTAAAATAATTGAAAAGCCTTAAGAGAATGTTCGCACAGCAAAGGCATCGTGAATCCACTCAGTTGCAATTCCCGCCATAAGAGACTTGCAACCTGTGTGTTCACAACCCACTGCTAACATATATAGTATGAATAAGACATGTACAAGTTCATCAAGACAATTTAAGCAATTAGAAGTGAGTCTCTACTTCATCTCCGAAGACCTCACTTTTATGATGTATCCAACATTCGCAAATGTTAGGATGTATCAAAGACAACTGGGAGTCAATTCCCAAATACAACTGGGAGCCACTTCCCAAAGACAACTGGGAGTCAATTCCCAAAGACAACTACTAGTCAATAAATAGAATAACGCAATTAAGTATAACGCAGTCATGTATGTAAGCAATCAAGTATAACACAGTCAAGTATAGACGTTTTGAGTATTTGTACAAGTAAACAAGTAGTTGAGCATGTGTCTCCCCCAAAGAGTTAAGACAAATATGAAAAGAGTAGGGGCTATGACTCACCTTAAGCTTAAGTGATGTGAAATCAAAGTGGTAGTCGAATCGTGAAAGTCTCTAAGAACAGCCTATAATAGAACGTTGCGACTTAGGTTTGGAGTAACGTCTAAGAATACGAAGAATTGCCTATATATATGTCTTGCATAATGTTCATGATGTAGTACTTAGTATATAGTGTAAGTCTTTGAATGTAAATGGTTTATGGAACATGTATAGGTTGTATATCTCTTACTACCGTTCGGGCCGACATAATTCAGAAGTCATAGAGTAAACGTTCGAGGAGCCAGGACACTTTAACTCGTAAATCCACAACTCATCTCGACGGCTTACTTAATGAACTCCTCACATGAGGCTCCCTACTATTGTAGTATTTGATAACAAATGTATAAGTTTTAATCCGAAAAGTTACATGTCCAATATTTGAATGAACTTAGGAAAGTTTATTAGTACATGAAGATTGTTATTAGGGGTAGTTTCATAAGTCTTATATGACCATTTTCTCTTTGTAATATCTCATGGTTCCTTTTGAAGTGAAGTAGATCCAAATTGTTTGTTCAAGTTATCGCCTAATTCCTTGTTTCATGTTTACGCCTAAGTAAGCTTATATGGTCATTTAGTCATGGCTTCGCCATGACCTTGGTCATTTTTCCATGGTCTTGAGACTCAACCTTGGCTTTAGCCATGGTTGTGGTCTTGGCTTTAGGTCGTTAGACCTCTTGGTCTTAGTAAATGATAACTATAATATAGTGACTTTGGTCTAAAATGGGCTGTTAAGATTTTGAAGAAATTTATCACTCGGAAAGCATTTTCAGGGCTCGAGCTTCTTTATTCCTGAACGAAAACTTCGTTCCGGACAACTTTCGTGTTTTAACTTTTTGATGAATCGGACCAGAAGGGTGACTTTCAAAAGCTAAATTTGATCAGAATGCTATTTAGGCAGTTTTGCCGTTTTGGTTTCGCTAACTTCTTATGGCCATAACTTTTGACTCGGGTACTCGTTTTGGGTGATTCAAATTGCTATGTTTTCCTTGTTAAGTCCTCTTTAACATTAAGTAAGTGTCAAATATCAAAGTTATACTATTTTGGTCGTGGTTCTCCATAAAAATCACTAGTTTGCTTGTTTACTTGTCATAAGTTAACATATGTATACCAATACTTGTTCTATCCATTTTTAAACATCATGAACACAATAACAAGAACATATATAGCATGAAAGGAACACAAAGAGCATGTAAATGATAATTAAGCAAGAAAATATGTTAGGGTTTGCTTACAACTTTTGGCCTTAATGAAAAGGGAAACTAGGACAAGAACTAGGACTTTGATTGAATAAGCTTTCTTCCTTTGCAATCTATGATAAACCGAGGTTATTTGAAGATTATAACGACGCCTTCTTGAAGTCCAAAGCTATTTGAAGATTATAACGACGTCTTTTTGGAGACTTTAAAGTTATAACAACTTTTCTTAGAAAATTTCCAAGATTGAAGATCAAACACTAGTTTTCTTTCAAAAACTAGTTAACTTTCTTACAAAATATAAGAGAAGTGCCTTAGGTTTTAGGACTTGAAGGTTATAAGAAGGTGTGGTGCAAGTTTTCTATGTGTTATTAGTTGGCTATTTATAGGATGAGAAAAATAGTTAACTATATATTGGGTTAGAATTTAACCATGGTTAATTTTAGACACTTGTAACCATCCTAAAGATCAAGGGTCAAGATTTGACCACCCATGGTGACTCCCCCCACCACAATGGCGGTTCCATAAGGATAAGATGACTAGATGATGAGTCTTGGTGTTATCTTGCTTAGTTTGTGCATTTTGACTCCGTAAAAAGCTAACCGTAAATGATTAAGCCTCAAAACGTAAAACCGGGTATCGTAAAAATATGAAACTTGAAAGTATTGTTAAACATGTCAATATAGTCCATAATAAAATATAAAATGAGTGGTAAGATCTATCGGGTGCTAAAACCCTGCTAAAAACTGGAAACACGGGTCTAAAACGCGCAATTCGCGTAAAACGCTGAACTGAAAAACGTAAAATTCCAAAACTTTTGGAATTGTCATAAAATGATAGAAAATCATATTTCTATTGTTTATAATGTTTTATGGATATATCGGGATGCCGGAAGGACGTTTAAACCTAAAAGTAAATCTCGGACACGGCTTTGTGATTTTTGCAGAAATGATCCGACGAGCGTCAAACTCTCGGATTATCGTTAAAATAGTTTAACTTACGAGAATATGAAATAAAAATTTCTGAGATGAATAGTGAAAAGTGAATAGTAAAAGTGAATAGTAAAAAGTGAATAGTAAAATTTTCGGGAATAAAAGTTAACCTGAAATTGCGAATTGTTACAGTCTCTACCCCTTCAGGAAACTTCGTCCCGAAGTTTAGTGTGTCTAGGTCTCTTATCTTAATAGCGGCATAATAAAGCTAAGTTTTTGAACTAGGATAGAATAATATGGTAGGATAAAGTACGTACCCGTTACGCATTGCGGGCTTCCTTAGCACCCAAATAGTATGCTCGACCCCGAGGTGGACTATCATTGTATTCACGCTTTGGGTTATTTGCTTCAAGCATTACTGCTAGAGTCGGGTTATCCAGTACTTGTCCCTGTGCCCTATTCAACTTAGGACAAGTATTTCGGAAGTGGTTTGGGCTGTTGCACTCATGGCATGTCTTTTGGTTGTTTCCTATATTGTCCGCATTTGCCTGCCTTGTAATTGATTTACACTGACTTGCAAAGTGGCCAGACTTATTGCAATTATAACACACAGGGCATGGTTCAGACCTTTGATGATGATAAGTGCATTTAGTACACTTAGGATGTGGACCCTCATACTTTTTCTGATCATAAACTGTTGCTGCAAATCCTCTTACTCTCTTATTATCAACCATTGTACCCTTTTGCTCGCTTGATTCACCTGCTCCCTTCCTTTTATCACTAATCTTCAAAGTTCCATTCCTAACCATCTCATCTGTTAGGGTCCCTGCTCTTAGTATTGCACTTTGAATTGTGGAAGGTTCGGTTGTTTTCACCATCCCACGAATCTCGGGAACAAGGCCATAGATGTACCTCTCAATCCTCTTGGATTCAGGGGTAACCAGATGAGGAACTAGTTTTGCTAGTTCATGAAACCGATCTGTGTAGGTTGCATGACCAGCCCCTACCATAGAGTGATGCCAAAACTCGTCTTCTAGTTTTTGCATTTCATTAACTGGGCAGTATTCTTCCTTCAGTAGTCCTTTAAAGTCGTCCCATGTCATGCCTACAGCTGCTTCTCTCGTCCTTGCTTGAATCTGCATGTTCCACCATGTCAATGCCTTTTCTGATAGCAAGCATGCAGAATATTTCACTCTCTGGTGGATTGCACAGTTACTGATATCAATCACTGACTCCATCTTCTCAACCCATCGTGTATATGCCAATGCACCTCCTTTACCGTTAAACTCAATTGGTTTGCATGACGTAAATTCCTTATACGTACATCCAGTCCTATGGTTGTTGTTGTTGTTGTTGTTGTGGTTGTTGTTGTTATTCCTTCCTCCATCATTTGTAGCGTCATTTATGCTTCCGTGGTTTCCCGAATTGTTCATGTGATTGCCAACTTGTGTGACTATAGTGGGAAGTAGGTTTTGTAGTTGTTGGGCGATAATGGTGGAGACATCTGGATTTCCACCATCGTTACTAGGGTTACTAGTGTCGTGAGCATTTCCTCTACCTCCACGTCCACCAGTTCTTCCACTATCATTACTAGGGTTACTAGTGTCGTGAGCAGCTCCTCTACCTCCACGACCACCAGTTCTTCCACCTCTTGGTGTTGCTCCACCTCGGCTAGTGCTACGAGTTACTCTCTTTGGTGCCATGATATCTACAAGGAGGGATATTTTGTCGACGTCAGATATGAGGTGATATTCCTAGACTACTTAGTCATAAATCTTGTCAATTTGAGTCAATCGTTGATTAATGTAAGCATGGTCATATATGTCTACGTGAGTCGTGACGCCTTTATAATTATGTTGGCCACCATAATTATAATTGCTTCCTTTCACACGTATACATATTTACCAGGCACACATAACTCAACAATTGGTACTACATAATTGGGTAGACTTTCTATCATCTGCTCTTAAGTTGTGAAAGGGTAACATAGTCTGGGTATCTAGAGAAGGTGATATGACGAAATGGACTAGTCGAGCTTGTAGAAAGGTTTGAGTGTCGTACTAGGACATATGAACCACTTCTAGGTATTAGAATCATATAAAGTAAGTATAAGGCAAATCATCAAATCTCTACAGGAAACTAATAACCTTTATTTAACTTAATCTTATGTCTTATCAAACAAGAACTGTCACAAGATTAAGTTAATTAAACAATTATTACTTAGCTCTAAATTTTTGATGACTTGACTATTGTCTGGGGTTTCTTCTAAACAAACAATTAGCAATAAGAATATGCGCATGAAGTGTATGTAAGGTAATATAAAGAGAAGAGTCTTAATGTTTATAGCAGTTATAGTCTAGGTAGTAAATGCAACCTAGTTCTCTATAACCAAGGCTCTGGTACCAATCTGTAACACCCCCAAAATACCGCAGCGGAAGACTGTGTCATAGGAGTGCTACTTCATAATACAAAGAACAAGGTATAGAAAACGAACTCTAAATGAGACGTTTTGAAAAGTGACCATTCGATTAATAAATTCCGAAATACAAACTTGAGTTCCATAATACAATACATAAGAGTTTTAAGACAAATCGAATGGTAAAGATAAAAGCATAAGTCTTCAAAACATGCCAAGTGACTCTATGCTCCATGCAACAGCTTATCATCTTACAGACCTGAGACAAACATGCTAAAGTGTCAACACAATGGTTGGTGAGTTCATAGAGTTTGTCTTAAAATAATTGAAAAGCCTTAAGAGAATGTTCGCACAGCAAAGGCATCGTGAATCCACTCAGTTGCAATTCCCGCCATAAGAGACTTGCAACCTGTGTGTTCACAACCCACTGCTAACATATATAGTATGAATAAGACATGTACAAGTTCATCAAGACAATTTAAGCAATTAGAAGTGAGTCTCTACTTCATCTCCGAAGACCTCACTTTTATGATGTATCCAACATTCGCAAATGTTAGGATGTATCAAAGACAACTGGGAGTCAATTCCCAAATACAACTGGGAGCCACTTCCCAAAGACAACTGGGAGTCAATTCCCAAAGACAACTACTAGTCAATAAATAGAATAACGCAATTAAGTATAACGCAGTCATGTATGTAAGCAATCAAGTATAACACAGTCAAGTATAGACGTTTTGAGTATTTGTACAAGTAAACAAGTAGTTGAGCATGTGTCTCCCCCAAAGAGTTAAGACAAATATGAAAAGAGTAGGGGCTATGACTCACCTTAAGCTTAAGTGATGTGAAATCAAAGTGGTAGTCGAATCGTGAAAGTCTCTAAGAACAGCCTATAATAGAACGTTGCGACTTAGGTTTGGAGTAACGTCTAAGAATACGAAGAATTGCCTATATATATGTCTTGCATAATGTTCATGATGTAGTACTTAGTATATAGTGTAAGTCTTTGAATGTAAATGGTTTATGGAACATGTATAGGTTGTATATCTCTTACTACCGTTCGGGCCGACATAATTCAGAAGTCATAGAGTAAACGTTCGAGGAGCCAGGACACTTTAACTCGTAAATCCACAACTCATCTCGACGGCTTACTTAATGAACTCCTCACATGAGGCTCCCTACTATTGTAGTATTTGATAACAAATGTATAAGTTTTAATCCGAAAAGTTACATGTCCAATATTTGAATGAACTTAGGAAAGTTTATTAGTACATGAAGATTGTTATTAGGGGTAGTTTCATAAGTCTTATATGACCATTTTCTCTTTGTAATATCTCATGGTTCCTTTTGAAGTGAAGTAGATCCA
Source organism: Artemisia argyi (assembly GCA_030686995.1). Lineage (NCBI taxonomy): Eukaryota > Viridiplantae > Streptophyta > Magnoliopsida > Asterales > Asteraceae > Artemisia > Artemisia argyi. The sequence goes on from CM060678.1 coordinate 32,422,395, forward strand.
AATTGTTTGTTCAAGTTATCGCCTAATTCCTTGTTTCATGTTTACGCCTAAGTAAGCTTATATGGTCATTTAGTCATGGCTTCGCCGTGACCTTGGTCATTTTTCCATGGTCTTGAGACTCAACCTTGGCTTTAGCCATGGTTGTGGTCTTGGCTTTAGGTCGTTAGACCTCTTGGTCTTAGTAAATGATAACTATAATATAGTGACTTTGGTCTAAAATGGGCTGTTAAGATTTTGAAGAAATTTATCACACGGAAAGCATTTTCAGGGCTCGAGCTTCTTTGTTCCTGAACGAAAACTTCGTTCCGGACAACTTTCGTGTTTTAACTTTTTGATGAATCGGACCAGAAGGGTGACTTTCAAAAGCTAAATTTGATCAGAATGCTATTTAGGCAGTTTTGCCGTTTTGGTTTCGCTAACTTCTTATGGCCATAACTTTTGACTCGGGTACTCGTTTTGGGTGATTCAAATTGCTATGTTTTCCTTGTTAAGTCCTCTTTAACATTAAGTAAGTGTCAAATATCAAAGTTATACTATTTTGGTCGTGGTTCTCCATAAAAATCACTAGTTTGCTTGTTTACTTGTCATAAGTTAACATATGTATACCAATACTTGTTCTATCCATTTTTAAACATCATGAACACAATAACAAGAACATATATAGCATGAAAGGAACACAAAGAGCATGTAAATGATAATTAAGCAAGAAAATATGTTAGGGTTTGCTTACAACTTTTGGCCTTAATGAAAAGGGAAACTAGGACAAGAACTAGGACTTTGATTGAATAAGCTTTCTTCCTTTGCAATCTATGATAAACCGAGGTTATTTGAAGATTATAACGACGCCTTCTTGAAGTCCAAAGCTATTTGAAGATTATAACGACGTCTTTTTGGAGACTTTAAAGTTATAACAACTTTTCTTAGAAAATTTCCAAGATTGAAGATCAAACACTAGTTTTCTTTCAAAAACTAGTTAACTTTCTTACAAAATATAAGAGAAGTGCCTTAGGTTTTAGGACTTGAAGGTTATAAGAAGGTGTGGTGCAAGTTTTCTATGTGTTATTAGTTGGCTATTTATAGGATGAGAAAAATAGTTAACTATATATTGGGTTAGAATTTAACCATGGTTAATTTTAGACACTTGTAACCATCCTAAAGATCAAGGGTCAAGATTTGACCACCCATGGTGACTCCCCCCACCACAATGGCGGTTCCATAAGGATAAGATGACTAGATGATGAGTCTTGGTGTTATCTTGCTTAGTTTGTGCATTTTGACTCCGTAAAAAGCTAACCGTAAATGATTAAGCCTCAAAACGTAAAACCGGGTATCGTAAAAATATGAAACTTGAAAGTATTGTTAAACATGTCAATATAGTCCATAATAAAATATAAAATGAGTGGTAAGATCTATCGGGTGCTAAAACCCTGCTAAAAACTGGAAACACGGGTCTAAAACGCGCAATTCGCGTAAAACGCTGAACTGAAAAACGTAAAATTCCAAAACTTTTGGAATTGTCATAAAATGATAGAAAATCATATTTCTATTGTTTATAATGTTTTATGGATATATCGGGATGCCGGAAGGACGTTTAAACCTAAAAGTAAATCTCGGACACGGCTTTGTGATTTTTGCAGAAATGATCCGACGAGCGTCAAACTCTCGGATTATCGTTAAAATAGTTTAACTTACGAGAATATGAAATAAAAATTTCTGAGATGAATAGTGAAAAGTGAATAGTAAAAGTGAATAGTAAAAAGTGAATAGTAAAATTTTCGGGAATAAAAGTTAACCTGAAATTGCGAATTGTTACAGAATAAACTACATGATTGAGTGTATTCTTATTCACATGCTCAATCAAAAATGGCAACCTCGTATGCAATTTTTGAGGGGGGGAAGTGTGAATAAAATACATGCTTGATTGTATTCTTATTCACTTGTTCAATCAAAAAGTGCAAACCTCGCTTGCAATTTTTGAGGGAGAGAAGAGTGAATATACCACATGGTGATTGATGCTTGAAGAATGGTCATACGACTCTCCTCCAACACCTAATGTTCTACTTACTAAGGATGACTGGGATTTATGTTTGATGATTACTTACAAGCTTCAACGAATGATGATTGATCAAGATGCACCTTCTAGAAGTATTACGAATGATGATTGATCAATTGCTCAAGTAATCCAATCTCTAGTTATTCCTCAAAGGTGTTGATGATGATGATCATGATTATGAAGTTGCACACATGAATAATGATCCGTCTTTTCGTTCTAAAATCAAGGATTGTTGTTCCTACCAATGTGCACTTTGTAAATCAACCCGAAGAACATTATGGAAAATGTTGGTTAAAATGTCGAAACGGCTAACAATTTGGACATGAAATGTCAAGTGATCACGGAGTTTATTTGGCATCCCTTAATTGAGATTGAAAAGTATTTTACGAAGGCGTCTACTAATTACATCATCGAAACTTCATGTTTCGATTGATGACTTGCATGAACTCTTAAAGTTTATGATTGGGACTTGGATTATCTAGTTATACTTGATGGAAGGAGTTACATTGTAGTACTCACGGGCTATAGCTATCACTTCAAGGAGTTACATTGTAGTGCTCAGTGTCACACGCATATGCGGATGTGGATAGTCTCAAGAGGTGTTATACTTATTCTTCTACATCGTTCTTTAATCAACAACAGTGCAAGCTTAAGTTACAGATTTGGAGAATTCTTCTTCAGTTTCAACTTTGGTATATCGGGTGTACTTCATCAGTGGTCACTTCAAATAGCCTACACAAGGGTTGGTAATGATTGTCATAGAGAGTTTCTACAGCAGTTGATTCTCACATGATATATCTGAGCAAATGATGTTCTTCTAATTTATGTTGCTGATTCTGAGGTATCAAAACCAGCAAGGGGGAAGGAGACATACATCTGAATGCATTAAGAGTACACGTGATGAACTTAATACTCCTTCTAAATTGAAGTTATCCCGGGAAGACAAATGTCATAACCGCAAAGAATATCAGTGTATTAACTTTTGGCGTTTGGTGTATCATTTCAACTACGTGGGGGAAGTGGTCTTCTGATACTTGTGGTATGTATCACTTCAGCTTTCAGTAAGATGAAATATTGAGAAGAATATTTGGAGTGTGAGATGATATTGCTTATCGACATCTTCATAGGAGTTGATATGGTTTATGGTAGAATGCTTCTGGTTAATGCTTCATGTACACAATGGTATGAAGATTCCGATGAGATCGCAACCATCAGGGGAGAGATTTGTGTACATCAAGGATGTGCAACAGGTTCACGTGATCGGGCTTAATCATATATTCCGGAGGTGATATCCGCAGAGATGATCAGTGCTTCAACCTGTTACTTTGGTGTCATCGTTTCTTCTTCTGTTTGATAAATGCATACAATATGGATTGAGTTGGTATGTGTAAGATAACTGGAAAGCATTTAGTGAAATGAAAATGTTGATATCTTATTCTCCCGAATAGATAACTGCTCCAAACTGCAAAGTAATGTGTACATTGGGGACGTACAACAGGGTCATGTGATCGGGCTTCATCATACATTCCGGGATTGATAACCGCAGAGATGATCCGTGGTTCACCCTGTTACTTCGGTGTTATCGTTTTTCTTTGTGTTTCTGAGCTTCATCTAATGAGACTTTTTGCGTCACTTCAACGTCCTGGCGGAAGTGGTCTCATGTAGATGATTGTCGGTTTGGGGGGGAAGCTACCAAAGCTTCACATTGAGGAGGCAATAAAAACTTTCAGAAATTTGGTGGGTGTCTGGCGATTAACTCAGTTGTGAGATTCTAGTGATTTGTTAACTACTTGTGTTTGGTGAATTGTTGTGACTTAAGTCGTTTCGATTAGTCTGATTGTAATTTTACGTTGTGAGTTAATTTTTACGACTTGACTTATTACGATCGGATCTATTGTAACTTGACTTGTCGCGACTTGACACTTAATGCTAATTGTCACTTATCCAAGATCTCTCTCTAAGTCTAACTCGCATATTACATCTTTTGGTTTCTTTTGTTGACTTTAGTAAAATCCCGGGAGAGAATCGATCTCTCAGTTTAAGTCACAAGAGTTGTAAAATCCCGTTTAAGATTATATCATGGCATCTACGGATTCAGACGATTATTCAGGAGCCTCGAAAGCTTTGGTGGTGAATGTTTAAGAGATGTTGACTACATACTTCTACAACGAGCTGAACGATAATCTCATTTTGGTGCTCATGTCAACATCTCCTTAAACTGTTTGGTATCCTTTGTACATATCTTATACAAATACGTAAATAGTGAAATATAAAACCTATAAAAACCATAAAAAATCTGAAAAATCACAAAAAAAAAAAAAAAAAAAAAAAAAAAAAAAAAAAAAATCTTCTCACGACATGTCTCTTGTCTAATCAATATTATGTACGTTTCTAGAAATGTCATTCAATAATGACACGGAATCATACATATGCTTGAACAAGAGTTTTTCGGTTTCAAATAAAGATTTTTCTAAAACATGTCATTTCCCAAAACATTCTAAACATTATGGCTTGCAGTCATTTCAGGTTACAACCCGGACTTCAAAATTATGGCTTGTAGTCATTTCAGGCTACAACCCGCACTTCAAAAATATGGCTTGCTATTACTTTAGATAGCAACCCGGTTTTCAAAATTAAGGAAAACACGTCGCCAAAAAGACGGTTGTTCCTAACAAAGGGTGCCGTTCATCCGAGCGTGAATTACTTTATATTCATGCGCCCTCGATCTAATGTACGCTTCAGTGCATTATTTCTTGATAAAGAAGAGAAATCTTCTTTTTATTGCCAAATACTTTCCCTTCTATGATTTTTTCGGAAAGTGTTTGTGCAAAACTTGGTGGTACCATGAAATTTTGAATGAAAATCAAATTGAACTCAAAAGTTTGATAAAATTTTCACTCAATCAATGACGTTAATAGTTTATGAAAATATTTTTGCTTTAACATCCGTCATTGATTGAGGGGGAGAGTGATTTCTCAAAATTTTATGTATCATCAAAACTCCCCACACTTCGTACATAAAACCTTGCAACAAAAAGATTTGTGATGGTTATGTGTCAGAATGAGTAAACTTTCAAAGAGTTATCGTTAAAACTTCGAATATTTTGATAACTCTTCAAATCTGACACATAACTACCTCCCTCACAGTTTGAGGGGGAGCAAGAAAAAAGTTCCTTCTTATCAGAAAATATTAAAATTGACCGCATTTTTCTCCCAAAATGCTTTCTGAATTATTTAAATCAATTGAGATCAAAAATCTCGAAAGATTTGAAATTTTTGATCGGGGGAGAGAATGTGATTTAAATATGAAATCTGACAATCAAATGTGATCTTTAAGACTCAATAAAAGGCTCCCGCATATGTGCTAAACACTTTCGAATATCGATGCACATATTTAGGGGGAGCAAAAGGCGTTTGTGGAAGTTATACAAAAGACCGACCATTTATCTTTATGCATGGAGTTATAAGGTTGGTTAAGGTTAGGTATGAGTTCCCATGATCCACCAGAACCGGAAGGATCTTCCCAGGGACAATCCATAGATAGATTAGAAGTCCTTAGGAGTGATTGAAAAAAGGAGTAAAGTGAGAAAGGGAAGAGTGCGGACTGAGATAGAGCTAGAACTGGAACAAACCCAACAAGGTTCTAGTAGTGAAGTCTCGGTAAGCACTGAAGGGGTTGAAGAATGAAAAAGAAATGAAATGAGAAAGGGTGAAAAGAAATCGCCCTCCAAATATTCAACCTTAGGGCAGAAACCGGGTTCAATTCATAATCTACTAGTGGTTACTAAAGTAACACTAGTATTGAAGACAAGACGTCATGGACCCAGTGACGCACTGCACTAAACTTCCCAACCACTCAAGTTCTCTTAAAAGAGCTTGTTTCATTCTCACGGGGAACCCTGTGCAATGTATCGATCGCTCATTGCGAGCTATGTTGATACCTAAAACAGGAGACGCCTCCCCAGTCTCCAGGAGCGGATCAAAACGCACTATTGAGTCTAGAGCCATGAGATCATCCATAAATCTCAATAGGACACACATTCCAAATATGCTTATTATTTCACACAATGTGGAAAATAAGATAAAATATTTAGAGTCCTACGCATTATCCTTGTGGTATTGCCAGAACATCCGAGTGATATGAAAATATTCACAATGAAGATGGAAATCCTTCTAGAGCGAACATCACTCAAGCTCTTGGTAGGTGACATGTGAGATCCATCTTGGATCAATGATCAAGTGATAACTGGAAAGCAACGATGGTGCGATTCAACATTGAATCAAACTTGTTCCAGGATATGGATTGACGGATACTTTTGCAAAAACCTTTCAGTGTGCTCACAAACTAATTTTCGAGCACATTGATTATGTACACTATTTCAAACAAAAGTATTTTCGATGGAAATGTGATTCTGAGCATAAAACTCTCGTCGTGTCTCAAAAATGTTTATCATATGACACACGAGTAATTTCTATAAATCTATTTCTCATCAATCTGTGAATACTTATTCACCGATTCACTCTATCATGCTGTCTGCTTTGAGACGTTCCGGTATGAGAACATGCTTAGTATGAAGATTCGAAAGTGGATTCTTTGGAAAATTCATTACTACAAGCTGGAAATTCCTGTCAAGGAGAGTCTTCTTTAAAAGAGACTCTACCTGATCACAGGTCGGTTTTCACAAAACCGGAGGGTAGTCTGTCTTCGTAGAACGAATGACAAAGCCATATTCGTTCTCTATCTTTATTGCTAACTGTTTTATTTCAGGGACACATATAAAAATGGCGTTGATGGCTCCAATTTCCAGTTGAATCGGGTCAATCCATACCTCATGCTCACACATCCTACTCACTATCAATAATGAAGAGAGACTTACTACAACAAATGTTGAGAGACTTCCAACAATGTTTCCGCAACTCTGATGGAAAAAGTCTCCTAATTCACGACTTTAATGAAGAGTCTCCTGATTCAGAAGGGTGTGAGCATGATGGTCCTAAAGTCACTACATCACATGAAGGCAATACTGCTATGGATGAGCTTGGAGATTTACTGTGACTGATGATCTCAAAGAAGCTCAAAGATCACACAAGTCAAAGGAATCCAAATCACAAGTTTGTTTGCTTGAAGTACAAAGTGTGAAGAAAAGTGAAGAAACAATATGCTACGAGCTACAAAGACATCTACAAAGATTAAATGCTATGATTCAGCACTTATTTTCTGGGGTGACCTCCCTTAGGGGGAGATTGTTAGGAATACGTTTATTCCACTGAAGACTCGGTCACCCCAAGTATTATTTAGCATGTTGTAGCTCGTAGTAATTATCATATAGTTAGTACGTAATGTAGTATTTGTGGAGTCGGGTCGGGTCTTTACCCACTGTCAGCCCGGTCCACAGCCCGTTTTACAGGGCGTTGAGCATGTAACTATAAATACCCTCTCCCACTCAAGGGAGAGGGTTGGACCTTCATTTGCAATCTAATATTTCTTAAGTTTCTTACAAGGCTCCCATCACTTTCTCTCTCTAACTTCTTTCTCTCTCTAGGAACTTAGTTATATTCGATCCATAAATCATACATACTAAGCTTGTTCTTACTTTAGGTATATTACAATCACCGAGGTTCAAATTTGCCAAGTCATTAATTCCCAAGGACCATAATTTATAAATTTCCCATTTTAAAATGCCCGGGGACTAATTTTGCAAAAATCTAAACATAAGGGACCAAAATGTAAATTTTCAAAACTTTTCATCCAAGGACCATTTTTGACAAATTTTGATTTTCCAAGGACCTTTATTGACTTTTCTTACAAAATAAATGCCTAGGGACTGTTTTTGTCAATTTTTGAAAGTTGGGGGACCGAAACTGCCAATTATGCAAACTTTGTACATTTTTTATCTGTTTTTACTCGTTTTGCATCTAAAACATATAAAACACAATTTTGAAATATTCTTAGTATTTTGATGCATTTCTGAGTGTTTTTGTATGTTTTGCAGTTTAGATTTGACCAAAAATGATGAGTGTTTGAGCACTCATCAATCCCCCACACTAAACTATTGCTAGTCCCTAGAAATCTTTTGAGAAAACTTAATGGATTTGAAACTCTTTACCAAAAGCCATCACTTCTGGAGTAGCCAAATGTATCAGTTCAAGTAAGAACTATGGTCCACTTGATAACCATGTGATTTTGAGCAAACCACCAGCTTTCAACGGATTTGATTTGTCTTTACCAAAAGCCATTTGCTTCTGGACTAGCCAACTCTTGATGGAATAGTCAACATCTTGGTGAGTTGATTACCAATTATGGTTTTTCCACTGCCTTTACCACAAGCCATAATCTTGCGGGCTAGCCAACTCATTCACTTTTTTGGATATGGCGAGTTGATTTACCATACAATTTTGGGCAAATTGCAAGCCATCAACGGATTTGAGATATCTTTACCAAGAGCCGTTTGCTCCTGGATTAGCCAATCCTTTTGTCGTTTAGACATGGCGGACTGATAACCACAAAAATTTTGAAATAAAGTGAAAAATTTTTAAAATTTTGGTCAAAAACGGGGGTACTAGATAGTAAAATGTGATAAAATTCGCTAGAATAGCAAAATACCCCCACACTTAGAATGAATATTGTCCTCAATATTCAAAGTCCCGGCTATTATGCCGACTCTTTGAACGTAAAAGGGCAACATTACAAGCTAAATGTGGAAACATCATTTTTTTTTCACTTTATTTTTAACCACAGTAGGGGTAATTCCCCACACTTAGGGTGAAAACCCTATAAGCATGCTACTGTTTTTGTTTACCGAGTCGCTAGCTTGACTCAACCCTGAATTCATTTGTCCATGGGGAAGCATGATGTGGAAGAAGTAATCTCCATCGGACTTTCATTCAAGATGTTTGGACAAACATTTGAAGCACGTGAAAGTTCCACACCGATGAGATAAGTACCCGGCTCAAGATAATGGTAAATGAAAATGTCGGGATCAAAGATGGTATCCTCATTCCCGAAGGAGTGAAGAACAAGAGAAGTCACCCTGTAGGTGAAGAAAAGGAAGAAAACCATGATGAAAATCATGATAAGATCTTCTTCCTCAAGAGTAGACTCATTAGCCTGAGTTTAGATTTCAAGGGTTAAGCTCAAAAACATCCCGGGAGGGTGGGTGGGAATTTGAAAATCCTCATGATTGAGTGCATCTCCCCCCAAGCTATCATACTCCGGAGGAGTCATGATATGATGAGTGAGTTCACCGGAGAACTCATGAAGGATATACGGAGGTAGGACATGTGCGGTACTTTGTGGGCTATGAACATGCACCTTGTCCATTATAGTCTCCGTTTCAGACTCATCACTATCAAAGATTGGGTTAACTGAATTTAGAGTAAATTCAGAATTGAATTCAAACAAGGGATTTGTGATTGTCGTATTGAATGTTGTGGAAACAAAGTGGTCAACATCCTCTTCTAGGTTGACGATCTCGGAACAGGGAAGTGATGCATCAATAAATTCGATGTCTTTAGGATATAAAGAATCGACATCACTATAATCACTGTCAGAATCGGAGAAAGTCTTAACAAGATCATTTGGAAAGACAAGAGGAGGAGGTATATCACACACATGATCAAGAATACCCTCAGACTCATTTGGGATTGGGATAAGGTTCTCAACACTAGACTTTATGAATTCGTCCGATTCCTTTTTAGGAATAGTGTCAAGATGCTCATCCCCTATTATAGGAGAGTTTGTGGAATATTCGGGTGTGAGCTGAGGGAGTTGAGAAGGACTAGCACACATGGAATTTTCAATTTCCATTTGTTCTTTTGCTAATAAATCTGTCCCACTCTTTTCTCCCTGAGTTTCCATAGATGCAGTTTCAACTGAAGTCGAATCACAAGGTTTCTCAAATACCTTTGGGATTGGAACAAGGTCATCTATTTCCTCAAGAGGATTGACTTTGACTTCCTTGTCCCCCATTATCGAGATATCTGAAGGTTCCTTTGAGTTTTCTTCTTCAAATGGTTCATCCTCATCACTTTCATCCTCAAGATAAAATGAGTTAACAGGAGGATTTTGTTTCCTAAGAATCAGTTCCTTAAGACAGTTTATTCCATCTTGAATGGTCTTGTTGACTTGACTTTGAGTCATAATCATTTTAGTAATCAATTCAGCTCTAGCTAACTCGTCCTGAGGTAGTGGTTGAGGGTTTGTGTATTGTGAAGGCTGGTTAAAACCAAATTCATGATTGTTACAAGGAACCTGTTCATAGACAAACTGATTCCTCGTTTGACAATCAGAGCTGTAGTGTGAACCACCACAGTACTCACAACAGTAAAACTGTTCAGTCTCATGGTGTGGTAGCTGATGGAATAAATCAGTCGTGTCATGGTAGGAATAGGGATCTTGGTTATAGACAGACCCGTTTCCTGATTCTACCATGCCACAACTGAGGCAATTACCACCATTATGAAGACTACCACACCATTCACAAATTAGAAGGTGTATATGAGACATAGAAAGAATCAAAAGGTTTGGGAGGGTAAGGAATGAAGAATCAAAAGGGTAGGAGGGTAAAGATGAATATTTTTGGAGTTTTTGGAAAACATTTTGTACAAATAAGAAAGAAAATCTTTTTGGGTTTTTTTTGTTCGTTAAAAACTGATTTCAAAATGTTTTCGGGAACCTTTTTTATGAAAATATACACAAGGATGGTAAATTTACAAAGAAGTGAATTCCAAAATCACTAATTTGTAAAACCGTTTAGATACGCACACAACCTCCCCGGCAGCGGTGCCAAAATTTGATTAGCTCCAAACGATCAACTAAATTTGACCAGGTGAATGGTCAACAAAGTCAAACTGCTCAGAGTCAATCTCCGTGGAAGTATAGTGGTTTCCCCGGGTCGTTATGTCCCGACAAGGTGTGATGGTAATCAAAACGGGTTTGTAATCGGGTGAAATTGGACAGGAATAGGGTTTGAGTGATTTTAATGATTACGCTACGGAAATACGAGTGAGAACGATATAAACAAACTATATTAACAATAACGTGAAACCTAGTTAACCTAAAACGTAATCTAAAAATTTAAAATCAGAGTTTGCTTATAAATAAGCACAAAAATAAGCCAGAAGGGCTTAAATAGAAGCTATCACTTTTTTTATTTTTGGTTTTTCTTTTTTTACAAACTACTTTTACTAACGTAACCTAAATTTAAAAAACGTAAAAGTTATTTAAATAAAACGCGAGTGCGCAAAATAAAACGTGAATTTTATGCTACGCTAACCCTACGGACATGAAAATTATATTTTTACGATCCTAATGCTAAAAGAAAATTTTAGAAAAAAGAAAATTATTTTTTTGACTTTTTATTTATTTATTATTAATTAATTACTAAATAAACTAAATATAATTATAAAAAAATACTAAACTATTTTGGAAAATTCTGAATTTTTTTCTAAAATTACTTTAGGTTAATAGGAAACTAAGAAAAATATAAAAAGTGCCAAGAGCTTATTATTAAGCAGTAAGTTTAACAAATAAGCCAAATAAGTTTATTACACTACTTCTACTATATAAATAAAACGTGTAAACTATAAACTGAAAAAGACCCTAGGGCAGTTGGTTGTGCATGTGTGGTTGTGTCTGTGTGGTGTGAGAGGAATTGCCCAGGTTCGAATCCGATGAGATCCATTTTTTTGCAAATATTTTATTTTTGATTTTTTTTTCTTTTACAAACAAACTTGAACACTGAAAATAACCAACTCTTAAAAAGACAATTTTTATAAAACACAACAATAAGCTGTAAATGAGCTTATTATACCAACAGATTCACAAAATAAGCTAAGAAGAGAATTTTTGAAACTGAAAAAGCTAATAAAAAGCTAAAAGCTAATGAAAAAAGAACAAATAAGCTAGAAGCACATGAGATGACTGAAATAAGTTGAAGAGAACAAGCAAACAACACTGGATAAGCTTATAAGCAAGATAAGCAAATCCAATTCACCCACACAGGCCAAATGTGGCCATATGCAGGCCTCAGTGGGGCCCACAGGAGTGCTTGAGAGTCCAAACTAGAGCTTGATCTAAAAAGCTGGGGAGGCAAGCTCTCAAATGAGCTAAGTAGCAGCTTGTGGGGACCATTTACAAGCTCATAATGAGCTTATGAAAGTAGCTCCATAGACTGACTACCTAGTAAAGAGACTCATATGGAACAATTTTGAGAAGCAAAATAAGCAGTGGAAATAAGCTTACAACTGGAAAGTAAAAACATGAACATCTAAATGGGCTAGTGGGCTTATCAGAAAGCCAAAAAGCTTAAGCCAAAACTCACTAGGGAACAGTCAATAAGCCAATGAGTTCAAGCTTATAACTGACCACCCCTGAAGCAGGCCTATGGGGCTGTAAGCTATACAAATGCTAATTTAGACTGAACTAGGGGAAGGTAAAGCTAGATAAGACTAGGTGGGACCTAAATAAGCTACAAGATCCAAAAATAAGCAGTTTGGTATAAGCAAATAAGCATTAACAAGCTATGATGGCAAGGCTGCCAAAATCAGTTAAAAAGTACCTAAAGGGGTAGCATAAGCTGATCTAAAAGCTGTTCAATTAAAAAGCTAAAGCTATAAAAGGCACAAATGGATAAACTTAAGCCACTAAACTATTCTAAAAAGCAGAATGGGGAAACCTAGGAGCTTGTGAGAGCTTATAACTCCTGTTGGTGGGTGGGCTGTTTAAACAAAGGAAAACAAAGACAGAGCAGGCCTGGGGGCTACTTATGGGCTAAATTACACTAAGCAAATAAGCAAACAAGTGAAAACTAAGACTAAATCTAATAAGCCAGTACTAGTAGCTACTAAAAACATCAAATAATCAAGAAATAAGTCAAAGAAATGGGCTTATTATGGCCTATGGAAAATGGGTCAGAAATAGTTTAGCTGGGTGCAGGGCACAACTAGGCTCAAGTGGGTGATTTCAAAGCCAAATTTTGATGAGTAAATGATTTTCAACTATCAAATTTCTTCTTGATTCACTCACACAGACCACCAAATACTACAAATCAACAATAATAAAGTATCTCTGATCTATATTGAACCCTACAGTAGCCTTAGAATCTCATCCCATTTTGACATATATGAAATTTGACTTTTCTCTTTTTGCAAAAGCTTGACTTTTATGGAATTCTAATGGCCTAATTCCTACCTAGATGTAATACTAAACATGTTATCAGTCTGATTTAAGCAATGCTACACTAAAATGCACCTATACCTATGACTTGGCAACCTGATGAACCATTATGCAAGCAGAAATGAAGTTACAAGCTATTTTGACCTTTTATCAAATAACCTACCATTATTAAGGCATAACTAACCTATCCTATTCTATAGTGAACTAATTATGCAGAAAATTCAACAAAACAACAACAGGAACATCAAATAATCAGCCTATCCAAACACCCCTTTATGAAGTATCTGATGAGATTTTTCAAAGCAACATGGATTTTCATGGCTAAACCTTTAAAACAACAAGTCTGAATTGAGTATAGATACTACTAACAAGCATGATCTTATTCCAAACAAGCAGGGACAATAAGCAATGTAAATAGCAGTTTGAAACTAAACTAGCAGTTAAGGATTGAAAACTTAAAACTAAAGCTTCTAAACCATCAACTAAGCACACTAGGCAACAATAGGCAATAAAGAACCTAATAAGCAATGACCAATAGAAAATAAGCAGTGCAATAAACTAGGTAATAAGCTGAATAATTTTGATAAAAAACAAGACTTTTATTAAATTTAAAGATAAGAGTTTTACAACTGAGATTTAAAGCTAACAATACTTTTAAAAATTAAACTAAAACTATTTTTACACTACATTCACTACTGCCAAATTATGGCTTACACTTGACCTATTTATACTAACAATAATAAATTAGGGTTCCATCTCTTTCCTGCTCCATGTACTTTCCCATCTTCATTCTACACCCTTGGATGAATACATTTGATCCTGACCCTCAATTGGGGTTTTGGTGGGAAAAAGGGTATTACCACTTGGGACTGATAACTTGTAGCAGGGGGTGTAGGTTTGGAGTGTTGTGGAGGAAAGGTGAGTGTGGCAGGGGTTAGTGGAGGGTAGAGGTGATGATGGTGTTTTGTGTTACAGGTTGTAGCAGGGGCTCATGTGAGGAGGGGGATAGGGTTTGACTTCATGTTTGACCTGGGGTAGTTTATTAGCAAACCAGGGATGGAAGTTGGGTGGTGGATTGGGCCTGGAGGGATTGGTTAGGCTGGGGTTGTAAGGGTTTAGGATTTGCACTTTGGTTTGGTATTGGATTAGGTTTATTAAACAAAGGGGTTCATGAGATTTATTAGTTAAAATGCATAGGGACCAATAATGTAATTTCTGCAATCTTGAGGGGTTGAATCTGCCAATCTTCCAAACTATCATCGAGGTTCAAATTTGCCAAGTCATTAATTCCCAAGGACCATAATTTATAAATTTCCCATTTTAAAATGCCCGGGGACTAATTTTGCAAAAATCCAAACATGAGGGACCAAAATGTAAATTTTCAAAACTTTTCATCCAAGGACCATTTTTGACAAATTTTGATTTTCCAAGGACCTTTATTGACTTTTCTTACAAAATAAATGCCTAGGGACTGTTTTTGTCAATTTTTGAAAGTTAGGGGACCGAAACTGCCAATTATGCAAACTTTGTACGTTTTTTATCTGTTTTTACTCGTTTTGCATCTAAAACATATAAAACACAATTTTGAAATATTCTTAGTATTTTGATGCATTTCTGAGTGTTTTTGTATGTTTTGCAGTTCAGATTTGACCAAAAATGATGAGTGTTTGAGCACTCATCAGTGGTATTTATAGGCAACAAAATCTGACAACAGGAGCGTGCCGGTCCCCTTAAATCATGGCTGACCCCCTTAAAATTAAGGGGACCACCCCTTATAATTAAGGGGGCCGCCCAGCTGTAACGGCTAGAATTTTTTTTTTTAGTTGGGAAAGTTTATTTGGTGAAAAACCAACTGATTTTGGTTAAAAATTTGAATTCATATATTTAGTATGAATAAAACCTTTTTCTTTATTACCAAAAGTGTTTTTCAAAAATATATAATAAGTTTATATATTAAAATAAAATTTGTAGTAATTAATTAAATACCCCTTTGATCTTATAATGCATTAAACACAATGTTTATTCATACCTTAAGTGATTAGATGGTGAAAATGATTATTTGCTACTAAATACTTGTTTACATCATGATCTTTGGATTTGATGAGTTTTCGTTTTGTGATTATCAAAACATAGAGAACTCGAAAGATATGAATAACGTTTTTAGTCAATTATTTATATCAACACTTCACCCATGTAAATCGTGAGTAATCATCCACAACTACAAGAATGTATCTTTTCCCATTGAAGCTCTGCACTCTCATGGGTCCGCAAAGATCCATGTGAAGGATATGGAGAACTTTTTTGTTGGAGTTGGCGGGTTTTGGTTTGTGAGTGTGCTTCTTGCTTTTACCCAATTGACATGCTGAACATAGATGGTCCTTTTCATACTTCAATCTGGGCATACCTCAAACAAGATCTTTGTGAGAAAGTTCATTGATGGTGCCGAAGTTCAAGTGGTTCAACCGTCAGTGCCATAACCATGATTTGTTCTTTGAGGTCTTAGAGAGCAAGCAAATAGGAGACGACCGCATCATGTCTTCGATAGAGATGGTATACAGATTTGTGCCACGACTTCCCTTAAGAAGATCAATTCCATCCAGTTCTCTAACAAAACAGGTGTGCTTTCTGAAGACCACTTCGAGGTCGGAGTCACAAAATTGTCCAACTGAGAATAGATTATGCCCAAGTCCTTCCACATAGTAGACTCTAGAAATCACACTGTCACCAAACACATTATCACCAGAGCCCATAATGGCACTAAAATGGTCGTTCCCGAATCTGACAGTCCCGATAAACTTTTTCATGAAATTTCTGAGCCGAGAGTGATCCCCAATCATATGTTTTGAGCAGACTGAGTTCAAATACCACAGGACGATTTGTACGACCTGCATTTGAAACCAGACAGATATGGATAACTAAAAAACGTGGATCCCCAAGTGTGGTTGGGATCCAATTGGTTAGCACACACATACTTAGGAGAAACAGGATTAGTACATGCAATGGTTTTCATTGATGAAACATCACTAGTTGGTGCTACTGACTTGTCATCAAAGCATTGTGTCACTAAAGGGAAATTTCTACCAGTTGCCTTCCATTTCTTAGCCTCTAAAGGCTTGGGATTGGTCATTCCTCTTAATGGGCATTGGCTTCCTAAAGTGAACTTTCTTTCTGTAGGTCTCCACTGGTATCCTACCTTGGTGAAAATTTTTCCTGTGGTCTTCCAAGTGTAGTTTTCTAGTTTATGTTTCTTAGCAATCTTAACTGACGATGGGTAATAAGATTTCAAAAATGACACAACACAATCATCATGATTAACAGAAATCAAACAACCATTACATGTCTTACAAGTAGCATTAGAATTCGAATTAATTACAGTACGCTTATAGCTAATACTAGAATCAACATGATTATTTTCATACAAATCAATCTTATTGTTCCTAGGGTGGTCTTCTACTTTCATCCCTTGAGCACTCTTAGCTGGCGAAGTCCTATCATTCCTTGTATTGCCATAAGGCTTTGACCTGCTAACTTTAGTGTCATTGCTTAATCCTATAGAATTAACGATTGGAACATTAGATTGTTGCATACTTGTTTGTTTTCTATTAGGTGATGTGCTATTTTCATTTCTTGCCAAAGGTATGTCAAATGTAACACGCTTGTTCAGATTCTTTGATGAAGATGTAGCCATTCTATCTCGCATGTTGAGAATCTTAGGACACGTACCTATGGCATATTCTAATAGTTCTTGTGACCGTTTGGTGAGAAAACCAACATCTAATAATGTGTTATTAGAGGGTCTCACCATTCTATCTTCTTCGATGGTCTCGTGAGTCATGTCGAGGCAAGCCTTAAGATGTCTAAGGTAATCACTATGGATAACTCATTGTTCCTAAGGGGAAGTGGAATGTGCACGACCTCACATGCATAATTTTTACATTCACAGACCTTTGAAGTACCATTGTCACATGCAGTGACAGGTATTTTCCCTTTCACCTTGGTCTTTAGATTCTCAATTTTATTAATCAAAGAAGTTATCTTTTCATTGGTTTTATCACGTGTGATCTTAATTGAATCATATAACTCATTGTAATGTTGTTTGACTTTCAAATTTTCAGCTTTAAAACAATCATTTTCATGTTTAAGTTTGTTGATCATGTCTTGAAGTTGAAAATCTTGAGAATCTGCAGACTTTGGTTTATTGGAATCGATCACATCATTTATGTGATATTTCAATTGGGCAATTTGCGCCCTCAATTTCCGAATCGTGTTCGTGTGAGCTTGAATTTTTTTCATCCCTTTTTGCTAATTCAAAATATGTATCAAATTCAGGAACATCAGAAGATGTCTTGGCCTTTGATATTTTAATCCTTTCTTCTAAATGTTGATATTTTAATTGTAAGTTAAGATTGTCAACTTCTAGTTTAGAAAAGTGCTTGACCATGTTGTCATGATCATCATTTTGAATTTTTTCATGCAGTTTTAAATTCTCCGCATCAAGCTCAACAACACGATTTTGGAGAACATTCAAAGCAATAGACATTTCATGAAATTGACAAGCATTTAATGTAGAATCTATAGTAGTGTAGAACACATCTTGAGCAATACTTTTAGCAATCAAATTGTCATTCATGATAAGAATATTTTTCCTTACTATTACACTATGTTGAAGATCTATTGCAATTTGTTTTCCCTTATTTTCCACATTTTTAAACACTTCTTTCATTTCTCTCAGTTCAATTTCAAGGGACTGTTGTAAACCCTCAAAGTGTTCTTTGATTAGTTTAAAAAATGGGATAACTTCAGTTAAGTAACACTCTTTTGTAAGCTCAAAACCCCTTTCACCCTCAGTAATTCCCATTGGCGTGATTCTCTTTTTGCATGTTTTATCAAAATCAGTGAACATTTGACAGAGGACATATATGCTAATAAGAGTTCTACATTGTGTGGGAAGTGACAACTGAACTAAGTGCATTGGTGTATTGGGGGGATACACCATTGGGGTAGCAAACTTTTGAGGACTTTTGGCCTTAAGTTCATCAGCTTTCATTTTCTCAACATCTAATGGCCAAAATACCTGTTCTGGTGTTAACTTAGTTTGGGGTGCAAAAACAGTCACTCAGTTTTGTTCATAATAATCATGGGGTTTAACAATGACACGGTGTTTAATGCACTTGGGATCCTTCATTTTATTATCAAATCTTTCTCTATTGGCAGATTCAATATCATCCATTTCTTTATCAAACCAACTAGTTGGGGGGCATGATCAGGTGTAAGCATAACATTGGCATCATACAGGGCTGGTTGAGAGGCACTAACGCTCTTAAGGAAGTTCGTTTTAGGCACACACCTAAATCCTTATCACTATGCTTATCCCGTAGTTTAATGTGCTTTTGAATCATTTGAGATATTTGTATGGTTTGGCCTTGAAGGCATAACTTGTTTTCAAGTTTGTTTTTCAACTCCTTAAGGTTGGAGAATTCATTTAATAGTTTAGTTTCTTTTTCTAGAAATTCACCTTTTAAAACACTTAAACTATCCTGAATTTCCTATTTTTCCTTAACAGCTTGATCAAGTTGATTTTGAACAGATTTTAGCTCTTGTTTTAATGCTTCTTCCTTTAAGTTATGTTCAGTTATGCATGCCCGCATTTGCCAATCCACCTTTTGTTCACGTTCGGTTAGCTCAAATTTTGCACGTTGCTCATAACACATTACTTGATCCTTAAGAATTTTAATCCTAGTGGTCAGAGTGTCATCGGGTGCAACATCAGTATACTCATCAAATTCACACACATTAACATCAACAGAGGATGCATCACTTGATACAACAAAGTCGACGTTGTGCTTTACATATTGTTCATATAGGACAACATTGCTATTTCCCATATTGGCAATATCTAATTCTGCAACGTTTGTTTGTTGTACTTTGTTGTAAATCCTTTGTTCATGCATCACATTATTGTCACATACAACAGAAAACATTCCAAAGGATACGACAGAACCAATGTTGTGATCCAATTGTTGCTCAGTTGGATAACATTGTTGTTCTCCAATTCAGCTTCATTTGGTTCACCTACATTAATTTGTCGCATATCGTTGAGAGTCTTTTGTTCACCATTAATAATGCATTCATCATATAACTTCAGTACCTCAGATATGATGGATGATTTGGAGGGACTGGATTGTTGTGGTGCTGAGACAGCTGAGGATAGGTTGGCCATGAAGATAGTCTGAGCAGTGGGCTCGTCATCAACATCCGAATCAAAGGCGTCACAATCATTAGCATGGAAGATGTTTGGGTCATTAAGAGCTAGATCTTGGACAGGTTGATCATCCACATCAGCATCAAACGTATTCCCTTCATCCCCAGCAAGAAACGCCTAGTCTTCCTCATTCAGCACAGCTCCATTCACTTGAGCTTGCATGAGCAACATTTTGTCCTTGAAGTAGTCTGAGTTCTGAGGACGTTTTGGCTGTGTGCAGTTTCTTGCAAAGTGACCCAAACCTCCACAATTGTAACACTTAGGCTGCCTTCCTTGTCCCTGATTAACATTCCCAATCTTGTTCTGCACATTGCCTCGAGCAGCATTCCTTTGATTCACATTTTGTCTACCCTGAACATTTTATACCATCACTCTTCCATCTTCCACAACAGCCTGATTCCGTGGATTAGAAGAGGCTCTAAGTTTGTTGTTGGTTTGAGGAAGTGCTGCTCTGAATTGTTGGACAAGTAGAGATACTTGGTTGGAAAGATTGTCAATCATCTTATCAGTATGAGAATACCCTGAGTCAAGATGGGTGTTCATGGCAGCTGGTGATTGTAGAGATGAGTGATCCCTGATGAAAAAGCCTGATTAATCGGCAACGTACTAGTCATGAATGCAAGTGAGTCATTAGTAGTAGTTGGATTGAGCTTTTCCCTTAATTAACGATCAAAAGCTGCATGTTTCTCATGTTGTTGTAAATAGGCAAACAGTTGTTCATAGTTTGTATTTCTCAGTCCTTTGTTGAGCTTTACTGCAGTGACAAAGCGATCCCACTCGGGTGACATGTTGTTGACAAACTTAGAGTTGAGTTGGATGTTAGGCATTGTCATTCAGATCATTCTCTTGTCATTAATAAGCTTGTGAAATCTGACATAGTAGTCGGTAATGTTTTCCCCAGGATTCATCTTGAAATGCTCGAATTCATCATACAACTGAGAATCACGATCTTCTTTGGTCAGCTCCGAGCCAGATAGAAGCATTTTGAAATTATCCCAAATGGCCTTAGCTTCAGTGTTGAAGTTGATTAGCTTGTAAACATCTTTGGGTAATCCTTGTGTCACAATGTTGGAGGCTCGAATGTCTGCATCATAGTGCTTCTTTTCAGCATTACTAAGGTCATTATAAGTACGTGGTCTGTGGCCTGTCAATTCCAAAGGTGACGGTTCCATCATCAGCAGTAGAGATAACATCCCTTGTTGTACCCATCTGTAGGGGACCTTCATCAATTGATCGCAGAATGTTCTCACCATTTTCCTTACCCCGACAATAAAGTCTGATTCTTTGTGCCCATGATTCATAGTCAGTCCTATCGAGCATAAGAGGTCGAGTATCGGACCCGACAGCTTGAATGTCATCAGAAATGGTTGCCATGACAGAAATCACAAACAGGATTTTACAACTCTTGTGACTTAAACCGAGAAATCGATTCTTTCCTGGGATTTTACTAAAGTCAACAAAAGAAACCGAAAGACGTGATAAACGAGTTAGACTTAGAGTGAGAACTTGGATAAGTCACACTTTGCAATTAGTGTCAAGTCGCGACAAGTCAAGTTACAATATATCCGATTGAGATAAGTCAAGTCATAAGAGTTAACTCACAACGTCAAATCACAATTAGATTAATCGAAACGACTTAAGTTACAATAATTCACTAAGTAGAAGTAATTAACCAATCACTAGAAACACACCACTAAGTTAATCGCTAAAGGCTGCCAAACAGTTGAAGCAAATCGCTAAGAGAGATAATCGCTATCTTGAGGTAATCGCTATCTGAGGTAATCGCTATTTGAGCTAAACGCTGAGAGAAGTTAAACGCTAGAACTAGCTAATCGCTGAATAGAGGTAAACGCTAGAAATAGCAAATCACAGATCGAGGTAATCGCTAAGAGTAGGTAAACGCTGGATGAGGTAATCGCTAAACTTAGCTAACCGCTGAACTGAGGCAAATACAGGAACTAATCGCTAGGCACAATAGTCCAAAACAGTCGCTATCTAGCGTTTTTGTCTTTATGCCCCAAAATGGTAATCGCTACCCAGAAACTGACCTAATCGCTAGATTTTTGGAGGTAACGCTACCAAGAAATCCACAGCAGACTAGGTAATCGCTACCAAGAAAACGACCATAAATCCTTTACAACTCAAAACTAACGAAAGATATAGCCAAACCAACTGAAGAACTAAGTAAATATAACACCACTAATCACGAAAGTACACCCAAAACACTTCATAAAACACAAACAAGATGAAACCAAGATGTTTTCCTAGAAAACTATTCTAACCAATTAAAACCACAAAAACCGCACCAAATCCGAATATCCAAGGCCCTAAGATGAAACCATGGCTCTTGATACCAATTGTAGGATAAACACTAAGTCACAAACATGATTCACAAGGTGGTTTGGTTCGTTTTAGAGAGAGAGACAAGAGAAAATGGGAGCCTTTAGAGAGAGAAAGAAAAGATGAAATGTTAGATTGCTTGAAAGGTCCAACCCTCTCCTTTGGTGGGAGAGGGGTATTTATAGTTACAAATAAAACGCCAACTCCCGGGCTGTGGATCAGATATACAGTGGGTAAAGACCCGTCCTTCTTCCACGATGTTACTTAATCTAAACTAATGCTAACTAAATATTAAAATAACTACGAGCTATCTTAATGCTATTACATCATTTGGGTGACCGAGTCTTCCATAGAAATATTTGTATTCCTAACATAGTCGGCCATCAAACGCTCTTCTGCAAGCTCACGCTCAAGGAGAATTGGGTTACGGGTTAACCAGAAAGATTATTGGGCTTCTTCTTCTTGTATTCGTTGGTACTCATAGGCGGCCATAATTGCTAAACATCGGCTTCATCTTCAATATCGAAAAGGTTTACATGTGCGGCGTAAGTTGGATGTTGATCCATTGCGAAAGAATTATTTTTGGATATAAGATGGTTTTATTTTTGTGTTTGTAAAAGAGTTAGAATAACAATCTATTTATAAGGTTTTTAATATATATATATATATATATATATATATATATATATATATATATATATATATATATATATATATATATATATATATATATATATATGTGTGTGTGTGTGTGTGTGTGTGTGTGTGTGTGTGTGTGTGTGTGACTTTTAAAAATACTAGTCGTTTACAACGGCATTCTTTTTTTTTTTTTTTTTTTTTTTTTTTTTTTTGGAATTCAAAAACTAACCGTTGTAACATGTTGGAGGGGTGTTGTGTTTTTTTATTTTATTTTATTTTTAATTTTTTTAACTTTTACTCTCACAACGCACGTTACTGAACTAACGTAAATGAAAACGCAGGGATAACGCTAGTATGGTGGGAGTGATGATAACGCGAAAACAGCATTGTTTAGGTGCCAAATAGACAATAACGCTTAATCGGCGTTACCATTCCCAGGCCTCTAAATGAAATTCTTAGCCTATGCTCACAAGCTTAGTCAACACATACTCGTATGAGCTTTACTTTTATTAATTATGTTAAATTTCTTCTAGGTTGGCATTAAGTACTTTATTACATATTTGAAAATCGAGGGAATCCGCAGACACTAACGACAAAACGATCTCGGCCTAAATCTTCGCTTAGCACCTGGATCCAAATATTTTTTTTCTTCACCACTTATTAAGATTGGCAATTTAAGGTTTGGTACACATCTTTGGTACACATCTTTCCATTTACTTTACTAGTTATAATACCTGCGCACGCGCGGATTTTTAAAAAATTTTTGAATCATATATTTTTATTTATTAAAAATCAAATAATTTAATCTTTGTTTTGTTTGATTTATGATGTTTAATTATAGTTTTTTTATTATTAAAGATAATTATTTAAAAATTTTAATCCTATTATTAATTGCATCTTATCTATATTTTTTGTATTTATCTTCTAATTGTGTTATGAATAAATATAAAATATTACCTAATAAGAAAATATTTTTTTTTTAAAATAAAATTCTTACTAAATAAGGTATGAATGCATTTTTTTGAAATAAAAAATTCTCAATAAGGGTTTTGTTGTATTATATAAAAGATTCATCTTAGGTGCTGTTTGTTTTGGGTGTTTGGAATGGCTTTTGAAATGATGTGACATTTATTTGTTGTTTGGTATACCACTATAGGAATCAAACAATGGATTCAAAAAAAAAAAAAAAAAAAAAAAAAAAAAAAAATGATTCCACTATGACTTGGTGGGTTTCCATCAAATACCACATTTTTCACCCATGGCTCCACATGTACAAATAATATCAACCACATCTTTTTTAGTTTACTATTTTATATTTATTTTTTTCTCATACTTTTTTAAAAATAATATTTTTAAACGTAATTTTGATTTATAAAATATGTACTATTATACATTTTCTCTCTCCTCCGCTTCTATCACACCTTTCTCAAATCCAAATCCGATACCAATCCCGTTTATAAACCAAACGCACCCTTAGTATTTTACTAGACGAGTATTTATGCATAGTAACGAGATTTTATTGCGGTACATAATTATGATTGTGATATTTTGGTTAGTGTTTCATACAATATTTATCCATACACCGTAAAAAAACAAAAATGTAGCTGAAAATTATTGTAACATATAATAACTTTAAGTAAAATAACAAATTTTAATAGCTAGTTTCAATATTCAAGAAATATGATACATAGTTTTAAGTTTCCTAAGTTAGTTTCCAGCTTTCCATTTAAGTAAAAGAACAAATTAGTTTTAAGTTTTAAGTTTTCACTTTTTACTTTTTAGTTTTTTCTCTATATATTATAAATATATTAAAAAATGGGTTTTGCTAAATAATGTTCACTGGACAATGCATAACCACATTATATAGTCTGTTCTTTCCATATTTAAAATAATTATATATTTAATGCACAATCGTTTTTACTTTTATGGTTCTTTTAAAATAGTGGTTTGTGGATGACCTTTTTTTGGAGAATTACAGTGGCGACTTTCTTCTTTGCCCATTCGATTAGGTGATTTCAGTTTGTACTCGGCAAAAGTAGTTTCCTCTTATGTTTTTGTGGCATCGAGGGCCCAATCTTGGGTGCTACAAGACCATATCTTACGTGACAGTGGCATATGCGGTATGAATGTTGATTATATTTCTGCTCTGGATTGTCTTCGTGATACAATTCCAATATTTAATTTTAGTGGTTTCACTCATAAGGACACCGTCCCTTCTAAAGCCCAACAAACACTAGTGAGTGCCCTTTTTAGTGAAATGGTCAAGGATATGAAAGTTTATTTTGACATGACTGTGAAGCAGAAAGCTGTTTTTGAGTGTCTATGTGCACCACATGCTCAGGATTTTCTACTAGCTATCCCCATAGACGGGCTAGGTCTACATATGTCAGTAGTGGAATATCTTACTATCCTTACTTATGATTCCATTATTTCCGGTTGATGAGATATGCCCTGATTGTCGCAAGGCATGTTTGGATTCCTTTGGGGAACATGCTGTTCATTGTAAAGAGCTCTCGGGCTTAAAAAACAGACACGATTTTGTTAGAAATGTCCTTTTTTATGTATGTAGGAGTGTCGGGACCTCCGCCAAGAAAGAAGCGCCTGTGAACTTTTTGACGGACCCGGCGGATGGAAAATCTACATTGAGAGCAGCTGACATTTTGGTTTTTGGATGGGTTGGAGGGAAACATGCTTGTGCGGATCTGACCGGGGGTTCTCCTCTCGTGAGGTTGAGTAGTTGAGGTTTTATAGTTGGACATGCCACTTTGAAAGTTGCCTTGTGCAAAGTGACAAAACACGAGAAAGCATGCATTGAAAATCAACACGTGTTTATTCCTTTCGCGTTTGATACATTTGATTTCCTTGCACCTGAGGCGGTGGAACTACTCAACAGAGTTAAACGAGTTATGAACGGTAATGTTATGACACATAGATCCACGAAGTAGTTTTCAAAAGAGTTAGCTTTGCAATCCTAAAAGGGTTAGCGGCGCAGCTTGTTGCTCGTTTGCCTTTAACCGGTATGTAAATTATATTTTGATGAAATAAAATTAAAAAATTTTAACATCATAATTTGTAATTTAATAAGGTTTTACATTTTTTCGGTTGTGCACAGTCCAAGACCAATGTCTGGCATGAATGCTGCTAGCTAGTGGATAACAAAGTGTATACAAACAAATTATATGCTCAATACTAGAGAACCTATTAGACCTGTCAGCGCACCAGTCTAAAAGGCCCCTTGGACCAGTCTTAAAGGTCACATTTGTAGTATTGAATGAGTTTATGCCCAGATGACAACGTAACAAGGATGATACAATCAATCATAAAGTTAAACACACTAATAATGTGAGAATCAAGCTGGTAATTATGCAAGAGCTAGTTGTTCATTTGATGGTATAATATGCTTGTCAAAATGAGTGGGATTGGGTTGACTAAATATTTATGTCCTAATTAATCTTCAATGTAATTTGAGTAATAATTAATTTTTGATTAAAATGATTTCAAACAACTTTAGGTTAAGAAAATTATAATAGGAACCTACCTGACCATTCTTAAAAGCGAGTAGAAATGAAGGGAAGAATTCGGTTAAAATATGATAAAATATAACTGTTATATTCATGCATTATTGGTCAATTTGGATTAGCAGAAACAAGAAGTTATTTGGAGGGAGGGATTTAAATGCCTTCTGGCTTCACTTTTGTGGGCATGATCAATCTTTGAGTTGAGCAATGGCCAAATTAAATACAAAGCACCAAAGTTAATGAAATCCCCATTAGATTTTTTTATAAATACTTTATCGATATCTACCATTTTTGGGAAGATCATTGATTTGTAGTTCTTTGAAAATGATAGATGAGTGATGCGATGGAGCTAAGGGAAGACAACATAAAGGTAGGGTAATTATACAGATTTCTAGTTCCACCGAGTTTTGTTGTAGCATTTAGAAAGAACAAAAATTAGAGGTTACATTACTTTTTCTGCTTTTTTGCAAGAATATGTAAAGTTTTGCCACATTTTCGATGATTAGTATGGTGTTGTGTACGGGCTTGATGCTGAAAAAACGTGAGTCACTAATTTGTTCTAGTTAGTTTGAACCTTCTACTAATTAGGTTAAGATCTTTTCCATTCCACTAGTTGATTTTTAAAGGATCTTATATCACCATAAACAAGAGGTGTACGTGAACAAATGATGCTAACATTAACATTAACTGTTAGATATTACTGTAGTATTAATATTACTCTATAGTTTAATTAAGGGGTAAAGTGATAGTTTAGTTATATTTAGTCAAATTAGGAATGCTATGCATGACTGAACCAACACAAAGGAAAGTCTGTTGCGTCTTTTCATCTCCTTCCCCCCACTCATCCTCTATAAATAGAGATGAGAGGGTGAGGCGTTATATGTACCCATTTTCTTTTCCTTCATTCTCAATATATAAATTGACAGGGAGCAAAATTATGTGTTGTGTGTATTTTACTTATTGTCGACTTTAAAGATTCTTTCTAGGGTGTCGATGTTCTTCACAGGTTCAGGTTTCTACTTCTAGACTTCCAGGTTTAATTGTTGGGGTGATAACCAACATTAACATATCTATACTACTATATAATGCATCTAATTCCAAACCTAACTCCTAACCAAAAATTAAGATAAGAAGCTCCAATTTTGAGGTGACATGTGTCACTTCTTAACTAACTCCAAGCCTAACTCCTAACTAAAAATTAAGATAAGGAGCTTCAATCATGAGATGACATGTGTCATTTCCCAATTTAAAATTCACTTTTATTTCCAAATTAAAATATCTTTTTATCTATTTATTTTTTTTATGATCTAATTTCACCATATTTTTTAAAATTTTGTATTTTTTAATTTAGCATCCATTTTGATATATTTTTATTAGTTTTTAGTTTTTACATTTTTAGTGGGTTTATTTTTATTAATTCAAATTTTTACCACTTTAACCTTTATTTCAATGAGAAAAGATCAATGCAGAACATGATTTATCTAAAGATCAAACCGGTCAATCACAGCCATTGATCTTATATCAATCCACGGTTGGGATATAATCTAACAAACATAATATAAGTGAGATAGAAGGGTAACTTTGTCATTTATTCCCACTAATATATCTCTCCTCACCTTATATTACACAGTCACGTTCATTTCCCCCAACCCCCAATTCAAAACCGACGATACTCTCACCTTCATTTCTCACACAGTTACACACACTAATTGCACTCACCTCCCTCAAATTCAAAACCCTATCTTAATGCATTTCAATGGCTGATATACAAGAAGAGATACCGCAATCTGAGGGTATGCCGTTGCTCCATTTGTTTAGATTCATTTAGTTTAGTTTTGTTTTTGTATGTAACGAGTTTTAATAATGATGATTTTGTTTAGTCGAGTGATTAGGGTTTGCTAATTTATTGATTAGGGTTTGAATTTGGGTATTAGGGTTTTGATTTTTGGGGAAGGTGAGATCTGTTAAAACGAGATTAGGTTTTTTATTTAGTAGATATTTACTTATGTTGTTTTGATTTTGGGGAAGGTGAGAGCTATTAAAGCAGTTTGATAATCTGTGGATTAGGGTTTTGAATTTGGGGATTTGGGTTTGAGTGAGAGTAATGGCGTTTTCAGTGAGAGTAATGGTGATGGAAGAAGTTGGTGGTTTCATTGTGTTGTGGTGTTTTTGTATATTATTTGTTTTAGTATTTTAGTATTATGCATAATGTGTAGTGTGATGTTTATGTTCGTTATGTGAACTGTTTATGTATCTGCAGCGTTTTATGTAAAAGGTACTATGTATCTGCAGCGTTTTATGTATCTGCAGCGTAGTGTAAAAGGTACTATGTATCTGCAGCGTAGTGTAAGCGTAGTGAATCTGCATTAATTTAACAGTGTTTATGTATATGCAGCGTTTTATGTAAAAGGTACTATGTATGTGAGTATAGTTTGTGTTGTGGTAGTTAATAGGATTGTTAAATGTTGTGTTGTTTATGTATATTATATGGTATAGTTATTGAAACTGTTTGAATCTGAAACTTGAGTTAATATTTCTGTATTTATGTGTCAAAACATAGTCAAAGCGTGCTTCATATATAAAACGGGATAAATTATATATACATGCCTATGTAGTGTGGGCAAATGCTTTGACTGTTTGCTGATGTGAGTTCTATATGTTATACTCCGTATATATATATTAAAAAGCTATTAAGTTGCATGCTTGGTTTTAGAAGTGAAAAACATATATTGTTAAGAGTGTCGATTATACAAGTTGTTCATGTATTGTGGATTATATGTAGCAAGCTATTAAGTGGCGCTCTTAACTGTAATAAGCTTGTTCGTGTGACTATTCATGTGAATCATGTATTTGTTAGCAAATGGTAGAATCATTTATGAAAAAAACTAAGATGAATGCAGAGATCACCATCCTTCATGCAGTTTATATGATTATATTAGATGGCCTCGAGTTGCAAGATACGTAGTATATTAATTGCTTATACAATGAAAGAAAAATAACTTGTGTTAAGAGTATACAGATGCTTTTGTTCTTAAGAGTATACACATTTCTTTGCCGAGAAATAAGCATTGCCTTACCGAAAAATAAGCATTGCAATCATTTATAGATGTGTCTGAACAAACTATACATAGGGATAGGTGATATTATATGTTTCTCCTAGCTGACTCTTTTTTTTGTTTTGTTGTCACAAACCAGAGATGGTGGAGATGGTGGTTGGCTGGTACCATTCACATCCCGATTTAGTTGCTGGTTATCTGGAGTTCACAGCTAGTAGAACATCACATAATTCATTGTTGGCTTCTTAATTGGTATTGTAATAAGCAATGATATTGCAGCTGAACATAATCTATGTGTTCATTTGTGGTGTGCAGTAAAAGAAACAACATATAGCTCATGTTTCTAAATATTGATTGCATTCGTATATACTGAATGTGGTTCACACTGTATAATATGCGCATAGAACTTGAGTTTATATTAATGTACTTGCACTATGGGTGATCATTTGTATCTCTTTTATGTAATAATTTTGATGTTTAATGCCTTCATAAATGTCTCAATTGTCAGTGGCAACACATGTGGAGTCATTGATGAAGATGATGCCAACATTAGTTTTACACGCTAACACTATTTTTTTGTTGTTAAAAGATAAGTCTACAAGCTACACTATTTATTTATTTGGCATGTCACATGTTATTTTTTGAAAACCAGCATAATATGTGTCGACATATAAAATTGTATCGAACAAAATGTCTACAAGAACATACCAAAGAGTCATCTTCTATAAAAGTAGTACTTTTTCACAACACAAGAAATAAAGAATTACGTACTGGTTGCTAGAATCCACGAGATTTTATGAGAGAATCACACGTGATTCATCAAAGAATCACATGAGATTTTGTACAAATCACATGTGATCCACCAAAGAATCACACGTGATCCAACAAAAAATGAAATATATAAAATAGTATTTGAATTTATAATTCAAACGACTCATCTTCTATAAAAAAAAGTAGTACTTTTTCACAACACAAGAAATAAAGAATTACGTAGTGGTTGCTAGAATCAATGAGATTTTATGAGAGAATCACACGTGATCCATCAAAGAATCACATAAGATTTTGTACAAATCACATGTGATCCACCAAAGAGTCACACTTGATCCAACAAAAAAATGAAATTTATAAAATGGTATTTGAATTTATATTTCAAACATAATATAAATAACTAACATGATAGGATTATGTATAAACTTTTGTGTCCAAGCAAACAAAAGTACCATGTATTCAATGTACTAACATAAACTTTTGCAAACATTCTTCTACCCTATCAAAAATGTTATTATAAACAATGTTTAATAATCAATTGAATAACAAAAACTTTTACAAAATTTTTGAAAAATTCAATATATTAAGTAAATGAAAATCTGAAAACTTAAAAGTGTTCAACCATCAATTGATATCGCCTTCTGTACTAATGTCTACAAAAACATACCACCACCCATTTTCTATAATATGTAGTGCCTTTTCACAACACAATAAACAAAGAATTAGTTACTAGAATCACACATGATCCACCAAAGAGTCACATGTGATTTTTAAACAAATCACATGTGATTTTTGAACAAATCACATGTGATTGATTTATAAGAATCTCAGAACTAATAGAGTATACACTTTAATATTTTATGTGAGAATCACATGTGCTCCATCAAAGAATCACATGGGATTTTGTGCAAATCACATGTGATTGATGTAAAAAAAAAAAAAAAAAACTAATAAAGAATGTATACGTTGATGTTAACTGTTTTAACGCAGAATCACATGTAATACTATGCCAAATCAAAATAGGATCACATGTGATTTAGGATAACCAAATTTGCTCATTTTCAGTTCAGAAAATGTAAAGCATTTGAGATTCATATTTTTCATAACAAAATACTAAAACATTAGAATCACATGTGATTTACTCCTTTATAGATCAAAATACAGTCAAAATTGATTCAGTTTACAACAACCAAGAGCAAATCACACGTGATTTACATTTTTTAATATTAGAACACTAGAACAACAAAATCACATGTGATTTACCCTTTTCTAAATCAAAACTCGTTCAAATTTTATTAAGTTTACAACAAAAAATAGCAAATCACACGTGATTTATATTTTTTCATAACAAAACACTAAAACAACATAATCACTCATGATTTACATCTTTACACATGAATCACATGTGATTTACACACGAATCACATATGACTTACACCCGAATCACAACAAAAAAACAGAATAACGTGTGATTTACTACTTTCTAGATTAAAACATAATCACATGTGATTTACTCGTGAATCACATGTGATTTGGTCGTGAATCACGTGTGATTTGCACATATCAAATAATAACTCCGAATCGCCACCAGCAAAACCATGTCTTGTATTTTCAGACTTTTTTAAAATCCCAAACATGTACTCTACAAAACCATACACATATCAAATAATAACTCTGAATCGCCACCAGCAACCGTTTCCCACATCTCCTTAACTTCGGCATCCTCGCTAGACCTTCTTTTCCCACTCCCATTACTTTTCGACCTGCTCTTGTCACTCCTCCCTCCCCCATCCCTATCCCTCCCCTACCCCTATCCGTAAACTTCCCCGAACTAAACTTCTTCTTCGCACTCCCTACCCCTATCCACCACCAGTCCACCATTCCCATCCGAATCATCCCTAACAAACACATCCACGTCATCCTCCACCTCATCAACAAAATCAGGCAAACTCTCCTCCACAGTAAAAAAAAAACCCCAAAAAAGATGATGTTTAACTATGGTTGCAGCTGTTGGTGATGCGTCCACAGAAGGTACAACTATTGGTGAAGGTGCAACCCGCAATGTTTTAAATGGCGTCATCTTCAAGCTATCCCACCGGAAAAAATTCCGATCACTTTCCGGCGAAAAAATCACCGTCACCGACCTCACCTTCGAATTCAACGAATTCGACATCTCGAACGACATATCTTCACATTCATCTAAACCGCCGCGCGAGATTCACCGGCGCGTGAGGCTGTTGGGATATTTTCCGGTGTGTTTTTTATGAGAGATAAAGTGGGATTTGTGTGTGTTTTTTATGAGATAGAAAGTGACATTTAATGAGATGGAGTGCAGTGCATGTATTGAAAGAGATAAAATGACATTTTTGTCCTTGTTTGTTATTGTTTTATTTCATCTCAGCCGTCTGATGAAAGCGGTATGGATGGCTGAGATCTTCTGTATTGTTCTTTAGATATCTCTTGTTTGTTCCTGATCTCACCTCTTATTTCAATCAATACAATCTTAATTCGACAAAATCATATACTTTTAGAGGGAGTGTTTGACGGGTAAGAGATTGTGAGGGTCTTTCTATATGCGGGAATAATAATGTCATAGGAAAGCAACGGGAAACCCAAGGAAATAAATACAACTAACATATACATTCGGAGTGTTGTGAAACGAATTCATTAAGCGGATAGGGAATTCCGGGAAAAGTTGGGCTATCAATTCGTTTACTATATTATAATATAACTATATTTATCGCCGCCGCTATGCGTGGGTATGTAACTAGTTATACATAATGTGTTGTGTGTTATGAACAGTAAAACGAAAACAAAAATAATTGTGTAGCTAAACACGTGCCTTCAAAATATTAAGATCAAATGCTACCCATTAATTGGATTTTATTAGTTGCAAGGTACTGTCGTGTCACCTTCTATGAAATAGCAGCCAAGTTCTTATTTAGGTGTGATCGTGTAGATGCAGGCGATGACAATTAATCGACACTCATAGGGCATGGATATATGGCATTAGGTGTGATCGTGTCACCTTCTGTGAAATAGAAGAGAATTGAAGTTCTTATTTATAAGGTGTGATCGTGTAGATGCAGGCGATGATAATTGACAATCATACATGGATATACATCATAAACTACCACAAAGTAGCATTGTCGATGTACACCAAAAAGTATACTGCAGAAAATAGGTAATACATGATTTACATAGAAGAAACATTTATAGATGCAAAACTAGTTTAATTGGCATGAAGCCCCATCAAGACACCTTTAATTTGGACTCTGGCTCCGTGGGAGCCTTCAGACCATAACCCTGTACTAGGCTATTTGTCAAGTAGTTATGTAAACGAGCCGAATATTGTCAAGCTTGAAACTTTACTAGGACTTTGCAGTTCGTACAGTAGTCATATTGTTATGTTTCAAGACCGTCACAAGCTGTTGCTGCAACAGGTAAACACAAAAGACATTACTATAAATTAATGACATATAGAATCTAACTATAATAGTAAAGTAATAACGCCAGATTCAATTTAATTAAAATAATATAACAACATATGATTAACATGAAACTGTAGCCATAGTAGGTGTACTTATCATGGCCAAAGTCCAAACATAGCCATAAAATACTCTTGTTAATCTAAATATTAATTCCTGTAACCTCAGATAATGTATTTTTATATTTATAACGACTTATTTTTTTATTTTGCTTTTGTTTGTCAGGGAACTTTGTAAATTATATATATGTGCTTTTTATGATCACCTGCAAATGATATAGACTTATTAAAACACAACTCATCAATTAAAGATGGACTTTTCATCAGAATCACAAGAAATAAGTTTTGAGTATTCCCGTGATGATAACGTTGGCACAAATACAGAAACAAACGAAAAAGGTGAGAAGATGAAGCAATATATCGGTGTCAGAACGAGAACTTGGGGAAAGTTTGCGGCAGAGATTAGGGATTCAACCAGAAATGGGAAGAGGGTTTGGCTGGGGACATTTGATACCGCTGAAGAGGCAGCATTGGCATATGATCAAGCAGCGTATTTGATGAGAGGTTTATCAGCTGTACTCAACTTTTCAGCCGAAACCGTGAGGGAGTCTTTAAAAGGATCTGATAGTTGGAAGCATGGGGGATCTCCTGCAGCCGCTATAAAGGAGATGCAAAGGCTTCGAAGAATGTCTTCATCAACGCAATCAAGAGAAACAACAGATAAGCGGCAGAAAAACATATTGATTCTGGAAGATCTAGGATCAGATTTGTTAGAGGAGCTTTTAGATTCATGATGATGCTGTGATTAAAGTGCAAAGTCATGCATTTGATAAATCCTTTATCTGAAATTCGAACTCTCACCCAAAGGCATTATCTTATTCAAAAAGAACTGGTTTAATTCTATATTTTTTATGAATTTTAATTTCTGATTTGTTTCATTTTCTTTATCCGGGATTTTGTTCTTGTTCGTTCGTATCCATATTTTTTTATTGCAAAATAAATCATGATGGTGCAACTTGAAGTAATTAAACAACATGCTTGGACCTTTTCGTTCATGTTCAATAGTAAAAACTCAGATATATAAGGTAATCCAATTATGTTTAAGTACTAACAATAGTTGATGTGTATATATATACTTTATTTTTAAAAGATTTTTCAATTTAAGCTCTAGTTCTACAGGGGCTAAACTCTAAAGAACAAAAGGTGGTCATTATCATCCTAACGAGTGACAAAGAATGTAGAGAGCGAGTGTTCATTCACGTCTGGATTTATCTAATATGAAAAATAAGCGACATAATGGTTGAGGTCGATGTAACTAGAGAAATATCTCTAGAATTCCCTTATAGAAGTTTTAAACATTGTATGTCTAACCCTAGCCTTTAAATCCGGAAAACATGAAAGAAGACCTAACTTCATCGCTTTGGCTTCATTTTATGGTACATATCTCTATTTTAGGTTGACAAAAAATTGTCAACTTTCTTTTGTAATTACTAATTAGTTATAATTTACTAATTTTCATATTTTACCTGACTTCTTAAATCCTTGAAGGTTTTTAAATAAATTACTTTTATTTTTTAACAACCATGCTTTTATTAAGGGAATTGATTTGCACACTTTGTAGATTAATTGGGACACTTCATCTCTGCATTAAATACTTGTACAATATTAAATACTTTGTTTCAATTGCTTGTATGTTAAGTGTGCAAATAAATGTTGAGAGTGTGCAAAGTCTTTTATTAATGAACCTCATAAAGAGGAAGAAAACAATAACGCTTAGAATTCAAAGACGAAAATAAAATAATCATAAAAACAAACCTAAAAACAAAGAAAGACAATCCATTACCCAATTACATCAAGATATAGAATGGGTTTGAAGTCCAGTTACTTCGTTTAGCTGCAATCTTTTTTCCTCTGTTGGTAATCCAACTGTGAAAGAAGCTGAGCTTGGGGGAATATTGTTGAAAGAAACTTGACAAAGGAATAATAACGAAAAAGTGAAGACCCGATTTGTGCTCAAGTGAGCTTTTTCTGTGATGTTTATTCAATGCAAACTAGTGCCTTTTATAGGCTTACAAACGAGAACAAATAGAAAAGCATGACTCCATGACTTACTCAACTAGCAACCATGATTCTACTAAGCTAGAAACTTGCACAACCGATAAGACTAGGTGACAGGTAACTCTATAGCCTTTTTGAAAAGTAAAACATAAATATAAATAATACTTGACTTGGTAAAATAGAAGCTCACGTGATGGTGTTCTATACTTTAACACTCCCTCTCAACACCAACTTTTATTACTTCCACCATGCCAAGCTACTGATTGAAATTCTCCAACTTGTTAGCATGCTTGACCATCTGTTCCAACATGCTTCAAGTTAATTTTGTTGGAAAATTTAGTGCACTTGTGGGATTTGTTCACACCTGGTAATGGGCTTGGAGGTACGGAGTGTACACCCATCAGGTCCCTGAACACCCTGACTCGGATAGTGGTTAAGTGTTTTCAGTGTATGATGAAGTTCAGTGAGTTCACTCTTTCAGGGAGTGATACTCTGGACTGAATGGTATTCATCAGGTTGATGAGTTCAGCTCAGGCTGAAGGATCTCTTCAGGGACTGAATTCAAACTTGGTTTGTAACTGCTTTGACCTATTCAATTGGCAGTTACAACTGCATTAATGACCACGTTTAATTGGTCGTGTAACCACTAATTCCTATAATTATGAAGGCTAATTAAGTGAGATTAATGGGCCGTTAATCACTCTTAATTCCATTGACTAGGGTTGAGTAATATTACCTATAAATAGGTAAATCAATTGATGCATGGAGAAGACACAGAAAACATACAACACTTATACACGAAGGGTTATTGATTTGTGCCTAAATCACTAACAACATTTGGTCTTATCCCAAGTAGATATTCGTGATACCCAGGCATTAGGGTCGAATAGTTTACTTTGGAAAGTGATAACACGATTCCAAGTGATATCCGATAACTTTAATTGGTACGTAGTTAGGCTATTGATTATCTCCACCCTGTTCTGGGCGAATAACCACCAATAAATTTCTCCTTGCAAAACCTTCTCTTTGATGAAATGATAATGCACCTCCACATGTTTAGTTCTCGTGTGAAAGACCGGATTTTCAACCAACCTTATTGCCGACAAGTTGTCACAATATAACGGAACATTATAATTGGTTGGTTGATGCAGCTCCTTCAACAGTTGCATTATCCAAGTAATTTCTTAAGCTGTCATAGTTGTTGTCCTGTACTCGGCCTCAGTGAAAGACACAGTTGGTTGGTTGTCTTTTGCTGCACCATGAAATTGCTCCTGACCCGAGCAAACACACATATCCAGAAGTTGAATGCATAATCAGCATCACAATAGCCAACTAATCTGCAATCTCCACCCTTTTTTATACATAATACCATAGCCAAGTGTACTTTTCACATATCTCAGAATTTGACGACCTGCTTCCAAATGAGACTTCTTTAGATTTTGCATGTATCGACTCATCACTCCAACCGCAGAGATATCGGGCCTTGTTATAGTTAAGTAAATAAGACTACATGCTAATTGTTGATACATCGTTATATCTTCCGGATCATGTCCTTCATGAAAACACATCTTTGCTTTCGGCTCCATGGGTATCGAGATTAGTTTACTATTAGTCATTCCAAATTTCTCTAGAAGATCACGAGAGTACTTTTGTTGATGAAGAACCATTCCCCCTTCACTGTTATCAACTTCCAAACCAAGAAAGTGCTTCAAGTGCCCAAGCCCCTTCATTTGGAAACGAACGGACAAATTCTTCTTTGTTTGTAGCACCTCTTCTTCACAATCTCCTGTGATAATTAAATCGTCGACATACACTAGCACAACAACGAGCTTCCCTTCGGTAGCTTTGACGAACAAACTAGAATCTGTAGATGTAACCGAATAACCAGTGAAAGTAAGAAATTTGGCAATTTTACCATGGCCCTCGGTGCTTGCTTAAGCCCATATAGTGCTTCTTGGAGCTTGCACACATATTCAGGATGATCTTCACTCCGAAACCCATCGGTTGGTTCATGTAGATCTCCCTATCTAGCTCTCAGTGTGGAAAAACATTCTTCACATCCATTTGCCACAAGTTCTAGTTTTTGCTCGCTGCAAGTGCTAATAGAACACGCACTGTTGTAAGCTTTGCTACTGAACTAAACATTTCGTCATAGTCTAGTCCATATTGTTGAGAGAACCCACGAGCTACCAAACTAGCCTTATATCTCTCAACAGATCCATCAGTGCGGCATTTTATCTTGTACACCCATTTACAAGATATAGGTTTCACATCTTTTGGCTTTTGAGAAAGCTCCCAGGTCTGGTTTCTTTCAAGTGCATCTTCCTCTATAGCTTTCCTCCACTTCGCATTCTTAAATGCTTCCTCAATGGTCGCTGGTTCTTTTGGATCAGTCTCGACAATAACAGCATTTGCATACTTTGGATTTGGCTTGCGGGTTCTTGTCGATCTTCTGAGAGCATTTTCTACTTCTGGCTGATTTGGTTCACCTTTTTTATGTCTTTGATCCACACCCATATGGCATGGGTTTTAACCAGCCCTTACTTATGCATTTTGATCACTATCCAAAGGTTCATTTTCTTTTAAAGTAAGCTGAATATGAGAGTCTTCTAATGCCTATTTGAATACACCAGAATCTGGTAGTACTTCGTTATTAGAGGACCACTAAGATGAGGCTTCATCGAAAACAACATCTCGAGATGTGTAGCATTTCCTGTTTGTTGGGTAGATGCATTTCCATCCTTTCCTTTGACCATCATATCCTACAAAGATACATCTAATGGCCTTTTTCTCCATTTTGCTACATAAGTGAACAGGAACAAATACATAGCATGCACATCCAAATACTGGAAAATAACCAACAGCAGGTTTAACGTTCCATAGTTTTTCGAATGGAGATAGAAAATTTAACCTTTGTTGCAGAAGTCTATTGATCACGTATGCTACAGTCTTCATTGCTTCTTCCCAATATTGTCCAAAAATATTTTTCGCATAGAGCATACTTTGACAAATTTCCACGAGATGCCTATACTTTCTCTCGGAAACCCCATTTTGTTGTAGACTGTTGGCAAATGTGAACCGATGACGTACTTTAGTCTCTTGGAGAAAGTTTGAAAACTCATCTAAAGTGTATTCTCCTCCATTATCAGCACGCAATATCGAACATCTTTAATAATCTCCGCTTTAGCTGACTTCTTGAACTCTTTAAATGTCACAAGTGTATCATAATTATTCTTCATAAAATAAACCCATACATACCTCAAAAAATCATCAATGAAGGTCACCATGTATCTATTTTCTCTAATGGAAGGTTGCTTGACAGGTCCAAACACGTCAAAGTGAATCAGCTCTAATGGTTCATTCGCTTTGAACTTGGACTCTTCATACGGCAATCGATGTGCTTTTCCGAATTGACAACCTTCACATATAGTGTTTGTTCTCACATCAAGATTTGGAAGTCCCTTCAGTATTGACTTCTTCATCATTTCTTCTAGCTTGAAATGGCTAACATGACTCAACCGCATGTGCCAAAGATCAGTCGTCCCATTTTGTCTCGCCTTGTCTACGTACACAGTTTCTGCCGACATCACATAAACCGACTCCATTCTTTGTCCCATCATTACCGGATCACCGTGAACCTCCAGAGTTTGATAAACTTTCACATCTTGCGGACTAAACATATTATCTAGAAGATGTTAATTGCGCAATTGACATAAGGTTTTTCTTCATACCAAGGACATGGAAAACATCTTTAATTGGAACATTGATATCGTTGCACAAAGGAGAAACTATCGTGTTACCAACATGTGCTATCCGTAACTTTGATTTGTTTGCCGTTACAACAACTCGACTTCCTGTGTACTTTGAGACATTCTCCAGCTTTTCTTTATCACCGATCATATTGTTCGAACATCCCGGGCCAACGATCCAATCATTTTCATAATCAATCTTATCTCATGTTATACTTGCAAAAGTGAACTCTTCTTCAACTGCAGCAAATGATGCCTCAAGATCCCATTCATCTTCACTTTTTGAAGTAACATTGTTGCTTTCTACAATCTTCTTTGATCGACAGTCTCTTGCTATATGCCTTTTCATATGACAATTGTAGCATTTTAGTGAAAACTTCTTGCAACTAGAATGACTCTTTGGGCCTCCCCCGTACGAGAAGTACTTTCATCGTCATGATCTTTCGTCATCTCATCATTCTTTTTGAAACCACTTCAGAAATGTTGCTTAGAATTCCCTTTGCCTTTATTAGCATGAGGGCATCTTCATCCTTCTTAATCGAGACTCCTCCCATTTGCTTAGCTAAAGCTTCCTGGCTTGCTAATTTTTTGATAATGTATGTAACACAAGATAAAACGAGTAATATGGTGCGGACCAACTTGTTATTCTATTTATTGTATTTTAGATTATGTATGTAACATAAGATAAAATGAGTAAATAAGTAGGAGACATTATCCTCGTTGTATATTTTTATTTTTTTCATTTTTCATCCAACCAAACATACCTTAGACTACTCTCAATGGTCATGAAGGAGGCATTTTTTGCCATGTCATGCGTGAGGCCCCATTGAGGGTTTTCGGTGGCGCTTGAGCCGAGAGAAAAAAAGCTCACAAACGGTATTATTAATTATTTGTTCATGTTAATAATACCAAATGTAGCAACCTGTAAAATTCCCAGTTACTAATAAACGTTAATCAAGAAATAATCAAATATTACTGTTCACTTAACCAGTTTTAGGCAAGAATTTACTTTTTGATTACACTATGCAACAACGAATCAATATGTGTTATGTGATTCACATTTCCTTGGAACGAGCTCACACGCGTACCACGATATTCCAAAACAAGTACAAATCAAACTCTAGTATCGTTTTGATTACCAAAACATCACACTACACTCATAACCCTCTCCCTGGTTCCCTATTTTTCTAAATGGGCCTGGAAATCAAATTGGACACTTGTAATTTCACATTGGGCCTCAAATGGATCCTATAATAATTTCTCATTGAGTAACACCCAAACCCGACAAGGGTAAAAGTATTACAAATATGGTGTCATATCAGAAACATACATAAACATAAATAAAAGGAAATCTTACATAACTAACTTTAATCTAAGTTGACTATGGTCAAAATCTTCAACTCAGCTCTACTCTCAATCCCAGAAAGCTATCCCAAAAGCTATCTTGAATACCTGCCGAGGTTAAAAGAAATGCGGCTGAGCTTAAAAAGCCTACTGAACAGATATATAAGAAAATGAAACGAAATATAAATGCTGAAGTACAAGTGATATATTTTTGGGGAAAACATATTTAGGTATAACGGATAATACGGAAATACAAATGTGTAGTTAGGTAAGGAATTCATACAGTCACCTGTATACACAGAATCAGAACCATAATAATACCGTGAGCTCAGAAACAGATCAGAATCATATCATAAACACATATAAGGCAACATAATGGAGTAGCTAGCTCCCAGAATTTGTGAAGGACGTGTATTGCACACATAGCCACATTCACCAGATAACAAATAACAGATAACAGATCTAGGATGCATCCATACTGTTGATATAAATAATGCGTAAAAACGTTATTAATATTTTTCGATATCCCTATGTTTTGACGATCACAAAATATAAAATCATTAAACGTAAAATCATTACGTAAATAAGTATTTAGTGACAAAATGTCATTATATCCAACTAATTCACTTAAGGTATGAATAAACAAGTGCCTAATACATTTTATGATCAAAGGAAGGTTTATTTACTAATTACAAATTATTTAAAATGGTATAAACATTTTATATATTTAAGAAAAACACTTTTGGTAATTAAAGGAAAATGTTTATTTCACAATAAATATATGAATTCAAATTTCTAACCAAATTCAGTTAAATTTTCACTAACTAAACTTTCCCCAGAAAAAGACAAAGAATCTGGCCGTTTCACATGGACGGCCCCCTTAATTATAAGGGGCGGCCCCCTTAATTTTAAGGGGGCCGGCATACGCTCCTGTGTCAGATTTCTTTGCCTATAAATACTGGTTCAAATCTGAATTTTTTCCTCACCTTTTGCGCTAAAACTTTCTGTTCTAATTCCCTCAAATCATCTTCCTAAATCCTTTGATCATAAGCATATTAGTTCTTGTTTCAAGTGATCCAATCCTTTAACATTCAAAGTGCAAGAGAAGAGTACTCCTCCAACATCTTGTTAAGAAGTATTGTAGGCTTGTGTATATTGTAAAGGTGTAGAAGTTGTGTAATAGATAGATCTAGGTGTGTTAGTAGTTGTGAATAGAAGTAGTTGTATTGGGTAGAAGTAGAAGTAGTGTTGTGAAAGAGAAGTAGTGAAGTTGTGTAGTAGTAGTGGTGTGCATAAGTTGTGAAGAAGGTGTGTAGTGGTGTGAGATTGGTTCTAGCTACTATTAGGACTCGACATTTAGCTTAGTGTCGTAAATTGGTGTAAGTAAAAGTTGTGTAAGGTTTTCTCCGCCATAAGGGAGCTTGTTGACGTAGTGAAGAAAACTCTCGAGTTAGGTGCTCAGGGAGTGGAGTAGGGCGAAGAGGTGCTTCGTAGCCGAACCACTATAAATCCTTTGTCTTGTGGTGCGATCTTTCTATCTCTATCTCTATACTTATTTACTTATATTGTTGTTATTTCATTTCGTAGATATTAGTTTATATAAGTGTTGTTTATTGATCTCACATAAAACTTGAATCGATTATTTTGCAAACAAAGCTTTTATAAAATAAAAATTGACGTAAAACTATTCAACCCCCCTTCTAGTTTTCCACAATTGGCATCAGAGCTACGTTAAACAAGACTTTTAAAATAAATTGTATTTTAAAACTTGAAATCGATCTATGGAATCGGAAAAATATTTAGAAAGGAGCATGACATTTAAACCACCATATTTTGAAAATACAAGTTTTCTTGAATGGAAAAATCGATTCGAAAGTTATGTGAAATTAATAGATCGTGATCTTTAGCGTGTCATTTCAATTGGTAATTTTCAATCAACAAAAACCACTTTTGAAAAACAAGATAATTATTTCAAAATAGTGCGTGATAAAAATGATGTTGCTAAAAATGATTATATACAAAGCTTTACCAAATATTGAATATGAAAGAATATATTTTTGTCAAACGGCAAACGATATGTGGAAAAGTCTCTTAAATTTTCATCAAGAGAAATGTCAAGCGAAAGAAAATTTTATATATAAAATTGTTGAAAATGAAAGTATAGTAGATAAGTATTTAGTTGAAATGAGTACAAGTGCTACTAGTTCAAATTTTGCATGTGTAGGTAATAATGACGAAAACCCCATGAGTCATACCAAGAGCAAACAAGAAGGGTGTACAAAGTCAACGATCGAACATAATAATGATGACTATTATAGTTCCGAAAGTGAAGATGAAGAATATGCAAAGGTCGTTAAAGAATTCAAGAATATTATTAAGAAGCGACTAAAAGCACAAGATAAAAGGAAAATCACCCGAAGAAGAATTTCTAGTGACGAAGATGAAACAATGAAGCACAAATGTTTCGTGGCTCATGCACCCGATGAAATATGTCTAGGAGTAGATTTGGAGCCCAATGAGTGGATAAAGGATAGTGGATGCTCAAGACACATGACGGGGAATCGAAAGCTATTTTCTACATATAAGGCATACAATGGAGGTAATGTTGTTTTTGGTAGTGATCGTCGTGGAAAAATTATAGGCAAAGGTACGATCTCTCAAGACTCTCGAACTATTGAAAATGTTGAGCATGTAGATAATCTAACTTATAACTTGCTTAGTATAGGCCAAATATGTGATAATAAGTGTAGGGTTACCTTTACCGAGAAAGATAGTGAAATAATTAAGGATAAGAAAGTTATAGGTAGAGGAATTAGGAAAGGAGGTATATATGTTATGAAATTAAGAGACAAACCGGAAGATAAGATATGCCTAGCTACTATAGATGAAAACTCCACTTTGTGGCATAGAAGATTAGGTCATGCAAACATGCAACAAATACAATCTTTAGCCTCTAAGGAACTTGTTAGAAACTTACCTAGTCTAAGATATGATCAACATTTTTGCGATGCTTGTAAAATTGGAAAACAAGCACATGCTAGTCACAAAGCTAAAAATATGTTATCCACAACTAGATGCTTAGAATTACTTCATATGGACCTTTTTGGTCCATCCGCTGTGCGGAGCTATGGTGGCAATCGTTACACCTTAGTTATAGTAGATGATTATTCACGATACACGTGGACTAGATTCTTAAGTGATAAAACCGAAGCCTTTGAAAAATTTGAGATATTTAGTAAAATGATACAAAATAAGTTAGGATGTTCTATAGTATCAATTAGGACGGACCATGGTAGGGAATTTGATAATGAAGTACAATTCAGAAAATTTTGTGATAAGAATGGAATATCTCACAACTTCTCCGCTCCAC
This sequence comes from Artemisia argyi, assembly GCA_030686995.1. NCBI lineage: Eukaryota > Viridiplantae > Streptophyta > Magnoliopsida > Asterales > Asteraceae > Artemisia > Artemisia argyi. Next base: position 32,466,214 of record CM060678.1, read on the forward strand.
GTACTCCGCAATCAAATGGGGTAGTAGAAAGAAAAAATAGGTCTTTACAAGAAATGACTAGAACGATGTTAAATGAACAATCTATCCCACAAAAATTTTGGTGTCACGCCGTAGATACATCAACATATATACTTAATAGGGTTTCCATTAGACGAATCTTAGGAAAAACACCATATGAATTATTAAGAGGTAGAAAACCTAATATAGGCTACTTTAGAGTATTTGGAAGTAAATGCTTCATTCTTAATACAAAAGACTATCTCACTAAGTTCGACCCTAAAGCTTACGAAGGAATTTTTCTAGGATATTCTCAAAATAGTAAGGCATATATAATTCTTAATAAACATACCATGAAAGTAGAAGAATCCCTAAATGTAACCTTTGATGAAACTCCTCCACTACCTAAAACATTACCCTTAGAAGATGATGATGTTATAGTAGAAGAAGCTATTGAGGTTAGTAAAACTAAACCCTTAGGTAATGATCTTGAAGTAGAAACTTTAGAAGAAAATGAAGTTGTAAATGTTAAAGAATCAAAGTCACATCCATTAGATAACATAATAGGTCACCTAAATCAAAGAACACTTAGATCACAAGCTCAAGATAAAAATAACTTCTTTTGCTTTGTGTCAACAATAGAACCTAAAAATATAAATGAAGCCTTAAAGGATGAAAGTTGGATTATGGCTATGCAAGAAGAATTAAATCAATTTAAAACAAATGATGTTTGGGAACTAGTCCCAAATACTAGGAATGCAACCGTAATAGGAACTAAGTGGGTATTTAGAAATAAATTAGATGAAAATAGAATAGTAACTAGGAATAAAGCTAGGTTAGTTGCCTAAGGCTATAATCAACAAGAGGGAATTGATTATGACGAAACCTATGCTCCTGTAGCTCGATTAGAATCCATTAGAATCCTTTTAGCTTATGCTTGCGCCCTAGACTTTAAGTTATACCAAATGGATGTGAAGAGTGCATTCCTCAACGGTTTTATCAATGAGGAGGTTTATGTGGCACAACCTCTGAGATTCATTGACTTCGCAAAACCTGATTATGTTTACAAACTAAAGAAAGCTTTATATGGTCTTAAGCAAGCTCCAAAGGCTTGGTATGATAGACTTAAAGCTTTCCTAGTTGAGCATAATTATTCCATGGGAATGGTAGATAACACTCTCTTCACTAAAAGAAGTGACCCAAATATTATCATTGTTCAAATACATGTCGATGACATTGTATTTGGATCGACTTGTCAGGATATGTGCGATGAATTTGCCAAAATCATGCATGATGAGTTTGAGATGAGTATGATGGGTGAACTAAACTTCTTCCTAGGATTACAAATAAAACAACTAAAAGATGGAATATTTTTTAACCAATCAAAATACATTAAGGAAATGCTTAAGAAATTTGGCCTAGAAGACTCAAAACCCCTTAAGACACCTATGTCTACGGAAGTGAAACTCACAAGAGATGAAGAAGGTGAGTCCGTAGATAACACTAAGTATAGAGGAATGATAGGTAGTTTACTATACTTAACGGCAAGTAGACCCGATATCATGTTTAGTGTTTGCTTTTGTGCTCGTTTTCAAGAGAATCCCAAAACCTCTCACCTAGAAGCGGTTAAGCGTATCTTCCGATACATTAAAGGCACTATACACTTAGGATTATGGTATCCTAAGGGACCCGACATAGAAACCATTGTCTATGCGGATTCGGATCATGCGGGAGACTACGTGGATCGAAAAGCACTAGTGGTATTTGCACGTTTATGGGATGTTGCCTAACGTCTTGGTTTTCCAAGAAGCAAACCGCTCTTGCTATTTCGACCACCGAAGCTGAATATGTAAGCGCTGGAAAGGCATGTCAACAAGCACTATGGATGAAACAAGCTCTCGTGGACTATGGCATTAGGTTAGAAAACATCCCTATAATGTGTGATAATAAAGGAGCCATAGATTTAAGTAAGAATCCCGTTCAACACTCTAGGACTAATAGAAATACGTCATCACTTTCTTAGGGATAACGTACAAAAGGGAAACATAACTATAGAAAAGGTAGCCTCGGAAGATAACATTGCTGATATATTTACTAAGCCCCTTAAGCGTGAATTATTTAACCACTTGCGTTTAGGATTAGGAATGATGGAACAAATAGATTAAAATTTTATTTCTGAAATTTCTCAATTCTAAATTTTTTTTTTCTGTCAGATGGGCGGACCCCTTAAACATATAAGGGCGGCCCCCTTAAAATTAAGGGGACCGGCCTCACTTTAAGGGGGCCGGCCATCTGAGCATTTAAAAACATCAAAATTTTTCTTTTCCGTCTTCTCAAATCTGAGTCTAGGATTCTGTTTTGTACAAAAATCAGGAATTGAGATATTTTGTTTTTGTATATATACTCTCAAAAGAAAACCTCAATTCATTTCGAAATTATTCTCACGATTAGGAAAACTCATCACTTTCAAATTTTACATTGTTGAATAATGGTAAAAACGTTTTTCTAAAATCATGCATAAGAGTTAACATGAAGTGTCAAAATATATAATCCAATATATATCTTTGGCAATCATGGACTAAGCAAATTAAATCAAGGAGTTTTTGGATTGCTTCTTAGGATACTTGTTTTTCTTTGCATTTGGAGTCGAAGCAATCACATCTCCACATTTGTTGCATATAGGCACACACTAGAAAAATGTCAAGTTTCACTTGGTCCTAATTTGTTCCATCATTAGTTTCTCCCTCACTAAGTTGCCCTATACCTTATTTGTTGCCTTAGGATACATAACTTGCTTATTTGTTCTTTAACATTATTACCTTTGCATGTAAACTATTATATTTGCTTAGTTGCCTACATATATATACTTTCCATGCATACTTCATCAAGATAATAGTTGTTTAGTTGCCTAAAGAGATGGACTTGCCCAAAACCAAACCTCAAAACAAACATCTTCCTGGAAAAACCTGTGCTAAAAACCATTTCTGGCAATCTGGGAACCAAGCATTAGGCGGTCCCCATAATTATAACGGGCAACCCCCTTAAAATTAAAGGGGCCGGCCATTAATTAAGGGGTCCGGCCACCTGATGGTCGAGGTTCCCTGTTTGCTTTCTGCTTTTTAGCCCATTTCACCCTATTTTGATTTCCCACTTCCCTAAATTCACAAACATACTTTGTCTATTAAATCCACCACATATTATCCTTCCATAAACACCAAATCATCACACTATAAATACCCTCATTCATCATTTGTTATCACTCACTCAATCATGTCTTCCCCCATCCATCCAAGAACCAAACCAACAAGAGGTGCAAGAATAACCGTCAAACCCGTATGGAGAAGAAAACTTGACACATGTAAAAAATTCTCATCCATTAATGATGTTGTCTCCAACCAACCAACAACCAAACATTCACTTCATCCAAATGATACTTTCACTGTACCTCCACAAGACAACCTTACCATCTCACTCACCACAAATCTTCCAAATGATCCTTTTGAGGAACTGGTTGGCCTGAAACGGTCAGATAATTATTGGTCAACCACTTGTGAATGGTCAACTATAATAGTCAAACAGCTTAGGCCAATGCTTCCGTGGAATACAGTGTTTCCCCGGGTCGTAATGTCCCAACGAGGTGTGCGATGGTTTATTAAAAACGAATCTGTGATCGAGTGAATATGAACAGGAAAGGTATAAAAGTGTGTGTGTGTGTGATTACACTAGGGTTTTATAAAACAAAATAACTTAGGTAAACTATTTTAACGATTACGTGAAAGCTTAGATATCTAAAAACGTTTTAATAACTAAAAACACGTACGTTTAATTTAATTCTACGTAAACGTACGAAACAAAAACGATTTTAACTAAAGTAGTAATTTGCAAACCTTAGGGGCTTAAATGCAAATTAAAGAAAATTAAAATATTTATTTTATAATTACTAATTATTTAATTAATTATTATTATTAAATAACTATTATTAATTATCTAATAATTCACTAATAAATAAGAAAATGTAAAATAAGTCTAAGAAAAATAAAATTAAAATTTGTAAAAGTCTAAAATATTATAAAACTTATTTTAAAAATAAAATTATATTTTTCTTACTATTTATCTAATTACTATTAATTAATAACTATTTAATTATTATTTAACTATTTATATGATTTAAATTATTATAAATACTAAAAAGACTTAGATAATTAAGAAGATTTTTATAAATCTAATTAACCATCGCAGGAATCCTAAAAAAATTATAAAAACTTTATTTTATGTATTTTTAAACTAGTTTACTAATTATTATTTTAATTATTAATTAATTACCAATTATACTAATTAAATTATAAAAACTAGTAAATGAACAATAAAAATTCTAGAAAAATTACTAAAATTATATTATGACTTATAAAATCTAGGAAAAATATAAAAACTAGGTGTTGCTTTATAAAAATTAATTATGCTATTTGAAACTTAATTATTGATTAATTATTAATAAAACTAATTTAAATTATAATTAATATTAAAAGACAAAATAAAAATCTGAGAAAATTATTAAAAATACTTTAATATAAAAGGAAATTAATAAAAGTATAAAAATATAGATTACTTAATAAAAATCTAAAAATGAAAATTAAAATTAAATTATATTAAATAGAAACTATCACTTATTTTTATATTTGTTTTTCTGGATTTTTCTTTTACAAAACTAAATTATACCTGAAAATAGACAACTTTAATAAAAACAACTTTTTTATAAGCTAATAATAAGCACTGTGGGGGCTTATTACCTCCACAGTTGACTTTGGTTGACCAAAGAAGCAAATAAGCTCAAATGAGCTTGTGTGGGCCTACTATGGATTATTCTGGTCTAACTGAGTATGTTGGATATGTCTAAGCTAAAATTTGCCAAATAAGCTCAGTAGATAAGCTGATAAGCAAGATTAAGCAATTCCAAATCTCAAATACTACACAGAATTGGGACAGAGTTCATGAGCAATTTCAAGTGGGGTCCACAATGATCCAGGTCAAACTATGGGTCAAAACTAAGAAACTGGTAGGAGGGGGTTGGTAGAACCTAATTTTATGGTGTGGGACCCACTGAGGTGATGGGTGGGTTCTGCTGGTGCAGGGGAAGGGGTCTTCCCTGCAGCCTACTTTGGGCAAAGGTGGGGCCCAGGGAAAAAATCCTAAAAATATAAAACTTGTGGAATTCAAAAGTTGAGCTGGGAGTCTATTACTACAACAAATTTCAGACCTTGAAACCTAATACAAAATTCACAAGAAATCTTGGAGTTTTTAGGTTTTCCTGCACAAGCACAATTTGACTTTTTGTAAAACTTAACTAGTTTGACTATTTTGGATTTCTAACACTTCTAACTGATTAATTAAGTTACATTAGACTATAAGAGACCTAAATTAAGCTAAAGCTTTAAGATATAAGCTAATGGTGTGAATTTATGGGTTAACTGCCCATACAGTTAACAGATAGGTAAGAGTTTTGGTGAATTTGACTTTTAATTCAAACAAGAACTGATTTTATGTTGTAGATAGCCTATTAGGACCTAATATGGAATGTCAACACAAAACTTAACCACTAAATACCACAAACGCACAGGGTTCTCCCCTGTGCCAAACACCCCTTTAATTTCTGAATTGAAGGTTTATACTAACTAAACTAGGATTAGACCTAAAAATACCTAACTACTGATCTTAACCAATTTAATAACTATATTTAAAACTAATTAAGCATTAAAATATAACTACTAATAATAAGAAAAATTAAATGCAAAGATCAAACTATTGACTTACAAGTGGTATGTGACTGAGAGACAATGAACCATAGAACCAAGATCTTTCCTAACACCTCCTACGAGGTTCTAAAACCACTGCAATCCAAAACCTTCTTTGATCACTGCTTCTTCTTCATTCTACTGTCTTTTTTATTTTATACTAATTTTTTATGTATTCTTGGTATTTTGAGTAAAAGTAACTTAAGACTGGTTTTAAAGATTAGAAAGCTTAAGAAAGCTAACGAGTAACTTATTTGAACTTACTGTAACATAAAACAACACTTAACAAATTAAAGTGAATTTGTCAATTTCACTAGTAAATTGCTAAATACGGATTCATAAAAGAAAACATGAAATTAAGGATAAAGATGGATTAAATTACACAAAATAAACTGGATACCATTAGTTTAAACTGAAAATTACAATTGGAATTAAAGCTACACTAATGTCGACACTACTCTTAATCTACCTAAACTAATATCCCTCCTCTGCTGCTTCATTCTTCTTTTTAATGGACTTCTAGGGTTTGTGGGACCCACTGGTCCATTTCCCACCACAATTTAGAACCCTTGGATGTCTGATGAATCCTAGCCGTTTAAAACATTTTTTCGCGCCAAAAGTCATGGGGGCAGCTGTGGTTGCGTGGAGAGGTTTTTCAGGGTTTTGGACAGTTACGGAGAGTTGGGGAGACTAGCTAGGGTGAGTTGGAGGTGAGGTGGAAGTGAAACCGTGGGTATGGAGGTGGTATTGGTGGTCTGTGAGGGAGGAAGGAGAAGGAGGGAAAGGGGTGGTTTTGTGAGTGGGTTTGACCAAACTTGTTGACCCCGTTTTTATTAAAGGGTGGATTGGGCTTTTGTGTTTGGGCTTGGACAAAAAGGGTAAAGGGTGGGCTGGAATGGTTGTGGATTTGGATTTGGTTATTTATAATAACATAGGGTCCGTTTGGTTTAGAAATTACACAAGGACCAATTTTGTAATTTGGTAAATATTGAGGGGCTGGTTTTGTAAATTTTTCCAAAGTTGATCAAGGGACCAAACTTGCCATATCTCAATAGTACAAGGTCCTATTTGTAATTTTTTCATTTTAATATATTCAGGGACCTTTTCTGTCAATTCACCAAACTTCAGGGACCAATTATGCAATTTCTCCAAACTTCACACCAAGGACCATTCCTGCAAAAGATTAATAATACAAGGACTAAAATTGATTTTCTCAAAGTTTTTAACATCCCTGGGACCATTTATGTCAATTTGCAAAGTACAGGGACTAAACTTGTAATTTTGTGAAACTTTGCACCAAAGGACTAAATATGTAACTTTATTATTAAAAAGGACCTTTGATGACTTTTTCAAGTTTTTAGAATAACCAGGGACTAGTTTTGACAACTTTTGAAACTTGAGGGACTGAAACTGCCAATTATGCAAACTTTGTACGTTTTTCATCTGTTTTTGCATATTTTGCATTTGAAACATATAAAACACACTTCTAAGATATTTTAAGTATTTTGATTCATATTTGAGTGTTTTTGGATGTTTTGGCAGTTCAGATTGGTATAAAATGATGAGTATTTAGACACTCATCAATCCTCCACACTAAAACATTGCTAGTCCCTAGCAATCTTTTGAGAAAAACTTAATGGATTTGAAAAACTCTTTACCAAAAGTCATCACTTCTGGAGTAGCCAGATGTAAGAACTGTGGTACATCTGATAACCGTGTGATTTTGAGCAAATCACCAGCTGTCAACGGATTTGATTTGTCTTTACCAAAAGCCGTTTGCTTCTGGACTAGCCAACTCTTGATGGAATAGTCAACATCTTGGTGAGCTGATTACCCATTATGGTTTTCCACTGCCTTTACCACAAGCCATAATCTTACGGGCTAGCCAACTCATTCGCTTTTTAGGATATGGCGAGTTGAGGTACCATACAATTTTGGGCAAATTGCAAGCCATAAACGGATTTGATATATCTTTACCAAGAACTGTTTGTTCCTGGATTAGCCAATCCTTATGTGGGTTAGACATGGCGGACTGATAACCATTTATTGCGTTCTAAGTGAGAAAAATTTTAAAATTTGGGCTAAAATGGGGGTTCTTGATGGAACATGTGTTTAAATTCGTTAGAATAACGAATCTCCCCCCACACTTAGAACTGAATATTGTCCTCAATATTCAAAGTACTGGGTGTTAAACCAACACTTAGAACGTAAGAAGGAAAATACTCTTAGCCTTTATTTAAGTTTATGTACACACATTTTTTTTAAGAGGATATATACATATATACAACATGTGGGTTAGTAACTCCTCCACACTTAGGGTGAAAACCCTAATGCATGCTACTGTTTTTGATTACCGAGTCACTAGCTTGACTAGACCCCGAATTCATTTTTCCATGGGGAAGCATAATGTGGAAGAGACAATTTTGCATCGGACTTTCATTCAAGATATTTGGATAAACATTTGAAGCATGTGAAAGTTCCACACCGACGAGATAAGTAACCGGCTCAAAATTTATAAATGAGAATGCCGGGATCAAATATAATGTCCTCACTCCCGAAAGAGTGAAGAACAGGAGAAGCCACGGGATATATGAAGAAAAGAAAGAAAGTCATGATGAAAATCATGATTAATTCCTCATCTTCAATAGGAGAATTCATTGTTTCATGAATCTCCTCTTTTAAGCTCGTTTGATCAAGACATATTATGGGTATGTCTAGATCAAAATAAAAGTTATCATACTCCGGAGGAGATATGATATGAGTGAGTTCACAGGAGAACTCCTCAAAGGTGAATGATTCGTATTCGGGATTGATTTGAGTGATTTCACTGGGGAACTCCTCAATAGTAAATGATTCATATACGGGAAAGAAATTATAAGAATGAGAAGTGGTACTGCCACTTATCTTCTCTCCCGTATGATCAAAATGGAACGTTTGCAATTCCGGAATAGAATCATTGATCATAACCTCACTATCCTTGACGGGGATAGGAGATGAAATAGGCTTTTCATTAAAAGCCTCGATTCTAGAAATGAAAAGATTAGCATTTAATAATGTAAGACGAAGAGCTTCGTCTTGGATTATTTCTTCATCATTCTCTTCTTCTGAGTTGACAAGCTCAGAAGGCAATTCCCCCACATAACTTATGTCTCCACAAGATAAAGAATAGTCCTCATCAGAATCAGAGAACATCTCAATATGATCATTTGGAAAGACAAGAGGGGGAGGGATATCACACATATGATCAAGAATTCCCTGTGACTCACTTGGGATTGAGACAAGGTTCTCAACACTAGCCTTTATGAATTCGTCAGATTCCTTTGCAGGAATTGTGTCAAGATGCTCGTCCCCCATGCTCAGAGAGTGAGTGGGAATCTCGGGTGTGATAGCAACAGACTCAGGGAGTTGAGAAGGACTAGCAGTTATGGTTTCTACAAGTTCCGTAATTTCTACTGCTAGTGATTCAGTTATATTCTTTTCTCCCTGTATTTCTACTGAAATAGCTTCAACTGAAGTTGAATCAAAAGGTTTCTCAGATATCTTTGGGATTGGAACAAGGACATTTATTTCCTTAAAAGGAGTTACTTTGAATTGCTTGTCCCCCATTATTAAGATATCTGAAGGGTCCTTTGAGTTTTTTTCTTCAATTGGTTCATCCTCGTCACTTTCATCCTCAAGATATAATGAGTTAACAAGAGGTTTTTGTTTCCTAAGAATCTGATCCTTAAGACTGTTTATTCCATCTTGAATGGTTTTGTTGACTTGACTTTGAGCCATAATCATTTTAGTAAGCAATTCAGCTTTAGCTAACTCATCCTGAGGAAGTGGTTGAGGGTTTGTGTACTGTGAAGGCTGGTTAAAACCAAATTCATGATTGTTACAAGGAACCTGTTCATAGACAAACTGATTCCTAGTTTGACAATCAGAGCTGTAGTGAGGGCCTCCACAATACTCACAACAGTAAAACTGTTGGGTCTCATGGTGTGGAAGCTGATGGAATGAATCAGTCGTGTCATAGTAGGAATAGGGATTCTGGTTATAAACAGACCCGTTTCCTGACTCTACCATGCCACAACTGGGGCAATTACCACCATTATAAGGACTACCACACCATTGACAGACAAGAGGGTGAGAATAAGACATAGAAAGAATCAAAGGGTTTAGGGGGTGAGAATTGAAGAATCAAATAGGTAGGAGGGTAAAGGTGAATATTTTTGGTATTTTTGAAAATTTTTATAGTACTAATAAGAAGGAAAATATTTTTGGGTTTTTGTGTTCGTTGAAAACTGATTTTAAAAAGTTTTCAGGAACTGTTTTGTTTTTATATGATAATAATATGAATAAGGACGGATAAAAATACAATGAGCGTGTATTCAGGTTCACTAATACGCAAAAACCGTTTAGAATAAGCGCACAACCTCCCCGGCAGCGGCGCCAAATTTTGGTTGGCCTGAAACGGTCAGATAATTATTGGTCAACCACTTGTGAATGGTCAACTATAATAGTCAAACAGCTTAGGCCAATGCTTTTGTGGAATACAGTGTTTCCCCGGGTCGTAATGTCCCAACGAGGTGTGCGATGGTTTATTAAAAACGAATCTGTGATCGAGTGAATATGAACAGGAGAGGTATAAAAGTGTGTGTGTGTGATTACACTAGGGTTTTATAAAACAAAATAACTTAGGTAAACTATTTTAACGATTACGTGAAAGCTTAGATATCTAAAAATGTTTTAATAACTAAAAACACGTACGTTTAATTTAATTCTACGTAAACGTACCAAACAAAAACGATTTTAACTAAAGTAGTAATTTGCAAACCTTAGGGCTTAAATGCAAATTAAATAAACTTAAAATATTTATTTTATAATTACTAATTATTTAATTAATTATTATTATTAAATAACTATTATTAATTATCTAATAATTCACTAATAAATAAGAAAATGTAAAATAAGTCTAAGAAAAATAAAATTAAAATTTGTAAAAGTCTAAAATATTATAAAACTTATTTTAAAAATAAAATTATATTTTTCTTACTATTTATCTAATTACTATTAATTAATAACTATTTAATTATTATTTAACAATTTATATGATTTAAATTATTATAAATACTAAAAAGACTTAGATAATTAAGAAGATTTTTATAAATCTAATTAACAATCACAGGAATCCTAAAAAAATTATAAAAACTTTATTTTATGTATTTTTAAACTAGTTTACTAATTATTATTTTAATTATTAATTAATTACCAATTATACTAATTAAATTATAAAAACTAGTAAATGAACAATAAAAATTCTAGAAAAATTACTAAAATTATATTATGACTTATAAAAGCTAGAAAAAATATAAAAACTTGGTGTTGCTTTATAAAAATTAATTATGCTATTTGAAACTTAATTATTGATTAATTATTAATAAAACTAATTTAAATTATAATTAATATTAAAAGTCAAAATAAAAATCTGAGAAAATTATTAAAAATACTTTAATATAAAAGGAAATTAATAAAAATATAAAAATATAGATTACTTAATAAAAATCTAAAAATGAAAATTAAAATTGGTAGAACCTAATTTTATGGTGTGGGACCCACTGAGGTGACCACAAATCACCACCAAAGTGGTGGTGATGGGTGGGTTCTGCTGGTGCAGGGGAAGGGGTCTTCCCTGCAGCCTACTTTGGGCTAAGGTGGGGCCCAAGGAAAAAATCCTAAAAATATAAAACTTGTGGAATTCAAAAGTTGAGCTGGGAGTCTATTACTACAACAAATTTCAGACCTTGAAACCTAATACAAAATTCACAAGAAATCTTGGAGTTTTTAGGTTTTCCTGCACAAGCACAATTTGACTTTTTGTAAAACTTAACTAGTTTGACTATTTTGGATTTCTAACACTTCTAACTGATTAATTAAGTTACATTAGACTATAAGAGACCTAAATTAAGCTAAAGCTTTAAGATATAAGCTAATGGTGTGAGTTTATGGGTTAACTGCCCATACAGTTTTATCAGATAGGTAAGAGTTTTGGTGAATTTGACTTTTAATTCAAACAAGAACTGATTTTATGTTGTAGATAGCCTATTAGGACCTAATATGGAATGTCAACACAAAACTTAACCACTAAATACCACAAATGCACAGGGTTCTCCCCTGTGCCAAACACCCCTTTTAATTTCTGAATTGAAGGTTTATACTAACTAAACTAGGATTAGACCTAAAAATACCTAACTACTGATCTTAACCATTTAATAACTATATTTAAAACTAATTAAGCATTAAAATATAACTACTAATAATAAGAAAAATTAAATGCAAAGATCAAACTATTGACTTACAAGTGGTATGTGACTGAGAGACAATGAACCATAGAACCAAGATCTTTCCTAACACCTCCCAAGAGGTTCTAAAACCACTGCAATCCAAAACCTTCTTTGATCACTGCTTCTTCTTCATTCTACTGACTTTTTTATTTTATACTAATTTTTTATGTATTCTTGGTATTTTGAGTAAAAGTAACTTAAGACTGGTTTTAAAGATTAGAAAGCTTAAGAAAGCTAATGAGTAACTTATTTGAACTTACTGTAACATAAAACAACACTTAACAAATTAAAGTGAATTTGTCAATTTCACTAGTAAATTGCTAAATACGGATTCATAAAAGAAAACATGAAATTAAGGATAAAGATGGATTAAATTACACAAAATAAACTGGATACCATTAGTTTAAACTGAAAATTACAATTGGAATTAAAGCTACACTAATGTCGACACTACTCTTAATCTACCTAAACTAATATCCCTCCTCTGCTGCTTCATTCTTCTTTTTAATGGACTTCTAGGGTTTGTGGGACCCACTGGTCCATTTCCCACCACAATTTAGAACCCTTGGATGTCTGATGAATCCTAGCCGTTTAAAATGTTTTTTCGCGCCAAAAGTCATGGGGGCAGCTGTGGTTGCGTGGAGAGGTTTTTCAGGGTTTTGGACAGTTGTGGAGAGTTGGGGAGACTAGCTAGGGTGAGTTGGAGGTGAGGTGGAAGTGAAACCGTGGGTATGGAGGTGGTATTGGTGGTCTATGAGGGAGGAAGGAGAAGGAGGGAAAGGGTGGTTTTGTGAGTGGGTTTGACCAAATGGGTTGACCCCGTTTTTATTAAAGGGTGGATTGGGCTTTTGTGTTTGGGCTTGGACAAAAAGGGTAAAGGGTGGGCTGGAATGGTTGTGGATTTGGATTTGGTTATTTATAATAACATAGGGTCCGTTTGGTTTAGAAATTACACAAGGACCAATTTTGTAATTTGGTAAATATTGAGGGGCTGGTTTTGTAAATTTTTCCAAAGTTGATCAAGGGACCAAACTTGCCATATCTCAATAGTACAAGGTCCTATTTGTAATTTTTTTCATTTTAATATATTCAGGGACCTTTTCTGTCAATTCAACAAACTTCAGGGAACAATTATGCAATTTCTCCAAACTTCACACCAAGGACCATTCCTGCAAAAGATTAATAATACAAGGACTAAAATTAATTTTCTCAATGTTTTTAACATCCCTGGGACCATTTATGTCAATTTGCAAAGTACAGGGACTAAACTTGTAATTTTGTGAAACTTTGCACCAAAGGACTAAATATGTAACTTTATGATTAAAAAGGACCTTTGATGACTTTTTCAAGTTTTTAGAATAACCAGGGACTAGTTTTGACAACTTTTGAAACTTGAGGGACTGAAACTGCCAATTATGCAAACTTTGTACGTTTTTCATCTGTTTTTGCATATTTTGCATTTGAAACATATAAAACACACTTCTAAGATATTTTAAGTATTTTGATGCATATTTGAGTGTTTTTGGATGTTTTGGCAGTTCAGATTGGTATAAAATGATGAGTATTTAGACACTCATCAGGAACATACTCAATCCCAAAACCACATCCATCTTTCTCATCAAGACATGAATCCTATGTCTAATGTCCAAACCTCAATCCCCAACAACAACAACAACCCAACTCCTCCATCATCACCTTCCTCCGAACATAAAAAGTTCGTTGAGGAGCTCAACGAAGCCCATGAGCTTAGTGCTCTACTTGCCCTACGTCTTGCTCAATGCAATTTGGTTGAACAACCCTCTACCACTCCATCCTCACCATCCAACAACATCGTCCCACTTGAGAATCATGTCAACAATTGTCCTTGTTGCATTTTTGTCCAAAAACAAACCATTGCTCTCAATGAGCACTTTACTTGGATTGAGTATCTCCTCACAAGGTCTTCCCCACCACCATCACAAACACTACAATCCAACTCTTCCGCTCCAAGCTCACCCTCATTCACCATTCCAAACTCTCCAACCAAAATTCCCACCAATGTCCACCTCCATTAAATCCATGATTCACATCTCCAAGCAAGTCCTAGAGACCTCAAGATGGCAACTTAGCATTATCTAATGTAGTTTACTAAGAAAAGCATATATGTATACTTGTGTAACAAATGATTATGTTTTCCAACATAATCTATTTTTATGAATAATAAATGCTTGTTGAGATTTATTGTTTGCTTTTTACATGTTCTCTAGTTATATATTTAGTTTATTGCATGCATATATATTGTTTGTTCTAAATATTTTTGCAAGCATTTCATATCTCGACTTGTCTTGTAACCTTAAAACGAGGGGGAGTATACATCAAGGGGGAGCTCATCCAACTTCGGGACAACCTTTTTGATGTTTACAAAAAGGGGGAGAAGTGATACAAAACTCACTAAATACTTGCATATATAATAATTTTTGATTTAATGAGTTTAGATTTTGTAATCATCAAAAAGGGGGAGATTGTTGATATAAATAATGTGTAAAAACGTTATTAATATTTTTCGATATCCCTATGTTTTGACGATCACAAAATATAAAATCATTAAACGTAAAATCATTACGTAAATAAGTATTTAGTGACAAAATGTCATTATATCCAACTAATTCACATAAGGTATGAATAAACAAGTGCCTAATACATTTTATGATCAAATGAAGGTTTATTTACTAATTATAAATTATATAAAATGGTATAAATATTTTATATATTCAAGAAAAATACTTTTGGTAATTAAAGGAAAATGTTTATTTCATAATAAATGTATGAATTCAAATTTTTAACCAAATTCAGTTAAGTTTTCACCAAATAAACTTTCCCCAGAAAAAGACAAAGAATCTGGCCGTTTCACATGGGCGGCCCCCTTAATTATAAGGGGCGGCCCCTTAATTTTAAGGGGGCCGGCACACAATTAAGGGGGCCGGCATACACTCCTGTGTCAGATTTCTTTGCCTATAAATACTGGTTCAAATCTGAATTTTTTCCTCACCTTTTGCACTAAAACTTTCTGTTCTAATTCCCTCAAATCATCTTCCTAAATCATTTGATCACAAACATATTTGTTCTTGTTTCAAGTGATCCAATCCTTCAACATTCAAAGTGCAAGAGAAGAATACTCCTCCAACATCTTGTTAAGAAGTATTGTAGGCTTGTGTATATTGTAAAGGTGTAGAAGTTGTGTAATAGATAGATCTAGGTGTGTTAGTAGTTGTGTTGGGTAGAAGTAGAAGTAGTGTTGTGAAAGAGAAGTAGTGAAGTTGTGTAGTAGTAGTGGTGTGCATAAGTTGTGAAGAAGGTGTGTAGTGGTGTGAGATTGGTTCTAGCTACTATTAGGACTCGACATTTAGCTTAGTGTCGTAAATTGGTGTAAGCAAAAGTTGTGTAAGGTTTTCTCCGCCATAAGGGAGCTTGTTGACGTAGTGAAGAAAACTCTCGAGTTAGGTGCTCGGGGAGTGGAGTAGGGCGAAGAGGTGCTTCGTAGCCGAACCACTATAAATCCTTTGTCTTGTGGTGCGATCTTTCCATCTCTATCTCTTTACTTATTTACTTATATTGTTGTTATTTCATTTCGTAGA
The DNA here is from genome assembly GCA_030686995.1 of Artemisia argyi. NCBI lineage: Eukaryota > Viridiplantae > Streptophyta > Magnoliopsida > Asterales > Asteraceae > Artemisia > Artemisia argyi. The sequence goes on from CM060678.1 coordinate 32,481,940, forward strand.
TATGAGTTTATATAAGTGTTGTTTATTGATCTCACATAAAACTTGAATCGATTATTTTGCAAACAAAGCTTTTATAAAATAAAAATTGACGCAAAACTATTCAACCCCCCTTCCAGTTTTCCACACATACACCCCTACCAAACAGATATATATATATATATATATATATATATATATATATATATATATATATATATATATATATATATATATATATATATATATATATATATATATATATATATATGTAGCTAAACAAAGGGATGTGGCAGAACATCACTCTACTGCCCTAGAGTTATGTCTAAACAAAGGGACTCGACATGGACATGGAACCCCCATCCCTAGTGAAACTCAGGTAACAAAAGTGATAAGGCAAAAAGTGTACCGCTTTCAGGGGGTCCTTTAAGCCTAAATTCGAGATTATTTGATCAATTATTACCCTAAATCGTTCCTTTTGTCATTTTAGGTACTTTGGAGAAGAAATCTGGAAAAGGAAGCATTTTGGACGTTTTTAGAGCGAAAAAGTGAAAAAACGGCAAAGTCTCCCAACCAAGCTAGAAACAGTGCTTGACGGCGTCACGTTATGGCAAAGAGGTGGCTAAAAAGATATAACGAGACGCGCCAGAATATTTTTGGAGCTTTAACACGTCACGGCGTCACCAAGGCCGTCACGTGTAATTTACTCTTGGCGGCCATAAGAAGAATAATACATGACGGCGTCAAATCTGGATCTAGGCAATACGAGAGTTTCTTTGGCGGCGAGTTGACAGCGTCAGGATTTACACGTGACGCCGTCAGACCCAAAAATCTATATATAGTTTTCTATTTTTCATTTGTAAAAAGAGGAGAACTTTGGGATAGTTTTGGAGAAACCCTAGCATGAACTTTACCTTACTTTTAAGGGCTCCAAACCCTTGTTTCATACATGTTTGATTGAAGATAAGTTTTCCGATAATCATTCAATATGTCTATGTGTTGTTTGATTCTATCTTATGATTGTCTTTACTTTAACATGCTAGGCTAGGTTTTCTTTGTGTTTGCTTAGATGTAATGAAACCTAGTTATTAATTATTGGTTGGTTGTTTATTTATAATTGTTGTGGATGGATGATATCGATGTTAGGCTTAAGAAAACTGGCAGACTTCCAATTGGTAACATGCTTGAACGTCTTAAGAAACATGAATCGGATGTGTACTACGATTAATTCGTTATATTTAAAGCATAAGTAACTACTAAGGAGGCCATGTTAGGAGCTAGTTGTCGGCTCGACATAGGAAGAGATAGGAGCTTATAGAGTTAGGGAAGATCGTACACAGCCCTACGAATGGTATTAAGGAATATAACCCGTCATCCATGCAATTGTAACAAACTAATCAACTAGTAAAAGATAGCTAGGGAGTAGTGAAATCTAAGTAAACACGTTTTTCTTATTATTGTTTTTCTCCATATTTACTTTCGTATCATTTTATTTTATTTTTATTGCATTCGTAGTTATTTGGGTTAGTTGACTAGCAACTAATTCCGCCCATTCTTCCAAAACCCGAGATTTTTACTTGCTTTCCATAAAATATAAAAATACAAAAAGAATCATCCCTTACCTCTAGACCTAGTTTAATTAAGTTTTAACCCTAGCGAACACTATTCTTTGAGTTGAACGATCAATCCCCTGGTACTTGCCACTACACTATACTACATCGGTCAAGTACACTGCCTGGTGGGGATTGCAAGCTTCTCAAGATCCCTTGAGAGGTAAAACCTTTTGTAAGGTTGCAAAAACCACGCATCAAGTTTTTGGCGCCGCTGCCGGGAAATAGCTATTGTCTAGGTTGAAATTTCTTTTTATTAGGTCTACTTGCTAGATTCCTTTCTAGTAAGATTTTTATTTTTATTTTTATAGGTTTTCTTTAGTCTATCTTTTTCGGCTCAACCCATTGCTTAAATCTTCCTTGACCATTATGGTGAACGAAGATCTCTCTAATCTTAGAGTAACTAGGAGTCGTAGTTCCATAAGAGATCTTGTTCCACCCTACGCAGAACCTGAAAGGGAAATGCATAGGTTAAGGCAACCTCTTCCAACATCCAAACCATCTGGTACAACCATCAACTTTGATGAGGCTCTTTCTGATGAAGACTCCGATCATCACCTTACACCCCCTAGCCCACAATCCAATCACGATGTGGATACCCCCTAAATGCCTTAAGGATTATTCCTCCCCGAACCCTCGCGGCTTTTCAAATGCTATTGTTTATCCAAACGAGCGTACCAATGGGGTATTGCGCACAAACGATGTGTGGCTTGTCCAAAGTGTATGTAAATTTCACGGGTTGAAACTGACGACCCAATCAAACATGTTAATGACTTCTTAAAGATAGTGGACACCCTCCATACGGATGGGGCCACTAGAGACACATCCCGACTACGGTTCTTTCCTTTTACCCTTCATGAAAAAGCCAAAGATTGGTATAAAAAACTTCCTTCTGAGTCCATATTTACATGGGAGCAACTCGTCTCTAGATTTATTGAGAAATTCTTCCCAGCGGGAAGAACCTCAGTATGTAGGGACAAAATCCTCCGTTTTCGTAAAGGAAGAGACGAACCCATCTATAAATCTTGGATTAGATTCAAGGATCTAATAAGACAAGTCCCCCATCATGGTATCGAGCTTTGGCTTCTTGTCCAAATTTTCTACGATAATGTCTCCCAAAACGACCAGAATGGAATCAATAATTCGATAAAAGGAAAAATAGCCAATCTAAGCGCTAAGAAAGGGTGGGATAGAATTGAGGAATATGCTCAAGATCAGGACGATACCTGGGATGAACCCGATCTGGCTATGAGTATATCTGAGATCGTACAAACACCCTCTCTTGAGAACTGGCTAAGAAAGCTTCACAGGGAAGGTATCATACCTAGCTGGATCGCAAGCAAGTAAACAATTATCGAACGCATATTTGATTTGCGAACACTGTGGGGGCCCGCATGAAGTTGAAGAATGCGGGGAATAAACCACCACAGAACATGTGTGTTTGTCAGGCCATGACATCTTCGATGACCCTTCCCTTATAACTTTTTACCAAAACGATGATTATACCCTTTGGGGGAATCTGGTGATAAGAAAGAAAGGAGAAAAGGGCCCTGGCTTCAAAATCGGGAGCACTTTTGAAGATGATCTCGGACGCTTCACTCATGAAAAGGGTCTATTGTTAAAAGGGCTCGACGAGCTCATCACAGGTCAACAGAATAACATGGAAAAATGGTTCCTAGAACTTAATACCGCCCTTGATGGCCACAACAAGCCCCACGAGAACCAAAATGACCCCTTGCTCGCTATTACCACCCGAGCCGGAACGACAACTAAGGATCCCCCTTATCCGAGCCAACACCCCATCACCATTGAACTAGAAGTTCTTCACGAAGACGATGGTGATGTGAGGGACGAGATTCCCAAGCAACCCCCTCAAACAACCTCTTCTCCACCTACCCCACCCAACCAACCTGTGAAGGTCCCATATCCGTCCTGCCTCAGAAATCAAAAGACTGAGAATGATAATAAAAGATTCCTGTCATACTTAAAGGACGCAGTCGTCACCATACCACTCCTTGATGCATGCTACCATATGCCCAAATATAGTACATACTTCAAGAAATCACTCGCCAACAGAAAAAGGATCGAGGGTCTTGTGACCTTAGTAGAAGAATGTTCGATGTTGACCCAACAAGGAATACCAAAGAAGGTGGACGGCCCTGGCAATTTCACTTTGCCCTGTTCGATAGGATCTCTATCAATAAAGAATGCTTTAGCTGATTTAGGGGCAAGTATTAACCTCATGCCATATTCCATGTTCCTAAAATTAGGGTATTCGGGGTTGAAATAAACCCGTATGAAAATCCAACTAGCCGATATATCAGTCAAATACCCCTTAGGGATATGTGAGAACATGTTAATTAAAATCGGGAAGTTCAAATTTCTGGTCGACTTCGTAATCTTGGAGATGGAAGAAGATGACCTAGTACCCATCATCTTAGGAAGACCATTTCTTGCCACGGCTCGTACCATCATTGATGTTCATGACGGCAAGTTAACCCTACGAGTAGGAGCCGATAGCCTGACCTTTGATATCAAGGATACAATGAACCTTTCTCTCAAAGCAGCTAACCGGCTGTATTTCATCGGAGAAGTCGATGAATTAACCGATATCATTGACAACTGTGTTGACGAGCAAGTCGAAGAAGGTTGGTTGCGGGACGAAGCTTTCCTACCCGTATTTGAGAAGGAAAAGACAAAGGGAGTTAGCTTAGTTTCATTCTATCCCGGAAAGGAAATTGCTGAACCACTCGAGCTACGTAAGCCCGAAAACAAACTTAAACCCTCCATTCTCGAGCCACCCAAGTTAGAGCTTAAGGAACTCCCGAACCACCTTGAATACGCTTTCCTCTAGGGAGATGATCAATTCCTGGTAATCATAAACTCTTCCCTTGAAGATGGACAAAAAGATAAACTCCTATGAGTTTTAAAAAAAATATAAAGGAGTTATCGCATGGAGTGTAGCCGACATTAAGGGAATCGACTCGACCTTCTGCACGCATAAAATCCTCATGGAAGAAGATTATAAACCAACCGTGCAACCCCAGAGACGACTGAATCCCAACATCAAGGAAGTTGTGAAAAAGGAAGTCATTAAACTCCTAGATGCAGGGTTGATCTACCTAATTTCTGACAGTCCGTGGGTTAGTCCTGTGCAGGTTGTACCAAAGAAAGGAGGGATGGCGGTGGTAAAAAATGACAATGAAGAGTTAGTGCCCCAAAGGACAGTCACTGGTTGGCGTGTGTGTATCGATTACAGGAAATTAAATGATGCAACCCGAAAGGATCACTTCCCTCTCCCATTCATAGATCAAATGTTGGAATGATTAGCAGGGCATGAGTATTACTGTTTCTTAGATGGTTTCTCTAGATATTTCCAAATCCCTATCGCTCCTGAGGACCAAGAAAAGACTACATTCACACGCCCCTGTGGAACATTCTCTTATAAGAGGATGCCTTTTGGGTTATGTAACGCCCCTGCCACTTTTCAGCGATGTATGACTGCAATTTTTCACGAGTTGATGGAAGACAGCATGGAAGTCTTCATAGATGACTTCTCGGTCTTCGGAGACTCTTTTGATCGCTGTCTTGCTAACCTCAAAAAAATGCTCAAACGTTGTGAGGAGACCAACTTGGTTCTAAACTGGGAAAAGTGCCATTTTATGGTAAAAGAAGGGATTGTGCTTGGGTACAAGGTCTCAGGAGCTGGAATTGAGGTGGACCGAGCGAAAATTGAAGCTATATCTAAGCTACCTTATCCAACTACAGTTAAGGCCATACGTAGCTTCTTAGGTCATGCTAGTTTCTATAGGAGATTCATTAAGGGCTTCTCAAAGATAGCTCGACCAATGACTCAGTTGCTTGTAATGGATGCTCCGTTTGATTTTTCTCAAGAATGCAAGGACGCATTCGATAGGCTGAAGCAGCAGCTCAAGCAAGCCCCGATCATAGTTACGCCTAATTGGGAACTGCCCTTCGAGATTATGTGCGACGCCAGCGACTATGCTGTTGTAGCAGTATTAGGCCAAAGGCTTAACAAGCACTTTCAACCGATATACTATGCTAGCAAAACTATGAATCCTACTCAGGAAAATTAAACCACCACTGAAAAAGAGCTATTGGCCGAAGTATTCGCTTTTGATAAATTTCGCCAATATCTCGTCCTTTCAAAGACGGTTGTTTTCACGGATCATTCAGCTCTTCGATACCTCTTTGCTAAGCAAGACGCTAGGCCACGATTAATTGGTTGGATCTTGTTGTTGTAAGAGTTTGATGTAGAAATCCGCGATAAGAATGGAGAAAAGAATTTTGCAGTTGATCATCTCTCTCGGCTCGAGAATCCCACCCTTAGTGAATCTGACAAGAGTGAGATTCGGGATTCATTTCCTGCAGAGCAGCTCATGTCGATAAATGATTTTGAACCATGGTACGCAGATTATGCTAACTACCTGGTAAGCAGAATTATTCCAGAATACATGAACAGACACGAAAGAAAACGGTTCTTTGCTCAATTAAAATACTACTTTTGGGACGAACCCTTCTTGTTCCGAAGATGCCCTGATCAAGTGATCAGGTGTTGTGTTTCTGAAAAAGAGGCAATGAAGATCATGAAATAATGCCATTCGGGCCCATCTGGGGGGCATCATGGGATGAACACTACTGCACGAAAAAATTTCGATGCAGGATTCTATTGGCCTACAATATTTCATGATGTGAAGGGAATGATATAGTCGTGTGACCCCTGTCAAAGAGCTGGAAATATCTCCAGGAAAGATGAAGCACCTCAGAGTTATATACAAGTCTGCGAGGTTTTCGATGTTTGGGGAATTGATTTTATGGGCCTCTTCCCATCCTCAGGGGGAATGAATATATTTTAGTTGCCATTGATTATGTTTCAAAATGGGTAAAGGCACAAGCCCTTTGGACCAATGATGCTAGGGTAGTTATTCATTTCTTAAAAAAATTGTTTGCTAGGTTCGGCATTCCTAAATCTCTCATTAGTGACAGGGGAATCCATTTCTGTAACGCTCAAATGGAGAAGGTTATGAAAAGATATGGAGTCTCTCACCGGTTCTCCACCGCTTATCATCCTCAAACCAATGGTCAAGTAGAAAACACCAATAGAGCGATAAAGAGAATATTTGATAAAACGGTCAATCAAAACAGAAAAGATTGGTCGTTTAAGCTTGATGAAGCTTTATGGGCATTCCGAACTGCCTATAAGACACCTATTAGGACGACCTCGTTCCGAAAGGTTTACGGCAAGGTATGTCACCTTCCAGTAGAGCTAGAACACAAGGCATATTGGGCACTTAAGGCTTGAAATATGGATTATACGGTGGCAGGAACAAATAGGTTCTTGCAACTCAAGGAGCTTGATGAGTTAAGACTGGAAGCGTATGAATCCTCCATGACATATAAAGAAAGGGCGAAAAGATGGCATGACCAACGAATTAAGAGACCTAAGGAGTTCTCAGAAGGGGACAAGGTTCTACTATATAATTCTCGTTTAAGGTTATTTCCTGGGAAACTTAAATCTAGATGGTATGGACCTTTCACCGTGAAAAGTTCCTCTAAGACCGGAGCTGTTGTGTTGATAGACGATGAGAATAGGGAATTCACTGTGAATATACAACGCGTTAACCATTATCAAGAAAATGGCAATGAAATGATCAATGAGGAGGACATAACCTTTGACGACGAGGTCACGTAATAGCTCGTGACCTTGAGTCTAGCTACAAGACTCGTAAATAAAAAACGCGCTTTTTGGGAAGCAACCCAAGCTTTATTTGTTTGTTTGTTTGTTTTTATTTGTTTCCGTATGCATGCTTTATTTTTATTGTTTGTGGCTCATGTTTCGAAATAAATTGTAAAAATGCTTTATCTTGTTGTTTACCTTCGTCTTAACTTCATATAAAGGTATTTCGCAAAAGATAAGTGTAAGGGAAATCTAAATTTGTTTCTAAGAACGGAATTGGACATGAATCACAACAATATTAAATGAATGTGCATATTAGTATTTTTTTTTAGTCAAATGCTTATATCGAGTCATAAGGCGTGAGTTTTTCCAGAAATTTTCCGAAAACTTAACATAAGATTTCTGTCAGAGCACTCTAACGGCGTCAGGTGTAAAAATCTGAAAAATTTTGCAAGTTTTGTTTTTCTACCGGAGTCTTAAAGCTTTTGTTAATTCTTTAGTTTTATAAACTCCAGGAAATCTGCAAATATTCATTCCACAAGCATTATATCTTTATATATATATATATAGAGTTAGGATCAAATAAGAAGAATAACAAAAATAAGAAGGATAAGAAGTAATCACAACCACACATTCTAGATGCACCTACAAAAATGGATGCATCTTCAATCAAATTTTCCCTCCTAAATTAAAATGTGTGGTTAGAATTACTTCTTACCCTTCTTATTTTAAATAATCTTCTTATTGGATCCCTTCCCTATATATATATATATATATATATATATATAGATATATATATATATATATATATATATATATATATATATATATATTGCCGCCGATTTTACGCGAGGTTTGCCTTGATTGTTTTCTCAGGTCTAACAGGTTATATTGGACAAGAAGATGATTTATATTTCTGGAGGGAAGCTTTCAACGTTCATTTTTCTTGGAGGAGGATTTAACCTTGTTACCACATTATCCACACCGAACGAATCAGGGGAGTATTTGTTTCATTCTTTTACCTTCATTACTTTTACATCCTTTTTATTGAACATTTGGGACAATGTTCAGCCCAAGTGTAAGGGGAGGGTAAATGATGATACCTTAGAGAATGCAATTGCACTTGCGTTTGTTTGTTCAATAGTAGGTGTGTAATAAAACTAAGAGAAATAACTGTTAGGGCAATTTTAGCGCCAAATTTAAATTTTTTTACAACATTTAGGAGTGAAGCTTTAGCCTTAATGAGCGTCTCATGGATAGGAGTTGTATGACAAGCACGAAAAAACCGTATCACTCAAAATTTTCCACCCCAAATATGTGAGGTTCGCCCCTAGATTTGTTAGGAAAAGATGCTTATGAGTGTACCGGTAGTACTTAGATTCTAGAACTTGCATTAGTGATGCATCCCAAGACCGCTAGTGAGACTAAATTCGTGTAGTAGGATTTACTACATGATAAGAGGCATTAGGATCACCCTTGTGTTAAACCCGTATCATAATTACTTAACCAATGAAGTCATAATTACTTGACTAATAAAGTCAATTAATTTTCTCATACCTTTGCGATGTACTCATTTTTAGTACACGATACCCCTAGTACACCCCTCCGAGCCTATCTTTTCGTTTCTAACTTTAAGCATTTTACTTAAAAGAAGAATTTGTTTACAATCCACCCCAAATGTGCAACCAAATCGCCTTAGCCTTCCTTGTATGCACTCATCTTTAGTGCATTATTGTTACATGTTTAAACAATTAGTTAATTGTCTAATTGATTACATAGTTGCTAAGTCGAGTCATATCTTGTACATATTGTTTTGGGACGATTGAGACTCATGGGTAAAATACTATTGTTATGGAGTATTGGGGAAGACGTCAATTATTACCCCCATATGTGCGTTAATATTTTAAAAAGTACTCCAAGTATTTTGATTATCTTAATTCGAGTCGTTAGAATAGTTGATTGTAAAGTATGTAAAAGTTCAAGTGTAAAGGGGACATAAATCCCCTATGATGTATTATTTTGGATGGTAGGGTAAGATTGTATGCAAAAAAAAAAAAAAAAAAAAAAAAAAAAAAAAAAAAAAAAAAGGAAATATATATATATATATATATATATATATATATATATATAGAAAAAGAAAAAGAAAAACATACGGACGACCTTTATGTTTATTTTATGTTTTTTTTAGTTTTTGATTAGCTTAAGTCGAGTCGAGTCTTGGCTTAGCAACGCCACATTGTACATGTAATTGACCAAGATGATTAACTCGCCACCAGTAAAGATTGCCTTTATCCAACAAAACCGTGTTTATCATATCCCTACACCTCACGTTATATCCCTTTTTAAAAGACCTCTTTGATAGTTTATCCTAGGTGCATACGCCAAGTGGTGGAGGTTTGATCTTTTCCCAAGCCTATGGTAATCTATTTGCTATGACAGGTAGTGAGAGATATTGTCCATTTTCATATTGTGATATATACTTTTATTACACCCAAGAGATGTAAGTATCTAAACACTATTTGCGAGGTGCTAGTATATAATTTCCGTGCTTGTTTTGGTTGAAGTCGAACGATTATTTGTTGTAATTATTTTTATATTAGTGTTAAATGACCCCTAGCTTGTATTTTAATTAGAATAAAGCGCATTTGCTTGAGGACAAGCAAATCTAAAGTGTAAGGGTATTTGATAAGGCGAAAAGTGTACCGCTTTTAGGGGGTTACTTAAACCCAAATTCGAGATTATTTGATCAATTATTACCCTAAATCGTTCATTTTATCATTTTAGGTACTTTGGAGAATAAATCTGGAAAAGGAAGCATTTTGGACGTTTTTAGAGCGAAAAAGTGAAGAAAACGGCAATGTCTCCAAATCAAGCTAGAAACAGTGCTTGACGGTGTCACGCTTTGAGGTGACGGCGTCATGTTATGGCAAAGAGGTGGATAAAAAGATATAACGAGACGCGCCAGAATGTTTTTGGAACTTTAACACGTGCGGCGTCACCAAGGCCGTCACGTGTAATTTACTCTTGACGGCCATAAGAAGAATAATACATAACGGCGTCAAATCAAGATCTAGGCAATACGAGAGTTTCTTTGGCGGCGAGTTGACGGCGTCAGCATTTACACGTGACGCCATCAGACCCAAAAATCTATATATAGTTTTCTATTTTTCATTTGTAAAAGGAGGATAACTTTGGGATAGTTTTGGAGAAACCCTAGCACGAATTTTACCTTACTTTTAAGGGTTCCAAACCCTTGTTTCATCCATGTTTGATTGAAGATAAGTTTTCCAATAATTATTCAATATGTCTATGTGTTGTTTGATTCTATCTTATGCTTGCCTTTACTTTAACATGCTAGGCTAGGTTTTCTTTGTGATTGCTTAGATGTAATGAAACCTAGTTATTGATTATTGGTTGGTTGTTTGTTTATAATTGTTGTGGATGGATGATATCGATGTTAGGCTTAAGAAATCTAGCAGACTTCCAATTTGTAACATGCTTGAACGTCTTAAGAAACATGAATCGGATGTGCACTACGATTAATTGGTTATATTTAATGCATAAGTAACTACTAAGAAGGCCATGTTAGGAGCTAGTTGTTGGCTCGACATAGGAAGAGGTAGGAGCTTATAGAGTTAGGGAAGATCGTACACGGCCCTACGAATGGTATTAAGGAATATAACCCGTCATCCATGCAATTGTAAAAAACTAATCAACTAGTAAAAGATAGCTAGGGAGTAGTGAAATCTAAGTAAACACGTTTTTCTTAGTATTGTTTTTCTCCATATTTACTTTTGTGTCATTTTATTTTATTTTTATTGCATTCGTAGTTATTTGGGTTAGTTGACTAGCAACTAATTCCGCCAATTCTTCCAAAACCCGAGATTTTTACTTGCTTTCCATAAAATATAAAAATACAAAAAGAATCATCCCGCACCTCTAGACCTAGTTTAATCAAGTTTTAACCCTAGCAAACACTATTCTTTGAGTTGAACGATCAATCCCCCGGTACTTGCCACTACACTATACTACATCGGTCTGGTATAATGCCTGGTGGGGATTGCAAGCTTCTCATGATCCCTTGAGAGGTAAAACCTTTTGCAAGGTTGCAAAACCACGCATCAAAAAGGTTCATAATAAAGGTTCAAAAATATTTGTCATAACAGAAAGTTCAAAACAAGGTTTATCATAGCAAAGTCCAAATCAGAAAGTTTTCAAAACATAAAGTTTAAAATCAAAAAGTTGTCAAATTAGATGGTTCATATCACAAAGAAAACCTTAAGAGTAAGGTCAGAATATCCGTACCTTAGCAAAGCAATGAGATCAAAGTAAAGATTCACAGAAAGGAAAGAGTTCACTTCTTCTTCAATATATTTACTTGAATTAGGATCATCTTATTATTGATAACTTTATCTTAAATTAAATTCCTCCTTTTAGTCAACTTTCCATTTTTAGTAACTTTTAATATTTAGTATGTTTCCCAAAATTAGTAAGTTTTTATAATTAGAAATTTCCTCATTTAATAGATTTACTTATTCAACAAAATTACACATAAATATTTAATTAAGTATTAAATAAATTAGTAATATAGTTTCAGGGTTTTATTTATGATAATTGATAATTGTTTAGGTTTAAAGTGTAATTATATTAAAATATAAGGTTTTAAATGTAAATATCACATGTTTTACACATTATCTAAATTAACACCTTTTAATTTCATAATTTATGAATTACACCTTATACTTTAGTATTTTACAAGTTAATCCCTACTAATTATAAAAATTACCATTCTAACCCTTAAGTTATATAAATACTCAATTTGGCCCATTATTTATATGTTTAACCAAATAAGTCATCAAGTATCAAATATAGCACTTTACTCCCTTATACTTATTTTATACGTTTAACCGTTAAGTTTTGATATTAATGAAACACACCCTTGTACTTGTCAAAACCATTCGGTCCCTTTTTCTTTTCTTAACTCTAACCTAATCTTTACACTAATTACAATCATTAGTCAATCATTTATTACCAATATAAATCCAAACCCTAAATCTAAACAAACCCTAACCCTAGGTTTTCTTTTCTTTTCTCCTTTTTCCTTTGTCTCGACCCAACAACACCAAACGCAACCCTAGCGTTTCTTCTTGTCGCAACTAAACAACCAAACGTACCCTCTGCTCCTTTTCTTTTTGTTTTTGCTTCCTGTCGCTACTAACCAAAACCCAAACCAACCCTGGTTGTTTTCTAATCTTGTTCGACACACACACCATACACAACACTCTATGTTTCCTCCCTTCTCGTGTCGCGATCAACAAACCCAATGCACCCTCTCCGTTCTTTATTGTAGCTCGACAAATAATAAACTAAAAACAGCCCTTTACATATTTTATTATAGCTCGACATGCACAAGAATCAAACAAAAGAACCCTTTTACGTATATGTATGTAACTTAACTAAACTTTTAAGTTTGTGATCTCATGTTAGTTCCTCTTTATATTATACTTATACTTATATATATACTTAATAGTTGGATCGATTCATATATATATATATATATATATATATATATATATATATATATATATATAGACAAGCGTTCAAATGAGAAGTCTAATTTTTGTGAGAACGCGAGAAGAGATCTGAACCGTAGGATCAAGTTAATCTGATTTTGGGCGAAATGGCATTTTTGTAAATATTGAACGAAATTTTTATGGGTCAAAGTATATTATTCTCATTTGCTTCCACACCCATAAACTTTATCCCATTTTTCTCTCTCTACTTCTATTACACACAGTACACACACAAACTCAAATAGCAACACCAGATCCGTCATCTCCTTCATATCTGCTAACACTCTCTTAAGATTCATCATCACCACCACCAACCACCAGTATATTCGCCACCGTCCACCACCACAATCATCACCGATCACCGCCATCTCCATCGATTATCATCATCATCATCATCATCATAAGTAAGTGCTAATTAAGATTTTGATTCATAATTTCTTTTGATTCAATGATTATAAATAAATTATTTTTTTTGTTCTATATATTTAGTAATTAGCTATATATTCTACAAACTGATGATGAAATTGAAGATATAGATCTAGATGAATATGTCTTTCAAGATTTAATATTTTATTTTCACGTGTGAGCAAGTTGTTCGAATTTAATTTTCATGTTGAATTTAATTCTGTCAACGCACACTAGGTGTTCGCTAAAATGCTAGAAGACCTTGAAATGCTAATGTTGTATTGTCGCTACATTAGCTTAGGCAAATAGTTATTTCTTCACATGTGAAGAAATTTGCTTATAACTCGATTTGTGTCGATGGCTTGAAATAAGGTATTGATATTTTAGAGTCTTTAAATAAGGTTTCAAATACCTTCACATGTGAAGAATTTAGGTATCGAGTACCTTCACATGTGAAGAAATTAGGTATCGAAACCTTCACATGTTAAGAATTTAGGTATCGAAACCTTCACATGTGAAGAAATTAGGTATCGAATACCTTCACATGTGAAGAAATTAGGTATCAAATACCTTCACATGCGAAGAAATTAGGTATCGAATACCTTCACATGTGAAGAAATTAGGTATCGAATACCTTCATAGTTTATATATATTGTATTAACTGAGTGTTCATAATGCTGATAGAAGAGTAAAAAGATGAACTTTGTTGCTAATTGGAAGAACTATTCATCTATTTGAACTATGTAAAGTGATGTACAATTTTTAGAATAGTCGATGTGACATTTTTATAGTTGTGTGTCATTGGGTTGTTTCTTTCCCATGATACAAGAATTTAAATCATATGTTGATGTTTTATGCTATGTAGCAAAGTAAGTACATTTTATCTTTTGACAATTGAGGGCTAGCCAGGTCAACCACCTTGAATCCCATCTTTTGGTACAGTTCCTGTGAAGCTATGTTGTTCCTGTGTACATGCACATAAACTTGTTCAACACCTGTCATTCATAAATTAAACCATTAGTCGTATGGTTTTTTTTCATAAGCATATATATGTTAGTATCTTAGTGTTACAGATATTGAAACATCACCATCTGATATAGCAGACTCGATGGCAAAATGTAGCATGTTTCTTGCAATACCCTGACGACGTACAGATTTAACTATACATAAGTTTGAAATGTAACCATATCGGTTTTTGGCATATTTTCTCTCTCTGGTGTAGAAAATTGGTGCTTTAAATATTTCCTGAAATTCAGTTGAAGATGAACAAGATAAGGATAGAGGTAGTAATCAAACTCTGTATGTGTGGTTTTGTAACTATTTCTTTTTATCGACTATTTTATCTCAGTATACTATATGTTAGATCAAACTATGCATTTATCGTCGAATGGATGTTCTTTTCAACACATTCGAGGCATTTACCTCAACACTAACCTGTGAACTTGATTTAAAGTTGTTCTGAGAGGGATTATAAGAAGTGGTGGACATATTAACAGAATCAATAGATGACAATTGCGCCTCCCATTTATTCTTAAAGAATTCAGGCAATATAGCTTTTGAACATAGTATATGCCTGGAGAGGTGGTAGCAATTTATTATAAGTCATGTCAGATTTGCAAGTTATATGCTCTGTAGTTGGCTGTATTTTGCTATTGTTAAGTAGTATTGTTTTAATTGAGTTTTTATACGTTCTTTTCACATCGACTGAGTTATTATACTACATTGACAGCATGCAAGAGAAGATTTTGCAGAATTGAGACAAGAAGCCATTGATCTTCAGGAGTACTCTAATGCAAAACTTGATCGAGTAACACGATATCTAGGTGTTCTTGCTGATAAGACCCGTAAGCTAGGTATGATTACGTCTTACTTCACTTTCTATTTTTATTTTATGAGATAAGTACCCTACAAATATGGACTTCAAATTGATTCCGTTTTGGTATGAATCACGAGTCTTGTATGATATTTAACTTCAACTGCTTTCTCAAGCCTTAGCCTTAAGATTGGGCAGATACTTGGATGTGGTTGAATGTGTGAAACTGTGAATACTCATGGTACTGTAAATGCTCATTTTGGAACCCAGGACAAGTGATTTTTCTCTCTCTCCTAGTCATTATATCGGGATGTTAAGCCAAATAGCAGTTAACTGCTCTCAAAAGTTATGAGCTCAAATGTCACTTTTATCATTTGCTCTGAATAGTTTTACACTTTTACTTCTTAATGCTGATGGCTTGAGTCGAGTTGAAGTTCACACAGTTTTTTGGTTAGTTTTCACTCTAAGTGATTTATGTTACTCACCGACAATCTCATTTATTTCAGATCAGGCTGCTCTTGAAGCTGAAGCTAAAGTTGCCCCACTTATAAATGAGAAGAAAAGGTTATATGACGAGTTATTGACTGCCAAAGGTAATCATGATTTGTTCACGCTGGCACTATCTCTTCTTAACGCATTCTCCTGTAAACAGTTTTGTGCAAAATTTGATAAGCACAGCTATTCAAATCCACTTATCACTAGATTATCTTAATACTTGAGTTCAAACTACTAAGAAACTTGCACACGTTGTCACCTATTTTCTAATATATCCCTTCATTTTAAGCAATCTTTCTGTGGCACAATGTAAATGCTGGGAAGAGACTGGCCAGTTGTCAAATTGTACTAGAAAGGAGGTTTGGATTTACCCAATGAGGGTATAATATTCCAATTAGGTTCAAGCAAGAAAAAGAGGAAAAGTATAATAAATGGAGTATTTTTGTTTTATTGGCATAAGTATTCGGCAGACCACATATTGATCAAATATAAGTTGCATCCGTGCTGAATATCTATCATAATACAGTAGTGTGAGATGGTAAAACCTGATGCTGCTTGAAAACTTGAGACCTATTGACCCGTTTGAAGATCATATATATGTACCAAACCATCCTAGACTGCGGTCGCCTTACTACGATCATTTGGTCATGCATTTGGTATATATAAGCTAGTTCTATTCAACATAATTTACTAATACATTAGCGTTATAAAATGGAGGTCCCAAGTAATAAGATGAGGTAGCGTTATAAATTATTGAGATTTTGAATTCATGCTTTTTGCTAATAATGAACTGAACTTGATCCAAACACTAGAAACTTTGCAACAGAAAATTGAGCTTGTGTGTATGTATTAGTAAAATTTGGATATCTAGGATTTGTGTTTGTTTGGCTACTGCAATGAACAGGGGGAAAATTTAAAGCATGTTTTGATATATGGAGCGCTTTAGGCAGTGGTCTAATAACCTGAGTGTAGTACAAACTATGTTATAAATTTAAAGCATGTTTGGGTACTGCAATGAAAATGTCACTTTTATCATTTGCTTAGTAACTGGTATTATTTCTTTTGCAACAGGATGCTGCTAATCAAAAGAAAAAGAAGCGGGTTGTGACACAGGAAAGCAGAGCAAAGAAAAAGGTTACTCTTTTTCCTTTGATGAAATTTGTTGTTTTGTTATTTACAAATGAACGTAATGGATGCACATATGCTGTATAATCCACAATGGTGGAAGGCTGGTAATTTACCAGACTTCATAGTTTGGTTCTTGCGGGGTGGCTCAGGTGGGGCTTCCCTATGCCAATTTTTTTTATATAGGTTGAAGAAAATGATACTGCAAAAAGTAGAAAAAGTAACAGATCATATTATTAGTATACGACAATTCGGTCAGCCATAAAATAATTTACGTAGATGGCTTAACGAAAATACCTGTTATATATCATGAATCAAGTAAGAAAAAAGTGAACAGCCAAAATCGTCTAAATTGACATTTGACGGTTACAAATTAGGAAACAAATGTATTTTACTGGGCTAGTTACCCTTTTACCCAAATTAGAAAACAACAAGGCATGGCATGTACGAATTTTTTGCACCCATATGCTATTTGTCGTAATTGTTAAGCTACTTTTATAAATCAAGTGTATATCTTATTCTATGCGTTTATTTCTAAGAACTTGTAATTAAAACATTTACTGCAATTAACCGTTTCAGAGGAAGGACAGAATTAAGCGAGCAGAAAAGATGAGAGAGCTTGGAGTCAATAGGCCAAAACTTCAAGCGATAGTAAAAGAGAAGAAATTTTCAATTTTCCGTCATTATATGAATGGAAAATGCCATGAGGTTGTCTCTACTTTTTCTATGTGTTTTTCCATCTTACTTCCGACTTTCAGATTTATTACTATTATTGTGTTGCTTATCTTTTCATTTATGACAGGGCGAGAAGTGTAAATTTTCTCATGATACGATCCCTTTGACAAAATCCAAGGTATGTAACAAGCATTAAGTTATTTATCGTATATAGAGGTCACAGGTGGCATTTTTGACACTATAAATGGATCGATTTGGGTTTTGATTTTTTTTGAAGCAGATGGTTCAAATGGAAAATTATGGCTAAAAGGGGTAGGGATCAAACGGCTTAAAACCATCCCAATGTCTAACCATACGTTTACAACCTCGCAAATATATTCCAAAGATTGGGTTACTGTTATAATCATGACTTAAGGTTAAAGCATTAATTGTTTACTGAAGTTTTAGAAATGGACAAAAAAAAAAAAAAAAAAAAAAAAAAAAAAAAAAAAAAAAAAACGCTCGCTGGTCAAGTTATCATGAACTGGGCCTGTCCAACCCTTTACAAAAACTGAGTGGCCCGTTCCCACCTAGACCTGTTTTGGCACTTTACCCAACCCGCCCATCTTGCTATCTCTAGCCTTTGGTGAAGTTGTAGCTTGTTGTGATTGATGTTTCTTGGTGGTGCAGCTGTGCTGTCATTTTGCCCGTCACGCTTGTATGAAAAGTGATGAGTGTCCATATGATCATCAACTCTCCAAGTATCCCTGCAATAAGCTTCTGTCAACAGGGGAATGCGACCGCGGTTCAAAATGTTTGTTTTCTCATGAGGTATTTTTTCTTTTTATCATTTGCCAATTTTATTTATTGAAGTAGAATATTTCAACTTTTTTTCATACTAACTACTATAACTTTTTTGGCACAGCCGAGTGAATCCACTTCAAATGCTGTAAATGATTCAATGCCTGACCAAGAGTCTCCTAATTCTGGTTCTAAAAGGGTAGACGCAAAATCTTGTTCCACACCCAAAGCTGTTGCTAGTAACACCAAACGGAATCCGATAGATGTTACACCAAAAGTATTCACTCGGCCACCAAAAGGCATAAGCTTTCTTTCTCAAAAAAGGTCACCATTAGAATCCCGCTCGTGTACCAATGTAAATTCCGAGGTTAAGGAAACTACCAAAACATCCGGTGTAACTCAAGATCCCAAAGAAATCACTAAAATGCCCCAAGTAGTTCCACGTGGTATAAACTTTCTGTCATTTGGCAAAAAAACTGATTTGGACAAATGGCGGATTTTCTTTCAAGATTAGCAAGGGAATGGGGAAGTCTCCATTTGGTAACTTGGAGGGCGAATGTTCAAAGTCTGATCCAGTGATTAATGTGGTCGAGTGTGTCAAAATGGAGTGGGATTTTCTTTCAAGATTAGCAAGGGAATGGGGAAGTCTGATCCAGTGATTACTTTGAGTCCCAAGTGTTTTTAGATGTTCTAATTTTTATGGTTGTAATGTTACGCTGCATGTATTTATAACCTTGAAACGAATTGAACTTTGGCAATGAATGAGTTTTTATTTTCCTGTCCAAAGGCAAAGTGCTATGTCACAATTTAGCATCTCTTAACATTATATGACAATAGTATTGATGACAATGGCTTCGACTTCAGACTCCTTTTTTTTGCTGCCTAAACTAATGTATACAAACATGAGGATATACTTTTTTCATCATGAGGAAATACTTTTTTCTTCGCGTGTGAAAAAATTTTCTTCACTGGTAAATACACCGACATTTATACATGAAAATATACTTTTTTCTTCATGAAAAAATTCACTTGTGAAAATTTAAAATTTTCGAAAAAGATTTTTCTGATTTTTTTTTTCCAAATTTAAAATTTTATAATTTTTTTTCTTCACATGTGAAAAAAATTCGTCACATGTGAATAATTTTAGATTTTTTTTTAATTTTTTCACATGTGAAAATTTTCTTAATACTATATTATAATGCAAAAGAATTTCACAAATTTTCACATGTGATAATTTTCAATTTCATGTGAAAAAAAATTTTCACTTGTGAAACTTTAAAATTTTCGAAAAAGATTTTTTCTGATTTTTTTTTTCAAATTTAAAATTTTCGAATTTTTTTTTCTTCACATGTGAAAAATTTTAGAAATTTTTTTTTAAACTTTTTCACATGTGAAAATTTTCTTAATACTATATTATAATGCAAAAAAATTTCACAAATTTTCACATGTGATAATTTTCAATTTCATGTGAAAAAAAATTTTCACTTGTGAAAATTTAAAATTTTCGAAAAAGATTTTTTCTGAATTTTTTTTTTCAAATTTAAAATTTTCGAATTTTTTTTTCACATGTGAAAAAAAAATCGTCACATGTGAAAAATTTTAGAATTTTTTTTTTAAACTTTTTCACATGTGAAAATTTTCTTAATACTATATTATAATGCAAAAAAATTTCACAAATTTTCACATGTGATAATTTTCAATTTCATGTGAAAAAAAAAATCACTTGTGAAAATTTAAAATTTTCGAAAAAGATTTTTTCTGATTTTTTTTTTCCAAATTTAAAATTTTATAATTTTTTTTCTTCACATGTGAATAATTTTAGATTTTTTTTTTAATTTATTCACATGTGAAAATTTTCTTAATACTATATTATAATGCAAAAAAATTTCACAAATTTTCACATGTGATAATTTTCAATTTCATGTGAAAAAAATTTTCACTTGTGAAAATTTAAAATTTTCGAAAAAGATTTTTTCTGAATTTTTTTTTCAAATTTAAAATTTTCGAATTTTTTTTCTTCACATGTGAAAAAAAATTCTTCACATGTGAAAAATTTTAGAATTTTTTTTTAAACTTTTTCACATGTGAAAATTTTCTTAATAGTATATTATAATGCAAAAGAATTTCACAAATTTTCACATGTGATAATTTTCAATTTCATGTGAAAAAAAAATCACTTGTGAAAATTTAAAATTTTCGAAAAAGATTTTTCTGATTTTTTTTTCCAAATTTAAAATTTTAGATTTTTTTTTCACATGTGAAAAAAATTCGTCACATGTGAATAATTTTAGATTTTTTTAAAATTTCTTCACATGTGAAAATTTTCTTAATACTATATTATAATGCAAAATAATTTCACAAATTTTCACATGTGAAGAAAACTTCATTCGTCTGGTGATTCTGTACAAATCATGTCATCGGACACCATTTGAGGATAAAATATATGTACCAGTGTGGTTATTTCTATTTAGATTGGCAAACTAATAACAATATTTAAAGAGTGTGCATCACAAAGCTGTGTTATTGCAATAGTTTCAAGAAAAGGAATGTCTTTGGCTATGCAAATTTTTTGCTAATCCCAATAGAACAATGAGGAGCATGGTCTCTTTGGCAATACAGAGACTCCTTTTCCGCTTCAGTTATATACAAACTTTAAACTTCTGTACTACGAACATGATTATGCATCTTACATCATACGAATGAATGAACCAGGGGGTTAGTGTTTACATAACAGGAAATATGAGATACTTTTTACATCTTATAGCCTGTCATTGAATTATAGATCTTTCATGTTTTGTATGAGGACTCATATTGAAGACGGCATGTAAATTTTAGCTCCATTTTCTTATGCAAAACTACATATTTATGAAACATAGATTGTAGACCATAATGTATCTCGCTAAGTCTCCTTAACATAATAATTCCAGAATATTCAGATGTCAATAAATATACCTCCATCTTACACCACTAGGTTCACCCAAAACACCAAAATTAGAAAACCACATCGGATCAGATAGCCAACCCCTGTGTCGACATGAGTGAGGTTCTCTTAATTATTGTTGCCTTGGTGTAGTATTGTTTGTTAATTAGCTGGCATATGGTGGATCTATGAACGCCCACTGGAAAACTTGCTCATACTGTACTGCAGCGTTATCCCATGAACATTCTCTCTCCATTCCTCTCCTCATCAATCCTTCCCAAGTGGTCTTGTGATCCCTGTATGTCCTTATTGCTACCCTCAATGCCTACAACATTAGTTAATCCGATTTACTCAAGTCTCATACTTAATTGTAGTTTCCTGAGTAGACAGTCATGTAAAGTAACATGCAAATCCAACTAGCTAAATGATTTAGAGTTTAGATGTAACTCACATTCAACGTGCATTCTCTTGTCAGTGGTGAGAAGGCCCATCTGTAAAAAATTTGCAGAGTAATTAAAAACTCAGAATTTGCACTTCATTATTTTGTAAGAAGAACAAACAGATTAGTTCTACAACAGTCGATCCGCAAATGCTTATGAAGTGAATAAGTCATACCCGGTACCTTCCCCTTTGCCTTCTTTAGCATATGGGTTGAAAGTCTTCACAGTGTCCTATAATTCAGAAGGGTGCATTCAATTTTCATGCTTCTTTTATATATGACTTAACACAATTATGATTATAACTTCAACTTACTCTAAGTCCTCCGGTTCCATGGACGACTGGTACAGTTCCATATCTCATTGCATACAACTGATTTAGACCACATGGCTCAAATCTTGAGGGCATTAATAGGATATCACAACTGCACATTCCACAATTTTCGTGAGTTTTATTACAATGATTGTTTGTGGAATACACATGCTTATCAGCTATGGATATACCCTGCGGTAATCTGGTGAGAAATGGGAACATTAAACCCAACCCATCCTCGGAATTTATAATTAAATGCTGCTTCAGTCGCCCTCATCCACTCTTCATATTGTTTCTCTCCAGATCCAAGCATAACCTAAACAAGAATTTGATGTTTATCTATCCATCAATGGAACTTTCAAAAAGTTGCATTCTTCAATTAAATATTATAGTTGCTTACAAATTGAACATCATCTTGTAGTAAGGCTGGAGTTGCAGAGAGTATTATATCGATGCCTTTTTGGTAGTCCAGTCTCCCAATAAATCCAACCTATCATGCATAAGTCAAATATCAGTCGGCTATAGCAAAAGGGAAAGTTGTTTTACTGAATCCATCCATCAACAATATTTTACCAATGGGCAATCTGGGCGAACCGGAAGACCTAATTTTTTTTGCAGAGCAGTCTTGCACTCTATCTACAACCATTAAATCACTGCAAACTAAGTGTCGTTTGAGTAACATTTAAAGATTAAAAAACTTGCAATAACTACCTTTCCTGAAAGGTCATTGACAGTGTAATGAGAAGTGATATGCTCATCAGAGGAAGGATCCCATTCAGTAACATCAATACCGTTAGTTATCCCTGCATAACCAGTTACCCATGTAGTCATCGTCAAAATAGAAGTGTCGATTAACATTTCATGAATTTTTATGAAAGTAGATTGGAGACAGAAATACTTCATAGTTCATACCGTTCAGGACAGATTTTCGGCTTGTCAGTAGCTCATTCATACCATAACCACCATCTGGGGTTGTTATTTCCCAAGAATAACCCTGAATAAAACAACTATGGGACATGAATATATTGATACCCAATTAAAAGACATTAATTGGAAATACAACTAGAAGCAAAATAACACTAATCCATGTGATAAATGCACAAATCCTCCAAAATAATGAAGAGATCCGTTACCTGGCTAACTGTCAATATCCGATCAGAAGTTACAATTGCGCCTTTTAATATATTAACAGCTTGACCGGTGTCAAGAGCATGTGTCCTTGCCCATGTAGGAAATACCCATTCCAAAGCTCCATACCATTCCGAAGGCAATCCCAAATTCCCGTAAGTTGCTGCAGGCTCAACTCCCTTCCATTTGCATATAAAGGTTATATTAACTCGTATCATTAAAGAATGATCTTATGCATTTGTGAAATAGTGGAATATATCCCTAAAACCATGTACCCAATTAGATAATGTGACTTTCACCAAACAGACGGAATTTTTCATTTTGGTCTTTCTTAAACAACAGTTAATGAACCGGCAAGAAAGTTATATATAATGAAAAGAATCCTACCTGGTGTGAAAGATTATGAATCACAGCGATACTTCGAGCATCCTTGTAGATTCCATGTTGACGATACTTTGCTGCCAATAGGCTAATACAGACAACCAAATGAAATTCAGTATTTGTAAACGAACTCTCAAGTGCGCATACAGGTTGTTCATTATTAGAAATGTCAAGTACAATGTGCATAAATAAACAAAAATCACAGATGTTAAAGAGTTGATCACATACACTAGCACAAGCCCAGCAGGCCAATCATTAGCAAGGAACAAACATTTTTCTCCATACGTAAAACCTCCTAAAGGAAGAACTAAAGGAGCCTCACATGCTGCGTGGCATAGTAATGTGAACCGAAACTGCTTAATCAAACAAAGGTAGAAATATCGATTATTGTTAATAAAAAGATAAATAATTAGCTATGCCAGCATATCATACTTAACTTCCTCAAATATTACCTGGTTATCTCCAAATGCGCCATACATATCACCATATGGATTTCCAGGACGATGATAGCAAGGGTGGTCCACAAACACCTGAAACATCATTTCAATATTAGCTCCAGCAACACAAGTTCTATAAGAGCTAATGTTATGATTTCAGTATTAGTCATACCCAATCAACACCTTCTCTGTACTCATGAAAGAAATCAACATCCTGGGCCCCACCAAAGCAATAAACCTTAGTTTGGCAATCAAGATCGGTAGTTCCAGCAAAGTTTTCGTCAGAAGGGCCACCATGCATATATCTTGGAGAGATAACCATTACACGATGTCCACGTGCAGCAAGTGCAATAGGTAAGGAACCACAAACATCACCTAAGCCTCCAGTCTTTGAGTATGGCGACGCCTCAGAAGTAACAAAAACTATGTTGTACGTCACTTCTGTAAGTTTTTCCTTCGTTAAATCATCATCTACAACCTTTTCTTCTTTGTTAGCATGAAAGTTGCTAACTTCGATATCACCTGGGAGTTATCATACATTTTTATAAATTAATAGTGGAACCGTGCCTACTATATCTGTGGCAAATTAGATTATCATGTAATTGAAATTAAGTAGTCTCAATCATCAGTTTCTTGCCAGATTATTTAAACCTGATTACAATCCACATACAGTAAACACCTTTTGCCAAAGCTACATTATTTGTCAAAAGGCACAAAATTTGTTTTGGGTATGAAGCTTCACATGAGTAAACTGATAATCACATTAAACGTGTAACACATGGTTAAAGCTATCTATAATTAGTACAAAATAAACAAACCTCATGAAGCTGAAATGGATCAAAATTTGTAAAAAGCTACGTCTATATAAAGTAAGAAAAACACAGCATACCAGATTGAGGAACTAACTGAAACCCATCAACTGAAGCAGAATTATCTTTCTCACCACCAAATAAAAGTCGATGAATTTCTTCATCTTTATAAGTAAAAAACCATTTTTCTTGAGAATTGTCACTACTCACCCTTAACTTGATACAGTCACTTGTCCTACTATTTATAGAACATGAAGAAAACGTGAATTGCCTATTAACACCCCATTTCACTGAGGGCTTATGAGTTATATAATGGTTTGATTTGCAAGTGAAAGTAGGATACATTAGAAGAAGAGACATTATAATGAATGAATGAATGAAAGTGATTTGTGCATGTATGTGTTTAGTGAAAAAGAAAGAAAGAACAAAAAGGTTAGAAATAATATACTCAAGTAAAGGATCATGGTTAACTTGTTGCTTTCTAAAATAAATTTATATGCTTTCCTTGCGCAACAATCAATAACGTGTCAAGTGTCAGTATAGTACTAAATGTGAAGTTGAAGACAACAAAGAAGTGTACACGAGACTTGCCCAAAGCAAACATCGAGATGTATGAATTATTAAACGCAAAAATAGATAAGCCCTATATATGTGTTTGATGCTTAGAAAACTTTGTTTATTTTCCTAAGTTGTATGCATTAGAAAACATTTTAGTTGACTTTCTACCTGTTTGACCATACGACCCATTTCACTCGTCAGAAATAAAATATAACCCAAAACAAACCGTTCATTAGCTAATGAGTAAAATCGCCACCACTACAGAAGTAACCACATCAAGATTTTTCACTTACAGTGCTGTCTCCTTCCTTAAAGTCAAAAGCCCCTGGTCCATCAGTAATACCAGCTGCAAATCTAAATCCCATGGCAGTAGGACATGTTTTAACAGTTTCACTCCCTCCTCCTTGTTTCAGAAGTGTCAACTCAAGCTGTGTAAAATCCAAATAAGTGTTACGAAAATCAATCTTTCCATTCAACTTCTTAGAGGCAGTATTAAAAAGATCAGCGGCTTTTTTGAACTGTCTCTCTCCAATAATACGAGTGCTTTCAGATTCATCTGGGTAGCTATTCATCAATTCGACACACATCAATATAAAGCCAAACTATTAGAATGTATAAGAAATCAAAAATACGAACCCTTGGTCCTCGGCCATAACATAACTCATTCTTCCCACCGCAAGTACTATGATTGAAGTCACAAGACAGTCCAGTATCCGTACAGAATGCTCCGAGAATATTTGGACTCACATCCCCACAATTTGTTTGACAAAATGCAGATACGAAGCGAGGCCTGTCAGCTGACCTAAGAGAATTCCTGACCCGTCTTGCTATGCTCAAGTATTTGGTTACTAGTTTACCTGAAGTGGACTTGAAAGAAGCAGCAAGTTCCAGCAATTCATGATCTGCATCAATAACACCACTAAGACTTCAGTAGTAATTTGCAAGATGAGTGGGGTGGGCGGGTTGGATGAATGTCAAAACGGGTTCTGATTGAAACGGCTCAATTTCAACGTGGATAAAAAAGGTGCGAGTAAATTGACCCTTTCGGGAGATTTATTTTAATAATCAATGTGTTAATAATCTTTTCCTAGGAAAACATTACTAATGGATTCACTAAAGCTACTCTTTGGCATTGGAAGGTTCAATGAACTTACGGGTTCCTTGGGGACCCTGAACAATGTTAGAGACTCTGCGTGGGTTCAAATTAACAATTCTTCCAGCACTTTTTTGGTCAAACCAATCTTCCATAAGGCGAGCAGTAGTTCATTTATTGTCCCCGCTGATCAACTCATTTGTACGACTCATTGAAGTTCCATGAGTGGCAAACCAGTTAAAGCTACCCACTGGACCCCATTGATCATCTACAAACTTCAGAAAGGTCATTTCTTTATCTACATCATACTTGTATTTTGCACGTTCTGTTGAAGGATTATTGAGATACGCGCTAGGACTGCAATTAACTCCCGCATCTAAAATCTCTCCTGCAAGTTGTAAGCCCAAATATTATTAAAATTTTCAAAGAGTTTTACAGTAATAATTAATATTAAATATAACTTTCTTAGAAACCTGCCATTACCTTTGTTTACGTATACTGATCCTGAATGAAGGTTATCATGAGCAAGAATGATGCTTTGCTCAATACCATCAACTATTGCTTCAAACGACTGGTGAACAAATCCCAGAGACGTAACAATATACACCACATATTGTGATAGTATGTATGGTCATTAAAGGTGGCAAGTGAGTAAGTTGGGCAATGGGTAATGACAGGTTGCGGCTCAAATTGACCATTTTCTGTACAAAATTGAAAAGGCCTGATCAGGTGGTTCCCCGCAAACACTTTTTGGCCCATCTTATACAATTACATATTACCGATGCAATAATTATGATCTAAACCTCCTGGGTGACTTTCAAGTTTCAACCCTTAAGACCCACCCACTTTTTTGCTATTTATTTAATTTAACCGTTTTGAGATAAAACACCACCAAGATGACCTGCAAATTAGCAAATGGGTAAAACTTGCCAATTCAAATTATCACTACTCACTAATACTCTGTTGCACAAATACCACTCACGATCAAGTATATGTTTTCTTTCCAATAAAATGTTGAGCTAATGGGAGAGGGAAATGGACGCATTACTAAGAGAAACAAACGATGGTACTAATAACTGATGAGAAAACTACCTTGCCTTTAACCTCTCCCGGACTTTGAGTGTTACAAGTTGCAAACCCATGCAAGCATCGAGATTTACAAACACCACACGGTTTCCTTGCGGCTCAGCCACAATAAATGCACGAGATCTCAACCGAAAGTGAATGCCAGATGCAGTTTGATCCGAGTTGGCATATCCCATCATGTTGACATCAGCTGCAGGCCCAGTGATTATCTAAACTTTACATGTGATTACAATACCATGTATGTTTCCTTGCATAAATGTACGCTAACATTGCTCAACTGAAACCAAATGGTGAAGGTTCCATTAGTGAAGGATACAACATTATCAGAAACGGAAGACCAAAAAACTGCAAAAAGAGAATTTAGTATGCTTCCTAACCTAATTAGTCTGTGAGACACAAACTAAACAGTGAACAATTAATGACATACAGAAACTTGCATTAACCTTCTCATGATTGAGAACAACGCAACCCATTCAAACATTTAACTTCATTACAGAACAATAAACAAACTCAACAGAAGATATTAAAACTAGGAACCCATATAACCAATTAGATAACAGTTAACAACAAATTTAGTTGCAGTAGCTAGGGTGTTTGGCATAAACATACTGGTTGTGATACTAGTTAAACATACACAATTTGCAACAATTTCCCAGTCTTGACTCTTAATACAAATTCATTCCAGGAAATGTTTGTTCATCACCTATCAGTCACTTAATTACCCCAATCTGTGAACATAGATAAATGCTATATTACAAGATGAAAACTCAACATATGTAAAGTTTACAACAGCGAAGTTGATCTAGAAGTCACAACTTTCGTGAAAAAGAAGTCAAAACCACCATGACCATCCAAATTCAATTCTAAGTAAGCAACTAAAAATCGTTCAAAAAAAATAAAAATAAAACTAAAACGAATCCAAATACGTAACATTACTTACATAAACTAAACACGACTCTACCTGCTACAAACATGTCATATAGATTTTTCCAAATGATTAAAACTACGTGCTCATGTTATTTAAATAAAAAGTTGTTCACTTTTTTCGACAGATGATAAAGAAAGAAAAACTCACATTCAGGGAAATCAGCCTGATCAAGAATCTTGTCAAAAGTATCATACACATGTTTACTATCAACCAAAAATTTCAGATAACCATCAATGGTAGGCTCCCATTTAGGCCATGGTGATCCTTCGGGGTTTTTTTCGCCTTCTTTGGATTGATCTTTTGTATGCATTTTCATAGCCACTGCCCTCATTTCATCGACAAAACCACCCGTAGACCGCTTGTTCGACCTCTCTTCTGTCGCTGTAACTGTCAACCAAAAATAGCACACGTGAAGAAAAACTATACATTTCGGCCGACCTATAGTCACA
This sequence comes from Artemisia argyi, assembly GCA_030686995.1. Taxonomy (NCBI): domain Eukaryota; kingdom Viridiplantae; phylum Streptophyta; class Magnoliopsida; order Asterales; family Asteraceae; genus Artemisia; species Artemisia argyi. Next base: position 32,510,629 of record CM060678.1, read on the forward strand.
TGTGAAGAAAAACTATACGTTTCATCAAACTCCTAATGTGCAATAAAAAGTTAGCACATGTGAAAAAAAAAACTACACATTTCATCTAATACCTAATGTGCATTAAAAAATAATTGCACATGTGAAGAAAAACCATAGTCACATGTGAAGAAAAACTATACATTTCATCAAACACCTAATGCCCAATAAAAAAATAGCACATGTGAAGAAAAACTACACATTTCATCAAACACCTAATCTCCATATAAAAAATAGCACATGTGAAGAAAAACTACACATTTCATCAAATACCTAATGGGCATTAAAAAAGTTGCACATGCGAAGAAAAACTACACACTTCATCAAACACCTAATATGCATTAAAAAATTGCACATGTGAAGAAAATTTACGCATTTCATCAAACACCTAATGTGCATTAAAAAAATTGCACATGTGAAGAAAAATTACACATTTCATCAAACACCTAATGTGCGTTAAAAAAATTGCACATGTGAAGAAAAATTACACATTTCATCAAACACCTAATGTGCGCTAAAAAAATTGCACGTGTGAAGAAAAATTACACATTTCATCAAACACCTGATGTGCGTTAAAAAAATTGCACATGTGAAGAAAAACTACGCATTTCATCAAATACCTAATGGACATTAAAAAATTTGCACATGTGAAGAAAAATTACACATTTCATTCTAAAATAAAATTTTACAATAAAATTTTATCAAAAATAACAAAATTAATAGTTACTTGAAATTTCTGTGTATTATGATTTGAAAAGTTCATCTTCTTCAACAATCTAAGCTTCAGTTGACCTAATTCCATTAACATCTTCTTCTTCACTCATATTTGTCGAATTGAATATTTTGTATGATCGATTATGATTCCGGTCGTGATTACGGTGGCGATTCCGGTAGTAGACGGTGGATTGAATGGGCGGCGTAGTGGTGATTTGATCGGGAGGTGTAGTTGTGGTTTGAACGACGGTGGTTAGGGCGGCGTAGTGGTGGTTTGATTAGTTGGTGTATTGGTGGTTTGAACGATGGTGGTTATCCTCAGAGAGAATGAATTGGTTTCACCTGCAATTGTGTGGGATGTGTGTGTTTTTATGTATATATATTAGGTGTGAGGATGATAATTACAAAAATACCCTTAATATATATTTAGTGCAAATGATACATTAATCTTAGCCATTAGATTTAAAAAAAGGAGGGATTAGATGGATGGCTAAGATCTCTTCTCGTGTTCTCACAAAAAATGGACTTCTCACAAGAATGGCCCCCTATATATATATATATATATATATATATATATATATATATATATATATATATATATATATATATATATATATATATATATATATATATATATATATATATATATGGTTTATAACGCATGCATGCGTATACAGGTTTAAGAAAACAAGATCAAAAGAGAAAAGTTATACCAAAACTTTGTATGAATCGAATAGAGGCAAGAACACACAGCTCACTCCTTGGAAACCTTATCACAGATCGAATGAAGCTCAAAAAATACAATACCGATTGTTTGGGAGAGTTAGGGTTTTAAGATGGTTCGTATATGTAGTATAAGAAGAATAGAAGAATATCGGTCCTTTTATTCTTTGTTGTGGGTCGATGAATGACCAAGATGGGTCGAATGGGCCTTGGGCTCACCTCTTGGGTTTACTTTATTACTTATTATTTGTGAATCGTAAAGGAAATGATCCAAAATAATTATTTATGAATCGTAAATTAGTTCTCGTATTTTATTTTTGGTTTCTAAATAATTTCGGATTCAAAATATGTTAAGGATTTCAGTTTAGTAGGTTCCGTTAAATTATTTAGGTCATATGTGTGAATTTCAAATTCGTTAGGGCCCATTTAGTATTTATAAATATTTATTAAGATTTTTAATGCTAAGGGTATTTTGGTCATTCTACATGTTTAAAAATTTTAGATATTACACATGGGGCCTTGTTTTGCCTAATCCCACTTTACAGATCCAATAAGCTAACCCAATAACCCTTTTATAAATTTCGCTTAAACATCCCAATCCTCGAATACTTTAGCTCGTTTATTTAAAATCTATACACACAAGTCATGTAATAAATTACATGGATCAATTAACGACGTGGCTAAGAATCATGAATAACCAATATATGTATCTTATACATTCGTTTGGACATAGAACAAACACTAATGTAAATCATGGTCACCAAAGTTCCAAACGTACCCATTTTGTTCAAAACTATTCTCAATGTCTTGTATCATGACTAAACTACTTGAAAAAGAGTGTATTAAATGTGTGATATCCATTATGTCATACTAAACACCACACGTACCCTTTTTGAATTATTTTTGATCTTGTTACCACCTTATATGTACACATTCAAATCCATTAAGCTTAAACGAATGCATGAGATGTTATGAGGCATTTAAGAAAACATTTTTATTCACAATGATACAAAAGAGCTACGCAATAGTAGTTTCAAACTCCCCAAGCCCCTAGGACTCCAAAATCGAGCACCATTATATGTTTTTGGTCATGTTAAAGGTTGACTAGACCCTTTGAGGACTTCCAAACTCAAACAAGCATCTTAAAGGACATTAAGGACCATGTCACATTTGTTCATAACCCCTAAACTTCCCTAGAGCACCAACTCGACCATTGCACTCATTTTTGGTCACGATAGGAGTTCCTTTGGAACCTTTCGACCCAAAAATTTGATAAACAACTCGTACACCTCTCCTTACAAACAAAACACAACTTGTTACATATTACTAAGTCCCTTCGATACATGAGAACTCAAATAAAAGGGCTAGGTCGGTTTTTATTGTTTGCTTAGTCATCTTACAGAAATCGAGAACCCAAGACTCATACACACTCCCAAACACTTGAATAAACCACTTGCAATCCTCAATTACTCTACCCCCTAGCCTTAGTACCTATACATTATCCTCATCCAATATTCTTTGTGTCCCTCAACTTGTATCCTAAAAACGAGTATAATAAGACCCATGCAAACTCCCTTAACGTATAACTCAAAAACCTCACAAACAAAAACACCCTAAGTCCTTTTTACTTTATGTGATTTATACGAGAGAATAAGCCAAGCAATAGGAACTCTAGTACAAGCCAAGTTCGAGTACAAGCTATTCTCAAATCCTAGTTGTGTGATCAATCAAGCCACGAAGCCCTCACATCATTTCTTAGTTCCATAGTCAAGTTCTACCCACCCATTTAAGGTGTCGTAAGTGATTTCCAACACTTAGTTAAACTTTGAGTTCCCTAGTTATTGAATCATAACGTGTTTAAATCATGAAAGCTTTCCTTTTTTATTTTTCAAGCTCTCGTTAACTATTTCCATAATTTTATTGATCACTTGATTATTGATATGGCCAAGTTTGTGTTAAGATGCTTGATATTTACTTACATCAACTAATGAACACACTTTATCACACGTTTTGAAATTGTTTTGGTCTATATCGACACACTCCTTAATTTATGAACTTCAACAGAACAGTTTATGTCACCTAGAAATGATCATGTTAAACTATTTTTAATTATGTACAAGGTCAAAAAAAAAGGCTTGACCCATATCCTTATAAGCTAAACACATGAACTGAGTAAATTTGCACCATTAATAAGCTCATTAGATGTGTTTTAAAAGCCTAAAGCTCAGCTCACTCAAAACAGTTTCTGAAAAGCTAAGTTATACACATTGGGCCTTAAGGCCCAATGAATTGAAATAAGCAGTTTGATATTAAGCAGTGTATAAGTTTTTGTGTGAATTCAAATTGGTTATTAATAAGCCCATATACAAGCCCACCAAGTCCCAAGTCCATTGAACCGATAAAAAGCTTAACGGGCCTTAACTATTACCTTAAAGCCCAATAACACTAAATATAAGCTATAACCCACAATAAGCTGTCATTTAAGCTTCAATAAGCTTTTGGGAATATAATAAGCAAATAGAAATGATAACCTTTGCTAAATGTGATTTTTAGACTAAAAATGCAAATTTTACGAAACTTGGGTTAAAAGTGAAACTTTTGTGAAAGTTAAGGGTATAAACTACCAAATTGAGATTCTGAGGATAAAAACAGAATATATAAGTATTTTTATGCATAAAATGTAATATCTATAAAGATTTGGACCAAAAATGTGAAAATATAAGATTTTGGACTAGATTTGCAAAATATTTAACCATAGGGACTAAAAGTGTAAACTTTATGAAAAGTGTGCCAAAACTGTCATTTTACTAAACTAAGGGTATAAATTGATTATTTGAGAGCTATGGGTGGTAAAATGTCAAAGTTGTATAGTTAAAGCAAAAAATGTAATTTTTTTAAAGTTAAAGGGACAAAAGTGTAACTTTTCATAAAAGGGTATCAAAACTGTCATTTTGATCACTTAAAGGTAAAAATTGAATATTTGGAAATCCAAGATGATAAATTGTCATATTTTGATACTTTGAGCCAAAAGTGTAATTATATAAAAGTACAAGGACTAAAAGTGTAAATATCCACTGTTAGGGTTAAAAATGGAAATTTATTATAACTTGAAGGTTTATTCAGTAACATTATGATTTTGTTACACACTAATGTTTTATAAGTTATATCCCAGGAAAAACACTTAAACTGTTACGTAAAAACTATTTAAACAACATTACGTTTTAAGCATTTCAAGCATCCGAGTCATCCTTGCCAAAACCATTTCCCGAATACCATTCCTATAATCCTTATTCACTTTAAGTCTAGTTTAAAACCATCAAAATCTCATATTTCCATATTATCCAGGTTGTATGTTGGAGCCGTTCCCAAGTTGCACTTGATAACACTTACTTGCCTACCACCAACTGAGGTGAGTACATAGTCCCACTTTTATACGTTTTACAAACTCGTGGGGAGATACATGCTACAAATAGAACACAAGTATTTTTATGTATGCTATCCTGAATGTTATTGCTTAAGACACACTGTTGCCCCTAAAAAGCCCCTCATAACATGAACCATTAGTCACTTGCGAGTGAACGCGAATATTCTGAATAGATCTATTGGAGGTTGACAGCCCATTTGAGCTAGCCAGATAGATAACCTTGTGTTAGCCAGATAGATAGCCAAATGCACATTATTTGATATATACCAGGATATTGGCTGTAAAACCCTAAAATCCCGAATACTTAAATTACGCATAAATTTAAAATTTATAAATAACGATAAAAATAATTAAACGCGAATATAATTTAAACAAGTAACCATAAATCCATAAAAATTTGATGAAACGTCATTTCAGAAATCTTTGAATATTTTCAAACTCCATAATAATTATATGACATAAGTGAGATACGAGGAAATTAATTACGTTTCGTGGACTAATGTTTTGGGCCATTTTCTTTTGTGAAACCAACTAAAACCCATCCTAACTCAACCCATGACCCATAAATCTTAGCCCATGTCTTCCCTAGGCCTTCTAGCACAAATTCGACCCACACCAATAATAAAGGGAGGAACCGGTGTACATTTTCCCACACAAAAACACTTACACACTTATTAAAAAAACCCTAACTGTTGGATCGTTATACTCTGACCAAACTTAACTATAACTTGTAATGGTCTTAGTAATCTTGAATAACTACTAATAATGAAACACTGATATAACTTTGTAAAGTATGCGGAATCTGCTAACATAAAGCTAAGAAGAACTTTGAATAATTATATTAAAACCAACTTGAACCTGCTTATCTTACACAGATTCACTAACAATCCCTAACTCTCTAATATCGTATTCTGTAATGTATGCAAGTACTGATACGTCTAATACCATCCTAAGGCTCCTTTTATAGACACAAGGAAAACCTTAAGTCAGTTTACAATACTTGAACGACAAGTAAACTATCTCTAACTAATTCTAGAATATTCTAATAATATTACATAACAATCATTAAACGATTTTGCATATCAGTCCTTTAACTTTAGAAGTACTTTGAATAATCTTCATGCACGAGCAGTACTTTAACCATTAGCAGCACTTTGACACAAGCAGTACTTTGAACTTCTAGAAGTACTTTGATCTTCATATCCCAACAATCCTCCCCTAACTTGAATTCTAATTGCTTGATTTCAAGTTCCTTTGTTATCCTTTTGATCTTCAGCATCTTTAACTTCAACGAAAATTGTATCTTTAACTTTTTATCTGACTTGTGTGTCAAAGTACTCTTTATCAGCTTCAGATGATATCTTCTTAGCAACAATTCTTTTCAGCAACTCAACAATATTTTGACAAAGTGTACATCAAATCTTTAAAGTTTCATACTATTCTCATCACTTCTAGGTGTGTAAACTCCTATGAGAGGTGAATCATTAAAATTTAATGGATTTTGATGTATCTTTACCAAAGCCATTAACTCTGGAGTAGCCAATGTTTAGGTTAGAACAACGATGGTACATTGATAACTATATGATTTTTAGCAAACCATCAGCTATCAACGGATTTGTTTAGTCTTTACCAAGAGCCGTTTGCTTTTAGACTAGTTAGTTCTTTTATCACAACCATGGTGAACTAATTACCATATAAATGGATTTTCCATAGCCTTTGCCACAAGCCATTTTCTTGTGGGCTAGCCAACTCTTCACTTTTACAGATATGGTGAGTTGAAAACCATACAATTTTTAGTAAATTGTCAACTAAAAATGGATTTGATTATCACATCAGAGTCGTACCCTCATGATGAGTCAAACACTTTCTTGTCTGTTAAACATGGTGAGTTGATTACCATTTGCTGTGTAGTACTAGTGCTAACACCATGTGTGACTTCTCAAAACCTTTATTGATATCATCTTATGCTTCACAAAGTTTTTCTTTTTACAATTTAATCAATATTAAAAGACTGTACTGGTTTTATGCAGCAAGTAGTACTTTGAGAAAGTACTGTTTGTCTAGCAGTACTTTGAATAAAGTACTTTATTATTCAAAAAATATTTATATAATATCATCATCTGAAGTAGTCCATTTTATGAACAATTCAATCACCATCAAAGCTACTTCAGTCTCATTCTCAACCTCCATGCCATGATCCAGCATTCTGATCATAAGATCTCTTTCAAGAGGATATCTTCTCTCTGCTAGCATATGAATCATAGCTCCATCTTCCATTTCAAGTGAGTGTACCCCTGATGACTCAAAGAATCTCCATCTTGTTATTTCCCAATTCTTTTGATCATTCCACAGAGCATCACTACTTGTTTCATTTGTCTCCCGGATGGTCATTAAATCACCCAATAAGATTGATTGGTCCCGAAACAGTCAGATATTATTGACCAAGGTCAACAAGTCAAAGACAGCCTCGTTCCAATTCTCCGGTGATAGTATAGTGTGTCCCCGGGTCGTTATGTCCCAGCGAGATTGAAATGGTGTCGTTTTGAAATCGTTTATGAGTAAGTGGGACTGAGGACAGTAGCCTAGATGATATGGAATTGATTTTGCTACTGTTATTTTGGTATTGGTACACAGATATAATATTCACAAAAACCAGATACTCAGATATATGCACAAATTCACAATTCAGATCACGTAACAGACAGAAAGTGGGATTTGGTATTTAACAAACTACAGGGGGTACTTTTGAAAACTTAAAATTAAAAAGAAATTTGAAAATGAAAATGAAATTATAAAAATGATTAAAATATTATTTAAATATTATTTAATTAATAAAACTATTTAAAATCTAATTTAAATCTAATTTTAATTAACTAAAAATGACAAATGATATAAATTAACCTAAAAACTTGTAAAAATAATTTCTAAACTTAAATAAGAACTTGAAGAAAGTATAAAAAATAAAAATAAATATTTTTGTCTTTTTGTGAATTTTTTATTAATTAAAAACTATTTAACTTAATTTAACTAATTAAATTACTTTAAATTACTATTAATACTAAACTAACTTAGAAAATTATGAGAAAATTTATAAAATTACTTAACCATCACAGGAATCCTAAAAAATTATAAAAACCTCTAAAAATTATATTTAAGACTATTCCACTAATTAATTACCTTTTAATTAACTTAAATCTAATTTAAATGATTAAAATAAGAAAAATGGAAAATGAACAGTAGAAATTCAAAATATATTTTCTAAAAGTCTACTATACTATATTAAGGCTAGGAAAAATATAAAATCTAGGTTTTGCTTTATAAAAACTAAATATGCTATTTAATACTTATTATTAATTAATAATTAAGAAAACTAAAATTAAGTCTAATAAATACTAAATGACAGAATATAAATCTAGAAAAGTTACTGAATTTACTTTAATATAACAGGTAATTAATAAAAATATAAAATTACTATGTACTTAATAAAAATCTAAAAATGAAAAATAAAATTTAAATTGAATTAAATAGAAACTATCACCTAATTTAAACTTGGTTTTTCTTGGATTTTCTTTTACAAACTTACTTTACCACTAAAAATGGAAAATTTTTGTGAAACCACTTTTGAAAATAGCTTATAAATAAGCAGTAGCACCCCCTTTTGCTTATCAGTTGACTTTGGTTGACTGAATGGGCAAATAAGCACAATTGACTTTGGGTGGGGTCCACAATGGTAGAAATGGGTACAAACAGGCTAAGCAAACTTGAATAAGCTTAAAACAACTAGCAATAAGCACAAATAAGCTGTTGAGACCTAAAATGAGCACTTTGTAAACTGAAAATGACACAGAATGGGGACAAACTTGATGATGGATTCCAGGTGGGGTCCACTTGATTCTAGGTCAAACTAATGGTCAAGTTTTGTTCCCTGGTAGGAGGGGGATTGGGAAAAACCAAATGGAACCACTAGGGCCCACTGGGTTGGACTGCAACAACCACCAAGGTGGTGGTGGTGCAATGAGTCTACTGGTCCAGGGGAGAGTTCTTCCCTGCAACTCAGTTCAAGGGCTTGTGGAGCCCAGGGTAAAAATCACAAAAATGTAACCAAGTATGGAATCAAAATATGAGGTGGTAGGCTTCAACTAGAAACAAATTTCAAAACCTCAATCAACTCACATAAATCAAAACAATTCCTTGAATATTTGTAAAAATCTGAGATGTGCAAAAGTTGACTTTTTAAGAACACACCAAGTTTGACTTTGGTGAGATTTGTTTGAGCTCAGATGATTGATAATGATGTATTAACCTATAATGAGGCTAAATCTAACAAGTTTAACAACCTTTTAACTGATTTGGGGTGATCTTGATTGTTAAATCTTAACAGTGAACAACTAATGGTGAGATTAAAGGTGAACTTGACTTTTTTACAAAGTGTCACTGGATTTTATGATTCACTTAACCTATTAGAACCTAATGTGATGTGTTTCAACAAAGAGTAACAACAAAAACAACCCTGATCCCAGAGATGACAGCAAATCCAAACACTCCTTAATGTGGGACTGTTTTGTGATTTTCAATGCAGATGATCATTAAGGTGTGTAAACTTGATCCCTAATTGCTGATTATGCCTAAGTGACTTTGTTTAAGTACTTAACAACAGGTTACAGCTATAATCACACAAATATACCAATTAAACTATATTGATTGATTAAACTAAGATATAAGATAACTACAAATTTTATAAAACAAGCTATATATATTAAGATGTAAATTAACTAAACAATACTAAAAGAAGCACAAACAAACACAGAATGGTAACCAAAAGCAAGCAATCAAAAAAAACTAAGAACTAGGAATTTTTAGTGGAAAACTTAAATGAGCAAAATCTTACAAGGGTACCCTCAGCATGAACAGAGGGTTTTCCTTATGAAGCCTATCTTTAGATAGGCCAAACTTCACTCCAATCTTGCTCCTTTTTAATCCTCAGTACCTGAAAACAAGTTAGAATAAGACAGTTGACCAATGTTGACTATTTTTATATTTTTGTTTTTCTTCTTAGTAACTCTGGTTTTTAAAGTCTCTAAAGCTTCAATAAGCTTGTTGGAACCTATATGAGCCTACTTCAGTCCATGAAACTTGGTACAGTTCACAACTAAACTTATTTAGAAATCCTTAAATTGAGAAAATTGAAATTACACAAGATAGAAATGAAACCTTGATTTTATTACTTGAAAAGATTAAGAGTACATGGAATAACTACTACAAAGCTTAAAATTGAAAGTTACACTGAAAATGGGAAGCTTAATTTTAAAAACGACACTAAAAACTATTAATTAACTACTAAACTTCATTCCTTGCATCTTCATTCCTTTTATAGCCCATGATTAGGGTTTCCCCACTCCTCTGATCATTTCCCACTTTGAATCATAGCCATTGGATCATTGCAAGTCTCTAATCATGTGCCACGTATTTTTGGCGGGAAAGTTTTTCTTTGCAAATTGGCTTGGTACTCAGACAAGGGGGTGGTAGCATTTAATGTGGTGTGATAGTTAGGTATAGTGGGTTGGGCGGTGGCTTGTGATGGGGGTTGATGGACCTGCAAGTGGGGATGTGGGGGAGGGAAGGATGGTGGGGGAGAAGGTCGTTTGACCTTGTTTGACCGAGAGGGTCAAATGTTGACCCTGGTGTTATTACTTTGGGGTTGTGGTGGGCTGGTATGCATTGGGCCCAAGTAATAAAAATATAGGTGGGCTAGGGGTATGGATTGGACTAAACTTGGAGTAGTATTATTGTTTTAATGTCCGGTTTGGTTTATGGTTTACACAAGGACTAGATTTGCAATTTAATGAAAGTTGAGGGGTGAGGTTTTGGAAATTTTCCAAAGTATTTCAAGGGTGTAATTTGCCAATCCATGAATAGTATAAGGTCCTGGCATGAATTTTCCAATTTATTTTCACCAGGGACTAAAACCGCCAAACTTTCAAACTTCAGGGACCATTTGTGTAATTTTCACCAAACTTTCCACCAAGGACCAATCCTGCCATAAAAGGTTAGTGCAAGGACAAAATTTGTTTTTCTCAAAGTTTTTCATATCCCATGGACCATTTTTGACAATTTTCAAAGTTCAGGGACTAAACTTGACATTTTGTGAAACTTTTGCACCAAAGGACTATTTGTGTAACTTTTTGATTTATAAGGACCTTTGGTGACTTTTTCAAGTTTTTAGAACAACTAGGGACTAGATTTGACAACTTTTGAAAGTTGGGGGACTGAAACTGCCAATTATGCAAACTTTGTGCGTTTTTTATCTGTTTTTGATATTTTTGCATTTGAAACATGTAAAACACTTTCCTGGGATATTTTCACTATTTTGATATGATATTGAGTGTTTTTAGATGTTTTGGCAGCTCAGGAATGGTAAAAATGATGAGTATTTACACACTCATCAAAGATCAATCCCACTCCTGTTGGTTCAGTATCCTCAAAGTAAGCCTGCACTTGTAGATACAAATAGTATAGATCTTCTCTGTCTTTCTTGTGCAGTATATCCCATTGCATATTGAATACTGTAAAGCTTTCATCCTCTCTATGAAAAATGAGATAATCTCCATTAGATGATTCTACCACAGAAAATGTAGAAAATTTGGACTTCTTCTCAGCATTCTCTATCTTCTTTGGATTTTCAAAATCCACAACCCTAATATAATTTCTCAGTTCATCAATAGTATCTGATCTCAGCATCTTGAGCCTCTTTGATAACTGATCATCTTGAGTTGCTCTCTTCCTCTTTAACTTTCTTTTCTCAACTAGTTCTTTTCTTTCTTCTTCCAGCTTCTTTTCTTTCTCAGAATCCATAGGCACAAAACTATCTAACTCTCTTTGAATTGACTCTTGAACACTGTCATATAGTTCTTTCACCTGTGGATGTCTTAACCTTTGTAAATTCTTAAATCCTCTGCCTCTCAGAAAACTTATCATAGAATTTCTCTCTTGAGCTTTGGATAATGGCCTTCTTGTTTCAATAACTGGCTTTCTTGTTTCCCTTAAGTATTCAGCATCCAAATCAGCTTGATACTTTCTAGCAGTTTCTTCATTCTTAGCTATTTCAAAAGCTCTTAGCTGTGCCAGTGTAAACTTCTTCTTCTTCTTGGAAACTTTCATAATTCCTTTTCCCTTGTCATTAGGATCCAATTCTTCAGATTCAGAAGAAGCTTGTGAGACTTGAGTTTGTTCAACACTAGTTATACTTATCCCTCTTGGTCTTGACATATTAACCATAATCTGAGCAATAGTCTCATCATCACTAGCTGTGTGCTCCTTTATCTCTTCTTGCTGAATGGAAGGACCTGCTTCATCATCAAAAACTCTTGTAGAAGGACCATCTTCACCAATATTTAAGGCAGCAGTACCTTGATCACTTTGATCTAAAATACTTTGCACACCAGTACTTTGAGGATCAGTACCTTGAATATCTATATGTTGATCAGCAGTACTTTGAATATCAGCACCTTCAACATCAGTACTTTGTGCTTTATTCTCTTCTGCAACAATTTGCTCAACTTGATCAAGTTTTCTTTCAGCAGTACCTTAAGCAATGTCTTCAAAATCCATAGCATGAGCTTCTTCATATTGATCTTGAGACACAACATCATCTTCATTCAGATTATCATTCTGATTCCTCCCCAATATGAATGATGATGACCTCTTCTTTCTCTTCTTAGATTTAGAAGCCTTCTTGGATTTCTGAGCACTTCTCTTCTGTTGCTTGACCCATATTCTGTGATTCTTAACAAGTGGCCAAACAAATCTCTTCAATCTCCTAAACTTATCCTTTAATCTCTTGATCTGATCAGCTTGAGCATTAATGACCTTCTTCATCCTTCTGAATTCCCTAGTTAAAGCATAAGTATCCAGTGTTCCCTCATCTCCTCCAAATGTTTGAAACCCACATGTGGAAGTATAATCATTGGGAGATGGTGGTGGATTCACATTTTGCTCTGAAGCAGTACCTTACAGAGAAGTACTTTCCTTGGAAACAGGATGTTGAGAAGTACTTTCAATGGAAAGAGTCTTCTCCCTTGAAACATGAACTGGTACTGACAAAGAGGTAGTTCTTTCACTTGAAGCAACTTGCTGAGGTGATGCAAGAGGGGGTATTGAAGTATGTTCTGATCCAGAATGCTCAGAATGTGCAGAATCACTTCCTTCATCAGCTGCATCCCTAACTGCCTGTGCTACTTCCAATATGTGAGCTGTCAAAGGTGTGTTGTGGCCAAAAAACTTAACACCCTTGTTAGACATAAAAGTGAACACCTTGTGTGGAAGTACAACAGTAGGTATAAAATCTTGAGGTTTTGGAACACCCTCAAGTGGTTTGTCTAAGAATAACTGAACAAACCTAGGATACATCAAAAATGGTGTACCAGCTTTGATGTGAGCAAGCATACCATCAAGAATCATATAGGAGAAATTGAATTGTTGATTGGTAGCTAACCCAACTAATGCAGAGGCTATGTTATGTCCAAATTGATCCCAAGCAGTACTTTTGGGACTTAGACAATGAAGTAAAACATGGATAAGGTACTTCCAATGGGGACTAACCAATGCCTTTTGAAAAGTAAGCCTATTTAGAACACCTTCATAGCCTATCTCTCTAATCATCCCAAATAACCTGTTTGTCAAAAAGAACAGTACCTTCTTCATCATCAAACAATAAGACCTCCCTTATTGTAGCTTCAGTGATGCGAATAGGTCTCCCTGCAACTGTAGCTTGAATAACATCTTCTCCTTCTTCCAAACCAGATCTAGCCGTAGCCCAAAACTCTTGAATCCGGGGGCCAATGATCTCTGGATTGACCAAAAGTGAATAACTGATGGATGACCCAGTAAGAAAATCAATGATGCCATGAAAATCAACATTCTTTTGCGTCTTCTCCAAGTTGGCAATCATGTTGTGTTTGCTAATTGTTGGACGGTTTGCCATTGTTTGTGTTTGTGAAAGAGGATGATGATCGATGATGAATTTGTTAGTGTTTGAATGGATGAACAGGAATGATGATGAGGGTATATAAAGATTGAAGAGATAATCACAAAGAAAGATAATATTCAAAAAATCACGGTTAATTAATGAATTTACCGTTATTTTTGGAATTTATCTTCCCCATATCTTTCGGAAAGTTGCTACCCCCCTATTTTTTACCGTTGGAACAGTATCCTAACACGTCAGTACTTTCCATGAAGCGCTAAACAGTACTTTACCATATAATACTGAGCAGTACTTTCATTCAAATATGAAGCAGTACTTTGGATAAAAGTACTTCCCACCAAAATATCTAACAAAATTGACTTTTTGACCAAGCCACTAAAAATATCTTCTGAAAGTCAACCCGGTATAATAAATACTTTCCATATTTACTTTCCAAATCTACCAAAACAAGTAGGAGTTAATATCCTTCATAAATAACCCTTGGGATTAACTTTGCCTATAAAAACAACTCGGGTCAACACTTATCTTCATCAAAACCTTGTTTTTACAATCACAAACCCTAGTATCATCATGAGCCATTTTCCACTAATTTACATATCTTCAGACGATTCTTCTAATTCAGAGATAGGCTATTACTCTGACTCTAAACAGGAATCTTCATGATGGAGTGGCTATTTTCCCCCATGTGCTTCAAGCTCAACAAACCTGAAGCCAAATAAAAAGGTTTCTACCCCTGCTCCTGCTCCATCTCTTTCCAAGGAGTTACCATAGGCATTGACACAGGCTCTGGAATCAGCATTAAAAAACATGAAGTGGCCTGCTCCTGAGAAGCCTGCAAGACTACAAAGGACACCAAAGCAAGTACTAGGTCTTGCTTGCCCAAGGAAGCAGTCAACCTTTGAGAACAAGAGGAAGAGTGCTCAGAAGGCAAAGCAGGACTACCAGGGAAAGGGCAAGAGGCCAATGGAGTAGCTGGTGTAGGGTGTGGGTTGTTTAGGATTTGTGTTTTGTTGTGTTGATTATGTTTCTGTCTAGAATGGTTAATGTAACTCCTTTTATGAATATGAATAAAGTTACTCTTTTGTTTAATGATTAATGTAGCCTCCCCTCAAATAGTGAATAGCTACTAATGCCTCCCTTCAAATGTAGCTTAATTATTGATCATCCCAATACTCACCACTAAATAAGTAAATCTTGAAATATCAAAGCCCTTTGTGAGTAAATCTGCTACATTATCATCTGTGTGAACTTTAACCACATTTATGAGTCTGTGCTCATAACAATCTCTTATAAAGTGATGCCTAATCTGAATATGCTTAGTCTTGGAATGATAGACAGGATTATGCACAATACAGATTGTACTCTCATTATCAATGTTGATAGGAGTATTCTTGAAGTTGGTTGATTTTGCAACCAAAGCACTTGGGCACAACAACTTGCAGCAGCCACATATTCTACTTCTGCGGAAGATGTTGCTGCAATTGTTTGCTTCTTGCCTTGCCATGAAACTAATCTTCTTCCAAGGTATTGGCATCCTCCAGTAGTTGATCTTCTGTCATAATTGTCTCCAGCATAGTCACTGTCTGAAAAGGCTTCCAAATGAAAAGGAGACTCCCTAGGATACCACAACCCTAGCTTAGGTTGTTGCCTAAGATACCTAAAAATCCTCTTGACTGCATTCAGATGTGAAACTTTGGGGTTGACCTGATGTCTTGCACATAAACACACAGCAAAAGTAATGTCAGGTCTAGATGCAGTCAAATACATTAGACAGCCAATCATGGATCTATAGACCTTAACATCAACATCTTCCCCATCTTCATTTTTTCCCAATGGTTTGTTAGCATCAATAGGTGTGGAGGCTGGCTTGACAGTGGTGAAGTTAAACCTTTTTAGAATGTCTATAACAAACTTATCTTGACTAATGAAAATTCCACTGCTTGATTGTTGAACTTGAAGCCCCAAAAAGAATGTTAATTCACCCATGGAACTCATTTGAAACTCTTTTTGCATGAGCTCTTCAAACTCTTTCACCATTGACTGTTTTATGGCTCCAAAGATAATGTCATCCATATACACTTGGACAAGCATAATATCCTTTTTGGCTCTTTTGATAAACAAAGTCTTATCAATAGCACCTCTCATATAACCATGTTGCAATAGAAAAGTGGAGAGTCTTTCATACCAAGCTCTAGGGGCTTGATGGAGGCCATACAGAGCCTTAATAACCTTGTAGACTTTGTTTGGATGTGCAGGATCTTCAAAACCAGGAGGTTGTTTGATATAGACTTCCTCTATAATAGTGCTATAAAGAAAAGCACTCTTTACGTCCATTTGATATACATGAAAGCCCATATATGATGCAAAAGCCAGAAACAACCTTATGGCTTCAATTCTTGCCACATGAGCAACACTTCATCATAGTCTACCCCTTCTTCTTGTCTGTAGCCTTGAGCCACTAATCTTGCTTTATTCTTGATGACATTCCCTCTTTCATCTCTTTTAACTCTGAAGACCCATTTTGTAACAATTAGTCTCTTACCATCAGGTAAATCACATAATACCCAAACTTCTTGAAGTTTAAATTGTAAAAGTTCTTCTTGCATAGTTTCAACCCAACTCTCTTTAGCTAATGCTTGAGCTATTGTCTTAGGTTCCTCTTGAGGCAGAAAGCAAGCAAATAAGCACAATTGCTGATCCTTGTGATTCACCCTATTTTGTTTATAAATAAAGCTAAGTAAAGTAGTATGTTGCTGAGAAAGATTCTTAGCTTTTAACCTGGTGAGCACTCCTGAGGTAGAAGGTCCAATAATCTTATGAATTCTCAATGTAGGAGTTGGTGAAACTTCAAGATTATCTTCCAAATTTGTGAAATCAGGGTCTTCATAGGAATCTGAGAAAATGCCTTCTTTCTCCAACTCATCATCAGTGTCTTCTAAGGCAGGCATAGTTGGATCATTCAAATCATCAGTATTGATCCAATTGATGTATCTAAGACATTTGAAGTACTTTCAAATGGATCAGCAGTACTTTGATGTAAAGTATTGTCAGTGCCTTTAGCCTTCTTATTTTCTGCTTCATAAGCTCTCCTTTGATCATCTTCATAGGATTTTGCAATAGTTTCTTGAAGAAGCATCCTATTAAGTTCATCTTGGATAGCTTGGTCTTCATCAGATACTGTGGAGTTTGGTTGAATAGTACTTTGTGGTTCAACAGTACTTTAAGGTTCAACAGTACTTTGAGGTTCAAAAGTACTTTTCTTCTTTTCAATGGATTCTTCATCAGGAACATCTTCAGATCTCATATTTACTCCGTGAACAATGTATTGTGATTCTTCTTCATTGTGAACAACTTGATTTTCTTCTCTATCAGGCACATAATTCATGGATGAGGCCAAAATATCAAGATCAAACATCCAATTAGGACCTTTACCTTTTTGATTTCCTTAATCTTCTAGAAACTCAACATGAAGACATTCTTGAACCTTCTTGGTAGCCCTATTGTACACTCTAAATCCTTTACTATTGGTACAATAACCCAATAAGTATCCTTCATCTGATGTGCCATCAAACTTTCCCAGAGTATCAACAGTATTCAAAATAGTCAGGGGACATCCAGAAGGTTTCATAAACTTAATGTTTGGTTTCTTTCCCATAAGTAACTCATAAGGTGTCTTCATCTAAGGTTTTGTCACTGTTACTCTATTCAACACATAACAAGCAGCACTTACAGCTTCAGCCCAAAATGGAACAGGTAGTTGAGAATCTGCAAGCATTGTCCTTGCTGCTTCTATCAAAGTTCTATTCTTCCTTTCTACAACTCCATTCTGTTGATGAGTTCTTGCAATACTAAACTCTCTCTTAATTCCTTTCTTGGCACAAAACTCATCCATAAGCTGATTCTTGAATTCAGTCCCATTATCACATCTGATAGATCTAACTTTGAGTCTCAACTGATTTTCAAGTGCTATTATGAGATCATGAATAGCATCAAAGGTTTCATCTTTAAATCCTAAGAAAAAGACCCAGCTAAATCTGCTACAATCATCTGTTATAACCAAATAGTACTTCTTATTGTTTAAACTTGCAATAGAAACAGGTCCAAACAGATCCATATGCAACAATTCCAAAGGCTCTCTAATAGTTCTTTCTTCAATCATTTTACATGAAGCCTTGTGTTGTTTACCCTTCTTGAAAGCCAGACATGAGTGATCATTCTTGTATGTTTTACAAGGTAAACCTCTAACTAAATTGCCTTTGACCAATTTGTTCATGTTCTTGAAATTTACATGCCCTAATCTTCTGTGCCATTGATGTGCTTCTTCCATTGTTGCCCTTGCTACTAAACATGTTGCTCTTTCAGTAGGATTGATATTCTTCAGATCTAAGCTGTACACATCATTGGTTCTTGGTACTCTCAGCACTACCAAGTTTTCATCTTCTAACTTAAACTCAGGGGAGAGAATAAGACATTATGTGTCAAGGAATAACACAGGATATTTCTTGTCACAGATCTGAGATACTGACAAAAGATTGAATTTAAGCTCCTTCACATATCTAAC
Organism: Artemisia argyi; assembly: GCA_030686995.1. Lineage (NCBI taxonomy): Eukaryota > Viridiplantae > Streptophyta > Magnoliopsida > Asterales > Asteraceae > Artemisia > Artemisia argyi. Next base: position 32,529,052 of record CM060678.1, read on the forward strand.
ATTCTCAAAATCAATGGATCCAGTCTTGATGGTTCCTTTGCCAGTAATTCTCCCTCCATCAGGATCATTCCTAAATGCAACTTTTCCTCCAAAATAAGCCTTAAAATCTGACAAGAGCTCCTTTTCTCCTGTCATGCTTCCAGAGCAACCACTATCAATGATAAGATGATCTTTAAGCTCCTCTTCTGGGTTGCCCTGCATAAAAATGAAAAGGGTTAGTTTCTTTTAGGAACCCAAGCCATTACTGACTTGTGTTCCCCTTGTGGAGTGACATACTCAAATTCTTTGAGTATGTAATCTCCACTATTTTTGAAAGCGCTATCAAGTATTAATGTTTTTGATTCCAAAACTTGTGTTAGATTTTCATCAACACACCCTTTTTCATTCTTATTCTCTGAAAGTATTGTTTCTTCCCTATCAGTACTTTGTTTCTTAACCCATTTAGTTTTAACAGTTGGTGTTGGGTTCTTTGAGCTAGGTACTCTTTTTGAGGTGTAAGGCCTTCTAGGTTTGTAAGAATTGAACTTCCTTGGTCTTACTTTTGAAGAAGTGCTAGCAGTACCTTGGTTGGGTGAATTTCTAACAGTACTTTGAGAAGGTACTGTTTTACCAGTACTTTGAAAAGTATCTCTTGAAGGTACTGTGGTTTGGAGAATGGTCTTTTTTGGTAAGGATACCTATAGTCTTTTGAGAAATTACTATGGTTAACCCTATGTGAATAATTCCAAACTGGTTTATTCCCCCTTGGCCTATTCTCCCTATGCTTATGGTTTGCAGATGTAGTCTTTGGGAATTTACTTAAGTATTCTGAGTGATAGTCACAGTCCTTAATCAAATTGTGAGGACTATAGCATACATAACATAACTTTGGACCCATATTCCCAAATCCTCTTCCAAAAGGTTTTCTAAAATTAGCAGTATTTTGAAAAGATTATCTTGAAGGTACTGCTGAATGATCAACAGTACTTTGAGAATTTTTTGGAATTACTGCATGTTTTGAAAAGACTTTATCATTCCCTGAACCCTTGTTATCATCCCTAGGTTTCTCAACAGTTTCCTTTAAGGACTCAGAACTAGATTGACTTGAATTAGATTGACCCTTAAGCTTTTTCCTAAACTCCAAATTGTCTACTCCAAAACAAGAAACATCTGTCCTAGGTGGTTGGAAACTACCTGTGGGTGGAAGAACTTCATTGTATCCCTTGTCTTTCTTAAATTCAGGAGGTGTTGAACAAGGTGATTCCTCATCACTAGATGTGTTTTCCTCTAAGCTTATGAATTCTTCATCACTAGTTGAGGTCTCTTTTGAAAGACTTAGTTTCTTGTTCCTAGTTAGGGTTTCTTCTGAACTACTATCATCATAACCTAGGCTAGTTTTAATGTTTGTTGTTCTTTGTTTTTCAACAAAACTAACATGTGACAGACCTGATTCTTTCCAAACAGCAAGTTTTGCTAACAACTTATCTCTTTCTTTAGTGATCTTTTCTAGTTCAGAAACCTTACATCCTAACTTCCACTCACTTAACTTTAATTGATAATCTTGTTGTTCATACTTTTCTGCCCAAGCTACTTCATTATTTTCATGAGTGATTATCTTGGCTTTCATTGGCTCTAAAGTCAATTGGTAACCAGCTATCTCAGACCTAGCCCTTCTATAATTATCTCTTTCAGTCTCATATTCTTTAAGCATCTTTTGATAAGAATTACTACATTTAGAACATACCTCAGAGATAGTAGATGAACTTGTTGAAGTAGCTACCATAGCAAGCTGAACAAGTTCTTCTTCACTTTCCGTGCTCCAATCAAAGCTTCCTAGACCATCTCTTGATTCCAAAGCAGCATATCCTGGTTCCTCATCAAAAGTTGTGCTGCAATCAACCTCTTCCAATGCAACCATAGAGTAGGTTACTGGTTCATCATCAAATTCATTACTCCAGTCAACCTCGGATAGATTTTATTGAGCCACCAAAGCTTGTGACTTTGGTTCAGCAATAGGAACCTCCTTTCTTTCTACCTTGGGTTTTTCAATCATTCTGTTTGCCTGATACTTTGCAAACTTGCATTCCCTTGCCAAGTGACCAGTCTTTTGACAATTGAAGCATTCAATCTTAGATTTATTAAATGATATACCCTGCTTAGCTTTAAAATCAATACCTCTCCCTGTCTTGTTCATGAACTTCTTGATCCTTGCAGTGATCATGGCAACCTGCCATCTTATATCAATTTCTTCTAGAGCATCATCATCAATTTGCAAGACATCATCTTGATATGTAACAGGTAGAGTGGCTTGTTGAGCAAAGAATGAACATAGAACATCATCTGAGTTGGTGTTATTTGATGGTGATGAAATGGTAGTGATCATGGTTGTACAGGGATGATGTTTCTCTTCAACAATACTTTGGACAGGGTAAGCAGTATTTTTAGTGGAAGTATTGCCTCTGTTTTCAGAAGATATAAAAGCAATGTTATGAGAACTTGAACCTTTGTTACCCTTCATCTTATGCTCATACACCTTTAAATTGTTGTAGAGATCATCAAAGTCCATAGTGTCCAAACCAGGTTGTCCTCTAATCATGGTAGCAACCACATGCCATACAGATGGCAAACTCCTCAAGAACTTCAAGTTTGCATCTTCAACAGATGCCTCTGCTCCATATAACTCTAGCATACTGAGTAGATTTTGATATATGTCATAGGCAGAGTCAAGGCTTTTTTTTCACCAACAGTGAATGTTTCAAACTGTTGTTTCAATAGGTTTCTATGCATCTTCTTGGAAGCATCATTACCTCCAAATCTTGTCTTAATAGCAGCCCATAGTTGTTTTGCATCATTAGCATCATGAAACTTCAATAGGTGACCATCAAGAATAGCAGAAAGTTGTATGTTGAGAGCCTTATCTTGATTTCTTTTAGTAACTGCTGGCAAGGTTGGCTTAGGTGGTGTAGGTTGTCCTTCAATGGATACAGGTTCATCAATGACAATATTACCATTGACAATCACATCCCATAAATCATGGTCTGTGATGGCAATGTACTGCCTCATCTTCATGCTCCATAGATCATATTCTCCCTTCTTAACAATGGGGATTCTGATTGAGGTGATGGATGGAACTCGTGCAACTTCTGTTGACATCTTTTAGGGTTTGTTGTAAAATCGGTTTTAAGGGTTTCTTCTTAATCAGAGTTTCCACACAAGCTCTGATACCACTTGTTGGATCGTTATACTCTGACCAAACTTAACTATAACTTGTAATGGTCTTAGTAATCTTGAATAACTACTAATAATGAAACACTGATATAACTTTGTAAACTATGCGGAATCTACTAACACAAAGCTAAGAAGAACTTTGAATGATTATATTAAAACCAACTTGAACCTGCTTATCTTACACAGATTCACTGACAATCCCTAACTCTCTAATATCGTATTCTCTAATGTATGCAAGTACTCGTACGTCTAATACCATTCTAAGGCTCCTTTTATAGACACAAGGAAAACCTTAAGTTGGTTTACAATACTTGAACGACAAGTAAACTATCTCTAACTAATTCTAGAATATTCTAATAATATTACATAACAATCCTTAAACGATTTTGCAAATTAGTCCTTTAACTTTAGAAGTACTTTAAATAATCTTCATGCACGAGCAGTACTTTGACCATTAGCAGCACTTTGACACAAGCAGTACTTTGAACTTCCAGAAGTACTTTGATCTTCATATCCCAACACTAACCCTACATTTTCTCTCCAAAGTGTCGGCTTCATATTTTCCCAGGTTCTCTTTTGTTTCTGATCGAATAACAACCAAGAAAGGGCAAGAGCATGCTTGAGTGGTTATTCCTTCATTGGGTTTCTTGTTGGTACGCTAGGAGGTTCAAGGAGTGAGAGTATCGAATTGTTTGGTCCTTTTTCTTGCGAGTTGCATTTCTGTCGAGACCTAGGTATACCATTTTCCTCTCTTCTTTTGATTTCTAGTCTTCCTTTACGTCTAATAATCTTTGGTTAACAAGCATGGATCGAGTAGGTACATATATACGTTGTACGAATGATATAGACACACATGAAATCATAAACTACAAAACCTTATTCACATGATACCTATATATACACTCGACCTATACATATTTTAATTGGAACTTTGGACTTAAATCTTGCGTATAAAAATAAAACGAGACCATGGTGTTTGTTTTCTGGTTCATTCGATCACAAATAAAAAGAAAGGTGTGCGTTTGGCTTGTGTTTGTTTATTTTCGATTACAAGAAATGGGAAAAAGGAACAAGTCTAAATGGTATTTGTTTCATTTGACCTGTAGAAACTCAAAAGGGTCTCGACATTCTTTTTGGATCGTGAAACATGTACTATTTGACCTAGGTTTTATTTTTTTTCTTCTTTTGATTCGACCTATAGATAAATCGAGTAGAGTTTTGGTTCCTTCCTTGGTTCGTTTCACATGAAATAACAAATGAGGCTTGTTGTGTTTTCTTTTGAATCGTGTACATGAAATAACCAAAGGATAATTGTTTTGAAAACCCTAAAATACTACAATGTATAAATATAAAGTTAAAAGGTGTTTTTGGATAAAGGGGAACTTAGGAGTATATTATGTAAATACTTGAAACTTATATACTTTTGTATTAAATTGTTAATATTGAATCTCAAGGGACTAAAAGTATAAATAGAGTAAATATGAAACCTTGGGGTGTAACATGTAAATACTTGGAAACTTGTGGATTTAATACGTAAATTATGTAATATTATAAGTTGATGGTTTAAATTGTAATTATTGAAATTTGAAGGACTAAACGGTAAATATTAATATATTTCATTTTAAACCTTAAACTAAATAATAACTTTATTATTATCCCTAAAACTTTTATTAATTATTTAACAAAACCCTAAAAACCATAAATACGATATTATGAACTTTTAACCTAATTTCCTATTTCGGAAACTTATTAATTATGGAAACCTGCTAATTATGGAAACTTACTAAATTTGAAAAGTTACTAAATTTGGAAAGTTACCTAAAATAGGAAGTTACTAAAAATGAAAAGTATACTAAAACGGATAACCTAATCCTATTTAACCTAAAGTGACACTTGATTATTAATTCGTATAGGTCCTGTGCAGCGGGAGTAGCCATCTTTGACGTGATTTCCCTTTTTGTTTGCATTTAAATAAGGTACAGATATTTTCACCTTCTCACAAGTTTCTTATGAACTCTCTCTCTCTCTCTCTCTCTCTCTCTCTCTCTCTCTCTCTTATCTTAACCTTTGATTTGTGAACCTTGCTATGTTTCCCTTGAATTGTGAACCTTTGATATGACCCACTTGACTTGAACCTTTGTTATGAACCCTATGCTATGATCCCTTTAATTTGAACCTTTGATTTGAACCTTGATTTGAATCCTTGATATGACACATTTGATATGATACACTTGATATGGGAACTTAACATGAACTATTGATATGAACCTTGAACTTGGACACTTGATACTTGACTAGAATTGACCCACAGTTTGAGACTACGAGCCACCACTTGTATACTAGGCATGGGGGTTCCATGTCCATGTCATTGATGCACTGTTGGTATGACTCTAGGGTAGGAGAGTGATGACCTATCCTGTCCCATTATTTGATTTGTTACGGAGATGAAGTTATTTGGCCATTTAGAGCGTATGGATGCATCCTAGATTTGTTTACTTGACTCGATGGATATGATATGATATGACTTGATATATATTTACTTGGTGACTGATGGTGTGTGCGATACACGTCTTTCACAGCTTGGGAGTACGCGACTCCAACCCTTGAGGCATCCCCTCACATTACATTTGGTATCCCGAGGTCACCCCTCCTGATACATGGCTATTATGGTTACTTGACTTGACTTGATTTGACTTGACTTGACTTGGGCTCGTGGTGGATTACTGTTTCCTTTACCTTTATTCTTAACTCTTATTATATCTTGCATTATCTTCCTTTACTTCATTTATCTTTCATTATCTTTATTAATGCTTTGTTACCATTATATATGTTCACTGAGCTCTCGTAGCTCAGCCGCATTTCCTTTCCCTGCGGCAGGTATCTAAGCTAGGATCTGGGGTTTTGCTTTGGGATGATAGTAGGAGCAAAGAGTGGACTTTACCTAGTTACCTTAGACTTCGATGATTTTGTTATTTCAATTGGTTTTATATTGGAATTTTTGTAATTATAAAGTCGTGTTGACTTGTTTTTGTTTTCCGCTATACTATTGTATTTGGTTTGATACGACTCCATAATGTGACACTTTTACCCTTGTCGGGTTGGGGTGTTACAATTATGGTATCAAAGACAGGTTATGACCCGTAGATCTTAGGCTAGGACCTGTGAGGATTGGGTAGACATTAGTTTTCCTTCTGTGTACTTTCTTTTCGTATATCATCCTTATTTTGATCTTGCTAATCATTTTGATAATCATTCAGATGGTGAGCACTCGGAACACCGCACATCCTGAGGGGTCTGGGGAAACCCCTAACTTAGAGACTGTGGTTGCAACTACCCTTGCTAACTTGTTTCCGGGCCTGACTACCACCGAGATGATGACGCGGATCATTAATGATATCCGCAATGGTGCTGGTTCTTCGGGAAGTGGTGGTGGTGGTGGTCAACCCACTAGGATTCATACTTGGCTTGAGAGGTTTGGTAAGCTTAAACCTCTCTCTTTCAGTTCAGCTGCCACTCCTCAAGAGGCAAAGGATTGGATTATGCATATGGAGAAATTGTTTGAAGTTCTGGGTTGTGGAGACGAGTTTAAGACTCGTTTGGCTACTTTAAAGTTAGAGGGGGATGCGCTGAATTGGTGGAAAGCGCACAAGCAGGCTAAAGGGGGTGAACCGTATATGCTTACTTGCACTTGGACCGAGTTTCATACCACTTTATATGAACGGTATTTTCCAGATTCTGAGCAACAGAGGTTTGAGCGGGAATATAACTCGATTTATCAGTTTAAGGATGAGAATTCCGAGGAATACATGCAAAGGTTTTTGAGACTTGCTAACTTTATGGGGCCTATTGCAGGAGATGCTAGTCACCAGGCTAAGCATTTCAAGTGGGGACTCAAGAAATGGGTATTGGATCGTCTACTTAACACCGAGTTCGCGGATATGTTAGCTATCAACGATGCAGCCCACAACATTGAGTTATTTCATGAGGGCAGTGGCTACAAGCGTAACGGTGATGGAGATAGGGTTCAGCCACGGGGTCAGAGCAGTGATCACAGGGGGCAGATGGATCGGGGTTATGAGCAGAGAGGTCGTTCAGATAAGAGTTACGATCAGGGGCGACGGGATTCTAGGGGACAAGATCACAGGAGCACTGCTAGGGGTAGAGAGGATCAGAAAGTTCACAACAACAACAATCAAAGGTCATGGAGAGATCAGCAGGGGCGAAGTAATCAACAAGACCATTCTTTGGGACATACTGATCAGAGGAAGTATGCAGGTTCATCATCATCTACTCCTATTTGTACTACTTGTGGAAGAGCTCATGAGGGTACGTGTCGTAAAGTTATCGGAGGATGTTTTGAACATGGCTCCACAGAACACAAGGTCAAGGACTGCCCCAAGTACCGGGATATCAACAGCAATGCCAGAAAGGACAACTCAACTCAGGCAGGAGATTACGCGCACAATTAGTCTTTGATTTGTTTCCATTTATTCGGATGTTTGACATTATGCTTCTTATTTCTATTTGATACACGGATATTGTTGGACGAATGCTTGGTTTATTTTCGTTATATGATGATCTTGCGTATTTTGGATTGAATCATTTGTTATGAGATGTTGATGAATGATGGAAGAACTAATACCTTTGGCGACATGTTTCCTTCTAATGATTGTTGTTTGATTTTGTTACGTCATTACGAGTTTCATTGTTTTGCCAACATCGTTCTGTTATTGATCTTTAACTAGGGCCAACCCTAGGATTTAGTTGGACTGTTAGGTGGTTTGTAGATTTTGATTCACGGCTTGAGATAGAGTATGACCATCATGAGGGCATATTATGTGAGGCTGGTATTATCACGCCTGATCAACGTGATAATACTAACGTCATATAAGTGCACTTATTGTGTTCATAGGATATCTTGAGGAGTGCCTTGGAGAAGCCTTAGATTTCTGTTTCCGTTGGCGACTATCTGCAATTAGTAAGACTTTAGGTTCTTTCGACCTATACGTTTCATCTGCCTTATAGCCGTACGATTTGATATGTTTGGATCCTCAAGATATGTTTGTTGATCTCTGTATTTTGATAATGATCTTAGGTTTCGTTGTAGAGCTTTCTACCGTCCGATGTTATCGATTGTATTGTCTTCTATTTGCATGTATGCCAGTGTTCATATGGAGGGGTACACATGTGATGCGTGGTTTTGCAACCTTGCAAAAGGTTTTACTTCTCAAGGGATCTTGAGAAGCTTGCAATCCCCACCAGGCAGTGTACCTGACCGATGTAGTATAGTGTAGTAGCAAGTACCGGGGGATTGATCGTTCTACTTAGGGAATAGTGTTCGTTAGGATCAAAACTTAATTAAACTAGGTCTAGAGGTGAGGGATGATTCTTTTTGTATTTTTATGATTTTTTGGAAAGCAAGTAAAAATCTCGGGTATTGGAAGAGTGGGCGGAATTAGTTGCTAGTCAACTAACCCAAATAACTACAAATGCAATAAAAATAAAATAACAAGAAAATAAAATGTGAGAAAAACATTATAATGAGAGAAACGTGTTTACTTAGATTTCACTACTACCTAGCTATCTTTCATTAATTGATTAGTTTGTTACAATTGCTTGGATGACGGGTTATATTCCTTAATACCTATCGTGGGGCCATGTACGATCTTCCCCGACTCTATAAGCTTCTACCTCTTCCTATGTCGAGCCGACAACTATCTCCTAACATGGCATCCTTAGTAGTCACTTATGCATTAAATACAACCATTAAAATCGTGGTACACATCCGATTCATGTTTCTTAAGACGTTCAAGCAAGTTACCAAGTTAGCCAGTTTTTTTAAGCCTAACATCGAAATCATTCACCCACAACAATTAATAACAAACAACCAACCAACAATCAATAGCTAGGTCTCATTACATCTAAGCAAACACAAACAAACCTAGCCTAGCATATTAATGTAAAGACAAGCATAAGATAGAATCAAACAACACATATACATATTGAATGATTAATGAAAGACTTATCATTAATCAAACATGGATGAAAGAAGGGTATGAAACCCTTACAAGAAGGTGAAAATTTGACCTAGGGTTTGTGGTAAAGTTCCTCCAAAAGTTCTCTCTCTAATGAATGAAATTTAGAAATATATATATATATATATATATATATATATATATATATATATATATATATATATATATATATATATATATATATATATATATATAGAATACAATCTGACGGCGTCACGTTATACATGTGACGCCGTCAACTCACCGCCAAAGATATCCTCGGATTGCCTAGATCCAAACCTGACGCCATCACTCTATAATCTTCATATGGCCGTCACCCTTTAAATTGCACGTGACGGCCTAGGCGTCACAAAGGGCGATGCCGTCACTCTTTAAACCCAAAAATCATTATGGCGCGTCTCGTGTAAACTTGATATCCACCGTTTTGCCAACACGTGACGCCGTCACCTTTAGAGAGTGACGCCGTCAGGTACTATTTTCAGTTTGATTTTGGAGACTTTGTCGTTTTCTTCACTTTTCGCTCCAAAAATGTCCAAAATGCTTCCTTTTCCAGATTTCTTCTCCAAAGTACCTAAAATGACAAAAGGAACGATTTGAGGCAATATTTGATCAAATAATCACGACTTAGGGCTTAAACGACCCCCTAAAAGCGTAACACTTTTCGCCTCATCAAATACCCTTAAACTTGAGATTTGCTTGTCCTCAAGCAAATGCGCTTTTATTCTAATCAAAATACAATCTACGGGTCATTTAACACTAATATAAAAGTAATTACAACAAATGATCATTCCACTTCAACCAAAACAAGCACGGAAATTATACACTAGCACCTCACAAATAGTGTTTAGATACTCACATCTCTCGAGTGTAATAAAAGTATATATCACAAATGAAAAAGAAAAATATCTCTCACTACCTGTCATAGCACATAGATTACCATAGACTTGGTAAAGGATCAAACCTCCACCACTTGGCGTAAGCACCTAGGATAAACTATCAAAGAGATCTTTTAAAGGGTTGTAACGTGAGGTGTAAGGATATGATAAACACGTTTTTGTTGGATAAAGGCAATCTTTACTGGTGGCGAGTTAATAATCTTGGTCAATTACATGTACAATGCAGCGTTGCTAAGCCAAGACTCGACTCGATTTAAGCTAATGAAAACTAACAAAAACATAAAATAAACATAACGGGATGGTAGTCCGTATGTTTTTTTTTCTTTTTCTATTTTTTTTTTTTTTTTTTTTTTTTTTTTTGCATACACTCTTGCCCTACCATCCAAAATAATATATCATGGGGAATTTGCATTCCCCTTACACTTGAACTTTTACATACTTTACAATTAACTATTCTAATGACTCGAATTAAGATAATCAAAACACTTGGAGTACTTTTTAAGATATTAACGCACATATGGGGGTAATAATTTACGTCTTCCCCATTACTCCATTACAATAGTACTTTACCCATGAGTCCCAATCGTCCCAAAACAATATGTACAAGATATGACTAGACTTAGCAACCATGTAATCAATTAGACAATTAACTAAGGGTTTAAACATGTAACAATAATGCACTAAAGATGAGTGCATACAAGGAAGGCTAAGGCGATTTGGGTGTACATTTGGGGGTGGATTGTAACCAAATTCTATCTTTAAGTAAAATGCTTAAAGTTAGAAATGAAAAAGATAGGCTCTGAGGGGTGTACTAGGGGTATCGTGTACTAAAAATAAGCACATCGTAAAGGTGTGGGAAAACTAATTGACTTTTTTAGTCAAGTGTATTGACTTCATTGGTCAAGTAATTATGATACGGGTTTAACACAAGGGTTATCCTAATGCCTCTTATCATGTAGTAAATCCTACTACACGAATGTAGTCTCACATGTGGTCTCGGGATGCATCACTATCACAAGTTCTAGAATCTAAATACTAACAGTACACTCATAAGCATCTTTTCCTAACAAATCTAGGGGCGAACCTCACATATTTTGGGTGGAAAATTTTTGAGTGGTACGATTTTTGTGCTAGTCATACAACTCTTATCCATGAGACGCTTATTAAGACTAAAGCTTCACTTCTATATGTTGCAAAAAAAAATAAATTTGGTGCTAAAAGTTCCCTAACAAGTGTTTCTGTTAGTTTTATTATACAGTTACTATTAAACAAACAAAAATCAAGTGTAATTGCATTCTCTAAGGTATCATCATTTACCCTCCCCTTACACTTAAGCTGAACATTGTCCCCAATGTTCAATAAAAAGGATGTAAAAGTAACGAAGGTAAAAGTATGAAACAAATACTCCCTTGATTCGTTTAGTGTGGATAATTCGTTAAAATAGTTAGATCCTCCTCCAAGATAATGAACATTGAAAACTTCCCTCCAGAAATATAAATCATCTTCTTGTCCAATATAACCTGTTAAACCTGAGAAAACAATCATGGTAAACCTCGTGTAAAATCGGCGGCAAATTCTATATATAATAAAATCCTAGAAAGCAAATAAAGATATAATTCTTGTGGAATGAATATTTGCAGATTTCCTAGAGTTTATAAAACTAAAGATTTAACAAAAACTTTATGATTCCAGATGAAAAACAAAACTTGCAAAATTTTCCAGAATTTTACACATGACGCCGTCAGGTTATAATCCTGACGCCGTCAGAAGTGACATGCAAAAATTTCATGTTAAGTTTCCGGAAAATTTCTGAAAAAACTCACGCCTTAATTCCTGGAAATCCTGCAAAATATCATCATGACTCGATACAAGCATTTGACTCAAACAAATACTAATATGCATATTCGTTTAATATTATTGTGATTCATGTTCAATCTCGTTCTTAAAAACAAATTTAGATTTCCCTTACACTTATCTTTTGCAAAATACCTTTATATGTAATTAAGACGAAGTTAAAAACAAAATAAAGCATTTTCACAATTTACTTTGAAACATGAGCTACAAACAATAAAAATAAAACATGCATACGGAAACAAATAAAATCAAACAAACAAACAAACAAATAAAGCTTGGGTTGCCTCCCAAGAAGCGCTTTTCTTTATATACGAGTCTTGTAGCTAGACTCAAAGTCACGGGATATTACGTAACCTCATCGTTGGTCACGTTCTCTAGGTCATCCTCGATCCTAGTTTTGTATTCCAGACCTAGTTGCAAGCATTCTTTGTAGAAACCAAATATTCTACTCATAACATAGTCTACTCCCCTACGTCTATCCTCATCATTCCTATAGTAGACCACTTGCTTATGCTCCATTTCGATGTTTGCTAAAAGCCGGAATTGCTCAATCTTATATGGCATTTGGTAGGCTATCTCATCGGTCTCATCCTTGAATATAACTATCCCTAGAGATGGGTCATAATTCATCTTAGAGGCCTCAACAAACGGCTTTCCAAACACTACTTGACTTAGGCAACTATCTATGAGTTCTTGTCATAGAGAGCAAGATCTTCTATGAGTTCCCATGATTCTTCCGCACTTCGATCACGTAGCTTGCCACCGGCCGCTTGGTCAATGGTTTACTGCGTGGAGAGATTGATATGGTCATAGAAGATTTGCCAAAGATCTATGCCATGGTGAGGGACTTTTTGGAGTAAGTCCTTGAAACGAGTCCATGCTTCATAAAGAGTTTCACCTTGACGTTGTTGGAACATCAAGATGTCATTCCTTAACTTGGTGGTTCTCCCCGGTGGGAAAAATTGAGCAAGGAAACGAGTAGTGAGATCATCCCAAGAGGTGATGGATCCCGCAGGTAAACGCTCAAGCCATTGACTAGCTTGGTCACGTAGAGAGAATTAGAAGAGACGCAATCAGGTCGTCTCTCAAGTTTCAATATCAAGGTCTATGGAATCTACGATTTTGAGGAAATCCTTGAGATGTTGATTAGGATCTTTGGAACGAAGTCCATGGAATGCACATCTGCTTTGCACCAACCGGATAGTTTCGGATCACAAGGGAGACACATTGGCTCCTTGAGTGAGCTCAATGGTGTTTCGATAGCCTTGGTGGCTAGGACGAGAGTATTCTCCTAAAGTGCGGGGTCTAGGAGGTTGGTTTTGTTGTTGTGGGTTTTGTGGTTGGTTTTGTTGTGGTGGGTTGATGGGGTCAAAGATATTACCACCTTCCATGATGGCGGATGGTAATGGTTACGAACAAAGGAACAAAGAAATAAGATAGACTAAAGATAACCTATAAAAATAAAATAAAAATCTTACTAGAAAGGAATCTAGCAAGTAGACCTAATAAAAAGAAATTTCAACCTAAACAATAACTATTCCCCGGCAGTGGCGCCAAAAACTTGATGCGTGGTTTTGCAACCTTGCAAAAGGGTTTACTTCTCAAGGGATCTTGAGAAGCTTGCAATCCCCACCAGGCAATGTACCTGACCGATGTAGTATAGTGTAGTAGCAAGTACCGGGGGATTGATCGTTCTACTTGGGGAATAGTGTTCGTTAGGATCAAAACTTAATTAAACTAGGTCTAGAGGTGAGGGATGATTCTTTTTGTATTTTTATGATTTTTTGGAAAGCAAGTAAAAATCTCGGGTATTGGAAGAGTGGGCGGAATTAGTTGCTAGTCAAATAACCCAAATAACTACAAATGCAATAAAAATAAAATAACAAGAAAATAAAATGTGAGAAAAACCTTATAATGAGAGAAACGTGTTTACTTAGATTTCACTACTCCCTAGCTATCTTTCATTAATTGATTAGTTTGTTACAATTGCGTGGATGACTGTTTATATTCCTTAATACCAATCGTGGGGCCATGTAAGATCTTCCCCGACTCTATAAGCTTCTACCTCGTCCTATGTCGAGCCGACAACTAGCTCCTAACATGGCATCCTTAGTAGTCACTTATGCATTAAATACAACCATTAAAATCGTAGTACACATCCGATTCATGTTTCTTAAGACATTCAAGCAAGTTACCAATTGGAAGTTAGCCAGTTTTCTTAAGCCTAACATCGAAATAATTCATCCACAACAATTAATAACAAACAATCAACCAACAATCAATAGCTAGGTTTCATTACAGCTAAGCAAACACAAACAAACCTAGCCTAGCATGTTAATGTAAAGACAAGCATAAGATATAATCAAACAACACATAGACATATTGAATGATTATTGGAAGACTTATTTTTAATCAAACATGGATGAAAGAAGGGTTTGAACCCTTACAAGAAGGTGAAAATTCGACCTAGGGTTTGTGGTAAAGTTCCTCCAAAAGTTCTCTCTAATGAATGAAATTTAGAATATATATATATATATATATATATATATATATATATATATATATATATATATATATATATATAGAATACAATCTGACGGCGTCACATTATACATGTGACGCCGTCAACTCACCGCCAAAGATATCCTCGGATTGCCTAGATCCAGATCCGACGCCGTCACTCTATAATCTTCATATGGCCGTCACCCTTTAAATTGCACGTGACGGCCTAGGCGTCACAAAGGGTGACGCCGTCACTCTTTAAACCCAGAAATCATTCTGGCGCGTCTCGTGTAAACTTCATATCTATCTTTTTGCCAACACGTGACGCCGTCACCTTTAGAGAGTGACGCCGTCAGGTACTATTTCCAGCTTGATTTTGGAGACTTTGTTGTTTTCTTCACTTTTCGCTCAAAAAACATCCAAAATGCTTCCTTTTCCAGATTTCTTCTCTAAAGTACCTAAAATGACAAAAGGAACGATTTGAGGCAATATTTGATCAAATAATCACGACTTAGGGCTTAAATGACCCCTTAAAAGCGTAACTGTAAGGAATTATCGAAGTCAGAATTAATACTGCTGATTGATACTGCTGACAGGTTCCTGCGGAAGCTTAGAGTTGTTTCTGCTGATGACTGGTTCCTGCGGACGTATAGAGATCCTACGGATAGAGTTAATCCGTGGATAGAACTTATGTAATTTAGGACAAGATATGTAGAATATCTTTTATTAGTTTATTATTATTTGTTTCTTGTAAGAAAGGTTAGGGTTTCCACTAGTATATAAGGAACCCTAGGTCATTGTATTATGTACGCGTTTCATAACATTGTTAGTTAAAGTATATTGATCTATAGAAGATCAAGTTTAGTATACAAGTTTGTTTTTATATTCCGCAATAACTACAAGCTTACAGAGATTATCTATTTAGTCTTACTGGTGATTACATTAGTAGGCTAACGATCTATTGGCTCGAGATCTATCAAGATATAGATTCTATCAAGTGGTATCAGAGCCATGAGATACTCTCTGTAACCTCAACACAATCACATAACTTTTCACTTAGTTCCAATGGGAGACAAACCAGGCAGTGATGTCACTCTCTCAGAAGCAGGCTCTCTCACTCAACAACTACAACAGGTGGCTTTCTCAAATAGCAATGCCAAGCTTCCCTTTCTCAGGAAGGATGAGTATGAGATCTGGGCCATGAAGATGCAAAATTGGATTGCAAGTGTTGATTATAACCTCTGGAATGTGATCCTCAATGGTTGCCGTCCTAAAAAGCAAACTGTAGATGCTGATGGCAAAATTAAGATTGTGGAACCTGTTTCTGCTGAAGAAATTCTTGCTATACAAAGGGAGAACAAAGCAAGAACTATATTGCTGCAAGCAATCCCTGATGACCACATGGGAGATTTTCATTCCATGATTGATCCAAAAGAAATCTGGTGGGCTATAAAAGCTAGATTTGGGGGGAATGAAGAATCAAAAAGGATGAGAAAGAGTATGTTGAAACAAGAATTCCAAGAATTCAGAATAACTGAAGAAGAGGGTCTTCACAAAGGCTATGACAGGTTTCAGAAGATACTAAGTCAGTTGAATCAGCTTCTAGCCAAACCTGACAATGAGGAGGTGAATTCCAGGTTTCTAAGAGCCTTACCTCCCTCATGGTCTCAGGTTAGTATATCATTGAAAACCAAAGGTGGCCTGGACTACCTCAGTTTTGATGACTTGTACAACAAACTCAGAGCTTTGGAAGGCGACATCAAGGGACACTCTCCGTATGCAGCAACTCCTTCACAATCTGCATTTATCAGCTCTAACTCAAACTACATGCCACATACCTACTCAAGTCCATCCCCATTACCACAAGTCTACTCAAGTCCATCCACTCCAAGTCAAAGTCTTCCCATTACCACATTGTCTTTTTCAAATGCTAATCCAATAACTCATCCAAAGATTAGTAATGTGATGGAAGATGTACTTCATTCATTTGTTGCTGAAGTTGATAAACAGCAACAAATAGCTTATGAAGATTTTGAGCAGATTGATGAACTTGCTTTAGAAGAGTTGGACTTAAAGTGGCAAATGGCTATTCTCTCACTCAAAGTCAGAAGATTTGAGCAAAAGGTTGGGAAAAAGCTCAATGTTGATGGTAGAGATGTAGCTCGGTTTGACAGGAGAAAAGTGAAGTGCTATGCTTGTGGAGAAATTGGCCATTTTGCAAGAGAGTGTACAACCAAGAAGGGTGAAGCTAATACCAGATATTCAGCTTACAAGAAGAAAGAGGTGGAGGCTGGAGAATCAAAGGCATTGGTAACTGCTATAGATGCTGGTGTTGACTGGAATGAGCATGAAGATGCAACAAGCAGTTCTCCTCAAATCTCCTGCATGGCTAGTTGTGATGCTGACTTCGGCTTCATGGGAATCTCTCCTCAGGTATCTACTTGTGTTTATGATTGTGATTCTAAATATAAAACTCTTAAAGAAGCTTATGATGAGTTGAAACCAAAATATAATGATTGTTTTATTGAAGCTAAAACTTACAAAGAAGCTTTTAAAACTTTAGAACAACAAAAGGTGTGGTTTTAGCATAATCAATTGGCTTATGAGGAAAATATTAGAGTTTTAAGTAGAGATTTAGAGAATACTAGCAATGAATTAAAGTTTTCTGAAAAAGAAAAAGCTAGAATTGAGTCTGAGAAAGATGTTTTGTAAGAGAAATTGGATAAAGAAGTAGCTAGGCATAAAGAGTGGCTAGTTTCAGGTGATAAATTATCTAGATTACTCTACAGTAGTAAGTCTGTAACATCTGAGATAGGTCTAGGGTTTAAGAAATATGTTGGTCCAGAAGCAAATCACTATTTAGATAAGAAAAGTCATAATTATTCTGTTCCTATAAACTATCTAAAGGAAGGTGAGATGCATGCTGTACCAGGACCTATCAGAGGAGTATTTATGCCTACCACCAAAACCTTTGACTTTGATGGTTCATACCATCTGTTTGGCAAAAAGTCTAAAGACTTGCCAAACAAGTCTGAAGACTCTCCAACCATAGGAACCCCTAAGGCTACATCCCATAAGTTGGAAGAAAACACTGGCATTAGGATCAATGACTCCCCTGACTCTAGAAGTGTAACTAGTAATGATTCTAATACATATGTCTCTTGTTCTTTCAGGGACAAGGCCTCAGAGACCTCTAGTTATGCCAGCTGTGATTCCAAGACCAAGTCAGACTCACCTAAGTCCTCAATAAAGCTTTCTGACAAGTCATCTTACAAGTCTGTGGACTCTGAAGTTGCTGCTGATGAAGTTCTTTATAAGACAGCCTCTTCTGAAGACTTGTTATTTACTTCTTTTAAAAACAATTCCTTTCAGTATTTGCAATACAATTCTATTTCTGGTGTTTCTTTGAATAATTCTGTGTTTAATAAGACATCTTTTGGAATTAATAAATCTTCTAAGAAGAAGAAGTGTTTTGTTTGTAGTAGCAAAGTGCATTTGATTAAGGATTGTGATTTTCATGATAAGAGGATGAGTATTTCTTTATTAATAATAGACCTAGACCAAAGTGGACCAATACCTATTCTAAACCCTCATTGGTTCCACAGGCAAATTACCCCATCAGCAGAATGAACTCTGTTCCTGCTGATTGGTCTGTTCCTGCTGATAGGTATGCTTCTGCTAATAGATATATGAATACCAATAGAAATAGATATGGGTCAAGACTATTTTATGGATATAATCATTGGTATGGATATAATGACTCAATGTTTTTGGGAAGGGCTAATTAGGATTCTGCTGAAAAATCCTCAGCAGATTGTTCTTGGACATATAAAAGGCCATATAACTACAGGGATTCTAGGAACAATTGTGGATCTAACTCATCTTTTTGGGTACATCATAATGATCCACAGGGCAGGCTCAAGTCTTTCATGACTTAAGTCTCTTAACATATTCATGTTGTTGTATATTAAATTTTTTTGTTGTAGGAACATCCTCTTCTTAATAAAGACTTAGGTATTGTTGATAGTGGTTGCTCAAGAAGCATGTCTGGGAATCAGGAGAAGCTACATGACTTTGTACCTTTTAATGGAGGAATAGTGAGGTTTGGAAGTGGGGTAGGAAGGATCACTGGCAAAGGAACCATAAGAACTCCAAAGGTGGATTTTGAGAATGTATACTATGTGAAGGAGCT
Organism: Artemisia argyi; assembly: GCA_030686995.1. NCBI lineage: Eukaryota > Viridiplantae > Streptophyta > Magnoliopsida > Asterales > Asteraceae > Artemisia > Artemisia argyi. The sequence goes on from CM060678.1 coordinate 32,547,738, forward strand.
TCAAGGATTCAATTTGTTCTCAGTTTCACAAATTTGTGACAAAAAGCTTCCTGTACTTTTCACTGAAGAGGGTTGTCTCATTCTTTCACCTGAGTTCAAATTACCTGATGACAATCATGTGTTGCTAAAGGTTCCAAGAAATCATAATCTTTATACATTTGACTTGAATGATGTCAAGCCAGAAGGTGATCTAGCATGTTTGGTGGCTAAAGCATCCTTGGATGAATCTACAAAATGGCATAGAAGGATGGCACATGTTAATTTCAAAGTTATCAACAAACTTGCTAAAGATGGACTTGTTCATGGACTTCCTTCCAAGATATTCACTAATGAGCATAATTGTGTTGCATGTAACAAGGGTAAGCAACACAAAGCTTCCTATAAGGCCATTACTGCTGTGAGCACAATCTCAGAACCATTGCAGCTACTTCATATGGATCTTTTTGGTCCAACATCCATCAGGAGTATTGATCATAAGTACTTCTGCTTGGTAATTACTGATGCTTTCAGTAGATTCAGTTGGACATTCTTTTTGGTGACTAAAGATCAAACCTTTCAGGTACTTAAAGAATTTATGGCTCTCATTGAAAATCAACTTAACAAGAAGATTAAGGGTATAAGGTGTGACAATGGGACAGAGTTCAAAAATGAAAATCTCATTGAACTTTGTGGTTTAAAGGGTATTAAAAGAGACTATAGCACTCCTAGGACTCCACAACAGAATGGGGTTGCAGAAAGGAAGAATAGAACCCTTATAGAGGCTGCAAGATCTATGCTTGTTGACTCTAAACTTCCCACCATGTTTTGGACTGAAGCAGTAGGCACTGCTTGTTATGTGTTGAATAGGGTGTTGATTACCAAACCTCATAATAAAACACCCTATGAGCTTTTGACAGGGAAGAAACCTACCATTGAACACTTGAAACCTTTTGGATGTCAAGTGACTATTCTGAACACAAGTGATCACTTAGGCAAATTTGAAGTAAAAGCTGCTGAAGGGTATATTGTTGGTTACTCAGCTCATAGCAAGGCTTACCGGGTATATAACTTGGCTGCAAAGAAGATAGAAGAGACTCTTAACCTGAATTTTCTGGAGGAGAATGAAAATGTTCAAGGAAAAGGTCATGAATGGTATTTTGACCTGGATTACTTAACAGATTATTTGGGGTATGCTAGACACAAAACTAACCCCTCTGCAGGTATACAAGTGTCATCTTCTAACAGTGCAGGTACCCTACAGGATGATTCAGACAGTGATTCAGAATGTGATGAACCCATTATTGTTGTATCTACTCTACCAATTCAAATAGCAGGTCCTCCTAACAAAGAAGCCTCTGATGCCAAATCTGCTGATGATGTGGACAACTCAACCTATGCAGAAGATCTTGCTAGACTCAAAAAGCAAGAACATGCAGCTGCTGAGGAAGCTAAAAGACTTGGTCTTGAATTTGCTCAAGACACTGAAGCACTCTTAAAACAAGCTGTTGTTGAAGAGAGCAGAAAATCTAGTTCTGCTGATACATCTGCTGATGCAGCTGCTGATTCTGCTGAAGGCGATTCTGCTGAAGGCAATTCTGCGGCAGTTCCTGTTTCCACTAAAACATCCACAAGCATGGATGAACCTTATGGCAGGTTTCTCATTCCCTCAGATCTTGCAAATGTTGAACAAAGTGATGGCATTTTTCAATCAGCTTCTTATGATGAAGACTTTGCCCCTACACTAACCAATCTTGATACCTCCGTTGATGTTAATCCTATTGCAACTAAAAGGATCAACACCATTCATCCACAAGATAATATACTTGGTGATCCAAATGCTATGGTTCTCACCAAGAGTGCCATTAAGAACACCAAGTTTGGGCAATGTGCATTTCTAACTTATGTATCTACTCAGAAGAGAGACAATCACACCGATCAGAAGCATTGTCTGTTTGCATGTTTCTTGTCCCAAGTTGAACCAACAAGCATTAAACAGGCATTGAGTGAACCTAGTTAGGTTGAAGCTATGCAGGAAGAGATGCAACAATTCAAGAATCAAGATGTTTGGGTCCTTGTTGATCTTCCTGCAGGGAAAATTGCAATTGGGACCAAGTGGATATTAAAATGCAAGAGGGATGAAAGAGGTATTGTGGTGAGAAATAAAGCAAGATTGGTGGCTCAAGGTTTCAGACAAGAAGAAGGGATTGACTACACTGAAGTCTTTGCACCAGTTGCTAAGGTTGAGGCAATTAGATTATTTTTTGCCTTTGCCTCATATATGGGGTTTAAGGTCTATCAGATGGATGTCAAGAGTGCCTTCCTCTATGGAAAAATTGAAGAGGAGGTATATGTTACTCAACCACAAGGCTTTGAAGATCCCCATCACCCTAAGAAGGTGTACAAAGTTGTCAAGGCACTTTATGGACTTCACCAAGCACCAAGAGCATGGTATGCTAGATTGTCTACATTTCTTTTGGAGCATGGCTACAAAAGAGGAGCAATTGACAATACCCTCTTTATTAAGAAAAACTCCAGGGACATTATTCTAGTACAGGTCTATGTGGATGACATTATTTTTGGATCCACAAAGGAAGCATGGTGCAAAGAATTTGAAGATTTGATGAAAGGTGAATTTCAGATGAGTGCAATGGGGGAATTAACCGTTTTCTTAGGGCTACAAGTCAAACAACAACCTGAAGGGATTTTTATCCATCAGGAGAAGTATGTTAAAGACATGTTGAAAAAGTTTGACTTTGAACTCTTGAGGACTGCTACTACTCCATATGAACCACCCAAGCTTAAAAATCCAAATGAACAAGATGAGGCTATGAATGTCCACCTCTATAGATCCATGATTGGATCACTCATGTATCTCACAGCTTCTAGGCCTAACATTACCTTTGCTGTCAGTGCTTGCTCAAGACGTCAAGTCATTCCACTGACTTCCCACCTAAATGCAGTGAAGAAGATTTTCAGGTACATCAAAGGCCAACCCAAACTAGGCCTCTGGTACCCAAGGGAATCACCATTTGTGTTGGAGGCATACAGTGATAGTGACTATGCAGGAGCTAATTTGGACAGGAAATCCACAACAGGAGGTTGTCAATTTCTTGGTAGAAGACTCATCTCCTGGCAGTGCAAGAAGCAAACCATTGTGGCTACTTCCACTACTGAAGCAGAATATGTTGTTGCTGCCAATTGTTGTGGTCAGGTACTTTGGATTCAGAATCAAATGTTGGATTATGGGTTTAACTTCATGAACACTAAAATCTACATTGATAATCAGAGTACTATTTCTATTGTTAAAAATCCTGTTTTTCATCAGAGAACTAAACATATAGAAATTTGGCACCATTTTATAAGAGATGCAAATGAGAAGCATCTAATTCAAGTGCTTAAAATTCATACTGATGATAATGTGGCTAATTTATTAACAAAAGCTTTTGATGGACCTAGGTTTAATCACCTAGTTGTCACCATTGGGATGGTTAACCCTTGAATGTTATGTTTAAGGGGAGGCATAAGCCTCAGGGGAGGCATATGCCTCGAGGGAGGATTGTACATGTTGTATATTATGTAGATTATTATGTTTACTAACTTTGTTTTGCAGGTTTCTTACTAACTTTTTATATTATTATGGTTGTTCTTTTGTGTTTTGTTTGAATGTTTGGTTGCAGGTTCCAGCTGATGTACAAAGATCTACACTACTTATATTAGTGGAATCAGATGTAAAAGACAAAATAGAGGATCTTTCATTATTGGGAAAACAGAAAGTACATCAACAACACCATTCAACATCAAGATTACAAAAGACACCTTTTCACAACATTCAACCAATCTACACACCACCACCTCCCACAGCCCAACCTTCTACTCCATCTTTCTCTTCCCTTTGCCCATGTCCTTAGGGTCAGGCATCTTCTTGTGGACCCCTCTGGATTGCATGTCCTTGTTCCAGAGCTTGGGAGCAGCAAGACCAAGGACAACCTTCAATGGACCCTCGTTCCTTTTTGAGGACTGTGGCTCTTCAGGGACAGAGATCTTCCTCATATCGACATAAACCCTCTCCATTTCACTTGTTAGGAATGCTGTGACAGGAGTAAAATCAGGGACAACCATAGCAAGAGGAGTTGGAGCTTCCTCTGCTTCCTCAGTTTCTTCTGATGAGGTTGGAGATGGACAAAACTCAGAAGGTCCTTCACCAAGGTAGTAGTATGCTCTTTGTATTTGAGGAATGTCAAAGGTGGAATCAGATGAAGAATCAGAGGAAATATCAATGATTTTGGGGTTTGGTTTCATGATTGGGGTATTGAGAAAGGCTTTGGTGTGATGTTATTAGTGTACTATTGAGTTGTGAGTAGCTTATGCCTTGAAGACTTCTATATAAAGACATGATTTAGGATTAATATGAGTAAATGCAAGTTAATGGGAGGTAGTTGAGTCAGTAGCAATTACTAATTGTGCAAGTTGTCCACTTAAGTGGATTCTTAGGATGAAAGTCAATGGGTTTGACCACTTGCTGCTGATAAAATCTAGTTTATTCTTAAGTTTGTTCCTGCTGATGGTTTATAAAAGATTAATTTATTCAGGGGAATGCAACTCTTTCAGAAGACTTAAAATCAAGTAAAGACAAACAAGGCAATATTTTTATTGATTCTTCAGAAGTACAAGACAGGAAAAAGATTGAAAGTTTAAAACAAGCAATACCGGTCTATCAATCCTGGAATTCCTATTCTACTTTGCCCTTACCCTTTCCCTTGCCTTCAACTATCTTCTCCTTGCCTTTGTTGTTGTTGAAGATTCATTGCCACTGAGGACAGGGTAACCCCATCACAATCTTTCTTGTCTTTGGCAATGGGGGATTTTGTAACACCTAAAATCTGAGAACATGTGAAAAGACCAAAATGCCCCTACATATTTAAAATTTAATTAAAAGCTTATAAAATCTCCAAATAAATCCCAAACTTCAAACAATGCACAAGTTATGTATCCAAATAATTTTAGCAACTTCATTTAACATTTGTACAAGTGGTAAAATTACCAAAATACCCCTCTATGGACCGAATTAATAATAATTAGTTTTAATATCGATTTAAATGATTTAAATCATGATAAATATGGAAGATAATCACAAGAAATATCCTCCCACCTAAAATTCCGAAATTCTGGTCTTTCCTCCCCCCTCATCACACGTTTTCCCCTTTTAAAAAGTCAATCCATATTGTTCTCCACAAAACCCTAAGTGCCGCCCCAAAAACAAACACACACAAAATTATTTTGGCCTCCATTCGACCACCCCATCATTCCAAGGCAATTTTCTGTGATCAAACAACATCCAAGAAGTCCTAGAAAAATACTCTTTTGAATTGTTGAAGCTTGGATCGATTGTGGTTTTGGTTTCCTTTTGTCGTGCCTAATAACAAGGTAAATTCGTTATGTTTCATACGACCTCTTATAAATTCGTTTTCTATTTTTCCTGGGTTTCTTACATCATATATGATCTGGGAAAATTGATTCCAAGGGCTGTTGGTCGCGTTTGTGGTCGTGGGAATTTTGGTGTTGTTTTGTTCAATCCGAGAGAAGTATTTTCGGCCAGCCTATTCTACTCGTCCCAGATCTGGTCTGGTATTTTTCTCACGTCTCTTACATCATATAAGACCCATATAAAATGCTAAAACCGAACCATGCATGCTCTATGAATTATTTGCGAATTAAACCTTAAAAACGTGATAAAATACTAAATAATCATGTACGAATTTTCTGGGTGCAAGACTAAATTTTTCTGAGCTCTATATAATCCATATAACCTGGTAAAAATGCCCATTCAAATTTACATGGCCTGTAAAAGTCGTGGTGGAATTATTTGTAAAACCGGATTTACGAAAAATAAAGAAAAGAAAGAAAATAAAATAAAAACCCTAGTGTAATTCGATTAGGGTTAGGGTTTGTTTTAATATTCTGGTCCTTAATGATGAGTTTAAGGTTGTTGGAAATGATGGTGTAATGATTGGGATATATGTTAGGGTTTTGGTTTATTTTATAAATTAACGATTGAAAAATAATAGTTAAGGGTGTGTTTCGTAATTATTAAAACTTGTGGGATATTTTTGTAATGTCATATAAATCAGTAGGAATATGGGAAAAATATAACTTGAGGGTTCTAAGTGTAAATATTATAAGAAAATGAATTAATTGTATTTAATTGGTGCGATTTGTAATTAATTAAAAGAGAGGGACTAAAAATGTAATTTTCAGAAACTTGGAACTGTTTTGAGTATTTAAAGTATTCAAGGGATTATGTGCTAATTTGGTAAATTAATGGCTTAGTATGTAATTATTAAGAATTAAAAATTGTAATTGTAAATTAAAGGGTTAAATATGTAACTTTGATAACTTGAGGGACTTAAAGTGTAAATTATAAAAGTTTGAGTATCCATTCGTATAACATCTTAAAATAAGTGCTCATTATGTAAAATGGATAAGTTAAGGGTTTAATGTGTAACTTTGAATACTAAAAGGTTTAAAGTGTAATTTTGGAAGGTAAAGGGTATAAAATGCAAAGTTATGAAACCCCAAGGACTAAAGGTGTAATTATGTTAAAAGATATCTTATTACCAATAATAATGATTTAACTTTCTAAGTATGGAAACTTTCTAAAAGTAGAAACTTACTAATTATGGAAACCTGCTAAAAGTGGAAAGTTACCTTAAGTGGACAGACATGAATTTGAGAATGAATTATGATTCCCCCTCTTTTCCTCTAGGTTTGAAGAAGAAAAGATCTTGAGCTATTCCTTATTCTGTGCTTGTTTCTAATTGTGCTTTCGTAATAAGGTACGGATACTCTGCCTTTTCAGTAAAGGCTCCTATATTCTTCTTATGACCTTGAGCTATGATTCAGTTAAGATTTCCAAAGCCATTGCTATGTTTCCTTCTGTTGTGAACTTCCTCTGATTTCTGTTAAACTTTGATTTGTTAGCTTCTGATCTGATTTCGTTGCTATGATTTCTGACCCTTGAATATCCGATATCTCTGGTTCATCTGTTATGATAATTTGATATGAAAACTTTTTGAAACTATAACTTGATGTTATGGAAGGAAACTGTTTTGAAATGACACTCTATGCTTTTGAAACGAAACCATTTTTAAAGGAAGGATTAATTAGCTTTAATGAAGAATGTTTAAAAAGGGAGATCTTTGAGATGAAATGGGTAAATGACTATTAAAGTTCTAAATCTATTTTCTCTTAACTCTTTCACATTTTATTTTGAACTTACGAAATTTAATAACGAATCTTTTGAAATGAACCTTTGGGAATGAACCTTGGATATTCTGAACCATTGATATGACTTCGGATATTATGATTTTGAGATGACTTTGAGACATGACCTTGAGATAAACTTTTGCTATATGACCTTTTTGTATGACTTTGAGACCTGACTCTTAGTTTGATACCCGAGCCATTTATGTTTCCCTACCTATGGAGGTACCATAGGCATGTCTGTGATGCACCACTGGCATGACTCATGTGTGGGTGAGTGATTTCTCACGCCGTCCCTTTTATGATTATCTGCCGGCTATTATGACTTTGAGTATATGACTTTGAGATTGACTTTGAGTAAGGGGCGTATGGATTGCAATCCTAGATCTGATCTGTTTAGTGGATTTAACTATGACTTTGAGTTGACTTTGAGGTGACTGGTGCTGTGTGCAATACACGCCTTTCACAATTTCTGGGAGCTAGCTACTCCACCCATTTGAAGAATGAGGACACCCCTCATATTATCTGATTATCTGAGAGGACTCCCCTCTATATGATTATGAAGAATTATGGTATTGACGGCTTATGATTTTGAGATATATGACTTTGAGTTTTTGGGCTCGTGGTAGATGACTATTCTTTCTTCTTTCTATTCTATTACTCTTTTATCTATTCTTTATTCTATTTCCCCAATGCACTATATTTCAGTTCTGTTTCATTATCATTGCTTTGTATATGTATCTGTTCACTGGGCTTTTTAAGCTCAGCCGCATTTCCTTTTCCTGCGGCAGGTTTTAGTAGGAAGCTGGGTTATGGGAAGAGAGTGTGATTGGACTTAGAAGACTATGCTTTGGACTAGAGACGATTAGATGAAGTTTCACTTTATTAGACATAGTATTTATTTCTTTGTAACCTTGTAGTTTCAGATTTTCATTTGTAACTCTGAATCTCGTTGTATGTATGAATCATATGCTTGTGTTTGTTCTGATGTGTCACTGTAATGTAATACTTCTACCCTTATCGGGTTGGGGTGTTACAATTATGGTATCAGAGCCCAGGCTGCGATTCGTAATACATTTACCCTTGACCTGTGAAGTTTGGACCCCTAAGTTTCCACTGTAGGCGCTCATAAGACAACCTTTGGAACTTTACCTTAGGATTCCCCATAGGAACCTAAGTTATTACCAGTGAGGAATGGGTAGACTAAGACATTTATGTAAGTATCATTTGCTTCCGCATCACTCTGATCGTGCCTTTGCTCTTAGATAAGCCTTATAAGGACCCTTGTTTCAGAAGTTAGAAGTTTTGCAACTTAAGCTTAGTAACCAAGTAAGTTTGGAATACCTCGGAAGGCTACCTGGATACCTTACACATTTAAGTTTCACCTTCAGATTTTGATCTCCGCCTCCGATTTGTTTGATAAGCTGTTTGACACCTTTTTGACCATATCGTAGGTCATTCAACCACAATGTGTTCGACACATTCTGTAAATTCATTTCTTATGCTGGGTATGAATGTATCATCCGATACTACTTAACTCTGTATGATCCATTACTACTCCTATGAGAATTTTGGTAATTATGAACCACGAATATGAGAAGTTTTGTTTTCTCTCTTTGAGTGATGAACCTTGTTCTGCCAACCGTTTCTTTTGGAAGGGTATGATGTAAATACTATCTCTGTATGGATTTGTTAGCTAAGCATGATGATGCTGATAACTGAGATTCTGTACCTCTCACAATTGACGATATTCGTATTACCAATGATACACATCCTGCCTGCTACTTATGCTAAGAAGCTAAACGAAATTCCTACTCATTGAACTATTCGTTTATCCATCCCAACATTTTGTTGAACCATGTACTCGACTCTGATATATGAACTATCTGTATGATTTGACGACTGTATTCACTCTATGAATCCTTTGACTTTGAGATGTCTGATTGTACGGACTTTTGGACTGAATGGCTATTCGTGAAGATACCATAGACTACCATATCTGAAATGTGACCTTAAAAATCTGCTTCACCCTATTTCGTTATGATGATTCTCTACATCTACTAAAATTTCTGCCACTATGGAAACACCAACCCCGAACTCATATGATTATCAAGTCTTTCCTGAAAACCATTATTATCAACCCTTAGAAAGTTCGACTATTGGAAAATATTTTGTTGTACGAAGATTTTTCGGTATTCTCTGATGAACCTTTTTGGTACTCCTTTGAACTGACCTCAGTTGAAGAAACCATGGTGCCATAGAATTTGAGAGATTGAAGGAGCTGATGGAGTATGATTTTTGTTAACCCTTTGTGATTCTCTTTGGATACTCTTGTTTGTTTATGAAGAAGAACAAGAGAAGTATGCAATGACGTATCGACTATCGTGAACTTAAACGTACCACTATCACTAATCATTATCTATTTCCGAGTATCAATAATTAATTTGGCCTTCCTTTGAAACTCCGCATCTGATTTCACCATTTTAGATTTGAATCACTAAAGAAGCAACCACAAGAACTTCTAAGAAGAGAGTTAACTAACCGAGAGTAACCTTTGTGAAGTATTTCAGTTCTTGAAGAAGAAAGAAGGCGATGTGAAAACTCCCTGAGATGATTTTTGAAGCTGCCTTTGCACTCGTTATAACATTTATGAGCTTGAATGATACCAATGGTGTTGTCTAGAATAATCATGTTTTCGCGTGTTTTGGACAAATTGTCATAGTATGACATTGTGTTGTGTTCTAAAACGAAAGAAGAACATAGGGGTTAATTGGTGAGACGACCCTTTGTTCTGGAAGAAAATTTTGATTGACGTTCAGAAAGCATAGTAGACAACCCTACCCTGTATAATGTAAAGACAGAGCTTTCACAAGAGGGACCAAGATTGAAGACCGTTATCGGAGTTTGAAACCGGGTGGAAGAGTAGTAGAAGATGGTTGACACAAGCATTTCCATGGAAGAAGCATACAAGAAGAAGTGAGGAACTAGGATAGTGCTCAATCATGCATCATGCAACACGTGAAGATTTCAGTTTGGGCATCAAGACAACCAGACCAAAGGAGACGAACCATTCAACACACAACCTGGAGTCGACAACAACAGCATGTACCTTAAGACCTGGAGCTATGTTAGAAGACCTGTCGAAGACACGCAGTCTTGTTTCTCTATTCATTTTAGTTGTACTAAGATGAATTGAGAGCAGAAGCAGACCTGCGGATGTAGGAATCCACAGTGATCGCGTCAGAGGCTGCCGTTACGACGCCACAGTACCAAGAAGAGTTGCTGAAGACTTGAGGAACCAGACTCGAGTTTTAAATTCTTTTAACCATGAGGTAAGATGGACAAGAGTAAACAGGCTACCCCAACTTGGAAGAAATTTTGAAATTTGTATTTGAGTGGACAGATTTTGAAGCGGACATTGTGTTTAGACGAGATGATTCTGTAAAGGATTGACGCTATTGATGACGCACCTTAATTTTGAATGACATTCTCGGATTTCCGTTACTCTTCGAGTAATTTTCGTTCTCTTAGTTATGTTGTTTGATTTTGGTAACCTCTGAGACTGTAGGTGGACTAGGTGGATTTAGATAAGTTTGGGTGTTCACGACTTGAGATAAAGTATGATCATCATGAGGGCATATGTATATGATGCCAGTATTATGACGCCTGGCCAACGTGATAATACTTACATCATATAACGTGCACTTATGGTGGGCATGTGATATTTCGAGGAGTGCCTTAGAAGCTTTAGAATTCTGGCATCTGATCAAGATCATCTGAGTTTAGTGAGACTTTAGGTTCATTCTACCTATACGTTTGATATGCTGTCCTTGTTATACGATTCGATGCGTTTGGACTCTCAACACGTGTTTTGCTAATATTTGCAACTTCTGATAAAGATCTTAGGTTCCATTATGAAATTTCTGCCATTGACGATATCTAACGATATGCTTTCTGTCCGTATACGATTCGCATTCGTGAAGTTGTTCATTATGATCTACTATGAGTAAAATATGTGATTGTGGACTTTGAGGAAACGAGATCTGTTTGTTTATGAGAATACCTTCAGAAGGTTATCTGAAAGCCGAGACTATTTGAGAAGCTGAAGAGTTAAACCTTATATCACCCATGTTTACTACGATTTAATGTACTCTCATCTGATTCGCCTAATCAATTCGTTGAAATCCTATGAATTTTATACCTCTTCCTGGAGAATTCGTTTATCATCCGTTATGTTTGGTACATTATCCTTTTAATTCAAATTCAATATGATATGCCCTTCTGAGAAATCTGAAACTGTCATGAGAAACCAGTTGGTCCAAAGATCTTTTGGAAGAACCTCTCCGAGCGTGAGAATGTTTGTAATGACCTTTTGCGATTTACTACGACATCGTTTAACTTTGCGACTTCAAATTTCGAGGACGAAATTTTTCTTTTTAGAGGGGAAGAAATTGTAACACCTAAAATCTGAGAACATGTGAAAAGACCAAAATGCCCCTACATATTTAAAATTTAATTAAAAGCTTATAAAATCTCCAAATAAATCCCAAACTTCAAACAATGCACAAGTTATGTATCCAAATAATTTTAGCAACTTCATTTAACATTTGTACAAGTGGTAAAATTACCAAAATACCCCTCTATGGACCGAATTAATAATAATTAGTTTTAATATCGATTTAAATGATTTAAATCATGATAAATATGGAAGATAATCACAAGAAATATCCTCCCACCTAAAATTCCGAAATTCTGGTCTTTCCTCCCCCCTCATCACACGTTTTCCCCTTTTAAAAAGTCAATCCATATTGTTCTCCACAAAACCCTAAGTGCCGCCCCAAAAACAAACACACACAAAATTATTTTGGCCTCCATTCGACCACCCCATCATTCCAAGGCAATTTTCTGTGATCAAACAACATCCAAGAAGTCCTAGAAAAATACTCTTTTGAATTGTTGAAGCTTGGATCGATTGTGGTTTTGGTTTCCTTTTGTCGTGCCTAATAACAAGGTAAATTCGTTATGTTTCATACGACCTCTTATAAATTCGTTTTCTATTTTTCCTGGGTTTCTTACATCATATATGATCTGGGAAAATTGATTCCAAGGGCTGTTGGTCGCGTTTGTGGTCGTGGGAATTTTGGTGTTGTTTTGTTCAATCCGAGAGAAGTATTTTCGCCCAGCCTATTCTACTCGTCCCAGATCTGGTCTGGTATTTTTCTCACGTCTCTTACATCATATAAGACCCATATAAAATGCTAAAACCGAACCATGCATGCTCTATGAATTATTTGCGAATTAAACCTTAAAAACGTGATAAAATACTAAATAATCATGTACGAATTTTCTGGGTGCAAGACTAAATTTTTCTGAGCTCTATATAATCCATATAACCTGGTAAAAATGCCCATTCAAATTTACATGGCCTGTAAAAGTCGTGGTGGAATTATTTGTAAAACCGGATTTACGAAAAATAAAGAAAAGAAAGAAAATAAAATAAAAACCCTAGTGTAATTCGATTAGGGTTAGGGTTTGTTTTAATATTCTGGTCCTTAATGATGAGTTTAAGGTTGTTGGAAATGATGGTGTAATGATTGGGATATATGTTAGGGTTTTGGTTTATTTTATAAATTAACGATTGAAAAATAATAGTTAAGGGTGTGTTTCGTAATTATTAAAACTTGTGGGATATTTTTGTAATGTCATATAAATCAGTAGGAATATGGGAAAAATATAACTTGAGGGTTCTAAGTGTAAATATTATAAGAAAATGAATTAATTGTATTTAATTGGTGCGATTTGTAATTAATTAAAAGAGAGGGACTAAAAATGTAATTTTCAGAAACTTGGAACTGTTTTGAGTATTTAAAGTATTCAAGGGATTATGTGCTAATTTGGTAAATTAATGGCTTAGTATGTAATTATTAAGAATTAAAAATTGTAATTGTAAATTAAAGGGTTAAATATGTAACTTTGATAACTTGAGGGACTTAAAGTGTAAATTATAAAAGTTTGAGTATCCATTCGTATAACATCTTAAAATAAGTGCTCATTATGTAAAATGGATAAGTTAAGGGTTTAATGTGTAACTTTGAATACTAAAAGGTTTAAAGTGTAATTTTGGAAGGTAAAGGGTATAAAATGCAAAGTTATGAAACCCCAAGGACTAAAGGTGTAATTATGTTAAAAGATATCTTATTACCAATAATAATGATTTAACTTTCTAAGTATGGAAACTTTCTAAAAGTAGAAACTTACTAATTATGGAAACCTGCTAAAAGTGGAAAGTTACCTTAAGTGGACAGACATGAATTTGAGAATGAATTATGATTCCCCCTCTTTTCCTCTAGGTTTGAAGAAGAAAAGATCTTGAGCTATTCCTTATTCTGTGCTTGTTTCTAATTGTGCTTTCGTAATAAGGTACGGATACTCTGCCTTTTCAGTAAAGGCTCCTATATTCTTCTTATGACCTTGAGCTATGATTCAGTTAAGATTTCCAAAGCCATTGCTATGTTTCCTTCTGTTGTGAACTTCCTCTGATTTCTGTTAAACTTTGATTTGTTAGCTTCTGATCTGATTTCGTTGCTATGATTTCTGACCCTTGAATATCCGATATCTCTGGTTCATCTGTTATGATAATTTGATATGAAAACTTTTTGAAACTATAACTTGATGTTATGGAAGGAAACTGTTTTGAAATGACACTCTATGCTTTTGAAACGAAACCATTTTTAAAGGAAGGATTAATTAGCTTTAATGAAGAATGTTTAAAAAGGGAGATCTTTGAGATGAAATGGGTAAATGACTATTAAAGTTCTAAATCTATTTTCTCTTAACTCTTTCACATTTTATTTTGAACTTACGAAATTTAATAACGAATCTTTTGAAATGAACCTTTGGGAATGAACCTTGGATATTCTGAACCATTGATATGACTTCGGATATTATGATTTTGAGATGACTTTGAGACATGACCTTGAGATAAACTTTTGCTATATGACCTTTTTGTATGACTTTGAGACCTGACTCTTAGTTTGATACCCGAGCCATTTATGTTTCCCTACCTATGGAGGTACCATAGGCATGTCTGTGATGCACCACTGGCATGACTCATGTGTGGGTGAGTGATTTCTCACGCCGTCCCTTTTATGATTATCTGCCGGCTATTATGACTTTGAGTATATGACTTTGAGATTGACTTTGAGTAAGGGGCGTATGGATTGCAATCCTAGATCTGATCTGTTTAGTGGATTTAACTATGACTTTGAGTTGACTTTGAGGTGACTGGTGCTGTGTGCAATACACGCCTTTCACAATTTCTGGGAGCTAGCTACTCCACCCATTTGAAGAATGAGGACACCCCTCATATTATCTGATTATCTGAGAGGACTCCCCTCTATATGATTATGAAGAATTATGGTATTGACGGCTTATGATTTTGAGATATATGACTTTGAGTTTTTGGGCTCGTGGTAGATGACTATTCTTTCTTCTTTCTATTCTATTACTCTTTTATCTATTCTTTATTCTATTTCCCCAATGCACTATATTTCAGTTCTGTTTCATTATCATTGCTTTGTATATGTATCTGTTCACTGGGCTTTTTAAGCTCAGCCGCATTTCCTTTTCCTGCGGCAGGTTTTAGTAGGAAGCTGGGTTATGGGAAGAGAGTGTGATTGGACTTAGAAGACTATGCTTTGGACTAGAGACGATTAGATGAAGTTTCACTTTATTAGACATAGTATTTATTTCTTTGTAACCTTGTAGTTTCAGATTTTCATTTGTAACTCTGAATCTCGTTGTATGTATGAATCATATGCTTGTGTTTGTTCTGATGTGTCACTGTAATGTAATACTTCTACCCTTATCGGGTTGGGGTGTTACAGATTTAATTTTCTTCCTTTTGATGGCCGTCTAGGATGAGAGGACTGGGGCTTCTCAGGGGTTGTAGGGTTGTAGAGTGCATCACTCTCATTATCCTCTTCATCAGAAGAAGTGAAGATGAAGGGAGACTCATTAGGATTGGGAACTCTGTTTGCCCTCTCCAATGCATTCCACTGTCTCTCCATCTCTCTCTGGTATTCAGGATCATCAATTTCAGAAGGGTATGGTGGAAGATCTTCTGATGATGATGAACTTGGAGCAGGTACATCATGTTTCTTCTTTTTGGCTTGCTCTTTTGTGAGACCCCGGGGGAGAGTTGGCATTCTGAGTGGTGGTGGAGATGTTAGTGATTCTGATGAATCAGATGAGTCAGAAGCAAGGTTAATGATACTTGGGTTGGAGGCCATGGTTCTTAATTGATTGGTGGAATTGTAATTAGGGATTTGTTTTCTTTGGAGATATTTGCGAATAATTACCCTTTATTTATAAGATCACCCAAACCGCGTGTCTTTATTACCATAAATGCGAGGTGGTTTGGAGATAATTAAAGGTGATTCGAAATTTGAAGGAAGAGATTTTTAAAGATATTTGGTTATCACTGAAGGTGGGATTCTACTGATTGATTCTGCGGAAGGTTCTGTTGAATGAATGGTTGACCGTAGTCAACGATTGACTTATTTCTGCGGATTGACCATTTGGTTTCTGCGTTTGACTTGGTTCCTGCTGGTGAGTCAGTTTATTTGGGATATTATTAAGTGGATTATTGGTCAAATATTACTTTTCATAATTCATACCAATTTCACTCCACGTTTGGTAACTTCTATAATTAACCACGACGTGCATATCCCACTCACAATTAACTGATTCCCTCTCGCTATAAAATTTTTAAAACCATTTCAACATTATTCATCACTCCCAACCCTAATTTCTTCTTCTCAAATCAATGGCTGAACTACTTTTCTAAGGTGATCATAACAAACATGCCTTTCTTGGTCGTGGTAAGGGTGATGAAGATTATATGGGAATGATCGAATTTCTCCAAAGATCCAAGATTCATTATGCCTTGATCCATTATCCAAATATTATTCATGAATCTCTGGTTATACAATTTTGGGAAACGGCAAGGACCAGGACTGTTGAAGATGGACCAACAGAGATTGTTGCTATGGTAGATGGGGAAGAATGTGTTGTTATTGAGTCTTTGGTCAGAACTCAACTACAATTGGATGATGAAGGTGGGGAGAGTGATTTGCCTAAGGAAGAAATACTTGCTGGTCTTCGGGCTACTGGTTATAGTGGTGATGGGAAAGTGTGGTACAAGAATTTGTTTTGCCCTAAATGGAGGTTTTTGACACACACCTTGCTTCAGTGTATGAGTTCTAAGTCTGGTGGATGGGATTAATTTTCTACAGACATTGCTCTTGCCATTGTGTGTCTCTCTCAGGGAAGAACCTTTAACTTTTCTAAGTATATATTCAATGAAATGCTTGGTAATGTTAAGGATACCAAACTTAAATATTTAATGTATCCTAGGTTTCTTCAAATTATTTTATGCATTCAGACCAATGACCCTACCCATTTGCCTATTAAGGGTTTATCTAAAAAGCTTTTTGCTTAAATGAAAATCAAATACACAGGAGAGCACAGACCCTTACTTCCTGCTATGTTGCCTGTTGGCAATGCTCCTGATGGAGTAGCTGCTGATGCAGCTGCTGATGCCCCTGTGGGCAATCCCCCTGATGGAGTGGGTGCTGATGTAGCTGCTGATGCAGCTGCTGGTGGTCAGGATCCTCCTGATGCTCAAGCACTAGAGGATTCTCCTGACAGGACTGAAGTTACTCCTGATGCAAGTGCATCAGTTGCTCCTGATGTTCAACCACCACCCTCTCCTAGGTCACCTACACCTGTACCTTCACCAATGGATACTACTTCTCCTGAGCATGTGCTCAATGAGAATTTAGGCCTTGACCAACCTGTACACTCACCATAATTTACAAGACTTCCAACACCTAGTCCCTTGAGACCTAACTTTGAAGATCATGTAGATGTAAATGTAGACTTAGATTACTCTACTCATAGGACCAATGATGCTTCCAATGCCACAGATATCCCTGTTGGTGGAGCTGAAGGTCCTGTTAGTCTTACTTCTGTATCTGCTTTGTTGAACAGGTATGTAACTAAGGTGGACAAGTTGGAGAAGGATTTGAATTTCACTAAAAAGAATCTTAGTGAAGCAGTTCTGACTCTCATTGGAAAAGTCAAGAAGTTGGAGGCTAAGCTCAAGAACAGGAAAAGAAAAGGTGTTGTGTATGAATCAGATGAGGAATCTACAAAAGCATCTGACTCAATTGATTTGGAAGGACTTGAACTTCTTGCTACTACCACACTAGATAGTGTTCAGAAGAATGCTACTGATGCTAGGCCTGCACCATCTACTGATGCTACTCATTCTGCTGATACAAGTGTTCCAAAGGATTCAAGAGTGATTTATGTCAGGAGAAAGCACTCTGCTGATAAGAATTCTGCTGATGCTTCAAGGAAGGAAGTTTTTCTTGATCCTATGCCAGAAGTGGTTACTCATGATACATCAGCAAATATACAAGCTGAATGTCCTGATGTTTCTACTGACAAGCCTTCTGTTCCTCCTGAGACTACTTCAATTAAGGAAGACAAAGGAAAGTCCATCTTGGTTGATCAGGACATTCCTTCAAGAGTGAAGTCAAAAGAAGAACTTGCTAATGAAAAACTTAGTGAGCTTGTTGCCGCACACTGGCAAGCTAAAGAGGATGATGTAACTACAAAGGTTCAGTTGGATATGAAAGCCTCAGAAGCACTTGCTAGGAAAATACAAGCTGATTTGGATAAGATGGGAACTCCATTTACTAGTACTCTGCCTGCTGAAAGACAAAAGGAACTAGATGAAATTGCTAAGACTCTTTCTGCAGAGCAATGGGAAAATTTGGCTGAACAGGCTGCTACTAAGCCTAATTTGGGTGAATCTGTACTTGGAGTTAATTATCAGACCCCTGACTTTGTCCAGATGATGGTTGAAAGAGGTAAGTTGCATAGACAACAGGAGGAAGAGAGAAAAGCTAAACATCTCAGGGAAAGACCTTGGACAAAGGCAGAAATAAATAAATATATGAGGAATTTTGTCAAGAATCAAGGATGTTCTATGTTTGGGTCAGGATGGACTCAAAAGAAGGTTTGGGGATTTTCAGATAAACAGCTCACCTTCTACTATGCCAAAATCATTTCCAATCTTCATTCCTCTGGTATACATGTCCAAGATGTCTTAGAGAAGAGGGGTAGACTTTTGGATGGGCCTGTTGCTAAGAGAACTAGGCTTAATGATTCTGCTGATCAGCCTGTTGAGTCCACTGGGTCATTTATTGGTGGTCAGGAGAAAGTGCATTCTCCTTCAGTGTTAACTCAAATGGATGATTCTACTGATGATGATCCTTCAAATGTTGTTCCAGACCCTGATCCTACTGAAGCTTCTCATTCTAATACTACTGAAGCTCATCCTGATGTTTCACAAGATGCTTCAGCAGATGCTCCAATAGAGGTACCTGATGATGATTCCGAAGATGTTCCTGCTGATTCTTCAGCACAAGTTACTCCTGATGCTTCCAAACAAGTGCCTAAAGAAGAACCTGCTGATGGTCCTTCACTTCCTTCTACTACTGGCACTAGGAGAAAGACTAAAGCTATAAAGAGGAAGGCTTCTAAGGATGCATCATTAGAGGATAGTACTTTCATTGACTATGATTCTGATGATGGGCAGGATCCAGTTGTTTGGGAGAAAATTGTTAAATGGGAACTTGTTGATTCTCTGCTTGGTCAAGGACAAGTGAATGTCCTTCATAGACAAGATGGCTCTACCAAAACATTTACTTTTCTGAGCCAGATATTGCACATGGTGGACAATCAAGATCTTCTCTCCCTTTATGACTGGGTTATCACTTATTATCAAACTCATTCTCCTGAAGGAATTGGAATGTATTTGATGGATGATTTACAAATTCTTTGTGATTCTCATCGTGGTGATTCTGGTGTGAAGTTTCAAGTATGGAAAGGTCAGAAGACATGGGTGGTTGATTATTGGAAGTTCTTTCCTCTTCCTAATGTTCATATGATTGTCACAACCACTGGTAAGACCTTATACTACTGGGCTGATGTTCTTTACCCAATTACCATGGAAGTGATGAATCTCATGCTGGAGGCAAAACTCTCTGTTCCTCTGGATATGACTGAGAATGATATGCATCTTGCTGAACAACTGATAAGGTTCATCAGGAGAAGTATCTTGATTAAGAAGGAATTGAAAACTAAGCATGGTATTCAAATGGAATCATATCTGCAATGAGCTGGTATTGGTATGATATTTTGTTGTATATTTTATTTCTTGTCTTTTAGTTTAGTAAAAAAAAAAAAAAAAAAAAAAAAAAAAAAAAACAAAAAAACTAACAGATTTGTATAGTTTTGTGTATGTTGTTTGCAGGTTTGGTGTTGATTCTTATCACACTTTCTCTGGTTATCAACTTACCTGATGTTGACTATTCCATCAAAAAGTTGGCTAGTCCAAAGGGTACAGCTTTGGTAAAGATACATCAAATCTGTTGATAGCTGTAATAGTTTGCTAAAAACTATTGGGTCCTCAACTCACCCATGCTTCACAGCTGAGAGTTGAAATGGTTTTCAATTGACCATGGATTTTTCCTTGCTGGATTCCAAATAATTGGCTAGCCCACAAGAGTATGGCTTGTGGTAAAGGCAGTGGAAAACCATATTTGGTATTCGATTGACCAAGATGATTTTTCATCAATAATTGACTAGTCCTGAGCAAACGGCTACAGGTAAAGACTTCTCAAATCCGTTTATAGCTGATGATTTGCTAAAAATCATATTCTTTGGGTCATCAGTGTACCATAGTTTTTTTAACTGAGAACACTTGGCTACTCCAGTAGTGATGGCTATTGGTAAAGAGACATCAAATCCATTATTTTCAATGATTCACCTCTCACAGGAGTTAACACACCTAGATGTGATGAGAATAGTATGAAACTAATCTGTTTTGATGTACATTTGGTCATGTGTTGCTGCAAAGAATGGTGTTTTTCACATACTTGATAATCATAGAGATTCTACTTATGAAGATTCTTTGCTGCTGAAGTTCATCCTTAATCCTCTTGTTCATACCTATTGGCGATCTATCAAGAAATCTTGAACTTAACTAAGTCAAATTCAAGATTAGGGGAGGATTGTAAGGAATTATTGAAGTCAGAATTAATACTGCTGACAGGTTCCTGCGGAAGCTTAGAGTTGTTTCTGCTGATGACTGGTTCCTGCGGACGTATAGAGATCCTACGGATAGAGTTAATCCGTGGATAGAACTTATATAATTTAGGACAAGATATGTAGAATATCTTTTATTAGTTTATTATTATTTGTTTCTTGTAAGAAAGGTTAGGGTTTCCACTAGTATATAAGGAACCCTAGGTCATTGTATTATGTACGAGTTTCATGACATTGTTCGTTAAAGTATATTGATCTATAGAAGATCAAGTTTAGTATACAAGTTTGTTTTTATATTCCGCAATAACTACAAGCTCACAGAGATTATCTATTTAGTCTTACTGGTGATTACATTAGTAGGCTAACGATCTACTGGCTCGAGATCTATCAAGATATAGATTCTAACAGTAACACTTTTCGCCTCATTGATTGAGTCCAAACGGTCAACCTAAATTGACCAGGTGAATGGTCAACTAAGTCAAACGTCTCAGACCAAATCTACGCGGAAGTATAGTGTTTTCCCGGGTCGTTATGTCCCGACGAGGTGTGATGGTTATAAAACGGGTTTGTGATCGGGTGAATTTGGACAGGAAAAGGTTTGAGATGATTACACTACGAGATGAGGAATGAAAATAACTTAGGAATACTATATTAACATTTACTGATAATCAGATATACTAAAAACGTAAGCTAAGACTAAAAACGCGTTCGTTTGATTTAAATTTACGTTGACGTACGAAATAAAACGCGAGTTTTGTAAAATAAAATACCTACGGATATGAAAATTACATTTTTACAATCCTAATGATAAAAGAAAATTTTTAGAAAAAGAAAAATAATTTTTACACTATTTAATTAATTATTATTAATTAATTACTAATTTCCTAATTACTTTTAATTATTTAAATTACACTAAATTATAACTAATTATGAAAATACACTAAAAATATGAAAATTAAATTTGGAAAAATCTAAAATATTATAAAACTAATTTTAAAATTAAAATTATATTTTTCTTACTTTATATCTAATTAATATTAATTATAAACTAGTTATTAATTAATTAAAACTAAACTAAATTAAGAAAAATAGAAAATGAGCAGTGAAAATTATGAAAAATTTCCTAAAATTATTTTATAACATATAAAAGGTAGAAAAAATATAAAAACTATGAGTTGCTTAATAAAAGCTATTTATGCTATTTAATTATCTAATATTAATTATTATTAAACTAATTATAATAAATACTATATGAAAAGAGAAAAATCTGAAAAAATTCCTAAAAATACTTTAATATACTAGGAATTTAAGAAAAATATAAAAACATATAAGAACTTAACAAAAATTTAAAAAGAAAAATTAAAATCCTAAATTACATTAAATAGAAGCTATCACTAAAAATTAAATTTGGTTTTTTTCAAATTTTTCTTTTACAAACCTATTTATAAACTGGAAATGAGAGACTTTTGTGAAAATATCTACTATGGAGCTTAAAAATAAGCTCTATGCAGCCCTATTACCTTATCAGTAGCTTATTGAGGCCAAAATGGGATTCAAGATTTTGAAAAGCTGTATAAAAGCTACACTCTAAGGTCCAAAGGCTAAATAAGTTACAACCTAATGAGATATACTCAAAATAAGCTAATAAGGCTAAAAAACATACTGGAAAGGGAGGGACAAATGGAATAAGCAAGCTCAGTTTTCAATGAACCAAACAGTCCCTAAGTAGCTTATAAGCAAGCCTGATTAAGCAGGCCTGATTAAGCCAGGCTAATAAGCTCAGGATCCAAAGGTAGGTCTGGAACTGGAAGGGTAGTATCCCTAGCTTCCCAAGAAGCCAAGTTTCATGGCAATTGACCAAGAAACCAACTCACAAGGGCTTCTTGAACTCACTGTGTGGCCAAGCAAGGTTCAAAGGTGAGATGAAATAAGCAGTATGCAAAATAAGTCACACAAACTATAAACATGTTAAACATAAATTGCACAAACCTGAATTAACCTAAATAGGATAATTAAAATAACACAAAAGCTGAGTCACAACCTAGAACTAACATCAACAAGCTCAGCTAAAGTAATGTAGCAGCAACTATAAACAGCTATAGGCCAACTTAGAGAGGCAAATAAGCTAAACACATAAGCTCTACAATCAAGGATGAGCATGGATATCTAAAGCATATACAACAAGCTTTCAAAAGTACCAAAGAACCAGGGATAAGCTCAAGAAATGAGCTGATTGTGGTTTAAGAAAAACGGGTCAAAACTCACCATGCTGGGTGCAGGGCAGAAGCATGGTCAAATGGGTCACTTTGGATGCAAGTTTCAATGACCAAATGAGTTCAAATTCCAAAAATTCTTTTTGTTCTAGATTCACAAGCAACCAAGGATTCCAAAACAACAATTATTGTCCATTTCCAAACACTAATAAATCCTACAATTGATTTGGAAATCTGTCCCACTTCACAGCTTGGCAATTTTGACTTTTTGATTCAAAACATAAATTTGACTAAAATGAACTTGGATCCTAATTCTAATGATTGGAAATGTAAATTAAGCTAATATGTAGCTGAATTAAGAAATAATAATAACTAATGAGCCTATGTGGATGGTTATGCAAACTGAAATTCCACCAGTTAAAGAAAACAAGAACTTTAAAATGGATTCTGACTTTTACTTAACAACCCATTGATTTTATCCTATAACTAAGCTACCTAAGGCTAAGGGAAACTACTGATGCAGAGAAACCAGAAATTAGATTGCAAACACACCTAGCTTACACTTGATCCAAACACCCCTATACAAGCCAACTATTTTGCATCTAGTGAGTTTTACCCTGATTGGAGCTTATGGAATGTTCCTATTGTAACCATTACACTAGATTAACTAAATGAAAGCTGAAATAGCAGAGAATTAAGCATTTCCTTAACTATTGGCTAAAATATTAGAAATGATGAAATTGTGCAATTGTAGGTAACATGAGCAATAAATGAGTGGCTAAGCAGTAAACTAACATAATGAAACAGAATAAGCATAAAGAGCATAATGGAACACTAACTTGAGCACCAATAAGCAGGAAATGATCAGGTTAAATAAGCAACTCACAACCAAGTAATGCTACAGTAACAGGAATCAAACAAATCTAAACTTTCATTAAATTTTTTAGAAAAGATTACAACTGAGATTAAAAGTTTTAACAATACTAGAAAAATTAAACTAAACCTAATTTCTACCCTAATTAACTATTAAAATCCTACTGCCTTTGCAAGGCATACATCATTTTCTATTTATACTTGAAAATTCTAGGGTTTCCTTTGGCTTGTCTTGTTTCTTCTACTTTCATATCAGCCTTTGGATCCCTAAGTCTTCATCTCAGCCATTGGCTTCAATTTCTTGGCAGGAAAAAGGAGGTATTGCAACTTGGCAGTTAGTATTTTGGCATGGGGGGCAAGGTTTGGATTTAAGTGGTGGAAAGTGAATTGAGGTGGAGTGTTGCAGGGTTGAGGAGGTAGGGTGAATGATGGTATGTTGGAGATGGTAGGCTAGGGTTGCAGGGGTCACGTGTGGAAGGAGGGAAATGAGGTGGAGGATGGGTTGACCTAGGTTTGACTAGGTATTAGAAACGGGGGGGGGGGGGGGGGGGGGATGGTAATATTATTATTGATGGTGGGATTTTGAAAGGTATTGGGCCAAAGGTGTGAGTTGTGGACTGGATTGGATTATAAGGGAGTTGGATTTGGGTTTAGTTTAGTAGTATTAAGGGTATCCGTTTGGTGTGTAACTTTGTTAAGCCCAAGGATGTTGTTTGTAAATTCTGAAAAATACAAGGGCTGGTTTTGACAACCTTCCAAATTATCTTCAAGGACCATTCTTGCCTTATATGAATAGTATGAGGATCCTTGTTGATTTTTTTTCAATATGAAATTCCCGGGGGACTATTTTTGCCAACTTTGAAAGTACAGGGACCAAAATTGTAATTTTCTCAAACTTTTTACCCAAGGATCAAATTTGATAACTTTTGAATTCCAAAGGACTTGGGTTGACTTTTCTTTCATTTCAAACTTTCAGGGACTAGTTTTGTCAATTTTTGACACTTGAGGGACTGAAACTGCCAATTATGCAAACTTTGTTCATTTTTCATTTGTTTTTAAACATTTTGCATCTAAAACATATAAAACACACTTTTGGGATAATTTCTGTATTTTGATGCGTTTCTGAGTGTTTTTGGATGTTTTGGCAGTTCAGATACGATAAAAATGATGAGTATTTACACACTCATCAATCCCCCACACTAAACTATTGCTAGTCCCTAGCAATCTTTTGAGAAAATTTAATGGATTTGAAACTCTTTACCAAAAGTCATCACTTCTGGAGTAGCCAGATGTAAGAACTGTGGTACACCTGATAACCGTGTGATTTTGAGCAAACCACCAGCTATCAACGGATTTGATTAGTCTTTACCAAAAGCCGTTTGCTTCTTAACTAGCCAACTCTTGATGGAATAGTCAACATCTTGGTGAGCTGATTACCAATTATGGTTTTTCCACTGCCTTTACCACAAGCCATAATCTTGCGGGCAAGCCAACTCATTCGCGTTTTAGGATATGGCGAGTTGAGGTACCATACAATTTTGGGCAAATTGCAAGCCGTAAACGGATTTGATATATCTTTACCAAGAGCCGTTTGCTCCTGGATTAGCCAATCCCTTTGTCGGTTAGACATGGCGGACTGATTACCACAAAAATTTTGAAGCACAAGTGAAAAATTTTTTAAAATTTTTGAAATTTTGGCCAAAACGGGGGTACTAGATAGTAAAATGTGATGAAATTCGCTAGAATAGCGAAATACCCCCCCACACTTAGAATGAATATTGTCCTCAATATTCAAAGTCCCAGCTATTATGCCGACTCTTGAAACGTAAAAGGGCAACATTACAAGCTAAATGTGGAAACACCATTTTTGCTTTTTCACTTTATTGGTAACCATAGCATGGGGGACTCCCCCACACTTAGGGTGAAAACCCTATAAGCATGCTACTGTTTTTGTTTACCGAGTCGCTAGCTTGACTCGACCCCGAATTCATATGTCCTTGGGGAAGCATGATGGGGAAGAGACAATCTCCATCGGACTTTCATTCAAGATGTTTGGACAAACATTTGAAGCACGTGAAAGTTCCACACCGATGAGATAAGTATCCGGCTCAAGATAATGATACATGAAAATGCCGGGATCAAAGATGGTATCTTCATTCCCGAAGGAGTGAAGAAAAGAAGAAGTCACCTTATAGGTGAAGATAGGAAGAAAACCATGATGTAAATCATTATAAGATTTTCTTCCTCGAGAGCAGGCTCATTAGCCTGAATTTGGATTTCAAGGGTTAAGCTCAAAAACATCCCTAGAGGGTGGGTGGGAATTTGCAAATTCTCATGATTGAGTGCATCTCCCCCCATGCTATCAAACTCCGGAGGAGTCATGATATGATGAGTGAGTTCACCGGAGAACTCCTCATGAAGAGAATTATCCACAAGATGTGAATCTGTGAACTCATGTTCCGAAATAGACTCGTCACAATCCTCATTCCGAATACCAAAGAGTGGATTATCAGAAATCAAAGTGAATTCAGATTCGAATTCAAATAGAGGATTGGTGAGAGTAGTATTGAATGTTTCGGGAACAAAGAGATTAACATTCTCTATTGGACTGTTAGGATCAGAAGTGAGTGACGGATCTTGATATAGGAGACTTTCAATTTCTCCAAGATCGGCTTCAAAGTCGAGGAGACCATCATCACTTTCCAGTGAAAGTGGATTGATGTGAGTAAGTTCATCGGCGAACTCCTCAAGAAGATGATCAGCATCAAACTGTGGGAGTGATGCTTCAATATACTCAATGTCTCCATGAGATGTACAATCATCATTAAAATCTGAGAAAGTCTCAAAATGATCGTTTGAACACTCAAGAGGGGAAAGTAAGTCACACATATGATCAAAAGTTCCCTGTGACTCTCTCGGGATTGGGACAAGGATCTCAACACTAGACTTTATTAATTCGTTCGATTCCTTATTAGGAACAGTGCTAAGATGCTCATCCCCCATGTTTAGAGAGTGAGTGTAAACTTCGGGTGTGATAACAACATATTGAGGGAGTTGAGAAGAACTAGCAGTCATGGGTTTTATAAATTTCATTTGTTCTTCTGCTAGTAATTCTATCATGGTCTTTTCTCCCTGATTTACCGAGAAAGGAATCACAACAGATGAACTTGATGAACCCTTACAAAATTGAGAAATATCAAGGGTAAGTTCATCATCATCATCGTCGAGAAGAGCAGCATGGCGAAACATGGCACGTGTTTTAGCTGCTTGTTCTAAGACTAGCAATTCTTCCTTGCTCAATTCGTTTCTAGCATCTCGTTCTTCAGCAAGTAATTCTGCCATTGATTTCTCACGAGAATCTTGAAACGATGTAGTAGCTAACTCCTCCTTAAGTTCTTTCAATATCTCAAGAGCCTCTAGTAAATGGTCTTGCTCAGTATTATGAGGAGTTGCTTGGATCATTTGGTACTGTGGAGGTGGATCTGAAAACGAATAGTCGTAATTGTCACAAGGAAATTGATTCCGTGTTTGACAATCCGTGCTAGAGTGTGGACCTCCACAGTACTCACAACAGTAAAACTGATGTGGTTGTGAGTCGTATGTGCTAGAGTTATAATTGTTATCAGGAAACTGCTCATAGACAAGCGTGTTTCCCGATTGACAATCATAATTGTAGTGTGAACCACCACAGTACTCACAACAGTGAAACTGCTGATTCTCATGGTGTGGTAACTGATGGAATGAATCAGTCGTGTCATGGTAAGAATAAGGATTCTGGTTATAGACAAACCCGTTTTCCGACTCTACCATGCCACAGCTGGGGCAATTGCCACTATTATAAGGATTACCACACCAATGGCAAGTAAGAAAGTGTGGATTGGACATAGAAAGAATCAAATGTGTATTGAGGGTAAGAAATGGAGAATCAAATATGTGAGATGGTAAAGGTGAATATTTTTGGATTTTTGGATAAACATTTTGTACAAATGAGAAAGAAAATCTTTTTGGTTTTTTTTTGTTCGTTGAAAACTAATTTTAAAAAGTTTTCGGGAACCGTTTTTATGAAAATATACACAAGGATGGTAAATTTACAAAGAAGTGAATTCCAAAATTACTAATCTGAAAACCGTTTTAGAATAACGCGCACGACCTCCCCGGCAGCGGCGCCAAAATTTGATTGTATCCAAACGGTCAACCTAAATTGACCAGGTGAATGGTCAACTAAGTCAAACATCTCAGACCAAATCTCCGCAGAAGTATAGTGTTTCCCCGGGTCGTTATGTCCCGACGAGGTGTGATGGTTATAAAACGGGTTTCTGATCGGGTGAATTTGGACAGGAAAATGTTTGAGATGATTACACTACGAGATGAGGAATGAAAATAACTTAGGAATACTATATTCACATTTACTGATAATCAGATATACTAAAAACGTAAGCTAAGACTAAAAACGCGTTCGTTTGATTTAAATTTACGTTGACGTACGAAATAAAACGCGAGTTTTGTAAAATAAAATACCTACGGATATGAAAATTACATTTTTACAATCCTAATGATAAAAGAAAATTTTTAGAAAAAGAAAAATACTTTTTACACTATTTAATTAATTATTATTAATTAATTACTAATTTCCTAATTACTTTTAATTATTTAAATTACACTAAATTATAACTAATTATGAAAATACACTAAAAATATGAAAATTAAATTTGGAAAAATCTAAAATATTATAAAACTAATTTTAAAATTAAAATTATATTTTTCTAACTTTATATCTAATTAATATTAATTATAAACTAGTTATTAATTAACTAAAACTAAACTAAATTAAGAAAAATAAAAAATGAACAGTGAAAATTATGAAAAATTTCCTAAAATTATTTTATAACATATAAAAGGTAGAAAAAATATAAAAACTAGGTGTTGCTTAATAAAAGCTATTTATGCTATTTAATTATCTAATATTAATTATTATTAAACTAATTATAATAAATACTAAATGAAAAGAGAAAAATCTGAAAAAATTCCTAAAAATACTTTAATATACTAGGAATTTAAGAAAAATATAAAAACATATAAGAACTTAACAAAAATTTAAAAAGAAAAATTAAAATCCTAAATTACATTAAATTGATGTGAGTAAGTTCATCGGCGAACTCCTCAAGAAGATGATCAGCATCAAACTGTGGGAGTGATGCTTCAATATACTCAATGTCTCCATGAGATGTACAATCATCATTAAAATCTGAGAAAGTCTCAAAATGATCGTTTGAACACTCAAGAGGGGAAAGTAAGTCACACATATGATCAAAAGTTCCCTGTGACTCTCTCGGGATTGGGACAAGGATCTCAACACTAGACTTTATTAATTCGTCCGATTCCTTATTAGGAACAGTGCTAAGATGCTCATCCCCCATGTTTAGAGAGTGAGTGTGAACTTCGGGTGTGATAACAACAGATTGAGGGAGTTGAGAAGGACTAGCAGTCATGGGTTTTATAAATTTCATTTGTTCTTCTGCTAGTAATTCTATCATGGTCTTTTCTCCCTGATTTACCGAGGAAGGAATCACAACAGATGAACTTGATGAACCCTTACAAAATTGAGAAATATCAAGGGTAACTTCATCATCATCATCGTCGAGAAGAGCAGCATGGCGAAATATGGCACGTGTTTTAGCTGCTTGTTCTAAGACTAGCAATTCTTCCTTGCTCAATTCGTTTCTAGCATCTCGTTCTTCAGCAAGTAATTATGCCATTGATTTCTCACGAGAATCTTGAAACGATGTAGTAGCTAACTCCTCCTTAAGTTCTTTCAATATCTCAAGAGCCTCTAGTAAAAGGTCTTGCTCAGTATTATGAGGAGTTGCTTGGATCATTTGGTACTGTGGAGGTGGGTCTGAAAACGAATAGTCGTAATTGTCACAAGGAAATTGATTCCGTGTTTGACAATCCGTGCTAGAGTGTGGACCTCCACAGTACTCACAACAGTAAAACTGATGTGGTTGTGAGTCGTATGTGCTAGAGTTATAATTGTTATCAGGAAACTGCTCATAGACAAGCGTGTTTCCCGATTGACAATCATAACTGTAGTGTGAACCACCACAGTACTCACAACAGTGAAACTGCTGATTCTCATGGTGTGGTAACTGATGGAATGAATCAGTCGTGTCATGGTAAGAATAAGGATTCTGGTTATAGACAGACCCGTTTCCCGACTCTACCATGCCACAGTTGGGGCAATTGCCACTATTATAAGGATTACCACACCAATGGCAAGTAAGAAAGTGTGGATTGGACATAGAAAGAATCAAATGTGTATAGAGGGTAAGAAATGGAGAATCAAATATGTGAGAGGGTAAAGGTGAATATTTTTGGATTTTTGGATAAACATTTTGTACAAATGAGAAAGAAAATCTTTTTGGTTTTTTTTTGTTCGTTGAAAACTAATTTTAAAAAGTTTTCGGGAACCGTTTTTATGAAAATATACATAAGGATGGTAAATTTACAAAGAAGTGAATTCCAAAATCACTAATCTGAAAACCGTTTTAGAATAACGCGCACGACCTCCCCGGCAGCGGCGCCAAAATTTGATTGTGTCCAAACGGTCAACCTAAATTGACCAGGTGAATGGTCAACTAAGTCAAACATCTCAGACCAAATCTCCGCAGAAGTATAGTGTTTCCCCGGGTCGTTATGTCCCGACGAGGTGTGATGGTTATAAAACGGGTTTGTAATCGGGTGAATTTGGATAGAAAAAGGTTTGAGATGATTACACTACGAGATGAGGAATGAAAATAACTTAGGAATACTATATTAACATTTACTGATAATCAGATATACTAAAAACGCGTTCGTTTGATTTAAATTTACGTTGACGTACGAAATAAAACGCGAGTTTTGTAAAATAAAATACCTACGGATATGAAAATTACATTTTTACAATCCTAATGATAAAAGAAAATTTTTAGAAAAAGAAAAATACTTTTTACACTATTTAATTAATTATTATTAATTAATTACTAATTTCCTAATTACTTTTAATTATTTAAATTACACTAAATTATAACTAATTATGAAAATACACTAAAAATATGAAAATTAAATTTGGAAAAATCTAAAATATTATAAAACTAATTTTAAAATTAAAATTATATTTTTCTTACTTTATATCTAATTAATATTAATTATAAACTAGTTATTAATTAATTAAAACTAAACTAAATTAAGAAAAATAGAAAATGAACAGTGAAAATTATGAAAAATTTCCTAAAATTATTTTATAACATATAAAAGCTAGAAAAAATATAAAAACTAGGTGTTGCTTAATAAAAGCTATTTATGCTATTTAATTATCTAATATTAATTATTATTAAACTAATTATAATAAATACTAAATGAAAAGAGAAAAATCTGAAAAAATTCCTAAAAATACTTTAATATACTAGGAATTTAAGAAAAATATAAAAACATATAAGAACTTAACAAAAATTTAAAAAGAAAAATTAAAATCCTAAATTACATTAAATAGAAGCTATCACTAAAAATTAAATTTGGTTTTTTTTTCAAAATTTTCTTTTACAAACCTATTTATAAACTGGAAATGGGAGACTTTTGTGAAAATATCTACTATGGAACTTAAAAATAAGCTCTATGCAGCCCTATTACCTTATCAGTAGCTTATTGAGGCCAAAATGGGATTTAAGATTTTGAAAAGCTGTATAAAAGCTACACTCTAAGGTCCAAAGGCTAAATAAGTTACAACCTAATGAGATATACTCAAAATAAGCTAATAAGGCTAAAAACATACTGGAAAGGGAGGGACAAATGGAATAAGGAAGCTCAGTTTTCAATGAACCAAACAGTCCCTGAGTGGCTTATAAGCAGGCCTGATTTAGCCAGGCTAATAAGCTCAGGATCCAAAGGTAGGTCTGGAACTGGAAGGGTAGTATCCCTAGCTTCCCAAGAAGCCAAGTTTCATGGCAATTGACCAAGAAACAAACTCACAAGGGCTTCTTGAACTCACTGTGTAGCCAGGCAAGGTTCAAAGGTGAGATGAAATAAGCAGTATGCAAAATAAGTCACACAAACTATAAACATGTTAAACATAAATTGCACAAACCTGAATTAACCTAAATAGGATAATTAAAATAACACAAAGCTGAGTCACAACCTAGAACTAACATCAACAAGCTCGGCTAAAGTAATGTAGCAGCAACTATAAACAGCTATAGGTCAACTTAGAGAGGCAAATAAGCTAAACACATAAGCTCTACAATCAAGGATGAGCATGGATATCTAAAGCATATACAACAAGCTTTCAAAAGAACCAAAGAACCAGGGATAAGCTCAAGAAATGAGCTGGTTGTGGTTTAAGAAAAACGGGTCAAAACTCACCATGCTGGGTGCAGGGCAGAAGCATGGTCAAATGGGTCACTTTGGATGCAAGTTTCAATGACCAAATGAGTTCCAATTCCAAAAATTCTTTTTGTTCTAGATTCACAAGCAACCAAGGATTCCAAAACAACAATTATTGTCCATTTCCAAACACTAATAAATCCTACAATTGATTTGGAAATCTGTCCCACTTCACAGCTTGGCAATTTTGACTTTTTGATTCAAAACATAAATTTGACTAAAATGAACTTGGATCCTAATTCTAATGATTGGAAATGTAAATTAAGCTAATATGTAACTGAATTAAGAAATAATAATAACTAATGAGCCTATGTGGATGGTTATGCAAACTGAAATTCCACCAGTTAAAGAAAACAAGAACTTTAAAATGGATTCTGACTTTTACTTAACAACCCATTGATTTTATCCTATAACTAAGCTACCTAAGGCTAAGGGAAACTACTTATGCAGAGAAACCAGCAATTAGATAGCAAACACACCTGGCTTACACCTGATCCAAACAACCCTATACAAGCCAACTGTTTTTGCATCTAGTGAGTTTTACCCTGATTGGAGCTTATGGAATGTTCCTATTGTAACCATTACACTAGATTAACTAAATGAAAGCTGAAATAGCAGAGAATTAAGCACTTCCTTAACTATTGGCTAAAATACTAGAAATGATGAAATTGTGCAATTGTAGGTAACATGAGCTATGATGAGCAATAAATGAGTGGCTAAGCAGTAAACTAACATAATGAAACAGAATAAGCATAAAGAGCATAATGGAACACTAACTTAAGCACCAATAAGCAGGAAATGATCAGGTTAAATAAGCAATTCACAACCAAGCAATGCTACAGTAACAGGAATCAAACAAATCTAAACTTTCATTGAATTTTTTAGAAAGGATTACAACTGAGATTAAAAGTTTTAACAATACTAGAAAAATTAAACTAAACCTAATTTCTACCCTAATTAACTATTAAAATCCTACTGCCTTTGCAAGGCATACATCATTTTCTATTTATACTTGAAAATTCTAGGGTTTCCTTTGGCTTGTCTTGTTTCTTCTGCTTTCATATCAGCCTTTGGATCCCTAAGTCTTCATCTCAGCCATTGGCTTCAATTTCTTGGCGGGAAAAAGGAGGTATTGCAACTTGGCAGTTAGTATTTTGGCATGAGGGCAAGGTTTGGATTTAAGTGGTGGAAAGTGAATTGAGGTGGAGTATTGCAGGGTTGAGGAGGTAGGGTGAATGATGGTATGTTGAAGATGGCAGGCTAGGGTTGCAGGGGTCACGTGTGGAAGGAGGGAAATGAGGTGGAGGATGGGTTGACCTAGGTTTGACTAGGTATTAAAAACGGGGGGGGGGGGGGGGATGGTAATATTATTATTGATGGTGGGCTTTTGAAAGGTATTGGGCCAAAGGTGTGAGTTGTGGACTGGATTGGATTATAAGGGAGTTGGATTTGGGTTTAGTTTAGTAGTATTAAGGGTATCCGTTTGGTGTGTAACTTTGTTAAGCCCAAGGATGTTGTTTGTAAATTCTGAAAAATACAAGGGCTGGTTTTGACAACTTTCCAAATTATCTTCAAGGACCATTCTTGCCTTATATGAATAGTATGAGGATCCTTGTTGATTTTTTTTCAATATGAAATTCCCGGGGGACTATTTTTGCCAACTTTGAAAGTACAGGGACCAAAATTGTAATTTTCTAAAACTTTTTACCCAAGGATCAAATTTGATAACTTTTGAATTCCAAAGGAGTTGGGTTGACTTTTCTTTCATTTCAAACTTTTAGGGACTAGTTTTGTCAATTTTTGAAACTTGAGGGACTGAAACTGCCAATTGTGCAAACTTTGTTCGTTTTTCATTTGTTTTTAAATATTTTGCATCTAAAACATATAAAACACACTTTTGGGATAATTTCTGTATTTTGATGCGTTTCTGAGTGTTTTTGGATGTTTTGATGTACATTTGGTCATGTGTTGCTGCAAAGAATGGTGTTTTTCACATACTTGATAATCATAGAGATTCTACTTATGAAGATTCTTTGCTGCTGAAGTTCATCCTTAATCCTCTTGTTCATACTTATTGGCGATCTATCAAGAAATCTTGAACTTAACTATGTCAAATTCAAGATTAGGGGAGGATTGTAAGGAATTACTGAAGTCAGAATTAATACTGCTGACAGGTTCTTGCGGAAGCTTAGAGTTGTTTCTGCTGATGACTGGTTCCTGCGGACGTATAGAGATCCTACGGATAGAGTTAATCCGTGGATAGAACTTATGTAATTTAGGACAAGATATGTAGAATATCTTTTATTAGTTTATTATTATTTGTTTCTTGTAAGAAAGGTTAGGGTTTCCACTAGTATATAAGGAACCCTAGGTCATTGTATTATGTACGAGTTTCATAACATTGTTAGTTAAAGTATATTGATCTATAGAAGATCAAGTTTAGTATACAAGTTTGTTTTTATATTCCGCAATAACTACAAGCTCACAGAGATTATCTATTTAGTCTTACTGGTGATTACATTAGTAGGCTAACGATCTATTGGCTCGAGATCTATCAAGATATAGATACTAACAGTAACACTTTTCGCCTCATCAACATGTGTTTTGCTACTTATACTTTTCACGTCTGTGGGACCGTTACATTATGATTTATTTGAATAAGGATCTG
Organism: Artemisia argyi; assembly: GCA_030686995.1. Taxonomy (NCBI): domain Eukaryota; kingdom Viridiplantae; phylum Streptophyta; class Magnoliopsida; order Asterales; family Asteraceae; genus Artemisia; species Artemisia argyi. Next base: position 32,582,328 of record CM060678.1, read on the forward strand.
AATCACGTGGAACCGAATCTGGACTATTCATGAGAATACTTGGGAAGGTTATATTGGAAGCATGATCATTTGAGAAATTGGAAGAATAACAGCTGTGAGTTAGTCCTCGATTTTGGACTGTTTGAGATCCTTGTACGTTTCAGGGGAGGTTTCCGATCGTCTAACTCTACCTCCTCAGCTGTCGCATGTTCATAACGTCTTCCGCATGTCTTTCCGAGGGGATATCCCTATCATTGTTGCATGCGACATTCTATTCAATTGATTGGACGCCACTGGATGTGTGAAACGGAAACCGTCTTAGATCGACAAGATAGGGTCATGAGAAACTAAGTTTTCGTGTTTTGCATAATTTGATATGTCTTCATTTCGTTACGTTTCAATTTCGCGGATGGAATTTTCTTTTTAGAAGGGAAGAGTTGTAAAACCATAAAATCCCGAATACTTAAATTACATATAAGTTTAAAATTTATAAATAACGGTACAAATAATGAAAAGCGAATATAATTTAAACAAGTAACCATAAATCCATAAAACTTTAATGAAACGTCATTTCAGGAATCTTTGAATATTTTCGAACTCCAAAATAATTATATGACATAAGTGAGATACGAGGAAATTAATTACGTTTCGTGGACTAATGTTTTGGGCCGTTTTCTTTTGTGAAACCAACTAAAACCCATCATAACTCAACCCATGACCCATGAATCTTAGCCCATGTATTCCCTAGGCCTTCTACCCCAAATTCGACCCACACCAATAATAAAGGGAGGAACCAGTGTACATTTTCCCACACAAAAACACTTATACGCTTATTAAAAAAACCCTAACCCTACATTTTCTCTCCAAAGTGTCGGCTTCATCTTTTCCCTGGTTCTATTTTGTTTCTGATCAAACAACAACCAAGAAAGGGCAAGAGCTCGCTTGAGTGGTTATTCCTTCATTGGGTTTCTTGTTGGTACGCTAGGAGGTTCAAGGAGTGAGAGTATCGAATTGTTTGGTCCTTTTTCTTGCGAGTTGAATTTCTGTCGAGACCTAGGTATATCATTTTCCTCTCTTCTTTTGATTTCTAGTCTTCCTTTACGTCTAATAATCTTTGGTTAACAAGCGTGGATCAAATAGGTACATATATATGTTGTACGAATGATATAGACACACATGAAATCATAAACTACAAAACCTTATTCGCATGATACCTATATATATACTCGACCTATACATATATTTAATTGGAACTTTGGACTTAAATCTTGCGTATAAAAATATAATGAGACCATGGTGTTTGTTTTCTGGTTCATTCGATCACAAATAAAAAGAAAGGTGTGCGTTTGGCTTATGTTTGTTTATTTTCGATTACAAGAAATGGGAAAAAGGAACAAGTCTAAATGGTGTTTGTTTCATTCGACCTATAGAAACTCAAAAGGGTCTCGACGTTCTTTTTGGATCGTGAAACATGTACTATTCGACCTTGGTTTTGTTTGTTTTTCTTCTTTTGATTCGACCTATAGATAAATCTAGTAGAGTTTTGGTTCCTTCTTTGGTTCGGTTCACATGAAATAACAAATGAGGCTTGTTGTGTTTTCTTTTGAATCGTGTACATGAAATAACCATAGGATAATTGTTTTGAAAACCCTAAAATACTACAATGTATAAATATAAAGTTAAAAGGTGTTTTTGGATAAAGGGGAACTTAGGATTATATTATGTAAATACTTGAAACTTATATACTTTTGTATTAAATCCTTAATATTGAATCTCAAGGGACTAAAAGTGTAAATAGAGTAAATATGAAACCTTGGGATGTAACATGTAAATACTTGGAAACTTGTGGATTTAATACGTAAATTGTGTAATATTATAAGTTGGGGTTTAAATTGTAATTATTGAAACTTGAAGGACTAAACGGTAAATATTGATATATTTCATTTTAAACCTTAAACTAAATAATAACTTCATTATTATCCCTAAAACTTTTATTAATTATTTAACAAAACCCTAAAAACCATAAATACGATATTATGAACTTTTAACCTAATTTCCTATTTCAGAAACTTATTAATTATGGAAACCTACTAATTATGGAAACCTGCTAATTATGAAAACTTACTAAATCTGGAAAGTTACTAAATTTGGAAAGTTATCTAAAATAGGAAGTTACTAAAAATGGAAAGTATACTAAAACGGATAACCTAATCCTATTTAACACTTGATTATTAATTCGTATAGGTCCTGTGAAGCGGGAGTAGCCATCTTTGACGTGCTTTCCCTTTTTGTTTGCATTTGAATAAGGTACAGATATTCTGACCTTCTCATAGGTTTCTCATGAACTCTCTCTCTCTTATCTTAACATTTGATTTGTGAACCTTGCTATGTTTCCCTTGAATTGTGAACCTTGCTATGTTTCCCTTGAATTGTGAACCTTTGATATGACCCCCCCTTGAATTGTGACCCACTTGACTTGAACCTTTGTTATGAACCCTATGCTATGATCCTTTTAACTTGAACCTTTGATTTGAACCTTGATTTGAATCCTTGATATGAACCTTGATATGACACATTTGATATGATACACTTGATATGGGAACTTGACATGAACTATTGATATGAACCTTGAACTTGGACACTTGATACTTGACTTGACCTTTGACCCACAGTTTGAGACTACGAGCCACCACTTGTATACTAGGCATGGGGGTTCCATGTCCCTGTCATTGATGCATCGATGGCATGACTCTAGGGTAAGAGAGTGATGACATATCCAGTCCCATTATTTGATTTGTTACGGAGATGAAGTTATTTGGCGGTTTGGGGCGTATGGATGCATCCTAGATTTGTTTACTTGACTCGATGGATATGACATGATATGACTTGATATATATTTACTTGGTGACTGATGGTGTGTGTGATACACGTCTTTCATAGCTTGGGAGTACGCGACTACAACCCTTGAGGCATCTCCTCACATTACATTTGGTATCCCGAGGTCACCCCTCCAGATACATGGCTATTGTGGTTACTTGACTTGACTTGACTTGATTTGACTTGACTTGGGCTTGTGGTGGATTACTGTTTCCTACACCTTTATTCTTAACTCTTATTATATCTTGCATTATCTTCCTTTACTTCATTTATCTTTCATTATCTTTATTACTGCTTTGTTACCGTTATATCTGTTCACTGAGCTCTCGTGGCTCAGCCGCATTTCCTTTCCCTGCGACAGGTATCTAAGCTAGGAGTTGGGGTTTTGCTTTGGGATGAGAGTAGGAGCAAAGAGTGGACTTTACCTAGTTACCTTAGATTTCGATGATTTTGTTATTTCAATTGGTTTTATATTGGAATTTTTGTAATTATCAAGTCGTCGTGACTTGTTTTGTTTTCCGCTGTATTATTGTATTTGCTTTGATACGACTCCATAATGTGACACTTTTACCCTTGTCGGGTTGGGGTGTTACATTGGCAAACTCCTGCCCCGAGGGCCCCTATATTATATCATTTATGAAATCCCACACGTTAATGTTTGAGTTCATGAGACTTATTGCAATATACTATACTAAGATATTTCTAATTTACTACTACTCACCTTGTGTTCAAATGATTATTAAACACAAACACCATGGATTCACTCAACAATTTTGTTGGCTTTTTAGTATGTTTATCTCAGGTAATTGAAGCAGCATTTGAGGCACGGAGTGGGCAATAAACCATTGGTCTTTGGTGTAAAATAAATTCTATCATTCATGTCAAACACTTATATCTTTTGTGATAATGCTAAACAATGGAACACCCTTTCGTATTTGAATTAATAAATGAATGATAATGACTTTCAAAACGTCTCTTTTGAGTCGTTTTCTATGATTATGATTGTGATCCTCTACGTAATACCCCGATTAGTCTTCCGCTGTTATATTAAAATTTAGGGGGTGTTACACCAAATAGGATTGTGTGCAAAGTGGGTCATCTTGAATGTTTTTATTATTAATTATTTGTTTGTGGGTGTGTAAGATATTTTGTGGAATAAAAGTTGGTTTAATGAAAGATAAGAGGCTAGGGAGTGGCAACATGTTAACATCCCCATTTTTATGCCACGTCAGCGCCACATTATTTTAACACCAAATAACATAACAACAAACAACACCCAGTAATAATAACACCAAATAACACTACATTTTCGGACCCACTCTTTTTAAAATAACAATTTACAAATTCTACACTGAACAATTTCATTCATTAAACATTCAAACACTTTATTAATAAAATTAAACATTACAATACGAAATAAAATTGTTAAAAAAAAAAAAAAAAAAAAAAAACATCTCAGTCCACTTGAAGCCCAACACCAGCCCACTAGTACCCTTACACTCAGTTCTCGAGTTGGAATGGAAGAGGAAAGGAAAGGAAATTAATAGTTTTTTGTGTTCTTGAGTTTTTTTTAAGGAAGGAAATGGAAGTGGAAAGGAAATAGGGAGGAAGATTTCTTAAGTAAATCTTCCTCCCACTTTTGGGCGGAAAGGGAAAGGAAAGGGAAATTGTTATTGTGTAAAGACTAATATATCCTTTTTAAAACATTTTACATTAACAACTAAAGGGCATACGTGTAATTTCACCAAGTTATTTTCCTTTTCCTCCCACTCAAGAACGTGATTATGATTACTTTCCTTTTCCTTTCCTCTATCTCAAGAACATAACAATTAACTCTTACTTTCCTTTTCCCTTTCTTTTCCCTTTCCAATTCTTTTCCATTTCCCCTCACTTAAAACTCGAGAACTGAGCGTTAGTGTGATAACCCAAAAAATTAAAATACCCTACTCTTTTCTTACGCAGCCATCAGTGAAAAAAAAAAGGTTCATCTTCAACACCAAAACCTGCATACACACTTAAATGCAAACCCACCCACACACACACTTAACCTGCTACTAGCTGTTGGACATAAATTGATGGGGTGTTTTGATTTTTTTTTTTAATTAAAGGTGCGTTACAATGCACGTTGCTAGGCCAACGCAAGTTACAACACGAAGCCAACGTGCTCGATCTTGGAGTGGGAAACGCCCAACAACGGCGTTAAAATTTGGCCATGTAGGACGCTGGGGCGTTATTCCTCCCTATGCTCTAAGGGAGTGGTGGTCATTGGGGTGAAAAGTGAGGGAAGATAAATGAAAAGAAAAAGGTGATGTGACGCTGAAATAAAAGTGAAGTGGTGTGACCATTAGGGGTAGTCTTTAACATCTTTAAAGTTTATAGGTTACTCGATAAAAACAAAATAAATTCTTAAAAAAAAAGAAAAGAAAAGTGGTGATTTTATTTTTTATAGAGTGAGTTTTTATATTAAAAAAGGAGTGAGAGCACAACTTATATCTAGACTTTACATAAAATTATTATGTTTCAATAAATATAATCTATACTACATTATAATACATTTGGGACTATTCTATAATTAGAAATGCTTAAAAATTTAGACTCTAACTTGCTAATTATAGAATAGTCCCAATTGTTGGTGGAAAGTATAGGTGGTAGTTTAGATGACGTCACTGACGGAGATCGCGACCATTGTGGTAGTGGTGGTGGTTTGGGGGATGGTATGGTGGTGGAGGAGGGAGTAGGGAGGAGGACGACTGGGGTTTGGTCAGCGACGGAGAGAGGTTCATCGGCAGCGAAAGTAGATAAGGCGGATCTGGTGAGTTTTAGTGATCGGAGGTAGTCGGAGTGAGCGGTGGCGAGGTGGTGGCAGGCGTAGACAGCTTCTTTCATTAGACGATGGCGGTCTTTGCAACACACTTACCAGAAGTTGTGATGAAGAAGATGTACTATTATCTTGTAGAAAAAGATGATAGAGTGGTTTATGTTTTTAGTGAACTTTTGTTTTTGGTATAATAAAGTCACGTGGGTGTAGTACCTGTAATTATAGAGTGAAATTTCTTTAATATTTACTTTTATATTTTCTTATCATTTTTTTTCTAGTTCACCAAATTATAATGAAGGGTTACTATTTAGGTGTTAGGCTTCAAATATGTTCTTTAAAATTAAACGAATATCAATGTATTGATTTTCATTTTCTTTTCAATTCTAACATGGATATCTTGTTCGAATTTTTTTAAACATAATTATGAAACATTTTTTTTGTACTAGATTTGATACAACTCTATCGAGTTCTTCATGTTAGAACTATATTTCAACCGACTCGACCCAACCCATTTAGTGGTTAGCTCGTTGACCTGCTGCTCTTACCGATTCGATTATCTATAGGAACCACCTTAGATTTGGTCTTGGGTCCGCCACTTTAATGCACGGCGGACGGTGTCTTCGTTGCCTAGCTTTGAAGCTGTGCAACCCATCGGAAAATGTTTGATTTTTTATTTTTATTTATTTTATTTTATTTATTTATTTTAATTTTTATAAGAAGGTGAGTTTGGTTTGGTTTTAGAAAGAGAAAAGATGAGTGAGTGTGGGCAGAGTGTGTGAGTGTCGAAAGAGAGAAATTTATGTTAAACATATCTAATATCTTTCTTAAAAGTTTTTTGTTTTTCTTTCTACTCAGGGTGTGTTTGGTACAGAGAAATTTAAAGAAATGAAATGAAGCAAGGAATAAAAATGCAGGAAAATGAAATCGATTGAGAAATTTTAACAGATTCCACTGTTTGCTTAATCTGAGAAATTTTAACAGAAACCGGCTGATGATCATAAGAGTTTTGGACTTCTCTTGTTTGCGTTACTCGGTTTAATCAGAAAGATCAAAAGATTTGTTTAGTTTATGAAAACGGATCTCACATTTGCTCAAACAAAGATCTTAGGTGTTTAAACCAAACTAATCATAGATCCTCTAGAAGCATAACCTTGTTTTAATATGTTTTAAGAAAGAACAAAACACAAAATTTAGTTTCGGTAGAACTGAAGCAAAAAAAAAAAAAAAAAAAGTTTCGGTAAAACTGAAGCCCAAAAAGCGATAAATGGGCTCAACACTCACACAAGAGACACACTACTCACTCTCCTCCCGCTTATTCAAATCTGCAAAAACACAGTCATTCACTCCCCCAAAACCAAAACCCCAAAAATTCAAAAAAATGAGAGAAGAAGAAATCGAGAGATTGAGAGGTGTGGTGAGAGATTGCGTGAGCAAACATCTGTATTCATCCGCTATCTTCTTCGCTGATAAAGTCGCTGCTTTCACTTCCGATCCGGCTGATATTTATATGCAAGCTCAAGCCCTTTTTCTCGGCCGCCATTATCGCCGTGCTTTCCATTTACTTACCTCTTCTCAGATTGTTCTTCGTGATCTTCGCTTTCGTTATCTCGCTGCTAAATGCCTCGTTAGTATACTTCCTTTTTTTTATACTCTTTTGGTTATAATGAAATTAGGTTTTTTTCTAACTCACTTGAATTTAATGAAATGTAACAAACTTTCTCTTAATTGTTATTGTATGTAACAAACTAAATTATTTTTAATCTTTTGATGTAACAAACTTTTATTCAGTTATCAATGAGTGTTGGTGAATAGTTTTAATAGTGACATGGCGTGCCGCCATGTCTTAATGAATGCTGTGCCAAATTATACATTGGTAACCTAATAAAAGTCTGTTACATCAATTGATTAAAAATAATTAGTTCGTTACAACCAATAACATTTAAGTGAAAGTTTGTTACATTTCATCAAAACTTTACTCTTTACGTTATAGCGTCTGACTGATTGTTTGGTATGTGTGTGATTAGGAGGAGATAAAGGAGTGGGATCAGTGTCTATTAATGCTTGAAGATGCGAAGATGGATGAATATGGGAATTTCAGTGATACGAAGGATTCTAATGCTATGTACTTGGATAAAGATAGTGAAGATCGTGAAATTAATGTGAGTTATCTTTTTGTAGAAAACTTTATTTCATAATTGCGTATCTTTGGGTTTTGGAAAGTGATATATTGGATGACAGCAATGAGTGAAGTCAGTATGCTGTCGGTTTCGAATATTTGAACATTTTCGCTGTGGGAAGGGGAATATTGGACAAACACGGTTCTAATATCTAAATTACCCTGTTATAGAAAAATTTACTCAATTTATTTTTATAAAAAAACTTTCTGCAATTTTTATCGTAAAAGTTTCTTGGTATTGGGCTCACCCTTCACTTGGCATGTGTCTAATAAGTCATTAAGTTGTACTTTTTCTTGTTTACTCCGAGTCCCGACTCCTTTGTTTGAGTTTCGAAGTATAAAAGGGTTGAAATCAAGTTACTGTACAGATTTGCTCACATTAGAAATATCGTGAATTGATATTATGCACGGTTCTTTTGGTATGAGAGAAGCAATCTAGGAACACATTTTCTGATATGTATAGTGGCATGCATCACTGATTTTCTTGATTAGACAATGGAACTACTAGTTTCACACGATTTGAACTAATACATCTATCCTAATTGCAGATCTCGTCAGCAATATGTTTTCTTAAAGGCAAGGCATATGAAGCTCTAGAAAATCGTTCTCAGGCGCGACAGTGGTTAGTTTAAGCATATTTACAATGTGGATGCATGTTTGAATTATCTTAGAATTATCAAAAAATATTCTTCTAATGTGGATCTTATACTACATTGTTCTGTAGTCTTAGTTAGCTTAAACCTGATAGAACGTTGGCTTAATTTTTGGTGAAGTCACCTTTGACTCGCAGGACCCCTAGGAAGAGATGTTATGTTTTTGAAATAGGAAGAAATTATGTTCTGGTTTGAAGTCACGAATTCCCAACCTTTTAGGGACTGAACATGTTACTTAGCTATACAATTAGGATGGTTTAGACTTTAGACAAGTTTCAGCTGCATCCATCATTACCTCCCTTCAAACTAATAAACACTCGAATAAGAGATTTTGTTATCCTTAATGGATGAACATAAAAATACTTTTTTAGCCTGGGCAGAATGAGTTTTAGGTATTGGAGAATATGATGTAAATTCCCAAGTCATGTTTTATGTTGTTAGAAGGGGCACAAGAAGTCAAGAACACGATAGTGAACAGGGTCAGGGGGAAACAATGTTAATGTCTAATCTTGAAGGTATTAGGGTCTAAATGTGCTTAAGCCAGCACATGCTGCACACTCAAACGATTTATTGGTAGCTCACTAATTTACTTCATGAGAGCAATGTAGATAAAAAATCATGCTCTTGTTTCTCTTAATTAATTTCACCTCCATAATTTGAAGATCCTTTATATATTTCCAAGGGTACTTTAGATGTTGGATTATGACCAGACATAAATTTGCAAAATGCACTTCATGGTGCCTACATGTCTAGTATCTCTGTTGAGTCGTTCATCTATTTGGAGTCTAATTGTACTATCCAGGTTATCTTACTTAACTTCTGATATTCTAGGTACACGGCTGCAATTAAAGCTGATCCTTTATGCTACGAGGTGAGCACAAGATTGTGTAATTGCAAAGTTCATTATCACCTTTCTTGCTTAATAATCACTATTTACCATTATCAGTGTACTGGGAGCAGTGCGCCCCATGTGCAATGTTTATTTTTAACTATTATTATGTTATACTCATTGATTTGTTCCACTTCTCATAGTTATACTGACATCCTTTTCTTTCTGCGTTTCTTTCTGTTTCAGGCTCTCGAATGTCTTATTGAAAGTCATATGCTAACATGTGATGAAGGTAGCTTATTTGCACTAAAATACTTGATCTCAGATCATATGTCTTGATGTCATTTTACTCACACCATAAGATCCTTTTTCTTGATATATATCGTATCTGCCTAGAAAAGAATTTTTGCATTTAGACATCCAGTTATATAATTTGTATGGATAAATTGTTTATATCACATTGGTCACCGTGTCATTGTTTGATTTGTTATTCAATTTCAGAGAAAAGTCTTCTTTCATCTCTGCAGTTTGCTCAAGAAGATGGCTGGCTTTCTTCATTCTATTCATGCTTAATAAAAAAGGTACATGTAAATTCAGAATGAGTGTGATATTTTAAATGTCGTAGTGAACATGACATACTTTTTCAGAATGCACACTTTCATGTTTTACTCAGTTACTGTATTGTCTTTGTATTTGTTCAGTACGATAAAGCAAGTGTCGTGGAAGCGAAGTTCAATGAACTTGAGAAAGAAGATATTAGCATTAAACCATCAAATCGGTCATTGGTTTGTACACTAAAAAACAACACCGATCTTTTGGCATGCAAAGCTGAATATTACCATCAATGTGGTGAATATCAGAAATGCTTTGAGTTGACCTCAATGTAAGTTGCTCACAGTCTGATATAACTTTTATTTATCGATCATACCTGATAGGTTGATATCTTGAAATAAGTTGCTCAATGTGTTGTTTGGTCACCAGTTTGCTTGAAAAGGATCCATTCCATCTCAAAAGTAACAGAGTTCATATAGCAGCGGCAATGGAGCTTGGACATTCGAATGAGCTCTATCTGATGGCTTGCAACTTAGTCAAGGACTATCCTCAAAAGTAAGAAAATCTTGTATGCTTGTTGGGTTCACCATGTACCTCATTTTTCTTTCATATTTCAAGTTTTACTTTTTAAGCGTTTACATTTCAAGTTTTACTTGCACTTTAGACAACATTTTCAAGGAATACATATGTGAAGATATCACCCATATGGAAAACGGAAGACATGTTGTTACTGTGGGTGCCAATGAAATTCTGAGTTTTCTAGCACTAAGCTTTACATTTTTTTTTCTTTTTTGGGTAGCCATGGTTTCCGACCTTTTGGCCGACTAATCCACGGGGTTTGAACCCACCACCACACATACTCAAACCAGGTAAAGCCCTCCCTTTTCAGAAGGTTGGCGTAGCCTCTTCAAGGTTGTTTTTACCTAGCAGGAATTGAACTTGAGACCTCACACATTTTAGAGTGATAGTCACAAGCCCTTTTGCCACTAGGCCACCCTTGAGTGGAAGCTTTACAAGTTTAGCTACATTGGAATTTAGGAATCAGGATCTCTAATGGAATACCATTTCTCACACCATGCTATGGTGATGTTAATTGAGTCTAGAACATTCATTTGTCTCAATTCTTCAAATGCATTCTATGTTCTCTCATCTGTTATAGTTACTTAATCAAGCACTTCAAGCTGGTTTTTGAGTAAGACTTGCTCGAGTGTTTTTTTTTTTTTTTTTTTTTTTTTTTTTTTTTTTTATTTATTTATTTTTTTTTTCTCTTGAACAAGTCTGATGGGGTGTTTGGATTAGGGTTTTGCTACGGTGTGCCTACTAGGCACATGTTTATTTAGATTTAAACTGAAAAAATTTAGGTTTATTATTTGAAGATAAAATCTAATTGAAGGGCTTAAGGCAATTTATATGTATAATTAGTGTTTTTTCAACTTAAGCATGCATGTAAATTAAAATATCAAAGATTAAAGGGAGTACAACAACAACAATAACAATACCCAATCCCGCCCGAGAGGGGGTATGGAAAGATTAAAGTGAGTGCGGTTTCTTATACCTGTGCTGGTAACCATTCTTGCAATGGTGTCATCATGTCTGTATTTTTTTTTCTCTCATGTTAAATATTTAACAGTTTTGACCAAATAATTCATGGGGTACATTTATCTATTTTTTGCTTTTAAGGGCGATTTCATGGTTTGCTGTTGGTTGCTACTATTATTGTATCAAGAAGTACGATCACGCTCGTCGTTATTTCAGGTAGTAGTTTTTTCTTCTTTAGATGTTCATGATAATGCTTTAATCTAGGCAAAAATCTTTAATAATGTACCATACTTGTCACAAAAATTACTTTTGTGTAGCGTAAAAAAAAAAATAGCTTTTTGATGTACTGAACTTTCATTTTTGTCCTTTTTGATGTATTTTCGTGACTTTTTTGCCCCTGGATTTTTAATATTTTGAGGGGCAAAAATGTCAATAGTACATAAAAAAGGCCAAAAAAATAAAGTTCAGTACATCAAAAAGCTATTTTTTTTGTTCGCTACACGAAAGTAATTTTTGTGACAAGTATGGTACATTTTTAAAGATTTTTCCCTTTAATCTACTTCTAATTTTCATGAGGGATACCAATACTAGCTGCAAATTGGGCATTTAGTTTGCTGTTGGCATCCTACACTTGCTTATTATTTGGATCTGATTGTATATTGAGTTCAAAATTACTGATGCATGTTATCTTCTACTGACAGCAAAGCCACTAGCCTAGATGGAACCTTTGCACCTGCTTGGATAGGGTATGGGAATGCTTATGCATCCAAAGAAGAAGCTGATCAAGCGATGTCAGGTTATCGAACTGCTGCTCGTTTATTTCCTGGGTAATGTAACTTTTATTTATATCTTTCTTCTTTGTCGAAGTGAATGCTATCTTTTCTTAGGGTTTGTTGCACAATTTCCTTGCATGTTCCTGCTAACAGTTGAATTTCTTAATTATTGAAGATAGCATAGATTATATCTTACAGGCTGAATCTTGAAGCTGTCTTGTCTCAGGTGTCACTTGCCTACTTTGTATATTGGAATGGAGTACATGCGAACCCACAGCTTTAAACTTGCTGATCAGGTACTACTATATTATAAGTCTATAACGCTATCCACTGATGGCTTTACTTTTTCTCACTTTAGCTTGCTATTCAAATCTCTTTTTCATTCTATTTAAATATTGGATGAAGGTGAACCCAAATTTAGTTCTTATTTGGTACTGTCTACAGTTTTTTATGCAGGCAAAGGCAATATGCCCTTCGGATCCTCTTGTATATAATGAACTTGGAGTTGTTGCTTATCATATGAAAGAGTGAGTATTCTTTACCTAAAGGTCACAAGTATCTGAACCCCCTACCTTTTATTAACAAGCAAACTCATTACAAAACATTTTTAGGTATAAGAAGGCAGTATTATGGTTTGAAAAAACTTTGGCTCACATACCATCACCATTAAGTGAGATGTGGGAATCGACAGTTGTTAATCTTGCTCATGCCTTAAGAAAACTGAAGTATGTCACTTTCTCTTTTCCTAATCTAAGGCGTTTTATGGTTGTGTGGTTGTGTTAAAAGTTAAAACCTATTACTGTGCTAATTTTTGTATAACTGGCCTTCAGGCGATACAATGAAGCGATCACATACTACGAAAAGGCACTTGCATTAACAAGAAGCTTAAGCACGTATGCTGGTTTAGCATACACATACCACCTACAGGTAATGTTACATGCAAACATTCTAGTCTTAGTGGTTGTTTGGATTTGCGTTATAAATTTGATTATTGCGACTTGAATCTGTAATAATCAGTATTTAGTGTTTGCATAAAGTGACTGATTATGAGCATCTGATATTCTAGAGTCAAATTTGATTATTGCGACTCTGATTGGTTGTTGTTTTTGTTGTAATACTTCAACAATGTGCCCATCTTTTTTTTTTTTTTTTTTATATATATAAATAAAATCTAATTACGATTTCAAACATCAGAAGCACGTCCAAACATGTTCTGTCACATATGGTATCTAATTGTGGTTAGTTAGTATCACATACTCAAATTTAGCAATGCCGAAATACCCTCATGGCCTTTTGCTTATACAGGTCAAGATACTCTAATCTAGCCATCTTTACCTTGTAATACACCAGGAGATCAAAAAATGAAAATAGAAAGTGAACTGAAATGAACAGATTGCATATTCTCCTTTTAATTCTTTAATGGTTTGGTTTTCATTTGTTTGACAGGGTAATTACACCGATGCAATTACATACTATCACAAGGTAAGTACGTTGTGAATGTCTGCAGTAAGAATGATTGTTATAGTATGAAATCTGCATATATTTAGTATGTGCAAGTAACTACTGGTTGTGTTTGACCAGGCATTATGGATCAACCCAGATGATCAGTTCTGCACGGAAATGTTAACGTTGGCCCTAGTAGATGAAAGTCGGCAAGGTATTGAATCTGAAAGATATATTTAAATGAAAATGGAACAATGTTTATTACTGTAGTTTTTAAGTAGCGATATCATTTGTATGTTGTGTCAAAAACTTTCATCATATATTCATTATATATTGACAAGCCCCGAGTAGTTTTCTATATTGATTACTCCAGACACCATTGCTGATTAATCCAACCGGTAAAATGAGACGAAAGTTGCCAAATGCACGAACTTTTAAAAACCGTTTGATTATTGATAGAATCTATGATGTTTTACAAAACGATATTTAACGCATTAAGAACACAAAAGCGATGGCAAGTTGACTTGACTCGGTTAACCGTCTTTTCATTAATACTACAAGTTTGGTTGTTTTCACTGGTAATACAATCCGTTTGACATGCCTAGTTGATCACCTTTATGGGGCGTATTTAAGCTTCCAAATAATCCGACTGAAACATACCTGAATGTCACACAGATTTCGATAGCTATAATGTCATTTATTTGGAAAGTAAGCTAGGACAGGTTATTGTTGGTTGAGGTGATATTTGCTAATGAGTTACCATTGGACATTTTTTTAAATGTAAATATTCCGGTGTGAGAGCTTTGAATTATGAACAAAATGAGCCTAATATTTGAAAAAAAAACATTTTTATATTTACAAAACATACTTTATTCGTCAAATATCTAACGAATTATTTAAGAAAAAATATACGGGGTGCGAAAAGCTCTGAATTATGAACAAAACGAGCCCAATATTAATATACTTTTTTTACGTACGTACAATTTTATAAAAAATGCTAAAGTTTTGTGTACACACACACACACACACACACAAATTTAGCATTTTTTATAAAATCGTACGTACGTAAAAACATCCTACACATAGAACATAGACATTTCCTATATATAACATACTAGTTTATAGACCCGTCAAATTAACGGGTTTTTAGAAGAGAAAAATGTAAACAAAATAAGAAAAAAAAAAAAAAAAAAAAAAAAAAAACCCGAAAGCAAACATCTTGAATCCAAATGCCCCCCCCCCCCCCCCCCCCCCCCTCCTTCTTCATATAGTAGTCGTGATAATTTTAACTACCCTTGTGCCATTGTGCCCACATATGCGGTTTCAAACCGGTATAATATGACTCATCCCTATAAATGCAGCCGGCAGTCATAGTGATTCTTTATAAAAAAGTGACATTGAGTAATGTGAAATAATACAAATATTACCTTTCTAAACTAACATAACTTGTTCTACGACTAAAAGCAGCCATAAGCACGAAAATTAATAAGTTAAAGTTATTACCACCAGAGTTTGAGTTGGCCTCACATGGATTATTTGATCACTATCCATCGTAAGCATTTAACAAAAAAAAAAAGGAGTGACTTAACACTACTATTAGGCAAAAAGTCATTTATAAAAAACTAAAAAACTAAAGTTATAACATAGTAACCCTCATATGGTGATTTTTTTATAACAATGCAATATAAAGATGTCATTTGATAGCTTCATTATGTCAAATTAAATATAATGACGTAATTCATAAGTATATAATTTTGATTGATAGTCACTGTTTTAATTAAGTTAATCAAGTCAAGTATGTGTTAAAAAAAATGTTAGAAATGCAGCGAGTAGCTAAAAGTGCCAAAGCGATACATACTAAAAAAATTTATTCATCAACAACAAGAAAGATGGTCTTCCATGCCCATCTGTTCCATCATTATATATCTCAGAAAAACCCATGTATAAAGTATATGAAGTACTTCATCACCCGGTGGCTATTGCAAGGTCTCTTCATATGAAAACTAGATTAAAACAACAATGTCCACCCTTAACAGAACTTGAACGTTTTTCTTGGGAAGCCTCATATAATTTAAAGTGAAACTGTTGTTCTGTATATACATATATATGATTCAACGATGGAAGTCAGTTTTTCCATATTCAACGATGATACACCCTGATGACTACATATCAATTGCAATAGAATACCGTTTTGATCCCAAGAAAAGCTCGGGCGCCCTGAAAATAGATAAACAATATGATTAGCTTGCAAACAGGTAACACTTTAAGGACTATGACACCAACTAAAGTATCAATATTTTAGGCTCGTTTTGCAGAAAAGAGCATACCTTTGGTGTATATGTAGTGCGTAGTTGTTGAGGCTATTCGAAATTCATCGTATATTCTTCGATCACTGGAACAACTTCAGTCGTTTTTGAGGTGATAAAAGCTCCCTCATATGGGATTCTGTAGTTGGCTCGACGTCTTGGTTTTTCGTAGTACAGCTTCCCATTCAATTCTTTCAACATTATCTGAAGTTAAAATGTCGTAGTTCAAGTTAGGCCGCTTCTCCTTCTGCTTGTCCAACCTGTGGATAGAGTTAGCATTTTGGTGCTATTCTAGAAGATGTTTAGTGGATGCATTTACATTATCTTATTTTATGGGCTTATAGGCTTATTGGGATTCAAGAAAGCCGATAATCTCACTTTTTTAAAAATCTCAATAAGGCAAGAAGCGTGTATAACACTAATCAACCATCCCAAGTATCAAAAGTAGTACATCTAGCTTAAAATTCTTGAATTAACATATAATATGATAACTTTCTGATCAAATTCAAAGGTCTGACTGTATACAAATACTTGGCAAAGGATCAAGATTCAACTAAATGTGAACTATTGCAAACTTACACAATGCTTAAAAAGCTTATCCAAGCCTTTCTTCACTCCAATTCAGCTCCTTTTCGGCATTTAAGGCTTCTACCTATACTCCACGGCTCCATATAAACTAACTGGAGACATAAAATCACCTTGAGAAGCAAGCCCAATTAGACCGTTTGATGAAAATAATACAACTGATCTGTTGATAAAGAATTCATGACATACACACCTGTTCTCGCCTTGGTGGCTTTGTACCCTTTTGCCAACTTCTCTTTAGCTTATTCGAACATCTTCAACCACCACTTGTTCTTCTACCCCTTTACTTCATCAGCATCTTCAGCCACCAGTTTAGTAGCAAGATCCACCTGTAAAACACAAATCAATATTCCAATATGCACTATCCAAAATAACCCAATACATATACCAGAATAAATAAATAAAAATACAAACTACAAACAATTTATCAGCAACCCAAATACAGTCTCTAAAACAATTACAAAAAAAAAAATAAAAAAAAAAAAAATAAAAAAAAAAAATAAAAATTAGCACTAAAACAAATAGTTGAGGTGTTTATCTTACCTAAGCTGCAACAGTAATCACCAATCAATTGATAATATATGAACCCCGATGATATGACTATACAAACCGTAGACACAATCAAAATTCAAAAGTGTTTTAAGCAATAACAGATTATACGTAACAAAAAAGAGTGGGACACACAATTTTAGAACAGAAACGCATGATCGCTTTTTTGGTGAAGAGATTTGGATAAGCAATATTTCTGAGTCAGTGTTGGTGTGTACCTGGAGACTTTTGCTGCTTGGATCCAAAGATAAGCAATATATCAGTTTGTTGTGTTAGTTTTCTCAAATGTTCTCCAAGGTCTCTGTATATTATAAGGATAAAAAAGGTAATCCCTTGAGAAACATATAATTTTTAACCCCTTTTCTGAATAGCCAAAAAGGCCATCGTTCCCATTTGATTTTAACGTTATACTTTAAGATTAATTATAAAGTTAAGTATTTTTTAAAAAAAATAATAATAATAATAAAAAAACATGTGGTAGCCTCACGAAGTATTGACTGAACGTTCAAGCAATTCATACAAATGGTGTAAAAAATTTTGGCCATGGCTGAACATTTAAGCAGTTCATACAAATCATTAGAATTAACCATAGTAAATAATTACATACCTAATGTATGGTCACTAACATTTTCATGGAATAACTTGCAAGCATAACTCTAGGAAGCACCTAACTCGAATCTTGCAAACCCGCTAATTCAACGGATGAATCATCATGTGTAATATCATCTCTTGGTTATAAGGGATCATCACGTGCTCCGTTTTTGCCATACAAATGACATTTACACAAGCAAAAGGAAGGCCACATACCTGCAAAGCAATATCATTTTAATCAAAGGGGCTGGTATATTTAATTATGATAAGCTGTTTATAAAAATGAAAACAAAATAATACCTCATGCCCAACACAAAACTCTTCCAAACAAATAGGACAATCCCTGCAGTCTGTGTTGGAACAGCTTTCAGAATATACACATAGTTGAATCGCTGTATCCAATGCGGCTCTATGCATGCCACGTTAGAAAGCACTAAAAATAACTAAATGCAACTATTAACGAATTCTTCATATTATGCAACTATTAAAGAATTCTTCATTTTAAATATTATATTTTTATTGTTATAATAAAGTTTTTTTTAGACATTAGACAGAGGGTTACTTAGGCGACCCCAACCTGACCCATTTATGATATTAAGAGTTAGAGGTCCTCGAAGATTGCAGAGGTGATTAGATGGAGACACTATAAACATATAACACTAACCATTTCCCCCAATTCCTCCTTCGGTGAAGATAACATAAAGCCACAAGTGCCTGCAAAGCTAACAAAAAAACATTAATTTTCGGAGCTGCAAATGCATTAAAAAGATTGTCATGTAAGATAAAAATAGTGCAAAAACACAAAATTTAAAGCAACTAATACCAAATAAAATCATACATCAATACACCATAGTGACTCTTAACGCCTACTCGCCGAATGAGACGGAACAAAGACTTAATGTACTCGTATATTATAAACCAATCTGCACAAGTAACAACTGTAACCTACGGAAACTACTTATGTGACTTTATAAAGGCTCCAATATTCGTTTCAACAAGATCTAAATCCATAACAATGACACCAGATGATTAAAATAACGCAACCTATCGTATAAAAATTATGTAGCCAAATGTAAGCAATGATTTAACTAATAATGAATACATTATACCTCTATTAATCTTCGTCTCAACATCATCCTGCAACTTATTTTCGATGAATATTGTAAGGGCTCTTTTGTATACGTGTTGGGTCTGATAAAACCCAAACTCCTTAATCCAGGATTTGAACATAAAATATCCTAAGTGTTTCATAACCGAGAACACCAAACAAGTCACTGAATGCATAGTTGTTCAGTGAGTCATCCTCAAGACGCTCAGGGCGAATCTATGAAGAAAGGTTCACCATTTAGTGAGGCGGTTCTTAGTGAATGATACCTGAGCCAAAGAAGAGGATGATGGACTCAGTGAGGGATGACAATAACTCACTGAGTTCCATGACTCCTCACCAACTAAGATCACTGAGTGAACAAAGAATGAAAATAAGTAGACTGAAGTAAAAGGCGGGATTAGGCGGGATAAGTTTGAACGGATAGGGGATGGTCCTTATCATGCAAATGTCAACTTTCCTTGAATGAGTATAATACCAAGAAGTGTGTCAACACTGAAGACCAGAAAGCATCCTTGTCCTTTACTACTTATAGCCAATTGTAACAGGGACAAAATACCTATGTATTTTGTCCAATGTAGGATGATCTAATATTGTCTTGTAGTCTTTGTCCATTAGGTAAGTGTTAGAAATTACTTGTGTATAAATAGAGAATAAGTGAGAGAGGTAAAAATTACGTTTGTGCACTTAATGCTTAGACATTCACAAACCAAATCTTTACTCTCTCCAAAGAACAACACAATCCCTGAGTTAGCTCAGCAGGATCTTAGTTGTCACTCAAACTTAGTTTGGGTTTAGTGAGGAGTACACCATACTTGTCATTTCAATCCCAAGTGTTGTTCCGCAAACACTTGGGTATAATTCTTTTAATTAATTTCTAATAAAGAATTACACGTTGAAAAACTTTGTGTCCTATCTTTTACGTTTATTTGCTTTTATAATTAATCAATACTTTGCTATACCATGGAACTTGGTTAGATTAACTTTGTAGTTAACCTTAACTAAGTAAAAGGGTCCAACAATACGTTTGAAAATTGATTGCAATTGAGTGTAAACATTATAATAACGTATTCATTCCATACCTCTAGCAAGAAGGATCAAGCAATATAAAACAATTTTCATGCATGTGACAAATCAAACGTAGATCAATTCAATCAAATGTTAATAAAACTTTCAAAACACATTAATAGCACGTAAAACCTTTAATTTTGTGAAAATTGTTTTAAAACTTATGCACAACCACTTGCTAGCTTCTCTACTTTAAATTCTATACTTAGAATATAAAAAAGGTAAAGTACTTCTCTACTTTAAGCTAAATATACACAATAAGATGTTAGCTTGTCGATTAAACACAACAAAACCAAATGCGATATGCACATGACCTTATAACATTTTTACCGTTAGACCAATTGCTAATCTATACCTTTACATATTTTAAAAGTGCTAATACACATGGCTAAAATCGAATGTAAAAAAATCTATATATCTAACAATTTTGGCATTCCTAAATCTCCATACAACAAAATTGGTTGCCTGAAATGTGTGAATTTGAGAAGGATTTGTATAACCTGATTTTTTGTTTGAAGACTGAATAACATCAATTTGTGTTCCTTCTTTTATGAAAGCTTTGACATGTCACTTGCTTTAGCTGGAAACTGCGATAAAATATTGCTCAAACATAATATCAATAAAAAATGATAATAATTCTTAATTCTTAATTTATTTCATGTATTTTTAATTTATTTGGTGTATTAGAACAATAATTCTTACATGGTCGAATCCATCTAAATCATGCGTTGATAAAAAAATCAAGAGAAAAGTCCAAAATACATCCCTGTGGTATGCCAAATGATCGATTTACATCATTTTTCTTTTTTTTTTGACTCAAAATTCATCCATGTGGTTGTAACTTTGGAAAAAATACATCCCCCAGTTAGTAATATCAGTTACTATGGACTAACGATGCAAATGATTTTCCATTATCTCCTAACAAGAGTTAAAATAGTTGCATCGTTAGTCCTCATTGAGTTAAAATATTTGCATCGTTAGTCCTCTTTAACTATAGAGTTAAAATATTTGCATCGTTACTCCTCATTAACTATAGAGTTAAAATATTTGCATCGTTAGTCCTTATTGAGTTAAAATATTTGCATCGTTAGTCCTCATTGACTATTCTTACGTTTTATCCTTTTGCGTCCGTTTTTCTTACGTTTCGTCCGTTTTTATCCGTTTTTCTCATATTTTTATCAGTTTTCATCCATTTTTCTCATGCTTTTATCCGTTTCTTCTGTTTTTCTCATGTTTTTATCCGTGCTCATACACTTTTATTCGTTTTCATCTATTTTTCTACGTTTTCATCCGTTTTTCTTATATTTTATCTGGTTTCATCCATTTTTTTTATATATAATATGTATGAAAACGGATAAAAATATATGAAAATTGATAAAAACGTATGAAAACTTGACATTTGATAAAAATGTTTCTGAATCGATTTTAAATCACGATTTTGACCCCTTTCTGGTCTGAATCATC
Source organism: Artemisia argyi (assembly GCA_030686995.1). NCBI lineage: Eukaryota > Viridiplantae > Streptophyta > Magnoliopsida > Asterales > Asteraceae > Artemisia > Artemisia argyi. The sequence goes on from CM060678.1 coordinate 32,603,635, forward strand.
AAAAGTGTAAAACACAAAAGTTGTCCGGAATAATGTTTTACATTAAGACCCGCGAGATTTTAACCTGAAATGGTGGCTTTTTACTACCAAAACTTAAGCGGTTATGAATTTGGTCGTAAACCGCTTAAGTTTTGGTAGTAAAAAGCCACTATTTCAGGTTAAAATCCCACGAGTCTTGATGTAAAATATTATTCCGGACAACTTTCGTGTTTTACACTTTTGATGATTCGGACCAGAAAGGGGTCAAAATTGTGATTTAAAATCGATTCAGAAACATTTTTATCAAATGTCAAGTTTTCATACGTTTTTATCAATTTTCATATATTTTTATCCATTTTCTTACATATTATATAAAAAAAATAGATGAAACCAGATGAAATATAAGAAAAACAGATGAAAACGTAGAAAATAAACGAAAACGAATAAAAGTGTGTGAGCACGGATAAAAACGTGAGAAAACGGAAGAAACGGATAAAAACATGAGAAAAATGGATGAAAACTGATAAAAACATGAGAAAAAGGGATAAAAACGGACGAAACGTAAAAAAACGAACGAAAAAGGATAAAAACGTAAGAATAGTCAATGAGGACTAATGATGCAAAATATTTTAACTCAATGAGGACTAACGATGCAAATATTTTAACTTAATGAGGACTAACGATGCAAATATTTTAATTCTATAGTCAATGAGGACTAACGATGCAAATATTTTAACGTAATGAGGACTAACGATGCAAATATTTTATCTCTATAGTCAAAGAGGACTAACGATGCAACTATTTTAACTCAATGAGGACTAACGATGCAACTATTTTAACTCTTGTTAGGAGACAACGGAAAATCATTTGCATCGTTAGTCCATAGTAACTGATATTACTAACTGGGGGATGTATTTGTTCCAAAGTTATAACCACAGGGATGAATTTTGAGTCAAAAAAAGAAAAAGGATGTAAATCGGTCATTTGGCATACCACAGGGATGTATTTTAAAATTTTCTAAAAAATCAAAGACCATTTCGAGCTAACCTACATTAATAGTTGACCAATTAAGATGCTCAATAAATTAATTGCTTTTCAAACATTAATTTTAGAATAATACCCCTTTAAACCTTGTGTATCACTAAGTGATAAGTAGAATATGTCTTACTGTGTGACATGGCGACTCTGTGATTCAAACTCTAACATATTGATGGTCCCTGCAAGATAAAATGAAAAAGTTATTTACACACAACCAAACATTCAAAATAAAAGAAAAGGTTATTTAGATGATAAAGATGACAGACATTATAATTTTACATATTTGAACTTTTAACAATCAAGAATAATGCCAATTCATTTGAAATTTAAACTAATACAAAATCGGAAACTATTGTAATCAATAAGAAGCATATTTATTGCCTAATATAATGGATGAATTGTTGCATATCAAATAAAGCTTCTCACACAAGACTGATCATTTATTCAATGTTTGTAATCATGTTTCATGACCACGAATATGTTATGACACCTTCTCTGTAAAAAGGGTTGATGTTTGATCACTCATTTAAAATCTTTATAGTATACAACAGGTTTTCCCTTGATTAGTAATGAAAAAAAAAATAATAATAATAGAAAACAAAAAACATAGCAATGTGTTAACCTCAAAAAACAATACTCATAATTCTTTTAGGCATTTCATCAAACATTTGGTGCTCACAAAAATAAACATCATTCGAAGAACATAATGTTCCATAAAAACTCTAATATATAAAAAAAAAATTCCATTATTCACAATAAGAAATCAGAATAACTAACAGCAAAATCGATTTTTTAACTTTATAACTAGGAAATCAGAATAAAAAATCTATTCAATTAAATGGCTAATAGAAAAATGAACTTTTACCTTTAATATGCAAAATTCTAGATTCTATGGTCATTGACGGATTATTGAAATTAGATGGATGACACCACTTCTCAAATTTAACATCCATAAGAGAAAGCATATGTTTGTCTCACAAATGAAAGACCTGCAAAAAAGATTAAAAAACAATTATATGAGTTTTGTAGGAGAAAAGTTCATGAATGGGTGAAAATTAAATTGTATATTGAAACTGAAAATTTAATTATTTCACGTAGAGGATTTGTTATTTGAAATCATATTGGAGAGGATTGGTTTGAACAAATCGGATGTATATTTTTTTGGGATGATTTGTTTCAAGAATAAATTGATTGATTGTAACTTATTACATTGAATGTCATCAATGTAAAGAGTATAGAAGAAGTCTTAAGTCACGCATTTGCACGATTGTACTTTACTAAAATATCTATGCCCTCTCCATCCAGACACATCATCCCATTAATTGCAAAGGGTGCATTAGAGGGTGGTACAGAACTCCATTTTATTAGAATACATAGATAATATTAATAAAAAATGCAAAACGTACCCCCAAACTAAGTGACGATTTACAAACCTATCCTAAACTTTTTGATATTTATGACTTTTTATATAACAAACTTTATTCATCAAATATGTAGCAAATGTCTAGCGAATTCTTTAATAAAAATTATACATGTACAAAGCTTTGGATTACGAACAAAACGAGCACAATGTTGAAATGCTTTTAGTCGAGAACTGAAAGGAGACAAAAAATTATACATAGTTTTAGACTTTAGTTGCTATGCTACATTAGTTTGAGCTAAGTTATATAAATAGGTGTTATCTTTATATTTGCATGACACAAAAGAAGCTCAAATGTAAATATAAACACAAGCAAAAAAACAAGTATAAAAGGTGCTTAAAAAAATACACTTACATTTACAGAAGGATTCTCGCATACAATTTAGGCAACTAACATATGAACAAACACAAATACAATGAAAACTAAAAGCAAAAACCCTGCCCAATGCGCGGGTGATTGTCACTTAAAATATAACTCATATATGTATAAACACAAGCAAACACAATTTAGGCACCAAACATATGAACAAACATAGACAACATAAAAACTAGATGCAACCAACCCGCCACAATGCTTTGGCGTAACCACCTCGTTCTCTAAATTCATTGAGTGGCTGTAATAGACTCAGATTAATGCTTATTGCAAGAATGATCTTAACGTCAACATACCACCTACCATTCAAGATTATTTCATATATTTTGTTGCTCATCTTAACGTCAACATACCACCTATCAAATGGTTTTTTATTTTGTTGTGTTACCCTCTAAGAGTTGGAGTATAATTTGTTAGCTGTGCATTAAATGTGATTGTCAAAGGGATTAGCTTGATTAGTAGGCAATGAGCTGTATGTTATCTTAGCATAATTAGTGGGGATTTTAGCCAATTTACTCAAAATAGATTATCTATAGCCCTTAAATATGTTGTATCTTTGTTTGTAATAATCTATATCTCATATACTCTTACATGGTATCAGAGTTAAGATCCTAAATTTCTAACCCTGAACCTAAATTTTTTCGTCGCCGCCTTCGGCCGCCAGCTACACGCCGGAGGTTCGGAGGGCTCCCTTTAAACCTTAACATCTGTCATATTTCATCTTCAAATATCAAGTAATAACAAAAACCCTCTTCAATCAATTATGAAATAAAATATGGTGGACCTTTATGTTTTTATAGGGAAAAACACGCCTCGTTTATTTGGAAGGTTCTTTGGGGTTGAAGTTTTAGAACCAACTTCTTTTTCTCATCTTTTCTTTTGATGTTAATGCATGAGTCTTAGTTGTAATTTTCTTTGTTTTAGTTGTAGAGGATATTTTGGGTTATCCCGTTTATTTTAATTGTAGGAGATACTCTGAGTTATTCCGTTTGGTCAGGATACTTTGGTTTATCCTGTTTGGTAAGGGATACTTTGGTTTATCCCATTTGGTCACGATACTTGGTTTATCCTGTTTGGGTAGGATACTTTGGTTTATCCTGCATATTGCGTATTTATGTCTGTTGTTGTTTGAAGATGTGCTTCCGCTTGCTGTCTAATAACTTTAGTAAAGGCTTGCCTACCGCTTTGTTTGAGTAATTTTGATCCATTTTGAGTGTTCGGTGTCCTCTCGATCAAACTGCGGGGGAGTGTTAGCTATGCATTAAATGTGATTGGCAAAAAACATAATTGTCAGGATCCCGATCCTGATCTTAGGATCTTACGATTTTACGATACTGCAAAGCAAAAACGATCCGGATCCTACATAGGATCTTTACAAGCTTAAGATCTTATAGGATCCCGATCTTGACCATACGATCTTACGATCTAATCCGATCCGATCTTACTTTTCTCGGATTACAAACTAAAAAACTACTAATTTATGGGTTGTTCTTTTGTAGAATTCAAAAAAACAACCTTTTTAATCTTTTAAAACATTAGTTTAGGACAACATTTCTATAAAACATTCATAGTATTTTGTGTTTATAATTTATAATAATTTGTAGATTTGTATAATATTACAAAAGCTATTAAAAAATAACATTAGACCAGGATCTTAAGATCCCGATCCGATTGTACGATCACGATCTTGCAAAGACGAAAAGGATCCAGGATAGGATCCCGATCTTGAAAACCTTAGGCAAAAGGATTAGCTTGATTAGTAGGCAATGAGCTGTATATTATCTTAGCATAATTAATGGGGTGTATAGCCAATTTACTCAAAATAGATGATCTATAGCCCCTATAAATATGTTGTATCTTTGTTTGTAATAATCATCAAAATCAATATTATCTCATATATACTCTTACATAATTCACATGATTTAATGCTACATGACTACATCTCACATATTAATACAGAATAAGTCGTCTTTAGTTCCTAGAAAACGAGCTTATCACTTAACACACGAGATAAGAACCTTAGTAATTAACGTTAATAGCATTGCCTAATTGTGAAGGCTTGAGATTATTCAGTGAACGTGTAAGTTCAAATCCCACAAGCACAACTTTGGGGTAAACTTTAGGCATGTTGCTCATATTGGATTATGCTAATTGCCTTGTGTTATTCAATAAATAAAGTTCATTATATTGAAAACCTGTAGCTTTAATACTAAGCTAATAGCTCAGTCGTTTTTAAAAAATAATCACTTTGTTCAAATGACTGATGAGTGATTATGAATGTAACTTTTCACATATTGTCTTTGGTTGAACTTGCGCCAACCCGGATTTCGGCATTCTTTTATCAATAATAAGTTAATGGGCAAATGATATTAAAAGGTAATATACTTGCCACAAATTCATCGAATGGGTAGTGAACTATTTTTATTTTTATTTTGAGGGTAATTTTCTTTCAAATTTATCATCTTTAGGGTATTTTGCAAAATTTTTTGGACAATTTTTCCCTTCGGGAAAAAAAATTTTGTATTAGCTATGAGGGGCAAAATTGTCCAATTTTTTTACAAAATACACTAAAGATGATGATTTTGAAAGAAAATTACCCTAAAAAAAAAAAAAAAAAAAATAGTTCACTACCCATTTGATGAAATTGTGGCAAGTATATTACATTTTTTTATTATTTGCCCTAAGTTAATAACCCAAAGTATCGAACACAAGGTCTCTTATCTATTGCTAATGGGATATGATTTGCACATTCTAACTTTTTATTTGCATACTCAAATTTACAAGCAGTTAAATCCTGATATTAATACTCTGTAGATTTCTAATGCATGATCAAAGTGTCCCAATCATTACTCGGTGTGTGCAAATTAATTCTCATTAGTAATATACTAGACGAGTACCCGTACATAGCAACCGGATTTTCTAATGGCATATATTTATAATGATATTTTGGGTAAGTGTTTTGTGTAACCAAAATATCACTATAACTATATGCCGCTAGAAAATCCTGTTACTATGCACAAGTACTCGTCTAGTTAAATATAAAAAATTTCCCACTCTTTTGTTATGTGTTTTTAACTTAACCAAAATATCGCTATAACTATATGCGGCTAGAAAATCCCGTAGATATGCACAAGTACTCGTTTAGTTAAATACAAAAAGATTTCCCACTCTTTTGTTATGTGTTTTTTTAACTTAATTTTAAATATCTCTTAATGCTTCATGTGATTTTTTGTAAATGTGTGTTGTGTGTTACAACACAAAGTAAAAATATGTTATGATCTCCTTCTTTTAATAAGTGGTCTCAAAAGTCAATCATTTGTTAACGTAGCGACTATTACCATGTGTTAGTCAATTACTTTGCTTTTTAAATATAAGATTTTTTTTTCATTTTTAATTTTTAAATTTCCATTTTTCACAATAGTTGGCCATTTTAAGTTTTTCATTTAGTTGACTATTTTAAAATTTTCACTTGACTAATTTTCATTTATAGATAGTTAAGATTACGGAGTGTAAGAATTGGGCATACAAAAATTGCTTAGCTTTAGATAGTTATCTTAAGGGCATGATTGTTGGCTTACTAGAGACAAGGTTTAATAAACACTACGTAATGCCTTTCATATGTTGAAAGGGCATTGAAGATATGCTCATCCCTTAAGCCTGGTTGAAAGGGCATTGAAGATATGCTCATCCCTTAAGCCTGGTTGCGTAGTAGAATTTAGTTTTACACCTAATTCAACCAAAAAAAAAAAAAAAAAAAAAAAAAAAAAAAAAAAAAAAAAAAACATACAACAAGGCAGATCCGCCCATTAGACTAATTCAGAAGCATACATGATTACATGAAACAAATAAGTATTCTATAAACACACTTTATATGTGCTTAGGGTTAGGTAATATCACTAGTTAGGAAAGATCTTGCTAGTTAGAGTTTGTCGGGCCACATGGCCAAATATATGTGTTTACTTCCGCTGTTGCATGTTTTATTGGCCATGCGGGAACCACAAGAACCTTACACTTTCGTCATTGCTCCATTAAGCTTCTAGTTTGCAAAGACCATTAGTAGTTTAGGAACTTATGAAAAAGGAACTTTTCTTCCATTTGATGAATCTTCCCTCTTGTAGTTTAGGAGTAACAGTGACATAACCATTACCGTTTAAATCTAGAAGTTGAGGAACATCAGATGTAGACATGACAGGATCTTGATTTTAAAAGCTTTTGAGCAGCTTTGTTTGAAATTTTTTATAAAACAAACTACTATGATCCACTTTTTGTTCCTTATTAGAGTAATTATAACTTAAAAACTAAGTTAAATCACTTCTCATGTCAATTTGACGTTTGGTTAAAACATTTAAAGCAATAATATACAAACAGTTTAAGCAATAAATACACAACCAATTTTTCAATGTTTAAATTCTTATTTGAATGAATCAAAGAGTTTACTATGATTGTTTGCTGAAGAACAATAAAAGTTGAATGACAAAGTTTGGTGATCTCTCTTAGAAACAAGCCAATGTTATATGTTAAGTAAGAACTATGCTAACCTCTGAAGATGTTCATGGACTTAGTTCTAGGAGGAGTAAATGCTCTTGTAAAGCTATCACATTAATTGTAAAAGGTAAGCATTTACTCTTTTACAACATTCCTTTATATAGGCAAACTCGAGTTGGATACCCGTGAGTTAAAAGCAACGCGTCAAGCATTTAACTAGGAAGGTAACTGGTACCTTACAACATTTAATGCTTCTATTCTTGGGACACATCCAACCTTACTTTAGGGTATAGTGCTGAAAACTATTTTTATTTATTTATTTATTTATTTTTTATTATTTTTTTTACCACCTATTGTTCTTCAATGACTTTCTTGGTAAGTAGCTTTCACTTATCTTTTCAAAAAAGTTTCCGCCTATTTGTTTTAGGGACTTAGATATTTTTCTTAAGTATCCAAGTTCAAGATGTCTTTGCAGTTGAGAAGATCAAGGAGAGTCAGTAAGCTATTGTCATCACTCATTTACTCTATCATCTTCTTCTTGGTTCAGGGAATTCACTTGCTGAATTCTGCCTCAGGAAGTGGTGAGACTTTCTTTAGTCACTGAATTGGCCCAACATTATACTACGTATCTCTTACTTAAAGAAGAAGCATTTAATGCATTGATCACCTACCCATTAAATGTTCAGCATGTGTGAATAATATCTTTTAGGAAATCGTGATTCTATTTTTTAAAAGACTAGTAGGGTATCCGCGCGTTGCAGCGGCGGATACCCTAAAATAAATGTTAACGGAATCAAAATGAAAAGTGATAGCTAAGAGTTGTAAACCTTTCGGGCTCGAGCCCATTGGCCCGTGCTCATTCGGGATCGAGCCCGTTTGGCCCGTGCCCATTCAGGCTCGAGCCCATTTGGCCCGTTGCCCGTTCGGACTTGAATATTTGTATAATGTGCTTTATTATTTGTATTAGTGATATTTAATGTAGGAATCGTGTTTAAGTTAGTTGTACAATATGCTTGATAATTTGTATTTCTTATGTAAGGGGTGCTTTAATAACTGCATTAATTGTATTTATTGACCAGTTTATTAATGTTAGTAAATGTATTTTAATTAGTTGTACTTTTAGCTTAAAAACTTGTAATGCCGAATTTTTAGTATTTCTATTTAAAGATTGTATTTAATGTTAGAAAATGTGTTATAATTAGTTGTATTTTTAGCTTAAGAACTTGTAATTGTATTTAATATTAGAAAATGTGTTTAATTAGTTTTACTTTTAGCTTAAGAACTTGCAATGCTTAATTTAAAGTATTTCTTTTTTTAAAAGGCTTAAATGCTTTATAAGATAGTATGATATTATTAACGGAGTAAATGCATCTCTCACTCTCATGCAATAAATGTGATAAGCAATCAAGAGAACATTTACTCCCCCTTTGAACGTAGTCCCAAAACTTTCAGGATGATTGATAAGTTTATACTTAAACACTTACATTGCTTACTGTTTAAGTTAGAGAAAAGATCACCAAATTGTCATTTAATTGAGATTGTTATTTCGCACAAAATATTTGAAAATTCTTTAAATCATTTTAATAAGAATTTAAACTTAGACAAACTTATTGTATATAAATCTTTGTTTAATCGGTTCTAATTTTTCGTTTCATGAACTGTTTTAATAAACATCAAATGTCATGTAAAGTGTTCAAGTAACTTAGGTTATACTCCATTCATCCTAAATTAATAGTTCACGTTTCTTTTTTCGGCTATTTTAATTAAAAGCAAAGTTTGATTGAGTTTATCATATTACTCTTAATTGAAGTAATATTACAAACTTTAAGAAAAAATTAATTAATTAGTTAAGGGTAAAACAGTTATTCTGCAAATAGTAAAAGAGTAAAAACAATAATACTATGTAGTTGTGTTTTTTTTAAACTGTGTATTTTTTATCGAGGATATTTTGAGACGGATGAAGTATCATGCAAACACTTTAATGGGAACAATAATACATTTGCTAGTATTTTTTAAAGGGTTTTTCTAACTTGTGACCTAAGGGTACAAGTTAAGTACACCATAAGTATATAGGGGCCTACGAAAAAGTACATAGAGATTTACATAAAAGTACAGACAAGTGTATTTTTATGTAAGTTCTTATGTACTTTTGTTGTACTTATGGTGTGCTTAACTTGTGTTTTTAGAGCACAAGTTAGAAAAACCCTTTTTAAAAAGTCAATATTACAAAGCTGGGGTTTCTTCGATAATATATACCTTTTGAGAAGATTTAAAAAAGTCGGAAAACTTCGACTACAAACTAGTACTTCAGTTTCCTTAATGGCGATTTTATTAGATCAGCAAGTTGCTAAATCATATTACAAACTAGCAGGTACCCGTGCGATGCGGTGGCGGTTACCCTGTAACAAAATTTGTGGCGATTATTGTCTTTTAATTTTATGTTTTTCGTTACAATAACTTTATAGGTTATGAGAATTTTATATCTTTCACCATATTGTTCCTTTAAGTTGTACATGCTGGTCTTTTAAGTTGCGTAAGTTATGTTTTTTTGCTGGTGTTTTAAGTGCTTGGTTTATTGGATTTTAACAATAGATGATTAATAGCTTGATTAGATTGTAATATGTTGTAAAATGGTTGCATTTTTCAGTAAAGGGGTGATTTAAGAAAAATATTAATTGCAGTTGTTTAATATACAAGTTTGCGCATAAATTAATTGTACATAAAACTTTAATATGTGTATTTATTTAAAATCTATATTAAAAAATCTTAAAAATTTAATAGGAGAGATGGTCTAATATGTATTATAAGTAGTTTAGATTATATGAAATTAAATTGTAAGTTAGCTAAATAAATAAAAATGGTAAGATTCTTAATTCTCTACAAAATTGTTACACGTTTCCTTTTTTGCTCCTATATATCACACGACTGACGACACATGCATAATCAAGAGATAAGATCAACTAATAAAAGTGTATAAATGAAATTACCATAATCTTGGCCTTAATTCACGACACAATAAATTAGTATTTATTTGTTTCCAAGTTACACACATGCTATTCCATCTTTTGTCAAACCTATTCTTCTTGTTTCTTTCCTTGCATCGAAACAAACAACCAGAAAACTCCCATTTGTTGCTGCCAAGAAGAGGAGTCGAAGCAAGGTTTGGTGATCAAGATAGTTGTGCAAGTCGGTGGAATCCTTGTGTGATCCGAATCCTTGTTCCTTGTTTTTCATTCGGTTTCCCCTTGTCTAGTCGATACCAGGTTTTGATCTTTTAAATTGTTTTCTTTTCATTCAACATAGGCAAGGTCTAAAAAAGATTAAAACTATGGTAAGAAACATTTGAATCATGTTAATATTCTTGTTGCTATGCCTCCTTAAAGCACACATAAAATCATACATAAAATCACAAACTTATACACCTATGTGATTTGTTGTGTGTCTTGTTTATGGGACTGTTTGGTGTCGTTTGTTCCAGCCTATGTCGACCTCAACTCAACTCATAACCATTTGGCTGATTTTCAGGTTTCGAAGGGAAAAGTTTGCATCTATGGCTCGAAATTATATAAAGGGTTGTACATTATGTTTAATTAATTGTAATAATAGGTCTAAGGGTTTTTTAAATGGTATTTAATGTATAATTATAAGATTTTCGTCTGAATTTCGAGTTATGCTTGTTTTTGTTTTACACAATGCTTTGCTTGTTGTAATTCTGAAAAATCTTTGCTTTAAAGTGTTGTAAACGTTGCATAATTTTTTGTACATTTGAATTTTTTGGAAAGAAAGTCCTTTGTCTATTATATGTAGTATAAATATGCATTTGAATTACAAGGAGAGGTGGGATCCATGATCCATTCCAAAACTATTTTTTTTTGCCATCCATCATTAAATTATGTATAGCGGTGTTATACTGTATGCATTACTGATGTAATTTAATTGTGTATAACAAAAAAAAATGGTGCACAAATCATTTCCCATTCCAAAAGTGACAAAGGAGCACTCTAGTAAAATACGTAGATGCTCAACCCATACTTTTGCATTTTACCACTTTATTATTATTATTATTATTATTATTATTATTTAAAACATTGTCTTCAAGTCTTTAACCGGAAAACACAAAAGAGAGAAAAAAAATAAATAAATAAAAAAAAATAAAAAAAAATGCAGGCACACTGAAGATGACATCATCTAGAGCAAACATATCTAACCGAATCATTCTGGCTTCTTGAACGGGCAACTACCAATGTTCTCCGGAGAAGCATTTGTGGAAACATTTTGTTGTTCGGCGATCAACGGTCCCTTTAGTAGCTTTGAGATAAGATCTGCTGGATCATAATAAACCTCAACATCTTCTGCTCTCAATGATTCATCAACCTTCAAAATTCATTCAGATTATTGTTACCTTCTAGTTTCCAGATGCAAATAATTTCATTTTAAACTCTTAGAAAAAGATATAGTTTTTTTTTTTTTTGACCAAATGTTTTATGTCCAAATGGTACGTGCTTTTTGTTATGTGAGAGCTTCACAATTAATGGTTGTGGGTTCAAGTATTGTTTCGAATACATGAGATAGTTTGTGTAGTTGCGGTTAAAAAAAATACGTACAATAAAATATTAATATTATTTTTTTAATATATTCGATCTAAGCGTCATAATATTATATATCGATTGCGTACGTACTAGGTTTATATCTTACAAATATTAGTACCTTGAGTATGCCCATGCCATAGAAATCAACCATTTCGCCGGTAGGAGAATAACCTTTATACGGACCTTCAAAATAACCCCAGTGCCGAAACTTGTATGATATCACAGGTGGTCCAGAATGAACACTTATCACCTCCCATGCAAACCCTCGAGGAAATGCTGAACGAAAAATATCGTGTGAAGATTCAAATGTCTCTTCTTCTGCTTTGTAATACTTGTACTCATCCGGAAGTGTATTCTTTAACAATGCATTGTAACTACCCACCTTCAATGTTTCCTCAGCTGACAACCCTTCCCTTCCTGATTTTGACAAGATCATTAATCTGACTATTGACTTATGTGATTTGTGTATCATCCGTTCAACTAAGCTATGCATATATAGCGTATTAGAGGTGATACAAAAATATTTACTAGCCAAAACTTACATATTTCACTTATTCGAAAATACGGAGTAATAGATTTAATCTTTAATTTGTTCAGACCATAATGCCTGATACGGAGTATAAGCTTAGTGAATTGTTTTACAGAACATTTTGAACCCTGTGACAACAGGCCGGAAAATAGAGGAATAGACTTTTTAGTTTTGACTCGTGTGCTTACATATTAAATTTCTATATACTCCGTACAAGTTTACGTGTTTTCTTTTGTAATGGCTGAATAGTTACGTGTGCTTGAAAAAAAGCCTATAATTTTTTTATGCATGTTAGAATATTATACGTATGATTCAAAGTTTCAAAGTGCAATAATGCTATTCAGCACTGTTGTGTTCCGGACATTATTTTTTATCTTACCTGCTGTTTAATTAGCATTGACAAAACCCACAAGTAGTCGTTCTCACAATTATTTAATTTACATAATGTGTTTCATGATTTATTTTGATCACTGAATGATTGAAGATAACTCTTATATCGGAAAGTAAACATATAACTAAATTTAATAAAATAAGCAGATTTAATTATATTATAATCTTGTTCCTAAACAAAATAATATATCTTGCAGATAAATTGCGTGTTCAGTTTTGAGAAGCAATCTCTGTCATATAGAATAGAATTAAATTGGAGTAGTTTTTGCAAAATAGTTGTACACGTTTTCAATGTAACTAAAAATAACAAATATTGCATATTCTTTGGAAAATTACTGTCTTTGGAAAATTTGAATTACTTTGCCTTCGTTTTTGTAATTCAAATGAAAAAAAAAACAATTTAGCATAATACAACACGTTATATTATAATTGAAACTTCAAGCATGATATTTTTTGTGTAAGGATTTCTGCAAGACATTTGATATTATTTTGTGAAACTTTAAGGGTTCGTGTACAAATTAAAATCAATCGAGAATCAGTTTACCGTTGACAATCAGTTTGAACTTTTCAGGATTGATGGTCTTAAAATCACTTATGCGAGTCTTGTGGCTGAGCTCCATTTCCCATGACTTTATTGCGTTTTGAACAGTTTCTTCTAGTGATCCTTTTTCCCATACCTACAACCACATATAACCGAAAGTTGACCTCACTCTTAGAGCATCTACAATGGGTAAAACAATCAAAAGCTTTTTACTATTCTAACAAGTTTTTGTAAGAGCTTTTTTGCATTGTAGTATAAGAAGGGTGACAGTGGGGCGGCATCACCCACCGGCAAGGTGATGCCGGCGGTGAACACCGCCGCCACCCCACCGGCATCATCAACGGCAAGGTCTCAGCGGCAAATATTGCCTCCGAAGCATTCTCGTTTCAAACACAAACTAAGACAGTTGCATTAAATGCAAGTAGATATTATTGGGAGGTATGAAAAAGGCATGGTTGCCACTAAAAATGGGTTGGGAGGTATGAAAAAAGTATGAATTAGGTGAAATGAGGTGGAATGATATTATTGGTGGATTTCGGAGGTATGAACGATTTCGGAATCATGACTGTCAGTGTCCTAAGGTTTTAGAATAGCTTTTTAAGAATTTTTATAGAAGACTTGACAAACTCCAAGCTATTGCAAAAGGGAGGTGATTGGCACACTTCCAAATTTTATTGGGACACTCCACTGTACAAATAGTTAAAGCATATTATATTTAATGTACAACTATCTGTTGCACACAGTAGAGTGTCCCAATAAATTTTGAGAGTGTGCGAATCATTTCTCATTGCAAAAACTACAAGTCATTAAATGAGGTATGCATTTAATGCATTAAATGCTTAAAGTCATTGAAGATTTGAGCATTGTGAATGCTCTTATAGTTTTACTATTTTGCATTTTTTCTAAATAAAATAAAATCATTTAGTATGCTGTAAAGTTATATGTCAACGCCACACCAGATATCTGTGATCTTTGTAGTAGTCCACATTGAAAAAAAAAAAAAAGAAAAAAGAAAAAAAAAAAAGAAAAAGAAAAGTAAATAACTAGAATCATGAGTTGTGTAGGTTACGAATGCATTATATACAGATTGACAATTCGGGAAATGACTATATATTTGGTTTCGAGTAGTCACTGTTAATTTGCTGGTATATGCATCTAGCTAGTCTTATATCAATTGCTGTTTGATTATGTTTCTTAGGCAAAAGAAAGCCGAAACTTGGAAACATTTATTCCAAATGATCTAAATTATGAAAATATTAACAAATATTATTAGTATACATGTTTAATCAAAATATGTTTATAAAGCGCACGTTAATATAGTTTTCCTTGGAAAGATGCACGCTGATATAGTTTTCCTCAGAAAGATTCATGCTAACAGTAAATAGACATATATAGATGCAAACATTAATTAGATGCCATTTGATAAAATGATTATGTTAATAGATCGAACCGTGGTTCTGCCTTCTTCGAAGAGTTTATTAACGGCATCATAGATAGGAGGACCACCATGTCTCCAATGAGTGTTTTCAGTTTCTTCATGAAGAATTGACCTGTATTTTTCTCCAGTCTCCTTTATAGCTTCTTCTATCTTCAAACCTTCCATTTTAATTTACTTCTTGTTATTCTAGTGGAACTTGTACTTCAACTTTCAAGATAAGAGAGTTTTAATGTTTTATAGACACGATGGAACCACGAGGCTAATATCGTAAATCTCTAAATATGATAAATAAATAATAAATAGAGTTCCTAATCATTTTCGTTGAAGAAACTTAGATGTGAGATTGGCTTAAAAAGGTTGAAAGTTCAACATTTTGGAAAACATAACTTTTATATTCGTTAACTACATATTAAAATAATGATCAAACCAAAGTATTTTTAAAAACATAAAATAAATTAGTGTGTGTTTTATATTTCTTAGAAAGTTGGAAATGATATACATTACATTAGTCGGCCCATTAGTGAGGAAGATTTTGGGCGAGGACATGTCTTCGCTAAGAAATCGTCGCCAAACGCACGTCGATAAAAGTATTGACGAAGACGAATTTGCGCTTTAGCGATGATTACGTGGTACACCCACATAAATTCCCAGTCAAAGTTCTCAAAAGAGGCTTACAGACTTTTTGCGAAGACATGTCATCACCAATGTTTTTTATTAAAAGATGAATTATTTCACTAATTAATCAATTTATAATATTAATTAATTAATCAATTAATTAATTATAAAATTAATGAAATTTATTTACTAAACTTAGGTGATCAAGTTAACATTCTCTACTTCTTTGTCTTTATACCGGAACTAGTTAGCGTTATTTGATTTTGATTGTTTCATATCAACTACTTTCCAGAGCTTAGCTTTTTAGGAGGTTACTAGTTTTGAAGTCAAATTAAGTTTGTTGTTACTTGATAGTTGTTGGGTGCTTATCTAGCTTGTAAGAGGGTTTTTAGTTTTGAAGGCAAAGTTTGGTGACAGTCAGATATTTGGTATTTTTCAAGCTTTTCATGGAGTTGTGCCAGAAGTTTTTCTGATCGAGCTCTTTTTTATTGTTTAGCTTTCGAAGTCATTTATGTATCAACTTCGGTTTTGTTTCTTTTTTGCTTTAGGATATAGGTGTTTATCTTGTGTATTAAGTAATAGTGAGATAGTTTCTATCCTTTTAGTTTAGTTGGTGTTTTTGTAGTATGTAACTCTTGTATTTTGATGTTTTTCTTAATCTTATTTTTCGTCGTTAAAACACCCTGCAGATTTTTGCAGCATATTGCTGCTTTCTTTCAGGTGCATTTCCAAAGTTTTTTCGGATTTTTTTTAGAAAGAATCTACCAAACCTAGAACTTGTAATTATCCAAAACAAACATACTAATTCACTTAAACATCTATTCAATAACAAAGTCGGTAAAACATCATTCGATAACAAAATCGCCAAAATGGTTCAAAAAAAGTCGCTACACATCCACAACCATATCAAATATCTATAACCACAAAAACATTAACATGTCCATACAAACTATCCTTTTTTGGACAATATTTTTTTACACCCTATACCATCTATCTCATAATATATTCCACAAATGCCTTCGGCCAGGCTTGAACCCACAAAACCTAAGTTGGTGAGCAACTCACATACCACCTTTACAAGAGTTGGTAAAAACAAACTAAATTTGTCAACATTGATCTTAAAAGAAAAGTATATCTTTTATGTAAATAAGAAGCATTTAGTGCACTAACCACTGACCAATTAAATGTTCAGCATGTGTGAAGAATATCTTTTAAGAACCTTAATTCTCTACAAATGTGAGAACTGATAAGCATTCAAGAGAGCATTACTCCCCCTTTGAATTTAGTCCCTTAGTGTTTAAGTTATAGAGTAGATCAACAAATTGTCATTCAACTGATAGTTATTCCGCAAAACAATCTTTGAAAAATCTTTGATTAATTTAATAAAAAATTAAACATTGACAAACTTATTGCGTGTAAATTTTGTTTAAACAGTTCTTGTGTTTCGTTTCATAAACTGTTTTTAAAAACATCAAATGCCATAAAAAGTGTTCGAGTAACTTAGGTTATATCAGGCAAACACTTTAACAAGAACAATAACACGCTTGCTAGTATTTTTTAAGATTCAATATTACAAAGTTGGGTTTCTTGGGCGATTTAAACCTTTTGAGAAGATTTAAAAATGTCGGCAAACTTCGACTAATAACTAGTGTACTTCAATTTCCTAAAGGGCGCTTTTATTGGACAGCAAGTTGCTAAATCATGTTACAAATATGTATTTGAATTACAAGGAGGAGTGGGATCCATGATCCATTCCAAAAGTGACAAAAGGAGCACTCTGGTAAAATACGTACACGCTTTTACCACTTAAAACTGAATTTAATTCTTTTAAACTTTGTCTTCAAGAATTTAACCGGAAAAAGAAAAAATGCACGCACACTGAAGATGACATGATATAGAGCAAACATATATAAACGAATCATTCTGGCTCATTGAACGAGCAACTACCAATGTTCGCTTGAAAAGCATTTGTGAAGACATTTTGTTGTTCGCGGATCAACTAACGGTCCCTTGAGTAGCTTTGAGATAAGATCGGCTGGATCATAATAGATCTCAACATCTTCTGCTCTCAATGATTCAGCAACCTTCAAAATTCATTCAGAAAATTATTGTCTTCTAGTTTTGGGCTGAAAAATAATTTCGTTTTTAACTCTTACACAAAGAAATAATGTGATATTATTTATTTTTTACTTTTTTTAATTTTAATTTTTGACAAAAGGGTTTGATACCTTTTCTTTTGTTGTGTGAGAGCTCCCCAGTCAAATGATTTTGGACATTTGAGAGAGTCTGTATTGTATGTATAAATAATAATAATAATAATAATAATAATAATAATAATAATAATAATGTGATTTTTTAAATATATTTAATTCAAGTTTCATAATATTATATATCGATTGCCTCCTAGGTTAATATCTTATTTTAAAATATTCGTACTTTTTTTTGGAGCTAGGTTAATATCGAAGTGATCGAAGTGTCATAATAGTCATAATATTATATATCGATTGCGTACTATGTTAATATCTTATTCAAGTATCTTATTTTCATATCTTATTTTTAGAATCTTATTTTCAAAATATTAATACCATGAGTAATAGGTTTATATCTTATTTTAAAATATTAGTACCTAGGGCTGATCACCGAAGGTTCAAAACCGATCCGGACCGACGAAATCGACCGAACCGACAAAAACCGAACCGGATCGACGGCCCGTCAGTTCGGTTTCGGTTTCAAGTTTTATATGGTTTCGGTTTTGAATCGGTTTGGTTCGGTCCGGTTCAGCCCAAAACCGACAAAAACATATCAAAATACACTTAGACCGACAACTACCAATGTTCGCATGAAAAGCATTTGTGAAGACATTTTGTTAACGATCCCTTGAGTAGCTTTGAGATAAGATCGGCTGGATCATAATAGATCTCAACATCTTCTGCTCTCAATGATTCAGCAACCTTCAAAATTCATTCAGAAAATTATTGTCTTCTAGTTTTGGGCTGAAAAATAATTTCGTTTTTAACTCTTACACAAAGGAATAATGTGATATTATTTATTTTTTTACTTTTTTTAATTTTAATTTTTGACAAAAGGGTTTGATGCCTTTTCTTTTGTTGTGTGAGAGCTCCCCAGTCAAATGATTTTGGACATTTGAGAGAGTCTGTATTGTATATAATAATAATAATAATAATAATAATAATAATAATAATAATAATAATAATGTGATTTTTTAAATATATTTAATTCAAGTTTCATAATATTATATATCGATTGCCTCCTAGGTTAATATCTTATTTTAAAATATTCGTACTTTTTTTTGGAGGTAGGTTAATATCGAAGTGATCGAAGTGTCATAATAGTCATAATATTATATATCGCTTGCGTACTATGTTAATATCTTATTCAAGTATCTTATTTTCATATCTTATTTTTAGAATCTTATTTTCAAAATATTAATACCATGAGTAATAGGTTTATATCTTATTTTAAAATATTAGTACCTAGGGCTGATCACCGAAGGTTCAAAACCGATCCGGACCGACGAAATCGACCGAACCGACAAAAACCGAACCGGATCGACGGCCCGTCAGTTCGGTTTCGGTTTCAAGTATTATATGGTTTCGGTTTTGAATCGGTTTGGTTCGGTCCGGTTCAGCCCAAAACCGACAAAAACATATCAAAATACACTTAGACCGACAACTACCAATGTTCGCTTGAAAAGCATTTGTGAAGACATTTTGTTAACGATCCCTTGAGTAGCTTTGAGATAAGATCGGCTGGATCATAATAGATCTCAACATCTTCTGCTCTCAATGATTCAGCAACCTTCAAAATTCATTCAGAAAATTATTGTCTTCTAGTTTTGGGCTGAAAAATAATTTCGTTTTTAACTCTTACACAAAGGAATAATGTGATATTATTTATTTTTTACTTTTTTTAATTTTAATTTTTGACAAAAGGGTTTGATACCTTTTCTTTTCTTTTGTTGTGTGAGAGCTCCCCAGTCAAATGATTTTGGACATTTGAGAGAGTCTGTATTGTATATAATAATAATAATAATAATAATAATGTGATTTTTTAAATATATTTAATTCAAGTTTCATAATATTATATATCGATTGCCTCCTAGGTTAATATCTTATTTTAAAATATTCGTACTTTTTTTTGGAGGTAGGTTAATATCGAAGTGTCATAATAGTCATAATATTATATATCGATTGCGTACTATGTTAATATCTTATTCAAGTATCTTATTTTCATATCTTATTTTTAGAATCTTATTTTCAAAATATTAATACCATGAGTAATAGGTTTATATCTTATTTTAAAATATTAGTACCTAGGGCTGATCACCGAAGGTTCAAAACCGATCCGGACCGACGAAATCGACCGAACCGACAAAAACCGAACCGGATCGACGGCCCGTCAGTTCGGTTTCGGTTTCAAGTATTATATGGTTTCGGTTTTGAATCGGTTTGGTTCGGTCCGGTTCAGCCCAAAACCGACAAAAACATATCAAAATACACTTAGACCGACAACTACCAATGTTCGCTTGAAAAGCATTTGAGAAGACATTTTGTTAACGATCCCTTGAGTAGCTTTGAGATAAGATCGGCTGGATCATAATAGATCTCAACATCTTCTGCTCTCAATGATTCAGCAACCTTTAAAATTCATTCAGAAAATTATTGTCTTCTAGTTTTGGGCTGAAAAATAATTTCGTTTTTAACTCTTACACAAAGGAATAATGTGATATTATTTATTTTTTACTTTTTTTAATTTTAATTTTTGACAAAAGGGTTTGATACCTTTTGTTGTGTGAGAGCTCCCCAGTCAAATTATTTTGGACATTTGAGAGAGTCTGTATTGTATATATTATGTGATAATAATAATAATAATAATAAAGTGATTTTTTCAATATATTTAATTCAAGTTTCATAATATTATATATCGATTGCCTACTAGGTTAATATCTTATTTTAAAATATTCGTACTTTTTTTTGGAGGTAGGTTAATATCGAAGTGATCGAAGTGTCATAATTTAGTCATAATATTATATATCGATTGCGTACTATGTTAATATCTTATTCAAGTATCTTATTTTCATATCTTATTTTTTGAATCTTATTTTCAAAATATTAGTACCATGAGTAATAGGTTTATATCTTATTTTAAAATATTAGTACCTAGGGCTGATCACCGAAGGTTCAAAACCGAACCGGACCGGCGAAACTGACCGAACCGACAAAAACCGAACCGGATCGACGGCCCGTCGGTTCGGTTTCGGTTTCAAGTTTTATATGGTTTCGGTTTCGAGTCGGTTCGGTTTGGTCCGGTTCAGCCCAAAACCGACAAAAACATATCAAAATACACTTAGACCGACAAACTCGAACCGAACCGACGGCCCATCGGTTCAGTTTCGGTTCCGGTTTTCCATGAATCTCGGTTCTTGTTTTTTCGGTTCAGATCAGTTCGGGTCGGTCCGGCCCGATGCTCAGCCATAACCTTGAGTATGCACATGCCATAAAAATCAACCATTTAGCCGATAGGAGAATGACCTTTATATGGACCTTCAAAATAACCCATGTGGCGAACATGGACGGAGTCATGACTAAATATAATCGGGTGCTGAAAAAAATTTGAACAATAATACTATTTTTGGGCAAAAGGTCAATGTCCCGGTAAATATATTACTTCAAAAAGCATTTGTGTACAACGGATATGGATGAATCCATATCTTAGCCCGTTACATAGGCGAAAAGCTTACATAACAAGATACTTTCTATCTTCTAAACAAGAAAACAAACCACTAACCACATGGTAACAAAAGACTCTGACAAAAATGTAAATTACTTCCTACGACCTTGGAGATTAAAACCATACATGGAATTAAGAGCATCCAAATTCCCTGAAAGATCATAAATTTGCTTCGAATAATTATCATAGTCATCAAACTCATCTTCACGCTCATGAACAACAATAATAGAAACACATTTCGATGGACCGGGTGCATTTAAGATGATTTTATGAAAAATCGATATTTTTTTTCAAAAATGAACTATATTAAAAAATTTCATGGGGTGCACGGAAACCCGCGGAAACCCACTGGCTCCGTCCCTGGTGCCGAAACTTGTACGATACTACAGGTGGTCCAGAATGAACACTTATCATCTCCCATGCAAACCCTTGAGGAAATGCTGAACGAAAAACATCGTGTGAAGATTCAAATGTCTCTTCTTCTGCTTTGTAATACTTGTACTCATCCGGAAGTGTATTTTGAACAATGCATTGTAACTTCCCACCTTCAATATTTCCTCAGCTAACAACCCTTCCCTCCCTGATTTTGACATGATCATAATCTGATAATTGAGTTATGTGATTTGTGTATCATCCGTTCAACTAAGCTATGAATAGCGTATTAGAGGTGATCGATATGAAAATATTTACTAGCCAAAGCTTACATATTTCACTAATTCGAAAATACGGAGTAATAGATTTAATCTTTAACTTGTTCAGACCATAATGCCTAGTATAAGCTCAGGGACGTCCCATGAATTTAAATTTTTTTTAAGAGCCCTGGACGAAATTAAATAATGAGGCTTTTCGCTAAGAAATGCTATATATAAGGTGTCACTATGTATAAGATATACTATAATTAGTTAGATAAATGTTCTAACATATTATTTATTTAGGATACTTTTTCATCTATATACTTTTTTCTTTATGAAAAATATGCGTACACATGCATATAATTATTAACGGGACAAATTTTGAGACCCTTTCAAATTTTGGGGCCCTGTGCGGTCGCTCACCTTGCACACCCTCAAAGCCGGCCCTGCATAAGCTTAGACAACTTACTGCTTAGTGTGCTTGCATTTTAAATTGGCAATTTGTGCCCGAAATGAAAAATGTTGGCTAATTTTGACTACTTTGTAAAAGGTTTAGGCACATTTAGCCCATCATTTTTTTGAAATGGACATATTTAGCTTATTGAAAAATCAAATGGGCACTAACGAACACTATTTTCTTTTAATTAGAGAACATTATAATTTTTTTTAAAGAAAAACTTATATATATATATATATATATATATAATACACGCCGTAAAATCATCATACTGATGGTTGCGATTTATCGAAATCATCATACTATTATGTATACACGCCGTAAAATCACCTTGTACTTGATGCAATATTAAAGCCATAACAGTCCATTTAAGCATAATTCCATGAGAATATGTCAAAAAAAATACTCTCAATACACTTCTCTCAAACCAACCTTTAAACGAACCTCCTTTGAATTCACCGGATAATAGTAATGACCACATATGGAGACAACCCGATATGACCAACTTGAAAAAGAAGTAAACATCCCAACTTTCTAAATTAATGCTTGTACTATCCTTGATTAAGATCCTCTTGAAAAATCCACAACTTCATGTGACACTGAGTACTACAACGTAACTCCTTAAAGTGATAGCTTTACTGTGAGCACTACAACGTAACTCCTTGCATCAGTTATAACTAGATTATCAAGTCTTAATCACAGTGTAAAATGCCAAGACAAGTTATCTTGAGCCCATCATATCTCAAAGATAAATAAGTACACCCTTGAAACGTCACTTCAACTTCAAATCAATAATACTGTACAAAAACCCCATAGTCATTCTTGATTAAACAAAACAATTCTAGCCATGAAATATCCATCCCCGTGAAATTTGCAATACCAAAATACCACTCGTTATGAAATATTATCAAAATGTTATGTATCCAAAAAATTCAGAATACATATTTTGATAGTTCAAATATTTTCAGCCAATATACATTTCAAATACAGTAGTTGTTGCAAGCCCAGATCAGAAACATTTTAGCCATGGGAGTTTTTTTTTACACTTCCGCGAATGACAAAAGTAGCAAATTTGACTTATAAGCTAAGAACCCTTATTGCACTTTAAAAAAAGAGGACATAAACACACACTTTAGAAGAATTACTAAGCCCACATATCTCAGAGTGAGTTTAGGTGTTAAGATATAAAATCACTTTGGCGTTTTCTTCACTTTTATGCTCCAAAAACGTCCGAATTGCTTCCTTTTCCAGATTTCACTCCCAAAGTACCTAAAATCACAAAAGGAACGTTTTAGGGCAATATTTGATCAAATAAAGTCAATTCCGGGCTTAAATGACCCCCTAAAAGTGGTTCATTTTTCGCCTTAACACATCACTTCTGGAGTAGCCAGGTGTGAGAACTGTGGTATACCTGATAACTGTGTGATTTTA
This sequence comes from Artemisia argyi, assembly GCA_030686995.1. Taxonomy (NCBI): domain Eukaryota; kingdom Viridiplantae; phylum Streptophyta; class Magnoliopsida; order Asterales; family Asteraceae; genus Artemisia; species Artemisia argyi. The sequence goes on from CM060678.1 coordinate 32,627,303, forward strand.
AGCAAACCACCAGCTGTCAACGGATTTGATTAGTCTTTACCAAAAGCCGTTTGCTTCTGGACTAGCCAACTCTTGATGGAATAGTCAACATCTTGGTGAGCTGATTACCAATTATAGATTTTCCACTGCCTTTACCACAAGCCATAATCTTGCGGGCTAGCCAACTCATTCGCTTTATGGGATATGGCGAGTAGATTTACCATACAATTTTTGGCAAATTGCAAGCAATCAACGGTTTTGAGATATCTTTACCAAGAGCCGTTTGCTCCTGGATTAGCCAATCCTTATGTGGGTTAGACATGGCGGACTGATAACCATTTATTGCATTTCTAAGTGTGAAAAATTTTTAAATTTTGATCAAATGAGGGTGCTTGATGGAACATGTGTTTGAATTTGTGAGAATCCCCCCCCCCCCCCCCCCGCGCACTTAGAAATGAATATTGCTCTCAATATTCAAAGTACCGGGTGTTAAACCGACACTTAGAACATAAGAAGGAAATACTAGTAACCTTTATTTTAGTCTATGTAATTTTTTTTTTTTTTTTTTTTTTTTTTTTTTTTAAAGGATATATACAACATGTGGGGCATCTCCCCCACACTAGGGTGGTACACACGGGTGAAAACCCATGTTCAGCTACTGTTTTTGTTAACCGAGTCGCTAGCTTGACTCGACCCCGAATTTATTGGTCCATGGGGAAAGTTTGGAGATCCGGGACAACCATTGGTTGTATGTCCCCTCCGAAGTAGTGTTTTAACCGATGGCCATTCACTTTAAAGTTGGAACCGTCAGGTTGATCTAACTCAATAGTTCCATATAGAAATACTCTTGTTACAGTAAATGGCCCAGACCAACGAGTTTTAAGCTTTCCTGAGAATATCTTCAATCGTGAATTGAAGAGAAGGACTCTGTCACCGATATTGAAAGCACATTTTTTAATTTTTGAGTCGTGGATCTTCTTGGTTTTTTCCTTGTAAATCAAAGAATTCTCATAAGCTTGATCACGAAGTTCATTTAATTCGTTTAGTTGAACCTTGCGGTGATCACCCGCTGTGTGAAGGTCAAAATTTGCATGTTTTATGGCCCAGTAGGCCTTATGTTCTAATTCGATCGGAAGATGACATGCTTTCCCATACACTAGCTTATATAGAGTACACCCGATGGGTGTTTTGCAAGCAGTACGGAAAGCCCATAATGCATCATCCAGCTTATCCGACCAAGAGGCACGGTTTTCTCCCACCGTCCTCTCCAGAATTCTCTTAATACCCCGATTCGAGACCTCCACCTGCCCACTTGTTTGTGGGTGGTATGCTATAGAAAGACGGTGAGTCACACCATATTTCAGCATCACTCTTGTAAATTGTTCATTGCAGAAGTGTGTGCCACGATCACTGATAATGGCACGAGGAGTCCCGAATCTGGAAAAGAGAGATTTCAAAAAGTTAACGACTACTCGGGCATCATTGGTGGGTAAAGCTTTTGCTTCCACCCATTTTGACAGATAGTCGACAGCCACGAGTATGTATTTATTCCCTCGTGAGGACGGGAATGGCCCCATAAAATCAATGCCCCACATATCAAATATTTCACAGACTTGGATGACGTTTTGTGGCATCTCATTCTTTTTGGAAATATTCCCGTGACGCTGGCAAGCCTCACAGGTTTTGATAAGTTCATGGGCGTCTTTATAGATCGTGGGCCAAAAGAATCCTGAATCAAACACCTTTTTGCTGGGGTAGTTTGGGTTATGATGTCCCCCCGTGGGTCCGTCATGACAAGCTTTAAGAATTTCCATGGCTTCTTGGCCATGGACACACCGTCGGATGACTTGATCCGCACATATTTTGAACAAGTAGGGGTCGTCCCAGAAGTAATGTTTCACATCTTTAAATAATTTTCTTTTGTGTTGGGACGGCATCCCTTTCACAACGAAATTTCCCGCATGGTAATTTGCAAAGTCGGCAAACCATGGGGTAGTAGTATCGTCCCGGGTATAGATTAGATTGAGAGTCTCCAGATGAAAAGTTTCATTAATTTCTTTTCTCTCGAGAATATCCTGATGAGGATTCTCTAACCGGGACAAGTGATCAGCAGCAAGGTTTTCTGCTCCTTTTTTGTCTCGTATGAGTATATCAAATTCTTGAAGGATCAGGACCCAACGGAGCAGTCTTGGCTTTGCGTCCTGTTTAGTGAACAGGTATTTCAAAGCCGAGTGGTCCGTGTACACCACGCATTTGGTTAAGATTAAGTAAGGCCTAAATTTCTCAAAGGCATATACCACAGCTAATAATTCTTTTTCTGTGGTGGTATAGTGCGTTTGAGCTTCACTCATGGTCTTACTTGCGTAGTGTATTGGCTGAAAATGTTTTGTTTTGCGTTGCCCCAGAACTACACCAATAGCGAAGTCGCTAGCATCGCACATAAGTTCGAAGGGTAAGTCCCAGTCGGGGGCAACAAGGATCGGTGCCTCGGTAAGTCTTTTCTTTAAAGTTGAAAAAGCTTCGATGCACTCGAGGGAAAAGATGAAAGGAGCATCCTTTTCAAGAAGATGAGTCATGGGCCGGGCTATTTTGGAGAAATCCTGAATGAATCTCCGATAGAACCCGGCATGGCCGAGGAAACTCCTTATTCCTTTAACAGTGGTGGGATGAGGTAGTTTAGCTATAACATCAATTTTGGCCTTATCGACCTCAATCCCACTTTTTGAAATTTTATGGCCGATGACAATGCCCTCCTTAACCATAAAATGGCTCTTCTCCCAGTTTAGACAAAGATTAGTGTTTTCACAACGTTGAAGCATCTTTTCTAAATGGGAGAGGCATGATTCGAAAGAATTCCCGATGACTGAAAAGTCATCCATGAATACCTGCATGGTTTTCCCGATCATGTCGTGGAAAATAGCCATCATGCACCTCTGGAAAGTGCCCGGAGCATTGCATAACCCAAAAGGCATGCGACGATAGGCAAATGTTCCGTAAGGGCATGTGAAGGTAGTCTTCTCTTGATCCTGTGGATCAATGGGAATCTGGAAGTAACCCGAGAAGCCGTCGAGGAAGCAATAATACTCATTCCCCGCTAGTCTCTCGAGCATTTGATCCATAAAGGGCAGAGGGAAATGGTCTTTGTGGGTGGCTTCGTGAAGCTTTCTGTAATCGATACATACTCGCCACCTTGTAACCAAACGAGTTGGTATTAACTCGTTATCCTCATTTGTGACAACCGTGATGCCACCCTTTTTTGGAACACAATGTATTGGGCTAACCCAAGGACTGTCTGATATAGGGTAAATCAATCCCGCATCGAGAAGTTTGATAACTTCTTCTTTTATAACTTTCGTGGATTTTTGGATTTACCCTTCTTTGATGCTGCACGGCAGGTTTAAAGTCCTCTTCCATTAGGATTTTGTGTGTACAAAAATCCGGGTTAATACCCTTTATGTCTGAGAGTTTCCAAGCAATTGCTTGCTTGTGGGACTTTAAAACCTTAAGCAGCGCGAATTTCTCCTCATCCTTTAAGTCTTTCGCAATGATGACTGGTAACTTATCGTTACCTTCCAAGAATGCATATTCTAGATGAGGAGGCAGGTCCTTAAGTTCGACCTCGGGGAAATCATCATTTTTCTCAACATATTTGACTTCCGCGTTATGAAGTTGTGGAGGTAGAACAGAAATGGGAGAAGGATCTTTGTTCAATAACTTCTCAAGGAGAAGTATATCCCTCTCCGGGTCAATCTCTTGGTTATCAATTCCTTCAGGAACTGAATCACTTTTGAGAAAGGCCTCTAATTCCTCAAGGACGAAATCACTTCCCTCAAACGGAGTGAGGGAAGGAGAAGAATTAGCGATTATGGGGTGAGAAGAGGGAGTGGGATTTCCACTCGTAGAACTATCAGCGAATTCAAGGATTTCCTGAGCATACTCCTCGGATGCAATGTCAATGACATCAATTCGGTTGACTGATTCAGCATCATAATTCGAGGAGTATCTCGAGGTTTGATCAAGGTTGAACGTTATCGCTTCAGTGCCAACTCGTAACGTGATTTCCTCATCGAAAACATCGATTAATGCATGACCCGTCCTTAAGAATCCCCTCCCAAGAATGAGAGGAACTCTTGGATCCGCATCGAAATCAACAACGACAAAGTCTGCCGGAAAATGGAACTTTCCCACTCTTACAAACACGTCCTCAGCAATGCCAAGGGGAAGTGAAATTGAACGGTCTGCAAGCTTGAGAGTCATGCATGTGGGACTAAGTGCCTGAAGAGAGAGCTTTTTCCAAACTGAGTGGGGCATTAAGTTGATGCTTGCACCAAGATCGGCCATGGCAAAGCACTCAACCATCCCTGGGAAAATACATGGTATTAGAAATTTCCCGGGGTCTCTGATGAGTGTCTTAATACTCATCATTTTATACTAATCTGAGCTGCCAAAACATACAAAAACACTCAAATATGCATAAAAATACTTAAAATATCTTAGAAGTGTGTTTTTTATGTTTCAAATGCAAAATATGCAAAAACAGATGAAAAACGTACAATGTTTGCATAATTGGCAGTTTTAGTCCCTCAAGTTTCATAAATTGGCAAAACTAGTCCCTGGTTATTCTAAAACCTTGAAAAAGTCACCAAAGGTCCTTTTTAATCATAGAGTTACATATTTAGTCCTTTGGTGCAAAGTTTCACAAAATTACAAGTTTAGTCCCTACACTTTGGAAATTGACATAAATGGTCCCTGGGATGTTAAAAACTTTGAGAAAAGCAATTTTGGTCCTTGTGCTAATAATATTTTGCAGGAATGGTCCTTGGTGATAAGTTTAGTGAAATTGCATAATTGGTCCCTGAAGTTTGATGAATTGACAGAAAAGGTCCCCGGTTATTAAAATATTGGAAAAATTACATTTTGGGTCCTTGGATTATTCAATGTTGGCAAATATGGTCCTTATAAATAAAATTGGAAAAATGTCACAACAGCCCCTCAACTTTGAAATAATTACAAAATTGGTCCTTGTGTAATTCTTACAACCAAACGGATCCTTATTGTTATTACAAACCAAATCCAAACTAAACCCAAACAATACCAAGCCCACCCTTTTATTAAAACCCCAAGCCAAAATTTACCCAGCCCAATCCACCCCGTTTATAATAAAAACGGGTCAACACCCGGTCAACCCAACCAAACCACCCTTTTCTCTTTTCCCTCCCAAAACCACCACCACTTGGCCTTCCACCTCAACCCCCAGCTGTCTACCCACTCCCCTTGTCCTCCACGCCTCACCAAAACGCATTTAATGCCTGGAAACCCTCACACGTTGCCCTCCTCTGTCCCAAGACTTTTTGGCGCGAAAAGATATTTAAACGGCTCAGATGAAAAGTAGTGATCCAAGGGCTCTGAAAAGTGGTGGGAAATGGTCAAGTGGGTCCCACAAACCTCTAAAGTCTCTACAAAAGGAAGAAGAGGCAGTGGTCAAGTATTATTAGAGTAGTCTTAGTTTAAATTAGTCGTAGGTAGTGTAATCCTTAATTTTAGTTGTAATTTCAATCAAAATCACTTGTACTCAGTTATTTTAATGTAATTTGATCTTTCTTAAACCTTTAATTACAGTCTTATTGTCTTAATTCAGTTTTAGCCTTTTTGAGTGAATTTGACAAATCCACTCAAATATTGTTAAAGTTGTTGTTTCATGATCTAATCACCTAATCTAAGTCACTTATAAGTTTTTTCAAGCTTCCTAAGCATTATTATCCATTTTTAGTTTATAACTCAAAAATAAAAATAAATCAAGATAAAATAGTGATAAATAGAAAATCAAGGAAAGATCAAGAAGGAAAAGCATGGAGCATGTTGAATCCTGGATGAACATGGTTTAGAGTCCTATGGGGGACACTAGGTTATGATTTGGTTCACTGGTTCCTTTTCTCAGTTTGAAAATCAATGTAAGCAATTCATATATTGAGCTTAGTTGGTTATTGTTGTTTCTTTGATGTTATTTTTATTCAAATTGCTTTATTTAAGTTTATTTAATCTGTTTTAGTGTTAAAATTAGTAGTTATAGTTTAATATATAAAAGTTATAGTGTAACTTAGGTCTTTAAGGTGTGTTTGGTATAAACTGTTTTGCTGTACTTTTGTTGTTTATTAGGGTAGAATTTGGTTCTAATAAGTTGCTTAAGTTTATTTAAGGTCAGTTTGACCATTGGTTTGGTCACATTTAAGCTAAAAATCAAAATCACTTCAAAATCCCTTGACAGTTAACTATCAAGGATTTTGGATCCACAAACCTTAATTTCTCATCACAAGTAAGTAAGTTAGCATATTTTAGTTTAGTTATAGTTTAATTAGTCACAATCAATCATAAAATCAAGATCTAAATTCATAATAGTCAACTTAGTTTAGTTTTATAAAAAGTCAAAATTGTAGGTTATTCAGTTTTTCCAAAAACTCAAGGAATTTCTATGATTTTTGTGGATTGATTCATGACCTGAAACTTGTTTCTAGTTGTTGCCTACCACCTCAACTTCAAGGTCTCAGTATCCTTTTATTTTTGGTAATTTTGTGTGGGCCCCACCACTTTGGTGGTGATTTATGACCACCTCAGTGGGCCCCACTTGTCAACCTTAGTACCATTGAACCCCCCTCCTACCAGGGAGTATTAGTTGACCACTTTTTTGACCTGAATCATTGTGGACCCCACTTGAAATTGATCATAAACTCTGTCCCCATTCTGTGTTGTAATTGAGTTTTGGAATAGCTTATTTTTGCTTATCAGCTTATCTACTGAACTTATTTGACAAATTTTAGCTTAGACAAGTCCAAATTACTCATTGAAACCAGAATAAACCATAGTGGGCCCCACACAAGCTCATTTGAGCTTATTTGCTTTTTTGGTCAACCAAAGTCAACTGTGGAGGTAATAAGCCCCCACAGTGCTTATTAATAAGTTGTAAAATAGTTGTTTTTACAAAAGTTGTTTATTTTTAGGTATAAATTAGTTTTGTAAAAGAAAAATCCAGAAAAACAAATATAAAAATAAGTGATAGTTTCTATTTAATTTAATTTAATTTTAATTTTCATTTTTAGATTTTTATTAAGTAATTTGTAATTTTATATTTTTATTAATTTCCTTTTAGATTAAAGTATTTATAATAATTTTCTCAGATTTTTATTTTGTCTTTTAGTATTAATTATAATTAAAATTAGTTTTATTAATAATTAATCAATAATTAAGTTATAAATAGCATAATTAATTTTTATAAGATAACACCTAGTTTTTATATTTTTTATAGCTTTTATAAGTTATAAAATAGTTTTATAAATTTTCTCATAATTTTCTAAGTCATTTTAGTATTATTTGTAATTTAAAATAGTTTAATTAGTATAATTAATATAAATAGTTTTTAATTAATAGAAAATTCATAAAAAGACAACAATATTTATTTTTATTTTTTATACTTTCTTCAAGTTCTAATTTAAGTTTAGAAATTATTTTTACAAGTTTTTAGTTTAATTTGTAGTATTTATAATTTTTAGTTTGATTTAAATTAGGTTTAATTAAATAGTTAATTAGTTTTTAATTAAATAATTAATAATAAAATAATCTAAAAAATAATTTTCTTTTTAATTTTATTTTATTTTAAGTTTAAGTTTATAGAATTTTCATTTTTTAACCCCTATAGTTTATTTTTCCTTAAAACTCACCTTTTTCTCAGTACGCAGTCGCGTCTGATTTTCATTTGGTATACGTTTAAACGTTTTAGATATCTAGTTTACGTAACAACTCTTATAGCTTATTTAAGTCATTTTATTTTATAAAACCTTAGTGTAATCACACACACACACACACACACACACTTTTATACCTTTCCTGTTCACATTCACTAATCACAGATTCGTTTTTAATAAAACATCGCACACCTCGTTGGGACATTACGACCCGGGGAAACACTGTATTTCACGGAAGCATTTGCCTCAGTTGTTTGACTTTTATGGTTGACCATTCACAAGTGGTTGACTAATAATCGTCTGACCGTTTGAGGCGAATCAAAATTTGGCGCCGCTGCCGGGGAGGTTGTGCGCTTATTCTAAACGATTTTGCGTATTAGTGAACCTGAATACACGCTCATTGTATATTTATCCATCCTTGTTCATATTATTATCATATAAAACCAAAAACTGTTCCCGAAAACTTTTTAAAATTAGTTTTCAACGAACACAAAAACCCAAAAATATTTTCCTTATTATTATTACTACAAAAATTTTCAAAATACCAAAAATATTCATCCCTTTACCCTCTATTCTTTTGATTCTACCTTCTTCCACTTGTCCCATAATTGATTCTAATGACATCTCTCGATGACGATTTCTTTGAACAAAGGGCTTATGAGAGCAACATCGAAAAACTTATTGCCTTGTCAAAGATATCGAGATGTCATGTTGATTATGATGGACCATCGATTCATATTCCCTCTCCAGTGAGGGAAATGGAACGAAAAACCGGGGTGACAAAGGACCCTGTACTTTCCTCTGACTATGGAAGTGCTAAATACGTCCAACCTACGGTTGTCCAAGAATCTAAGCTCACAATTGATCCTAACCGTTCACGGTTTACGGTTAAAAGTTTGTCAAGCAAACGTACAGAGCTTAGAGCAGTGACTGAAAAGAACGATTTGCCTAATCTTCACATTTATCAAAAACAAAAACCAGAGACCATAACAGAAGTGGTGGAAATTCCTAGCTCTCAGAGCACACCACTTGTCCCACCTCCAGATTTTGTTCCTTGTGTCAGTTGTGGTGAGCCGCTTTTCGATTTTCCATGTCGTTTGTGTACATGTGAACAATGTGGTAATGATATTCGAGACGGGAGTTGTTTGTTTTGTGGATCGAGTAATTCATTTGCTTATGATCCTAATCAAAACTTATTCAACGACTCCTCAAATTTTTCCAACTACCCATCACATTCATACGAGCAAGAATCATATTATCCAAATCTCAATGATGCTTCGTATCAAAATACACCAAGCCAGACTCAACAGTTTTACAGTTGTGAGTACTGTGGAGGTCCGCATTTTAGCTCTAATTGTCAAACAAGGAATCCATTTCCTTGTAATAATTATGACTATCCGTTTCAAGTCCCACCTCCACAGTGCCAAATAATTCAAGCAACTCCTCATATCCAGCAAGATCCTTATATAGAGGTTATTGAGAAACTCAAAGATCTAAAGGAGGAGTTGGCTAATATTTCGCTTCGCCATGATCCAAGTTCTTCTTGTGTATATTGTGGGGGTCCTTATAATGATGATCAATGTCAACCTTCCGGTTTTGACACATCCACACCCCCACAATTTTCACTCATTCAAAATTCTCGTGATAAATCTATCGCAGAATTACTTGCTGAAGAACGAGATTCTGGGAAAAGCATGGAAGATTTAATTGCTGAGCAAAGAGTAGCCAAAATACGTGCCAATATTCGCTATGCTGCTTTTTATGATGACGATTATGACAGTGATGATGATGATAACATTGTTATCATTCAAAAAGATTCATCAAGTTCATCAGTTTAGACTTCTTCCATGGATATACAGTGAGAAAAGAATATAACTGAAACACCAGCAGTAGAAAAAATGGAACTTGTAGAATCCATAACTGCTAGTCCTTCTCAGTTCCCTCTGTATGATGTTATCACACCCGAGGTTCCCACTCACTCTCTGAGCATGGGGGACGAGCATCTTGATACAATTCCTGCAAAGGAATCTGACGAATTCATAAAGTCTAGTGTTGAGAACCTTGTCCCAATCCCAAGAGAGTCACAGGGAATTCTTGATCATATGTGTGGTATTCCTACCCCCTGATAATCCAAATGATCAAATTGAGAATGTCTCTAATTCCAGTAATGATTGTATATCTTATGGAGACATTGAGTATGTTGAGGCATCACTGCCTCATTCTGATGTTGATCCTCTTCTTGAGGATTTCACAGAGGAACTTACTCACATCAACCCACTTCCATTGGGAACTAATGATGGTCTCTTTGATTTTGGAGCCGATATGGGAGAAACTGAAAATCTTTTAAACTCTAATCCCAACATCGAGCATAGTACTTCACATGCTGATGAAAATTCTTTATCTTCTGGAGACATCAGTCATGTGAAATGATTACCTTTTGAGCTAGTTAGCTTAGAAGAAGAAAATGATAATGATTTTGTTCCCGAAGCAGTCAAGACTACTCTCACCAATCCTCTATATGAATTCGAATCCGAATTCACTTTGATTTCTGATAATCCACTCTTTGATATTCAGAAGGAGGATTGTGATGAGTCCACAACGGAACATGAGTTCACGGATTTACATCTTGTGAATGATTCTCTTTACGAGGAGTTCTCCTTTGAACTCACTCATATCATATCTCCACCGGAGTATGATACTTTCTATTTTGATCTAGACATACCCATAATATGTCTTGATCAAACAAGCTTAAAAGAGGAGATTCATGAAACAATGAATTCTCCTATTGATGATGAGGAGTTAGTTATGATTTTCATCATGACTTTCTTTCTTTTCTTCATATATCCTGTGGCTTCTCCTGTTCTTCACTCTTTCGGGAGTGAAGACATTATCTTTGACCCCGGCATTCTCATTTATAAATTATGAGCCGGGTACTTATCTCATCGGTGTGGAACTTTCACGTGCTTCAAATGTTTATCCAAATATCTTGAATGAAAGTCCGATGCAGATTGTCTCTTCCACATCATGCTTCCCCATGGACAAATGAATTCGGGGTCGAGTCAAGCTAGCGACTCGGTAAATAAAAACAGTAGCATGTACTTAGGGTTTTCACCCTAAGTGTGGGGGAGATGATACCCCACATGTTATATATATATATATATATATATATATATATATATATATATATATATATATATATATATCCTAAAAAAAATGTGTGTACATAAACTTAAATAAAGGCTATGGAATATTTTCTTTCTTACGTTCTAAGTGTTGGTTTAACACCCGGTACTTTGAATATTGAGGACAATATTCAGTTCTAAGTGTGGGGGGAGATTCGTTATTCTAACGAATTTAAACACATTTTCCATCAAGAACCCCCATTTTAGCCAAAATTTTAAAATTTTTTCTCACTTAGAACGCAATAAATGGTTATCAGTCCGCCATGTCTAACCCACATAAGGATTGGCTAATCCAGGAGCAAACGGTTCTTGGTAAAGATAACTCAAATCCGTTTATGGCTTGCAATTTGCCCAAAATTGTATGGTACCTCAACTCCCCATCATCCTCAAAAGATAATGAGTTGGCTAGCCCGCAAGATTATGGCTTGTGGTAAAGGCAGTCGAAAAAACCATAATTGGTAATCAGCTCACCAAGATGTTGACTATTCCATCAAGAGTTGGCTAGTCCAGAAGCAAACGGCTTTTGGTAAAGACTAATCAAATCCGTTGACAGCTGGTGATTTGCTCAAAATCACACGGTTATCAGATGTACCACAGTTCTTACATCTGGCTACTCCAGAAGTGATGGCTTTTGGTAAAAAGTTTTTCAAATCCATTAAGTTTTTCTCAAAAGATTGCTAGGGACTAGCAATAGTTTAGTGTGGGGGATTGATGAGTGTCTTAATACTTATCATTTTATCCTAATCTGAGCTGCCAAAACATACAAAAACACTCAAATATGCATAAAAATACTTAAAATATCTTAGAAGTGTGTTTTATATGTTTCAAATGCAAAATATGCAAAAACAGATGAAAAATGTACAAAGTTTGCATAATTGGCAGTTTCAGTCCCTCAAGTTTCATAAATTGGCAAAACTAGTCCCTGGTTATTCTAAAAACTTGAAAAAGTCACCAAAGGTCCTTTTTAATCATAAAGTTACATATTTAGTCCTTTGGTGCAAAGTTTCACAAAATTACAAGTTTAGTCCCTATACTTTGGAAATTGACATAAATGGTCCCTCGGATGTTAAAAACTTTGAGAAAAGCAATTTTGGTCATTGTGCTAATAATATTTTGTAGGAATGGTCCTTGGTGATAAGTTTGGTGAAATTGCATAATTGGTCCCTGAAGTTTGGTGAATTGACAGAAAAGGTCCCCAGTTATTAAAATATTGGAAAAATTACATTTTGGGTCCTTGGATTATTCAATGTTGGCAAATATGGTCCTTATAAATAAAATTGGAAAAATGCCACAACAGCCCCTCAACTTTGAAATAATTACAAAATTGGTCCTTGTGTAATTCTTACAACCAAACGGATCCTTATTGTTATTACAAACCAAATCCAAACTAAACCCAAACAATACCAAGCCCACCCTTTTATTAAAACCCCAAGCCCAAAGTTACCCAGCCCAATCCACCCCGTTTATAATAAAAACGGGTCAACACCCGGTCAACCCAACTAAACCACCCTTTTCTCTTTTCCCTCCCAAAACCACCACCACTTGGGCTTCCACCTCAACCCCCAGCTGTCTACCCACTCCCCTTGTCCTCCACGCCTCACCAAAACGCATTTAATGCCTGGAAACCCTCACACGTTGCCCTCCTCTGTCCCAAGACTTTTTGGCGCGAAAAGATATTTAAACGGCTCAGATGAAAAGTAGTGATCCAAGGGCTCTGAAAAGTGGTGGGAAATGGTCAAGTGGGTCCCACAAACCTCTAAAGTCTCTACAAAAGGAAGAAGAGGCAGTGGTCAAGTATTATTAGAGTAGTCTTAGTTTAAATTAGTCGTAGGTAGTGTAATCCTTAATTTTAGTTGTAATTTCAATCAAAATCACTTGTACTCAGTTATTTTAATGTAATTTGATCTTTCTTAAACCTTTAATTACAGTCTTATTGTCTTAATTCAGTTTTAGCCTTTTTGAGTGAATTTGACAAATCCACTCAAATATTGTTAAAGTTGTTGTTTCATGATCTAATCACCTAATCTAAGTCACTTATAAGTTTTTTCAAGCTTCCTAAGCATTATTATCCATTTTTAGTTTATAACTCAAAAATAAAAATAAATCAAGATAAAATAGTGATAAATAGAAAATCAAGGAAAGATCAAGAAGGAAAAGCATGGAGCATGTTGAATCCTGGATGAACATGGTTTAGAGTCCTATGGGGGACACTAGGTTATGATTTGGTTCACTGGTTCCTTTTCTCAGTTTGAAAATCAATGTAAGCAATTCATATATTGAGCTTAGTTGGTTATTGTTGTTTCTTTGATGTTATTTTTATTCAAATAGCTTTATTTAAGTTTATTTAATCTGTTTTAGTGTTAAAATTAGTAGTTGTAGTTTAATATATAAAAGTTATAGTGTAACTTAGATCTTTAAGGTGTGTTTGGTATAAACTGTTTTGCTGTACACTTGTTGTTTATTAGGGTAGAATTTGGTTCTAATAAGTTACTTAAGTTTATTTAAGGTCAGTTTGACCATTGGTTTGGTCACATTTAAGCTAAAAGTCAAAATCCACTTCAAAATCCCTTGACAGTTATCTGTCAAGGATTTTGGATCCACAAACCTTAATTTCTCATCACAAGTAAGTAAGTTAGCTTATTTTAGTTTAGTTATAGTTTAATTAGTCACAATCAATCATAAAATCAAGATCTAAATTCATAATAGTCAACTTAGTTTAGTTTTATAAAAAGTCAAAATTGTAGGTTATTCAGTTTTTCCAAAAACTCAAGGAATTTCTATGATTTTTGTGGATTGATTCATGACCTGAAACTTGTTTCTAGTTGTTTCCTACCACCTCAACTTCAAGGTCTTAGTATCCTTTTATTTTTGGTAATTTTGTGTGGGCCCCACCATCAACCCAAAGACACCTGCAGGGCTGAGCCCTCCCCTGCATCAGCAGCTACCCTTCCATCACCACCACTTTGGTGGTGATTTATGACCACCTCAGTGGGCCCTACTTGTCAACCTTAGTACCATTGAACCCCCTCCTACCAGGGAGTATTAGTTGACCACTTGTTTGACCTGAATCATTGTGGACCCCACTTGAAATTGATCATAAACTCTGTCCCCATTCTGTGTTGTAATTGAGTTTTGGAATAGCTTATTTTTGCTTATCAGCTTATCTACTGAACTTATTTGACAAATTTTAGCTTAGACAAGTCCAAATTACTCATTGAAACCAGAATAAACCATAGTGGGCCCCACTGATGAGGCGAAAAATGATCCGTTTTTAGGGGGTCATTTAAGCCCGAATCCGAATTTATTTGATCAAATATTGCCCTAAATCGTTCCTTTTGTGATTTTAGGTGTTTGGAGAGTGAATTCTGGAAAAGAGGCTATTTTGGACGTTTTTGGAGCATAAAGTGAAGAAAACAACAAAGTACCAAATCCAAGCTGGAATTACAAGGTGACGGCGTCAAGAATTTACTCTTGACGGCGTCAGAAAGGATGAATATTTTACCGAAGGTTGTGAAGGCGTCAGATGAAGAGATGACGGCGTCAAAATGACCAAGATTAATTTACCGAGGGTGGTGACGGCGTCACATAGGCCGTCACGATTGGATCTAGGGCGTCCGAGGAAGTATATGGCGGCGAGTTGACGGCGTCAGATTTTACTCTTGACGCCGTCAGGACGATTTTCCTATATATAGTTTTCTAGTTTTTTCATTAAAGGGAGAGAAGTTTTGGTGAAACCCTAAAGACGATTTTGGTGCCTCTTTTACAGGTTTTTCAAGGGTTCCAAACCCTTGAGACCTTGCATTGTAATTGAGATAAGTATACTCTTAATTCAATCAATATGTCTATGTGTTGGTTGTCTATCTTTTGTTCTTATCTTAATTCTACTATGCTAGGCTAAATTTCCTTTGTGTTTGCTTAGATCTAATGAAACCTAGATGTTGATTATGTGTTGATTACTTGTCTATTCTTGTTTTGAATGAATGATATTATATGTTAGGCTTAAGAAAACTGGCAGATCTCCAAATGGTAACATGCTTGAACGTCTTAAGAAACATGAACCGAGGCGTACTAGGTCTTTATTGGTTGTATTTAATGCATGAGCCACTGTTTACAATCCCTATAGTTGTGCTGGGTCATGGTGTAGGAGGAGATAAGAGCTCATAGAGTTGGGGAGTTATGTATGCCACTCCACGAATGGTATTAAGGAATACAACCCGTCATTCATACAAGTGTAACAAGTAATTAACATGTAAAAGATATCTAGGGAGTAATGAAGTCTAAGTAAACACAATTTCTCCAACCACTGCTCACAACCTTAGTTTAATATTAGTTTAATTTCATTTTCATTAGTTAATTAGTTATAAAGTAGTTTTTGGGTTAGTTGATTAGCAACTAATTCCGCCCACTCCTTCAAAACCCGAGATTTTACTTGCTTTCATAAAATATAAAAACACAAAAATAATCATCTTCCATCTCTAGAACTATTAATTAGGCTTTCTAATCCTAGCGACACTATTCCTAAGCTGAACGATCAATCCCCCGGTACTTGTCACTATACTATACTACAACGATCAGGTACACTGCCTGGTGGGGGTTGTAAGCCTCGCGAGATCCCTCGAGAGGTAAAGCAAGGTGCGATTCCCACGCATCAAGTTTTTGGCGCCGCAGCCCGGGGAATAGTTATTGTCTAGGTTAGGATTTCTTTTTATTAGGTCTACTTGCTAGATTCCTTTCTAGTAAGATTTTATTTTTATTTTTTAGGTCTTCTTTAGTCTATCTTATTTCTTCGTGCTTTTGTTCGTAATTCTTCGTGTCTTTGTTCGCAAACTATTTTGATGGATCACAATAACATTGATCGGCTGATTCCTGTTATTCGTGTTTTTCGTCGTAGGATGTTCCAATTGCCCGCCCCACTTCTTTTAGCAGAAAATGAGAACCCACCTAACCTCTCACCCAACCACCACTTTGACAATAATTCTGAACTAGAAGAGTCTGATCATGATGATGACCGTAGGGCTAGTCCTTTTTACTATTCAGACTCCGATGAGGATCTCGATGATGGTGACGTAGTCAATGAGGATAGAATGGAAGAGGAAATAAACCCTCTTAGGTATGTGGACCCTAGAACTAGGATTGAGTGCGATAGTTCATTTAACATGCAATTCCCTTGTAAGATTGGATTTAAGAGCTTTAACGCCTATCTCAACTCATCTCTTCCCATGAATATAATCTCACGTAATGAAT
This sequence comes from Artemisia argyi, assembly GCA_030686995.1. Classification (NCBI taxonomy): domain Eukaryota; kingdom Viridiplantae; phylum Streptophyta; class Magnoliopsida; order Asterales; family Asteraceae; genus Artemisia; species Artemisia argyi. The sequence goes on from CM060678.1 coordinate 32,643,444, forward strand.
ACAATAAAATCATGGTAGATGAGTTAGAATATAAAGGAGAAAACATTGTGGCTATGGCAATACCATTACATGTGTTTGTAGGAAGTTTGGTTTATCTTGTTGAATTCATGGTTATGGAGAATCTAGGAGAATTTATTGATGATAAATTGACCCAAGTTGTGTTTGGAAGATCTTTCAAACGATTGACCAACCTCGATGAAAAACTCATAGAAGGGTTAATTACATTCTCGGATGGGGATGAAGAATTTGTCTATCAAATGCCCCGCACACACCCTAGGTTCAAGGATTTCTCCATGGAAAAGTGTAGTAGGTATCCGCCTATGGAAATGCTAAGTGAGAATGATAAGAGGAAGGGACTTAAGTACACATATGAAAAGAATAAAAGATATTATCGCGGGTGCTTAGAGTTAGGAGACGAATACAAGAAAGATGAGGCGACTATTAGATGGCTCACACTTGGTTACGTGAGCATAAGCGATACGCGTTAACCCACGACTTTGAGTCTAGCTACAAGACTCGTAAATAAAGAAAAGCGCTTCTTGGGAGGCAACCCATGTTTTGTGTGATTTTATTTGTTTGATTGTTATTTGCTTCCGTATGCATGTTTTATTTTTATTGTTGGTTGATCATGTTTCTCAATTAAAATGTGGAAATACTTTATTATGTTGTTTAGCCTAGTCTTAACTTCAACCTAAAGGTATTTTTGCAAAAGATAAGTGTAAGGGGAAACCCCAAATATGTTTTTTAAGAAACAAACCGATCATGATTCTCCACAATATTTAATGAACATGTGTATTCGTATTGTTAGAGTCAAATGCTTGTATTGAGTCATAATGTAGTTTTGCAGGATTTTCCAGGAAGTAGGACAAAGTTTTTCCAGAAATTTTCCGGAAACTTAACATAAAGATTTCTGTAGGTTCATTCTGACGGCGTCAGGCAATTGCTCTTGACGGCGTCAGGAGTCAAAAATCTGGAAATTTTACCAGTTTTGTTTTTCTAACGGAGTCTTATAAGTTTTTGTGAATTATTAAGTTTTATAATCTCCAGGAAATCTGCAAACTTCATTCCACAAGCATTATATCTTACTTTGTTTTCTAGGATTTAGTAACTTATATAGGATGCCGCCGATTTTACGCGAGGTTGCCTTGTCTACTTTTGTCAGGATTTACAGGTTATTTGAGACAAGAAGATGATTTATATTCTGGAAGGGAAGCTTTGATTGTTCGTTTTCTTGGAGGAAGATTTAACCTGGCCAACCTAAAATCCATACCGAGCGAATCAGGGGAGTATTTGAATTCATTCTCTTTACTTTTAACTTTTACATTCTTTACTTGAACATTGGGGACAATGTTCATCTTAAGTGTAAGGGGAGGGTAAAAAGATGATACCTTACATATGCACTTTCGCTTGAGTTTGTTTTGTTTGATAGTAGATGAGTAATAAAACTATGAGAAATACTTGTTAGTGCAATTTTAGCGCCAAATTTAAAATTTTTTACAACATTTAGGAGTGAAACTTTAGCCATAGCAAGCGTCTCATGGATAGGAGGTTGTATGACTAGCACATAACCGTATATTCAGAAAAATTTTCCACCCAAAAATGTGAGGTTCGCCTTTAGTTTTGATAGGAAAAGCATTTATTATTGGTGCTTATGAGTGTACCGGTAGCATTTAGATTCTAGAACTTGCGTTAGTGATGCATCCCGAGACCGCTAGTGAGACTACATTCGTGTAGTAGGATTTACTACATGATAAGAGGCATTAGGATCACCCTTGTGTTAAACCCGTATTACGATTACTTGACCATTTAAGTCATATTACTTGGCTAGTTAAGTCAACTAATTTTTCCCACACCCTTAGCGTTGTACTCATTTTTAGTACACGATACCCCTAGTACACCCCTCCGAGCCTATCTTTTCGTTTCTAACTTTAAGCATCTTACTTAAAGGAAGAATTTGTTACACCCCACTTAAATGTACACCCAAATCGCCTTAGCCTTCCGTGTATGCGCTCATTTTTAGTGCATTATTGTTATTTGTTAAACCCTAAGTTAACTTTCTAATTGATTACATGGTTGCTAAGTCGAGTCATATCCTTGAACATATTGTTTTGGGACGATTGGGACTCATGGGTAAGTACTTATTTTATGGAGTAATGGGGAAGAACAACACTTATTACCCCCATATGTACGTTAATCTTAAAAGTGCTCCAAGTGTTTTGATTTTCTTAATTCGAGTCATTAGAATAGTTTAATGTAAAGTATGTAAAGATTCAAGTGTAAGGGGAATGCTCAAACCCCTATGATGTATTATTTTGGATGGTAGGGTAAGAGTGTATGAAAAAAAAAAAAAAAAAAAAAAAAAAAAAAAAAAAAAATCGAAAAAATCAAGAAAAAGAAAAAAAAAATAGAAAAAGAAAAAAAATAGAAAAGAAAGAGAGAAAAAACATACGGACTACCATCCCGTTTTCATTCTATGTTCATTTTATGTTTTTAGTTATTTTTCATTTATTAGCTTAAGTCGAGTCTAGTCTTGGCTTAGCAACGCCATCTTGTACATGTAATTAACTAAGATTGTTAACTCGCCACCAGTAAAATCCCCTTTATCCAACAAAACCGTGTAATTCATATCCCTACACCTAACGTTATAACCCTTTAAAAAGACCTCTTTGATAGTTTATCCTAGGTGCTTACGCCATGTGGTGGAGGTTTGATCCTTTCCCAAGCCTATGGTAATCTATTTTGCTATGACAGGTAGTGAGAGATATCTTCCATTTCCATAATGTTATATTACTTTATTACACCCGAGAGATGTGAGTATCTAAACACTATTTGTGAGGTGCTTGTGTATGACCTCCGTGCTTGTCTATTGGTCTTTAGTGGAACGATTATTTGTTGTAATTACTTTTATATTAGTGTTAAATGACCCCTAACTTGTCTTTTGAGTAGAATAAAAGCTCATTTGCTTGAGGACAAGCAAATCTCAAGTGTAAGGGTATATGATGAGGCGAAAAATGATCCGTTTTTAGGGGGTCATTTAAGCCCGAATCCGAATTTATTTGATCAAATATTGCCCTAAATCGTTCCTTTTGTGATTTTAGGTGTTTGGAGAGTGAATTCTGGAAAAGAGGCTATTTTGGACGTTTTTGGAGCATAAAGTGAAGAAAACAACAAAGTACCAAATCCAAGCTGGAATTACAAGGTGACGGCGTCAAGAATTTACTCTTGACGGCGTCAGAAAGGATGAATATTTTACCGAAGGTTGTGAAGGCGTCAGATGAAGAGATGACGGCGTCAAAATGACCAAGATTAATTTACCGAGGGTGGTGACGGCGTCACATAGGCCGTCACGATTGGATCTAGGGCGTCCGAGGAAGTATATGGCGGCGAGTTGACGGCGTCAGATTTTACTCTTGACGCCGTCAGGACGATTTTCCTATATATAGTTTTCTAGTTTTTTCATTAAAGGGAGAGAAGTTTTGGTGAAACCCTAAAGACGATTTTGGTGCCTCTTTTACAGGTTTTTCAAGGGTTCCAAACCCTTGAGACCTTGCATTGTAATTGAGATAAGTATACTCTTAATTCAATCAATATGTCTATGTGTTGGTTGTCTATCTTTTGTTCTTATCTTAATTCTACTATGCTAGGCTAAATTTCCTTTGTGTTTGCTTAGATCTAATGAAACCTAGATGTTGATTATGTGTTGATTACTTGTCTATTCTTGTTTTGAATGAATGATATTATATGTTAGGCTTAAGAAAACTGGCAGATCTCCAAATGGTAACATGCTTGAACGTCTTAAGAAACATGAACCGAGGCGTACTAGGTCTTTATTGGTTGTATTTAATGCATGAGCCACTGTTTACAATCCCTATAGTTGTGCTGGGTCATGGTGTAGGAGGAGATAAGAGCTCATAGAGTTGGGGAGTTATGTATGCCACTCCACGAATGGTATTAAGGAATACAACCCGTCATTCATACAAGTGTAACAAGTAATTAACATGTAAAAGATATCTAGGGAGTAATGAAGTCTAAGTAAACACAATTTCTCCAACCACTGCTCACAACCTTAGTTTAATATTAGTTTAATTTCATTTTCATTAGTTAATTAGTTATAAAGTAGTTTTTGGGTTAGTTGATTAGCAACTAATTCCGCCCACTCCTTCAAAACCCGAGATTTTACTTGCTTTCATAAAATATAAAAACACAAAAATAATCATCTTCCATCTCTAGAACTATTAATTAGGCTTTCTAATCCTAGCGACACTATTCCTAAGCTGAACGATCAATCCCCCGGTACTTGTCACTATACTATACTACAACGATCAGGTACACTGCCTGGTGGGGGTTGTAAGCCTCGCGAGATCCCTCGAGAGGTAAAGCAAGGTGCGATTCCCACGCATCACCCACACAAGCTCATTTGAGCTTATTTGCTTCTTTGGTCAACCAAAGTCAACTGTGGAGGTAATAAGCCCCCACAGTGCTTATTAATAAGTTGTAAAATAGTTGTTTTTACAAAAGTTGTTTATTTTTAGGTATAAATTAGTTTTGTAAAAGAAAAATCCAGAAAAACAAATATAAAAATAAGTGATAGTTTCTATTTAATTTAATTTAATTTTAATTTTCATTTTTAGATTTTTATTAAGTAATTTGTAATTTTATATTTTTATTAATTTCCTTTTAGGTTAAAGTATTTTTAATAATTTTCTCAGATTTTTATTTTGTCTTTTAGTATTAATTATAATTAAAATTAGTTTTATTAATAATTAATCAATAATTAAGTTATAAATAGCATAATTAATTTTTATAAGGTAACACCTAGTTTTTATATTTTTTATAGCTTTTATAAGTTATAAAATAGTTTTGTAAATTTTCTCATAATTTTCTAAGTCATTTTAGTATTATTTGTAATTTAAAATAGTTTAATTAGTATAATTAATATAAATAGTTTTTAATTAATAGAAAATTCATAAAAAGACAACAATATTTATTTTTATTTTTTATACTTTCTTCAAGTCCTAATTTAAATTTATAAATTATTTTTACAAGTTTTTAGTTTAATTTGTAGTATTTATAATTTTTAGTTTTATTTAAATTAGGTTTAATTAAATAGTTAAATAGTTTTTAATTAAATAATTAATAATAAAATAATCTAAAAAATAATTTTCTTTTTAATTTAATTTTCTTTTAAGTTTAAGTTTATAGAATTTTCATTTTTTAACCCCTATAGTTTATTTTTCCTTAAAACTCACCTTTTCTCAGTACGCAGTCGCGTCTGATTTTCATTTGGTGTACGTTTAAACGTTTTAGATATCTAGTTTACGTAACAACTCTTATAGCTTATTTAAGTCATTTTATTTTATAAAACCTTAGTGTAATCACACACACACACACACACACACACACACACACTTTTATACCTTTGCTGTTCACATTCACTAATCACAGATTCGTTTTTAATAAAACATCGCACACCTCGTTGGGACATTACGACCCGGGGAAACACTGTATTCCACGGAAGCATTTGCCTCAGCTATTTGACTTTTACAGTTGACCATTCACAAGTGGTTGACTAATAATCGTCTGACCGTTTGAGGCGAATCAGTCTCCTAGCTTCTCGGGAAGCTGTTTCAATAGAACTGCAGAGCAGTTTTCATTGAGTGGAGTTCGTGTCATATCAAACAGTTTTTCTTTATTGCTCAACAGGTTTTTGATTGTCGATGCGAATTTGAGCATTAAAAGAAGAGCATCCGCGAAACTAATATCGAAGTGTAGTTCTTGAAAAATCTGAAAGAATTTTTCCATCTGATGATTAGATTTTTCACGGAGCTTCTGGTCTTGCAATCGTGAGGGATATGGAATTGATGGTTTTGGGTTGGCTTTTGGATTTTCAACAGGACCTTCGGTAGTTTCAAACACGACTCTTTTAGGAGGAGTCGGGACCGGGATAACTGGAGGAGGGATGTCATTCGTACCTCCGTTATTAGTAGGATGTACCATATCCGTAGTATCCTCAGTTTCACATTCCTCTACCGGGATAGGAGAAGAGGTAGACGGAGCTGTGGGTCTTTTATGAGAAACTCCACTTCTTGTGGTGATCGCCTTTACATCGCCCCTCGGATTAGCGATCGTGTTGCTAGGTAAAGTAGTACCTGAGCCCGAGGGTCGATCGTTTAAAGTCTTCTTCAAATCATAGATTTGACTAACCAGCACTTTGTTCAGTTCATCTTGGGATTTCATAAACTGTTTTAATAACTCATCAAATGATGGTCCAGTTGGAAGAATGGCTTGATTTTGGTTTGGAAAATTTTGAGCCCGATTGTTCTGGAAATTCCCATGTTGCTGGTTGTTATTACCCTGGAAGTAGTTTTGTTGTTGAAAATTACCCTGTGGGTAATTGTTCTGACCTTGATTACGGTTATAATTCCCTTGGTTCTGATTTTGTTGAACCTGGTTTTGACTAGAGTTGAAATTCCCTTGGTTGTTAAAACCTTGGTTCATTCGGTTCTGGTTCTGATTCTGGTTAAAGTTCTGGTTTCTGTTTTGACCATTTTGGTTTTGGGATTGATTAAATCCCGGTGGTCCAATGTAGTTATTGGAACGATAACTCAACAGATTTCGGTCCCCTTGTGGTTGGTAAGAATTACCTCCCGTATTGTAGGAACCTTGGGCTGCGAATATGTTCTCTTGAGTGAAGCCACCGGAGGCTGGGAACTCATGGTACGGGTGTGGACCACCACAGGTTTCACAACTGATAGTTTTATTCTGCTGATTGTGATTTGTCTGGTGAATTCGGAGAACCGCAGCAGACAAATCATCAAACTTTCTAGTAAGGACAACTATTTCATTATTTTCCGGAGTGACTGACTTACATGAGTCATTCCTCTCTGCAGAGGAGTCCCAAAAATTGTGATGGGCAATCATGTTTTCGATTAAGTCATAACACTCTTCAGGGGTCCTTTTCATAAAGGTGCCCCCAGCAGCAACATTGATGGTGTCACGATGACGAAGTGTCAAACCATTATAAAAGGTATCAATAATGGTGACAAGAAGCATGTTATGATTGGGACACCGATCAATAGCAAGTTTGTAGCGTTCCAATGCCTCAAATAAGGACTCTTCGGGAAGCTGTCTGAAGTTACTAATATCGTTTCTCAGCTTTGTAACCATAGATGGTGGAAAGTATTTAGCCAAGAATTTAGTAACCATCTCATCAAAAGTATGGATTGAATTCTTAGGAAGTCGATCGAACCATGAAGTCGCATGATGAGTGAGAGAATATGGGAACAGGTATAAACGGTCTTCGGTGACGCCATTTTGTTTCATGCTCTGGGTGACAGTTAAAAATTTATCGAGATGCTTGTTGGCATCGTCACCTGGAAAACCGTGGAACTGACACGAATTCTGGACCTGTTGTATCATGTTGTGTTTTAGTCCAAAATCTGAGGCTCCAATTGTAAGTGGTGCAATGGGTCCACCTCTCCCGTGCATGGTAGGTTGACACAGTTCCTCCATTGTTCGGGTGTCAGGAACTGGTTCCTCCTTGGGAGGGATTGGGGGCTCGTCGTTCATTTTTAATGTGTGTTCTTCTTCAACAGTACGTAACTCGGTTACGTTTCTATGACGATTACGTCGTGATTGTGAACGAGTGCGCACGCACTAAAAACAATTTTCAAAACAAGATCGAGGCAAAACCACAGTGAACTTAAATCCAATAATCACAAGTGAAATGGCTTCTTTGAAAAAGGTACACCAATCACAGGATACAATTGCAAGTTTTTATCTTAAGTTTGGGAACTTATTATGTTCACACCTCCATAATCGCTAATTCTTCTCCTTCCCTCACTCTGTTTGAGGGAAGTGATTTCGTCCTTGAGGAATTAGAGGCCTTTCTCAAAAGTAATTCAGTTCCCGAAGGAATTGATAACCAAGAGATTGACCCGGAGAGGGATATACTTCTCCTTGAGAAGTTATTGAACAAAGATCCTTCTCCCATTCCTGTTCTACCCCCACAACTTCATAACGCGGAAGTCAAATATGTTGAGAAAAATGATGATTTCCCCGAGGTCGAACTTAAGGACCTGCCTCCTCATCTAGAATATGCATTCTTGGAAGGTAACGATAAGTTACCAGTCATCATTGCGAAAGACTTAAAGGATGAGGAGAAATTCGCGCTGCTTAAGGTTTTAAAGTCCCACAAGCAAGCAATTGCTTGGAAACTCTCAGACATAAAGGGTATTAACCCGGATTTTTGTACACACAAAATCCTAATGGAAGAGGACTTTAAACCTACCGTGCAGCATCAAAGAAGGGTAAATCCAAAAATCCACGAAGTAAAGGAAGAAGTTATCAAACTTCTCGATGCGGGATTGATTTACCCTATATCAGACAGTCCTTGGGTTAGCCCAATACATTGTGTTCTAAAAAAGGGTGGCATCACGGTTGTCACAAATGAGGACAACGAGTTAATACCAACTCGTTTGGTTACAGGGTGGCGAGTATGTATCGATTACAGAAAGCTTAACGAAGCCACCCGCAAAGACCATTTCCCTCTGCCCTTTATGGATCAAATGCTCGAGAGACTAGCGGGGAATGAGTATTATTGCTTCCTCGACGGCTTCTCGGGTTACTTCCAGATTCCCATTGATCCACAGGATCAAGAGAAGACTACCTTCACATGACATTACGGAACATTTGCCTATCGTCGCATGCCTTTTGGGTTATGCAATGCTCCGGGCACTTTCCAGAGGTGCATGATGGCTATTTTCCACGACATGATCGGGAAAACCATGGAGGTATTCATGGATGACTTTTCAGTCATCGGGAATTCTTTCGACTCATGCCTCTCCCATTTAGAAAAGATGCTTCAACGTTGTGAAAACACTAATCTTTGTCTAAACTGGGAGAAGAGCCATTTTATGGTTAAGGAGGGCATTGTCCTCGGCCATAAAATTTCAAAAAGTGGGATTGAGGTCGATAAGGCCAAAGTTGATGTTATAGCTAAACTACCTCATCCCACCACTGTTAAAGGAATAAGGAGTTTCCTCGGCCATGCCGGGTTCTATCAGAGATTCATTCAGGATTTCTCCAAAATAGCCCAGCCCATGACTCATCTTCTTGAAAAGGATGCTCCTTTCATCTTTTCCCTCGAGTGCATCGAAGCTTTTTCAACTTTAAAGAAAAGACTTACCGAGACACCGATCCTTGTTGCCCCCGACTGGGACTTACCCTTCGAACTTATGTGCGATGCTAGCGACTTCGCTATTGGTGCAGTTCTGGGGCAACGCAAAACAAAACATTTTCAGCCAATACACTACGCAAGTAAGACCATGAGTGAAGCTCAAACACACTATACCACCACAGAAAAAGAATTATTAGCTGTGGTATATGCCTTTGAGAAATTTAGGCCTTACTTAATCTTAACCAAATGTGTGGTGTACACGGACCACTCAGCTTTGAAATACCTGTTCACTAAACAGGACGCAAAGCCAAGACTGCTCCGTTGGGTCCTGCTCCTTCAGGAATTTGATATACTCATACGAGACAAAAAAGGAGCAGAAAACCTTGCTGCTGATCACTTGTCCCGGTTAGAGAATCCTCATCAGGATATTCTCGAGAGAAAAGAAATTAATGAAACTTTTCCTCTGGAGACTCTCAATCTAATCTCTACTCGGGATGATACTACTACCCCATGGTTTGCCGACTTTGCAAATTACCATGCGAGAAATTTCGTTGTGAAAGGGATGTCGTCCCAACAGAAAAGAAAATTCTTTAAAGATGTGAAACATTACTTCTGGGACGACCCCTACTTGTTCAAAATATGTGCGGATCAAGTCATCCGACGGTGTGTCCATGGCCAAGAAGCCATGGAAATTCTTAAAGCTTGTCATGATGGACCCACGGGGGGGACATCATAACCCAAACTACACCGCCAAAAAGTTGTTTGATTCAGGATTCTTTTGGCCCACGATCTATAAAGACGCCCATGAACTTATCAAAACCTGTGAGGCTTGCCAGCGTCACGGGAATATTTCCAAAAAGAATGAGATGCCACAAAATGCCATCCAAGTCTGTGAAATATTTGATATGTGGGGCATTGATTTTATGGGGCCATTCCCGTCTTCACAAGGGAATAAATACATACTCGTGGCTGTCGACTATCTGTCAAAATGGGTGGAAGTAAAAGCTTTACCCACCAATGATGCCCGAGTAGTCGTTAACTTTTTGAAATCTCTCTTTTCCAGATTCGGGATTCCTTGTGCCATTATCAGTGATCGTGGCACACACTTCTGCAATGAACAATTTGCAAGAGTGATGCTGAAATATGGTGTGACTTACCGTCTTTCTACAGCATACCACCCACAAACAAGTGGGCAGGTGGAGGTCTCGAATCGGGGTATTAAGAGAATTCTGGAGAGGACGGTGGGAGAAAACCGTGCCTCTTGGTCGGATAAGCTGGATGATGCATTATGGGCTTTCCGCACTACTTACAAAACACCCATTGGGTGTACTCCATATAATCTAGTGTATGTGAAAGCATGTCATCTTCCGATCGAATTAGAACATAAGGCCTACTGGGCCTTAAAACATGCAAATTTCGACCTTCACACAGCGGGTGATCACCGCAAGGTTCAACTAAACGAATTAAATGAACTTCGTGATCAAGCTTATGAGAATTCTTTGATTTACAAGGAAAAAACCAAGAAGATCCACGACTCAAAAATTAAAAACCGTGCTTTCAACATCGGTGACAGAGTCCTTCTCTTTAATTCATGATTGAAGATATTCTCAGGAAAGCTTAAAACTCGTTGGTCTGGGCCATTTACTGTAACAAGAGTATTTCTATATGGAACTATTGAGTTAGCTCAACCTGACGGTTCCAACTTTAAAGTGAATGGCCATCGGTTAAAACACTACTTCGGAGGGGACATACAACCAATGGTTGTCCCGGATCTCCAAACTTTCCCCATGGACCAATAAATTCGGGGTCGAGTCAAGCTAGCGACTCGGTTAACAAAAACAGTAACTGAACATGGGTTTTCACCCGTGTGTACCACCCTAGTGTGGGGGAGATGCCCCACATGTTGTATATATCCTAAAAAAAAAAAAAAAAAAAAAAAAAAAAAAAAAAAAAAAAAATTACATAGACTAAAATAAAGGTTACTAGTATTTCCTTCTTATGTTCTAAGTGTCGGTTTAAAACCCGGTACTTTGAATATTGAGGGCAATATTCATTTCTAAGTGTGTGGGGGGGGGGGGGGGGATTCTCACGAATTCAAACACATGTTCCATCAAGCACCCTCATTTGATCAAAATTTAAAAATTTTTCACACTTAGAAATGCAATAAATGGTTATCAGTCCGCCATGTCTAACCCACATACGGATTAGCTAATCCAGGAGCAAACGGCTCTTTGTAAAGATATCTCAAAACCGTTGATGGCTTGCAATTTGCCCAAAATTGTATGGTAAATCAACTCGCCATATCCCATAAAGCGAATGAGTTGGCTAGCCCGCAAGATATGGCTTGTGGTAAAGTCAGTGGAAAATCCATAATTGGTAATCAGCTCACCAAGATGTTGACTATTCCATCAAGAGTTGGCTAGTCCAGAAGCAAATGGCTTTTGGTAAAGACTAATCAAATCCGTTGACAGCTGGTGGTTTGCTCAAAATCACACGGTTATCAGGTGTACCATAGTTCTCACACCTGGCTACTCCAGAAGTGATGGCTTTTGGTAAAGAGTTTAAAATCCATCAAGTTTTCAAAACAGTTATTGCTAGGGACTAGCAATAGTTTAGTGTGGGGGGGGGGGGGGGGATTCTCACGAATTCAAACACATGTTCCATCAAGCACCCTCATTTGATCAAAATTTAAAATTTTTTCACACTTAGAAATGCAATAAATGGTTATCAGTCCGCCATGTCTAACCCACATACGGATTAGCTAATCCAGGAGCAAACGGCTCTTTGTAAAGATATCTCAAAACCGTTGATGGCTTGCAATTTGCCCAAAATTGTATGGTAAATCAACTCGCCATATCCCATAAAGCGAATGAGTTGGCTAGCCTGCAAGATTATGGCTTGTGGTAAAGGCAGTGGAAAATCCATAATTGGTAATCAGCTCACCAAGATGTTGACTATTCCATCAAGAGTTGGCTAGTCCAGAAGCAAATGGCTTTTGGTAAAGACTAATCAAATCTGTTGACAGCTGGTGGTTTGCTCAAAATCACACGGTTATCAGGTGTACCATAGTTCTCACACCTGGCTACTCCAGAAGTGATGGCTTTTGGTAAAGAGTTTAAAATCCATCAAGTTTTCAAAACAGTTATTGCTAGGGACTAGCAATAGTTTAGTGTGGGGGATTGATGAGTGCTCAAACACTCATCATTTTTGTCAAATCTGAACTGCAAAACATACAAAAACACTCAGAAATGCATCAAAATACTGAAAATATTTCAAAATTGTGTTTTATATGTTTTAGATGCAAAATGAGCAAAAACAAATGAAAAACATACAAAGTTTGCAAAATTGGCAGTTTCAGTCCCCCAACTTTAAAAATTTGGCAAAAATAGTCCTTGAGCACATATTTTAATAGAAAAATCACCAAAGGTCCTTTTGAAATCAATAATTGTCATATTTTGTCCTTTGGTGAAAAATTGAAAAAGTTTCGGAAAATTACAAAATTAGTCCCTTGAGTTTCAAACTTTGGCTGATTTGGTCCCTGGTGAAATATTTTTGAAAGAAAAATCATCTTTGGTCCTTAGAAAGTTACAAATTGTTAAATTTAGTCCTTGGAATGAAGATTTGAATAAATTGCAATTTGGTCCCTCAAGTTTCAAGATTCGACAATTTTAGTCCCCGAAGAAAAAAAAATTGAAAATTGCAAATTATTCCCTTGGATTATTTATCTATTGCAAATTTTTACCCTTGTAGCTATTTTTGAAAAATGACATTTGCAGCCCTTGCAAATTTCAGTTTTGCAAGTTAGGTCCTTGTGGTTTTTAACTTGAAATAAACAAACGGACCCTTTTATTTCACTAAACCAAACCCAAAACAATAATCCAATCCTAATTACCCATTCCCCTGGCCCAATCTCACATCCGGCACAACCATCAAACAACACCCCACCTCGTTTTTATTATAACTCCCTAGTCAAACTCCCATTTGACCACCATCCTTCCACCTCACCCCCCCCCCCCCCCCCCCACTTGAACCCTGCAAAACCTGCCAACCCAGTATCATCATCACCACCTTCACCACACTCCACCTCTTCCCACACACCTTATCACTCCATAACCTAAAACAAACACAAAAAGCCAAACCAAACCGCCCAATCCATTAACTGCCAAAAGTTACTTTTCCCGCCAAAACCTTTTCAAGGGCTGTGATCAAACTAGGCCTATCCAACAGCTGAGAAAGATGGTGGGAAAGATATTATGACACTCCAGGAGCTATTTAAGTCAAGAAAAAAGGAAAGAAGAAGCAGTAGTTAGAGAATGTAGTTGTAACTTAGTATAGTTTGGTCGTTCAATGTAATTTCTCATTATTAGTTATCCAATTTAGCTTCTTAAAGTGTAATTTCAGTATTCAAGTGTATTGTTAACTTTATTAAAGCTTAATTTCAAGTATCTCATTGAAATTCTCAGTTTGCCATTTTTCTTTGAAAATCTCTTTTTACCTAAGAGTTGTTATAAGTTATTGTTTATCAATCAATCGAGCTCATTTAAGTCATCTATAAGATTTTCAAAGCTTCTTAAGCTTTAAAAATTAGTTTTAGTCCAGAATTTAAGTTTACAAGAAAAATACCAAAAATAACAATTAAATAAATGAAAAATAAAAAATCAAGGAAGACAAAGAAAGAGGCAATGGAGCATGATGGTTTGCTGATGGATATGGTATTAGAGCCTCATGGGAGGTGTTAAGATAGTCTTTTGGATCTTGGGTTCACCTTTCTCAGTTGGAAATCCTTTGTAAGCAGTTTTCTTGTTTTTTGCAATTCACTATAGAAGTTTTCAATTCTGTGTAGTTTAGTCATTTTTATGCTTATTAGACATGTTTTAATTGATTTTAAGTTAGTTAGTAATCATTTGATAGATTGCTTTCAGTTTCTAGTCTTAAATTGCATTGCACTGTCAATTTGAGCTTACTAAGTTCTTGTGTTCAGTTGTTGTTTCATTTGGCAGTTTTGTGCTTTTGAGAACTCATTTTATCATATTTAACCCTTGTGGACTGATTTTAGGGATTAACTCATGAGCTACCTTTGAAAAAGGCACAACAGTCAATCATAAGGAGTGTTTGGTTTAAGTTTGTCTTGGTGTTAGAATCTGTTTTATGTGTTGTTTTTTTGGTTTGTACATGTTGATACGTGGGAATCGCACCAGGCTTTACCTCTCAAGGGATCTTGAGAAGCTTACAACCCCCACCAGGCAGTGTACCTGATCGTTGTAGTATAGTATAGTGACAAGTACCGGGGGATTGATCGTTCAGCTAGGAATAGTGTCGCTAGGATTAGAAAACCTAAATACTAGTTCTAAAGATGAGGGATGATTATTTTTGTATTTTTATATTTTTTAGAAAGCAAGTAAAAATCTCGGGTTTGGAGGATTTGGGCGGAATTAGTTGCTAGTCAACTAATCCAATACTAAAGTTGCAATCAAAATAAAATACTAAAAATGAAAATAAACTAAATTAAACTAAGGTTGTGAGCAATAAGTGGAGAAGTTGTGTTTACTTAGATTTCACTACTCCCTAGATATCTTTTACACGTTAATTACTTGTTATAGTTGCGTGGATGATGGATTGTATTCCTTAATACCATTCATGGGGTGGCGCACTTAATTCCACAATCCTATGAGTGCCTACTTCACTCCTATGTCGAGCCGGCTAAGAAGCTCCTAACATGGGATCACTAGAATTTACTCATGCATTAAATACAATCAATAAAACCTAGTGCACGTCAGTTCATGTTTCCTAAGACGTTCAAGTATGTTACCAATTGGAGATCTGCCAGTTTTCTTAAGCCTAACATCGAAATCATTCATCCAATACAACCATAAACAAGTAATCAAGAGTTAATTGCAAAAATCGTCCCTAAGGTTTGCTCAAATTGCAGATTTCGTCCCTAATAGTTTAAAATTGCAAAAATCGTCCCAAAATCAAACCTTTTGGCAAATTTTGGTCCCTAGCTTTAACTACCGTTAAGTACATTCCGTTAGAATTTGCACCGTTAGTCCTTTTCCACCGTGTACTTTGCACCGTTAGTCCTTTTTCACTGTGTATTTGCACAGTTAGTCCTTTTTACGTTTTTTTTTCCGTTTTTTTCGTTTTCGTCCGTTTTTTTTTTACGTTTACGCCCGTTTTTTTTTACGTTTTCTTCCGTTTTTTTACGTTTTCTTCCGTTTTTTTACGTTTTCACCCGGTTTTTTTACGTTTTTTTTACGTTTTCGTCCGTTTTTTTTACCTTTTCGTCCGTTTTTTTTACGTTTTCGTCCGTTTTTTTTTTACGTTTTCTTCCGTTTTTTTACGTTTTCACCCGGTTTTTTACGTTTTTTTACGTTTTCGTCCGTTTTTTTTTACGTTTTCTTCCGTTTTTTTACGTTTTCACACGTTTTTTTACGTTTTTGTCTGTTTTTTTACGTTTTTCATCCGTTTTTTTTACGTTTTCTTCCGTTTTTTTTACCTTTTCGTCCGGTTTTTTTACGTTTTCGTCCGCTTTTTTTTACGTTTTCTTCTCTTTTTTTTACGTTTTCACCCGGTTTTTTACGTTTTTTTTACGTTTTCGTCCGTTTTTTTTACGTTTTTCTTCCGTTTTTTTTACGTTTTCACCCGGTTTTTTACGTTTTTGTCCCTTTTTTTTACGTTTTCGTCCGGTTTTTTTTTACGTTTTCTTCCGTTTTTTTTACGTTTTCACCCGGTTTTTTTTTACCTTTTTTTACGTTTTCGTCCGTTTTTTTTACGTTTTCTTCCGTTTTTTTTATCGTTTTCACCCGGTTTTTTTACGTTTTTTTACGTTTTCATCCGTTTTTTTACGTTTTCGTCTGTTTTTTTTACGTTTTCGTCCTTTTTTTACCTTTTCGTCCGTTTTTTTTTTCATTTACGCCCGTTTTTTTTACGTTTTCGTCAGTTTTTTTTTACGTTTTCTTCCGTTTTTTTTACGTTTTCACCCGGTTGTTTACGTTTTTTTTACGTTTTTCGTCCGTTTTTTTTTACGTTTACGCCCATTTTTTTACCTTTTTTTACGGAAGAAAACGAAAAAAAATGGACGAAAACGTAAAAAAACGTATAAAACCGGGTGAAAACGTAAAAAAAACGGAAGAAAACGTAAAAAAAAACCGGGCGTAAACGTAAAAAAAACGGACGAAAAGGTAAAAAAGGACAAAAACGTAAAAAAACGGACGAAAACGTAAAAAAACGGGCGTAAACGTAAAAAAACGGACGAAAACGTAAAAAAACTAAAAAAACCGGGTGAAAACGTAAAAAACTGACGAAAACGTAAAAAAACGGTCGTAAACGTAAAAAAACGGACGAAAAGGTAAAAAAACAGACGAAAACGTAAAAAAAACCTAAAAAACCGGGTGTGAAAACGTAAAAAAAACGGAAGAAAACGTAAAAAAAAATGGACGAAAACGTAAAAAAAACGTAAAAAACCGGGTGAAAACGTAAAAAAACGGAAGAAAACGTAAAAAAACGGACGAAAACGTAAAAAAAACGGACGAAAACGTAAAAAAAACGGACGAAAACGTAAAAAAAACGTAAAAAACCGGGGTGAAAACGTAAAAAAAGGGAAGAAAACGTAAAAAAACGGACGAAAACGTAAAAAAACGTAAAAAACCGAGTGAAAACGTAAAAAAAGGGAAGAAAACGTAAAAAAGCGGACGAAAACGTAAAAAAACGGACGAAAAGGTAAAAAAACGGACGAAAACGTAAAAAGCGTAAAAAACCGGGTGAAAACGTAAAAAAAGGGAAGAAAACGTAAAAAAGCGGACGAAAACGTAAAAAAACGGACGAAAACGTAAAAAAAACGGACGAAAAGGTAAAAAATGGACGAAAACGTAAAAAAACGGACGAAAACGTAAAAAAACGTAAAAAACCGGGTGAAAACGTAAAAAAACGTAAAAAAAACGGAAGAAAACGTAAAAAAAAACGGGCGTAAACGTAAAAAAAAAACGGACGAAAACGAAAAAAAACGGAAAAAAAACGTAAAAAGGACTAACTGTGCAAATACACGGTGAAAAAGGACTAACGGTGCAAAGTACACGGTGGAAAAGGACTAACGGTGCAAATTCTAACGGAATGTACTTAACGGTAGTTAAAGCTAGGGACCAAAATTTGCCAAAAGGTTTGATTTTGGGACGATTTTTGCAATTTTAAACTATTAGGGACGAAATCTGCAATTTGAGCAAACCTTAGGGACGATTTTTGCAATTAACTCAGTAATCAACACATAATTAACATCTAGGTTTCATGAGGCTCTAATACACATAATTAACATCTAGAATTAATGAAACCTAGATGTTAATTATGTGTTGATTACTTGTTTATGGTTGTCTTGGATGAATGATTTCGATGTTAGGCTTAAGAAAACTGGCAGATCTCCAATTGGTAACATGCTTGAACGTCTTAGGAAACATGAACTGACGTGCATTAGGTTTTATTGATTGTATTTAATGCATGAATAAATTCTAATGATCCCATGTTAGGAGCTTCTTAGCCGGCTTGACATTGGAGTGAAGTAGGCACTCATAGGATTGGGGAATTAAGTGCGCCACCCCATGAATGGTATTAAGGAATACAATCCGTCATCCACGCAACTATAACAAGTAATTAACGTGTAAAAGATATCTAGGGAGTAGTGAAATCTAAGTAAGCACAACTTCTCCACTTATTGCTCACAACCTTAGTTTAATTTAGTTTATTTTCATTTTTAGTATTTTATTTTGATTGCATCTTTAGTATTGGATTAGTTGACTAGCAACTAATTCCGCCCAAATCCTCCGAACCCGAGATTTTTACTTGCTTTCTAAAAAATATAAAAATACAAAAATAATCATCCCTCATCTTTAGAACTAGTATTTAGGTTTTCTAATCCTAGCGACACTATTCCTAGCTGAACGATCAATCCCCCGGTACTTGTCACTATACTATACTACAACGATCAGGTACACTGCCTGGTGGGGGTTGTAAGCTTCTCAAGATCCCTTGAGAGGTAAAGCCTGGTGCGATTCCCACGTATCAAGTTTTTGGCGCCGCTGCCGGGGAATAGTTATTGTCTAGGTTAGAATCTCTTTTTATTAGGTCTACTTGCTAGATTCCTTTCTAGTAAGATTTTATTTTTATTTTTAGGTTTTCTTTAGTCTATCTTATTTCTTTGTGTTTTTGTTCGTAACTCTTCACCACCTGACATCATGGACGATGGGAACATCCTTGAACCCGTCATCCCACCACAACAAAACCCACCACTAGAACCCCTTAGGCCCCGAACCTTAGGAGAGTATTCCCGACCTAGCCACCAAGGCTACCGAAACATCATTGAGCTCACCGGAGCCAATGTGACTCCCTTGCGATCCGACACCATCCAGTTGGTGCAAAGCGGATGTGCATTTCATGGACTTCGTTCCGAAGATCCAAACCAACATCTTAAGGACTTCCTAAAAATCGTAGATTCCATAGACCTAGGTGTTGAAACTAGAGAGACAACCCGATTACGCCTATTCCAATTCTCTCTACGGGATCAAGCTAGTCAATGGCTTGAGCGTTTACCCGCGGGATCCATCACCACATGGGATGATCTCACCACTCGTTTCCTTGCTCAATTTTTCCCACCGGGGAGAACTACTAAGCTTAGAAATGACATCTTGATGTTCCAACAACGTCAAAATGAATCTCTTTATGAAGCATGGACTCGTTTCAAGGACTTACTCCAAAAAGTCCAAATCTTTTATGACCATATCGATCTCTCCACGAGGCGAGCCATTGACCAATCGGCCGGTGGTAAGCTACGTGATCTAAGTGCGGAACAATCATGGGAACTCATAGAAGATCTTGCTCTCTATGACAACGAAAGTTGGAATGATCCCCGTGATTTGAACAAAACGGTCAAGGCAATATCTTTTCCTATGAACAATTCTAGCACTCCTGACCGTAGGATCATGGAACTTGAGGACCAAGTCAAGTTTCTCATGAAATCTTACGAAGCTCCTAAGCCTTCAAGCCAAGTGAACAAAATCACTTCTTCATGCGAATTATGTAGTGGTCCCCATGACACTCGTGATTGTGTGGAACTCCCCGGAACAGCTTTTGCGGACTACGCATCCACGCGTATCGACGAAGCAGGAGATAAGTGGTACACTTTCAAGCCCGAGCCAAACCCTTACGGTGATTCATACAACCCCTCTTGGAAAAATCACCCAAACCTTAGGTGGAAACAAAATCAACCTAATTCTTCCAACCCGCCTAATCGTTATCAACCAAACGGTCCACCCTCCAACCGTACTTTCAACAACAATCCTTCTAACAATTATGGTAGTACCAACTTTCAAGAAGCTCGCATAGCTAGGTTCGAAACCGAATTCAACCAACAACAAACGGAGATGACCAACAAGATTGACAACTTGTTGAAAGCCCTCAACAACCAAGCGTTAGCCACACCTAGGAAGGACACTAGGGAGAATCCAAATTAAGGACCCCTCATCATCCAAACATGTCCACTTTGTCAATGTTGTCACCATTAAACCAATAAATAAGGAGATAGAAGAAAGTGACAAGGATGAAGTTGGAGTAGAAATCGAGACTAGGGATGAAAGTAGGGAAGTTGTGGTTAATAAGGGAAAAGAATTAGAGGAAGTAGAAACTATAGAGAAATACTTTGATAAGATGCCCACCAAGGAAGAACGGGAATACCATAGGGATTTATTCGATAGTCCCGAGAGACCATATATCCTTGGCACACCCCTTATCAAAATGGGAGACCCCTCTAACATTAACATACCATGCAATATCGGGCACATGCATATATGGAAAGTTTACATAGATATTAGATCCCCCGTAAACATCATGACTAGGACTTATTACAATTGGGTGATGAAGAAACAACTTGATTTTAGGATGATGCCTAATAGGAATTTAATAAGTAATTTTGTAGGAAGAGTGAAGGGATTGCATGTGATTATAGGTAATCTCACCTATGACATCGATTTTATGATAGTGGAAGACACTCGTCCAGTGATAGATGATTGCCTAAGCCAAGTAATATTTGGAAAACCATTTGTTGAGGCCACTAGGATGAGTTATGACCCGACTTTAGGGATAGTTAGATTCAAGGAGGAAAATGATGAGGTTGCCTATCAAATGCCCTACAAAATTGAGCAATACCGCCTCCTCTCTAATATAGAAAAAAAACACAAGCAAGCGGCTTATTATAGAAATGAGGAGGATAGACGTAGAGGAATAGAGTATGTGAAGAATAGGATGCTTGGTTTCTACAAAGAATGCTTGCAACTAGGTCTGGAATACAAAACTGGTTTAGAAGACGACCTAGAGAGTGGAACCAACGATGAGGTCACGTAGTAACCCATGACCTTGAGTCTAGCTACAAGACTCGTAAATAAAGAAAAGCGCTTCTTGGGAGGCAACCCATGTTTTGTGTGATTTTATTTTGTTTGTTTGTTATTTGCTTCCGTATGCATGCTTTATTTGTATTGTTGGTAGATCATGTTTCTAAATTAAATAGTGGAAATACTTTACTTTGTTGTTTTGGCCTAGTCTTAACTCCGCCTAAAGGTATTTTTGCAAAAGATAAGTGTAAGGGGAAACCCCAAATATGTTTTTAAGAAACAAACCGATCATGATTCTCCACAATATTAAATAAACATGTATATTCGTATTTGTTAGAGTCAAATGCTTGTATCGAGTCATAATGAAGTTTTGCAGGATTTTCCAGGAAGTGAGACCAAGTTTTTCCAGAAACTTAACATAAGAATTTCTGCAGATCACTTCTGACGGCGTCACGTGTTAACTCTTGACGGCGACACGTGTAAAAGTCTGAAAATTTTACCAGTTTTGTTTTTCTAACGGAGTCTTATGGTTTTTGTGAATTATTAAGTTTTATAATCTCCAGGAGATTTGCAAACTTCATCCCACAAGCATTATATCTTATCTTGTTTTCTAGGATTTAGTAACTTATATAGGTTGCCGCCGATTTTATGCGAGGTTGTCTTGTCTATTTTCTCAGGATTTACAGGTTATGTATGACAAGAAGATGATTTATATTCTGGAAGGGAAGCTTTGATTGTTCATTTTCTTGGAGGAAGATTTAACCTGGCCACCTTATTATCCATACCGAGCGAATCAGGGGAGTATTTGATTTCATTTGTTTTACTTATTTCACTTTTACATTCTTTACTTGAACATTGGGGACAATGTTCATCTTAAGTGTAAGGGGAGGGTAAAATGATGATACCTTACATGTACACTTTCACTTGAGTTTGTTTTGTCTAATGGTAGATGTGTAATAAAACTATGAGAAATACTTGTTAGTGCAATTTTAGCGCAAAATTTAAAATTTTTTACAACATTTAGGAGTGAAACTTTAGCCATAGCAAGCGTCTCATAGATAGGAGATTGTATGACTAGCACATAACCGTATATTCAGAAAAATTTTCCACCCAAATATGTGAGGTTCGCCTTTAGATTTGATAGGAAAAGCATTTATTATTAGTGCTTATGAGTGTACCGGTAGCATTTAGATTCTAGAACTTGCGTTAGTGATGCATCCCGAGACCGCTAGTGAGACTACATTCATGTAGTAGGATTTACTACATGATAAGAGGCATTAGGATCACCCTTGTGTTAAACCCGTATTATAATTACTTGACCATTTAAGTCATATTACTTGGCTAGTTAAGTCAACTAATTTTTCCCACACCCTTAGCGTTGTACTCATTTTTAGTACACGAAACCCCTAGTACACCCCTCCGAGCCTATCTTTTCGTTTCTAACTTTAAGCATTTTACTTA
The DNA here is from genome assembly GCA_030686995.1 of Artemisia argyi. Classification (NCBI taxonomy): domain Eukaryota; kingdom Viridiplantae; phylum Streptophyta; class Magnoliopsida; order Asterales; family Asteraceae; genus Artemisia; species Artemisia argyi. The sequence goes on from CM060678.1 coordinate 32,665,452, forward strand.
AAGGAAGAATTTGTTACACCCCACTTAAATGTACAACCAAATCGCCTTAGCCTTCCGTGTATGCGCTCATTTTTAGTGCATTATTGTTATTTGTTAAACCCTAAGTTAACTATCTAATTGATTACATGGTTGCTAAGTCGAGTCATATCCTTGTACATATTGTTTTGGGACGATTGGGACTCATGGGTAAGTACTTATTTATGGAGTAATGGGGAAGAACATCATATTATTACCCCCATATGTACGTTAATCTAAAAGTGCTTCAAGTGTTTTGATTATCTTAATTCGAGTCGTTAGATTAGTTTATTGTAAAGTATGTAAAAATTCAAGTGTAAGGGGAATGTTCATTCTCTATGATGTATTATTTTGGATGGTAGGGTAAGAGTGTATGCAAAAAAAAAAAAAAAAAAAAAAAAAAAAAAAAATCGAAAAAAACAAGAAAAAAGAAAAAAAAATAGAAAAAAGAAAAGAGAAAAAACATACGGACTACCATCCCTTTTCATTCTATGTTCATTTTATGTTTTTGTTATTTTTCATTTATTAGCTTAAGTCGAGTCTAGTCTTGGCTCAGTAACGCCATATTGTACATGTAATTAACAAAGATTGTTAACTCGCCACCAGTAAAACTTCCTTTATCCAACAAAACCGTGTATTTCATATCCCTACACCTAACGTTACAACCCTTTAAAAGACCTCTTTGATAGTTTATCCTAGGTGCTTACGCCATGTGGTGGAGGTTTGATCCTTTCCCAAGCCTATGGTACTTTATTTTGCTATGATAGGTAGTGAGAGATATCTTCCGTTTCCATATTGTAATCTATACTTTATTACACCTGAGAGATGTGAGTATCTAAACACTATTTGTGAGGTGCTTGTGTATGACCTCCGTGCTTGTCTTTGGTCTTTAGTGGAACGATTATTTGTTGTAATTACTTTTATATTAGCGTTAAATGACCCCTAACTTGTATTTTGATTAGAATAAAAGCGCATTTGCTTGAGGACAAGCAAATCTCAAGTGTAAGGGTATATGATGAGGCGAAAAATGAACCGTTTTTAGGGGGTCATTTAAGCCTGAATTCGAATTTATTTGATCAAATATTGCCCTAAATAGTTCCTTTTGTGATTTTAGGTACTTTGGGAGAGAAATCTGGAAAAGGAAGCAATTCGGACGTTTTTGGAGCATAAAAGTGAAGAAAACGCCAAAGTCTTAATTTTCCTTGCTGGGAACAGTAAGTGACGACGTCAAGAAGAAAATTTTGACGGCGTCAAGAGTAATTTCCATGACGATCCAGTACAGATTTGACGGCGTCACAAGGTAGGGCGTCAAGAGGAAAATGCATGACGGGTTGGAAATACATAACACATGACGGCGTCAAAAGTAGATCAAGGCAGTCCGAGGAGTATTTTGGCGGCGAGATGACGGCATCACAAATTTGTTCTTGACGCCGTCAGACCCTATTTCCTATATATAGTTTTCTAATTTTCACATTAAAAAAGAGAAGTTTTGGAGAAACCCTAAGTCTGAACTTGGCACGAATTTTACAGGTTTTTTAAGGGTTTTCAGCCCTTGATCCCTTTCATGTGTAATTGAGATAAGTATTCTTTTAATTCAATCAATATGTCTATGTGTTGGTTGTATCTTGTTCTTGTCTTAATTCCATCATGCTAGGCTAGATCTATCTTGTGTTTGCTTGGATCTAATGAAACCTAGATGTTAATTATGTGTTGATTACTTGTTTATGGTTGTATTGGATGAATGATTTCGATGTTAGGCTTAAGAAAACTGGCAGATCTCCAATTGGTAACATGCTTGAACGTCTTAGGAAACATGAACTGACGTGCACTAGGTTTTATTGATTGTATTTAATGCATGAGTAAATTCTAATGATCCTATGTTAGGAGCTTCTTAGCCGGCTCGACATAGGAGTGAAGTAGGCACTCATAGGATTGGGGAATTAAGTGCGCCACCCCATGAATGGTATTAAGGAATACAATCCGTCATCCACGCAACTATAACAAGTAACTAATGTGTAAAAGATATCTAGGGAGTAGTGAAATCTAAGTAAACACAACTTCTCCACTTATTGCTCACAACCTTAGTTTAATTTAGTTTATTTTCATTTTTAGTATTTTATTTTGATTGCATCTTTAGTATTGGATTAGTTGACTAGCAACTAATTCCGCCCAAATCCTCCAAACCCGAGATTTTTACTTGCTTTCTAAAAAATATAAAAATACAAAAATAATCATCCCTCATCTTTAGAACTAGTATTTAGGTTTTCTAATCCTAGCGACACTATTCCTAGCTGAACGATCAATCCCCCGGTACTTGTCACTATACTATACTACAACGATCAGGTACACTGCCTGGTGAGGGTTGTAAGCTTCTCAAGATCCCTTGAGAGGTAAAGCCTGGTGCGATTCCCACGTATCAAGTTTGGTGGTGATGGTTTATGAAGTAGATGATGATGTTGATGGGGATTATGTTTATAGAACTAACGATACCTCTACCTCACATAAAGGTTTATTTTTGTTTATTAATTAATATATATGTATGTGTGCATGTATAATTTGTATTACTTTTGTGAAATTAGTGTAGATGGGAATGCGACTTCTCATTCGTCGGCTCATTCGGAGACAAAGCAGAGACGATGAACCAAGAATTGTGACATGTATGCATATGCTCCACTTTTTGTTAGTAGGCATTGTTGCATACACACGTTATTGCATTGTTTTTTGTTTATGAGTTGTTAGATGTAAGGTTTGAGGGTTTGGCTTTATACATTTGATAAGGAGTGCTTCTTAATCTCATGAATATATCATCGGTAAGGTTTATATTATTGAGTAAAACCTGTTTTCCAAAGTTTAATTTTGACTTTTTAAGGTCAATCAAACTTATAATAAAAATGAGTGTTTTTGACAAGAATTTCTTTAACCTGATGCTGTTTAATGTTGTTACTTTATGACCTTCAATCATGACAAGAATTTCTTTTAGATGGGACTGTATTATACTTTACAGCAGAGTAACATAAGACCCCTAGCATATATAGTTAAATTGGCTGTTCACTCATTAAACTAATTGTTACTAGATTTTTCCTATTGTAGTGACGAGGTACACGTGTATCCTCCATTAGATCTTCGAGGAACAAATTTTTTACTGTTGCGGGTACAAGTAGTGAATATGATATTCAATTTCTTGCGGTTCTATGAATTGCGTTTTGAAAGTGATTATTTGATCTTTTTTGTTTCTGATGTCTTCGTTAGGAACATTGAATATGATAATTACCTTATTGGTGGGTATAAATGAATCACGCAAGTTATAGCTATAAATGAAGATGGGTACGTATTAGTTTGTTTCTTTATTTGAGTTTTCGATTAAAGATATGTCATTCAGTATGTTTCAACTGTCATAAATTTTTTTAGTATCATGTAGGTCTAAATTATCCAGCTTTTGAGAGTTGTAATAATCGTTGTGATTTTACTCTGTGCGGAACTGGAGCTTCATTAAGAGTACAATTCATATTCGTTGTAAATATGAGCCTTATTTGTTGTTGTTATTCAGATAAAAAGAATTACACAAAAGTAGAGTTGAGTTGGAAAACACATGATAAGGCAAAACACATGAGCTGTGCTAAATTTTTCAGAAGGTGTGAAGGTATGTGCATTTTTATCGCATTTTTTATCTTTCTTTTTGGGTAATTTTTTTCAACATAATGCTATTTTTTCATTGTACATCATATTCTATTAACAGTAGTTTTGGCCTGTGGGCAAAGGTGAATGACTGACTGAAGTTGTGTACCTGAAGCATGACAAGGCAAAATAGTCGCTAGGTACCTGAATTGAGGCATAAGATGACCTAGACGCATATGATGGTTATCGATTCTCTATGTTAGGTACTAACAAATGTTATTTTCTCAATTGCTTTTGTGTCATAAGATGTCTTTAGTGTTTCACTTTTGTGTCATAGGATATCTTTAGTGTGTATTAATGGTGCAGGTTATATTGGTGCATTTGAGTATGTTGATGACACATATCAGAAATACTGTTGTCGAACTGAACGGACGCTTGAACAAATGTGGTATCATCAGCCCACATTCTGATGTTGTTGTCAAGGAAATTGATCCATCGAATGCTATGCTTCTCAAACATGGACTTTGTGTGTACTGTGTGAATATATTATTGGTTTTTAAAAGGTGCGAATATGTTGGGTAACAATGATGTTATATCACGGTCATCTTATTTAACGCGTTGTTACGCTTTCAATAACTATCATGTATGTTCATATTTAACTTAACTTTATTCTAACCAGGTATTTTACAATACGACAATGGCGTACCTGAAAGTGAACCAAGTGGCTCATACCAGAGACGCTAGATGAACTGAATCGAATTGTTCTCAATAACTGAGCAGTAAGGCTGTAATCAATGAACAGTAAGGCAATAATCAATGAACAAAAGCCTTTATAACACTTACATTGGCCACATTGAAATGCGAATACATTGTGTTAAATATCTTTTCTAACTAAAAGGAAATGTTGTCCTTTGTATCAAACTAGAAAATGATTCAGAATGTGTTTTTTGTGTGTGTTGTTATTTGATTATGGTTTGAGTTATTTAAGAATGAATTTATTGATTTTTTGGAGAGTTTGGAAAACAGATTTTTGCAATACTTCTTCCCCTTTTAAACTTCAAAAGATATTACCTAACCCCTGCTCGCTAACAGGTGCTTACATCTTCTGAATTTGCAAGCATCATGAAAATTGAACGTCAAAAAGTTAACAAAGTTTAAAGCTCAGCTTCTCTCTCTCGAGACTTCTCTTCCAACATGCTGACAAAAAGGTTCTGCACTCGGAGCAAATAAATCTGACCAAAACCTGCACAACCTGTTACGTTTTGTGTTTGTTTGTTGTTTGGAAAAGAATGTGATGGCCGAAAAACTGGAGTGATACTCGGTTCGTGACTTTATTATTTAATTTGTGTCTTGCTGTTTATTAGTAATTCATAATAATGCTAGGCGGAAAACGGAAGTCTTATAAGCTATTGGACGCTAATGACAATGACGAGAACGTGGGCTTTGGTTCTGTTACTGCCTGTTTTGAGAAGACAGATAAATATGTAAAACGTTTTAGACAGAAGAGTGAAACCGTAAATATGCAGATGATTAGGTATATAATGCTTAAATCTTACAGTTTAAAACTTTTTGCATATCATTTACATCAAGGGGTTCTTGGAAATTGTTAGATGCTTCATATTAAAATCTGGTTTCTTATTTAAATGGATTAAGGGATGCTTGGATTGCTTTGTGTTACCCACTTTAAGGGTTGTTTGGAAAATCCTAAAATCTGTTCTTCTTTCAGAATTTAGGGGAAAGAACACGACACGTCAGGTTACGGACTCTGTTCTGAAGAAGCAGATAAATAATCTGTTTTACATATAACACTAATGAAAGTTACTCATATATAACATATTTTAAAAATGTAATTCCAATAAATTTACTCATTACTATGTGCTCCTTCCTTTTATACTTGCTTAATCTTCTTTAACCTTTTTTGTGTCTGTGCAACCCAACCGCCATATGTAGATAGGCCATCGCACAATGTAGGCGATACTTTACTTCATCATAATCACTGTATACAATCATCAGCTGCAGGTTATTGAATGCAAAATCTGTGAATCCATTCAATTAATACATGTTTAATATTGTCTTCTTTTTGTTTTTTGTTTTTTGTTTTTTTTGTTTTTTTGTTTTTTGTTTTTTTTTTTTTTTTTTGTTTTTTTTTTTTGTTTTTTTTTCAAAACAGCATCCACATTCTGGAATACTTTATACTTTGTTGCTACAACTAACTCCTACATAAAGGTACTTTTAGTGACCCGAAGTTGTAAATACGTTCTTAAGTTAACCATAGCCCTTTTTTGATTATTTTCATGAACTATAGTAAGGGTAATAATGTGGTACCTTAGGATGTGTGACTGATCGTTGAACAACAACGCTGAAATGGCAGAGGAATGACGTGAGTATGGAGCTGTTATAGCAACATTTCCAAGTGGATTTAGTGACTAAAGATGCTCAAGAAAGCAAGATATTCCAAAACTAAGAACTCAAAACGTGACGATATAAGTAAGTTTGATAGAATTCATATAGAAAATAGAATCATTTGGACTATCTTGTTGTATTGATATTTTCCCTGTATGTTTTTTGCGTAGAGTCAACCAAAGCGGAAAAGAATCTTGTAGGAACGAAGAAAAAAACATCATCAACCATACCCAACTGCAGCGAGGTAAGGAAACATACCATATTTTTTGAAAAAATATAGTATCTACTGTCGTTTCTCCTACTCTTTTGTTAGTTACCACTTAGTTATACGGCAAGATTATAAACATTGTTTTTTTTTTTCAGCCAATGCTTATACTAATATACTAACGATTGTTGCTATTACAAGTTAAAGGTCTTATCTTTATTGGTTTTTTATATGTTATTTGTGTTAAATTTTCTAACCTTAACGCAAATAACAAATAGATACCAAACAGATACGCACTTCTTTAAAGTTACTCTACTATAGTTCTATTGAAATATGGCAGAAAAAAGTTGCTTCATGAATCTGCCGATAATTGAACCTGACCAGTAGTTGTAAGAACTTAAAATTACCTGATGTTCATATGTTTTCCATTCTTTTTAGATGTACTGGATCTATCCATGAACCAAATGGAGTTTTATTCTTCGTGCTATTTAAAGTTTCAAACTAATAAATTGAACATCATGCATACTGCATATGAATGAATAGTGTATGTAACGTTCGTGGTGCAGATAATAGTCAAACAAAGCCTTCCCTTGCAAGTAGATCGACGTATAGGACAGCTTAGCGTCTGGATATAATATTTGCAAGACCGTTTTTATTCATTTCCTTTAGATGTACATTAGTTTTTGAAGTATTTAACGCTGAATCATTGATGATTTTCAATATTGTAGACGTAAAAGAAGCGGCGCCATCAGGTGTATCAGGTTTAGATGCGAACAGTAGGACACGTGCTTTTCCACAAGGTTCATTAATTACTTATTCTATATATATTTGCCATTTTCTTTTCAATTGTATATACCTATTATTGATGTTTGACGCAGTAGTATCTCAGCCGATTCATGTGTTTTCACTGACAGTTTTGCTTTTCAATGATTTTCGTACTCCTTTGTAATTTATACCTTTCAGCTACCAATTGTAACTCCTAATGCTATGAATGAAATATGCGTTTTCTTTGTACTTTATACCTTTTAAATGGCTTTCATTATATCTTTGTACTTTATACTTTTCAATAGGTTTCGTTATTCCTTTGTAACTTGATACAATTAATGAAATGTGCATTTTCTGAAATGGCATGTCTAATAACATCGGCCACACAAAATAATAAAACAATAAAACAATAAAAAAAACCCGCCGCGATGATCAGATTGGTAGGTATATGTTTCTTTTCTCAAAGAATGTGAAATCAAGTATCTGATTAACCAGTATATCGTACTATATTTTACAACATATTTTAAGTTGTAAAACTAACATATTTACCAAGCTTCCGCACGTTGAGGTTTTATAACATGTAACTGGTGATACGATTTTTTTGGCACCGGTATATAAGTAGGCAAAAACAGCTCCGATTGTCTCAAACGATAAAAAACCAAATTATCAATCACTTATGAAGACAAATAAAAAACACAATCTAAATAATGCTAAAATTAAAAAAAAATGAACCACACATACCAACAATCCTTATATGGCAACAATCCTTAAATAATGAACATTTGGAGCTTATAGAAAGAAGGCGACAAAATTTGGCAACTGAAGTGTTGATGAAGTATCCCGAGGGTATCTACTTTCCTTCTGAAATACACTTAAATAAAATGTTTAGACGGTTTGGTCCTTTAATGGAGTCAGAGACTGAAGTTGATAGGCAGAATGGGCGTGCTCGAGTGGTGTTTAAAAAATGTTCGGATGCAGAAGTTGCTCATAGTAGTGCTGGAAAATTCAACATCTTTGGTTCCATTGCTGTTGCTTATGAGCTTAATTATACACCGATGATATCGTATAAGCCTATCCCTCTTCCATTTGGTCAAGATCAAAATACGTGCTAAGTTCTCTCTTTTCAGCCAGCTTCTGGTAATTACTAACAATTCAACTTATTGTGTAGAAATTTCAAGAAATTTATAGTTATTTGTTTATAACATGCCTTTGGTTTGTGTTTTAGCTGATACAACTAGATGTATGATGAGACGTGCTCGTGAACTAGAGCTATTTGGAGCAACCGTGATATATGTGAGAGTTTGGATGATTAAATGCTGCAGGTAAACTCTGATGCTGACACGCTGCTGCATCGGAAGCTACAATGAAAGAAATATTTTGTACCAATGTAAGAATTAATGCTTTATTGCCTTGAATAATATAGTTAGGGGGAACATATTCTGGATTAGTTTGTTAGCTTGGAGTTGTTACATTTATAACTATTGCAAGAGCAATTACTGTAGTAATAGATTGTATCTTGTGCAATGATTGTTGTGTCTGTGTTGGGATTTAGGAAATCAACCGCAGAACAATAATTGTCTCATTTTCTAAACCTTTTCAAATGAACATGAACGTAAAGTTATGAAAATAAACGTAAAGTTATGAAATTCATAAAGCACGTTAATAAGCCAAATCCCCAGTATTTTGAAAATTTAGCTATGAAAATAAACGTAAAGTTAGGGGGAACCAATGCAATCTTGTCTAGGCTAATACCAATTATAGATGAACGTCCATGCTCAATGGTATCCGTGTTTTTTAACCTTTGCTATAGACGTGAAGTCTAACTATGTTTATTATGCACAGGTTAGTACAGGTATGACGCTCACTTTGGTGAACATGAAATTCAAAGAAGTACGATGGAATTGCTGAACCACTTCGATGGGTTTGATTCAAGAGGTGATGTAAAGGTGGTATTAGCTACAGCTGTGCAATACACGGGTAAAAAATGGAAAAAGAACTGAATTTATATAGGGTACATGACTTATAAATATTTTTGGCATATCATGATGGTTCATTTATTTGTTTGTATTTTATAAGTTGGATTTCAAGCATCTGCATGGGTGTCGATAGGGTCACATGTTGGGGATGAAGTGGAGGTTCGTGTTGATGAAGCTCATCCACGTGATCACATCATATCATTCAAAAAAGTTTTAAATGCGACATAAATTCCCTGGGATTCTATTGCATTAGTGCTTACACAGCAGTGTTCACTGTATGTAATGAAGTCAAAAACAACCTAAAACAATTATTTTTGTAGTTTTGCCCCGTAAATAGGTGGTAGGAGGTTCGGATAGCCTGGGTGAACCTAATAGAAATTCAAGTCTGATGCTAAGATTGGTGGCGCATGACCACTTCAGCAGTAGCATATTCTATAAAAGTATATGTCAAAGATACGATAACGTATATATACAACTTATCAACTTGACTAATACCTAATGTAGATATTTGTTAGTGTAATTTTGAAACATATATGGTTTATATATAATACCATTGCATTCTACCAGCCAATTAAACTCGGGCACCAAATTTTGGTCTCTTAAGAAAATGTTTTTAGTCAGTCTCCATTCGATACTCATTTCAGCATTATTAAAGGTGACTCCTGCACATAAGATAAGACAATGGCCAAAAGTTTCTTCTAATGTGATGTAAAATGTTGCAAGAATCTGACTTCATTTACTTCAGACATGATTTTTTTTCTACTAGGTTTTTAATTAAAATGTAAAATTACAAGTCATGAAAAACCTTTTCTTAAATATTTTTAAACATAAACTAATACCATAACAAATTAAATAAAATCAACGCCCCTAAAAGTAGTTTTCCGTTAACTGGCACCATAAAATTATAATTATAAGTCATGCCCATACTAAACAACAAAAATAATAATAATAAAAATATTTAAGGTAAGCAATAACAATAAAAGAACACTATATATATACACATAAGTAAAATAAAATTAAAAAAATTATAATTAAATTAAAATGTAAAATTATAAGTCATGCCCGCCCATTGAGCAGGCTTTGAGACTAGTACATATATATATATATATATATATATATATATATATATATATATATATATATATATATATATATATATATATATATATATATATATATATATATATATATATATATAACAGGAGGCGTTACACGCGTATTGCCACCTCATTGTCCAGTCATTGCCATGTAATTCATTATCAGCATGTCATCACATTCAGTCCATGTCATCACTTTTTTTTGTATTTCTCTAATTAATTTCATTTCAGCAATATGTTTTATTAATTTTCGCGTGGTTTTTTTTATTTCTCTAATTAATTTCATTTCAGCAATATGTTTTATTAATTTTCGTGTGGTTTTTTAATTCTTAAAAAAAACAACTATTGGGATTCGAACACACAACCTTACATATGTTATGTGGTATCTTAACCACTAAACCATCATTTTTTTTGTTAAGATTCTGTTTGTCGAAATCTATATAGGATAATTTTTTTCCAACCCTAATATTAGCATAATATCACACGCATCTTTTACAAATTTTTTTTACCCTTATTTATTTCATTCATTCTGATAACCTGGCTTTCTACGTGTTCTTTTCCAAAACCCTAGACAATGACAATCAATGGTGGTTAATTTTATCAAACTGATTTCTTGGTGAGTTTACATCTACACACATGAAAGCCGGCTGATCCTTCTTTCTTCAAGAATGCAATGCAAAAGTTTTACTGGATATCGGGTATTGTCATAAAACCACTTTTTAAGATGTTTTAAAGTTAATTATTTTAATTGTCCTACAATCATTTATAAGAGATTTTGAGATACTTTCTTCAGGGCATATGTATATAGCATCAGGTGACAAGATAAATACAATACAACCTTTTGATTTATGTAATGAACTGGCCAAACCCTAAGGAAACAGGGGTTAATGATCAATGGCAGGTATGTATCTCAAACACTATAAACTGAATCCAATTTTTGTTGTTTTTGTAAAGATCGATACTTGGGGTTTGAATATATATTTTATTGATAACATAGCAGGTACAGATATGATGATGAAGAGAAGGTTAGAAGTTGGTCTCCTAATAGGTAAATAATTGTTTTATGTGCTCGACATGCAAGTTATATTTCTTTTATTTTCTGTTTTATTTTTTGGATGGCGATTGATCTTTTTTAGTGATGCGATTGTCTTCGATAATCATCTATTCTATTATAATGATAAATATGTCTTATAGCAGTAGATGAAGCTTTGAAATACTCCTTGTCAGGATTCTTGGTGTAGGCTACTTTAGAGTTTCGATCAATTGTGCAAGTGACCGATTTTCTACGCCCAATAAATTAATCCCAGTACGACGCTGAGAATATCCAGGTGTGTTAAACAGCCTCTGCATTCACCAGATGCAAAAACTTCTAAAATGATACGTGGTTAAAATTTTAGTTTTAGTTTCTTATGAAAGATCAATGGTTCGATTGGTTTCTATTATCTATACCCTTTTGAGGTTCGTGAACAAAGATGAAATTCTGACGGTTGGGTTTTTAGGTCTTTCTTGAAGTTCAATATATAATAGGGTGTTTAATTTATAAGTTAAGAAGGTACTTTTTTTAGGGTTATGGTAAAATATTAAAGCTTTTGAGGTTTATGTGTTCAGAAGCTTGAAATTTATGGGTTTCTAGGAATATTTTTAAGTTAATTTGTTAATTACTGAGTTATTTTGTGGTTCAATCTACATGATAGTTGTGAGACATAGGTTGAATTTAATTAAAAATAAGTTTTAGTTATTTGGAAGATGTATATCGTCAAGGGCTAATGTTGAGAATTTAATTAGTGGAAGCAGAACTCTATATGGTATACTTTTTTGCATTTGCATTTGAATTTAGTAATTTTATTATTTTTTATGTTATATAGTTGAAGCTTAATTTGTTGTGATTTTGGTTGTGAATGTTAGTGGTATATTGCATTTAGTTTTAAGAGATTCTGCTCACATGGTTTCCTTTATAGAAGTTGGGAGTTAACGAAATGTAGTTTTAAAAGTGTAAACTCTTTGCAATATGTGTGTGTGGAAGTATAAGTTGTTATTTTAAGTTGTTATTTTATCGTAGGGAATGCCATGCAATTAGGTCCTGGTGGCTCAACTGCAGTTATTGCAATTGTTATCGATGGGAAAAATCTATGGGTGGCAAATATAGAAGATTACAGAGCTATTCTATGCGAGATGGGATGTGCCAATCAAATTACAACGGACCGCAAATCAGGCTTTTTAAAGATGTCATTTTTTAATAATAAGCACTGAACTTATTTTTGCAAATGATCCAACTTTTTTCTCAATTATGTTTTCTTGATTTATGTTGGTATATTACAGAGGAATCGTCGACCAAAAAGATGGTGGCTGTTTTGATGATGAGAGATATACGTGCGGTTTTCTAAAAGTGGTAAGAGAAACGTAACCCCTTCCCATGGACAATATGTGGAATTGAAGGTAATTCTAAGCTTGTGCTTACTGTGACTTAGCAACCCATATAAGATCATGCAAGATGTTTTAATTTGCTAGAATGTTGGAAGTTCATACTGTGACCATCTTTGTAGGATCAAAACTCTGCATAGGCGGGCATGAACCAAGGATCTGGTGAGTGGGCTAAAGAGCGAGTTGAAGAATACATAGTTCTTTGTGGTAAGACCATGCCGTCATCTTAAGAGAAGTTGTTTGTTTCATTGCTAACCACTTTAAATGATTATTTCTCAAAATTGGAAGCATCTTTTTCCGCTATTGGTGAAAGGCAATGGGTTTGATGAGGATCATGTTCCCCATACTGTAAGCCAGGCTGGTGACAAGGATGATACTGAAGAAGATGATGATGATTTTCAATGGCAGACTGACACATCAGTAGCAGCGGCTCGCCAGCATATCCAGGAACAACTCAGTACCGTGACTGCTGCCATAGTTATGCTCTCCATAGAGGAGGAGCCAGAGATGAAGGTGACAAAGCATGTTGCTAAGGAGAATACTTAAAAACAACACGTAAAATATATTTACAGGTATGTGGTTGTCGGCCATATGTAATTGTTCATATTTAATGTTGGTATAATTACAGGTTTTATATGTTTTCCTGTATAACTTCAGGGATTAGTAGTGGCGGACGGAGCAACCGTCACTTTGCAGAAGACAAAGAGGCCTTCAAATGGACTGCTTTAGGGAAACTACCAACCAGTAACCAAATACAATACTTGATGGTATGCATCTTGAGGAAGGGCATGTTGGTAACCTTTGAGCTAGATCAGTGGCTGAGTAGGATTACAGAGAGTTTGTTAACCCTTTTGGGAGGGTGTTGAGGTAGCGTTTTCCTTAATTGTAATGGAGCTTAACAAACATCTATATTCACATTTTTTATATCTCGATCTTTGCCGTGATTAGTAATATATACATGTTCTCGCTAGTGCCAAATAAAGTTCTTTGACAGTGTATTTTTATTTTTGCAAGCTTAATGGGGAAGCCATATTTCTGACACTACTACACCAATGTATCCAATTGCTATCCTTTGGGAATGATCACAATAATATAGAAAATTAGAAAGGAAAAGAAAGATTTCAGTAAAAAAATTGTTTTCTCCCTCTTTTGTTTATCTATTTATTTTTTTGTATAACCATACCACAGGTTCTTGATGGTCGTTTACTTGCATTTTTAACCATATGCCTTTCAAGTTGTTTGTTTTGTAATTGACGTACGGTTACAGGATCTTGCACAAATAGCTCTTGGTCCTGCAACTAGCAATGGAATAAACCACAGTATGAAAACGAGACTACATGTGATCAACTTTGTGTCACAAAACAAGGTACGAACATTATCCCTATATCAGGCACCATAAGTGTTATTTCAGATATAAACAACGACAACGGATATCTTTAACAACAGGTAGTTCCTAATGTCTCGGTTTAATTAAATCAACAATATTACTAGGTTAATACGTAAATAAAACGCCATGATCCTAATGCTATCAAGGTTTATTTCCGTTAAAACCCCTAGACCTTTTTTCTTTAAGGTGTATTCTAGAGCTGTGTCATTTCGCTGTTCAGCTTAACTAATACGTCATGATTTACACGACTTCACGGGCTGAGCTTTTAGGCAACCTTTCAAGTAACTGTTTATGTTCTTAACTGGTTGTATCTAACGTGGGATAACAAAAATATTTGTTTTGTATTTCAGAAGGAACAAAATTTTTAGAATACGCCTGGTGACGCACAGTTTAATGTTGTCTTTTGTTTATGCATATAAAAACAAAGTGAAATATTGAACGAAAAAGTGGTCCAAGACCACAAGGAGGTAGTCACAATGGTTGAGATGTAATTCAGTAACAACTCTTTGTTAATGTTAGTAATTTGAGCTTTTAGCATGTCATACGGAGCATGGAGTGTATCTGTAGATATTGTTTGAACAATGTTGATCAGCAGAGATATATTTTGTGGTTTTATAGAGCTTGGTTAATGATAACTGATTTAGTGTTTAGAAGTTTGGCTAATGCATAATAGTTCGTGGCCCCTTAGTTATGTATGCAAAGTTTCCACCTATGGAAAGTCTTTGGAGGTGTTGATACAATATGAAGATGTTGATGCCATTTAGGACAGCTGGCATCATGCTGACATGAAAATTCGATATTTATAGTGTCATACGTAGATCATGGTAGATGACCTGCTAGCTTGGTAACTATGTTGATAACACCAAGCTACCTGAGATGTGTCATTTGTATAATGATTAACACAACTAAATGATCCTGAAGAACCAACTATTTTTCTTGGTAAAAAAGAGGGTGTTCAATATAATTGCTTCACATATCTTTATGTAGTTTGTCAACTCAAAATGTTTGAGTGCTATTGGTAAATTGATATTGTATCATTGATTGAATTTTTTTTTTTTTTTTTTTTTTTTTTTTTTTTTTTTTTATGCTCATGATATAGCTGTTTGTGTTTAATATAAATAAAATGGTAAGCCAGTCTATTGATCACAACTATATATTGAAAATTTCTTTAACTTAAATTTTTCAACGATATTCACAAAGCTGGCCTGCCCATTCGAGCGAGCCATGTAACCATGGCCATTAGCTTGTCAGACGATAAGATACCGTTTAAACTCAACTGTAGGCAATTTTTTGTATCGATCTGTTTTGCAATGCCAAGTAATAAAAGCCAAGGCCAAGTTTTGTCGAAAGTTTGGGTGTTTTTATAGACGCCGTTTTCTCACACGGACAAGTGTATGAGGAAGTTTCAAGAGTGAAGAGCATAAAGGAATTCAAGATTTTTTGATGTGATAGTGATGGTAATTGCGCAAAATCAACAACAATTGGTGTATACAAGAAACTTTATTTCGCATTTATGTTTATTTGATTGTATACTTTTTCTTACGTACTACTTCGTAACTTTTTTTCTCTCATACTCAATAAACATTTATGTTTTCTGTTGATAATGCATTCACTAAATAATATTCTGTATTTATATCTTATTTTTCATTAACTAATTTTCTCCAACGATATTCATAAGTCATGCCCGCCCATTTTTAACTTTCAACGTCTACACTTTTCAACCATTTTTTACCACCCTTCTTTCGATATATTCACTTACAAACACATACAAATTATAATAAAACAATTACAAGTTATTTAAAAAAAAAACAATTAAAACGTATGTCGACCTCACCATATGAAAAAATATTTAACATAACATAATACCATCAAACAGTTAATTAACATCCTCATCCTTAAATATGAAATTCAGTTGACCAATACCATCAAAAGAATAATTATAAGTCATGCCTACCTTTTTAATAATACATAAATTATAGCTAAAACGGATAACTAATATACATACATAATGAAATTAAAATGTAAATTACAAGTCATGCCCACCCATCGAGCGGGCTTAGAAACTAGTATATATATATATATATATATATATATATATATATATATATATATATATATATATATATATATATATATATATATATATATATATATAGAATCTGGATCGATTGAGAAAGTTTTTATTTTGAGAAGATTTTCAAAAATGATAGATTTCTAACTTTGATTCATGTTTTTCAAGCATAAAACTCATTTTAGTGTGATTAAAATTCAAAGTGTGTAAAATAAATTTGAATTAATGTTAAAAATCTCTCGATTTTGCAATATATGTAGAATACTGAATCATCTGTACAAATTTAATGAATCATCATCATAACTCGATTTTAACAATGATTTGTGAATCAAATCAAAACATGAATCACTTTGTTCAAACGAAGATTTCTCAAAATAAAAACCTTCTCAATGGAACTGGATCATATATATATATATATATATATGTATATATATATATATATATATATATATATATGTATATATATATATATATATATATATATATATATATATATATATATATATATATATATATATGTGTGTGTGTGTGTGTGTGTGTGTGTGTGTGTGTGTGTGTGTGTGTATGTATGTATGTATGTTTTTCTCGTTGTTGAAACTTGCATCAGAAAATAACATTTGATTAAACAATATTTTGAATATTTCTAATAAAATCACATGTGAATTTTCTTACACATAATTTTAATCACATTTAATTTTCATAAATGAACTACTATCTATAATCTATAAAATCACATGTGATTTTATCAGACTATTTAAATTAGTATTTAATTACATGTGATTTCTCATACTATTTTTTAAACAAAAAAGTAAAGTAAAGTAACTCCCAATACCGTCTTCCACGGGTTATGGGTCCCAATACCGTCTTCCACGGTGTATGGGGGAGGTTGAGACGTAGACAACCATACCCCTACCTAAGGTAGAGAGGCTGCTTCCGGATCTACCTAAGGTAGAAAAGGACCTCCGGCCATTTGTAGGGAGTGAGGATCGAACCCTTGACCTCTAGGTTAAGAGGCAAGGGGTTTTCCAACTGATCCAACCCTACTTGTTATACTATTTTTTAAACAATCGAGAAAAAAGAAAAATTAATGAAAAAATAAAAAAAAAATAAATAAAGAAAATAAGAAAAAAGAAGAAAACATGATTTTTTTTTTTTTTTTTTTTTTTGCAAAAAGTATATCAAAGCTTTCGTATATAAAAAGATAATTAAATGATGTTCGTGATGGTATAATTTGTTTTGTTTAACTATTAATTGTTTATAAGATATTTAAATTATAAAAAATAGATGAATAGCAAAATGATTTTAATGTCAGACATTAATTTATTTTTAAATGAATAGTAGAGATGAATCCAACTGCAAGGCATGTTTGGTATGCAAAATAATTCGCCTAAAATATTTATATACTAAAATGATTTTAATGTTGCAACGACGTAATTGGATATACGTGTGTCACACGAGCTTTGCTTAGTAAACAAATTATTGATCTAAATTCATCTCAAGTTAAAACATATCACCTCCGTCTCATAATAAATGTCCATTTTAACTTTTTGCAGTCTTTCTTGTTCAACTTTGACTTTAAATTTTATTGTTTCTATTATATAATACTTGATGCAAAATAAAGGAATGAAATGGATTTTAAATGTATTTTCATTTGTATAATTTTTATTAAATATTATATAGCACAAACAGGGGCGGAGCCACTTTGTAAGTAGTGGGGGGAAAGGCCCCCAATAAAGCTTCACGAGAACAACTAAATCAATAGGAAACTTGGCTAACTTAGATGTAAAAATTGGTAGTGCCCTCAACGTAGAAAGTCGAGTGCCCTCTTCAAAAGAACACATCATCAATTTAGTCTTGGAAGTTATCTTTTTCCGGTGATTGTTGGTAGGAATATGAAAAGGCAAGGTTGGAAAAGATACGGAAGAACCCTTTACCAAGAAAAAAAAAGATGAAAAGACAGGGAAGAAGAAAGTGGATAGTTGATACTATTAAAGTATCATTTAATATCTACTCCATGTATACTTTAAGTACTTTGGTTTTGGCCGTACAATAGCAATATACTTTTCAAAGTGTTTCATTCTAGTACGTGTACTTTTTTTTTGTCCCACTCAGTGTAGCGAACTTTCAAATTTTGTATCAATCTACCCCATGAAACTTGTATTACCGGCTAAACTCAAATTTTTCACCAAAAACACTGCCACGTAGGATTTCCACTAAATCCTTATTATAATAAATACTTCCCCCTATTATTTCTTCCCCAATTATAAACCCTAACGCTCAGTTCTCGAGTTGGAAAGGAAGAGGAAATGAAAGGAAATTGATAGGTTTTTATGTTCTTGAGTTTTTTTTAAAGGAGGAAAGGGAATTGGAAAGGAAATAGGGAGGAAGTTTAGTTAAGTAAATCTTCCTCCCACTTTTGGGAGGAAAGGGAAAGGAAAAGGAAACTTATGTTGTGTAAAGACTGATATACCCTTTTTAAAACATTTTACATTAACAACTAAAGGGCATATATGTAATTTCACCAAGTTATTTTCCTTTTCCTCCCACTCAAGAACATGATTATCATTACTTTCCTTTCCATTTCCTCTATCTCAAGAACATAACAACTAACACCTACTTTCCTTTTCCCTTTCTTTTCCCTTTCCTATTCTTTTCCATTTCCCTTCACTTAAAACTCGAGAACTGAGCGTAAATCAATTAATACCTAAAATATCTTCCTCCTCCAAATGAAGTTATCGCCCACCACCACCAACACATTGTGAACATGAACAACCAGTAATTAGACAGACTTCGCGGACAATTGATTTCCCTTTAAGGCGTTTTCTTGGATGCTTTGAGTATTATAAATTAAGTTATTTGTACATTGCTTAAAATTGAAAGTAATAAGTGTTGATATTAGTGATGTGTGTTGTTTGTAGCATATAGGGTTCAAAATGTAAGACATTTTACTGGCTATATCCTTAGGAGTAGCTTGAGTAAATTCAGTAGGATCAGGATTCTCAATATGGTCATTAATAAAGTTGCCATTGCATAACTTATTAAGAAATGGGTCTGAAATAGTCCTATTTGGTATCTCTACATCTTCTTCTCCTACTGCATCATCATGGCCATATCCTTTAATATCTTCCATCTCACCTATTTCATCATCATCTAAAACCTCATCAGGACCTATCTCATTTTGTAACCAATGGCTTAAATCATATCCATGATGTTCCACATACAAATCAATTTCCTTTTTATTCTTAAAACCTAAGGCAACAAACTCTGTTAGGTCATTATCATCCTTAATCTCCTTTAAACCATTACTTAGCTCTCTACCAGGAATAAGAAAGTAAATACCTTTAACGGGAAACTGCCATGCTCCTGATATCAACTTCGACAAACGAATGAGTGTCATACCAATGAAATCAATGTCGGGTATTTTCGATACATCACCTTCCTTATACATGAGAGGCGAGGGAGTGAAGGTTCCATCATGATGGAAATTAACTGTTAAACGCATTATATTAAGTGTTAATTGATGGATTAGAAAATTTGATTGATATGATGAAATTAGGGTTAGGGTTTGAAATTGGAGGAAATTTTGAGCGGGGTAATTGTGGAGTGTGTGGGGTGTGTGGGAATTATTATACGTTTTTTTATTAAAAATAGATACCACGTATACCACTAACCAGTTGTCAAACTTTTTACCCGGTTGCCAGTCACCTTATGGGTAGATTGGTACAAAAGTTGAAAGTTCGCTACATTGAGTGAGACAAAAAAAAAAAAAAAAAAAAAAAAAAAAAAAAAAAAAATACACGTACTAGAATTGGAACACTTTGAAAAGTATGTTACTATTGTACGGCCAAATCCCTAAGTACTTTGTTATTTTTAATACTCCATAGTAATTCTTAGTTTATCACATTTACAAATATATGAAACTTTTAGCTTTTGTATCTTTGCGGTGGCTTATGTCTCGTAGCCATCTAGGTTTCTTTTTTGTTAAGATGCTTTTTTTTTAGTTCATAATTTAGTTTCAATTTTTAAGTTTGCTTTTCTTCTTCAATATTATGCTACAAAAGCATACTGTAAGCGATTTATAAAGGTTTAGAACTTTGATACAAGCAAATTTATAAGCATATGTAAACGATTAACCGACCCGACCCGTTATAAATATTATTAGAAATTTTTTTACCCAATATCGAACCATTTATCATTGGCCATTGCCCCCTTTAGTTAGATTTCCTGGCTCCGCCACTGAGCACAAATAAAAATATTTACAGTCAAAGTTGGATAAAAAAAACTTAAAAAATTAAAAGTGGACATTTAATATGGGACGGTGAGTATATATTTATAAATAGGAATACATTGCTAGTATTTAAACTGTGTATAGGTGAATTATTAACACCAAACATGGGCCTGAACCATGGGTCGCTTTGTCAAGATTTGGGAACAACATCCTTTACTTCCTTTGTTCAAAATAAATGTTCGTGTCTTACTGTCTTGAGATATACTCCGTAGTTTTCTATTCGCATCCTTTTTATTTGATTATTGTATCATAAATTCTTATATTACATTAAAGTAGTTAATTAACGACTATCGTATACCTGTATGGCTATATTGTCCACTATCTGATCTCACAAACTTGTTATATATTGTTAGTAAGATGCACTACTGTGTTGTTCACGTCATCATCATCAAGATTATCAAAATTTTGCGAGTTTTTTGTTAGTATTCCTACGGCCATCATCTAAACTCATCATCATCTCACGTATCGATGCAAGACTGAGAGACATATAAAAGTTATAGCTTCCTTCTTAAAATAAGTCTACCATATTTAAGTTAAGGATTTTGCTTTGTGAGTTGTGCCTGCATATATTTGAGCGCTATCTTCAGTTAATAGATTTTGCTTTGGGACTTGTAGAGTACATTTATGTTATGCATAAACTTGCTTTGGGACTGGTAGAGTACATTTATGTTATGCATAAAACTATCATGCCACATTTGCCCTCATACAAAAATACAATGGTGAATCCCATATAGGGTTCTTGTGGATTACTGTTCCATTAACAAACAGGTACCATTTTCAGTCATTATGCATGCCATTGATATGCTTGGAAATTAGTGGATGCTAGAGTTCGAAGAATATTAACAATTCGATTCATTTATGGATGAAACGACAGGGGTGTATGGGTTGGATGATCGAGGTTCATATCCAACATCAAAATTCTCATCCATCAACAGTGGTAACTTCTCCATCGTTTGCCTCCACATCACGGCATAAAATCCAGTAGCAACTATCGTCGCTCCAATGGCGCTGCATATACGAATTCAATACTGAAATGTTACTCATAAATCAATCGGTTTACTTGAACCATAACCAACAAGCTTTAATAAACTCAGATGAGTACGAAGCATGTCCCAGGATCAAGGTTTACGTGTTTGAAGATGCAAAACAAAAAAATAATTAATATATATATATATATATATATATATATATATATATATATATATATACAGTGGCGGAACTAGAACATTTTCTTTGGGGGGGCCGAATTTATTTTGGGGGGGCCGAATCGAAGATTTGTTTGTAACCTCAACTAAATTACCCCTAAAACCTACAATATTTACACTAGGTGCCACAAATTTTGGGGGGGCCGGGACCCTCCCCTGCCCCTTAAAAGGTCCGCCATTATATATATATAGTGTGAGGTTCTTTTCAGAACCAAATGAATTGCGAGAATTGCGAGAACCAATCTTAGCCTTTAAATTTTATGATCAATGGTTGAGAATGCACATGGCAGTTTTGTAAATAAATGTAACTATTTCCCTGCATTTTTTTTAAAATTGAGGGACAAAATAGGTATTATACAATTCACATTTATTTGGTAACTGATCTCTTCCATATTAGTTGCAATATAACCGGAGAAATTAAAATAACTCCTCCCACCTGTTCAATCAAATCAACTCCGAAAATAATTCAGAATTTAAAAACATACATTCCTTATCATTTTCTCAGATAAAATACCCAATTACTAGGGTTTTTTGCAATCGAAAAAAAAAAATTGAACATAAAAAAAATCAAATCGGCGGTCATTGTTGGTGACTAATGAAAGGTAATTTTATACTTT
Organism: Artemisia argyi; assembly: GCA_030686995.1. Taxonomy (NCBI): domain Eukaryota; kingdom Viridiplantae; phylum Streptophyta; class Magnoliopsida; order Asterales; family Asteraceae; genus Artemisia; species Artemisia argyi. The sequence continues at coordinate 32,687,517 of CM060678.1, forward strand.
TATGATTAGTTTATTGTGCATTGATGATCATTGTTAATTAAAAAATATTTGTGAAAAATGCATGTTTGTTGAATAGAGAGTATTAGATAAATTGATCTTTCGTTTTTGAATGGAGGTGGTTTTGAAAATTGCATGTTTGTTGATCACTTTGATTGTGCATTTTATTTGATGTTTTTTGGGTACCCGTTGATCTAAATTCTAAAGTAATATGCATTTGATTTTTAACAATAAATAAGTATCCATAACTTTTATGTTCTGATTATGATGTTAAGTTCTGGAATACATGTGTTTTGATTTGAAGTATAATGATGTGTTGTCTTTGTTTGTTTTGTTTTGTTTTTTTTTGTTTTGTTTTGTTTTGTTTTTTTTTTTTGTTTTTTGTTTTTTTTTTTTTTTTTTTTTTGTTTGTTTTTTTTGTTTTGTTTTGTTTTGTTTTGTTTTTTTTTTTTTTTTGATAAATTGTTGGTGATCAATTAATTAGATGAGTTTTCATTTGCGAGTAAACATGTAACAGAGATTGCATTTGTGTATGATGAATGAATTATAAGGTCAAACATTAGTGTAATAGAGAGTTTTGATAAATGTATGTATTTGGTATAAGAGAGTGCATTTGTGTATGATGAATGAATTATAAGGTCAAATATTAGTGTTTTTGATGAAGAATGAATAATAAGGAACAAAATTGATTTGATATGAGGTAGGATTAGGATATATATTTTAAGAAATAATACATGTGTTTTGCTTTGATTTATACAGCTGTTTTGATAGGAAACTTTTAACTGATTGATAAAAATATAAATTTGTTTTAGTTGCAATTGAGTTTGAAAATATTTAGGGTTAGTATGAGTGTTTGAAAATTACATTTGTGTTTCGAGTGGTAAATTAGTTTTAGTATGTTCTAAGGTTTGCTCAAAGGTAGGATTAGGATGCTTAGGTTAAAAATACAAGTGTTATGCTGTGTAAATTACATGTGTTTTAAGATCGAATATGTTTTGAGGTTTTATCTGAGGCAGTGTTAAGATGTTTAGTTTAAAAATACACGTGTTCTTGTTTGAAGGTGTACATGTGTTTTGATATAAGATTTGGTATGAGGTTTGATCTGAGGTAGGATTAGTAAGTATAAACACATGTGTTATGCTGTGAGGTGTGCAATGTATATTAACATACTAAAATAATGTTATACAAGTTTAATATGATTGACGTACATAAGATAAGATGGCAACTTGATGGTGACATTGTCAATTATAGTGACACGTTTTGTAGAAAAAGTGACAAATGGCAACTTGATGGTGAAAACATTTGTACATTTGATTTTCTATTTTCTTATTTTCACAAAATTAATAGTTTTATGGCTGATACAAAATTAATTAAAGGAGTGTGCATATATGTTATTGAGAGTGCATATGTGTTTTTATAGTTTTTAGTGAATTTGATGCCTTTTGTGCATTTGTGTTTTTTTAGTTTTGGAGTTTAAGTATATTAAAAGTGCATGTATGATTTTAGTTCTAATATAAGGATGTTTTGAGTTTAGTTATGATTTAAGGGTGCACTTGTGTTTTTTCTTTTAAGTTTGTACTAATTTCTCAAAGAAGTCATGTGGTCTCGTGTGCATAAGACAGAAATACATTGTGCATATGTATTTTGTTCATTCAAAATCGTTTGTTCATAGACCTTTTTTTTTTGCAAAACCGTCTTTTTCGTTGCTGATATGTTTATATATGGTTTTCAAATCGGGTTTTAATCAATTGATGAGATGTAAAATTTGCTTGCTTCTCAATCGTTTGTGACATACATGGTTGTTTGGGTGTTAAATGTTTAGTTTTTATTGGTAAATACATGTGCGCACCTCAAACACTAGTCGGAAGAGATAGTTTTGTTAAAGTTTTGGCTCATGTCGTATTTAATCATATGCAACTCGATTTAAAAGCGAGTTTCAACAATATTTGTTATCGCAATTGGTTAAGCTCTACGTTTAGTTTTTGTTTTCTAGTAATGCAGATTTTGTTGTTGTGCGTCAGCTTATGGTGGCAAATACATGTGCACATAATCCAATACTTTGACTTCGCATGCATACAAGTGTATTTTAACGAATACAAAATACATGTGCACATAGTCTAATACTTATATTTGTTTCTTATTAAAAGGCTTCATTGCCGTATAGATAAATTGCAAGTATGTATATTTGGTTTCGATGTCGATCCTGGATTTAGATATGATTAACACAACAATTATTTTATTGTAATGGAATCAGGTTTATGAAAGATGCCGATTATTTGAAAGAGGATAGCGATGTAGATTACATGTGCACAAGTATGGAACACATTTTTATATGAAGACGATGAGGAAAATCCACGTGTAATCGAATTGATGGTGTTAAGTTTGAACATGGATATATGTACATCTCACGCCTGAAGTTGACTTAACAAAAATGGAAGTGTGCACATCTATTTTACGTTACATAGAAAGCATGCACATGTATTTTATTATCACATGAAGATGATGCATACGGTTATCCAGATCTACATGCATAAAAGAGTTTTTGATGAAATGCACATATACATCATGAATGCAAATGCAACAATTCAGTATAATTTTAAACATCTCATAGTTCAATACACTTGTATTTCAATTGAATTTCAATAGACTAGCTAATAAATACAGTTACTTTATGTAAAACTTTGAAGTTACTATATATTTTTTTTCTTGCTTTTAATTTTTCTTATAATGGCAAAGTTAAACAAGACTAAAGTTAGTTGTATGCAAAACTACACCTAAAAGTGTTTCTAAACAACTGTGCATATCAGTACTACAGATATAGACAAAATTCAGAAAAGTAAAAAAAAAAAATGACGAGCTCAAAAAAGAAAATTAATCAGTTAAGAAAAATTAGTTGCATAAATAGTAAAAGCTATTAAACGCATTTCCTATAATTGTGAATCTATCAAAAATAAATTGGTTTAAAGATAAATTTGTAAATCATTGGAAAAAGAGTTTTACCAAAATGCCCTTTTGAAATAAAAATAAATGCTTTAAAAAAGAAAATAAATGATTGGTCTAGGTTGGTTCTCGCAGTTCTCGCAATTTATTTGGTTCTGAAAACAACTTTACCCTATATATATATATATATATATATATATATATATATATATATATATATATATATATATATAGGGTGGGGTTATTATAAAAAGGGTCTTATAATAAAAAGTGTAGGAAGGATTGTGGGAGTGACATGTGTCACCCCCTTGCCACATCATATGACACATCATATGACACGTGTCACCCCCCCCCCCCCCCCCCCGCCGAAAAAAAAAATTTTCCCGCCAAAAAAAAATTTTTTTTTGGGGCAAAAAAAAAATTTTTTTTTCCCGCCAAAATTTTTTAGTGCATCACAGTTATAAAGTTACTGCATCACGGTTATAAAGTTACTGCATCACGTTTACTGCCTCACAATTATGATTTTACTGCATCACGGTTACTGCATTCATGGTTTTAATGTTACTGCATCATGGTTATAAAGAAACTGAATTATCATAAGTTTTATGCATCATATATGTATGTAACTGCATCACAATTAAAATACGATTCTTTTTTAAGTTTTTGTGCATCTTTATTATAAGTTACTGCATCATAGTTAATAGTTTAGTGCATCAGCTATGTTGCAGTAACTTATAACCTTAATGCACTAAAATTTAAAACTGTGATGCAGTAACTTTTATAATTGTGATGCAGTAACTTTATAACTGTGATGCACTAAAAATTTTTGGCGGGAAAAAAAAAATTTTTTTTGCCCAAAAAAAAATTTTGTGTCATATGATGTGGCATAGGGGTGACACATGTCGCCCTCACAATCCTTCCTACACTTTTTATTATAAGACCCTTTTTATTTTAACCCATACCTATATATATATATATATATATATATATATATATATATATATATATATATATATATATATATATATATATATATATATATAGGTTGGAATAGTCAAATTTAGAACCGGAAGTAGAATTTACGTAGAGAAAACTTATAATTAAGAAAATCCAGAACTCTATTTTCATGGCCGTCTCATAGTTTTTGATGGCCCTAGACGATAACAACAAAAAGACCCTATTACACTTTTAAGCTAAAAGGAAATTGCATATAAACTTGAATTATATGACTCGTATATGTTTAATATTATAGATGTTTATAGCAAAAATAATAAAAATATGGCCTCTTTGAAGTGGAAACCATGTGCGATGGCACCTATTGCACACCCTTCCAAAACCCTCTGTCTATTTTTACCTTAATCTAATTCCTATATACTAATAAAAGCGTTGAGGCACACCGACATAATTAAGTATTCTCTCAAAAGGTGAAGATCGGTGGGATCACCCTAGTCCCATGCATCCTAAGGATGCCAACCGGACCCTCCCCCAAGGACCCGACCCTAGGCAATGAGCACCTGTCCCAGTGACTGCACTTATCAGGAGGTGGGCTATGAACCCTAGCCATTTTCTCAAAGAGGCCCTCGCTGACCAGTCAATCTGAGCATTTACGGTGGGGGGATGGTATCAACAGAGCATGTCGTCCTGCCCCCATGTGAGGACTTCCCGGTGGGTAACCCAAACCGGTACTACTCTCACAATTGGCTCGCTTAACTCTCTAAGCTTTACCCACTAGACCACATGCTAGTTGATGTCATAATTAAGTATTCTGGTTGAGGCACACCGACATAATTAAATATTCTCAAAATCGTTTACCCATTAATGGGGTCCAATTGGTCCAGCAAGTAGTCCATCAACCTGTGTTTGTTTACTCTAATTTAGAGATATGAATAGTAAATATTACTATTAATAGTAAAAAAAATAAAACTTGCAAAATACACCCTTAACTTTTTAAGATTTATAATTTTTTTTATATAACAAACTTTATTTGCCAAATATCTAACAGATATCCAGTGCTTTCTTGAATAAAAAAAATACTGGCAAAAAGGCCTCTCGATAACGAACAAAACAAGCCCAATATTGATATACTTTTGACGTACGTACAGTTTTATAAAGAAATGTTAAAATTTATTTTATATATATATATATATATATATATATATATATATATATATATATATATATATATATATATATATATATATAGCTTTTAAATAAAAGAACTTTCAAAATGCACCCTTAACCTATCAAATAACTTTAAAAATTGTCCTATTTTTTTTTATAAAATTATAAAGGACAAGGACGTACAGCTCTATAAAATTATATACATAATTCTTTTGTTTATATAGCCAAGTTTATTCATCAAAATGATTTATACCGCTATAAACGCCTCTACATTATAAACAAACCAAATTTAATATTAATATACTTTTGACATAAGCGCGCTTTTATAAAAATAAGTTGAAATTAGAAACAAATTAGTCCTGCTACAACATACTGGTGCCCGACACAACATTCATTCCAAAAAGCATGTCGTACGACAACTACAAATATAGCTTTGACATAACATTTATTCCAAACAAATACAACATGTGTCGGCAAAAAAACATACCGCGATCTCACAACGAGAAGCCCCGCCACAACGCGGCGGGTGCCAATTTCCTTGTATATACTAAATGCGTTGATGGTTGCACATATTTTAATAATATATTTTTGGGCTCCTTTTCAGTCCAGTTAGAATTCTCAAGCCCTTTTGCGATTAACAAACGTTTCACTTCTTTCAAAGAATCTGCTGAATTTTAATTAATCTAGAATAAAACATTGATTTCTTGGGATTAGATCATTCTGTCAAGGGTCCACTTAGTGCGTAACTCCATGTTGAATAAAAAATAATGTCTTTAGTAAAAAGCTTTTTTTTCCGGCTCCATGTGCGCCACTTTCATAGTTTCGTGAATGAATTTAATAAAAAATTTGTCAACTATTTACGCACTACAACAAAATTATATAAGAAATTGCCGAAACTGCCTTAAAATTTTTGTTATTTACGGCTTTTTTATATAATAAAATTTATAGGTCAACGATGTAAGAAATATCAAACGATTTCGTTAAAAAAATTATACCATCTACGGCTGACGAACAAAAATAGGCTAATATTGATATACTTTAGACACACGAACGATTTTATAAAACATTTTAAAGTTTGATATATATTAATAAATTACGGAAACTACCATAAACTTTTTGTTATTTACGACTGTTTTATGTAACAAACTATATATTCACATTCAATATGCCTCTATTTAATCGGCAAATATATGAATTGCCACACGAATTGAATCAGAATTGGCGAAAAAATACCCACCGCAACCGGCCACACCTTGTTATGATGAAAAAGGTTGATTATTTACCTTCCTAAATAGAGCGAGTCACCAAGAAATTATTAGAAGATATATAGGCCCAAGTTATGTTGGGCTATGGGTGCGTTTTGGGCTCGTAGAGCTGAAACAGCCAAAACTACTGTTGTGGGCTTGGACTATAAGACGAAAAAGAATCAACTTGTTGAGCCATCATGCGGGCAAGCAGGCCGCCACAAATAATGAAGATACAGCGGCACTTAGCACTTTAGCAGGCAAACAAACCAAAGCAACTAATATGTATTACAGCAAGCAAGCAAGCAGCAAATGGGATAAGTGGCAGCAGTCAAATTAATGTAAATTATGGAAGCAAGCAAGCAGCAAGTTAAAGGAATAAATAGCTAAAAAAAAAAAAAAAAAAAAAAAAACCCATAAAGTTTCTGTTTGCCTCGATTGTCTCTAGTAAAGATATGGCTAAAGAGAATCTTTTGGCTACAGAAGATATACAGACCCAAACCCAGCATCACTTGAGCCAATAATGTGTGACACATTGAGAGGGGAGAAACATGGCCACAAAAACCGGGCCTTTCTTCATCAGACACGAAGTAACAATGGTATTACAAATAATAATGGAATATACCGCCTACAAATAAAGCAAATCAATATACGGAGTATTATTTAATGGGTCATCTACCCATGAATCCAAAGTTGAAAAGGGGTGCGCGGATCTTCTTTCCCCTTTCTTATTTTTTATTGTGGCGGAAGCTTTTAGTGTTTCCATCAAGGAAGCTACTGATGGTGGCATTTTTAATGGCATTCCGTATTGTTAGCGGATCTCTAAGTATCTGGCATTTGCAGTTTGCGGATGATGCTATTATTTTGGGTGTATGGTCTTTTATGAACATAAGGAATTTACTTCACATTGTCAGATGCTTTCATTTAGCGTCCGGCATGAGTCAATCTTTCGGCTATATATGGTGTGGGTGTTACAAGTAATGAACTTAATTGGATGGCAAGTACTCTTAATTTTCCAATTATAGGGCTAGGAACTTGGAGTTAAGAAAATTTATCAATTACTTTATTTTCCCAATAGAAATTTTTTTGTTTGGAGGTCATGACGTTTGTAGGATCCAGATATCTATTTGTAAATTCTACAAGCAAGAGGTAGTTTGTGAATTGGATGACATGGAGGATTGTCATATTCGACAAAGTTGAAGGTTTTATGATCAAAAGAATGATCTATACCTTTTATCGTGGGAAGGAAATAGAATTGCGATGATTTCATCCGAAGATCAAGTACAAACACCAAAGCCTGAGGTTAAGATTGAAGAAAGACATTGTAGGCATATGTTAATATTGAAGAAAATTTCTTGAAGCCCGAGCTTGTTTTTGATGTTGGAAATCATTGTGATATTGAAGTTGATACAACTAGTGCGGAAATATCGAATGAAGTACGAGAAGATAAAATATTTTATGGTTTTGGAAAAGCTTGAGAAGCTACCGATTCCGGAGTTAATTAAACGACAAAAGATTGTGATTTTGATTATTGGTTTTTATATATAATTATCAATAATCCAATAAAGTTTTCAATGGCGAACAAAGAAACTATCTTTGTCGCAATTGAAGACTTGTTGATCGATGGTAAAGTATTCATAACTTGATGCTTAAAGTCATATGTGGATCAATGGGAGTGTTGCAGACGTGTGAAAAAGAATGAAGAGGGCACTCGATAAATGTGTAGTTTAAGGCTACGACTAACAAGCTTCGTCGGATGAAGATTTGTGAGGTAGATGAAGGTTTCTTTCCCTCAGGTATCCTCTATAAATAGACAAGAAAGGATGCTAGTTCTTTACATTCTTCTTTCTCAATGTAATTTTATTGGAATTAATAAAGGGGTTTTTGAGGGTATTAACATGTCCATCCAATCGTAAACTTTTGTATTATGTTCTTGTTTCTCTTGTGTCCTTCAATAGATGCGTTGAAGGTTGTTGCTTGTGCTTGACATACAAAATTGTAATTTAGTGTTTCCGCCTATTGTACTTCGGGTTGTTCTCGCAATCATCCAATTAGTTTTATCAGAGCCATGTTGGTCTCTGAAGTTCGATTGCTAGTTTATGGATGTAATATGCAAATAGTCAATTGTTATAGACTAGGATTAAAACAATTGGTCAAAGGTATGTTTTGGATTGGTTTAAAAATAGTTGAGTGACTTGGACTTTGCTTTAGGCATGTTATATAAAAATTGATATCCTTGTGTGCGGAGTTTTCTTTTCTTCACTCGTTCGTCTCACAATTTCAATGGAGTTGTAGCTTGCAATCTTCTTCAAGGGCATGGGCAGACTTAGTAGGTGGCTACATATGGCACGTGTCACACATGAAATGGTTGTATCAAGTATAAAACTTGTGTATATGTATAGTTACTTACTTTTCGTTCTAAACAAGCAAACTGAGTCGAGTCGAGCCCAAATCTATATACTCGTGGATATTTGACCATAAAATATATGTATGGTTTATATTTATTTTTATTTAGTTGGTTTTAGTTTCCTAACAGAACTAGGAATGTTATTCATAAAGATTACGTTAGCGTATAAATACTGGTTGTTGTAATATATTTTGATGATTCAATTAGCTTTAGTTACAAGCCACCACAAAATATTTTTTTCCTCTCGCTCATTGGCTACTAGCGGGTCATCTGAAGAAATCCCGGCTATTTACTTTCGATTTATTGTTGTCTAATTAGTATTTTTCATAGTTGTTAAGATTTCGATCATGATCTTAGTATTTTACGTTTTTAAGATTCTACAAAGCAAAAATGATCCGGATCCTATGTAGGATCTTAACAAGCTTAGAATCTTATAGGATCCCGATCTTAACTATAGGATCTTAAGATCTACTCAAATCCGATCTTACTTTTATCGAACCGCAAAATAAAAAACTACGAATTATGGTTTTTGTTTTTATAGAATTTAAAAAACAGTATGTGATTCTCCTTAAACATTCTATATTCATAATTTAGAACAACATTTTCATAAAATATTTTTATAATTTTATGTTTATAATATATAATGATTTGTAGATTTGAATAATATTACAAAGATCATTAAAAATAGCATTATAGTAGGATCTTAAGATTTCAATTCGATTTTACGATCACGATCTTGCAAATACGAAAATGATTTTAAGTAAGATCCCGATCTTGAAAAACTTGATATTTTTCATTTAACTCGTAAACCGTATCACACAAAATCCAAGCCGCCATAATACACCAAGGTATGTTGGGTGGCCAACTATCAACTAACTTTGTCTTTCTCATCAAAACTCTTTTCTTTGATGTCGGATACCATTGCTATCAACAACATAAAAAGACCGCCAAAAAGCCGCTCCTTCCTAAAGGCAAAGAAAGTCGACGTAAAAAAATAAGAAACGTATCGAAAAAAATGACAAAACCGTCTAGCAGTATCAAACTTTGTTCTCAAATACAAGTTTATGTTCATGCAAATCAACAACAAAGAAGAGATTAAAAAAATAAATAAATAAAATAATAATAATAATAATAATAATAATAATAATAATAATAATAATAATAATAATAATGCTAACTTTTAACATTTAGGCTATGTTTTGGCGCAGAACTTTTTGGGGCGATGAGCAATGAGTTTTTTGATTTTTAGTTCTCGTTTGGTAAAAGAGGAGTGAGTTTTGCTATTTTTTAGAAAAACTCATTTTTTCAATACTTCTTTAAGAAGCTGTGAGCGATGAGCTATTACTCACAGCTCACATCTCACAGCTACTGCTCACTGCTACTTTTGCCAAACATAGGCTATGTTTGGCAAAAGTAGTTGTGAGCAGTAGCAGTGAGCAGTGAGTAGTGAGCTGTAAGCAGTAGCCAAAAAAGCTCACAGCTTTATAAAGAAGCATTAAGAAAATGAGTTTTCCTAAAAAATAGCAAAGCCCACAGCTCTCATGCCAAACGAACACTAAAAATAAAAAAGCTCATCTTTCACCGCGCATTATCCAAAAAAGCTTCAAAAACCTTTGTGACAAACATAGCCATAGCCTTATTCAAGGTTGTTCGTCCGAAAGTTTCATGTTTAAACGGCAAGTGAGTTTTATTTTAGACATAAAATACATATATAGGGTTATATAGAGTTTATTTAATTTCCAAATAGGATAAGATATCGTGTTCACAAATATCATGTTAGATTACAAATATAGATTCTCATTCGCAATCTCGTTTAAAGATTCTATCAAAATTACTTTTCTAATGAGTAACGTTAACCTTTGCTTATATTGTTATTAACATATCAATAGTGATAACCAAGTCGAACTGAGCTCGAGGGTAATGATTACATCCTGAGCTCGAGATTGCGCATGAAAATTGATACTTGGTTTAGCTCGAGTTCAATTTGGAGCGGAGTTTTGACAATGTTCAACTCCTCTCAATTGAATGTTCAACCACAAGTGAGATACCCGTAAGTTGAAATAGCTAGGATAATGTCTATTTAAGGAAAAGGGAAATAATAAAAACGGAAAACATAAATTAACCGTTTGAGTAGCACGATAGCCGAACTACATAACTACAGTCTAACATGAAAAATGTATTTGTTTTGTTGCATATTGATTCTCACATATGACTAAAGCACATGCATTCAAATATTCAAACAAGCATGTGCATCCTTTTTTTGCCATGTTTTCTGCATATTAATTAGATAGTATATGCAAATAGTAACGATGTTTGTAAATGCTTAGCTGGGTCATCCTCATCAATGTGATCAGCTTGTACACACCCTCATACGCGATTCTCTGGCCTTTGGCTTTCTACAAAGACAAATTGGTATAATAACACAATATTGTTACACTCTTATCTAATCAAACAATGAAAGTTTTACAATTATCATCTTTAAAATTCAATGATTATTTACAATCAAAGACAATTTTCATCATAAATATTAGATCTATTCAAAAATAAAATATTAAAGCTAGTGGAGTTATCATAATATTAAATTTGTTCAAACAAATAAGGGCAAATACCAAAAAAAATGCACTATACTTGTCAAAAATAGTATTTTTATGTATAGAACTTTTTTTTTCCTCATTCGTGTACTAAACATGCATTTTTTGCCTCTTTTATGCATTTTCGTACAATTTTATGACATTTTTGCCCCTAAATTTTCAAAGATTTGAGGGGCAAAATTATCCCAAATAAGGGCAAATACAAAAAAAAAAAAAAGCACTATACTTATAAAAAATAGTACTTTTTTGTATCAATTTTTTTTTTCCTTATTCGTGTACTAAACTTGCATTTTTTTGCCTCTTTTATACATTTTCGTACAATTTTATGACATTTGGCCCTTGGATTTTCAAAGATTTGAGGGGCAAAATTGTCCCAAAGTGCGTAAAAGTGGCAAAAATTTTGAAGTTCGAAACACAAATGAGAAAAAAAAAAAAGTTCGATACATAAAAGTACTATTTTTGACAAGTATAGTGCATTTTTTTGGTATTTGCCCAACAAATAACTTTTAATGCACGAAAGCTAGTTGAGTTATCATAATATTAGATTTCTTCAACTTAAGATTAGATCCAAATCCAAATATTGAAATAGTACACGATACTTTGTATAAATAGGCATAACTAATACATTCAAATATCAATATCCATCCAAGACGTACTTCAAAAACAAATGGCCGCTGCTTTTTATCTCTCGTTTATCTTCTTCCTATCATTTTCCATCTCCTATGCCAGCGTTCCTCTTTCCGACACCTTCCAATACGTAAATGAAGGTGATTTCGGAGAATTTGAATCGGAATATGCCCCGACTTACCGTTTTCTCCCGCCATTCACATCCCCATTTCAACTTTGTTACTACAATACTACCCCAAATGCCTATTATCTAGCGCTCCGCATGGGGACAACACGTACTAACTCCGTCATGCGATGGGTTTGGGAAGCCAACCGTGGCTCCCCAGTACGTGAAAATGCCACATTTTCATTAGGTAGTGATGGGAACCTTGTGCTGGCAGAATCAAACGGCAAATTGTATGGCAAACCAACACTGCCAACAAAGGTGTTGTTGCTTTTGCCATAGAGTCAGATGGTAACATGGTGCTAAAAGACTCAAAGGGTAACTTCGTATGGCAAAGCTTCGATTCACCTACTGACACACTCCTAGTCGGCCAAACTCTAAGGGTTAATGGAGGTCCGAATAAGCTGGTCAGTAGGGATTCGATCACAAATAATGTTAACGGGGCGTATAGTCTCGTAATAGAGCCTAAAGGATTGAGTTTGTATTACAAAAACACTATGCGTTATTGGTCGTCCAACTTTCCCATATTAAATAGAGCAAATGTAAATATGGTAAATGCAACGTTAAAAATCATGGAATCTGAATACGAAGAGAACAACTTTCATCGGCTCCATTGTGAAGTCACTAACGCTGGATTTTTTGATAATCCGTATTTGGATATGGGCACACTTCGATACAATAGCTCGTTATCCTATATTCGATTAAGCATCGCTGGGAATCTTGAACTTCATACTTATCGTGCAGATGTTCATGGACACGCGTGCGCTCTATTGTTCACCTTGTTTAGTAGAGATAAGAGTGAAACTGGGACAGATTATATAGACGAGTGTCAACTACCAAACCGATGTGGGAAATTCGGGCTTTGTGAGGAGAGCCAATGCGTTGGCTGCCCGACCCCAAACGGGGTTTTTGCTTGGAGCAAAAATTGTGATGTGAAGTTGCCGAGCTGTAATGCTAGTAGTTTTAAATACTACGAGCTTAAAGGGGTTGATCATTTCACGGTTAAGTATACATCCGGGACTAAAACTAGCTTGGACAATTGCAAAAACAAATGCACGAAGGATTGTAAGTGTATGGGGTATTTTTATCACACGTATCAGAGGAGGTGTTGGATAACTCACGAGTTGAAAACATTGACGAGAAACTGGAATTCGACATCTTTGGCATACATAAAAACACCCATTGTCTAACTAGCTGCGCGAGTTTTTGTGACATCAGGAATAATAAAGTCGTAGGACTTGACAGGAAGAATGTTGCTCGTGTGAAATTTTAACTTTTTTCGTTAAAGTGTAGCAGAAATATGCTTCTTCTCGTTTGATTTTTATTTCTTGCAAGTGTAGTAACTAATCTTTGTTTTGAGATATAATATTCTCTTAATTAATTGTTATATCTTGTAACAGCTGTAAATCTTCAATCCACTAAAAGTCTATGTATATTTGTTACAACATGTCAACTTGGTTTATTAGTTATAATATACATTGAGTTATCCACTTATCCTATCAACATCTTCGGTCAGATTGTGCTATCGATCATGCATGAGGTCTGTTAATTGTCAAGAAATGTTGCACAAATTTTATCTACATTTCCTATATATAGTTTTAGATTCATTTGCTTTTTTCTCATTTACTTGTTAGTGCTTGATTCAGTAATAAGCTCGAGATGGAATCTTCATACCGATTGATCATAAAATTACTATATCTTCAAGTGTTAGAACCGTATCTTTCTACACTATAAGAGTGCTAGGTGAAACACAACACCAATAGCACTTGGTGGTGTGTCACCTCAGCATTATCTCAGTACCTCCCCAATAACACATCAATAACTAAAACATCCTCCTTAGCAATAAAACTCATAACTGTTATTGGTGCATGTAAGTCTTACAAAACACCACACAAAAAATACTCACTCACAAAACAAAAATAAAAAATTGTGAATAACACCTGCTCATGGAACAACGAAGGAACGATTAACACACCAATGGCACCAAGGGTGATGCACTATGGTTATGCCATTGGTCCCAAATTTACCAATAACATGTTATTCATATAGTGAACCGTGCACTCTAAACACAAATACACAATGTGGCATATATATTTCTACAAGGTATGGTACTCAGTACCAATTGCATTAAAAGTTGAGTTTTCTGCATTCTATGTTCCCAGGACAAAATATTTAACTTAAGCTGAACGACAATGTTTGAAAGACCTTTAGGTTAAACTCACAATAGTATCCAAACTCTATGTGTAGTTGACAATGTTAGACCCGTTTCCCGGGTGTTGGGACCCCACCCTAGATGAAAATGATAAAGACCTCATGTGATTGGCCAGTCAACGTGCGTTGCGCAATGGTCAAACCCGATAGCCAATTAATTGTCAAAGTATGACTATGTAGTCATATAAAATGTGTTGCATAACTAAAGGGGCCTAGGTTGCCAAGTATTAAACATGTGGTTAAGTTAGTTGTGCCTTAAATAAGAAGAAAGATACTAGAAGGGCCATTCTTGCCATTAGCCCAAAGATACCACCTAACTAGTTATAACTAGTAATTTCTAGACTTTTCTCCATCATTTTAGATGGAGTTGAAGTCCGGTTCTAGTTAAGGAGAAAGAGAGGGAAAGTTGGGTGATGACCTAAGATGAAGAAGATGATCAAGTCTTGATGTTTATAGTCTCTCTTAGTTATGATCATAACAAGTTGTGATTATTTATGAAGGTTGATGATGATGGATCATTGTGTTGTTGATGTTCTTGATGTGTTTAGCTTGGAGCTAAGGTAAGTAAAATGATGATAGCATAAGTTATATGGATTTCTATCATTATGTGTTATGTATGTTTAAGATGAGAAGATGAGCTTGGGTTATGCTTATGTGATGCCATGTTTATGGCTTATATGTTGATGAAGCTATGGATATGTTGATGTTATGTGCTAGTTGAGATTTTGAGTAGTGAGCCATGATGTAAGTGTTTTATGTATATGATGCATTATGTGGATTGAAGTATGATGTATGTTATGATCGTTTTACTTACTAAGCCTTTGTGCTAATGGTTTAGTTGCCTAACCCCTTTGTAGGTTGGAATGCTTGTATGGATGGCTTGGATATAGTGATTAAGAAATTGGAGACGCAAGATTAAGGTAGTATGCATTAGGAGCTTAGGTAGAATACCGAGCTCTATGTTGATATTGTACCCCCGTGAGTCATTAGTGTTTTGTAAAGTATAATCAAGTGTCATGTGTATGAATTGGTGGTCAATTGGTAAGTTATAACATGGTTCACGTATTTTATGGTCAAGTTAAAGGGGCGTTTGGATTATGTGTAAGTATACCCATTTTGGGTGGTTAACGGGTCAAGTTTATATGGATCATGTTTTATATGTCAAAGTAATGTTAATGGTTAAGTTTGGTAAGAATTTGAGGTGATATAAGTGGTCTTGTTGTGTAATGGGTCAAAATGGGTTTTGTTCATAACCCGTCAACTTTTAAAGTACTATTTCTGGTTGATTGAGTATATTAACGATTTTGTACGTTATGTTAATTGCTTTGAGTGAGTTTGGTGTGGATATAAGGTAGCAGGGGTCGATTATTGTGAAAAAGGGCCAAATTTAAGTTTGGATAACCGAAATTTGGTACCAAATTCCCAAATTTCGGTTTGATTCAGACAGATTTTGTTAAACTTTGAAAAATCATATCTTTTAATCTGTAAGGAGTTACGGGTCGTGCCACCCGGCGTTTCGAAGGTAATTGAGTCTAGTTTCATTTAAAAATGGTCTCAAGGTTTGGATGTTTATAGATTTTGTCAGCTTGTAAAAGAGTAACGGTATGTCCATTAAAGTTAAGCGTTTCCGCGCGTAAAGTTTTAATTTTTTTGGTCTATGCGGGCACGGGGTGTTTCAAATTGGTATCAGAGCTTCGGTTTAAGTGAATTAGGTTTCCACTATAGGTTTCCTAGTCTTAAACCACTATTAGATGCGATGGACGTAAGTGTTAGTGATGCGGAAGGTAATTATTAAGTGTGAGACGAATTATGTTTTATGCTAGTTGAGATTTATGATGATAAGTGATCGATGCGTGTATAGTATTGATGAGTATAAGATATAAGTCCGTGAAGGACTTGAAGTGTTTGATTGATTAGTTAGCCGTTCACCTTAGTTGGTGTCGGTGATTATTTCATGATTATGTAAATGTACGATAGAGTTATAGTGATGGAATGCGAATAAGAATGCTAGTGGTATTAGAGATGGGTTAGTAAGTGGATTAAGGTTTTATGATACCTTAGGTATAAGGTAGACTAGTGCTTTCGGCTAGTTAGAATGTTGATGCTTAGACATAGTTTGATTGTGCAATGTGATGTGTGAGCCATAGACTATATGAATTGATTATGATGATGAATGTTCAAACACCTTGTGGATAAGTGTTGAATGTTATTGTTTATGTGACGCTAAGTCTATAGTAGTGGTTATTGTATGTCTAAGCTTTATGTGATGTAAGTCCATGGCGGACTCAATGTGTTAAAGTGTTGAGATCACCGTACACCTCTGATAGTGTCGGTGGATATTATGTGATTATGTGAACATGTGTTGTAGTAACGATAATGAAAGTGAGTAACCATGATCTATGGTATGAATACTTATTGAGTGAATATGTTTGATGATAGAAGTTGTAAGAAGCATGGACTATGTCCAATATAATGTATAGTTGCCATATACATGTGATGACCTAGTTGTGGTCGAAAAGTTAAAAGAAAACATTGATATGTGAAAAAGTTAAAAGTATGGTAAGTGTTTGATAAAGCAAAAATGTTTAAAAGGTTTGAGATAGGTAAGAAATGATTAGTGAAGAATGAATTTTACACGCTTAATTAAAATGAGAAAAGTTAAAGTGTATATAGTTAAGATGTGAAGAGATCATGTTATATGTAAAACATGATAAGTAAAATGTGTTAGTAAGTAAATGTTTAAGCGTGATAAGTAGAAGTGATCAATGAGATATAGTTTGCAATAAAAGTCATAAGTGATATGAAGCGCGCTAGAAAGAATCGTAAAACATGAATAGAATCATGTGAAAATATTGAAATATGTAAGTTGATAAGATGTACAATTTATGTACATGAAAGAATTGAGTATGCCAATGTAATGATGGCATATAGTGAAAGTGTGAGTCAACTTTGGGTTGACGAATAAATGATAGATTGCATTGTGGAATGCAAGTGTGATTAAATTGACAAGTGTAATATAGCAACTTGTCTAGATGAAAGTAAACGTGGTAGCGAATGTTGAAATTGCTCAAGGCAATGAGAAATGTTGAGATGATAGTGTGTACTTAATGATAAAAGTACATGAAAGATAAAACGAGTAAAGATGTTAAAGTAATCATAGCTTGGATCCAATGCTCTAGTTTTGGCATCCTTTGGGATGGCCTAGCTTGCCTTCATGGCATGGTTGTTAGCTTGCCTTCATGGCATGTGTTTTGGCATCTTTTGGGATGGCCTAGCTTGCCTTTATGGCATGGTTGTTTAGCTTGCCTTTGCGGCATTGTTGTTTAGCTTGCCTTTATGACATGTTTGTTTAGCTTGCCTTAGCGGCATGGTTGTTTAGCTTGCCTTTATGGCATGGTTGTTTAGCTTGCCTTAGCGGCATGGTTGTTAGCTTGCCTTTATGGCATGGATGAAAAGTTAGTGAGATTGGATCCACGGCTAGAAAAGATGAAAAGTAAAGCAAGTATGATTGTTGTGTCGGAAGTACGTGAGTAGGATGATTTATAATCTCCTTATTTAAATGGATTGGGACGCCTCTTCATTTAAATAAAGAAATTGTAAATCACCGAACCATAAGTTTATAATTCCTTACTTGCATAGATTGGGACGCCTTTTTATGTAAGTAAAGAGTTATAAATGAGTGGGCTTATGTGTAGCCGATATGACATGAATACGGGTAGATATATGAGAAAGTGAAAACTAAAACAAGTTAGACGTTATAAGAAGAGATTAGATATAAAAGCTTGTAGCGGCGTTAAGGTCCTATATGATCCTTAAGATAGACGCCTAGAATGAGTTTTTGCTTTAAGTTGATAAGATGATGGGTGGAATTCCCACGACTTAACAAGAAGATTGCTTTAGTAATGCGTAGATTTGGTTTTTGGAAGTGCCGTTTATATGGTACTATGTATATATTGCGAGATAAGTTACCGGTTTTTGGAAGTAGATAAGTGTTGATATTGTGTAAAGTGTAATTTTGGCCGGTATATGACTTAAGGACATGTTAGTGTATTTGTGAATGAAGTAATGATAGTGTTGAAGTTTGATTTATATAAAGTCAAATAGTAGATTTCCTCCGAATGACAAGTCGTCATTGTTAGGAATTTTAGATAAGCTCGTGGTGAAAGTAGTGTTTATGTACAGTAAGTTTAGACTTTGAAAGATCATTTAGATCGTTGCAAGGTAATGTCTTAGAAAGCATGAGGATAAGAACATGTATATGTTGTGATTTAGTTTTGAATAGAAATGGACAAGAGATTTCGAGGACGAAATCTAAATAAGGGGGATAGAATTGTTAGACCCGTTTCCCGGGTGTTGAGACCCCACCCTAGATGAAAATGATAAAGACCTCATGTGATTGGCCAGTCAACTTTCGTTGCACAATGGTCAAACCCGATAGCCAATTAATAGTCAAAGTATGACTATGTAGTCATATAAAATGTGTTGCATAACTAAAGGGGCCTAGGTTGCCAAGTATTAAACATGTGGTTAAGTTAGTTGTGCCTTAAATAAGAAGAAAGATACTAGAAGGGCCATTCTTGCCATTAGCCTAAAGATACCACCTAACTAGTTATAACTAGTAATTTCTAGACTTTTCTCCATCATTTTAGATGGAGTTGAAGTCCGGTTCTAGTGAAGGAGAAAGAGAGGGAAAGTTGGGTGATGACCTAAGATGAAGAAGATGATCAAGTCTTGATGTTTATAGTCTCCCTTAGTTATGATCATAACAAGTTGTGATTATTTATGAAGGTTGATGATGATGGATCATTGTGTTGTTGATGTTCTTGATGTGCTTAGCTTGGAGCTAAGGTAAGTAAAATGATGATAACATAAGTTATATGGATTACTATCATTATGTGTTATGTATGTTTAAGATGAGAAGATGAGCTTGGGTTATGCTTATGTGATGCCATGTTTATGGCTTATGTGTTGATGAAGCTATGGATATGTTGATGTTATGTGCTAGTTGAGATTTTGAGTAGTGAGCCATGATGTACGTGTTTTATGTATATGATGCATTATGTGGATTGAAGTATGATGTATGTTATGATCGTTTTACTTACTAAGCCTTTGTGCTTATGGTTTAGTTGCCTAACCCCTTTGTAGGTTGGAATGCTTGTATGGATGGCTTGGATATGGTGATTAAGAAATTGGAGATGCAAGATTAAGGTAGTATGCGTTAGGAGCTTAGGTAGAATACCGAGCTCTATGTTGATATTGTAACCCCGTGAGTCATTAGTGTTTTGTAAAGTATGATCAAGTGTCATGTGTATGAATTGGTGGTCAATTGGTAAGTTATAACATGGTTCACGTATTTTATGGTCAAGTTAAAGGGGCGTTTGGATTATGTGTAAGTATACCCATTTTGGGTGGTTAACGGGTCAAGTGTATATGGATCATGTTTTATATGTCAAAGTAATGTTAATGGTTAATTTTGGTAAGAATTTGAGGTGATATAAGTGGTCTTGTTGTGTAATGGGTCAAAATGGGTTTTGTTCATAACCCGTCAACTTTTAAAGTACTATTTCGGGTTGATTGAGTATGTAAACGATTTTGTACGTTATGTTAATTGCTTTTAGTGATTTTGGTGTGGATATAAGGTACCAGGGGTCGATTATTGTGAAAAAGGTCCAAATTTAAGTTTGGATATCCCAAATTTCGGTTTATACCGAAATTTGGTACCAAATTCCCAAATTTCGGTTTGATTCGGACAGATTTTGGTAAACTTTGAAAAATCATATCTTTTAATCCGTAAGGAGTTATGGGTCGTGCCACCCGGTGTTTCGAAGGTAATTGAGTCTAGTTTCATTTAAAAATGGTCTCAAGGTTTGAATGTTTATAGATTTTGTCAGCTTGTAAAAGAGTAACGGTATGTCCATTAAAGTCAAGCGTTTCCGCTCGTAAAGTTCTAATTTTTTTGGTCTATGCGGGCACGGGGTGTTTCAGACAACTTCACTCTGGGATTGGATTGCCTCAAAATGAGCATTGTGGTGATCACACCTAAGTGGTACTATACTTTAGGATTTGGTAATCGCGACTCATGTTAGTTTCTTCAAGTGAAACAAAAACATACAAGGATATATGGCCTAAAAAATGGTTGGATGGTCTCATACTCTCATAAATGCATGATAATGTGCTTTCACTACAACAAAACTGGGACAGTCTAAGGCCCCAAAAAGTCCTTGCCAATTGGGGCGAATGTTTTAGTGATTATTCCAGTTTAAAACTTTGTAACATCCAAACTTTGACTATGAGTTACATTGTATACACGGGAAGACCAAGAATGAATAATCTGAAGAAGGACGTGGATTGTGAGCGGAGGGCGTCCAATCTCTGTATGGCATAAAAATAAAGAAACAAGCTAAGGATTTTATTTGCAAACTTCAAGATATGGATGATGAAAATGGAAGAATTAGTGCCCAAAATGGTTGTGATAGACGATACTAGTACTCATATCACCATTCATGGCTGCTTTCACTATCCTTAGTAGGCTCATTCTCAAACATGTGTACATGACGACAACGGGCATCACATCACCCTTCCGTGACCATGTCTCACTTCTTTCACTTGTCATGTTTTTTCCTTGGTCACAAAACTCACAATGGGGATCGGATGTAAAGAAAGGGTTAATACGAAACAATTATGTCATAGACTTGACATCGAATCCAGGTATCAAGCTCACCAGCTTAATGCATTAAAAAGGATGGCTAGAACCTAGAATACCATATAATGTCAATGTCATATCCAGAGAGATATAATTAACAAATTGAGTTGACGAAATATATCAGAGACTTCTAGCATAAGCCAGTAAGTTGCCATTTTTCTTATATTAATAAGATTCGCTACATAATGAGCAAAAGTCATGTTGCCTTTTAATAATGACTTTGATAAGTCTAGTTTGGTTATTAGCTTAAGTGTGACATGTGAGGTGCACGTGCATAGCTTAGCTAGACACGTGAGGTGCATATGTTCATTTCCATACCAAAAGCTGCTAACAAATTTTGACGCCAAAACCACCATTTAAATAGTTGTTACTGTTTCATTTTATTCTTCAGCTTATGAAATACATTTCTCTCTCAAATTCCTTTCTTCTCGTTTGTAATAGTTTGAATTACATTGTAACAAGCTTGTAACAACTTCTTGAATTACAATTCAAACTTGATTCTACTTTTCATAGTTCCCGTTTAATTCAATCAATTCTTCTAGTGATCCTGGAATTGAACCTATCATTTGGTATCAAAGCTTGCTATCCTGGAAACTCCGATCGTCTTCTTCGGCTAAACTTCGGTGAAAATTGTTCAAATACTGTCAAACATCAAGATCAGTCGTTAAACAACTATAGCGATCACGTGAACAACCCATTAGTGGTTAAATCCTCTGTTTACGAATTAATGATCAGTGGTGATTGGTTTAAGTGATCAAGAACGGTTTTAGACGGTTAGTATTGTTGCTAAAGAAGACAAAGTAGTAACAATACTAACAGATTCAAGATTGTTAGGAATCATCCTAACACGAAAATGAAACGACATTTATGGGATTACATTAGTTATCCTATTTAGCCAAAACACAAGGACTAGTTATGTAATATTCCAATAGTTGTTATGTGTTAGGCTATATAAGCCCTCCTAGACTTCACTAGGAGAGTGAGACTTTGTGTAACTTACTCTTTCATCTTTCTTATTGAATAAACACCTAGTTTCCCTTTACTCTTTACTATCTCTCACTAACCATGGCTTTCATATTCTTCCATTGTAATCGACCTCCCGAATCACATAATCAACATCAATTATACGATCTAACAAGTGGTATCAGAGCCAAGGTTTTTACTTTGTTGATTTGTGGTGTTTTCTTGTCGAAAAATCGGATTTTTTTCTGATCCGTACTGTTTATGAGGCTGTTTCGGACCAAAATCTTATCATAAATTTTTTTGGTTAACAGTCTTTATAACTTATGTATAATCCATGGTCAAAAGTCAATCTTTCACATCTTGTTGTGTGGGTCTTAACAGTCCAAGTTTACAAACTTATGTAAACACTATTTTTTGGTGACTTTTTGTACCAAATCCCTGAAGACTTTTGTGGTCAAAATGGTGGTCTGATAAATACATGGTCTGAAAAACTGGTCAAAATGGTCGGAAAACTCATCGAAAACTAGAAAAGAGGGTGGACGGAATCTGATCAGAATAATCGCCGGAAAAAATCAGAATTTCTTGTATAAGAAGTTCTTGATATGTACTTGTTATCGAGAATATACTCTTTTCGAAAACCCTAATTATCAAAATCACATTCTCGATAACTCGGGTTCTCGATAATCCAATTCTCGATAATCACGTTCTCGACAATCCTGTTCTCGATAAGTATTCTCGATAAGCAAATTTTTTCGATAAAGTTCAAAATTTCGAAAATTACAAAAGTTGCAAATGTTTCGAAAATTTTCAGATTTGTCAATTATTATCGAAAATTTTATAAGACATGAAGATGAAGGGTTGAGCAAATGACAAATCAGTCGCAACTTACAAATGCCAAAACAAATCCAATACTATACTATACCCAATCCTAACTACCTGACACAAACATGACCCTCTCATTCACTCCCCAACACTCATCAAAACCATCATAAATCTGAAAAACTCAAACTGGAAAATTAAAGTATATATAAATATCTCAGTTTTCTCAATTCGTGTTTCCAATATATATCAAGACTTTCAAAAGATCTAATTAATATACGATTTAGAAATCATCATCGATATGTTGTGAAGCTAAGCTTATTTTTCTATCCGAACATATAAAGATAAGGATTATAACAATTAATTTATACCTTTTTTCTTGGTTTGTTCAAATGAAACACAAAACAAACAAGTAACACCTACCATAGACCCACAAATGGATCTTGAAGACGTAAGATCATTTCTTGATTCGTTTGGAGCAGAAAACATTCTCAAGTTCAGTTGTGTTGTGTTTGTAGTTTGGTTGTTCAATTCGATATGGGGCTCGGATTGATTGATGATCGATGATCGATGAAGAAGATGGAGATGTGATGAGTTTTGTTTTGGATTGATTGATGAATGAGATGTGATCGATTGATGATAAATTTTTTTGTGAGATGAGATTTTTTTTAGATAAGAGAAATGAAGTGGTAGGCGGATTTTTTTTAATGTGAGTGTATTAGGGTTTACCAATGGGAGAAAAATTAGGGTATGCTTATACTTTATAACCAGGTGTGTGATGTGTGGATCGGATCGGGTAAAGTTTTGGGCCCGGGTTGTGTTACTATGGTTTCTGGACTGGATCTTAATGCAATATCAAAGGTGAACTGAGCTGAAACGTAAATAGATTAGGCCTTGATCTATATCCGAAAATTGGGCTGTTTTATTATTCCAATCTGCATAATACTTTGTGCTGAAAATTTAATGACCAATGTATCTTTAATACATTATGTAATATTTGGGATAATATTTTGTTAAAAGGAGTGGTATTTTGGTTGTTGCTAATTTTCACGGGGAGATACATTTTTGACAAGATCGGGAAACTATTATCAAAGTTCATTTCCACTGTCAAAAGGCTAGATTTGGGCATTTAACCGCAAGATGTGACTACGGCGTTGATTCATTATTATTTATTTAAGGTTGAAGTGGAATAAGATGGGTGCGTGTACTTAGTATCTGAATATATCGGGGTTGGTTGGATAATGATTCTTCGAGATCCTTGTTCGAGCTTTTAACCTTTAAAATGACGAAGACTTGGATATCTAGTTATTTTTGTGATTCTTTCTTTCTATTACCACAAAATAACTATCACTTTTAAGGAGTTACGTTGTAGTGCTCATTGTCACACGAAGTTGTGGATAGTCAAGAGGTGATGTACGTCTTATACTTGATGGTTGGTTGGTTGAAGAGTATAGAGTACTTAGGGATTCGAAGGAGCACGAACTCTCTACACCACTCTTTGTCATACAATAGTGCAAGTTTAAGTCACAAGTTCGGGTTATTTTACTTCAGTCTCAAGTTCATCATATTGAGTTTTCTCCATCAGTAGTCACTACAAAAAGCTGTCAGAATGAAAATGGGGTCACTAAAGAGTTAGCTGAGAGGAGTATAAAAGAGTAGAGATGTTATCAGCAGTTGATTCTCATAGGCTATTTATTCTCACAGGCTATTTATGATACTTCACACGTATTCGGTTAGTTAGACATATGGGGTTATGCTGCCTCCGTTTCCATCATAAATATAGTGTGTATACTTTCGATTCCGCGAAGACATCATGGGGGAAGAGAGAGTGGGTGTTCTTATGCCTTTTTTTGACTTTTCTTGATTTCTTTGCGAAAACACTCATTTTCCACAAGGATCTTCAATTAGGGGGAAGAAATGTGCACATCAGGGACTCATAATAGACTCACGTGATCGAGCTTACAATTTTATTACTACTGGAGAGACGTCCGCAGAGATGATCAGTGGTTCAGTTTTGTGTTTTTGGTGTAATAGTTTCAACTCTCGTGGGTTATGAAGTGTGAAGTAGCCTACTTAAGTGAGAAGATCTTGCTGATTTCTTGCATGTTACCCCCGAACGGAGCTTCCGCGTTGAGTACAACTGTGATTAAGTGACTGGTCAGATTTGCTTGGTGTGGTTTACGATGTTATCTACAAATTCCGCTGCGTACACAAAACTTCAGAAGTTAGAAGACATGTTAACTACATCAAAGTTTCGAATCTGCTGAAGTCGGTTGTCAGTTTGGGGGGAAGCTAATTTAGAAACTTCGCCAAAAAGAAGTGTATTAAGAAGCCGCTAAAGACATGCAACATGAATTGGGGGGAAGTTAATCCAGTTCATGCATATTACATCATTTTTCCTGCAAGTAAATATAAAGTTCTCAAGCCGAGGTACAAAATGAAGACAAAGAGTGTCAAATGTAGTCATTCTCAGCACTTGAAGAGCCGATGAAGACCTTTCTTTATATGTATTTGTACTTGTAGGAAATATTGTAAGTAATCCCTTATGTCGCCCCATTGGGGGAAGATTGTTAGGAATCATCCTAACACGAAAATGGAACGACATTTACTGGATTACATAGTTATCCTATTTAGCCAAAACACAAGGACTAGTTATGTAATATTCCAATAGTTGTTATGTGTTAGGCTATATAAGCCCTCCTAGACTTCACTAGGAGGGTGACACTTTGTGTAACTTACTCTTTCATCTTTCTTATTGAATAAAACACCTAGTTTCCCTTTACTCTTTACTATCTCTCACTAACCATGGCTTTCGTATTCTTTCATTGTAACCGACCTCCCGAATCACATAATCAACATCAAATATACGATCTAACAAAGATGAACCATGGCTCCCTCAACAAGAACCAATACAAGTAACAATGGGGGTGATGAGATTGATCCTAACACCAACAACTATGTGGATGCTGCAATGAATGAAATCAAAGCATCATTGGCTACACTGACAAGCACAATTGCAACTAGACAAAACAATCAACTGGTGAACACAGGCTTAAGAAGGCAAGCTAACCAATTCAGTAGGTTGGCGAAGGTGGAGTTTCCAAAGTTCCAGGGTGACAACATAAGGGATTGGGCATTTTTCAGAGCTGTCTTTGGATCTTCAAACAATAATACAAATCTTTGAATAATGGCATTTTTGTTCATTTCACAACCCACATTTTCACCAATGATTCTAACAAATTGTCTGTGCCAAAGTAAAGCTTTATCATCTAGATGAACATAAACAATTTTTACCGACCTCCCGAATCACATAATCAACATCAAATATACGATCTAATAAAGATCAACCATGGCTCCCTCAACAAGAACCTAGACAAGTAACAATGGGGGTGATGAGATTGATCCTAACACCAACAACTATGTGGATGCTGCAATGAATGAAATCAAAGCATCATTGGCTACACTGACAAGTACAATTACAACTAGACAAAATAATCAATTGGTGAACACAGGCTTGAGAAGGCAAGCTAACCAATTCAGTAGGTTGGCGAAGTTGGAGTTTCCAAACTTCCAGGGTGACAACATAAGGGATTGGGCATTTAAGTGTGATCAGTTCTTTTTGGTGAAAATGTGGGTTGTGAAATGAAAAAAAAAATGCCATTATTCAAAGATTTGGATTATTGTTTGAAGATCCAAAGACAGCTCTGAAAAATGCTAAATATGAAAAAAAAAATGCCAAGTGTATTTGTTTGATGCCCTCTTGTGTAGAGTGGACATAAGCCAAGAACATGTTGTGAGTCTGTATTTGGGTGGATTACCAACTGAGTTAGAAATTAGTGTCAGAATGTTCAAGCCAAGAACACTGTCTGATGCTTACTATCTGATAAATTTACAAGAGGCTGATTTAGAAGCTTTTAAGAAGAAGAATAGACCTGCATTGAATAGTAGTGTGGGTAGATTTAGTAATGGAGGGAAATTTGGAAGTCATAACAAACCACCGGTGTTTGCCTTACCTGCACCAAACAACAGTTTTAGGCCTAAACCAAACACCCTAGTAATTGCACCAATGAGGAAACAGTTAACAGATGAGGGATACCATGAGAAGAGGGCACAAAATATGTGTTTTACTGTGACAAGAAGTACACACCAACCCATAAATGCAGTAGTCAACTGCTTACATTGGTTGTGCTAGCAGATGGTGAAGAAGAGGGGTTGGAATGGGATGAAAAAGAGGAATTGGTGGGAATTGAAGAGATGCCACATATTTCTTTGAATGCTTTGAATGGCTCCAACACTTTCCAAACAATGAGGATCACTTGAAAGGTGGCAAGCATGAATTGCACATATTGGTTTATTGTGGGTCTACTCACAATTTCTTAGATGCAAAAGTGGCAAAAAGTGTTAGCCTCGCTTTTTTGTAAAGATAATGTCACACAAGTGAATTGGACTAGATTAGTAACAAGTAGTAGCCGTAGGGACTACTATTGTACACTAGGAAAACATATAGTTTAATGAGCCTATAAATACCCCTCATGACTCTCCATGAGGGGTGTGAAAAATTGTGTAAGCTTCATTTCATTTATTCATTTTAATAAATACTCATCACCTTTCTCTCTCTACTTTCTCTCCCTAAAATGATGATGTATTTCCATCAACCGCGACCTCTAGAAAATGATTCTTGGTCGTAACAAGTGGTATCAGAGCTAACTAGGGGTGAATCGTGGTGTTTTTTTTCCCGAATATAAGCTAGAATAAAACCATGGTTTGATCTTTGTTTTGTGGTTTGATTGGCTAAAGTCATGTACTTTTGTGTTTAGATCAATCTCTTGCATCACTTCTTGGTGTTCTTCAGCTTATTTGGTGGTTTACTTGGAAGATTGAAGAAATTTTCTTAGTTCGGTTTGAGTGAAAAGGAATTTTCTTGGTTGCGGTTTGTGTGAAAAAGAATTTTCTTGGTTGCGGTTTATGTCAAAACGAGTAGCTCTTGATTGCGTTTTGCCTATCTTCTCATACTGCGTTTTGGCTATTTTGCTTGAGAGGGAAAAAGGACAAAAGTGGGTGAAAACGATGTAAAAGTGACTTACGATTTGACTAACTGTTGCGTTTTGACCATTGCGATTTGATCACTGCATTTTGGTCTGAAGACTGCGGTTTGTTCATTGCGTTTTGGTATGAAGACTATGGTTTGTACATTGCATTTTGATAATTGCAGTTTGTCTTGAGCCATTATGTTTTGTCTCTTGCGGTTTGACTGAAGACTCTGTGTTTTGACCACTGCAATTTGACATAAGAACTTGCGTTTTGATCATTGCGTTTTGTCACACGCAGATGCATTTTGTCTCAAGACTTAACATAAAAAACCCTAGTTTTCAAACCCTAATTTAAAATTAGGGCATATCATAAACTCAACCATCACACCAAAAACACATATGATATTATTGGTCTGCACTTTATAGAACATGATTCATTTCATCGTTTCATTATCTTAGTACCAATTTATCTCACTTCAAAACAAACCACATATAGCTTAAGAGATCTTGATCAAGAATCACAATCAAATGACAACAGCTAGTATCAGATTTTTGTGACTACGGAGTTTTTGTACGATATTGCTTATTTGGGTTTAAAGTTCATTTAATGGGCATGTGTGCTTATTTATCTCAAAGTCTAGAGGTTGGATGGATGCATGACTTTCAGAGATACTTGTTTGGGCATACACTGGTAGTGATTAAGACTTGGACATCTAGCTAAATGTGTGATCTATAAATGCATAAGTCGGTTCTTAATGCTCACATTGGCTATCACTTTAAGGAGTTACGTTGTAGTACTCAGTGTCACATGGAGTTGTGGATAGTCCAAGAGGTGGATATTTCATATACTGTTTGATTGGTTTGGTTATATGGCACTACCTACGCTTTAAGGAGTCACGTTGTAGTGCTCAGTATAGGTTCTTAGTCACATTTTTGTACAAGATTAAGTCACATATCTAAGGGATGTTTACTTCATTCTCAGATCAGTTATATTGCGTTGTCTCCATTCAGTGGTCATTTACTAGCTGGTTGGATTTTGAAAGAGGTTGCTTATAGGTTGAAGAGAAGAGATGAGATTTTAGAAAAAGAGAGTCATATTTTTTCGACATATTCTCACATAATTATACTTACATGGCTTCAATATTGCATCAAGTACAAGGTGATTTTACGGCATATATATAACATTATAATGATTCCGATAAATCATAACCATCAGGAGGGAGAAGTACACAAAGAAAAAGTAGTGTTTCGTCTTCAGTGATTGGATTGACTGAGAGAACTGTGCTTAACATCGTGAATGGAGAAGTAGTGTGTGTCATCGGGGCTTATTAACCAACTTGGATGCTGATTTATGTGAGTTACGTTGTTATGATGCTCTCCGAACGACAACCACGGTGCTACAGTCAAGTGTCTACTTTCTCCGTTGCGTGTTAGAAGGCTTAAGAGTTTGATGAAAGAGAGAGTTTTTAGTTCAGGAGGGAGAAGGAAAAAGAAAGAAAAGTCTCACTAGTTCGGAGAGAGTAATAACCTAACAAGACCGTTTCAGTTGAAGTTCAGAGCTACAAGGATTAGTGCCGTCAGTGACAAAGATCAAATGCCGAGAGCGTCGAAAGAGAACTTCAAATCTGCCTCAGTATCTAGACTACAGAGACCCTTCGCTTCAACAACATCAACATAGTTTATTATTATTGTAATTTACTTTGTTTATAGGTCTCATTGTAACCATTCACGTATGACGATATCTTGGAGGGAGATTGTTAGCCTCGCTTTTTTGTAAAGATAATGTCACACAAGTGAATTGGACTAGATTACTAACAAGTAGTACCCGCAGGGACTACTATTGTACACTTGGCAAACTTATAGTGTAATGAGCCTATAAATACCCCTTATGACTCTCCATGAGGGGTGTGGGAAATTGTGTAGGCTTCATTTCATTTATTCATTTTAATAAATACTTTTCTTCACCTTTCTCTCTCTAAGGAACGATGATGTATTTCCATCAACCGTGACCTTCAGAAACCGATTCTTGGTCATAACAAAAAGGGTGGGCTGCAAGCTGAAAAGTACTTATCCATTGGCAGTAAAAGTGGCTGGTAGGAAGCAATTAACAAGCGTAAGTGAATGCAAAGGGTTCATGTGGCAACTACAAGGGGAGAATTTTGTTGCAGACATGATGATTTTACCCCTAGGTGGATGTGAAATGGTTTTGGGAATTCAGTGGCTAGCTACATTGGGGGATATCAAGTGCAACTTCAAATAGTTAAAAATGGAATTTATGTGATATGACCCATTGAGGTTGTATCGAGATAGGGCACCACTTCAAGCGGGCGCGAGCTCCTTAAGAAGAGAAGAAGAGAAAACCAGATATATTTTATTTAACAAAGCTTAATTCATTCATTCATAATGACGCGGTATAAATACCGAATAAACCCTAACTTGTATCACAAGTCGAATACAAGATAAATTCCAAAACAGTGACACTTTCCTAATACGACTCCAACACTTATCCTAAACATAATAAACTATGACACATATCTTAACGATGAGCGTAACATTATGTACAAAAGGAAGAGAATGACCCTAAGAGGAACTCCAAACCTGTACTGCAGTGGATGGATAGTAAAAGACATGATAAGGAAATAGAAGCACCATAGAGTTGCTGATGTTAAGTATGTTTCCAAACACAACATTAACTTTGATGAGTCTGCAAAAGGAATCAAAGAACTGAATGAAGTGATCCATAGGTATGAAGATGTCCTTGAAACACCTAAGGAACT
Source organism: Artemisia argyi (assembly GCA_030686995.1). Taxonomy (NCBI): domain Eukaryota; kingdom Viridiplantae; phylum Streptophyta; class Magnoliopsida; order Asterales; family Asteraceae; genus Artemisia; species Artemisia argyi. The sequence goes on from CM060678.1 coordinate 32,718,110, forward strand.
ACCACCTCATAGGTCTCATAATCACTTAATTCCACTAGTTGAAGGCACCTAACCGGTGAACATCAGAACATACAGACACCCACCCATTCAAAAAGATGTTATTGAAGCAATGGTGAAGAAGCTATTGGAAGAAGGTGTTATAAAGCCCAGTCACAATCCATTTGCCTCACCAATAGTAATGGTTAAGAAGAAGGATAACACATGGAGGATGTGTATTAACTATAGACAACTTAAAAAGTGCATAATCAAGGACAAGTTTCCTATACCTATTTTTGAAGAACTCATTGATGAATTACATGGAGCTACTGTCTTTTCAAAGCTGGACTTAAGATCTGGGTGCCATCAAATCAGAATGTGTGAAGAATACATAGCCTGAACAGCCTTTAAGACACATGAATGCCACTACGAATTCTTGGTCATGCCATTTGGGCTGACCAATGCTCATTCCACTTTTCAAGCATTGATGAATGAGGTATTCAAAAAGTTCCTTAGAAAATTTACTTAAGTTTTCATTGATGACATTCTGGTATATAGTAAGACTTTGGAAAACCATGCGATTCACTTAGGGTTGGTTCTGGATACCATGAGAAGTAACAAGATGTATGCTAAATTGACCATATGTGTGTTTGAGACAACTCATATGGAGTGCCTATGACACATAATATCAGCTCATGGTGTATCTACTGATCCTAACAAGGTATTAGCAATGCAAAGGGTGGCCAATACCAAGTAACATAAAGCAACTCAGAGGGTTTTTAGGTCTTACTGGATACTACAGAAGATTTATAATTCCAAGTCTTGGCAAACCATTGACTCAATTGTTAAAGAAGAATGCATTCCATTAGAATGCAGAAGCACAATCTTCTTTTGAAGCTTTGAAGAAGGCAATGATGGAAGCTCTAGTGTTGGGGTTACCTGATTTCAATGAACCATTTGTTGTGGAGACAGATGCATGAGGAACTGGTTTGGGAGCAGTTCTTTAACAAAAAGGCTATCTCATAGCTTATTTGAGTAAGAATTTAGCACCTAAGCATCAAACACTATCCACCTATGAAAAGGAGTTGCTACTTGTTTTGATGGCTTTAGAAAGGTGGAGGGGTTATTTGTTGGATAGGCATTTCACTATCAAAATAGACCACTACCGCTTGAAGTACTTGTTGAACCAAAGAATCACAACACCAACTCAAATGAAGTAGCTAATAGTTTCCAAACTTAATGGCCTTTGACTATGAAGTGGTGTACAAGAAGGGAACTGAGAATGGTGCAGCTAATGCATTGTCCAGGGTGGAAAATGGTAGTGAGTTGTTAAACATATTTGTTTCTATAATCACTACTGAGTTGATGTAAAAGGTGAAAGACAACTGGTTGCAAGACCCTGCATTACACCCTATTCTAAATGCACTATAGAGTGGATTAGCAGCTAAGAAACATTACACTTTGGTCAATGAGCAATTGTTGAGGAAGGGTAAAATAGTGGTTGGAGTAGATGTAGAGTTGAGAAAGAACTTGCTACATTATTTCCATGAAGGCACAGTTGGTGGACACTCTGGAGTTAAAGTAACCACACAAAAGTTGTTCACTATTCTATTAGAAGGGCATGAAAAAAATAAGATAAGCAGTTTGTTGAGGACTTTTTGGTATGTTAAAGGTATAAACCAGACTTGGTTGCATACCCAGGGTTGCTACAACCATTACCTATTCCAAAGACAATGTGGTTTCAAGTGTCTATGGATTTTATAAAAGGCTTTTCAAAGTCACAGGGTAAGGATGTTATAATGGTGGTAGTGGACAAGCTCAGTAAGTATGCATACATTATATCATTGTCACACCCATTCACAGATGTTTAAGTAGCTTAGGTGTTCTTGGATTCAGTTTATAGGCTACATGGTCTACCTAAATCTATTATATCATGTAGGGATAAGCTAGGTATTCCTTAGCACTTTCTAGAAAGAGTTATTAAAGACACTGCAAGTTAAGCTTTTGATGTCTACATCTTACCACCCTCAGACAGATGGTCAAACTAAGGTGGTGAATAGATGTTTGGAAGGGTATCTAAGGTGTATGACTTGTGAGCATCCTAAAGAGTGGTCTAAGTTGTTACCTTTAGGTGAACTATGTTACAACACCAACTTGATGAGGTCACAAAATAGAATAAAGCAACAGGCTAACAAGGAGAGGTCTGAAAGAAGCTTTGAAGTGGGTGACATGGTTTTATTCAAGCTACAATGAAAGAGACATATGGCTTTGAGAAAGGGTAAACAGAACAAGTTCTCACCTAAGTACTATGGTCTATTCAAGGTCCAAGAGAAGAGTGGTAAAGTAGCTTATAAGTTGTTACTGCAAGCTCAAACTAAAGTGCACAATGTCTTCCATCTGTCACAGTTAAAGAAGTTTAGAGGAGAAGTCACTAATACAATGCAAGTAGCTACTCTAATACAATGTGATTCTGATAGTAGAATTGAAGTGCAACCCATGGTTATCTTGGAAAGGAAGATGGTCAAGAAAAGGAATGCAGTAGTAGTTTATGCTTTGATTCTATGGACCAATGGCTCAAGAGATGATGCTACTTGGGAAAAGTTGGAAGAAGTGGCTAAAAGGTATCCAGCTTTTGATTGGAGTTCTTGAGGACAGTTCAAATAGTTGTTACAGTTTCATTTTGTTCTTCAGGTTATGAAATACGTTTCTCTCTCAAATTCATTTCTCCTCTTTTGTATTGTAACAAACTTGTAACAACTTCTTGAATTACAATTCGAACTTTATTCTACTTTCCATAGTTCCTATTTAATTCAATCAAATTCTTTGAGTGATCCTCGAATTGAACTCATCAGACTTAAGTATAAACTCACCTAAAATAGGATATAGGTTATAGGGAACTTGACGTGTATGTCCCCATAAATATTTAATTAAAATGATGAATGTTCTCAGTATCACAATCTTACCTTTTTTTTCCAAAATTTGGGAGGGTATCCGATGTTCAAAACCCTGTATTCGCCAATTGTATGTAGGTGTAAATTTTTAAGTGTACCTTTAACCTTGTACTAAGTTAAGAATATAGACATTTGTAGATTGTTATGCACATAATACATACAAACATTGCTTCATATGAACCGAACAAACTGTCCTTAAAAACATGCAAGGTCCTTTAACAAAAAAATGCCCTATATTGATATTCAAAAATAGGTCTTCTAACACAAACTCATTAGATACTTAATTACACTTCTACTACACGTGCATTCAAATCAATAGAAGAAAAAAATCGAATGATAAACTTTATTGTTTTTGATGCAAAAATAAAGAACAAATAAGAGTTTTGTCAAACCTTCAATTCCATTGACTTCAGGTTGTATTTTTCATTGTCGAACGAAACATTACTTGCACTCTTGCTTTTGATGTTAAACCATACATGCGAAGTTTTCACATTAGTGGATTCTCAAGTTCATAAAAAATCAACATTTTGATTCATTTATGGACGAGAGGAGAGGAGTGAACGCATTAGGTGATTCAGTTTTATCTGCAACACCTAAATTCTCTTCCATTGGCAGCACTAACTTGATGATTGGTTTTGCAACCTTGCAAAAGGTTTTACCTCTCAAGGGATCTTGAGAAGCTTGCAATCCCCACCAGGCAATGTACTTGACCGTTGTAGTATAGTATAGTGGCAAGTACCGGGGGATTGGTCGTTCAACTCAAAGAATAGTGTTCGCTAGGGTTAAAACTCAATTAAACTAGGTCTAGAGGTGAGGGATGATTCTTTTTGTATTTTTATATTTTATGGAAAGAAAGTAAAAATCTCGGTTTTGGTAGGATGGGCGGAATTAGTTGCTAGTCAACTACCCAAATTACTACAATTGCAAACAAAATAAAATAAAATGAAACTAAAGTAAATGTGGCGAAAACAATAATAAGAGAATGTGTTTACTTAGATTTCACTACTCCCTAGCTATCTTTTACCGGTTGATTAGTTTGTTACAATTACATGGATGACAGGTTATATTCCTTAATACCATTTGTAGGGCCGTGTACGATCTTCCTTAACTCTATAAGCTTGTACCTCTTCCTATGTCGAGCCGACTACTAGCTCCTAACATGGCCTCATTAGTAGTTACCTATGCATTAAATATAACCAATTTATCGTAGTACACATCCGATCATGTTTCTTAAGACGTTCAAGCAAGTTACCAATGGAAGTCTGTCAGTTTTCTTAAGCCTAACATCGAAATCATTCATCCACAACAATTATAAACAAACAACCAACCAATAATCAATATCTAAGTTTCATTACATCTAAGCAAACGCAAAGAAAACCTAGCCTAGCATGTTAAAGAGAAGACAAACATAAGATAGAATCAAACAACACTTAGACATATTGAATGATTATTGGAAAACTTATCTTCAATTAAGCATGGATGAAACAAGGGTTTGAAACCCTCAAAAATACTGTAAAATTTGTCTAGGGTAATCTCCCTTCAAAGTTGCACACAATGAATGAAAAATTAAAAACTATATATAGAGTATTGGGTCTGACAGCGTCAAGAGTAAGTTCTGACGCCGTCAACTCGCCGCCATAATTATCATCGTATTTCCTTGATCCACTTCTAACGTCGTCATGTGTAAACTCCATCTTGGTCGTCACATGTAATTTGCTCTTGACGGCCTTGGTGACACCGTCATGTATAATTCCTCCAAAAACTCTCTGGCGCGTCACGTATAACTTGATTTATCCATCTCTTTGTCAAAGGGTGACGGCGTCATAAGCATATCCTGACGCCGTTAGGTACATTTTCCAGCATGAATTTGAGAGTTTGTCGTTTTCTTCACATTTTTGCTCCTAAAACGTCCAAAATGCTTCCTTTTCCAGATTTCTCCTCAAAAGAACCTAAAATGACAAAAGGAACGATTTAGGGCAATATTTGATCAAATAATCTCGACTTTTGGCTTAAATGACCCCCTAAAAGCAGTACACTTTTTGTCAAATCAAATACCCTTACACTTGAGATTTGCTTGTCCTCAAGCAAATGCGCTTTTATTCTAATCAAAATACAAGCTAGGGGTAATTTAACACTAATATAAAAGTAATTGCAACAAATAATCATTCCACTTCAACCAAAACAAGCACAGAAATTATACACTAGCACCTCACAAATAGTGTTTAGATACTCACATCTCTCGGGTGTAATAAAGTATATATCACAATATGGAAATGGAAAACAACTCTCACTACCTGTCATAGCAAATAGATTACCATAGGCTTGGGAAAGGATGAAACCTCCACCACTTGGCGTAAGCACCTAGGATAAACTATCAAAGAGGTCTTTTTTAAAAAGGTTATAACGTGAGGTGTAGGGATATGGTAAACATGGTTTTGTTGGATAAAGGCAATATTTACTGGTGGCGAGTTAAGCATCTTGGTCAATTACATGTACAATGTGCCGTTGCTAAGCCAAGACTCGACTCGACTTATGCTAATCAAAAACTAACAAAACATAAAACAAATATAAAAAGGAAACGGGATGGTAGTCCGTATGTTTTTTTTTTCTTTTTTTCTTTTTCGATTTTTTTTTTCTTGATTTTATTTATTTTATTTTATTTTATTTATTTTATTAATTTTTTTTTTGCATACACTCTTACCCTACCATCCAAAATAATGCATCATAGGGGATTTACATTCCCCTTACACTTGAATTTTTACATACTTTACAATTAACTATTCTAATGACTCGAATCAAGATAATCAAAACACTTGGAGTACTTTTTAATATTAACGCACATATGGGGGTAATATATGATGTTCTTCCCCAATACTCCATAACACTAGTACTTACCCATTAGTTCCAATCGTCCCAAAACAATATGTACAAGATATGACTCGACTTAGCAACCATGTAATCAATTAGACAATTAACTAAGGGTTTAAACATGTAACAATAATGCACTAAAGATGAGTGCATACAAGGAAGGCTAAGGCGATTTGGGTGTACATTTGGGGTGGATTGTTAACAAATTCTTCCTTTAAGTAAAATGCTTTAAGTTAGAAACGAAAAGATAGGCTCGGAGGGGTATACTAGGGGTATCGTGTACTAAAAATGAGTACAATGCAAAGGTGTGGGAAAATTAATTGACTTTACTATTTAAGTAATTATGACTTCATTGGTCAAGTACTTATGATACGGGTTTAACACAAGGGTGATCCTAATGCCTCTTATCATGTAGTAAACCCTAACTACACGAATGTAGTCTCACTAGCAGTCTCGGAATGCATCACTAACGCAGGTTCTAGAATCTAAGTACTACCGGTACACTCATAAGCATCTTTTCCTAACAAATCGAGGGGCGAACCTCACATATTTGGGGTGGAATATTTTGAGTGGTACGGTTTTTGTGCTAGTCATACAACTCCTATCCATGAGACGCTCATTAAGGCTAAAGCTTCACTCCTAAATGTTGTAAAAAAATTTTAATTTGGCGCTAAAATTGCCCTAACAAGTATTTCTATTAGTTTTATTACACACCTACTATTGAACAAACAAACTCAAGTGCAATTGCATTCTCTAAGGTATCATCATTTACCCTCCCTTTACACTTAGGCTGAACATTGTCCCCAATGTTCAATGAAAAAGATGTAAAAGTAATGAAGGTAAAAGAATGAGACAAATACTCCCCTAATTCGTTTGGTGTGGATAATGTGATAACATAGTTAAATCCTCCTCCAAAAAAATGAACGTTGAAAGCTTCCCTCCAGAAATATAAATCATCTTCTTGTCCAATATAAGCTGTTAAACCTAAGAAAACAATCAAGGCAAACCTCGCGTAAAATCAGCGGCAATCTATATATATAAGGATATAATGCTTGTGGAATGAATGTTTGCAGATTTACTGGAGTTTATAAAACTAAAGAATTAATAAAAACTTTGACACTCTTGTAGAAAAATAAAACTCGCAAAATTTTTCAGAATTTTACACCTGACGCCGTCAGAGTGTTCTGACAGAAATCTTATGTTAAGTTTTCGGAAAATTTCTGGAAAAACTCACGCCTTAATTCCTGGAATTCCTGCAAAACATCATTATGACTCGATACAAGCATTTGACTCAAACATATACTAATATACATGTTCGTTTAATATTGTTGTAGTTCGTGTTCAATTCCGTTCTTAGAAACAAATTTAGATTTCCCTTACACTTAGCTTTTACGAAATAACTTTTTATGAAGTTAAGACAAACAACAAGGTAAAGCATTTTCACAATTTATTTTGAAACATGATCCACAAACAATAAAAAAATAAAACATGCATACGAAAACAAATAAAATCAAACAAACAAAACAAATAAAACTTGGGTTGCCTCCCAAGAAGCGTTTTTCTTTATTTACGAGTCATGTAGTTAGACTCAAGGTCACGAGCTATTACGTGACCTCATCATCAAATGTTATGTCCTCCTCATTGATCATTTCATTACCATTTTCTTGATAATGCTTAACGCGTTGTATATTGATGAAGCGAAAAATGATCCGTTTTTAGGAGGTCATTTAAGCCCGAATTCGAATTTATTTGATCAAATATTGCCCTAAATCGTTCCTTTTGTGATTTTAGGTACTTTGGGAGTGAAATCTGGAAAAGGAAGCAATTCGGACGTTTTTAGAGCATAAAAGTGAAGAAAACGCCAAAGTCTTAATTTTCCATGCTGGGAACAGTAGGTGACGGCGTCAAGAGTAATTTCCTGACGGCGTCAAGAGCAAAATTCCATGACGGTCCAGAAGAGATTTGACGGCGTCATAAAGGTAGGGCGTCAAGAGTAAAAGTCATGACGGCCTGGAAATGATTAATACTTGACGGCGTCAAATGTAGATCAAGGCAGTCCGAGATTAGTTTTGGCGGCGAGGTGACGGCGTCACAAACTTTGTCTTGATGCCGTCAGAGCTCTTTTCCTATATATAGTTTTCTAATTTTTCACATTTAAGGGGAGAAGTTTTGGGGAGAAACCCTAAGTACGATTTTGGTGTAACTTTACAGGTTTTTCAAGGGTTCCAACCCCTAGATACCTTGCATGTGTAATCAAGATAAGTGTCCCTTTAATTCAATCAATATGTCTATGTGTTGGTTGTCTATATCTTGTTCTTGTCTTAATTCCATCATGCTAGGCTAGATCTATCTTGTGTTTGCTTAGATCTAATGAAACCTAGATGTTGATTATGTGTTGATTACTTGTTTATTCTTGTCTTGGATGAATGATTTATATGTTAGGCTTAAGAAAACTGGCAGATCTCCAATTGGTAACATGCTTGAACGTCTTAAGAAACATGAACTGACGCGCACTAGGTCTTTATTGGTTGTATTTAATGCATGAGCCACTGTTTACAATCCCTATAGTTGTGCTGGGCATGGTGTAGGAGGAGATAGGAGCTCATAGAATTGGGGAGTTAAGTGTGCCACTCCACGAATGGTATTAAGGAATACAATCCATCATCCATACAATTATAACAAGTAACTAACGTGTAAAAGATGTCTAGGGAGTAGTGAAATCTAAGTAAACACATTTTCTCCAATTACTGCTCACAACTTTAGTATAAATTAGTTTATTTTCATTTTTAGTATTTTATTTTGATTGCATCTTTAGTATTGGGTTAGTTGAATAGCAACTAATTCCGCCCAAGTCCTTCAAACCCGAGATTTTAACTTGATTTTCATAAAATATAAAAATACAAAAAGAATCTTCCCTCACCTTTAGAACTAGTATTTAGGCTTTCTAATCCTAGCGACACTATTCCTAGCTGAACGATCAATCCCCCGGTACTTGTCACTATACTATACTACAACGATCAGGTACACTGCCTGGTGGGGGTTGTAAGCTTCTCAAGATCCCTTGAGAGGTAAAGCCTGGTGCGATTCCCACGTATCAAGTTTTTGGCGCCGCAGCCTGGGGAATAGTTATTGTCTAGGTTAGAATTTCTTTTTATTAGGTCTACTTGCTAGATTCCTTTCTAGTAAGGTTTTATTTTTATTTTTAGGTTCTCTTTAGTCTATCTTTTTCTTTGTGCCCTTTGTTTGTAAAACCATTTTCATTTGTCTTCATGGCGGATGAAATTCTATTTAGATCATTAACTATAGAGGAACAATTAGTTTACTCGGATAGATTTGCTTCCTGTTGTTCCAATGAATTTTTAAGTGATCTTAGATATATACAAGAGGAGATGGGTGTAAAGTTTGATAGGTTTGATGAGTTATGCGCATGTGTGGCCTATATTAAACAATCATTGTTAGGATCAATTCCTTTTAGTAAGACCCTTTGGAAAAATTTTGAGGAAAGCCTCCTAACAGTGAACCATGAGTTCAATGAATTGATGGATTTGTATACATCACAACTTGAAGAAACAATTATGGAGGATTTAGCCGAACATGATCATATTGAGCAAAAAGACCTAGGTTTTATGATCAATGACTTGGAATCTCAAGGAACACATGATGAGGATATAGATGATATTGAGATAAAGAAGGATGAGGTAAATAACACAAACCTACAAAGTACCCCACAACTCCCATCATCACTTGAGGAATACACACCACCCATGACTTACCCGAAATATATAGAAGAGACTATAGGAGCCCCAATAGAGGTAGAGCCCTTGTACCAAAAACCACTAGAGGATATAGGTTTGAATACTTCTAGTGATAACTTTACTCTTAGTTCTAGGGAATTACCTAGTGTTGATGAACCGGAACCTCAATCTTCACACAACTTTCCATCCTTAGATATACATCTAGGAGACAAAAGAGGAGCCGACCCACCCATCAACCCATGTAGTCCGGGTAGTCTTAGGATAAAGGTAGTGGACTCTAAGCCTTGTAGAGAGGAAGCCAATATAGGAGTGGAAAATGACCTTACATGCTTACATCACCCATTTATGTTTGATCACAAGAAACATTATGGGTTTAAACCGGGTTTATTAGGTCAAGCTGGATCCCCAACTAGTAATCTCTTGAAGTTGATTGAAAATGATCCCTTTCTAGGAGAAAATCTTAATCCACCCATTAACCCGATTGAATTAGGTAAGGTTATGATGATAGGAGCACACCCCTTTGAGCATATAATTCATCCACCACTCTTTCCTTACGAGGCATATTTCCACCCTAGGGGTGTGTATCGCTACTTCCACCAGCACTTAATTCAAAGTGTAGGGAAAACCTCCCCTATTTCCGTTAACTAAGGGTAGAGTCAGGCTCGTGACTTGAACAAAAACAAGCGCTTATTGGGAGGCAACCCAGGCTTTATTTATTTGTTTGTTTGTTTATTTGATTTTATTTGTTTCCGTATGCATGCTTTATTTTTATTGTTGGTAGATCATGTTTCTAAACTAAAAAGTGGAAATACTTTACTTTGTTGTTTAGCCTAGTCTTAACTCCACCTAAAAGTATTTTTTGCAAAAGATAAGTGTAAGGGGAAACCCCAAATATGTTTTCAAGAAACAAACTGATCATGATTCTCCACAATATTTAATAAACATGTATATTTGTATTTGTTAGAGTCAAATGCTTGTATTGAGTCATAATGAAGTTTTGCAGGATTTTCTAGGAAGTAGGACCAAGTTTTTCCAGAAATTTTCCGGAAACTTAACATAAGAATTTCTGCAGGTCAATTCTGACGGCGTCAGGAGTTTACTCTTGACGGCGTCAGGTGTAAAAATCTGGAAATTTTACCGGTTTTGTTTTTCTAACGGAGTCTTATGGTTTTTGTGAATTATTAAGTTTTATAATCTCCAGGAGATCTGCAAACTTCATTCCACAAGCATTATATCTTATCTTGTTTTCTAGGATTTAGTAACTTACATAGGATGCCGCCGATTTTAAGCGAGGTTGTATTATCTATTTTGTCAGGTTTTACAGGTTACGTATGACAAGAAGATGATTTATATTCTGGAAGGGAAGCTTTGATTGTTCATTTTCTTGGAGGAAGATTTAACCTGGCCACCTTATTATCCATACCGAGCGAATCAGGGGAGTATTTGATTTCATTCTCTTTACTTTTTCACTTTTACATTCTTTACTTGAACATTGGGGACAATGTTCATCTTAAGTGTAAGGGGAGGGTAAAAAGATGATACCTTACATATGCACTTTCGCTTGAGTTTGTTTTGTTTAATGGTAGATGTGTAATAAAACTATGAGAAATACTTGTTAGTGCAATTTTAGCGCCAAATTTAAAATTTTTTACAACATTTAGGAGTGAAACTTTAGCCATAGCAAGCGTCTCATGGATAGGAGATTGTATGACTAGCACATAACCGTATATTCAGAAAAAATTTTCCACCCAAATATGTGAGGTTCGCCTTTAGATTTGATAGGAAAAGCATTTACTATTAGTGCTTATGAGTGTACCGGTAGCATTTAGATTCTAGAACTTGCGTTAGTGATGCATCCCGAGACCGCTAGTGAGACTATATTCGTGTGGTAGGATTTACTACATGATAAGAGGCATTAGGATCACCCTTGTGTTAAACCCGTATTATAATTACTTGACCATTTAAGTCATATCACTTGGCTAGTTAAGTCAACTAATTTTTCCCAAACCCTTAGCGTTGTACTCATTTTTAGTACACGAAACCCCTAGTACACCCCTCCGAGCCTATCTTTTCGTTTCTAACTTTAAGCATTTTACTTAAAGGAAGAATTTTTACACCCCACTTAAATGTACACCCAAATCGCCTTAGCCTTCCGTGTATGCGCTCATTTTTAGTGCATTATTGTTATTTGTTAAACCCTAAGTTAACTTTCTAATTGATTACATGGTTGCTAAGTCGAGTCATATCCTTGTACATATTGTTTTGGGACGATTGGGACTCATGGGTAAAGTACTTATTTATGGAGTAATGGTGAAGAACATCATTTATTACCCCCATATGTACCTTAATCTTAAAAGTGCTCCAAGTGTTTTGATAATCTTGATTCGAGTCATTAGATTAGTTTGATGTAAAGTATGTAAAGATTCAAGTGTAAGGGGAATGTTCAACCCCTATGATGTATTATTTTGGATGGTAGGGTAACAGTGTATTAAAAAAAAAAAAAAAAAAAAAAAAAAAAAACGGACTACCATCCCGTTTCATTCTATGTTCATTTTGTGTTTTTGTTATTTTTCATTTATTAGCTTAAGTCGAGACTAGTCTTGGCTTAGCAACGCCATATTGTACATGTAATTAACCAAGATTGTTAACTCGCCACCAGTAAAACTTCCTTTATCCAACAAAACCGTGCATTTCATATCCCTACACCTAACGTTACAACCCTTTAAAAGACCTCTTTGATAGTTTATCCTAGGTGCTTACGCCATGTGGTGGAGGTTTGATCCTTTCCCAAGCCTATGGTAATCTATTTTGCTATGACAGGTAGTGAGAGATATCTTCCATTTCCATATTGTAATTTACACTTTATTACACCCGAGAGATGTGAGTATCTAAACACTATTTGTGAGGTGCTAGTGTATGACCTCCGTGCTTGTCTATTGGTATTTAGTGGAACGATTATTTGTTGTAATTACTTTTATATTAGTGTTAAATGACCCCTAACTTGTATTTTGAGTATAATAAAAGCGCATTTGCTTGAGGACAAGCAAATCTCAAGTGTAAGGGTATACGATGAGGCGAAAAATGATCCATTTTTAGGGTGTCATTTAAGCCCGAATTCGAATTTATTTGATCAAATATTGCCCTAAATCGTTCCTTTTGTGATTTTAGGTACTTTAGGAGTGAAATCTGGAAAAGGAAGCAATTCGGACGTTTTTAGAGCATAAAAGTGAAGAAAACGCCAAAGTCTTAATTTTCCATGCTGGGAACAGTAGGTGACGGCGTCAAGAGCAAAATTCCATGACGGTCCAGAAGAGATTTGACGGCGTCATGAAGGTAGGGCGTCAAGAGTAAAAGTCATGACGGCCTGGAAATGATTAATACTTGATGGCGTCAAATGTAGATCAAGGCAGTCCGAGATTAGTTTTGGCGGCGAGGTGACGGCGTCACAAACTTTGTCTTGACGCCGTCAGAGCTCTTTTCCTATATATAGTTTTCTAATTTTTCACATTTAAGGGGAGAAGTTTTGGGGAGAAACCCTAAGTACGATTTTAGTGTAACTTTACAGGTTTTTCAAGGGTTCCAACCCCTTGATACCTTGCATGTGTAATCAAGATAAGTGTCCCTTTAATTCAATCAATATGTCTATGTGTTGGTTGTTTATATCTTGTTCTTGTCTTAATTCCATCATGCTAGGCTAGATCTATCTTGTGTTTGCTTAGATCTAATGAAACCTAGATGTTGATTATGTGTTGATTACTTGTTTATTCTTGTCTTGGATGAATGATTTATATGTTAGGCTTAAGAAAACTGGCAGATCTCCAATAGGTAACATGCTTGAACGTCTTAAGAAACATGAACCGACGCGCACTAGGTCTTTATTGGTTGTATTTAATGCATGAGCCACTGTTTACAATCCCTATAGTTGTGTTGGGCATGGTGTAGGAGGAGATAAGAGCTCATAGAATTGGGGAGTTAAGTGTGCCACCCCATGAATGGTATTAAGGAATACGATCCGTCATCCATACAATTATAACTAGTAATTAACGTATAAAAGATGTCTAGGGAGTATTGAAATCTAAGTAAACACATTTTCTCCAATTACTGCTCACAACTTTAGTATAAATTAGTTTATTTTCATTTTTAGTATTTTATTTTGATTGCATCTTTAGTATTGGGTTAGTTGAATAGCAACTAATTCCGCCCAAGTCCTTCAAACCCGAGATTTTAACTTGCTTTTCATAAAATATAAAAATACAAAAAGAATCTTCCCTCACCTTTAGAACTAGTATTTAGGCTTTCTAATCCTAGCGACACTATTCCTAGCTGAACGATCAATCCCCCGGTACTTGTCACTATACTATACTACAACGATCAGGTACACTGCCTGGTGGGGTTGTAAGCTTCTCAAGATCCCTTGAGAGGTAAAGCCTGGTGCGATTCCCATGTATCATATATTCACAGTGAATTCTCCACTCTCATCGTCTATTAACACAATAGCTCCTGTTTTAGAGGAGCTTTTCACGGTAAAAGGTCCATACCATCTAGATTTAAGTTTCCCAGAAAACAACCTCAAACAAGAGTTATACAGTAGGACTTTGTCTCCTTCTGAGAACTCCTTAGGTCTCTTAATTCGTTGGTCATGCCATCTTTTTGCCCTTTCTTTATATGTAACGTAGGATTCACACGCTTCCAGTCTTAATTCATCAACCTCCTGGAGTTGTAAGAACCTATTCGTTCCTGCAACCGTGTAATCCAAATTACATGCCTTAAGTGCCCAATATGCCTTGTGTTCCAGCTTGTAGGATCTATACTTGATAGATCTCGAGCCAATAGATCGTTATTCTACTAATGTAATCACTAGTAAAACTAAATAGACAATCTTTGTGAGCTTATATTTATCGCGGAATATAAATACAAACTGTATGCTAAACTCTTGATCCTCTATGGATCGATATTATTCACTAACAATTGTTTTTAAAACACGTACATAATACAATGACCTTGGGTTCCTTATATACTAGTGGAAACCCTAACCTTTCTTACAAGAAACGAATAACATTAAACTAATAAAAGATATTCTACATATCTTGTCTTAAAATAAACAAATTCTATCCATAGATTAACTATATCCGCAGGATCCTTATATCAGCAGGAACCAGTATTCAGCAGAATTAACTATATGTATCCGCAGGAAACTTTCAGTAGAATCCATCAGCAGTATCTAAATACTGACTTCAATAATTCCTTACAATCCTCCTCTAATCTTGAAGTTGACATGGTTAACTCCAAGATTCTTGATAGATCTTCAAAGGCAAGAAGAAGAGGATTGAGGATGAACTTCAGCAACAAAGAATCTTTATCAGCAGAACCACTATGATCAGCAACAACTTGAAACACACCATTCTTTGCAGCAACAAATGACCAAATGTACATCAAAACATAAGTTTCATACTATTCTCATCACATCCAGGTGTGTTAACTCCTGTGAGAGGTGAATCATTGTAAATAATGGATTTGATGTCTCTTTACCAATAGCCATTACTACTGGAGTAGCCAAATGTTTCAGTTTACAAAGTATGGTACACTGATGACCATATGATTTTTAGCAAATCATCAGCTATAAACGGATTTGAGATGTCTTTACCTGTAGCCGTTTGCTTAGGACTAGTCAATTATTTTGGTGATAAAATCATCTTGGTCAATTGAATACCAAATATGGTTTTCAACTCCCTTTACCACAAGCCATACTCTTTTGGGCTAGCCAATTATTGGGAATCCAAAAGGAAAAATCCATGGTCAATTGACAACCATCCAACTCTCAGCTGTTAAGCATGGGTGAGTTGAGGACCCAATAGTTTTTAGCAAACTATTACAGCTATCAATAAATTTTACTTGTCTTTACTAAAGCTGTACCCATTGAACTAGCCAACTTTTTGATGGAATAGTCAACATCATGTAAGTTGATAACTAGAGAAGGTGTGGAATAACCAACACCAAATCCTGCAAACAACATACACAATACTATACAAATCTGTTAGTTTTTTTAATATATATATATATATATATATATATATATATATATATATATATATATATATATATATATATATATATATATATATATATATAACGAAAATAAAGAAATATACAACAAAATACCATACCAATACCCAATCATTGCAGATAAGTTTCAAGATGGACACCATGCTGAGTTTTCAATTCCATTTTAACCAAAATACTTCTTCTGATAGCCCGAACCAATTGTTCAGGAAGATGCATATCATTCCCAATCATATCTAGAGGAACAATGAGTTTCACCTCCAGCATTTGTTTTATCACATCTATAGTGATTGGATATACCACATCTGCCCAGCAATATAAGGTTTTCGAGTGGTAGTGATGATCATATGAACATTAGGAAGAGGAAAATATTTCCAAGTATCAACTACCCAATTCTTCTGACCTTTCCAAACATGAAATCCAGTACCCGTAAAAAGATGAGAATCACAGAGCACATGTAAGTCTCCCAGCAAAAACATACCAATCCCTTCAGGTTGATGAGACTTATAATAATCTACAACCCATCCATATAAGGAAATAATGTCTTTCCTATCCACCATATGTAAAATTTTACTAAGAAAGGTAAATTCTTTGGTAGAACCATCTTGTCTGTGAAGCACATTGACTTGCCCTTGACTAGTTGGAGACTCAATGAGTTCCCATTGAACCACTCTTTCCCAAACAACAGGATCTTCATTATCAGAATCAAAGTCAATGAATATACTATCCTTTGGTGATTCACCCCTAGAAGCCTTCCTCTTCTTAGCAAAAGTCTTCTTCCTAGTACCAGGGGTAGAAGGAGAAGAAGTATCAAGTGGAGGACCATCAGAAGTCTCAACAGTGGGAACTGGTTCTGAAGCATCAAGAGAAACATTCTTTGGATCTTCAGTAGGAATAGATTCAGTAGTAACAGACTCTGGATCTTTAGGAACATCTGATGAAGCATCAGTAGGAACACAAGTAGATCCACCAACATCTGTAGGTTCAGAAGGCTCTACATCTTCATCAGCAGCAACATCAACAGATGGTGAAGGAACAACATCAGTAGAGTCATCAACTTGAGTTAACACTGAAGGAGAATGAATATGATCCTGAGTAGCAAATGAAGACTCAGTAGAATCTTTGGAAGTGTCAGCAGAAGCATCAAGCCTTATCCTCTTAGCAGCAGGCTTACCCATAAGTCTGCCATGCTTCTCTAAAACATCTGGAACATTAATACCAGAGGAATGAAGAATAATAATGAGCTTATCATACTGTGTAGTTAACTGAATGTCTGAAAGCCCCCAAACTTTCTGTTGAGTCCATCCTGATCCAAACATAGCACACCCTTGATTCTTGACAAAAGTCCTCATGTAATTTCTAATCTTTACTTTTGTCCAGGGTTTGTCTCTCATCTCTTTAGCTTTTCTCTCTGCCTCAGCCTTCTTCTGTAGTTTAACAGTTTCAACCATCCTTTTAGCAAAATCAGTCTCATGATAATCAGCTCCAAGGACAGACTTTGCCAAATCAGGTTTAGCAGAGACTTGAGTAGCCAAATGGTCCCACTGCTCAGCAGATAAACTCTTAGCAATTTCATCTAGCTCCTTTTGTATTTCACCAGGTAAAGTATGAGTGATTGGAGTACCCATTCTATCTAAATCAGCTTGTATCTTCCTAGCAAGTTCCTCAGAAGCCTTTTTATCTAAATCCCTCTTAGTCTTTACAGCATCCTCTTTAGCTTGCAACTGTGCTGCAACTAATTCACTTAGCTTTTCATTAGCTAGTTCCTGCTTAGATTTCTGTCCAGAAGGAATGTCTTGATCAACCATAACCGATTTTCCTTTATCCTTCTTAGTAGAAGTAGCTTCAGGAGGAACAAAATGCTGATCAGGAGAATCTATTGCCTGAGAGCCATCAGGAAAATCAACATGTAAATCTGCTGATTCATCAGCAGGAACCACCTTTGGCATTGGATCAGCAGATGTTTCCTTTCTAGATGAGACTACATATTCTTGACCAGCAACAAAGACAGTATCTCCTGACTAAGAAGCATCAGCAGGAGTCTTGTCAGCAGGAACATCACTCATATCAACATCAACAGAAGAGAGATCATCTATTGTTTTGTGAAGTTCTGCCAAATAATGTCTTCTAACATAAGACACTTTCTGATCTTTTGGAGTGGATGTGTTAGCAGAAGGAGCAGTTGTTGCAGGCCTAGAAACAGGAGCATCATGCTGATCACTCTCTAGAGTAGTGGTAGAAAGAAGATGAAGCCCTTCCAAGTCAAGTTTGTCAGGCTCTGTAGTAACCTCTTCATCCGAATCAATCACAACACCTTTTCTTTTCCTTGTTTTGAGCTTATTCTCCAATTTCTTGACTCTTTCAACTAGAGTCACCACAGCTTTTCCAAGTGTCTGCTTGGTGTGTTTAAGCTCCTTTTCTAAAGTATCCATCTTATGCACATACCTGTCCAATAAAAGAGACAAAGAAGTGAGAGTAACAGGACCTTCAGCTCCACCAACAGGAATATCTGTGGTATTGGGAGCATCATTGGTCCTAACAGGAGAGTTATACCAGTCTTCATTTATATCAACATTCTCCTCAAAAGTAGGGCTTAATGGACTTGGTGTGGGAAGTCTTGTTATTTGTGGAGATTGTACAGGTTGGTCAGGGTCATAATTCTAAGTAACTACATGCTCAGTAGGAGCATCAGTAGTTGGTGAAGGTATAGGTAATGGAGGACTAGGTGTGGATGGTCTAGGAGATAGTGGTGGTGGGGCATCAGCAGCAACTGATGCACTTGCATCAGGAGCAACTTCAGCCCTATCAGGAGAATCCACTGGTGCTTGAACATCAGCAGGATCCTGACCACCACCAGCTGCATCAGCAGCATAGCAGGTTGTAAAGGCCTATGATCACCTTCATATCTGGTTTTCATAGAAGCAAAAAGCTTACTGGATAACCCCTTAACAGGCAGATGGGTAGTGTCATTGGTCTGGATACCTAAAATTATTTGAAGAAACCTAGGATACATTAAAAAATTAAGTTTGGAATCCTTAACATTACCAAGCATTTCATCAAATATATACTTAGAGAAATTAAAGGTTCTCCCCTGAGACAGGCACACAATGGCAAGAGCAATGTCTGTGAAAAATTGATCCCATCCACCAGACTTGGAACTCATACACTGAAGCAGAGTGTGTATCAAGAACCTTCATTTAGGGCAAAACAGATTCTTGCACCATACTTTCCCATCTCCACGATATCCAGCAGCCCTCAGACCTGCAAGTATCTCTTCCTTAGCCAATTCGTGTTCCCCTCCTTCATCATCCAATTGCAATTGAGTCCGAACCAATGACTCAGTGACAACACATTCTTCCCCATCAACAGTAGCCACAATCTCTGTTGGTCCATCTTCAACAGACCTTGTACGTGCCGTTCTCCAAAATTGTGTGACCAATGATTCATGGATAACATCAGGATATCGGGTTAAGGCATAATGAATCTTGGATGTTTGGAGAAATTCCATCATCTCCACATAATGACCATCGCCTTTGCTACGACCCAAGAAAGTTTGTTTGTTATGATCACCTTTGAAGATTAGTTCAGCCATAGATTTGAAAAGAGAGAGAGACAGGGTTTAGAGTGCTGAGAGAGGTTGAAATGGTTTTTGAAATTTTATAACAAGAGGGAATCAGTTATTTAAAAGTGGGATTTTCGCGTCTAGGTTAAATGGGGTAAGTTTCCAAACATGGAGTGTAATTGGCAAGAATTATGGAAACAATCTTTGACCAATAATTGACTATAATAAACCCCCAAGTAAACTGACCCATCCATAAGAACAAAGTCAAACAGCATGAACCAATTGGTCAATCCGCAAAATCCAATTAAATATTGACTACGGTCAACCATTCCTTATATCAGCAGCAACCAAACAGCAGGAACAAGTCATCAGTGGTAACTAAATTTCAGTAAAAATATCTTTTAGTCAAACTTTCGCCCTTAATTATCTGTAAACCACCTCGCATTTATGGTAATAAAGACACACGGTTTGCTTGGCCTTATAAATATAGGGTAAAAATCCCCAAATCTCACCACTCAATTTTAAACCAAATCCCTAATTACATATGCACCAATCAAGTAATAACCATGTCATCCAATCCAAGCATAATCAACATCTCTTCCGACTCATCTGATTCTTCAGATTCACTAACATTTCCACCACCATTAGGATTGCCATCCCTCCCACGGGGTCTGACCAAAGAGCAGGCCAAGAAGAAGAAATATGATGTACCTCCTCTAAGTTCATCATAATCAGAGGATCTTCCACCTTATCCTTCTGATTTAGATGATTCTGATGCGGCTAGAGAGCTAGAGAGATGATGGAATGCATTGGAGAGGGGTCAAGCAGGCAGAGCCCCGAATCCTGTTGTGTCTCCCTTCATATACACTTCTTCTGATGAAGATGATGATGAGAATGATGCTTTATACAATCCTCCTTCAACATCTGAGAGGCCTCAATCCTCCCGTCCAAGGCGACCATCAAGATCAAGAAAGTCAAATCCACCATTGCCAAAGACCAGGGAAGTGGTGATTGGGTTGACTTGTCCCCAACAGCAAGGACTCTTCACCAACAACAAGGGAAATGAGAAGATGGCTGATGTGAAGGGCAAAGGAAAAGTAGAATAGGAGGGTTAGGATTGATAGGCTAGTTTGTTTGTATGAAACTTTCAATCTTTCTCCTATTTGTACTTATGGATGATCATCAATAAAACTTGTTTCCTTTGTTTGAAATTACTTGATTGTTTTGCTTCTGAAGAATGTGCATTCCCCTGATGTAGATAAGCTAGCAGAAACTATCAGCAGGAACATACTTACAATATCATCATTCAACAATCTTGTGTCATCAGCAGCAATTGGTCAAACCTTAGTAACTTTCATCTATAGAATCCATTTATATGGACAACTTGCACAATTAGTAATTGCCACTGACTCAACTACCTCCCATTAAGTTGCATTTACTCTCATTAATCCTGAATCAAGTCTATATAAATTCGTCTCCAAAGCACAAGCTACCCAAAACTCAATTACACACTAATACAAACACACCAAAGTATTCCCAAACACACCAGTCATGAAGTCAAACCCCAAATTTATTGATATTTCCTCTGATTCTTCTTCTGATTCCACCTTTGATATTCCCCAAATACAGAGAGCATACTACTATCTTGGTGAGGGACCATCTAAGTTTTGTCCATCTCCTTCCTCATCAGAGGAAACAGAGGAAGCTCCAACTCCTCTTGCAGTTGATGTCCCTGATTTTACTCCTGTCACAGCATTCCTTACTAGTGAGATGGAAAGGGTTTGTGCTAATATGAGGAAGATCTCTGTCCCTGAAGAGCCACAATCCTCTTAAAGGAACAAGGGTCCACTGAAGGTTGTCCTTGGACTTGCTGCTCCCAAGCTCTAAAACAAAGACATGCAATCCAGAGGGGTCCACAAGAGGATGCCTGACCCCAAGGACATAGGAAAAGGGAAGAGGAAGATGGAGTAGGAGTTTGGGCTGTTGAAGGTGGTAGTGTTGTGGTTTAGAAGGTTGCTGGTTGTTAGGTTGTTAGATTGTGTCTTTTGTAACCCTGTAATGATGTTTGGTGGTTGTGATGATGTACTCCAGTATCTAAATAATGAATGAACTTTTCATTTTGTCTTTTACATCTTGTTCCACTAATATAAGTTGTGTAGATCTTTGTCCATCAGCATGAACATAACCTGCAAACCAAACACTAACCCAGAACACAAGAGACAACTTATACATACTTGTTAGTAAGAAACCTGCAAAACAAAGTTAGTAAACATAATAATATACAAATTATACAATATGAATATACAAATTATACAACATCAATTACAATCCTCCCCAAAGGCATACGCCTCCCCTCAGGCTTATGCCTCCCCTTAAACATAGCATTTAAGGGTTAACCATCCCAATGTGGACAACTAAGTGGTTAAACCTAGGTCCATCAAAAGCCTTTGTTAACAAATCAGCCACATTATCATCAGTATGAATTTTTAGCACCTGTATTAAATGTTTCTCATTTGCATCTCTTATAAATGGTGCCTAATTTCAATATGTTTAGTTCTTTGATGAAAAACTAGATTTTTTACAATGGAAATGGTACTTTGATTATCAATATAGATTTAGTGTTCATGAAGTTGAACCCATAATCCAGCATTTGATTATGAATCCAGAGTACTTGACCACAACAGTTAGCAGCAGCAACATATTCTGCTTCAGTAGAAGAGGTGGCCACAATGGTTTGTTTCTTGCACTGCCAAGAAATGAGTCTTCTACCAAGAAATTGACAACCTCCTGTTGTGGATTTCCTGTCCAAATTAGCTCCAGCATAGTCACTATCATTGTATGCTTCCAGCACAAATGGTGAATCCTTTGGGTACCAAAGACCTAACTTGGGTTGGCCTTTGAGATACTTGAAAATCTTCTTCACAGCATTTAGGTGGGAAGTCAATGGAGTGACTTGATGTCTTGAGCAAGCACTAACAGCAAAGGTAATGTCAGGTTTTGAAGCTGCGAGATACATGAGTGATCCAATCATGGATCTATATAGGTGTACATTAACAGCTTCATCTTGTTCATTTGGATTTTTAAGCTTGGGAGGTTCATAAGGAGTAGTTGCAGTCCTCAGTTGTTTAAAGTCAAACTTTTTCAAGATATCTTTTACATACTTCTCCTGATGGATAAAAATCCCATCAGATTGTTGTTTAACTTGTAGCCCCAAGAAAAATGTCAATTCCCCCATTGCACTCATCTGAAATTCACCTTTCATCAAATTTTCAAATTCCCTACACCATTCTTCCTTTGTGGAGCCAAAAATGATATCATCCACATAAACTTGTACCAGAATGATATCCCTGGAGTTTTTCATGATGAAGAGAGTCTTGTCAATTGCTTCTCTTCTGTATCCATGTTCCAAAAGGAATGTAGATAACCTAGCATACCAGGCTCTTGGTGCTTGATGAAGGCCATAGAGTGCCTTGACAACCTTGTACACCTTCTTAGGATTTTATGGGTATTCAAAGCCTTGTGGTTGAGTGATATAGACTTCCTCTTCAATCTTGCCATAGAGGAAGGCACTTTTTACATCCATCTGATATACCACAAATCTCATGTATGAGGCAAAGGCTAAAAATAACCTAATTGCCTCAACCCTAGCAACAGGTGCAAAAACTTCAGTATAATCAATCCCTTCTTCTTGTCTGAAACCTTGAGCCACCAATCTTGCTTTATTTCTGACCACAATACCTTTTGCATCCCTCTTGCACTTTAATATCCACTTGGTTCCAATAGCAATTTTACCTGCAGGTAGATCAACAAGTACCCATACATCTTGATTCTTGAATTGTTGCATCTCTTCCTACATAGCTTCAACCCAACAAGGTTCACTCAAAGCTTGTTTAATGCTAGTTGGTTCCACTTGTGATAAGAAACAAGCAAACAGACAATGCTTTTGATATGTGTGATTGTCTCTCTTCTGATTAGACACATATGTGAAAAAGGCACATTGGCCAAACTGTGTCTGCTTTATTGCACTTCTGGTTAGAACCATAGCATTTGGATCACCAAGGATGTTATCTTGAGGATGAATGGTGTTGATCCTCTTAGTGGGAACATGATTAACATTAACAGAGGTTTCAAGATTAGTCAGAGTTGGAGCAAAGTCTTCATCATAAGAAGCTGATTGAAAAATGCCAGCACTTTGTTCATGATTGCCAAGATCTGAGGGGGTGGGAAACCTACCAAATGGTTCTTCTAAACTAGTGGAAGGAGTAGTGGAAACAGATTTTTCAGCAGAAATGCCTTCAGGGGAAATGGCAGCAGCAGCATCAGCAGATTCATCAGCAGAAATAAATTTTCTGCTGGCATCAATAGCAGATTGTCTCAAGAGTGACTCAGTGTCTTGAGCAAACTCAAGACCAAACCTTTTAGCTTCTTCACCAGCTGCATGCTCTTGCTTTTTGAGTCTAGCCAGATCTTCTGCATAAGTTGAGTTTTCCACATCATCAACAGTTTTGGCATCACAGGCTTCTTTGTTAGTAGGACCTGCAACATGAATAGGGAGAGAAGAAACAACAATAGTAGGTTCATCACATTCTGAATCACTGTCTAAGTCATCTTCCAGGGTACCTGCAATGTTAGTAGGTGTCACTTGTGTACCTGCAGAGGGGTTAGTTTTAAATCTTGTGTACCCCAAGTGAGCTGTCAAGTAGTCAACGTCAAAATACCATTCATGACCTTTACCCTGAGTATTTTCATTGTCCTCCAGAAATCTCAGGTTAAGAGTCTCTTCAATCTTCTTTGTAGCCAAATTATATACCCTGTAGGCCTTGCTATGAGCTGAGTAACCAACAATGTACCCTTCAGCAGCTTTTTCTTCAAATTTGCCTAAGTGATCACTTGTATTCAGAATAGTCACTTAACATCCAAAAGGTTTCAAGTATTAAATGGTAGGTTTCTTCCCAGTCAAAAGCTCATAAGGTGTCTTATTATGTGGTTTAGTAATTAACACCCTATTAAGCACATAACAGGCAGTGCCAACTGCTTTAGTCCAAAACATAGTGGGAAGTTTAGAGTCAGCAAGCATAGATCTTGCAGCCTCTATCAGGGTTCTATTCTTCCTCTCTGCAACTCCATTCTGTTGTGGAGTCCTAGGATTGCTATAGTCCCTTTTTATACCCTTTAACCCACAAAGTTCAATAAGATTGGCATTTTTTAACTCTGTCCCATTGTCACACCTTATGCCTTTGATTTTCTTGTTAAGTTGGTTTTCAATGAGGGTCATAAATTCTTTAAGTGTCTGAAAGGTTTGGTCTTTAGTCACCAAAAAGAATGCCCAACTAAACCTACTAAAAGCATCAGTGATCACCAAACAGAAGTACTTATAGTCAATACTCCTGATGGATGTTGGACCAAAAAGATCCATATGGAGCAACTGTAAAGGTTCTGAGATTGTGCTCACAGCAGTAATAGCCTTATAAGAAGCTTTGTGTTGCTTTCCTTTGTTACATGCAACACAGTTGTGTTCATTGGTGAATATCTTGGAAGGAAGTCCATGAACAAGTCCATCTTTAGCAAGCTTGTTGATTACTTTGAAGTTAACATGTGCCATCTTATAGATTCATCCAAGGATGCTTTAGCTACCAAGCATGCTAGATCACCTTCTGGCTTGACATCCTTCAAGTTGAATGTGTAAAGATTACGATTTCTTGGAACCCTTAGCAATACATGACTTTCATCAGGTATTTTGAAGTCAGGTGAAAGAATGAGACAGTCCTTTTTAGTGAAAAGCACAGGAATATTTTTGTCACATATTTGTGAAACTGAGAACCAATTGAAACCTTGTAGTTCTTTCACATATTAGACATTCTCAAAATCCACCTTTGGAGTTCTGATGGTTCCTTTACCAGTGATTCTTCCTTCTCCACTTCCAAATCTCACTATGCCTCCATTAAAAGGCACAAAATTATGTAGCTTCTCCTGATTCCCAGACATGCTTCTTGAAAAACCACTATCAACAATACCTAAGTCTTTATTTAAAAGAGGATGTCCCTACAACAACAAAAATATACAACAATATGAGTACCATAGATAGACTCAAGTCTTGAAAGACTTGAGCCTGCCTTGTGGATCATTATTATGAAGCCATGTAGATGAGTTAGATCCACCATTGTTCCTGGAACCCCTGTATACATATGGTCTATTAAATTTCCAAGAACAATCTGCTGAGGACTTTACAGCAGAATCCAAATTTGCCTTTCCCAAAAACATTGGGTCATAACATCCAGGCCAATAAACATTTTGAAAATAAGTATGATTAAATCCAGATAATGGTCTAGAAACATATCTATTCCTATCAGTAGTTACATATCTACTAGCAGAAACAGATCCACCAGCAGGAACAGACCTTTCAGCAGAAACTGAGTTGGTTCTGCTAGTGGTGTGAGGTGCCTGTGGAACACAAGAGGGTTTGTAATAAGCATTGGTCCACTTAGGTCTAGGTCTATTATGAATAGCAGACATACCCATCCTCTTTTCATGAAAATCACAATCCTTAATCAAATGCAATTTACTATCACAAACAAAACACTTCTTCTTTCTAGAAGATTTATTGAAACTAAAAGATGTCTTATTAAACACAAAATTATTCAAACAACCACCTGAAATAGAATTGTTTTGTAATGACTGAAAGGAATTGTTTTCAAAAGAAGTAAATAACAAGTCTTCAGAAGAGGCTGTCTTTGAAATAACTTCATCAGTAGCAACTTCAGAGTCTACAGACTTGTAAGATGACTTGACAGATAGCTTTGATGAGGACTTGGGTGAGTCTGACTTGGTCTTGGATTCACAGTTGGCATAACTAGAGGTCTCTAAGGTCTTGTCCCTGAAAGAACAAGAGACATATTCATTAGAATCATCACTAGAGATACTTCTAGAGTCAGGGGAGTCATTGATCCTAATGTTAGTTTGAGTCTGTGATTCTGGTAAGTCCAAATTATGAGATGTGGGCTTAGGGGTTCCTATGGTAGTGGGGAGTCAGAGTTATTAGTATTACAAGTAAGGTTTGGCAAATCATCAAACTTTTTGCCAT
The DNA here is from genome assembly GCA_030686995.1 of Artemisia argyi. Classification (NCBI taxonomy): domain Eukaryota; kingdom Viridiplantae; phylum Streptophyta; class Magnoliopsida; order Asterales; family Asteraceae; genus Artemisia; species Artemisia argyi. Next base: position 32,744,363 of record CM060678.1, read on the forward strand.
ACAAATGGTGTGAACCATCAAAGTCAGAGGTTTTGTAGGTAGGCATGAATTCAACTCTAATTGGTCCTGGTACAACATGCATCTCACCTTCCTTTAAGAATTTTACAGGTTCAGGGTTATTCTTACTTTTCTTATCTAAATAATGGTGTGCCTCTGCACCAACATATTTCAGAAAACCTAAACCTAACTCAGATGTTACAGACTGGCTACTATAGAGTAAACTACCTAACTTATCACCTGAAATTAGCCATTCTTTATGCCTAGTCACTTCCTTATCCAACTTATCTTGCAAAACTTCTTTCTCAAATTTAATTCTAGCTTTTTATTTTTCAGTAAATTTTAATTCATTGCTAGTCATCTCTAAATCTCTTTTTAATACTCTTATCTTTTCCTCATAAGCCAATTGATTTTTTTTAAACCAAACTTTCGGTTTTTCTAAAGTTTTAACAGCTTCTTTATAAGATTGAGCTTCAATAAAGCTGGCATTATATTTTGGTTCCATATCATCATAAGCTTCTTTAAGAGCATTATATTTAATATCACACCCAAAAACACAATCAGATACCTGAGGAGATATTCCCATGAAGGCGAAGTCAGCATCACAACTAGCCATGCAAGAGATTTGTTGAGGAGAACTGCTTGAAGCATCTTCAAATTCATGCACATTCCAGTCAACGCAAGCAACTACAGCAGTCACCAAAGCCTTTGATTCTCCAGCCTCCACCTCCTTCTTCCTGTAAGCTGAATATCTGGTACTATCTTCACCCTTCTTGGTCTTGCATTCTCTTGCAAAATGCCCAATCTCTCCACATGCATAGCACTTCACTTTTCTTCTGTCAAAATGACCTGCATCTCTTCCATTAACATTGAGCTTTCTTCCAGCCTTTTGCTCAAATCTTGTGACTTTGAGAGACAGAATTGCCATTTGCCACTTTAAGTCCAACTCTTCCAATGCAAGTTCCTCAATCAGCTCAAAATCTTCATAAGCTAATTGTTGCTGTTGATCAACTTCAGCAACAAATGAATGAAGTACATCTTCCATCCCATTACTAATCTTTGAATGATTCTTTTGACTTGTATTTGTGAAAGACAATGTTGTAGTGGAAGGACTTGGACTGGGAGAATGTGGCATATAGTTTGAGTTAGTGCTGATAAATGCTGAGTGTGAAGGAGATGCTGAGTATGAGGAGTGTCCCTTGATGTCAAGTTCCAAGGCTCTGAGTTTGTTTTACAAGTCATCAAACGAGAGATAATCCAAGCCTCCTTTAGTTTTCAAGGATATGCTGACCTGAGACAATGAGGGAGGTAAGGCTCTTAGAAACTTGGAATTCACCTCCTCATTGTCAGGTCTGGCTAGAAGCTGATTCAAGTGACTTAGTATCTTCTGAAACCTATCATAGCCTTTGTGAATGCCCTCCTCTTCAATTATTCTGAATTCCTGAAATTCTTGCTTCAACATAGACTTTCTCATCCTTTTAGATTCCTTATTGCCCCCAAATCTTGTTTTTATAGCCATCCAGATTTCTTTAGGATCAGTCAGGTAATGAAAATCTCCCATGTGGTCATCAGGAATTGCTTGAAGCAAGATAGTTCTTGCTTTGTTCTCCCTTTGTACAGCAAGGATCTCTTCAGAAGATGATGGAGGAAAAGTAGTCATATTACCCTTAGAATCTTTTCCTTGCTTCTTAGGACCGCATCCATTTACTATCACATTCCATAGGTTAAAGTCGAAACTGGCAATCCAGTTCTGCATCTTCATGGCCCAAATCTCATACTCATCCGTCTTGAGATAGGGAAACTTGGCGTTGCTGTTGGAGAAAGCAACATGTTGAAGTTTCTGAGTGAGAGCGTTGGCGTTTGTGAGAGTGACATCAGAAGCTTCTCCATCAACCATTGTTACAGAGTGAAAAGGTATTTGAGTTTAAGTTTGATTACAGAGATTATCTTGTGGCTCTGATACCACTTGTAGGATCTATACTTGATAGATCTCGAGCCAATAGATCATTAGTCTACTAATGTAATCACTAGTAAAACTAAATAGACAATCTCTGTGAGCTTATATTTATGGCAGAATATAAATACAAACTATATGCTAAACTCTTGATCCTCTATGGATCGATATTATTCACTAACAATTATTTTTAAAACACGTACATAATACAATGACCTTGGGTTCCTTATATGCTAGTGGAAACCCTAACCTTTCTTACAAGAAACGAATAACATTAAACTAATAAAAGATATTCTACATATCTTGTCCTAAAATAAACAAATTCTATCCATGGATTAACTATATCCGCAGGATCCTTATATCAGCAGGAACCAGTCTTCAGTAGAATCAACTATATGTATCCGCAGGAACTTGTCAGTAGAATCCATCGGCAGTATCTAAATACTGACTTCAATAATTCCTTACACAGCTCTACTGGAAGGTGACATGCCTTGCCATAAACCATGCGGAACGGGGTCGTTCCAATAGGTGTTTTATAGGCAGTTCGGAATGCCCATAAAGCCTCATCGAGTTTAAATGACCAATCCTTTCTGTTCTGATTGACCTTTTTTCTAGTATTCTCTTAATCGCTCTATTGGTGTTTTCAACTTGACCGTTGGTTTGAGGGTGATAAGCGGTGGAGAATCGATGGGAGATTCCATATCTTTTCATGACCTTTTCCATTTGTGCGTTGCAAAAATGGGTTCCTCTGTCACTAATGAGAGCTTTAGGAATGTCGAATCTAGCAAACAGTTTCTTTAATAAATGAATAACTACCCTAGCATCGTTGGTCCTAAGGGCTTGTGCCTCTACCCATTTTGAAACATAATCAATGGCCACTAAGATGTATTTGTTCCCCCTAAGGATGGGAAGGGGCCCATGAAATCTATTCCCCAAACATCGAAAACCTTACAAACTTGTATAAAATTCTGAGGTGCTTCATCCCTTCTTGAGATATTCCTGGCTCGTTGACATGCATCGCATGCTTGTATCATTCCCTTTACATCACGAAATATTGTAGGCCAACAGAATCCTGCATCAAAAATTTTTTGTGCAGTGGTGTTCATTCCATGATGCCCCCCCAGAGGGGACTGAATGACATTCTTTCATGATCTTCATTGCCACTTTTTCTGAAACACAGCGCCTGATTACTTGATCCGGACATCTTCGGAACAAGAAAGGTTCGTCCCAAAAGTAGTATTTTAATTGGGCGAAGAACCTTTTTCTTTCGTGTCTGTTCAAGTGTTCTGGAGTAATTCTGCTTGCCAGATAGTTAGCATAATCCGCGTACCATCGCTCAGAATCAGTTATTGACATGAGCTGCTCTTCATGGAATGAATCCCGAATCTCACTCTTGTCAAATTAACTAAGGCTGGAATTTTCGAGATGAGAGAGGTGATCAGCAGCTAGATTCTCTGCCCCCTTCTTATCATGAATTTCAACATCAAACTCTTGTAACAACAAGATCCAACAAATTAGTCATGGTTTAGCGTCTTGCTTAGCAAAAAGGTATTAAAGAGCCGAATGATTTGTAAAGATGACCATTTTTGAAAGGATAAGATATTGGCGAAATTTATCAAAAGCGAATACTACGGCCAAAAGCTCCTTTTCAGTGGTGGAGTAGTTCTCTTGAGCAGGATTCATAGTTTTTCTAGCATAGTATATTGGTTGGAAGTGTTTGTTAAGCCTTTGGCCTAATACTACTCCAACAGCATAGTCGCTAACGTCGCACATGATTTCGAAGGGCAATTCCCAATTAGGTGTAACCATGATCGGGGCTTGCGTGAATTCCTGTTTCAGCCAATTGAACGCATCCTTGCACTCTTGAGAGAAATCGAAAGGGGCATCCTTTACAAGCAACTGAGTCATTGGCCGAGCTATTTTAGAGAAGTCTTTAATGAATCTCCTATAGAAACCAACATGACCCAAGAAGCTACGTATTGCCTTGACTGTAGTTGGATAAGGTAGCTTAGATATAGCTTCAATTTTTGCTCGGTCCACCTTAATTCCATTCTTGAGACTTTGCGTCCTAGCACAATCCCTTCTTTTACCATAAAATGGCATTTATCCAAGTTTATGACCAAGTTGGTCTCCTCGCAACGTTTGAGCATTTTTTCGAGGTTAGCGAGACAGCGATCGAAAGAGTTCCCAAAGACCGAGAAATCATCCATGAAAACTTCCATGTTGTCTTCCATTAACTCGGGAAAGATTGCGGTCATACATCGTTGAAAAGTGGCAGGAGCGTTACATAACACAAAAGGCATTCTCTTATAGGTGAATGTTCCATATGGGCAGGTAAACGTGGTCTTTTCTTGGTCCTCAAGAGCTATGGGGATTTGGAAATACCCTGATAACCCATCCAAGAAACAGTAGTACTCATGCCCTGCTAATCTTTCCAACATTTGGTCTATGAATGGGAGAGGAAAGTGATCCTTTCGGGTGGCATCATTTAGCTTTCTATAATCGATGCATACACGCCAACCAGTGACTGTCCTTTAAGGTACCAATTCACCGTTGTCATTTTTCACCACAGTCATCCCTCCTTTTTTTGGTACGATCTGTACAGGACTAACCCACGGACTATCTGAAATTGGGTAGATTAGCCCTGCATCCAAGAGTTTTATGACTTCCTTTTTTACAACCTCTTTGATGTTGGGATTTACTCACCTCTAGGGTTGCACGGTTGGTTTATAATCCTCTTTCATAAGGATTTTATGCGTGCAGAAGGTCGAGTCGATCCCCTTAATGTCGGCTACACTCCATGTAATGACTCCCTTATATTTCTTTAAAACTCCTAGGAGTTTATCTTTTTGCCCATCTTCAAGGGAAGAATTTATGATTACTGGCAGTTGATCTTCTCCTTGAAGGAAAGCATATTCTAAATGGTTTGGGAGTTCTTTGAGTTCTAACTTGGGTGGCTCGATAATGGAGGGTTTCAGTTTGTTTTCAGGTTTACGAAGCTGGAGTGGTTCAGTGTCCTCTCGTCCGGGATAGAAGGAGACTGCACTGACACCCTCTATCTTCTCCTTCTCAATTATGGGAAGGAAAGCTTCATCCCACAACCAACCTTCTTTGATTTGTTCATCAACAAAGTTGTTAATGACATCAGTTAATTCATCGACCTCTTCGATGAAATATAGCCGATTAGCTGCTTCGAGAGAAAGGTTCATTGTATCCTTAATATAAAAGGTTAAGCTGTCGGCTCCTACGTGCAAGGTTAACTTGCCGTCATGAACATCAATGACGATACGAGCGGTGGCAAGAAATGGTCTACCTAAGATGATGGGCACTAGGTCATTCTCCTCCATTTCCAAGATTACAAAGTCAAACGGAAATTTAAACTTCCCTACTTTAACTAGCACATTCTCGCATATCCCCAAGGGGTATTTGACTAATCTATCAGCTAGTTGGATGTTCATACGGGTTGGTTTCAATCTGGAGTACCCTAGTTTGAGGAACATGGAATAAGGCATGAGGTTGATGATTGCTCCTAAATCGGCTAAAGCATTCTTTACCGATAGAGATCCTATGGAGCAGGGCAAGGTGAAACTACCCGGGTCGTCTACCTTTTTTGGTAGTCCTCGTTGGTTCATCACTGAACATTCTTCTCCTAGAGTCACAAGACCCTCGAGTCTTTTTCGGTTGGCAAGTAATCTCTTGAAGTATGTGCTATATTTGGGCATATAGTAGCATGCATCAAGTAGGGGTATAGTGACCACTGAATCCTTTAGATATGATAAGAATCTTTTATTATCATTCTCAATCTTTTGATTCTTGAGGTGGGATGGAAATGGGACTTTTACAGGTTGGTTAGGTGGAGCTAGTGAAGAGGAGGTCACCTGAGGAGGCTGTTCGGGAGTCTCATCGCTCTCATTACCATCTTCCCTGTGAGGAATACTTGGCTCAACGGCGACGGGATGTTGGCTCAGATAAGGAGGGTCCTTGGTTGTTGTTCCGGCTCGAGTACTAATAGTGAGCAGGGGGTCTTTTTGGCCTACTTGAGGCTTGTTATGGCCATCAAGGGTAGCATTAAGTTCTCGGATGCATTTTTCTATGTCATTTTGTTGTTCAGTGATGAGCTCGTCAAGCCCTTTCAATTGTAAGCCTTTTTCATGAGTTTAAGTGTCCAAGATCATTCTCAAAAGTGCTCCTGATTTTGAAGTCAGGACCTTTCTCTCCCTCTTCTTTTCTTACAAGATTTCCCCAAGGGGTAAAATAATCGTTTTGGTAGAAAGTCAAAAGGTAAGAATCATCGAAGATGTCATGGCTTGACAAGTACGCATGTTCGGTAGTGGTTTCTCCTCCGCATTCTTCTACTTCATGCGGGCCCCCACAGTGGTCGCAAATCAAGATGGGTTTGATAGTCGTTTAGCTGTTCGCGACCCTGCTAGGTATACTCATAGTCGAATCGTGTTCATCCCAGGTATCGTCCTGGTCTTGAGCATATTCCTCAATCCTATTCCACCCTTCTTCGGCGCTTAGAATGGCTATTTTCCCTTTTATCAAATTATTGATTCCGTTCTGGTCGTTTTGGGAGACGTTGTCATAGAAGATTTGGACAAGAAGCCAAAGTTCGATGCCATGATGGAGAACTTGTCTTATTAGATCCTTGAATCTAATCCATGATCTACATATGGGTTCATCTTTTCCCTTACGAAAACGGAGGATCCTATCCCTAAATGCTGTGGTTTTTCCCGCTGGGAAGAACTTCTCGTAAAACTTAGAGATAAGTTGCTTCTTTGGCTTTTTCTTGAAGGGTAAAAGGAAAGAATCGTAATCAGGACGTGTTTCTAGTGGCCCCATCAGCATGGAAGGTGTCCACTATCTTCAAGAAATCCCTAACATGTTGAATTGGATCATCAGTTTGCAATGCACGAAACTTGCATACACTTTGGACAAGCCAAACATCGTTTGCACGCAAGACCTCATTGGTACGTTCGTTTGGAAAAACAATGGCATTTGAGAAGCCGCGAGGGTTCAGGGAGGAATAATCCTTAAGGCGCTTATGTGTGGGAATTTCAGGAGTGTCCATACCATGGTTGGATTGAGGGCTAGGGGGTGTAAGGTGGTGATTTGAATCTTATTCAGAAAGGGCCTCATCAAAGTTGATGGCTGTGCCAGATGGTTCGGGTGTTGGAAGAGATTGCCTTAGCCTATGCATTTCCCTTTCAGGTTCTGCATAGGGCGGAACAAGATTTCTTAAGGAACTACGACTCCTAGTGATTCTAAGATTAGAGAGATCTTCATTTACCATAATGGCGGATGGTGATGGTTACGAACAAAGGAAATAAAGAAAAAGATAGACTTAAGAAACCTATAAAAATAAAAATAAAAATCTTACTAGAAAGGAATCAAGCAAGTAGACCTAATAAAAAGAAATTTCAACCTAGACAATAACTATTTCCCGGGCTGCGGCACCATAAACTTGATGCGTGGTTTTGCAACCTTGCAAAAGGTTTTACCTCTCAAGGGATCTTGAGAAGCTTGTAATCCTCACCAGGCAGTGTACCTGACCGTTGTAGTATAGTATAGTGGCAAGTACCGGGGGATTGATCGTTCAACTCAAAGAATAGTGTTCGCTAGGGTTAAAACTCAATTAAACTAGGTCTAAAGGTGAGGGATGATTCTTTTTGTATTTTTATATTTTATGGAAAGCAAGTAAAAATCTCGGTTTTGGAAGGATGGGCGAAATTAGTTGCTAGTCAACTAACCCAAATTACTACAATGGCAAACAAAATAAAATAAAATGAAACTAAAGTAAATGTGGCAAAAATAACAATAAGAGAAAATGTGATTACTTAGATTTCACTACTCCCTAGCTATCTTTTACCGGTTGATTAGTTTGTTACAATTGCATGGATGACGGGTTTTATTCCTTAATACCATTCGTAGGGCCGTGTACGATCTTCCCTAACTCTATAAGCTTCTACCTCTTCCTATATCGAGCCGACTACTAGCTCCTAACATGGCCTCATTAGTAGTTACCTATGCATTAAATATAACCAATTTATCGTAGTACACATCCGATCATGTTTCTTAAGACGTTCAAGCAAGTTACCAATTGGAAGTCTTCCAGTTTTCTTAAGCCTAACATCGAAATCATTCATCCACAACAATTATAAACAAACAATCAACCAATAATCAATATCTAAGTTTCATTACATCTAAGCAAACACAAAGAAAACCTAGCCTAGCATGTTAAAGAAAAGACAAGCATAAGATAGAATCAAACAACACATAGACATATTGAATGATTATTGGAAAACTTATCATTAATTAAGCATGGATGAAACAAGGGTTTGAAACCCTCAAAAATACTGTAAAATTCGTCTAGGATTTTCTCCCTTCAAAGTTGCACACAATGAATGAAAAATTAAAAACTATATATAGAGTATTGGGTCTGACGGCATCAAGAGTAAGTTCTGACGCCGTCAACTCGCCGCCATAATTATCATCCTATTGCCTATATCCACTTTTGACGTCGTCATGTGTAAACTCCATCTTGGTCGTCACATGTAATTTGCTCTTGACGGCCTTGGTGACGCCGTCATGTATAATTCCTCCAAAAACTCTCTGGCGCGTCACGTGTAACTTGATTTATCCACCTCTTTGTCAAAGGGTGACGGCGTCATAATCATATCCTGACGATGTCAGGTACATTTTCCAGCATGAATTTGAGACTTTGTTGTTTTCTTCACTTTTTCGCTCCAAAAACGTCCAAAATGCTTCCTTTTCCAGATTTCTCCTCAAAAGTACCTAAAATAACAAAAGGAACGATTTAGGGCAATATTTGATCAAATCATCTGGACTTTGGGCTTAAATGACCCCCTAAAAGTGGTACACTTTTTGTCTCATCATAACTTCTTCTCTTAAATTTTCCCCCACATCACGGTATAAAAACCCGCAGCAACTACCGTGGCTCCAATGGCGCTGCATATAAGAATTCAATATTCAAGAGTACGCCATAATCTATTGGCTTACTTTAACAATGACCAACATGCTCAAATAGAATCATACAAATATGATATGAGCCAAAATACCAGTTCAAAAGGGAGGACACATGTCGTTCACATAAGCTAGTCCAAATAACCAATTAAGGCGGGGAAGCTAGTTGGGAGCTTTGACCACAGTTGACCCGACTCCAACTCGCTATAAATAGATGTTTCTACTTCATTTGTCATATCAAGCTTTTGTAATCAAATAATTCTCTCTCTCTCTCTCTAATTCTCTTCCATTGTAACAACTTGTTTGTACAATCTTTCTGATTACCAATTACCATTTCCAATTCTTGTTCTTTGGATTTCTAGTTGTTAATCCCATTTGATTTTTGGTTTACCATTTCTTAAGTGATTTATATACCGAGTCTATCACGCATGTCCCAAGAGTAAGGAGTGTTTGGATGTGCACTTAAACTGCTTAATTTTTCTGTTTAAATTGGCAAGGTTTGAATAGTCCAATTTGGAAGAGTATTTAAAAAGTTTCCCAAAGAAACTCATAAGTTGAGATAAATGTAAAACTATCATTTTACCTAATTGTGATTATGATTCTTCAAAACAACATTATCACTTTCATAATACAAACATAAGGCCACAACTAGCAATGCTTTATTAACTAATGAAAAAGATCGATCATTTACCTTCCTAAATGAAGTGAATCACCAAGAAATGTGACACCCATGATGTCATATATTAGTAGTGAACTTATACATAGTTTAGGGGCTTAAGTGTACTTTTTAATTGGATTAGGTGTTAGACATAAACTAGGATTAGGTAGCTTGGAGTGCAAGGCAATCTAGGTTTCCACCTCCTCATCTCTGTAAATAGAGATGAGGGGGATGCTAGTTATTAATTCTTCTTCCTCAATTGTAAAAGCTTTATTAGTTCTAATAAAGGGTTCGTTGAGGGTATATCGTATGCATATTCTTGTCGGTTCTTTGTAGTCTCTCGTGTTTACTACTTATGCTCGATACAACTCGCGATCTAGCATTCAGCGATCGAACTTCGGGTGTGTTGTCGAGGTATTTTCCAACAAGTGGTATCATGAGCCGCGGTTATTGTGGTCATAGAAGTTCGAGTGCTAGATTTCGCGTTCGTTCGAGGTTTTGAGGTTCGGGTTTCGAATCGGTGTTTAAAGTAGCTATCGGTGTTGAGAGGTTGAAGATACGTTTTAAAGGTTTAATTTATAAAATTTCCTTTTCTTTATTATTAAACCAGTATACTACAAAGGTGATAAGGGTGTTTGAGTTTTTTTTAGAGCTAAGAGACAAGAGACTTGATCTATGTTTGACTAAAATTTAGTTCTAAATATTCTGTCTAACGATTAAAAAAGAAAGGTTTGATTTTTTATTATAATAAAAGTCGACTTCTAAGTAATCTTATTTTTAGTTTTAAAATACGATTAAAGTGACGGGTTTCTTGTTGCGTATATAATTTTTTCATGTGGTTCAAGTTTCGATCGTGGTTCGCTTGGGGTTCAAGTTAACGATCGGGTTTGCTTGTTCGAGATCAAGGGTTTAGGGTTATTCTAATTAATTCGATTTGCAAGAAGGGTTTCTAGCAACAAGGGGAATATTGCACACGGCTTGTGAGGTTTGTCGGTAAAGTTGGTTAAGAAACAACTTGACAAGGTTTTTAGCAAGGTATAAGAAGAATGGCTAGTTCAATAACTAGGTTTGACATCGAGAAATTCGATGGGAAGAATGACTTCGGGTTATGGAAAATATAGATGTGTGCTTTTGTTGATATAAATAATGCCTAAAAAAATTATTAACATATATCGATATCTCTATGTTTAGATAATCACAAAACTTAAACTCATTGAACTACAAATTATGACGTAAACAAGTATTTAGTCATAAATATTTGCTTTAGCATCCATATCACTTAAGGTATGAATAAACAAAGTGTCTAATGCATTTTATGATCAAAGGAATTTTTATTTTTACAAACCTTACATTTTATTAAAGTGAGACAAATATTTTTAAACTTATACAAAACATTTTTGTATTTATAAGAAATGTTTTATTCAAAATAAATATTTTGAATTCAAATTTCAACCCAAAAAACTGCTACATTCTTCAGGAAAATATCCCCCACAAAAAGACAAAAAATCTGAAGAAAAAAATATTTTTTACTAGGCGGCCCCCTTAATTATACTATGCGGTCCCCTTAATTATTAAGGGGACCGGCCACGCTCCCAAACAGTATTTTTCCCCCTATAAATACTGGTTCATTCCACATATTTTTCTCACCTTTTGCACCCCAAAACTTTCTGTTCTAGATCTCATTTCTATTCTATAAAATCCTTTGATCATATATACATTAATCTTTGTTTCAAAGTGATCCAAGCCTCAACCTTTCAAGTGCAATAGAAGAATACTTCAATCTATCAAGAGAAGAAGTATTACAACTCGTAGTGACCTCCACATCCAAGTTGTTGGAGCATCATCCATTATATCTATTTCTTTGTGTAACTAGTTGTGAATACTTGATAGAAAATAGATTAGCAAGGTGTGTAGATAGAGAGATTGTGTAGTAGATAGTTGTGAAGTAGAGAAGTTGGGAAGTAGATAGTTGTGAAGAAGAGTGTTGTGAAGTAGATAGTTGTGAAGATAGATAGGTGTAAAGAAGTAGTGTTGTGATTAAGTAGTGACTAGGTGTGAAGAAGTTGTGTAGAAGGTGTGAATAAGTTGTGACGAAGTTGTGGTGTGTATATTGGTGTGTAAGGTTTCTCCGCCATAAGGAGCTTGTTGACATAGTGAAGAAAACTCTCGAGTAGGTGACTCGAGGAGTGGAGTAGGGCAAGGAAGGTGTCCTTGTAGCCGAACCACTATAAATCATTTGTCTCGCGGTTAGATCTTTCCATATCTTACTTATTATCTTGCTTATATCGTTATTACTTTTGTAGATGTAGACGTATATATATAGTTGCTCATATAGTGCTAGTATTAATTTTACTTAAAGATCAAACGAAAGTTTCATTCACAAAACAAAGTTTTTACAATCAAACTAAAAAGGTTACATACAATTGATCATTTTGATCAAGTATAGTTTTCATACAAAATATAACTAAGGATTATAAAATAAACGATTACGTACTTATCTCTCGTATATAGCTATAATTGTTTATATTATGCATGTGTTGATTTCACATACTTAGCTTACATTATTATTATTGTTCATACTTAGATATTGTTGTTCATATTGTTCAAGATTTGAGTTCACATAAGATTGAATTAAAGTTTTAAAAGCAAACAAGGTTTTAAAACTAAACTAAGTTTTCATAATAAAATTAAAAAGACGTAAAACTATTCAACCCCACCTTCTAGTTTTCCACAATTGGTATTAGAGCCACGTCTGACAAGATTTTTAAAATATATTGTATTTTAAAACTTGTAACGATCTATAGAATCTGAAAAATATTTAGAAGGGCAACCTATGCAAAGACCACCATTATTTGAAAGTGATGGTTTTCCTTATTGGAAAAATAGATTCGAAACTTATGTGAAATCAAAAGATCTTGATCTTTGGCATGTTATTACCTTTGGTAATTTTCCTCCTATTCAATATAATTTTGAAACTAAAAAGGATGAAATTGTATCTTTTGAAAAACAAAATGTTGATTTGAAAAAGAAACTATCAAAAAATAATAAGGCTAAAATGGTTATTTATAATGCGTTACCACGCAAAGAATATGAAAGAATTTTTATGTGTAAAACCGCAAAAGAAATTTGGGATTCTTTACTAATCACTCACCAAGGTAATAGTCAAGTTAAAGATAACAAAATAGATCTTCTTGTTCAACAATATGAACAATTTACGATTCCGGAGGAGGAATCAATAGATAATGCTTTTGCTAGATTTAACACTATTATCACAAGTTTAAAAGCACTTGATGAGAATTTTTCTAGTAAGAATTTTGTTAGGAAATTTCTTATGGTTCTTCATCTAAAATGGCGAGCTAAAGCCACGGCTATTGAAGAATCAAGGAATTTGTCAACTCTACAACTTGACGAATTGATTGGTAACTTAAAGGTCTACGAAGAAATAATAAAGAAAGACTCCGAGATGGTCAAAGGAAAAAGGGAGCAAAGCAAATCAATTGTGTTGAAAGCTAAAAAGGACTCTAGTGACGAAGAATGCTCAACCTCCAAAAGTGACGATGAAGAGTATGCTATGGACATACGAGACTTCAAGAAATTCTTCAAAAGACAAAGAAGATACGTTAGGCAACCATATAATGAAAGGAAGTGTTTTAAATGTGGTGACCTAAATCATCTCATCGGAAAGTGTCCAATGATGTCAAGAGATCAAAATCAAAAGGCGTTCATTGGAGGTGCTTGGAGTGATAGCGATGAGGACAAGAAAGAAACCACAAAGGAGGAAAAGTGTCTCATGGCTAAGACGTCAAAAGAGGTACATTCCGAAACCGAATTCTTTAGTGATGAAAATTTATCATTAAATGAAAAAGACCTAGATAATGAATATAATAGATTATGCAAATTAGGTCAAAAAGTAATGATTAAAAATAAGTTACTAAAACATATTAATACTCTATTAGAAAATGAAGTACTCGAATTAAAAATTAAACTACAACATTTGGAAAAAGAAAAAGAAGTTTTTATAGAATGTAAAACATGCTTAGAGGTCAAAAATGAAAACGAAAAACTTAAAGATAAAATTTTCAAACTTGACAAGTTTAAAAAAGGAAGTAACTCACTTAAGAAAATAATAAGTGTACAAGAAACTTCGGAAGATAAAACCGGTCTAGGACTCACCTTAACTAATGTCTCAACTAGTGAAAATAAAAATATAAAGTTTGAATGTGAATCTAGTAAACAAAAACCATTAGAGTCAAAACCTAAGTATATACTTAGAGAAGATAGAAAAATACCTATTGCAAGTGATGAGGAAGTAAAAAGTTTTTATAAACCATCATTAAAAGTCAAAACCGGATTTTCTAAACCAAAATTAAGATCTAAAACTCCACCACCAAGAAAACCTAATAATCCTCATACTCGATCTAAAACACCTCAACCTAGAAGAAACAAAAATAGACAAAATTACAATAACACTAGAAATCAAATGTGGAATTATCAACCAAGTTACAATCCTTGGGAAATATTACCACCATATATGCATCCTAGCCAAATGTTAAATATGTTTGGACCAAACAACTTTGGACCAATGAGACAATGGGGACCAAGTGGCTAAGTTGTCATTCTTCGAAGAAGTTGGAATCTCGTCTACAAATGATTTCTATAAGTCAAGATAATCACTTTAAGTGCTTGAAGAAATTCCATTGAAGACTAAAAAGGTACACATCTCTTTTAAGTTCATCGCTATAATTTGCATGCTTAGATATATGATTAGTTAGATTAATGCTTAGCTATACATATATATTGTTTGTAACTCTTATACATATATATGTACATAATAGCTCATACTCTTATTAGGTATAAGATGAAATTGTTCATTGTCGAACAAAATAGAAAATGGAAATCTTCTATATCCACTATTAGCAAACTCATGGTGATGAAGTGAAATGAGTTAAGTGGATAAATCGTTAATATAGAAGCAGGATTAGATTCCTCACGTAAGAAAACTATGGATGAAACAAGCTCCCGTAGACTATGGTATTAAGTTAGATAAGCGTGCAAAAACAAAGAAACTATAGATGTTAGGTTATACCCCATTCAACACTCTCGCATCTAACACATATATTTTCGTCATCACTTCCTTTAGGATCATAGGATATGTAGAAACGATAGCATGAGATAATAATAGGCTTAACCAATCCTCTTGAGTATGAGATCTTTAATAAACATCTTTTAGAATATATGATTAATGATATTTGTTGTCAAAAATCTAATATCTTTAAAAATATGCAAAAACCTCACATTTTGAAAATAGTTTCTCAAATAACTATCCCACTTTTAAATAACATGTTTCAGTATCAATATTCACAATTTTGTTTTGATCAAAACTAAAGATTGGGAAAATATTCTTTACCGTTCATTCACACATTTTGAAGTAAAACCCAATCTATTTTATTCAAATAACCCTCACATCTAAGTGAAAACCTACTTTCAAACATTGGTGAATAATGCTAAAAACGTCTCTTTTAAATCATGCATGGTGATCTCATATTTGTCATCTATATTTCTATAAATGACATTTATAAGTGAACTAAATCAAATCAAGAGGACCATGATTTGTCTATTAAGACTTTGTTTGTAACAAGTCTAGAAATCCATGCTATCATAACTACCCACTTATTGCACATTGATACACATTAGGATTAATCCTCCTAGTTATGTAGTTATGAAATACTTGATGTTGCTTATTGTTTCCTAGCACTTATATTTTACTTGCTTGATTAGTATGTTTGCATGCTAGATGAAATTGCTTGTTTACTTAATCTCTTTGAGTAACATGCTTTGGCTACATAATTGCCTACATAATTAGTATATGCTTAATTGCCTCAAAGAGTTAGACTTGTTTGAAACCAAAAACATAACATTTCTGCAATTCACTACCAAAAACCTTTTTCTGGCAATCTGGGAATCACTAGATGGGCGGCCCCCTTAAATCATAAGGCGGCCCCCTTAATTATTAAGGGGACCAGCCATCTGATGGTCGAAAGTGTTGTTTCCTTTTTCTACTTTTTAGTCCATTTCATCCTACACTTCCCAAAATTCATAAACCTATTTTATCCTAAACCTTCTATAAAAATTTATACATCCTTAATCCCACCAATCCTACATTATAAAGACTCTCATTCCTCTCAATCTATACTCATCTCTTCATGACCTCTCCCATTAAACCAAAACCACCAAATAACCCGTTTGGAGAAGAAAGCCTAACTTCCATTAAAAGGCCGTCAAACCAAATGATGTTGTCAAACATCCAACACCAAATTCCTCCTATGTCTTCAACATTACATACCTAACACCTCACTCTCCTTCTCACCAACATTACATATCAAAAACCTTTACTCACCCATATCTTTCTATATTACACTCAAACCTCATAATCTTTTCATAACTCAAGCGATGTTGTTCATAATCAACCAACACCTAAACCTCACTCTCACACAAATGATCCATTTAACAACAAATCATCCATTCGTGCTTCCACTAATGCTCCTTCTTATGATGAGCATGCACAATCCCAAAACAATATCCCAACCTCATTACCAACACTTTACATGTTGCTCATTCAACAAAAACACCATCCACTCATGAAGCATCTCTTCCACCGATATCATGTTTTCATGATTACCCAAGCTCAAAGATGTCTCCACCACCAAGAGTATCACCACCACATCCTACAACTTCACATGCCATTCCTATGTTGCATGTTCAAACCCTCATCCCAAGACAACTATCATGCTCCACCACCATCACCTTCCTCCGAACACTTAATGTTCGTTGAGGCGCTAAAAGAATCCCATGAGCTTAGTGCTCTTTTAGCCTTACATCTTGCTCAACGCAATTTGGATCCACCTTCATCTAGATCACCCTCATCACCACACAACATAAATCAACTTGAGAAGCATGTCAACAATTGACCTTGTTGCATCTTTCTCCTAAAAACCATCGCATTCAATGAACACTTCACTTGGATTGAATATGTTCTCACTAGATCACATCCAATACCCTCACTTGAACAACATCCAAAACCTTAATCAACCTCTTCCGCTACAAACTCTCCACAACTAAACTCTCCAACATTCATGACCCAAACATATACCTCCATTAATCCAACAACTTTACCCTAACTCAACCATCTTCATTCCAAACACTCCATCATCAACCATCTAAGCATACTATATGTTTATGATTTTCACTTTCAAATACGAATCAACTAACCTTTTGTTACAAGCAAGTCCGATGGCTCTCTTTGGCAAATTAGGATCTTTAACATAATCTCTTTGAATTAATTGTTATGTATCCTTAATATTTGTTTGCTATGCTTGTTATTTGTATATTGCATATTCTTCTATATATGCTTGTGCTTCTAATATTTTTCTTGCAAGCATTCCATATCTCGATCCCTTGGTGCCATCGAACGAGGGGGAGCACACATCAAGGGGGAGCTTTCATCCCGTCTAACTTCATTTATGAAGCTAGTCGGCATAACCTTTTTGATTCTACAAAAAGGAGGAGAAGTGAATATAAACTCACTAAATACATGTCTAAAAATTAATTTTTAGACTTAATGAGTTTAGGTTTTGTAATCATCAAAAAGGGGGAGATTGTTGATATAAATAATGCTTAAAAACATTATTAACATATATCGATATCTCTATGTTTTGATAATTACAAAACGTAAACTATTGAACTACAAATTATGACGTAAACAAGTATTTAGTCGTAAATATTTGCTTTAGCATCCATATCACTTAAGGTATGAATAAACAAAGTGTCTAATGCATTTTATGATCAAAGGAATTTTTATTTTTATAAACCTTACATTTTATTAAAGTGGGACAAACATTTTTAAACTTATACAAAACATTTTTGTATTTATAAGAAATGTTTTATTCAAAATAAATATTTTGAATTCAAATTTCAACCCAAAAAACGGCTACATTCTTCAGGAAAAACCTCCCCCACAAAAAGACAAAAAATCTGAACAAAAAAATATTTTTTACTAGGCGGCCCCCTTAATTATACTAGGCGGTCCCCTTAATTATTAAGGGGACCGGCACCCAATTAAGGGGACCGGCCACGCTCCCAAACAGTATTTTTCCCCCTATAAATACTGGTTCATTCTACAGATTTTTCTCACCTTTTGCACCCCAAAACTTTCTGTTCTAGATCTCATTTCTATCTCTAAAATCCTTTGATCATATATACATTAATCTTTGTTTCAAAGTGATCCAAGCCTCAACCTTTCTAGTGCAAGAGAAGAATACTTCAATCTATCAAGAGAAGAAGTATTACAACTTGTTGTGACCTCTACATCCAAGTTATTCGAGCATCATCCATTATATCTATTTCTTTGTGTAACTAGTTGTAAATACTTGATAGAAAATAGATTAGCAAGGTGTGTAGATAGAGAGATTGTGTAGTAGATAGTTGTGAAGTAGAGAAGTTGGAAAGTAGATAGTTGTGAAGAAGATTGTTGCGAAGTAGATAGTTGTGAAGATAGATAGGTGTGAAGAAGTAGTGTTGTGATTAAGTAGTGACTAGGTGTGAAGAAGTTGTGTAGAAGGTGTGAATAAGTTGTGACGAAGTTGTGGTGTGTATATTGGTATGTAAGGTTTCTCCGCCATAAGGAGCTTGTTGACATAGTGAAGAAAACTCTCGAGTAGGTGACTCGAGGAGTGGAGTAGGGCAAGGAAGGTGTCCTTGTAGCCAAACCACTATAAATCCTTTGTCTCACGGTTAGATCTTTCCATATCTTACTTATTATCTTGCTTATATCGTTATTACTTTTGTAGACGTAGACGTATATATATAGTTGCTCATATAGTGCTAGTATTGATTTTACTTAAAGATCAAACGAAAGTTTCATTCACAAAACAAAGTTTTTACAATCAAACTAAAAAGGTTACATACAATTGATCATTTCGATCAAGTATAGTTTTCATACAAAATATAACTAAGGATTATAAAATAAATGATTACGTACTTATCTCTTGTATATAGCTATAATTGTTTATATTATGCATGTGTTGATTTCACATACTTAGCTTACATTATTATTATTGTTCATACTCAGATATACTTGTTCATATTGTTCAAGATTTGAGTTCACATAAGATTGAATCAAAGTTTTAAAAGCAAACAAGGTTTTAAAACTAAACTAAGTTTTCATAATAAAATTAAAAAGACGTAAAACTATTCAACCCCCCCTTCTAGTTTTCCACAGCTTTAATGGTACAGCTGGAATGTTATGCTGGATTAGAGACATTACCCGTGGACATGGAAGCAGGTGAAAAGGCCGCTTTGATGAAGAAGGCATACAGTACCTTGATTATATGCTTGGGAGACCGGATTTTACAGGAAGTTACTAAGGAAACAACTGCTACAGGAATTTAGACGAAGTTGACTAGTCTTTACATGACTAAGTCCTTAGTAAATAGACTGTATCTGAAGAAGAAGCTGTATACATACTATATGAGTCTAGGTACGAAACTGGGTGATCATATAGACGAGTTTAATAACTTGATACCTGATTTGGCGAATATTGATATCGAGATTGAGGATGAGGATCAGGCACTTATGTTACTTACATCGTTGCCATCGTCTTACGAAAACTTTGTGGAGACATTGTTGTATGGGAGGGAATCCTTGACAATGGAGGATGTTCTTGTAACTCTGAATTCAAGAGAGTTGAAGAAAAGAACTGAAGGCATAAAGGAAGAAACTGGTGACGGGTTATATGTAAGGGGAGGGTCAGATCATTCAAGAAAAGCTCATTCTGGTGGAAGTTCGCAGTTCAAGTCAAGGGCTGGAACTGGTAAACTCAAGTGCTTCATATGTCATTCAGAGGGTCATCTGAAGAGAGACTGTCCAATGAATAAGTCAAGTGGGTTCGTCAAGAAGGATAAGCATGATCTAGGATTCTGATTCATTTGATGACGAGGGTAACGCCTACTTTGGAGAAGCCTTAGTGGTAGTCGGGAATGATGAGATGGCTGAATTGGTAATGGCTTTAGGTGGGTCTTATCATATGACACCTAGGAGGGATTTCTTGTATGACTTCAAGGATGTTGATGGTGGTTCAGTTCAGTTAGGTGATAACAGGACATGTACTATCAAAGGAACAGGAAAAGTGAAGATACAGTTGCATGATGGTTCAAGCTTTATACTGAAAGATGTCAGGTATGTTCTAAGGTTAAGAAAAAGCTTGATTTCATTGGGTACTCTTGAAAAAGATGGTTATACTGTGAAGATGCAGATGGGTAGAGTCAAGGTGATCAAAGGTTGTCGGGTTATGATGACCAGGATCAGGAAACAGAACTGTGTGTATAGTCTTGAAGCAAAAGTGACAAATTTTGGTGTACATAAACAAGTTGGGTTCAAACAACTTGGTCCTGGTGTTAAAACAGGAGTCCATGGAGTACAGGTTGATGAACGTGTTTGGTTTGAGGTGGAACTGCAGGGAGCTCAGGGGAATCGTGAAGCTGAGGATGTTCAGGTTAGTAACGATGATGATGTAGTGGCTCAAAGAAAGTTGGAGGTTAAACAACTTGAAGAAAAGACAAGCACGGGCTGCTTGGTAAATGAGCAGGAAAAAGTACACCTTGGTATAAAGGTGGGGGCAAACATTACGGTAACCAGAGTACCTGGTCAAGAGGGTGCAGAGGGTAATGTTGCTGAAAAGAAGAACGTGAAGGAGCCTACAGAAGCTAATCTTGGAAAATTACTGAAGTACAATGCCTGGTCGACAAGGGTCCTTGGTCCGAGGTTCCAGCACGAGGAAAAGGTGTTGAGTATCGGTTATGTTTAGGTGTTACTCCTAAGGTGGAAATTTGTTATATATTAGTAGTGAACTTAAACATAGTTTAGGGGCTTAAGTGTACTTTGTAATTAGATTGGGTGTTAGACATAAACTAGGATTAGGTAGCTTGGAGTGCAAGGCAAGTTAGGTTTCCACCTCCTCATCTCTATAAATAGAGATGAGGGGGATGCTAGTTATTAATTCTTCTTCCTAATTTGTAAAGCTTTATTGGTTCTAATAAAGGGTTCGTTGAGGGTATATCGTGTGCATATTCTTGTCGGTTCTTTATAGTCTCTCGTGTTTGCTACTTGTGCTCGATACAACTCGCGATCTAGCGTTCCGCGATCGAACTTCGGGTTTGTTGTCGAGGTATTTCTCCCAACACATGATGACCACGATAACTAATGAAAGGGGCGAAAACATGGCCACAAAAACTTGGCCTTTCTTCTCTAGACACCAAGTGATAATGGTATTACGCATAACAGTTACATATACCGCCTTCGAATAAAACAAGACAATCTATCAGCACTAAAGTGTATTAATCAACTTTAAAGAATTATCGTTTGCTCATCTTACTCGATAAACAATAGCGACTAACACAAAGCCTAGTTGCACCACCCAAGCGCTTGGATTTGGTTCTAGGAAAGGAGATAAAGCTATTGTTAGGTCACCATTTATGTAAACACAAGTATGATGTAGAAAGAAATAAGATGAGAATGAGAGATGGTTGATTATGAGACAATATGAAAAGTGAAAGAACAAGAGTTTCCTTAAGATAATCAAATAACCAACAAAATGAAATGTTACATAAGCTTTCTATTTATAAGGGAGGAGTTAGGGCAACATTCTCTTCCTCCCTTATCTTTCTATTTCGTGGGCTTTCAAGCCCATAGGGCTTTAACACATAAGCCTTGTAATCATAAGACATAATGAAATAAATACTAAAGCAACCTATTACAAAAGGTAATGACCGAGACTTGACTGAATACAAAAGTATGATCCCAACAATCTCCCCCTAAGGGTCGGTCATCACGGTTGCTTGACGTCTTCATCTTTGTCGTTGACTTGTGACATGTAAAACTCTAGACGTCTTCAAAATGGTTGAATGATAATGAATGTACTTTGCTCTTTGTCTTTGTTCTTTGGTGATGATGTAGTGATTGTGTCACGTAGTAGTCTGCCATTCGTCACTCCTGCGTCTGTGGTGGTTGTCCGCCATTCCAACATACTCATACATCTTCAGACTTATACTTTCTCGTACAAGAAGTTCCTTTTCATACATTAAGATCTTTGTCTTTATACTTTGTAGATTCTTCTTATTGGCGTAGAATCTTTCTTTGAACTTTGTGTTGCTAAGATCTTTGGGGGAGCTATCGTTTGCTTCAAGATGTATGTATGAGCATGTTGGAATCTACCATCATGGAAGTGAGGTACCTGCGAGTAAACAGTTAGCAATAAAACAACCAGTACTTACAGATAAGGAATTAGAGCTCATCAACAGCATATTGTGAAGACTCCTTCTAATCCATATCCAGGCCGTTCCCATATCAGATACTCCCGAGGGAGCTTACGAGACCTACTAAGTAGCTCAATGACTGGGTGAGTCGCTGGGGATCACTCCATGACTGTAGACCGCTATGGAACCACCGCAAACACTAAGCGTAACCCTTGTAGGGTTACCGAAGTGACCTGCTGTCAGGGCTGTTTGATGTTGACCCTGGCAGGATTTCTGTTCAATCATTGAGAAATACATAAGTACTTCTCTCATAAACGTTCTCGGCAGATTGCTAAGATCTGCGAAGGACTCGATAGTTTACAGCTGGTGTCCATTGATGTAGCATACCAGTTGTAGAAATGCTAAGTGTTCCTAAGAGATCTTTGATGTATCTCAAGGCTCTAGACTCCATAAGTGCACACCTAGGTTTCCTATGCGGAGACTAGGGAGGGGTCTCCTGCTTCAATATCAACCGTCTCTAAGAGATAGGTCGATAGGTTACGCTGGTTCCCCGTGAGAATGAAACAAGTCCTTTTAAGAGAACTTGAGTGGTTAAGAAGGTTTAGTGCATTGCGTCACTGGGTCCATGACGACTTTGTCTTCAATACTGGTGTTGTATTTTGCAACAACCAGTAGCATACGTATTGAACCCGGTGTCTGCCCTAAGGTTGAACATATGGAGGGCTATTTCTTTTCACCCTTTTCTTTACATTTCTTTTTAATTCTTCAACTCCTTCTTTCCCTTTCATTCATTTCTCCTTTTTTTCGTATCATACCTAAGGACTTCTAATTCTAACTATGGGAGATGTCCTTGGGTAGATCCCTCCGGCTCTGGCGGATCATAGGACGGATATTCCTATCTTAATCACCTTATAACTCCGACAGTAGCCAAGAAACCTTTGATTGAAAATCTCTCAAAGTGTTTGTGATAATCAAATATTTTGGTTAACACTTTGAGAGTTTTGTGTACACTTTTGAAGGGCTCCCCCTGCACATGTACTCATAAGTGTTTTAATAAATTTGCACATGCGGGAGGAGCAATCATTTGAATTGATCCACTTTCCGTGAACAGGACCGATTCGAGACACGCTTACATCACTAGTTAAACTAGCTTGAAGTTATTACCCGGCCTGATCAAGTCCACAGAAAGTTTCTCGAGACGGTACATTTCTACTAAGACATATCCTTTTCGAGACACGCTTACGTGGTTAGATAAAGAGATACATTGTCAGCTTTTAGGTGACAACTAGCTCTAGTAACTAACTTGATGTTATTACCCGTCGAGGATAAGTCTTTTCGATATTACTAACTTTGGTTGTCTCATCAATTCCTGGGTCAATACTGAGTCTAGCTCGCACATGATACAACTTTTAAGCTTTGACTTCGTATATTTTAATATTTTCATTTTCTCCCCCTCAAAAATAGCATATAAAATGATGTTTTTGACAAACTTTTAGATTAAAATATGCCTTTTGAGTCTTACTGGGAGATTTACCAAGAACTTTTGATTTAGAGCAAAGTATTTTGTTTTGACAAGTGCTCCCCCTCAACAAGTGATTAGGTTTTATTGAGGTGAAATACTTGTCCTTTTGAGCAGAATTATGAAAATCATAAATGTTTGATTAATTCTACTCAAAATTAAGAAGCCTTCGCTCCTTATATTTAGGATTGAGGCACTGATGCGTACCTCAGGGTCCTTTCTTTACAAGTTCGGGTTGTGCACTGTAATGCGTACACAAGCCATTATAAAACGTATTATTGACAAATCAAATCAAACTCTTACAACTTTCTACCAATCAGGTCTCTGAAATGTCAACGCCGGAAACTTCTGTCTGCCTCCTACATAACTTTCCAACCTTTGAAACTGATCCCTGCGCTTCAATCTGTTCTCAATCCTTAAGATGAATATGCGAGCATCCCTGGCCTCATTGGTTTTCCACCTTTTAGATTTACCCAGAGCAATGTCATCCAATCTGCTTTTGATTCCATCTCTGACGAACTTCAAGGTTTCATCACAGAACTTATGTATTTTGTCGTAAGCCATGAAGCAGTTGCGACCGTTTATGCTGCGGTAGGTGAACCCAAATGGTTGCTTGATCAAGGTGTATTGAGGTAGATGTTGAAGGTCGGGGATGTCGAACATGTTGGGTTTGGTGAGATTGAGCTTCTTCTGATAACTTTCCACTCCCAATTGAAGATCTTTTACTCTTTCTCTGATGACTATCTGCCTGATGAAGATTAGGAGAGCTTGGATAAAGGCAAGCTGCATCTCTTTAGGCAAGCCACAGAGTTTTCCTTGAACTTTGAGCAGGTACATGTCTTCGATGTCATTGAGAAGTAGTCGTGGAAAGTCTGACTCGGAAATATCGTACTCCTTTTCATCAAGCCTTTTCAGTCTGATTTTGTTGAGGAAGGGGTACCCAAAGTGAGTGACAGTCGAAATGAACTGAATCGAGACTATCTTCAAATCACTTGTCACATCGCCCATTGTCAGATTAAGTCTGCTGCTTCGATAGTATTGTGCCCGGTTGTCTGGCCAATGATGTATACCGTAAAGTGCGTTCCGGTCATATTCAACAACTTTATCAACGAATAATGCTGAAGCTTCTTCTTCGATGGCATTGTTGAGATATCGAGCTGCAGGGAGAAAGGCGAGTGAGGTAACATACTTCTTCTCAATCTTGCTGCCAAGTTTCAGAAATTCCAAGTCTGTGTTGAAGAAGAACTTGTACGGGATCTTCGGTTCCTTAGGCTTCGCAATCATCGGTAGTGGTTTGGACTAGTCAGTAATGTAGGGTGCGGTTTTCCTTGTGACCGGATCGACATAAGATTCAGGATTGATCCAGTCAATATTGCTTGACATAGCTCGAGCAATATTTTCCAGATGATACTCAAGTTCGATTGAGTTAGCAGACCGGTCTTTCAGAAGATTGAAAGCATCATTCTTGATTCTTCGTAGCTCTTTCTTATTCATCTTTTTCATCTTAAACTTTTGCTGAATTAATTGAGCGTATTCCACCGTTCGACCATCTTGAGGTTCTTGATTATCTTCAAGTGGTGGTTGCGAATTGATCATCTTCTCAAACCAGGAGTATTCGGCACTGTCGTCTTGGTCTAGCCATTTAAGGACGGTTTTCGGTTTCTTAGGTTCTGTGCCTTCTGGTGAGGTGTCCGGTTTGGGTTGATGATGCTTTCCTTTCCTTTCTTTCTTCTTCTTCTTGGAGGACGGTTCTGGAACTTCATTGGGTTGAAGAATCTCGTCACCACCGGTGTATTCAAAATGGTCGTGTGCCTTGGGAGCAGAACCTGATGCCTTCGGTTGTTGTGAGGAAGTTGTTGTTGTTGGAGGGGTGACTGGTGTTTTATATTGAGATGAGGGTCCTTCGGCTTGCTTCTGTTTCTTTGCCTGAGAATTAGGATCCCTGTCTTCATCATCTCTTGGACGTTTCAGTTTGTCCGCCTCTGTGTTGCAAGTCTCTTTGGTCATCTTGTCTTTCAATGCTTCCAGGACTTTGGCTTCTTCAGGAGTCAAGGTGAACTTGCTTGCCAGCTTGTCCAAGAGTTGAGCTTCCAATTCATCCATGGATAGCCCTGGTAGTGGAACAGTAGACTTGTCAGCTCGAAGAGTAAATGTTGTCGATCGGATTACTTTCTTGACAGCTTGCTCTGCGAACTTGGTGAGTTCATCTCTCATGGGTGCCAGCAGATCTTTCAACTCAGCAACTAAGTGTTGTGCCATGTACTCTTGTGCTTGAGCAGCCAATGTGGCTTCCAAGTTCTCTTGTATGTCTTTAGCTAAGAAAGTATCAACTTTATCTTGCAGCTCTTGGACGTTCGAGTTCAGCTTCGTCAATTCAGCAACTTGGGTTACTAATGTTGCAACCTGATCTTCCAGTCTGTTTTTCTTCTTTTCATGTACTCTTCTGAATGCTGACTTTAGCAACTTTGATGCAGCAGAGGCTTTGGTGCTTGGTTTCTTGATTGATTTGTCGTGAGTTGATTCGGATGCAGGAGGTGATGACTGTGAGGATTCAATGATGGTGGTAAGGTCTTTGTCATCTCCTCTTTGTGGTTTGGGTTGATCAACTTTCTTTGCTTTGGCTGCTTCTTCTTCCAACCTTTGTTCTTCAGCAAGTTTGTCAGCCTCGGCTTTTTGTATTGCGGCTAGCTTGGCTTCTTCTTCTTTCTTTAACTTATCTTCTGCCAGCTTAGCTGCTTCTTCAGCTTTCCTGCTTTCCTCCATGCGGATAGCTTCTTCCAGTTTGGCTTGGGCAAGCTCCTCAAGCCTAGCCTCTTCAGCTTCCTGTTTTCTCTTTAGTTCCTCTTCCTGAGCCCTTTCTCTGAGCTCCATTTCTTCCATAGTCATCAACCGTGGAGCATCAGTATCCATGTGATCTTCCTCTTCCTCTTCTCCCGTTGCTGAAGCATTAGTCATTTCAATGTTTGTGGGAGATACCGAGGGATTGTCGTAAGCGACCAAGTCTGTGTTGATTCCTGTGGTAGGCTCAGGAATGCTGCTTGATCCGCTAGCTTCGGTGGTTTGAGAGAACACTGTAGGTGGAGGTAGATCAGCATTGAATGCATCAATTCGGCTGTGGAGGAGACCCAGATTGAGAGGCCTTTCATTTTCTTCTTCAACTGAAAGGCCTACAGACTCTTGTTCAGCAGTTACTGGTTCCTTCATCTTTTCTCTCCTAATCCTTTCTTCTTCCAAAATTGTTTGAGCTTCAGTGAACGGTCGTTGATTGAGATATGCTGGGTATTCGGCATGATCAGCAAACTCATCTATGTTTTTCTCCCAATCTTCGAAGGTCAAGTCTTTATCATCAATGTCTTCCAGATTGACATCCTTGTCAATGTTAGCAAATGCTTCCCTATACACTGGACCTTCGTCGGATTCGGTTTGTTCAGAGTCAGATGGTTTAGGAGAAGGTGGTGAGGGAAACCACCCAGGTTCAGGAATGGATGCAGGCTTCTTGGCAGGAGTCCTTCTCTTGAGACTACCCTTCTTCTTTTTAGACTGAGTAGAACTGCCGGAGCTCCCAGTCTTACTGCCTTTCTTACCCTTCTTTTGCATGCAGGAGGGTAGAACAACTTCATCCAGGAAACCCACTTTGTCTGTTGCAAGAGCTTGAAGGTAATACTTGAAATTTGGGCAAAGCTTCACTTTGTCATTCAAGAGACAATCAGGAAATTTCTTTCCTTGCTTGCATGTGCTGGTGTCGAGTCTCTTGACGACTATGAGAGTGTCTTCATTTCTGAACGTGTTCTTATCTTTGTCATCAAGTCTCTGTGGGATATCGTCATACTCACGAAGGAAGCTTTCGATGAGTAGTTTTGTGAAGCGGACAAATGGAATGTTGGTTGTCTTGTGATGAATGTGCCACACAAGGTCTTCCCAAATGATACTGGCATAATCAACTTTCTTTACATTAGCCACTGCCCAGAAGAGTTTGAGGTGTTGGAGCTTTGGGTGTTCGTGGCCAGTGTCTCTGCCAGACAAGGATTTGGCAATCAGAATATATAGGGTTCTCCATGGTTGTGGAAGATACCTAATGTTGACCCTAGAATGTCTTGTAACAACTTCTTCTGATTCGTCATAGCCAATATCCCTTAACCACTCTATCAGCTCTTCTTTGGTGGGGACTGGATCATATACTTCATCTGGGCCGAGTTCTGGTAACCCAAGTACATTCCTAAACAAATCAATGTCCACAGTGACCTGACGGTTATGAAGTATACAGGTGAAGGAAGCCTCCCCAAGATCTAGCTGAAGTGTGTGCCAAAACTGGTGGATGTAGAAGTAGGAGACTGAGGCAGACTTGGTGAACAACAGCTTATTGGGGTGATAGAGGAGAGCATCCACTGCAACAATACATGAGGATTCATTGCAGGTGATTTTGTTGAAGTTGATTCGGAGGTTGTTCTTTCCAATCTTCCTGGAGTAATCATCTGGAAATGTTTCTTCCCATGAAAGTTTAGGTTCAGGTTCTGGTCCGTAAGGAATGTCGTTGTGTTCTGCCATCTGAATTGATCATAAACAAACACAAACATGGCAATTGTTTACTTTGTTAGCAAAGACATTCAATTACATTATGGTGCACACATATTTGATTGATCAGTGGGTGTTTTGTGTGTGAAAAACTTTTGTTATATGACAAACTTGTGTTATTATCACATGGTAGAATCTTCTAACAATTAAGTTACAACATTAGTTTATCATTACAAGAGATTACACTTAGGACATTTTACAACACTTAGAAAAATTTCATGAATTGGACAAGTTTACGCGTAAGTGGATAAGTTTACGCGTAACCTGACTTAAGCGTAAGAATAGAAATTAGGCGTAAGAGCAAAAATTACGCGTAAGTTTATATGTTACGCGTAAGGTAAATCTTATGCGTAGGCTCAATCTTACGCGTAGGATAAAATCTTATGCGTAGGATATGAGATTACGCAAAGGATTAACCTTAAGCGTAAGATATAACTTATGCGTAGGTTTTGGCTTATGCGTAAGTTCAAGACTTAAGCGTAAGAACAAAACTTATGCGTAAGATTTATCATTAAGCGTAAACATTGTCTTATCCAAGACAATGTTTGTCCACGTGTCGAATCTTACGTGTAAGATTCAATCTTACGCGTAGGATGAACAATTTGAGCGTAAACATGCCATTTTCCAGAAAATCACCTTGCGTAATAAGAGTTGTTTAATTCCTGAAAGTGTAAAACACACAACTACTGATCAATAAACATTCCCATACACTTAATATGCATTTTTATGCGTAAACATGCCATAATCTATAGTTACGCGTAGGTATGCATGAACACATAATCACAAACACATTCCATCATGAATCTGGGTGAGAATAAGCATAGGGCAAGTGTATCTAATATCCTAAGGATCATATGGTCCAAGTTATAACAATAATTGTCCACAGAAACACAAGATCAAGGCTGCTAGTGTACGAACCCTTAAACTATGAATCATGAACAATTACGCGTTTCTGAAACAATTAAATCATAGTGGAATGATCCTAGGAATACAAGAGTACTATCCCCATCACCAATTAACATCACAACACACAAAATCAAGAACCCCTAAATATTCGTATGAACCCTAATTCCAAACTAATCGATTGAGTGAATCTGGGTACGATAGGAGTTAAGAATCATGTTCATAATCATCTAAGGATCATTTCCCACTAACCAATTTAACAATTACAACCACAAATTTCTGGGTTCATGATTACGCATAACCTAAAGACTAATTAATCGATTGTGACTTATTGAACCGTTGGATTAAGTTAATATCAAAAACCCTTGTTAGAAATCATGATCAAAACATGTAACAACTTACAGATTAGACGATTGATGATTAGATTATGCAAATGATTGTGGATCGTAGATCTTGGTAGTTGAGAGTAGTAAATGTTTTGCAACGGAAGTAAATGAACAGTCAAAGTAGTTTTGACCATGGTTAATTCAAGTTTGGAAGATTGACAAGTATGGTCCCTTAACCTCATGAAACATTTACTCCTAATGCCTAAATACATTAACTCAAGTAACTTTCATTAACAACACCATGTTATGACAAGAACAACTTATGGATATTCACTCCCCCTCAACCTTAGACCGTAGTCTTAAAGAAATCTTGAAAAATTTATTATTTAGGTCAAGGAGAGTAACCCGAAACACTTTTGATGCATCCTTTTAAGATAAAACGTAATATTTTTGGTAAAATGCAAGTATAAAAGTTAATATATATTTGAGAAATTTGAAAAATTACTTTACCTCCCCTCAACACTTGTTTTAAATAATTGAAGACATTTTATAAAATAGTGTTGAAAGAGGTGGTTTATACTTGCATTTTTTTTATTTATTTATTTTTTTTTTGAGAAACCAAAAATCTTTTTAAGTTTTTGATTGGTTTTATATTTTTGTATTTTGTTTTTGAAAAAATATTTACAAAGATAGTGTTGATGTTTGACAATCAATTGTGTTTTAAAACTTTTCCAGATCATCTGGAGTCAAACATCGCATACCAATTTGGTGAACTAGACTAGCAAACCTTGATGGTGCTAAGGATTTGGTAAGTAAGTCCGCCAATTGGTACTCAGTCCCAACAAAATAAAGTTCAACGGTACCCTTTTCCACATGCTCTTTGATGAAGTGATATCGGAGATCGATGTGTTTGGATTTGCAATGACGTACTGTGTTGCAGGAGATAGCAATAGCACTCTTTGAATCACAGTAGATAGGAATCTTGTTGAATAGGTAGCCATAATCCTTAAGTTGTGATCTCATCCAAATGACTTGAGCACAACAAGCAGACATGGCTACATATTCAGATTCTGTAGACGACAGTGATGTGCAGTCCTACTTCTTTGATTGCCATGACACAAGTTTGTCTCCGAGAAATTGTAATCCACCAGATGTACTTTTGCGTGTGTCTAAACATCCTGCATGCTCAGCATCTGAAAAAGTAGTTATTTCAAAACCAGAATCCTTCGGATACCAGATTCCTAAGTTAATGGTTCCCTTTATGTATCGAAGGATTCTTTTGACCTCACTGAGGTGTTTTTCAGTTGGTTTGGACTGATAGCGAGAGCACATGTAGACAGCAAATACTATATCAGGTCTACTAGCTGTGAGATACATGAGGGACCCAATCATACTTCGGTATTTGGTAGGGTCAACAGGAGTCCCATGTAAATCAGCATCTAGTTTTGTGGTATAGCCCATTGGTGTATTATAAGTATCACAAGACATCATTCCATGTTTCTTTAAAATTTCAAGAGCATATTTGGACTGATTTATGAAAATTCCACGGGGTGATTGATGAACTTGTAGTCCTAGAAAGAACGAAAGTTCACCCATCATGGACATTTCAAAATTATCTTTCATTAATTTTGCAAAATCATTAGAGTAACTTCTTTTTGTTGAGGCAAAAATAATGTCGTCGACATATATTTGAACAACAAGTAAGTCCTCCCCGTAGGTTTTTGTAAATAGTGTTGGATCCACCGATCCTTTAGAAAATTTATTGGCCAGCAAGAAAGTGGACAGTTGGTCATACCACGCCCGTGGGGCTTGCTTAAGTCCGTAGAGTGCCTTTTTGAGTCGGTAAACATGATTAGGACGCTCAGGATCAACGAAGCCGTCTGGTTGGCTCACATACACTTCTTCACGGAGTTCTCCATTAAGAAAGACAGTTTTCACATCCATTTGGTAAACAACCATGTTCCTGTGTGCAGCATAGGCCAAAAATATCCGAACAGCTTCATGTCTAGCCACTGGAGCAAAGGATTCTACAAAATCAAGTCCTTCTAGTTGGGAGTATCCTTTCGCTACCAGACGTGATTTGTTACGTATGACAGTCCCTTCTGCATCAAGCTTATTCTTCCAGATCCATTTTAACCCGATGACAAAGACTCCGTCAGGTCTTTCAACTAATTCCCAGACTTCCAATCTTATGAATTGCTGAAATTCCTCTTGCATAGATTCAATCCAGTTGTCATAAGTCATTGCTTCTTTAATGTTCTTAGGTTCTTCGTGACAAACTGAGAGTGCATAGATACAAGTTTCTCCATCAGTGTGAAGTCGTTGTCTTGTCATGACAGGTGCATCTGGATGGCCAATAATATGAACTAGTGGATGGTCTCGAGTCCATTTGTGTGTTGAAGGGTGTAATTGATAAGTATCTCGCATGTTAGCGGGATCCAGATTGCGTGTAGATGACTCAGCTATATCAGGAACTGTAGGAGCCGATGCAAACGGATTAAAGAACGCATTAGGATCATGCTCTGCAGGTTGTGGAACTGATTGTGGTGTTGGATCTTCAGCTGGATGGTGGGAAGTAGAACCAGTTTGTTCTGCTGTAGATGGTGATACAATTGGAGGACCGTCTCTCTCAACACTTGTAGTTGTTTGTTGAGGTGAGTCAGGTACTGAATGTTTTCAGGTTGAGCAGCGGAATTAGGTGAGACCTCAGTAGGACGGTATTCAATTGTGTCATCAAATAGTGGAGCAAACAAGGTTTCTAATTCTTTGCGGTTGAGTGGCAATGGTTCAGCCGAAGATTCCGGAGAGTTAAGACGGTTGAATTCGGGTCCTAAGCTGTGTTGCTCAGAAGCCATTTGTGTGAGTTCATCAAAATTAGCGTGAATGGTTTCTTGAATTTCTCTTGTACGACGATTCCATATCCGAAAACCTTTGGAATTTTCACAGTATCCAACGAACACTCCGATGTCAGCCTTTGCTTTAAGTTTACCTAAATCATCACGATCATTTTTCGGATAACAAAGTGCTCCAAATACATGAAAGTAATCGATGTTCGGTTTCCTTTTGTGAACAATTTGATAAGGTGTTTTGCGATGGCGTTTTGTGATCATGCAACGGTTTTGGGTATAACATGCAGTTGAAACAGCTTCCGCCCACAAGTAATCTAGTAATTGAGGATTAATCAACATAGTTCTAGCAGCTTCCACTAACGTCCTGTTGCGTCTTTCAACAACTCCATTCTGTTCTGGGCTTCTAGGAATAGATGTTTGATGTTCAATTCCCACTTTCTCGAAGTATGACCGAAGTGTCTGATTCTTAAATTCAGTTCCATTGTCAGTTCTGACTATTCGTACCGTATTGCGTAGCTGAACTTGAATTTTAGTGAGAAAGGTGATGATCATTGAAGGAGCCTGATCTTTACTTCGTAGAAAATAAACCCAAGTCCATCTGGAATAATCATCCACAATTACAAGAATATAGCGTTTACCGTTGATACTTTGAACACGCATTGGGCCACACAAATCCATATGAAGCAATTGTAACACATGATTCGTACTATGCTCATGTTTATTAGGAAAATAAGCACGAGTACTTTTTCCTTGTTCACAGGCTGGACATAAGTGATCTTTGGTAAAGCGGAATCTTGGAAATCTATCAACAAGTTTATAACGAGCAAGGTCAGTCATAGTTTTGAAATTCAAGTGCGAAAGACGTTTGTGCCATAACCAAGATTTAGTCGATTCTGCTTTGGAGAGAAGAT
Source organism: Artemisia argyi (assembly GCA_030686995.1). Lineage (NCBI taxonomy): Eukaryota > Viridiplantae > Streptophyta > Magnoliopsida > Asterales > Asteraceae > Artemisia > Artemisia argyi. The sequence continues at coordinate 32,777,344 of CM060678.1, forward strand.
ATATCGGAGAAGTAGCAATCATATCTGACATTGATATTGTATTGTTAGGTCACCATTATGTAAACACAAGTATGATAATGTAAGAAATGAGATGAGAATGAGAGTGGGATGATTATGAGAAATTTGAGAATATGAATTGCAAGAGTTTCCTTAATGTTTTCAAATAACCAACCAAGTTTACATGAGACCTAAGGCTAGTATTTATAGGAAAGGAGCTAGGGCAACACTCCTACTCCATCCTTACATGAAAACGTGTGGGCTTCAAGCCCATGGATCATTTTACTTAAGCCTAGTAAACTTGTAACTTAACCAATATTGTAAGTAATAAATAACTTAAGCAACCTATTATTACAAATGACCGAGACTTGACAAAATAGTAAAACTTTGGTTCCAACAATCTCCCCCTAAGGGTCGGTCATCATGGTTGCTTGACGTCTTCATCTTAATCTTTGACTTTCATAGCTTTAGACGTCTTTAAAAATGATTTGAATGATAATGGAAGTACTTTGCTCTTTGTCTTTGTTCTTTGGTGATGATGTAGTAATTGTGTAATGAAGTATTCTGCCGTTCGTCACTCCTGCGTCTGTGGTGGTTGTCCGCCATTCCAACATACTCATACATCTTTGGACTAAGACTTTCACGTACAAGAAGTTCCTTTTCAAGCATTGAGATCTTTGTCTTTATACTTTGTAGATTCTTCTTTTAGGCGTTGAATCTTTCTTTGAACTTTGTGTTGCTAAGATCTTTGGGGAAACTTTCTTTGACTTCAAGATGTATGTATGAGCATGTTGGAATCTACCATCATGGAAGTGAGATACCTGCGAGTAAACAGTTAGCAATAAAACAACCGGTACTTACGGATAAGGAATTAGAGCTCATCAACAGCATATTGTGAAGACTCCTTCTAATCCTTATCCAGGCCGTTCCCATATCAGATACTCCCGAAGGAGCTTACGAGACCTACTAAGTAGCTCAATGACTGGGTTAGTCGCTGGGGATCACTCCACGACTGTAGATCGCTATGGAACCATCGCAAACACTAAGCGTAACCCTTGTGAGGTTACCGAAGTGACCTGCTGTCAGGGTTGTTTGATGATGACCCTGGCAGGATTTCCGTTCAATCATTGAGAAATACATGAGTAATCCTCTCATAAACGTTCTCGGCAGATTGCTAAGATCTGCGAAGGACTCGATAGTTTACAACTGATGCCCATTGATGTAGAACACTAGTTGCAGAAATACTAAGTGTTCCTAAGAGATCTTTGAAGTATCTCATGGCTCTAGACTCTATAAGTGCACACCTAGGTTTCCTATGCGGAGACTGGGGAGGTGTCTTCCTGCTTCAATATCAACCGTCTCTAAGAGATAGGTCGATAGGTTACGCGGGTTCCCCGTGAGAATGAAACAAGTCCTTTTAAGAGAACTTGAGTGGTTAAGAAGGTTTAGTGCATTGCGTCACTGGGTCCATGACGACTTAATCTTCAATACCGGTGTTGTCTTTTGCAACAGCCAGTAGCATACGTATTGAACCCGGTGTCTGCCCTAAGGTTGAACATATGGAGGGCTATTTCTTTTCACCCTTTTCTTTACTTTTCTTTTTAATTCTTCAACTCCTTCTTTCCCTTTCATTCTTTTCTCCTTTTTTCGTATCATACCTAAGGACTTCTAATTCTAACTATGGGAGATGTCCTTGGGTAGATCCCTCCGGCTCTGGCGGATCATAGGACGGATATTCCTATCTTAATCACCTTATAACTCCGACAGTAGCCAAGAAACCTTTGAATGAAAAATCTCTCAAAGTGTTTGTGATAATCAAATATTTTGGTTAACACTTTGAGAGTTTTGTGTACACTTTTGAAGGGCTCCCCCTGCACATGTGCTCATAAGTGTTTAATAAATTTGCACATGCGGGAGGAGCAAGCACTTATAGAATTGATCCAATTTCCGTGAACACGACCGATTCGAGACACGCTTACATCACTAGTTAAACTAGCTTGAAATTATTACCCGGCCTGATCAAGTCCACAGAAAGTTTCTCGAGACGGTACATTTCTACTAAGACTAATCCTTTTCGAGACACGCTTACGTGGTTAGATAAAGAGATACATTGTCAGCTTTTAGGTGACAACTAGCTCTAGTAACTAACTTGATGTTATTACCCGTCGAGGATAAGTCCTTTCGATGTTACTAACTTGTATTATCTCGTCAATTCCTGGGTTAATACTGAGTCTAGCTCGCACATGATACAACTCAAAGCTTTGACTTTGTATATTTTAATCACTTTTTCATTTTCTCCCCCTCAAAAATAGCATATAAAATGATGTTTTTGACAAAATTTTAGATTAAAATATGCCTTTTGAGTCTTACGGGGAGATTCACAAAGAACTTTCGGTTTTGAGCAAAGTATTAATTTTGACAAGTGCTCCCCCTCAACAAGTGATTAGGTCTCATTGAGGTGAAATACTTGTCCTTTTGAGCAGAATTATGAAAATCATAAAAGTTTGATTAATTCTACTCAAAAGTAAGAAGCCTTCGCTCCTTATGTTTAGGATTGAGGCACTGAAGCGTACCTCAGGGTCCTTTCTTTACAAGTACGGGTTGTGCACTGTAATACGTGCACAAACCATAATGGAAAAATGATTCAATCAATGAAACAATTGATAATGAAAAATATAACCAAATGTACCAAGTTACTCTTCGGCCGGTAGTGGAGCATCGAAGTTAGTGAACTGAGGTTCTGGTCTTTCGAAGAGTCGGATAGGAAACGAAGGTCTGACACCAATGTAGCTTTCCAGACGTCTGATTTGTTCCCGTCGAAATAACCTTTCTTCAATCTTTAAGACAAAGTTACGAACTTGTCTTCTTGAGCTGGATTTCCATCTAGGTTGTTCCCCCTTAGCTATCTTACGGAGATCATCATTCAACCTTTTGACAAGCCCATCACGAACTGATTTGAGTGTAACATCACAGAATTTGTGTACTTCATCGAACCTCATGAAGCTTTGTAGCTTTTTGCTGTTGATGTAGGTGAAGCCAAACGGTTCTTGGATGAGAGTAAACTGTGGTGTTTGATAGAGACCATCAAAGTAGAATTGTGGCTTTGTCAAATTGATCTTCTGTTGGTAACTTTCCACTCCAAGCTAAAGATCTTCCACTCTTTCTTGAACAATCAGTCGTCGGATGTAAAGAAGTAGCGATGCCATGAAGTTGTACTGAACGTCTCTATCGAATCCGCGCATTCTACTCTGAACCTTTTCAAGATACATATCTTCTATGTCATTGAGATAAAGGTTGGGAAAGTCTGCTTCGGAGAACTTGTACTTCTTTTCATCTTGTCGTTTAACAACAATTTCACGCATGAATAAGTAGTTAAACCGTTTTGACTGTTGAATCTCCAAGATAGCGATGATCTTAGATTTCTGCTTCACATTTTCCAATGATGTTTCTCCTAATCTGCTGGTATAACCGAGACGACGACGATCTGGCCAATGTTGAATTCCATGTAGAGCATCTCTGTCGTAAGCTACGATGGAGTTGCTGAAAATACGAGTGGTTTCTTCAATGGCTGGAATTTCGTATCTAGCGGCTGGTACTGAGATTGTGAGTGAGGAAGCATATTTCTTCTTGGATGTTTCCTGAGTGAGCTGGATGTTATGAAGATCTTTGTTGAAGAAGAAGCTGTAAGGTATCTTGGGTTTGTCTGGAAATCCTTTCAAAGGTAATGGTTTGGTCCAGTCAGTGAAGTAAGGTTTTTCATGATTCTTGGAACTGAGATCGATATTCACTTCAGGATTTAACCAGTCAAAGTCGGCAGACATTGCACTAGCTATATTCTGCATGTGATATTCGTATTCGACTTTGTTTCCAGATCTTTTCTTGAGAAATTCTTGTGCATCCTTATTGATTCTTCTAAGCTCCGTCTTTGTAAGTTTGTTGATGTGAAGATCCTTCATAATGACTTGGGTAAACTGTAGAGTGTTACCAGGAAGTGGTTCTTCTTCTTCGAGAGGAGGTTGAGCTTGGACCATTTCTGTCAGCCAATCATTCTGAGGATTGTCATCATTGTCGAGCCATGAATGACGTGTTTTCTTCTTGTATTTCTTAGACTTAGATGTAGCATCTTTGTCTTTAGCTTTGGATGGTGACGAGGGTCCAGCATGAGAATCAGGAATAGGTGGAGCACGGTAATCAGTGTCGGGTTGACCTTGGAAGTCATCAGTTTGTTCCATGAAAATTTCTTCATCTTCGGTTTGACCTTTACCAGTAGTTGAGGGTTGTAGTTGAGTTCCAGGAGGAGTGGAGTCCTTTTGTGGTTGTAGAGAGGATGAGGGACCTGTTCCAGACTTTGATTTCTTTCCTTTGGAGTTTGGGTCAGGATCATCATCTTTTCTTGTCCTTTTTCTGGTTCCAGCAGCATCTTTGCATGACTCTTTTGACATGTAAGCTACCATAGCATCATACAGGGCTTTTTCTTCAGCTGTCTGTGTGGTTTTGGTGGCAAGGTTGTCGAAGAGTTTGACAAGCATGTCATTGAAGGACAATTCTTGGACGGTTGGAGCCACAGTAGAAGATTTTGCGGTGTGAAGCGTGAATGGTGTAGTAGACAACATTTTCCTCGTAACACTTCTAATTCTGTGATCCAAGTTGTCATTGATTGGTTTGAGAAGGTTTGCTACCTCAGGAGTGATCATCTCAACCAGATTTTCAGTGAGAAAATCATGTGTTGCAGTTCTGATAAAACCTTCATAATCAGATTTCAAGAACTTGTCGATCAGCTGCGTTGACTCCTGGAATTCCTCAACTTGTTTGGTAAGATTGGTAACCATGTTGGTGAGTTTGTTCACTTGCTCCTGAAGATCAACTGGTTGTTTTGGTTCATTGATCGAATGCTGTTTAGATGCGGTTTCAGAAGGTGTGGGAGATGAGTGCTCGGGTGATGATGCGGACGATGACTCGTTGTGAGAGTCCGAAGAAGAAGCAGGAGGAGTCGAATCCTTTGGTGGAGAGTCTTGAGGAGGTGGAGGTTGTGCTGAGGAAGTCTGCTGAGAAGATGACTTAAGAAATATGTTGGTGTCGAACGCGTTCTTCTCTTTGTTTTCCTTTCTACGACGTTCCTCTGCTTCCTCTGCTTCTTGTGCAAGAAACTCTGGAGTAATAAGATATTCATGTTCCTGATCCGTAGCAATGTTCTCTTGACCCCCAACATTCTCCTCTATAGTTGCAGTCTCTGTCATAGTGACATCTCCTGTTTTGTCTGTATCTTTAACGGTGTCATCAGGCTGTGGAGCTGATTCTATCGTGGTGGATACGACGGGAGGAATCATGCTGCTTGTAGCTCCTACATGTTCAGACTGATCAATAGGTGGTGGGGTTAAAGGTTGAGACATGAGTCGGCTTTCGAGAGTTGCTTTCTTCTGTTCTTTCCTAAGCCGCTTTTCTTCAGCTCTAGTGTCGACAACTATACTTTTGAGTTTGCGTTTATCGACCAATGGTTCAACGATTGGTTCGTCTTCATCATCCTGAGGTTCATTGATAGTGACTCCTTTTCTTTTCCTTGTCTCTTCTTCATAAGTTTCAAGACTTTGTTGTACGGCGATCTCTGTTGCAGGAAATGCTTCATCAGGTGCTCGGTATCTCAGTTCATAGTCCGGTTCTTCTTCTTCAGATTCTGTATCAAACTCAGACTCGGTGTCAGAAGGTGGAGGAGTAGGTTCATCCCGAATAAAGTACTCAGGAGTTGCCTTCTTCTTTGGCTTGGTGACAGGTTTAGGTTTGGGTGTAGGTTTAGGCTTGGTGGAAGTCATGGGTTTTGACTTAGGAGCACCCTTAGATCTAGTATGTGGTGAGGCAGTGGTGCTTGTAGTACTCCCAGACTTTACACCGCCTTTAATACGAGTCTTAATTGTTGCTTCTTCCTGTACACCTTTGTAAGAGTTGTCATACAGCTTGTAGTTCAGACTCTGCTTGATTTTGTCATTCAGTAGGTATTCAGGAAGCCTCATTCCTTTGATCTTGGTTGAGGAAGTGGTCGTCTTGATGAATGAGGTGGTGAAGTCGTCCTCGAAGAGGTGCTTCGGCTCATTAGGATCAGCCATCCTTTTGATAAATTCTGGAGAACTTTTGCAGAGATGTTCTATGATAAGCTTGGTAAATCTTGTGAATGGTATCATAGTCTTCACACGTTCGGTCTGAATACTGTGGACGATATCATTCATGATAGGAACTGCAAAGTCAATCGGTGTCAGAGTCACCATTCCCCAGAATGTTTGCAGGTGTTCGAGCCTTGGATGTTCATGACCACTTTTCCTTCCAGATAAAGATCTTACCATCAACAGACAGAATGTTCTCCAAGGATGAGGAATATTCTTGGCATTAAATCGAGAAAGCTTGACAAGCGGTACATCATCATCAACCTCATATCCTAATTCAATGAAGAAGTCAAGAAGATCCAGCTCAGGTAGTATAGGAGCAAATTCGCTGTCAGTTTGTGGCATGAGAAGGGCTGTTCGAAGAACGTCATGATCTACAGAGTATTCTTGGCTATCCAATGTAACAGTGAAAGATTCATCGTCCAAGTTAGCCTGAGCCGTAAGCCAGAACTGATGAAGGTAGAACAGAGGAACTGAGGTAGAACAGGTGAGCATAGGTTTGCATGGATGTGCAAGTAGAATATCCTTGACAATCTTGCACGAGTTCTCTTTAATACTCAGCTTGTCGAAATCAACTCGTGGATTGTTGTCGCCAATAGTGACGTTGTAGTTCTCGGGAGTGATGTCATCCATGGTGAGTAATGGAAGAGTTTGTTCAGCGACGTTCTCATTGTGTTCAGCCATGTTAATCTGAAAAATATCACCATAAACCAAACATCCAAATTTGTTATGTGTTAGCACAGTTTAGAGTTTGGATACAGATATCTACTTGAGACAGTTAAGCACAAATGTGTCATTTTGTTATGAGTGAAGTGTCACATAATGCATATTTGAAGAATCATAGAACATTTGAAATTAACTAAACAATGCAACGTTTCGCAAATAAGCACAATTGATATTCACAATTCACAGTTATTTCACATTACATAACAACAATGAATCATAACAAGGTAACATATCTATGACAAGGCCTAAGCAAATTTTCGAAAAAATAGTATAAATCTTTTATCGCAAACTTATGTTAAAAGAAGATTTCGAAAAAATAAGACTTGACAGAATTTTATCGCAAACTTGATTTGAGAGAAAGTTTCGAAAAAATGTTACAAAGAAATTTATCGAGAAAGTTAATTATCGAGAAAATTCTTATAAGTAAATTTTATCGAAAACTTTCCTTTATCAAGAATTGCGAAAAAAAACTTGAAGTTTTCGAAATCATCTTTTTCGATAAGAACTTTTCGAGAATCTGAAGATTTCGAAAAATATAGTTCAAAGAGTGATTTCGAAAATATAATTTCGAAAAGACTGAGTTTGAACAACATTTATCGAAAACATCAGTTTCTCGATAAGTTAAAGATTGCGATAATACTCAAGGTTCTCGACAAATTCTTGTACAAGAATCAAATCGAATTTTGAGGTTACACGTACGTTTCCTTAGCAAAGAAATTTTCCAACGACTCAGGCCTGTCACCAAGATATATAACCACCACTTAGATAAAATCATTAGGCTCGAATCAAAGATTTCGATATAAGCCAAGAACAAGTTCTCGATAAAGTCACAACTTTGAGTCAAATGTGTATCATTGAGTCAAGCATGTTACAAATACAAGTAGTAAGCACATAATGACACATATTGACGGTAAACAACACATTGGACTCACTTAGATTGAATTTATCAAAGAACGAAGCATTCTAGTTTATCGAGAATCGAGTTTAAATGGTGTGAATCATCATAGCTAAATCAAACATGCAAATATGAGACCTTAGCAACAAATCCCACCAATAAAATCAAGCCAATACGCACAGAACCTCATAAACCCAATTCGACCCAAAATAATGAATTCGAGAATCAAAGTATACATGATGGAATGAATGAAAAACAATGGGGATATGTTAGAAACAAGCTAAGTAACAAAGCCCTATCAAGAATCATCCACCTAAACATGTTTAGAGCAATTTTCGAAATCCTAAACCCTAGTTCTCGACATCATGAAAACAGGAAATCGAACCGTTGTATTTCCAATTAACCAAGATCCTATGTGTGTAATACCCTAGTGAGTACAAAGGAACTTACGAATTGATGATCAAGGTCTTGGATGGCTCGAATTAATGAGGGCCGTAGGTTTTTTAGAAAGGGTTTAAGGGGTTTTGACTATTGTGGTGTGTGTGTGTTATACGGTTTGTTTGTTTTATTATTTTGAAAGTTTAGAGTTTAGTCACTTTAAGTCCCTTAACTTTAAGATATGTCTCTTAGAGTCCTAATTAACTAGCAAACTTAAGTGATATATGAGATATGCATCCGTTAAGCTAACTTATGAAGACTTAAAACAAATGAGACAAAGTGATGTAAGAGAAATCGTCCACACACTCTGAAGAACCGTAAAATATGAGAAATATGCAAGTATACCAATTAAAATTGGTAAAAGATTTAAGCGTGACTCCCCCTCAACACTTGTAAAGTAAGGACAAGGTGTTGAATGGAAGCGATATACTTGCATTTTTTTTTTTTTTTATGAAAAATAAAATATGAAAAATCTTTTTGTCTTTTTGATTGGTTTAAAGTTAAGAAAGAAAAATTTTATACAAAGATAGTTGTGATGTTTGACGATCAGTTGTATTTTGAAAACTTTTCCAGATCCTCTGGAGTCAAACATCTCATACCAATTTGGTGAACTAGACTAGCAAACCTTGATGGTGCTAAAGATTTGGTAAGTAAGTCCGCCAGTTGGTACTCAGTTCCAACAAAATAAAGTTCAACTGTACCCCTTTCCACATGCTCTTTGATGAAATGATATCGGAGATCGATGTGTTTGGATTTGCAATGATGCACAGTGTTGCAGGAGATAGCAATTGCACTCTTTGAATCACAGTAGATGGGAATCTTGTTGAATAGGTAGCCATAATCTTTAAGTTGTGATCTCATCCAAATGACTTGAGCGCAACAAGCAGACATGGCTACGTATTCAGATTCTGTAGACGACAGTGAAGTGCAGTCCTGCTTCTTAGATTGCCATGACACAAGTTTGTCTCCGAGAAATTGTAATCCACCAGATGTACTTTTGCGTGTGTCTAAACATCCTGCATGGTCAGCATCTGAAAAAGCAATTAGTTCGAAACCAGAATCCTTCGGATACCAGATCCCCAAGTTAATGGTACCCTTTATGTATCGAAGGATTCTCTTTACCTCACTGAGGTGTTTTTCAGTTGGTCTGGACTGATAGCGAGAGCACATGTAGACAGCAAATACTATATCAGGTCTACTAGCTGTGAGATACATGAGGGACCCAATCATACTTCGGTATTTGGTAGGGTCAACAGGAGTCCCATGTAAATCAGCATCTAGTTTTGTGGTATAGCCCATTGGTGTATTAAAAGTATCACAAGACATCATTCCGTGTTTCTTAAGAATTTCGAGAGCATATTTGGACTGATTTATAAAAATTCCACGGGGTGATTGATGAACTTGAAGTCCTAGAAAGAACGAAAGTTCACCCATCATGGACATTTCAAAATTATCTTTCATTAATTTTGCAAAATCATTGGAATGATTTCTTTTTGTTGAGGCAAAAATGATGTCATCGACATATATTTGAACAACAAGTAAGTCCTCCCCGTAGGTTTTTGTAAACAGTGTTGGATCCACCGATCCTTTAGAAAATTTATTGGCCAATAAAAAAGTGGATAGTTTGTCATACCACGCCCGTGGGGCTTGCTTGAGTCCGTAGAGTGCCTTTTTGAGTCGGTAAACGTGATTAGGACGCTCAGGATCAACGAAGCCTTCAGGTTGACTAACATAAACTTCTTCACGGAGTTCTCCATTAAGAAATGCTGTTTTGACATCCATTTGGTAAACTACCATGTTCCGGTGTGCAGCATAGGCCAAAAAAATTCGAACAGCTTCATGTCTAGCCACTGGAGCAAAGGATTCAGCAAAGTCTAGACCTTCCAGTTGAGAGTATCCTTTCGCTACCAGACGTGATTTGTTGCGTATGACAGTCCCTTCAGCATCAAGCTTATTCTTCCAGATCCATTTTAACCCGATGACAAAGACTCCGTCAGGTCTTTCAACTAATTCCCAGACTTCTAATCTTATGAATTGCTGAAATTCCTCTTGCATAGATTCAATCCAGTTGTCATAAGTCATTGCATCTTTAATGTTCTTGGGTTCTTCATGACAAACTGTGAGTGCGTAGATGCAAGTTTCTCCATCTGTGTGAAGTCGTTGTCTTGTCATGACAGGTGCATCTGGATGGCCAATAATATGAACTAGTGGATGGTCACGAGTCCATTTATGTGTTGAAGGGTGTAGTTGATACGTATCTCGCATGTTGGCAGGATCCAAGTTGCGTGTTGACGACTCAGCTATATCAGGAACTGTAGTAGCTGGTGCAAACGGATTAAAGAACGCATCAGGATCTTGCTCTCCGGGTTGTGGAACTGATTGTGGTGTGGGATCTTCAGCTGGATGGCGGGAGTTAGAACCAGTTTGTTCTGCTGTAGTTGGTGATACAATTGGAGGACCGTCTCTCTCAACACTTGTAGAAGTTTGTTGAGGTGAGTCTGGTACTGGAATGTTATCAGGTTGAGCAGCGGAATTAGGTGAGACCTCAGTAGGACGGTATTCAATTGTGTCATCAAATAGTGGAGCAAACAAAGTTTCTAATTCTTTGCGGTTGAGTGGTAATGGTTCAGCTGAAGATGCCGGAGAGTTGAGACGGTTAAATTCGGGTCCTAAGCTGTGTTGCTCAGAAGCCATTTGTGTGAGTTCATCAAAATTAGCGTGAATTGTTTCTTGAATTTCTCTTGTTCGACGATTCCATATCCGAAAACCTTTGGAATTTTCACAATATCCAACGAACACTCCAATGTCAGCCTTAGCTTTGAGTTTACCTAAATCATCACGATCATTTTTCGGATAGCAAAGTGCTCCAAATACATGAAAGTAATCGATGTTCGGTTTCCTGTTGTGAACAATTTGATATGGTGTTTTGCGATGGCGTTTTGTGATCATGCAACGATTTTGAGTATAACATGCGGTTGAAACAGCTTCTGCCCACAAGTAATCTGGTAATTGAGCATTAATCAACATAGTTCTAGCAGCTTCCACTAACGTCCTGTTGCGTCTTTCAACCACACCATTCTGTTCTGGGCTTCTAGGTATAGACGTTTGATGTTCAATTCCCACTTTCTCATAGTAAGACCTAAGTGTCTGATTCTTGAATTCAGTTCCATTGTCAGTTCTGACGATTCGTACCGTGTTGCGTAACTGAACTTGAATTTTAGTGAGAAAGGTGATGATCATAGAAGGAGCCTGATCTTTACTTCGTAGTAAATAAACCCAAGTCCATCTGGAGAAGTCATCTACGATTACAAGTATGTAGCGTTTACCGTTGATACTTTGAACACGCATCGGTCCACACAAATCCATATGAAGCAGTTGTAAAACATGATTCGTACTTTGCTCAGGTTTTGAAGGAAAATGAGCTCGAGTACTTTTTCCTTGTTCACAGGCTGGACATAAGTGATCTTTGGTAAAACGGAATCTTGGAAATCCATCGACAAGTTTATAACGAGCAAGGTCAGTCATGGTTCTGAAATTCAAGTGCGAAAGACGTTTGTGCCATAACCAAGATTTAGTTGACTCTGCTTTGGAGAGAAGACATATCAGAGATGTTGCAATCATATCTGACATAGAAATAGTATAAAGATTGGAACCACGTGAGCCAGACATAAGATCGTTTCCTCGTAAGTCACGAACAAAGCAAGTTTTCTCACGAAATGCAACTTCTAGATCCCCATCACAGAATTGACCAACAGAGAAAAGGTTGTGTCCAAGGCCTTCCACATAGTAAACACGGCTGATTTCGATGTTCCCGCTGATATAGTCACCATATCCCATGATTAGAGCGTAATGATCATTCCCGAATCTGACAGTACCAATGAACTTTGAGACAAAGTTGTGTAACAGTTTGAGATTGCCTGTCATATGTCGGGTACATCCGCTATCAACAATCCAGAGAACGAGCTGTACCACCTGTATCACAAGAAGAAGACACGGATGGAACAGAAGTAAGGGTGGAACCCAAAGACAATGCGGGTTCCTGTTGGTTAGTAACACATGTATTCAACAATTTAGGAATCCATTTAAAATCTGGTTTGTATTGTAACCAACGTTGCCAGTTCCAACTAGTTTTTGCTTTCTTAATGTTAAATGCACTAGTAGTTGGCTCAGTCCTAGATTTGTTCTCGGCACCTATGGGGGTAACTGGGATATCATTAGAAACCGTAGAAGACGGCTTTCCTAAGTTAGACTTAGAGGCATTAGTGGGCCTAAAAGGAATGCGTGTCCTACGTTTCTTATGACGATTGAGAAGAGAATTAGCTAAACATTTTGTATGATCACTAGATGATACGCTTTTACGACAAAACACACAAGATGCATTAATATTCAAAACATTCAAAGGTTTATCATTCGTTACATTTAGATTTTGATTACAATTTGCCAGATTAGAATCTAAATCTGATGCAACATGAGTTTTATTCAAATTCCTAAGTTGGTCTTCTACTTCTTGAGCTTCTAGGTGTCCTCTCTTACGTTGCAAGATCCTATTCTTCTTTTTACTTTTTTGCTTGGGTCTGCTAACGCTAGAAGTGGAGACTAGTCCTGTAGAAGTGGAGTTATCAACATTAGTGTTTTGAACAACCTTTCCTTTATCAGTTTTGTTTATTTGATACATTCCTGATGCTATCACCGTGGTGTCAACCATTTTTCCTTTTTGAAGTAGCTTAACTTTCTCTTTCAAATCAATGATGATGCGATTTTTGTCCTGTATTTCAGACTCAAGTAAACCATTGCAATATTTGATGTCATCGCGGTTTTGTTGCCATTCGGCATTTTCAATTTTTAAATCCGCAATTTCTTTCTCGTATCGGAGACACCGACCTTTTAAAGACTCGTTGTTTTTGCAAATCTGACAAGAGTTTGAAACATTTTGACTTTGAAACTTCAATTCCCTTTCAAGACTTTTAGCTTGACACCATTCAAGCCTTTGATTGAGTTGACAAATTTCTTTTGAAAATTGTTTTGTCACATCATCATTTTTAATTCTCAACTTATCATTTTCCTGTTTAAGTGTCTCAATTTCCTCATTCAACAACTTATTATCAACACAATGCTCATGCTTAAGCATAGAAGTACCAGAATTATAGAGATCATTCATGATAACAGACAATATATCAGCATTGAGAACTTGTTCCAAGAGTCGATCAGCATCATTTTTTAAAACTCTATTTCTTTGCTTTTGAACCAAAATGTCATTTTCAGTTGCATTGAAAACGTTTATCATATTTTTGACCTCCTTTTGAAGTTCCTGATCCCAACGTGTAGCACATAGACGGAGGTGTTGAACAATTGGCTTCATTTGTTTTTGAAAAATATCTCTCTTGTCTCGCTCGTAAGCGGATTGAAAAGTTTCAATTTTAATTTCAGAATTACGTTCAATTGTTTCCTCCAAAATTTCGATGTCTTCCATAAAAGTTTTGAAATAATTTAAGACACGACACGTTTTCGGTAAAGGTGTAAGTTCACCGGATGATGGTAAGGGACCATTTATTTGTGCTACAGTTTGGACAGGGGCCTCATTGTGAGATGAAACATATGACTCTTCGATAAACCATGATTTCTCAGGTAAATCCTTTTGAGTAACAAAAGATTTAGAAAGAGGTGGAGCTTTTGAATAGTCATATGGTGTCCAGTGTTGAACATAACTCATTTTTGATCGACTCTCGTCTTCAAGTTCTTCTTCTTCCTCAGTATCAAAAACAACAGCACGACAATTGTATTATCAAACATGTGATCAATACTGTAAACCTTAGGATTTTCTTTGAAAGCTTTGTGAAGAAACATTGATTTAAAATCGCAAAGTGCAAATCCTTTATCGGGTCTCGGTTTTAAAGCAAACTTTTGAAGTGTTGTGACAGAGTTCCCGTGTTTGTAAACAATGTGACGAAATTCTTTGAGTTGTTTTTCAAGATCAACAATATCACCAAGTAAATCATCTATATACTTCCTTTTTCGTGTTTTATGTTCACAAAATTCCTTTTTGCAATTTGACAATTCTGTTTCAGTTTTTGAAAGGTCTCTTTGAAGACGTTCAACTTGCATTTTCAATTCACACTTCTCACTTTCAAGTTTCGAAATCAACTTTCCGTTTGACTCAATTAAATCATGCATTTTGCGTTGAAGATCTTGTTCTTTGTTGCATGACTCGTGAAAAGCTTTTTCAAAACTTTTTGCATTTTTAATCTTGTCTTCCTGATTTGAAAGCTGAATTTTATAACATTCAATATCTCTTGCAAGTGACGCATTTTGTTCTTTCAAAACTTTATTTTTCTCGTTGCATTTTATTATTTGCAATTGTTGAGCATCCAGTTGTTTAGATAACAATATGAGATCAGGGTCCGGATCAAATGATGGTTCATGTTGTTCGAAATGATCATGTTTATCATTCTCGATTGGATCATCAAATGAAACAACTGTGTCATCATCAAATATGACAACTGTGCTTATTTGTTCATCTTTTTGAGAGGATGAAAATGATTTAGATGGAACAACTTGCGCCATGTCTGATTCATAAGCAGAAGGTGAGACTATTTCATTGATAAAGCATTTATGGAGGTCATGTACCTGAGACAAGCCGTCAGTGTCATACACTGGACCTGAATCATTGAGCTTAATTTCCTGCATGTTGGCCATAAGCATCACCGCAGCATTGGCTTCCAGATCTTCCATGTCATCATCGTTGTTCACATTTGCCATGAAGTTGTTATCCTGTTCAGGGAAATGTCCATCTTTTTCATCTTGAAGAGCCATGAGTAATGCCTGCTTGTGAAACTTACTACCCCGAGTTCTCGGTTTGGGACATGCTGTAGCTATATGACCTTGTTCATTGCAATTGTAACACCAAACTGCATTCCCTGAGTTGGAGTTCCTTGTTGCAACTGAGTCAGACCGTTGTTGAGAAGAGCCTGAGTTGTTTCTGAACCCCGTATTGTTACTAAACCTTTGACCATTCCCATAATTTCCTGAAGAGCTTCCTGAACCAGATCGACCATAGCTACGATTCTGAATTTCCACTCTTCCATCATTAACAACAGCTTGATTCCTTGTGTTAGAGGATGAACGTTGACGGTTGTTTGTTTTGTTGGAGAATTTGCTGAAAGCACGAGCAATAAGAGCAAGTCCCTGATTCAACGTATGAAAGTCATCATCGTCATCATCATTAGAGTTGGAGTAGTACACAGCATCATTGTTGTTTGACGGAACAAGTTGAGTAGAAGAATCTTGTGGAGATGAATCATAAGGGATCATTTGGTTCGAGGTGGAAGATTGTGGATAACTGAAGTAGTTCTGCTCTTGAACATATGCATGATTTGACATTGGTGGTGGAGCATAGGGAGATTGAGCTACGAGAGCCAAAGAATTTGGTGTTGATGTTGGTGTGTATCCTCCTCGTAGTGCTCTATCTTTTTCCACTTCAGGTTCATGGTGTTTCAGAAAATCATACAACAAGCCAAATGGAGCATCATGAAGATTCTTCGTTTGACGAACAAATGTCACATATTTATGCCAATCAGGGCCAAGACTACCAACAAATTTGGAGTTCACAACGATCCTTGGTACTGTGATTTTGTGACGTTCCAGATCATTGACCACATTAGTGAAACGATGATAGTAGGATTCAAGTGACTCTCCAGGTTCAATTGTGATGTCAGTGTATTCCATGTAAAGCTTGGATTCCATGTCATCTTTGTTCAATTGAGTACCTTCCATAAGGAGATGAACGTGTTCCCACATAGCTTTGGCTGTTTTCTGAGCATCGACACTTCGATAGATCGGATTAGGTATACCTTGAAGTATATAAGCCATTGCATACTGATCAGCTTCACGATGTAGTTTCTGTTCTTCAGTGAGTGCAGTTTCTGGAAGGGGTCTATCACCAGGAGGACGTGGAGGATCAGCATTTGGATCACCAACTTCAAATCTTGTTGGCCACTCAAATGGTCCTTCAAGTATCACTTGCTTTAAGAACTGCCCATGAGGTTTCTTTAATTCAAGAAATCTTAAGAATCGACTTGACCATTGAACATAATTCCTAGGTGTTAGCATTGGAGGTGTTTCAAGTGATCCTACCTCATGTCGGGATTGTTGAGTTGTAATGACTTCACACATTCTGTCAAACCAGTGAGGTTGTTTGGAGGAAAACTGAGTGGTTTGTTGTAGCACTTGATTTGGTTGTTGTTGAGGAACGATCTGTTGTTGCATCATTAGGTAATGATGTAGTGGATTGTATGTTTGTTTAGGAGGTTGTTGATTCATTATATGCGGAAGGTATTGTTGTTGCTGATACTGCTGATGCTGAGGTTGCTGAGACTGCTGATGCTGAGGAATGTGAGGGAAGTAGTGATTAGGTGGTTGAGACATCTTAGAACACTTGTGTAGAAATGGATCTTGTAGAAAGTGTAGAATTAACCAAGTATCGAAAAACTTAGCACAACTTCAGATTGCGAAACTTTGACAGGGATTGCGAAACTTCAGGTTATCGAGAAACACAGTTTGCGAAAAGTTGGCAGGTTTTCAAAAAAACTTGAAATTTCGAGATAATCAAGAGTTTTCGAAACTTTTAGGTTATCGAAATAATAGATTTCGAAACTTTAATAAGTTTTCGATAACTTTGTGATTTCAAAAAAAATGTAAATTTTTCAAAAAACACAAGATTGCGAAACACAGTTTTCGAAATTATACAATTTCAAAAACTTTCCCAAAAGTCGAAGTACTTAACTTTCTTATACAAGAAAGAAAATACCGAGTTCACACAAACGAAGTCGAGGTAGTGCACTTGGAGAAGATCTCGAAATAGGGGACAAGCAGGTTCTCGATAACTTGGTAATTGTTGTTTTACAAAGAAAGCAATCCTAAAACTCGTTTTTATTTCAAGATACTTGTACTTTTGTGTATAAAATGAGTAGATCTTAAAGAAAGTAGAAAACTTTAAGAAATTTTTCAAATTTAAGAAAATCTCGATAAAAGTACAAATAAGCAAATCGAATAGTTTTGTAAAAATTTGAAACTTTTTGGTTTGTTTTGATTTTAAACACAAGTTTGTAAGCAAAGATGTGAGAAAAACCAAGAAACAAACAAGAAAGTTTAAGATTTTCACAAAAATTCGATTAAGAAAAACGATTTTTAAGATAGAAATCAATGAAAACAATAACTACACCTTCCTCTAGCGAATGATACCACTTGTTAGGTCACCATTATGTAAACACAAGTATGATAATGTAAGAAATGAGATGAGAATGAGAGTGGGATGATTATGAGAAATTTGAGAATATGAATTGCAAGAGTTTCCTTAATGTTTTCAAATAACCAACCAAGTTTACATGAGACCTAAGGCTAGTATTTATAGGAAAGGAGCTAGGGCAACACTCCTACTCCATCCTTACATGAAAACGTGTGGGCTTCAAGCCCATGGATCATTTTACTTAAGCCTAGTAAACTTGTAACTTAACCAATATTGTAAGTAATAAATAACTTAAGCAACCTATTATTACAAATGACCGAGACTTGACAAAATAGTAAAACTTTGGTTCCAACATGTATAAAGGTTAGAACCACGTGAGCCAGACATTAGATCGTTTCCTTGTAAGTCACGAACGAAACAAGTTTTCTCACGAAATGCGACTTCTAGATCCCCATCACAAAACTGACCAACAGAGAAAAGGTTGTGTCCAAGGCCTTCCACATAATAAACACGACTGATTTCAATGTTCCCACTGACATAGTCACCATATCCCATGATTAAAGCGTAATGATCATTCCCGAATCTGACAGTACCAATGAACTTTGAGACAAAGTTTTGCAACAGTTTGAGATTGCCTGTCATATGTCGGGTGCATCCGCTATCAACAATCCAGAGAACAATCTGTACCACCTGCATCACAAGAAGAAGACACGGATGGAACAGAAGTAAGGGTGGAACCCAAAGAAACTGCGGGTTCCTGTTGGTTAGAAGCACATGTATTCAACAATTTAGGAATCCATTTAAAGTCTGGTTTGTGTTGTAACCAACGTTGCCAATTCCAACTAGTTCGAGCTTTCTTAATGGTGAATTCACTAGTGTTTGGCTGATTCCTAAACTTGTTCTCTGCACTTATGGGGGTAACATTAACTTCATTAGAAACCGTAGAAGGCGGCTTTCCTAAGATAGACTTAGAGGCAGTAGTGGGCCTGAAAGGAATGTGTGTCCTACGTTTCTTATGACGATTAAGTAGAGAATTAGCTATACATTTTGTATGATCACCAGATGAAACGCTTTTACGACAAAACACACAAGATGCATTAATATTCAAAACATTCAAAGGTTCATCATTCGTTACATTTAGATTTTGATTACAATTTGCCAGATTAGAATCTAAATCTGATGCAACATGAGTTTTATTCAAATTCCTAAGTTGATCTTCTACTTCTTGAGCTTCTAGTGATCCTCTTTTACGTTGCCAGAGCCTATTCTTCCTTTTACTTTTACACTTGGGTCTGCTAATGCTATTAGTGGAGACTAGTCCTGTAGAAGTGGAGTTATCAACATTAGTGGTTTGAACAATATTTCCTTTAGTAGTTTTGTCTAATTGATACAATCCTGGTGCTATCACCGTGGTGTCAACCATTTTTCCTTTTTGAAGTAGCTTAATTTTCTCTTTCAAATCGATGATGATGTGATTTTTGTCCTGAATTTCAGACTCAAGTAAACCATTATAATATCTGATGTCATCGCGGTTTTGTTGCCAGTCGGCGTTTTCAATTTTTAAATCCGCAATTCTTTCTCGTATTTGAGACACAGACTTTTGAAAGACTCATTGTTTTTGCAGAGTTGACAAGAGTTTGAAATATTTTGATTTTGAAGTTTCAATTCCCTTTCAAGACTTTGAGCTTGACACCATTCAATCCTTTGTTTGAGTAGACAAATTTCTTTTGAAAACTGTTTTGTCACATCATCATTTGTAATTCTCAACATATCATTTTCCTGTTTGAGTGTCTCAATTTCCTCATGCAACAAGTTATTATCAACACAAAGATCATCCATAAGCATAGAAGTACCAGATTTATAGAGATCAGTCATGATAACAGACAAAATATCAGCATTGAGAACTTGTTCCAAAAGTCGATCAGCATCTTTTTGTAAAACTCGATTTCTTTGCTTTTGAGCCAAAATTTCATTCTCAGTTGAGTTGAAAACATTTATCATATTTTTGACCTCGTTTTGAAGTTCCTGATCCCAAGGTGTAGCACAGAGACGGAGGTGTTTGACAATTGGCAGTATTTGTTTTTGAAAAATATCTCTCTTTTCTCGCTCGTAAGCGGATTGAAAAGTTTCAACTTTTATTTCAGAATTGCGTGCAATTGCTTCCTCCAAAATTTCGATGTCTTCCATAAAAGTTTTGTAATAGTTTAAGACACGACAACTTTTTGATAAAGGTGTAAGTTCACCGGATGATGGTAAAGGACCATTTATTTGTGCTACAGTTTAGACAGGGGCCGCATTAGAGGATGAAACATATGACTCTTCGACAAACCATGATTTCTCAGGTAATTCCTTTTGAGTAACAAAAGATTTAGAAATGTGAGGAGCTTTTGAATAATCATATGGTGTCCAGTATTGAACGTAACTCATTTTAGATCGACTCTCGTCTTCAAGTTCTTCTTCTTCCTCAGTATCAAAAACAACAGCACGCACAATCGTATTGAATTGTAAATTTTAGGAATTTCTTTAAATGCCGTGTGAAGAAACATTGAATTGTAATCGCCAAGTGCAAATCCTTTATCGGGTCTCGGTTTTAAAGTAAATTTCTGAATTGTTGTGACAGAGTTCCCGTGTTTGTAAACAATGTTACGAAATTCTTTGAGTTGTTTTTCAAGATCAACAATATCACCGAGTAAGTCATCTATATACTTCCTTTTTCGTATTTTATGTTCACAAAAATCCTTTTTACAACTTGACAATTCTGTTTCTGTTTTTGAAAGTACTGTTTGAAGACGTTCAACTTGTATTTTCAATTCACACTTTTCACTTTCGAGTTTCGAAATCAACTTTCCGTTTGACTCAATTAAATCTTGCATTTTGCGTTGAAGATCTTGTTCTTTGTTGTAAGAATCTTGAAAAGCTTTTTCAAAACTTTTTGCATTGTTAATCTTGTCTTCCTGATTTGAAAGTTGAATTTTATAACACTCAATATCTCTTGTAAGTGACGCATTTTTCTCTTTTAAAACTTTGTTTTTCTCGTTGCATTTTATGATTTGCAATTGTTGAGCATCCAGTTGTTTAGATAACAATATGAGGTCAGGGTCTGGATCAAATGATGGTTCATGTTGTTCTAACTGATCATGTTTATCATTCTCAATAGGATCATCAAATGAAACAACTGTGTCATCATCGAATATGACAACTGTGCTTATTTGTTCATCTGTTTGTGAGGATGAAGATGATTTAGATGGAACAACTTGCGCCATATCTAATTCAGAAGCAGAAGGTGAGGCTATTTCATGTATTAGGCATGCTTTATGGTCATGTACCTGAGACAAGCCGTCAGTGTCATACACTGGACCTGAATCATTAAACTGAAGTTCCTGCATGTTGGCCATAAGCATCACAGCTGCATTGGCTTCCAGATCTTCCAAGTCATCATCATTGTTCACATTTACCATGAAGTTGTTATCCTGTTCAGGGAAATGTCCATCTTTTTCATCTTGAAGAGCCATGAGTAATGTCTGCTTGTGAAACTTACTACCCGGAGTTCTCGGTTTGGGACATGCTGTTGCTATATGACCTTGTTCATTACAATTATAGCACCATACTGCATTCCCTGAGTTGGAGTTCCTAGTTGCAACTGGTTCAGACCTTTTCTGAGAAGACCCTGAGTTGTTCCTGAACCCCCCATTGATAGTAAACCTCTGACCATTCCCAAAATTTCCTGAAGAACTTCCTGAACCAGTTCTACCATAGTTACGATTCTGAATTTCCATTCTTCCATCATTGACAACAGCTTGATTCCTTGTGTTAGAAGACGAACGTTGACGGTTGTTTGTTTTGTTAGAGAATTTGCTGAAAGCACGAGCAATAAGAGCAAGTCCCTGATTTAAAGTATTAAAGTCATCATCGTCATCTTCAATGGAGTTGGAATAATACACTGCATCATTGTTGTTCATTGGAACAAGTTGAGTAGAAGTATTCTGTGGAGATGAATCATAAGGGACCATTTGGTTCGAGGTAGAAGACTGTGGATAACTGAAGTAGTTCTGCTCTTGAACATATGCATGATTTGACATTGGTGGTGGAGCATAGGGAGATTGAGCTACGAGAGCCAAAGAATTTGGTGTTGGTGTTGGCGTGTATCCTCCTCGTAGAGCTCGATCTTTTTCAACTTCAGGTTCATGGTGTTTCAGAAAATCATACAACAAACCATATGGAGCATCATGAAGATTTTTGGTTTGACGAACAAATGTCACATATTTATGCCAATCTGGACCAAGACTACCGACGAATTTGGAGTTCACTGCTATCCTTGGTACTGTGATTTTGTGACGTTCCAGATCATTGACCACATTTGTGAAACGATGATAGTAGGATTCAAGTGACTCTCCTGGTTCAATTGTGATGTCTGTGTATTCCATGTAAAGTTTGGATTCCATATCATCTTTGTTCAATTGAGTGCCTTCCATAAGGAGATGAACATGTTCCCACATTGCTTTGGCTGTTTTTTGAGCATCGACACTTCGATAAATTGGATTAGGTATACCTTGAAGTATATAAGCCATTGCGTACTCATCAGCTTCACGATGTAATTTCTGTTCTTCTGTGAGTGCAGATTCTGGAAGAGGTCTATCACCAGGAGGACGTGGAGGATCAGCATTTGGATCACCAACGTCAAATCTTGTTGGCCACTCAAATGGTCCTTCAAGTATCACTTGTTTCAAGAATTTTCCATGAGGTTTCTTAAGTTCAAGAAATCGTAAGAATCGACTTGACCACTAAACATAGTTCCCAGGTGTAAGCATTGGAGGTGTTTCAAGTGATCCTGCCTCATGTCTGGATTGTTGAGTTGTAATAACTTCACACATCCTATCAAACCAGTGAGGTTGTTTTGAGGAAAACTGATTGTTATGTTGTGACATTTGATGTGGTTGTTGTTGAGGAATGATTTGATGTTGTTGCATCATTAGGTAATGATGTAGTGGATTAAACGGTTGTTGTTGAACGTGTGATTGTGAAGGTTGTTGATACGGTTGTTGCTGATGGTATTGTTGCTGAGGATGAGAGAAGTAGTAATTAGGTGATTGAGACATTTTTTAACACTTGTGTAGAAATGGATCTTTGTAGAAGATTGAAATGCACGTTCCTTTGATCAAGTCCAAAATCCTTGGGGTAAGTTGAATTCTTACGCGTAACTATAATCTTACGCGTAAACTTTAAGGTTATGCGTAAAGAGTAGTTTAGGCGTAAACAAAGAGTTTATGCGTAAGTTTTCTCTTTACGCGTAAGCTTTCGCTTATGCGTAAGTTTAGACTTATGCGTAAGGTTAAACAACCAAACAAATCTTCCAAACTTATCCAAGCTTGAAAGATAACCGAAGTCGAAGTATTCCACTAACTTATCCAAGCTAGGGAAGTACTGAGTCACCGTAACACAAGGAGAAGACCTTTGATGAAAGTTAAGCGTAGATCCTGAGACTTACGCGTAAGAATAACTCTTAGGCGTAGGATTTGATATTATGCGTAGAAAGGGCACCTTATGCGTAGGAAGTAACTTCAGCGTAGGATTTTACTTGTAGGAATCACAACTTACTCGTAGAAATTGACTTACACGTAGGAATTAGGCGTAGAATCCCAAAGTTACTCGTAAGAACAGGGTTTTGACCTAAGTTACTCGTAAGAAAAGGGTTTTGACCAAAACTTAAGCGTAGAAGGGACAAAAAGTACTGTGACAGCTTTAGAATCGTACTGTTCACTAAAGTTACGCGTAAGGAGGTCAGTTTCTTGAAAAATCTCAAATTTTTGAAGAAAAATGCTTAAAAATAAGGTACTTTTGATCAAATAACTTCACCAATACTTGGAAAACACTAACTATTGAAGATTTTGCTACCAAAAACTCGTTTTCCAATATCAAAGAAGCTATAAAACCTTAAAAAAAAACCTTAAAAATCAAAACTTTATGCAAAAACTAAGCTTCAAATCACTATATCATCCTTGAAACTTGTCCAAGCTTCAAGATTTGAGTGAAAGAAACAAAGAAAAATGCAAAAAGATGAAGAATAAGTCCCTAAACCCCACGTTAACTATAGAAAGAACACTTCAATCTCTATTTGGCGAATGATACCACTTGTTAGGTCACCATTTATGTAAACACAAGTATGATGTAGAAAGAAATAAGATGAGAATGAGAGATGGTTGATTATGAGACAATATGAAAAGTGAAAGAACAAGAGTTTCCTTAAGATAATCAAATAACCAACAAAATGAAATGTTACATAAGCTTTCTATTTATAAGGGAGGAGTTAGGGCAACATTCTCTTCCTCCCTTATCTTTCTATTTCGTGGGCTTTCAAGCCCATAGGGCTTTAACACATAAGCCTTGTAATCATAAGACATAATGAAATAAATACTAAAGCAACCTATTACAAAAGGTAATGACCGAGACTTGACTGAATACAAAAGTATGATCCCAACAGCTATGCATTGAATCGTCCCAAAGAGGCAGTAGAAAAAGACGATAGTCTGTTGATCAGGGTACTCTCTTGCTGTTGCTGTCTATACTCATAAATAGCCATAAGAAGACCTCCAAACACCCAATTTGATGGTTGTGACAAAAGAAGATGATTAGGAAAATTAGGTGAAGGGGCTGTCCGGAAAATGAAAATTTTTGGGCCTTGATATAAGGTGAACACCGTTGCTCCTGTCTCCTGATATTGCAATTACAGTACCTAATAATTTCGCTCGACAGCTTGAACTTCTTATTTCTAATTTCTCCATCCTAAAAAAACATATACACCATTTAAAGCTTTTAGAAACGCTTTAGGAGAAAATTCCAACCAATTTGTATGATTTGCACCAATTTCATAAAAAATTTCTGGTTCCACAATGGTTTAGAAGAAAGTCTTATGATACAAAGTGATCCCAATACCTGAATACAATTGCAAGCAAGAATGTGTTCGCAGGAGCTAAGTTAGACAGGGCACTAGCCAGGTTGGAGAGCTGTAGTAAATACCTGCATATGCAACCTAGAAAAGACAAACCCTACAAACAACCATGCATGTGTATTATCAATGTGCGAGAATGTATGAGACCACCCAGCTATTTAATTAGTTTCTTCATTAAGGTCGTCAAACTATTGAAACTATTATATTGGCCTTACGTATCAGGTTTTGTTATACTAAACCTGGCAACAAATTATATTGATGAAAAAAAAAAAAAAAAAAAAAAAAAAAAACCTACGAAAATATTTGAAAACACGTAAGTAGCACTAGGTACTTTTTCTATTAGGTAAAAGTAAATTGTTTTTGAACAGCTAAAAAATGGAAACAACTTTTAGCCATTCATCATCTTTTATCAGATTCGGTATCAGAGAAACTAAATGCAATACGCATATTTGAGTGCATTGGTGGACCCAAGATAAATAGTTATCAGGTGCATTTTAATGAAACCATATATAGAAGACTTCTAACACAAACTCTGAAACATATGATATTTCACTTTGGGTTGCATTATCGTTTACCCTACAAGGCCAAGAACGAAGAATCTGCAAAGGACATGGAATGAGAGTGGAGGACGCCCATCATTTCTGTACAAAGTCAAAGTATTATGATTAGAATTTTCTGTCCGGCGTAAAAAAGGAAGAACCATGGATTTTGTTTGCAAACCTAAAGATGTGGATCATGAAAAGTGGAAGAAGAATTAGTGTTCCAAAAAGTTCGCGATAGACAATATAGACGATACTACCCATACCACCATTCATGGCTGCTTTCACTATTGTTACCAAGCTCATATCTAAACATGTTATCATCAGCATAACAACAACGGGCATGACATCATCCTTCCATGACCATGTCTCAACTCTTGTATTTGCCATGTCTATTCCTCAGTCACAACAGGAAGACAAATAAGGGGTTAATATGAAGCAATTATGTCATGGACTTGACACTGTATCCATCACGTATGGGTTTCACTATCTTGCCAAAGTATGCATCAGAAGACCGGGTAGACCTAAGTTGCAAATCATGTGAATGTATCTCCCAGAAAAGTTTAACAAATTGAGTTAACAAGTTATATCAAAGACTTCCAGCTAATGCCAATTAATAAGCATTATTATATTTGTTTCACCTTAGATTCACTACATATTAAGCAAAGTCATGTGGCCTTTCTATAATGGCTAAAAGCATAGACTTACTAATGTGTATATTAGTTAAAAGGAAGTTGACTTGTCTTTACTGTGTATTTGTTAAAAGTATCACTGAGCGGTAGCTGTGAACAGTAGCCACAACTTACCGCTCACTACTTCTTAAAAGGAAAAAGCATTGGAAAATTAGCCAAAGCTCATCGCTCTTTTGTCAAACGACTACTAAAATTCAAAATGTTCATTGCTCGCCGCTCACCGCTCCGCACCAAACATACACTTAGATTATATGAAATATAAGGATATTTTTTGACATTAGATATACAAGAGTATCATCAATACAAGGAGCAATCTGACCTTCAATATATAAAGAAAGGAGAGTTGTTTATTTAATGGGATCGTCTAAAAAGTGTCGTCAAGGCATCGGTTAGAGTGCACTAATTCAACTCGAACTTTCATTTTTAACTAAAAAATGCATTTAATAAACAATACACAAAACGTTAAACTAATACTAACACATACCATACAATACACGAAAAAGATCAGTTACATTATCGTATTTTTCAATTACAAATGTGGTCTATGTGCCTGGATCATAGAAATAACTATAAGAAAATATTCGCAAGATAGATAATCTCGGACCAACCCAAATTCACTCAAAAGATAGGGTCTGCATTGTATTATGACAACCTGCTTGAATATGTTACCTTTCTCTGACCACCCCAAATTTGTACCTAATGAGGTATGAACGAACCATTGACCTCATGTAAGGAAGTCAAGTGCCTTACACCTCGATCATTTGGTGATGGTTAAGCATATGTACACTTAGATGACACAAACATGTTTCACTTAAAAATAAGAAGAAAATAATAACTAATAAGCAACTCCAAACACACCCTATGTATTGATTTTGGTTTTATCAAAGATATTTTGTTCTATATCAATTTACAAAACAGCAATTAGAACGAAATTTAAGAAAGTTTGCATATTAAATGCATCAAAAAGCTTCTAAAATTTTGTCAAAAGCAAAAGTAAATGGTCAGTTAGAAGATCAATACTGCAGCCTAACAGCTTCTTTAATCATTCTGCTTTATATCGATTGTGGTGTTTGCTCTTCGCTACTACATCAACAACATATTGATTCAATTGGTCACCGAAGGTCTTGGTGGAGAATGTGGTGGTAACATGGGATCGGGCATTTGCACCCATTTTCTCTGCCAACGAGGGATCTTTTAGGAACTTAGCCATGGCTAAAGAGAAGCTTTGTGGAGTCGGGTCACACAAGAACCCTGACTCTCCATCTTTCACTGTTTCCACTGGTCCACCACTATTGCATGCTATCACTGGTTTATGGGCTGCCATTGCCTCCAAAGGAACAATGCCAAAATGTTCATCCTGTCAATCAATCACACTTAATCAGATCAGGTAAGTTGAAACGCGTAGTTTTTAGTAAGTGTCAGAATGGGTCAAGTTGGATTGACACATAAAATCTTTCTTGTCAATATTTGAAATTTATTATTGATCATAAAAACGATATTTCAAAAATAGTAATCTGAATTTTGAATTAAAAAACAACATTGAATGCATTAAGAATAGACATTGGGTAACTTTCAACCCGTTGGACCCTATCATTTTATATTTCAACCTTCTGAGATAATGGGTCGAAACTGTCATCTCTAGTGCCAGTTATACTGGATGGCCTTGAACAATGAAAACCTAAGATGCTACAAATTCACAGCATTATACTTTCAATTTGAGTGTTCCACAAGTGGGTCTAAACTCAGTTCTTCTCTAGGACTCCCACATAAGAAACTAAGGGTGCGTTTAGTTGAGGGAAAACACCCTTGTTTTCCACAAAATGTTTTGTGGAAAACAAGGAAAACAGAAATCGCGTTCAAATTAGTGTTTTCCAATAAAATTCTCTACAAAACACAAAATTCCTATTTCCAACTTTAATACACAAAATTACAAAACACTTTTTTTTTGTTTTCCCCTGTTTTCCATTAAAATACCCCAAATCCGTTTTCGTCAGTTGTTTTACGTTTTCGACTGCTATTTACATTTTCGTCCATTTTTTTACGTTTTCGTTAGATTTTTTACGTTTTCATCCGACTTTTAACGTTTTCGTCCGTTTTTTACGTCTTCCTCCGTTTTTTTACGTTTTCGTCAGGTTTTTTACGTTTTCGTCGGATTTTTTTCGTTTGCGTCCGTTTTTTTACGTTTTCGTCAGATTTAATAAGTTTTCGTCCGATTTTTAACGTTTTCACCCGTTTTTTTACGTTTTCGTCAAATTTTTTACGTTTACGTCCGATCTTTTACGTTTTTGCCTGATTTTTTACGTTTTCGTCTTTTTTTTTTCTGTTTTGGTCAGATTTTTTGCGTTTTCGTCAGATTTTGTACATTTTCGTCCGATTCATTACGTTTTCGTCTGATTTAAGTTTTCGTCCGTTTTTTTACGTTTTCATCAGATTTTTTACGTTTTCGTCCGTTTTTTTAAGTTTTCGTCAGATATTTTACGTTTTCGTCCGTTTTTTTACGTTTTCGTCAGATTTTTTACTTTTTCGCCAGACTTTTTACGTTATCGTCCGGTTTTTTACGTTTTCGTCAGATTTTTTACGTTCTTGTCAAATTTTTTTACGTTTTCGTCTGCTTTTTTTACGTTTTTGTCAGATTTTTTACTTTCTCGTCAGACTTTTTACATTTTCGTCCGTTTTTTTTTTACGTTTTCGTCAGATTTTTTACTTTTTCTTCAGACTTTTTACGTTATCGTCCGTTTTTTTTGCGTTTTCGTCAGATTTTTTACTTTTTCTATGACTTTTTACGTTTTTGTCAGAGTTTTTACCTTTTCGTCAGATTTTTTACGTTTTCGTCAGACTTTTTACATTTTCGTCTGTTTTTTACGTTTTCGTCAGATTTTTTACTTTTTCGTCAGACCTTTTACGTTATCGTCCGTTTTTTTTACGTTTTCGTCAGATTTTAAATGTTTTCGTCAGATTTTTGACATTTTCATCTGATTTTTTTACTTTTTTGACTGTTTTTTACGTTTTCGTCAGATTTTTATGTTATTTTTATTTTTATTATTTTTATGTTTTCGGATGATATTTTACATTTTTGTCCTTTTTAACGTTCGTACGTTTCCTTACTTTGTCGTCAATTTTCGTTATTTTTACGTTTTCGTGAGGTGTTTTACGTATTCATCCGTTATCGCTCTTTTTTTATGTTTTCCTACGTTTTCGTTCATTTTTTGCGTTTGCTTACGTTTATTTACATTTACGTCTATTTTTTTACGTTTTCGTTATACGAAACCTAAAAAAACAATAATCAAAGATGAAAACGTAAATGAAAGATGAAAGCATAAAAATCAGACAAAGACGGATATAAAGGTAAAAAATCGGAAGAAAACGTAAAAAATTGAAAGAAAATGTAAAAATCGGAAGAAATCATAAAAAATAAAAATATTAAAAAATGGAAAAATGCATAAAAGAATCTGACAAAAACGTAAGAAAACAGATGGAAACATACAAATTCAAACAAAAAAGTAAAAAAAACAGACGAAAACGTAAGAAAATGGACAAAAACTTAAAAGAATTCTAATGAAAACGTATAAAAACGGATGTAAACATAAAAAATTAGACAAAAAAGTAAAAAATCTGGCGAAAACGTAAAAAAATGAATGAGAACGTAAAAAATCTGACGAAAATGTAAAAAATCTGACGAAAACGTAAAAAATCTGACGAAAAGGTAAAAAATCTCACAAAAACGTAAAGAAACGGACGAAAACATTAAAAATCAGATGAAAACGTAAAAAAACAGACGAAAACGTAAAGAGACTGAAGAGAATGTAAAATAAACTGACGAAACTGTAAAAAAATATAACGAAAACGTAAAAAAAGACCGAAAACGTAAAAAGACTGAAGGAAATGTAAAATATACTGACGAAACTGTAAAAAATCTAACGAAAATGTAAAAAAACAGACGAAAAAATAAAAAATAAAAACAAACGAAAACCCAAAAAATCGGACGAAAACGTAAAAAAACGGACTAAAATATAAAAAAGCTGACGAAAATGTTAAGAAACGGATGAAAACGTAAAAAATCTAACGAAAACGTAAAAAAAAAACAAACAAAAACGTAAAAAAAACAAACAAAAAGGACAAAAACGTAAAATATCGGACGAAAACGTAAAAAAACATACGAAAATGTTATTTGATATTATATTTTACTGTTTTAATTTCTTTTTTTCACGTATTAGATTTTTTTAGTTATTTTATAATTTAGTTGGTTAGTTTATAATATTTATTTTTGTGTTTTGAAGATGTTTTTATGATATTAATAAGGTGAATAGTGAATTTGAGATATAAAACAACAACAATTAAACATGTTTTCTAGTTTTGAAAAATGGAAAACACGAACACATGTTTCTCAAACTAAACGCGTTTTCTAAATTTTCCATTGTTTTGTGTAAATCAAACTCCCCTCCTTTTTCCTACAAAACAAGAAATAGGAAATGAAAGAAAATGTTTTCCAACTAAACACCACCTAAATATTTCTAATCTTTTGGTTTAAATGAATAGCATCTAATCATTGTGAAGTATTACAGAGGCATAAAAAATATAGAAGTTTTTACCATACCTTTGGTGTATATATAACGCACAGGCAATCTGACAAGAGAGCGTTTCTTTCAGCAGTGGGACATGATGTGATGAATTTGACCTGGTTAGACACACCTTTTATTTCTGCCAAGACTTTGAGTTGCTCCAAATAGTCAACGTTCTCTCTCAACCGTTGATCGAATCCACCTGAAGAAAAAAAAAATGAAAACAGAGAAGAGAATATAGCAGATGTTTGTGTGTTATCAGTGATAGGGTGACATACATCCTATGATTTACCATGTATCGAAAAAATGCAATCAAGTACTACTGAAAGACGATATGTGCATGATTTTGCATATACTATATTAACTATGTTGAACATGATTCAGAACTTTCAAACAGTAATAGTACGTGTCGAGATTAATTCCAAATAACAAAAACATGTAACATAAGCTGATGTGTATGCATGTTCTAAGATGTTACATTTTAGTCATTGATCCAAAAGTCCACAGTGAAGCCTCTGAACAGATGAACCTCTTGCTCACCGCTAGAGGTGGCAACATGGGCGGGTTGGGAAACTACTTGGTATATGTCAACTCCATTTAACCGGGATTTGGAAGCAGCTTTTTAATCTTTTATAGATATATTAAATGCAACTTATTATGCGTAAAGAGAATGTAAAACTCTAATCTGATGAACTGGCTTAAAGTAGTTTAAACTTGCCTGCAATAGTCAATGTCACATCAGGAGAGCCAAGCATTGCTAATGCTGATATAGCCAAGTCAATATTCTTTTTCCTTTCAAAACGGTTTATTGAAAGAAAATTCAACCTGCAAAAGTTAAAAATCATAAGTCAGAACTTAGAACCACAGATGCCAAAACTTCAATTAGGGCTATAGGCTCAGTAAACCTCAAACTAGAAAGATACCAATAAAGAAAGAGTGTATGCTATACTTATAAGCATTTGGTGCGCTGAACTGATCCACATTTACTGCTGGATAAAGAACAGCTGGTTTTATCCCCTGAGCATCAAGACGCTTGAACGTTGCAGCAAAAGTGGAAGCTGTAAACTTGCTGTTAACAAGAATCAGATCTGCCATCCCTGTTGTTAACTGCTCCAAAAAGTTTATTGGTGTCCGGTATATTCTTCTAAGGCGAGTATTGTGTTTGGCCAGCAACAGGTCGGGAAAATGACAATAGAAAACAACCTAAAACAAAAGTAAACTTAATTGATAAGTTAAAGACTTCATGAGATGTAACACAAGTAGATGTTTGAAATACAACTCTAGCAACCTTAGTAGACTTTTTGAGCTTCAAAATTGGAATGACAACAGAGACTTGATCAGCGATTACAACATCAAAAGATGGCCATTTAAACAACACACACAGCGCAACAAATATGCAACGCAGGTACGCACATACTGCATGAAAACGATAAAAGATATGTCTGGGAAGGAATGATCCATATACTGTAACACCAAAGGTACCTAGAAAAACGCATGTTATACATAAATGAAGTAGCCATAAGTTATGAACAGATCTACACAGGTCAGCAAATAAAATTTTCTTACCCGCAAGGGTCTCCTCAAAACAACGATTTTTATCATAATGAGATGTGAAAATGTGAACATTATGGCCATGTGATGCAAGTTCGACTGCGGCGTCAACTATTAACCTCTCAGCTCCTCCTAAATAACAAGAAAAGCAAAATATCATAACCAAAAAAAAATTAGGCCAGTAGAATCAAAAGGTCCAAAAAAATAATTAAACTGAAGCAATCATGACGACAACATGGAAAACATACTAAATCAGGCAATAACAAGAGTAGTTTGCAATACAATCTACTGCTAACAAACTTTTCCTTAACTTATATTTCATATAAATTTTGCATTTAGTTACAGTACATGGAGTATGAAGGCCTAAAATATATATTTCTATCGGTATATTGATTCAAATATAGAGGTCAAAAGAATGTACTCCCTCGGTTCCTTCTCATGTTGTGACCAATACAAAGGATCATACAAAAACTGCATCCCATCATAACCGAAGGACAAATCTTAAATTAAGGAATAACAACATCTTGTGTATACATACTGACACCACTCCATTATTACAACTTGATACACTATTCCGGTCAATTCCGCATGTTATTCGATTAAAAAGTCAAAAAGCATAAAACCGGAGACAGTTTTAGTAACAGTAAAATGTTGAGTCCAGAATTTCAAACTAAGTAGTATCGAATTGTATTTAATCTAAAAATATAAGACCAATATCATCATATCATTCACATTAAGTTAACCTTTGCAACTAATCTATAGTAAAAGTTTAACTCAGGCTGATCATTGAAATCTAGATAATTATTTAATGAAACTGATCTATAGCACAAAAAATGAAATTATTAATTTTATTATTATTCAACAAAATAATCAGAAGTAACAGCAGCTACACATAACAGAACAAGAAATTCAAAATTAAAGAGGTTACAGTGTATTCGAATTAAAATAAAATTATAGCAAAATGAAATAGTTGAAGAATATTTGTATGTGTGTGATTATACCGATTCCGAGATCAGGGTGAATGATGGCGATGTTCATTTTTGATTCTTTTTTGTTGTTATCCATTCTTCTTCTTCTTCTTCTTCTTTTTGCTTTTGTTGAAAGTTATACAAAAAAGGGGGTTTAAAACAGTTCACGCGTTGCGCTTTTTTTTTTTTATTTTTTTTTGGAATTTATAAAAGTTTGCCTTCAATGACGTTAGGCATCCACTATGGTAAACCTTAGTAAAGGTTTATAATTGTGTTATAACATTAATTTATAACCTTTTTGTTTTATAAACTTATTCCCACTATGTATAAACCTTTTCAAGTTTTATCAACATCTCACATAATTCAAATGCATTAAATTATAAAAAGGTCCAATATCTTAGACCTCTTCATGACACATAAATAAGCATGAAATAGATGTCCACTATAGTTTACAAGTTTTTATACATTTTCATAATTTTATAAACATTTTCATAAACCACCATAAACCACCCTTACATATCTAAATTGGTCTTTGATAAATGTTGTAACTGGTAACGTCTTAATGTTTTATGGTGACACAATAAGTAAGGTGATAAATTATTATTTAATATCGAGCGTGTTTGCTCACGTACAATATTGACATTAGTGGGGTCGAGTTCGATTAGGTTTAACTGTTTAAGTACTACACTATAACTGAGCAAATAATTATGGTTTGGCAAAGTTTATGACTCAACCAATCATCTTAAATATACTTGTAGGGTACACGCGCAATGTGGCGGCGGGTACCCTTTGACTATATTTTGCGGCGACTAAATGTTATTCGGTTATACGTTTTTTTTTCTAATAATAACCGTACAAATATTTTTAAGTGTTAGTAGCGTACCCGTGCGTTGTAGCGGCTGGTACATGTAATTGATATTTTTGGCAAACAGTGTTTTTTTATTATTTTGTTTACGGTGACAATAAGTTTAGGGTTTAAGAGAATCTTTTTGAAGTAACGATAAACTACCGAAATTCTGAAGTCGTTGATGATATCTTATCTAAGTCCAATTTCAACTTTTTTTTCTTCTTCTTATTTTGAAAGTTCGGACATAAAATTAAAAAGTTATGAAATAAAAATACAACGCTGAATTAAAATACAACTAATCCTAGCGCAAAATTATATTTGTCTTTGACTTTTTGTTTTTCCATATTGATCCAATATGCATCGTCTTACGACAAATCTTTCATGCTAATAGCGAGAAATTTCATCTCTTCCAAACGCATTACTGTACGGTCTTTCTCTCATTTCAATGTCTTTATATCACCATACAACAACTTTATGTCACCAAAATAAAATTTCGGATAATCGAATGACTTCCCACCCAACTTAAAATAGTTAAAGTCTAATCAACAATAAGCCCAACAATGACCTAATATCACAAATCCTAACCCTAAAATCCATGTAAAACCTCTTACCTAATTTATCTCATTTCAATCCTAAACTTACTACTCCTTAGAAACTAAAGTGCAGCCACCACTTCTTTTTCTCCTTGTGCAATCCGAATCTAACACTCTTATAATTTTCTTCCTTCACTAAACTACTCACAACACAAACAAATCTCCTATTTTGTTCTTTCTGATTTCAATATAACCGAAAACAAAGAAACCCTTATCTCATTTTTCTGTCTTGATATTCGAAGAACAAGGACCACAGTGTTTTGGCTTCTAGATCCTTACGAGTCTCGGGTAGGTGTGTGATTTTCGTATCTTGTGTACCGAAAGAATGCAGTTTTTTGGCTTCTAGATCCTTACGGACCATAATGTTTTGGAGGGAAAAGTATGCATTTATGGCTTGGAATTAATATGAATGGGTTTTAATGGAGAGTTGTACATTGTGATTAAATGGTTATAATTTTTTGTGTAGGGGTGTTTTTAATAGCATTAATGTAGAATTGATAAAAAAAAGTGGTCTGAAAACTATGTGCATTAAAGTGTTGTAAACCATGCATTATTTCTTGTAAATCTGAAAATTTTGGCGAGAGAGTCCTTTTGTGTATTATATGTAGTATAGATTGAACTTGCCTAATTGATTCAGTCCAATTGCTTATACAACTTTTACCAAATATGTAGTGTGGCAAGCTTATTCTCAGAAAGTTAAATGATACTACAAGGATAGTTAATTGATGTCTAGAATCTGTAAGATCTAAATTGTCTGCTCATTTCATAATTTCATAATTTGCACAAAATATTCTACTAAGTTATTAGTCTTTATTTTTGTTCATTCAGGTTACTAAACTTTAAAAACTTGATATAAAAAACACTACACTCTTTTAACAGGTTTAACATGGTGATGTGGTCAATTTTCTCTTTTTCTCGCTAAAGTATCTTCATCTTCTTCCCTAAAACCACACCACAACCAACCACCTCCGTACCACCAACCACTGGCACAACATACCATCGCTACCGAAACACACCAAGCTGTGAAAGTCGGTTTATCGTAGTATTTCATGTTTCTAACTTCGGTTTCAGCCCATCAGATTCGAACACATAAACAAACTGATAGCAATTTCCATGTTCACCAGTTAACTTAGAACAAGTATTACACTTCTTGTCTCTCACTTGGCACTGATTTGGTGATCAGCCATACTCACGCTGAGACACGACCCCCGTAAATCTTTCTCCCAAGTTTGAATTAGTTAACCCAAAATAGAATCAGATGTGATCATATTTGGGTTCATACTCAACATAAGTAACATTTCCTTAAATAGAGTTTTCGTAATAAGCTCCTTTTTGGAACGAGTAAGCCTCGAAAGGATGACATCTTTAATGATATTCGGTCTGTTTCTTATTTTTGGATTAGTAGACGTAAGAAATGTAAGATGTCATGGGATCGGTGATTGTACCTCCCTAATATGGCTCATGGTACTTTGTAACTTTCATCTAGCATCTTGCTAGTTTTTAATTATATCCTTGCCATTTCAAAATAATAGTAATAATAATAATAATTAAAAAAAAAAATCCTTAAACACTTTCAACACTCGTCTAATAATCTTAAACATGTCTACAAGCCCCACTTTGGCACATTTTTTTACGATACAATA
The DNA here is from genome assembly GCA_030686995.1 of Artemisia argyi. Taxonomy (NCBI): domain Eukaryota; kingdom Viridiplantae; phylum Streptophyta; class Magnoliopsida; order Asterales; family Asteraceae; genus Artemisia; species Artemisia argyi. The sequence continues at coordinate 32,813,131 of CM060678.1, forward strand.
AAAGCACATCAAGTAGTTTAAGTATAAGGCAGTATTTTTACCTATATATCTTAGGAATCTACCATAATCAAAGAGTCTTTATACTCAAGAAATACACGAGCAAAATGAAATTTTTTGAATTCTCAGGTTTCAATAGCTGGACAAAAGTGTGTTTCCCGTAGCCTAAACAGTTGGATCCTCGCGAAACTTTAGCCGAAATCTTACAACTTATAGATGAACGTTTTTGGATTATTTGGATCGTTATAAAAGGTTTGGATGTATGGTTTATGTCCTTCTGAATGTAGAATAGTAGCAGTTTTTTAGGTGTGATTATTCCTTTTTATCTTTATTTGATTCCATATGTGTTGATGTTATATTTCAAAAGTATGATGCTTACGTAGCGTTTGGTATGTCGTAATAAAAGGGGGAATGGAAAGGATTATTACGATGGAATGCGAAAATGTTGTTTGTTCATATTTATGTAATGTAATGATTCATTACAAGGAATGACTCATTACAACAAAACAATTCCTTAGGGGCCCTTACTTTTTTTCATTACATCCCGTAATAGAATCAAAATTACATAAAACTCAACCATTAACTAACCATATTAATGAAACTTCTCATCAATAATGGTCATTTTAGTCTTTTTATTATGATTCTATTACGTCTTATCAAATAAACCAAACATGATAAATAATGGTAATGACTCATTATATTACACCACTTATTCCATTACATCGATCATTTCATTCATTTAACATTTTATTTCGTCCTACCAAACAAACCCTTATTGTTTGCCTCTTATTTTATCTAGGGATGAATTATTGTTTAGCTTTCTTATCAACGGTAGTTTATTTTAAGCGACTTAAGACTAGACGAAGTGGGAGCGATGGCTCACTCGTGACTCTCATCCTCACGCGCCAACCCAATTCCAGCCACAAGTGTCATACGTGAGAGGAGGAGAAAAGGCAGGACAGAGGTGACCGGCTTGCCTCTCGATTCTCGTGCAATCTTTGTGTATTTTATTGTTTTTTATTTGCTTTATGAGTTTGTGTGGCATATATAGTAGGGTATATTTGTATAAAGCATGTATTTTAATGAAAGTTGATTGGTGGTGTGACTATTAGGGTTGAAAAATGAGAGCGTGTGAGAGGAAGTGACAGGAGGCAAAAAGTTGAAGTAGCGCAGATGTTTCAATATTTTGTTTTAGCAAATGAATGGGAAACTAATAAGATTTTTTTTTTTTTTTTTTTTTTTTTTTTTTTTTTTTTTTTTTAGTGTAATAAGAAGATGGCACAATACACACGTTTAGAATCGGGGAAAAAAAAATGCAATTAATAAAATAAGGTACAATAGTTAAGGGCGATTTAGGAAGAATGGAATATATAATTATACTTAACTTAATGACTAAACAAAGTTAATTAATGACCGATTAGTGTTCCAATACAAACTTAAAACATTTATTGTTTTCAATATGTGCATAGGGGTAACTTTTTTTATAAACAGAGACGAGGGTTCAATTATTACTCTTTGAAAAATGATCCGGAAGCAGCCTTACCTTGATTTGAATTGCCCAATCATTTAATTAAACTTCATAGTTTAGTCTTGCTCAAAAAAAAAACTTGCTTTTTGGAGTATTAATTTAGTTTTAAAAAACGACTTTAAATTTGGAATCTTATGAAATAACGAAAACTTGAAGGGTACAATACGTAAATACAAAAACCACAATTCCACTTCAGCCTTATTGATCCAAACACCAAAACAATATCAAGATGTCAACCGGAGAAGATACCAAAAGAAAGCTTCTACCCCTCTTGTGTTTGCTCGCCGGAAGTAATGCATTTTATCTCATTTAACTATCAAATTTATATAAATGATCGACTTTAAAAAACCTAATCGAATATTTAATTTTGTAACAGTTCTTTGTACAGCGGCGATTAACAAGTGGAAAAGTGTACGGAAATCAGAGCAAAGGCATCAACAGTACCGGAAATTGTTGGAAAACCCGTCAAAAGCTGTTGATTAAAGTTAGGGTTTCGAATGGGTAATATTGATCGGAAATGATTTATTCGTTTAATATTTTTGTGATTTATTTTGTTTTTGTTTTTGTTTTTGTTTAAAGATCGTCTTGTAAAGGACGTTGATTGGCTTATAATTTGTTGATAATTTGCTCCTTTATATATATCTTCTCAAAACAAAATTGTTTTTAGCTTTGGCTTGGAGCTGTAATTAATCTTGCAAGAAGTCTTTTTATTTGTGTCCAAGAGGTGCAACTACATAGAGTCGGGCTCTTGTTTGTGTCGAGGTTTTAGTAAAGTATGTACTGATATGGCTGAAAAACTTATTTATACGTAGAAGAAACGAAATTTAACATAGCCTATGTTTAGTTGAATGATATTCGTGCAACTTTGTGAGAAATAATAGCTTCACCCAATTTTAAAAATATATATTCACGTATGACATGTGAGGTGTATCAATAGAATTGTGTTAAATTTGTTTTCCTTCAAATTAGGAGTTAAAAACTTAAAATCTCGAAATAAATTACACATCAAATATACCAAAAACGTTGAAGGTTTTCACCCCATCGGGTTTCAAATTGGACTTGGATTTCCCCAATAAAAGTCAATTTTCAAAAAAAAAAATATACCAAAAACGTTTCAAAAAAATATGCAAAGCACCGTTTAAAAAGGGTTGTGTTGACCGAACCCCCCTCTATGGGGCTAGGTCGTACTTTTTGTCCCCCAATGTACAAGTATTAAAGCAGACAGTACAGGCGGCGGCAGCACACACCTTCCACCCACCCCCCCTATACCCCCCGTGGGGTTAAACCCTGCCTTTAAAAATGGCGAAAGGCCACATTCTAAATAAAGCAATACGACCTCGAATTTGATGAAATTTGCTCAAACGTGAATGCAAAAGGATAAAATATTTGTCAGCATTTAAAATGCAGAGTATTATTGGTCACATGGATAATTAGTCACGAGATAAAACAAGGTAAAGAGGCTAGGGGAATTGAATCGGTTTAACAATGATGTAACCATTGTTTTCTATTTATCCTCAAGAGTATTCTGTACCGAACGTCGTAGGATGTGTTATTGTCCTATAACGTGATCTAAAAGCATTATGTATGATAATGCCTCAGCGCGCATTATGATGACGTGGCACCGACTTGGGACGGAGCTAGCTTATGGCTTTAGATGAGCCATGGCCAACCCAAGATATAAATTGCCTACAAAGTAACATGTATATGTTGTAACAAGAATTGCGACGGTCGGCCGCGATGCGGCCTAGCCTGTTTTTTTAGCTTCTTTTTATTTGCGTCAATTTTTGAAGCACGTTGCGGCCGGAGATATTGATATTCTCAGTACTAGACGGAAAGATACTAAAAAAGGTTTCCATTTTTGCTTCTTAACAGTTTATGATTAGAACATGCCAAGTAACATAAATATTATTAAAATCCATAGTATCTCAGTACTGATGTAGACTAAACATGACACATGCCAAGTAACATAAACATTTCAACATACATTTAAACACCTTTGTAAGTCCATTTAGGAACAAAAAATATACCAAACTACTGTACGCAAGCAGAAACCAACCACATAGCAATGACCTTAACCACAACATCATAAACAAAAGCACCAGCCAAACAAAACAAACAGCCTAGTATCTAAGCTGGAAAGTACAGCGATGAAACCAATTGTAGTCTGCTAATAGCTTTAGTGGCCCGGATGCTGCAATTGCTGTCCTGCAATCCCCAACCTACACAATTTCATATTTCCAGCGACAATACGACTCTAAAAATAACAGTTGTACATATTATTTGACCTATTGGTAGTATTTCTAGTTCTTGCTTTTTAATATTGGAAGATATATTGGTTAATATTGGGCAAAAATAGGAACTGCTAACAAAAAACATGAATACAATGAAAATTACCTGATTTTGAGCATGAATAACATCATCTTGTCCGACTCTGTAACGGAGTTTGCTCATCTCTTGCATTATCACAAAGGCGAAATCATTCCAGCAATTGGGCTACATTTTAAAACAAAAAGTAATAAGTGGCAATCAGTAATAATGAACTAAACATGTTTGAGTCGCAAGAAATACTATTTAGCTCCTCATAAATCTATTTGAATTATATGTTAATTATGAAACTGAGTTTGATCCAAATCGCCACCGTTAGAATCTTCATCCTAAATAATTTAAACATATGGACAGAACAATACGGAATGGGTACATGCACACGACGCTCTTCTCTAAACTTATACCTATTTATTATTAATTATTGATGTGGTAAAAGATACCTTTTTAAAGAGCTAAACATTTCTACCTTCACATTGTGAAGGTTTATTCCGAATTCTTTGGTTATAAGCTGCACGTCTAACAAAAGGAACATAGTATAGAATGCTAGTTATCAGAAAACGCGAAGAAATGTGACAGTAAACAGCGTGTGCTATAATGCCTATAGACTCTCAAATCTTCTAAACTAAATAACGAAAATAAATAACAATAACAATCGCAGATGCATTTTAAATAAGGAAAATAAACGATTATTACAATTAACCCTAAAGCCGATACCTTATGAAAAGTAATATTCCCAACGCAATATGATGTAGCAACTTTGAAAACCACTAATTGATGCGACAGGACGCTGATCTCCATTGTTCCTGCAAAATGAGTGTTACGATGTCAATCGTGTGCTCGAGACACATTATGTTTTAGTCATCCAATCAACCACTTTCATAGAGATATTAAGCAATCATAACTAACTTGAATACCAATGTTAAAAAATTGTAAAAAAAATAACCTGATCATACGCAATCAGAATAACCTTTGTGCATCCTATCTGCAGTAATAAATACAAATCCACACAATTAAAAAAACAGTAGTAATAAAGACTTGGGTTAGTATGAGAAATAAGGTACGTTTATAAATACCGCCCATCAATCTTCAATATAGGTGTAAAGTGTCATTCGTCTCTCTTTCCTGTTCACAGGTAGGTTTGATTAGAACCAAAGACGCTTGAAAAAAAAAAAAGAAAAAGCAATCCATCACTCATAGTAAACAATCAACGCTTACCACTTCTACCTTAGCAGTAAAGTTATAGGCTATATCAAAAACTTATTTCTAACACATTGTGATATGAGCATGTTATAGCATACCTTCTTTTCTGAACATCCAATACCAGCCGTATCTGTTGGCACACCATAGCACGTCTTCCCAACTCGTTCCCAAACACCCTTTATAATGGACTAACCTGCAAGGTGGTTGCGATGTTAATAAAAAAAATGAACTCGTATAAGCATCTAGGTTTCCAAAACAGCTTATTATTTGTATACATAAAGTAAAATAAAATAAAATAAAACCTGAGTTCATCACTCATTGCATGGATTGTTGATACAAAAATTAGACTACTATCATCTAAAAAAGCATAATCAGGTCACGACAGCTTTGATAGGCAAACATGAGAATGGGAAAAAGAAAACTACATACAGGTTAACGTCACCCGAGCGGCCCAGCATGAAGCGCTAATACCGTTCCCAACCCGCTCATCGTGCCACATCCATACTTCAAGATACCTGATTCTTTCATTGAACATGAACCCCGATTTTACATTATCGTATCTTGGATAGCAGCAGCCAACGCATAATGAAGATGTAGAGCTCTTGTCACATTAGGAAGTGGAAGAATGTACATTACTTACACATAAGCAATATCACATAACATATGATATCATTATCTGTTGATCCATTTCTATAACCAAATCATTAAAAGCATTACCATTGTGAACATAGGTTTATCGTTGCAGGAATCAACCGTAAAGAAACCTGACTGCTCCTACCATTTAAGTATGGCATTTGTCTTGACCGCTGAATAGTCGTAAAAAGGTTCAAACTTTGTCAATGACTTTAAAGTGGGACGCTCATTTCTTGAGTTTCCTTGAATCAAGTGACCTTGAGAATTAGAGAGTTCCTGCAAAATAAATAGATGAGTGAATAACATATATCCGAAGCTATCAATCTGTTATTTCAAAGTACCGAATGCATAAAAATAAAAACACAAACAAACAGTAATCTTACTTTACAAAAAAAAAAAAAAAAAAAAAAAAAAAAAAAAAATACTTTAACCAAATCAGAAAACTATACCCTCTCAATTTCTTTTGAGCTCATCTACTGCACCATCGTATAAACAAACGGGTGACCTTCAGGTTATGATCACGCTTGCCAACCGCTCGGCGTTGGGTACTCTCCTAAGAATATAAGAATAGTTACCTATAGGAAGTCCAAATCAACATTTATGCTTATATCTAACCTAATATCCATTTTTTTACAACAATTTTTAACAAAAAAAATATAACAAAACAGAAACATAAGAAATAAACACTCAAAACAATATAAAAAAAGTAAATTATAAATTTCATACCATAAAAGCATAAAACAACAAAATATCATAAACCCACATCACAAATCAACCTAGATATCATAAACCCATAAATCAAAATTGTTAATTTACCTATTATTGGAAGTGGGTTTGCAGATTTAGGGCACTAAACGCCTACCCTGGCCGCAACCACGAACCCCATGTAAGTAACCTGCCAGACGGTCGTCTGTGATTTGGAAGATGTTGGAATCTTATAGAAGGCGGTGGAGTTTATCCTGCCCTAAGCAGCTATATTAGGTCTCTTTTGGGCCAAGTATCCGAGGAACAGGCTGAAAAAAAAACCGGGGAGCCCAATGCGAGTTACTATTCATAGAACGGCGTCGTATTGAATGCTATTTAATATATATATATATAGTAATGTTATTTTCAAAACTAAATTATTTTAGCCAACCCTTAATATTATATTTAACCCACCTAGAGTAGAATGACTACGTCATCCAAGAGAATATTACTACTAGTTTATGCGTCAATTGAAAAAATAAAGTTACAAAAGTTTGATTGTCAATTGGGTAAACAAATTCATCATACCTTTTTCTCCGCAGTTCATTTTTTATTTGTTTTGGCTCACTTGAAAACAAAATCCTAGCTCTATCACTGGCACAGGCGTTGCTGACATTACCACACCGGGAGAGGCGCGCTGCCAACGGCGTTGGTGGTGATGTTAATAAACTATTATTATATATATATATATATATATATATATATATATATATATATATATATATATATATATATATATAACTGGAGACGTTTGACTATTTTTTGCCACATAATCATGGTCAATGCCCAGTAGGTTTCCATGTCATTGCCCAGTCATCATGTTTTGTTTATATTTTTCGTCCATGTATAATTTTTTTTTAAAAGACATTACATGATTCGAACTAAGGACCTTTTATATGTTATATAGAATGTTAACCACTGCACCAACATATTTTTATTGTTATCATTTGTTTAGTCGTATAATATATGTAATATTTGTTAGATTTGTCTATTTTAAAGTCTGTGTTTATTTAGTTACTTATTTATTATCTCACTGGATATGCATGCATGATTTTAAACGTAAAATATGTTTTTATATATTAAGTTATATGATAAGTATGGAAATTATTATGATATATCTTTTGTAAATATGATATAAATCTTTATTTATTAACCATAATTTTTTGGTATATATATCGTATTATACGTACCACATATATTCATAAACTAATATTCATTCATTCTATCACTTTCCAGTATGCAGCCACAACCACAAAGACATTCGCTTAGGATTTCAAGATCCAATAGTAGGAAAAATTCTGAAAGTGTTGAAACAGATGTTACATTGCAAAAACCAGGTTTATATATTATCAACAAGTTTATATTAGCTATGTTTAGTTATTGTTTGTAATAACATTATGTGTATTTTAATTTTTGATGATTTTATAGCAACAAGGAAAAGTAAAAGTCAAAAATCTTCAAGAATCAGTGAGCATATTATTAAGAATACTAATATCAATTCTGCAGGTTAGTTTTATAGTTTTTGTTAATCATATATTATGATGTATTAATAATATACTATTACTTTTTTTGCAAAAGCAGATGATCACTCAAACAATGAGGTTTTATCAAATTCTACAGGTTATCTTTTTTGTTTTGTATTTTTTGTTTATTTAACAAAATAATTTTCAATTATTGAAACTGCATGTATAACATGTATTATATGTTTTATGTGTTTTTTGTTTTTTTTTGTTTTTTTTTTTTTTAAATTATTCAGATAACCAACATGTAGATGTAAGCAGTGTTAGTAAAAGTACATCTACAAATGATTTAATGATAGAATGTGATACACCAAGAAGAGGTTTTAACAATAAGACAGATTGTTCAACAAAGAAGATGTTTAAACAGGCCAATAAAGAAAGTTCTAAAGGTAATTTATCAAATGTTTATTTATTGTTTTTATTTATTTTTATAATGTTTTGTCAAATATAATTTCATTATATATTTGATTTGTCAGATGCATTGATAGTTGAAAATGATACTCCTTTAGCAAATTCTACGTTTCATTCTATGAATGTAGGTTGGATACATGAAGGTAAAATTACTTTATTTTATGTTTTTGTTATAACATATATTTTATTTACTCTTTAATATTTTTTTTATTAGTATATTGATAAATTTTATTATGGTCAATTAATGTTAATTATAGAATCAGAAAGAATGTCTTACATTGAAAACAGGAGAAAAGATCCAAGGAATGGTATGTATACTATTTGTTTTATTGGTTTATATTACTTAATCTGTTTATGTTTTATTGTTTATGTATGATGTTTATTAATATCTATTTGTTTTGTTGGTTTATATTAGTAAATATGTTTATGTTTAATTGTTTATGTATAATGTTTATTAATAGGGAATACCAAAATTAAAGAGAATTTTGGATATCAATCATCTTCTTTTAAATCTGGTGAAACATTCAGAGGTATGATTGAGTAAAAATAAAAGTATGTATAGTGTTTTATATATGCAATATATACTTCTTATATGTTGTTGTTTTATGAACAGGTAAAAGTTATGAAGCACCAAAAAGAAACAACAGAGGTGGATTTTATAATGTAGACAGGCAATCATCAAAGCAATCTTCTTTATCTGGAAGTTTTGAATCAGGATCTGTCATAAAGAATCGAAGTATTACTGCCATTAAAAATCTGAATCCAATGTGCAATAGCATGGTTGTTAAAGGAAGATGCATATCTCTGTGGCATTCTCACAAACTCCATGAAGAACATGATCCTTATAGTTTGGATTTTGTTTTCCAGGATGTAGATGTAAGTATTCTTTTACAATGAACCTCATATTATATTTTTCCTTCTTTGATAACATGATTTATTTGTAATTTTTTTTGTAATTCAGGGAAATCGTATACAGATTTATGTAAAGAAAGAATTGATGTTCAAGTTTGAACCACTTATCCAAGAGGGTCAATGCTATATCATATCTGATTTTGGTGTGGCAGAAAACAGTGGAAGGTTACCTTTGTTGCCAAACAAATGGAAAATTTCCTTTTATAAAGGAACTCAAGTAACAAGAACAGACCAAATTGACGACAATATTGTTGGTTTCATAAATGAACCATTTACAAGCATTTTAGACACCAACAATGAGTATCATGAACATGATTGTGTTGGTATGTTTATATCTGTTAAAGTGTTCATAAAATTATTTGAAAGCATGTTTATATTGATTTTATAATTTTATGAGTTTTTTACAGATGTAATTGGTACAGTAGTCGGAATTGGTAATATTGTTACTGTAAACAGTGCCGGAGGACCAAAAGTTCGGAAAACTGTTGTTATTGAAGATGCAGAGTGAGTAATATACATTTACATAGTTTTGTAAGTTTACATACACATAATTATATTGTTTGATTTTATGCAGATCTTACAGGCTTGATTGTACATTTTGGGATAATTGGGCACACATGTGTGATGAATACGAACAGAAAGTAGATAATCTTGGCCATTTAGACATTCTTTTCATGTTTGGAAAAGTTAAATATTGGGATAGTAAGTTTTTAGATTTACTATTTATGTTTAATTTTTGGAATTACAATGTATGTAGTTTATGAAATTATATAATTGTTGAACTTTTGAATATTTCAGATAAACCATCAATACATAATGCTCTATTTGGTTCAAAGATATATGTGAACATGAAAATACCTCACTTAATTTCTTTCCGAAAGAGGTAATTTTTTTTAACACTTTATTTTTAATTTTATAATTTTATATGTTATTTTATGTAAATATAAAAGTGATGTTTTTTACATATTTCAGGTATGAAGCACAAGAAGGTTATGAAGCAAATGAATTTCGTATTCAATCTTACACGCAAGATATGCATGTTGTTACACCTTCTGAATTTATGCAAGGTTGCTTAAAGAAGATGGTTGGCATGATTCGTAGTATAGAACCGGTAAGAAAGTAATAGCTTAAATATATTTTAAATTGTTATGTTTTTATGTATATAAACTAATTGTAATAACTCATTTATTTTATTATTAACAAATGTATTATTAAATACTGCAGAAAACATATTGTGTTGTTTATGCTAAAATACATAGCATACAATATGAAAGTGGGTGGGCTTATACAGCTTGCAAGGCATGCAATTCTAGAGTCACAGCTATTTCATCCAATACATGAACAAGTTCACGAAACAAGAAACAATTGTGGTACTGCAAAAAACATGAAGAAACATACACAGTTGCTTCTAGGTATAAAAATTTAAGATTTTCATTTATATTTTTAAACATTAAATTAAATAAAACAGTTGTAGCGTTTTAAAACCTTCAAATTCATATGCGGGTTTAAAATAATTGTTCGTATAGTTGATGATAGCGGAACTGCACAAGTTGTAATTTTCGACAAGAATGTTCATAAAATGACTGACTTGACTGCATGGGAAATTATGGAAGAACATAGAATGGATACAGACCAATATTTCCCTGATGAACTTAATCAAATTATTGGGAAACAATATCTTTTCAAGATATTCTATTCTGAGTTTAACCACAAGAATAATAGCCACATATACCGTGCAGAAAAGGTGACAGAAGATGTTGATACAATAAACTACTTCAAGATGGGGTTTTTGGATAATGAGGTTTGATTTTGATAATGCTTTATAATTTTTTTTTTAAATTTATTTATGTAAATAAGTATACAATATACAATTTTATAATGTGGTTAATTTTTATTTTAAATTAATGTAGATTGATGATGATAATTTAGAATATGATGAATATGAATTAGAAGATGATGAAAATGATTCATTAGTCTCTGAAGAAGGTTTTAATACAGATGAAGATGGCAATGTTTTAAAGAGTTCTTCAATTCATGATGACAAGGTAACTTAAAAACATGTATCATATTTGTTTAGTTATATGCCAATATTTTTTTAAAAATAATGTATTTAAGTAACTTATATTAAACTACGCAGGAAAGTGATTCAAATGTTATGAAGGAAACTGTTGGTCATGATTGTCCTTTGTCATCTGCCAATGCCAATGGCAATGGGGTAGAAGACACAACAACTGAAGAGATTCATTGTAGGAAAAGAGATCGTAGTTTGTTTGATGATTCATCTCATGAAGAAGAAGATCAAGAGAATACAAAACATTCACATAAGAAGATGGTGTCAACAAATGTCGACAAGGATGTTTGATTTCTGCTTTTCATGGATTTAATTTTGTTTGAGCATATTAAGATGAATTTTATTTCATATTTAAATAAACTTTTGCACGTTTAATAAATAATTTGACTTTTGTAGGATTAATATTTATATTATGGTTTTATTTTGTGTTTTTATTTAAAGCCCAATATGATGGTTTTATTTAGTGTTTTTATTTAATGTCCAATAATAGAAGCCCATACAATATTTGAATTTTATGTGTTATTATACTATGCTCATTGTAGTATGCATTAGAATTATTTTCAATCTATATACTTGATGTGTGTAGTATATCAGCATTATGGTTTCAAAATCACTTTCACAATCAAAGGCCTACACAAGCAGGAACAAGTTCTGATTGATCGTGTACAAATAACAAACATGACAAGTCAACAACACAAGTTTATTTACTTATTATTTTGAATATTTTGCTTACTAAGTGTTAATAGAGACTTTGAAATCAACAATTATGGAGCCTTTTCTTGATGGTTTAGAATAACAATACTTCAAGAGGGATTGAATGAAGCTATACAATAACATTCATCATGTATAGTTAACATTCATCAATTAATATTCATCACGTATACTTAACATTAATCAAGTATAGTTAATATTCATTAATTAACATTCATAAAGTTAACATTCATATGTGCCCTCTCAAAAATTTCATTGAAATGTATGTCATTGTTATAGATACTAAGATTTGATAATGAAATGGAGGTTTGTTCGATGAACACGAACATGAATGATGGTTAAAATTCATCCATTCATCAATTAACATTTAAATATTTACTTTCAACAATATAAATATTGTCAATTAACAAATATTGCTATGGGTACATTGACATATAGTGGTAATTAAACATAATTTCACAATAAGTAAAGCCAAACAAATTGATATGATTAGTATTCTTATCATATATTTTATAAAGCTTTAAATTAATAAAGCGTGTCTAATACATATATAAATACATACTTGATTATGTTGATTAAGTTAAATATTAACTACCTAATACAAGGAATTGATCTAATGAAATATGTAAAACGTATGTACAATATTTTATAAATTTAACTGTTATTATCTAAATCAATTTACCATGTTAATCCACAACTATAAATCATATATTTATACTCCATATATTCAGCCTAAAATAAGTATGTTTAAAATTGTTATCATATATTTTCAAAACTTTTAAATTTGTAAAGCGTATCTAATACATATTTAAATACATTGAGTGATTTTAATTTTGTACACACACTTTCCTATAAACTAAACACGTAATTTCTAAAGTAAAATGCTAATTAATGCTAACCCTTTTGTCTTCCATATTCTGAGATAAATACTCATTACATTCCATCTCCCCATAAACATTATCACTTCAATTACACATACATACATTTTCACATTAAAAAAAAATGGCTGCTAATCAAGATATTGTTCAAGTTGCAGAGGAATTAGGTAAGTAAAAATCAATGTTTTAAATTTATTTGTTATTTAACCTAAAATATTTAAATGTTATTAAAATAATTATTTAAAATGCATGCAGATGTAGTTCAAGATAATCATGCCCAGGGTGTTGAAGACTCAATAGCTGCAGTGTATGATTGGCTACAGGCTCAAAAACAAGCATCCAAAAAACGCAAATGGGAAGATAAAGAGGAAAAAAAAGAGAAGAAAAAAAAAGAAAAAAAAAAGGAGAGGAAGAAATACAAACAACTTATGAAAGAAGTTAGGGATCATAGGAGATCCAAAAAAATGAAGACATTGACTGAAGATGCTTTGGATGCCAATGAAGTTGAAGATGAAGAGCTTGAGTCATATGATTATGATCAACTTCATTTATCATTTAAATCTGAAAATTTGTAGATTTCTTTTAATATAAGTTTTTATGTATTTTATTTTTAATTTAAGTAATATTAAGACGTCTTATTTATGTTTTTAAATTACTTTGTTTACTTTATATTTATCCTTCAAGTAATTAGTTGAATTGCATAATTTATATTAATATTAATTCGATATTTGATACTTATCTTAATACATTATAAAAAAATATATTATAACATAAAGAGAAATAATTAAAACCAATTAGTAAACACAAATATTAAAAATATTATGTTTTACAAATTTACATTCTAAAATTATTATTATGATAAGATATTTAAATCCGATATAAGGTATATCCATTCCTTTAATATATCTAATTCGTAAGTGTAGAACAAATCTTAATTCGTAATATGAATCTAGATATATATTTTCCTAATTAATATAGCTGTTAAACATCTATAAATATAGGTTTATAATCTCGGTTATTCATTAATCAATTTGGTTAGTACTCATCACATTATCACCATAATGACAAAACGAAACTCCATGAAGGTATTGTTTTTATTTTTAATTACATTATGACTTTTGAATATTCATAATATAATATATGCTTATGTTAATGTACATTGTAAATATTGTGGTACATATTATAACAATTATTGTATTCGTTATTTTTTGTTAGAAATCGAGAAAGCAACCACTTGATACCAAGTCTTCCATTGAAACCCACTTGAGTTCAATAGAAGAAACCATTGTAATTTCCGATAATGAAAACGTACGTGATTTTACTATTTTTCATCTTATTTTTAGTTGTTTATTTGGTAAATAAAGTAGTTGTATTATTATTTGATTTTGTAGATGATTAGGTGTATTTGTATGTCTTTATAATATAAATCATGAAAACCATTAGTGTTCTTTGGATTTTAACATTCTTAAGTACATAGTAATATTCAATCCTTTTATTAATTATTGTATTGTTATAAACTTTTTATTCATTCACTATCTACCAAGTTTATACAAAATGTTTGTCATATAACATGTTTAAAAGTTTGTGATATGTACAGCCTAATAACTTTGGAAATAAACGTCGAAGACTTTGTAAAAACAAAAAAATTTGCAACTCAAATACTATCCAGGTTATATCATCAGATGATGAAAAGAAATCCCCAGCCATGAAGAAGAAACAAATCATTGATCTAACTTCATCAGATGATGAGGACACCAAGAACCAGGAAAAAAACATAAAAGATCTGATTCATAATGAACAAAACAAACTCTTGGTAAGATTTTCAATTGTTTTGCATTAATTAAATAACATAAATTATGTTTTGATGAGATGTATTTATTTTTATAAACTTTTGCATGAAAGATATCTGATGAAGATGCACCAATATCTTTTAAACGTGCCAAAAGAACAGACGAATGTGTTTCATCAAATAAACAAGAATATATGCTCTTTGACGAGGATACAGATGATGAGGAATTTAGAAAAAATGCAAGTCCTAAAGATGGGGTTTGGGTAAATGTGAATGATCTTGATGAACCTTTTTATGATCTAAAGGAGTATAAGCCCAAATATATTATTCCAGATGATGACATTATTGAAGACTCTTCAACAGGTTTTTTTTTTTTAATTAAATTATTTGTTAATGTATGATAATTTTTTTGTATAATTACTTATTCAATAGTTATAAATTATTAAATGTACTAATACATATTTTAAAAATACAAGGTGATTACAAATATACTATGGTTGATGAAGAACATGATCGAGAAGAGTTGGACAAACATAATCTAATTGAGGAAGACATGTTTGATGAGATGGTTGATATTGATGGAAAAGTGAATGGGAAAAAAATTGCACTAATTATATTGAAGACGAGAGTTGGAAAGTTGATTCGGATGCATATAGCATAAGATCAGTGAGCTCTGGCGATGATATATCGGATTTCATTAATGATAACACAACAGATTATGAAACAACAGATGGTGATGATAGTGATGAAGAATTTTGATGCATCATTCTAATTTCATTCAAGATTTTCAATAATAAGTTTTAAACATTATCATTTATTTGTGTTTTAAAGATGTTACCCTCATATGATTGTTTTGATTTTCATTGACAAATAGTATTATTAATTATTTTGGCTCCATTACATTCAGTGCATATGTAACTACTCTTTGAACAAGCTTTACATCCGCCACCATTTTAAATGATATTCAGAATTTCAGATGTGTGTACAAATAGTTGGCAATTAGCTAAATGAAATAAGTAAAAATTAATCATACAAGCAATTACCCAGGAGGTAAGTAGAAATAATGACTACAGGTATTGTAAATCTCAAATGACCAACTAAACTGATGTTCCAACGAATTACTAATAATGGCAGTCATAAAAACTTGTCACATATCTATGTTCCTATTGATGAGGGGAGTACACAGATGAAACAGGCAATTTGCAAATGTTTTTTCAATAAACAAATTAACTTTAAATATTAATTTTGTTTTTGCAATTGATTTACTTACTACCAAACTAATAAAAAATGTTAGCCAAAACAATTTCCAATAAGCAATGAATTCTAAAGTCTTTCGCAAACTTTCTACTAAATACTTATTTGAAACTATTTTGACTCTTTTTGCTTTTATGAAACTTTTACTCTAATTAAATTCTTATTATATAAACAAGATAAGTGTAAAATATTAACCTATATATCTTTACACATTTTGAAATCACATTTTAACTAATGATATATACTATCAAATCATATCCAAATACATTTACAGATTATCACATTTTAATTAATGATATATACTATCAAATCATATCAAAAAAAAAAAATACAGATTCAAGTATAAAAAATAATGAAATCAATAAAAATTAACATTATACCAACAATTATTTTTATTGCAATTTTTAATAATTTGCATACCTTATCATGTCAAATACAGCAACACAAAATCCAATTGCTAATGTTTCACACAATGTTGATACTGACTTTTCACGTCGACGTCCTGGAAGACATAAGCAACACAAAGAGCTAAAAACATCACCAGACTCACAAATAGATTTAACAATTAGACGAAGAGGACCACAAAAACCAATTGCTAATGTTTCAAAGAATGTTGATACTGACTTTTCACGCCAACGTCCTGGAAGACATAACCAACACAAAGATGTAAAAACATCCAGATCACGTGGACGACCAAGAGTTTATGAAGATGTATCAAGTAAGTATCAAATAATATATACAAATACAAACAATAGTATAACTCCCTTTCGTACAGTTTCTATAATAACTTATACATGGACATTTATCATATAATCGATATGTTTGATATTATTTAATCTAAACAGATGAAAAAGTTGTTTATCATATAATCGATATGTTTGATATTATTTAATCTAAACAGATAAAGCAGGTGTCATAGACCCAGAATTACAAATAGATTTAACAATTAGACAGAGAGGACGACATCCAAAGAAACAAACAAATGAAGATAATGTTGTTCAAACCACAACATTAAGACCTGGTGATATTGAGTACAATCCATTTGGAAGCAAATGTAGAAAGAGAAAATCTGACAGGCTTAAAGGTAAATTATTACAAGGAAGACGGAAGACAATCAATTCACCAAAAAAAAGATTCATTCATAGGAATCTCAAATGGTATAAACACTTTATACAATATTTAAATAGTGGCTCAATACGAATCTGTATAACTAAGAAACGATGCAATTCTAACGTTAATGACTACAATATGTTTTTTTACCAGAGTACATTGAGCATGGAGACCCAATATTTCCGTGTGAAGCATGTGGCGCGTTACTATGGCATGCAGAGACTATGGTAGGTCACACACATAAAACAACAAATGAATATTCAATGTGTTGTGGAAGAGGGAAGATAAAACTAGGTAATGAAGCAAATGAACCTCCAGAATTGTTGATGAATCTTATTACTGGAAACCATCCTAAAAGCAAAGCATTCATTGAGAATATAAGGCGTTATAATTCTATGTTTTCATTCACTTCACTAGGCGCAAGACAAGACATGTCTGTTACAAATGGCCGTGGTCCATACTGTTACAGAATACAGGGTCAAAATTACCATCAAATTGGTACATTGCTACCAGAAGGAAACAAACCACCTATGTTTGCGCAGCTATATATTTACGACCGACCAAATGAAATAAAAAATCGGATAAATGGAGTCACGTATGATACATCAACAGCAACAGATGAGCATCCTTTGGACCATCAATTAACAGTCGATTTACGTGACATGCTTGATACAATCAATCCATTAGTTGTGCAATTTAGAATGGCTGGCGAACAATTTGTGCGTTCAAATGGAAAAAATAAATTAAAGCTACGCCTAATTGGTACAAGAGAACAAGATAGAAGAGAATACAATCTACCGACAGCCGAGGAAGTTGCAGGACTAATTGTAGGAGATTTTGATTCGGCAACAAATAAAAGGGACATAGTACTACACATGCAAGAAGGTGGCATCAAACGAATTAGTGAACTACACCCCTCATATCTTGCACTCCAGTATCCACTTTTATTTCCGTACGGTGAAGATGGTTATGATACTGACATATACCATTTTGGTATAACTGACTATACACCAACAAACAAAAAAACAAGAGTCTCAATGAAGGAATATTTTGCATACACCTTGCAAGATAGAGAGAACACTTTGTCAATGATACTCAATTCAAGGCGCTTATGTCAACAGTTTATTGTTGATGCATACACTATGATAGAGTCTGAACGTATGTCATATGTTGAAAAAAACCAACCAGATTTACGAAGCGAAACTTATAACAAATTAGTAAAGTTAGCCGAACAAGAAGACTCAGGAGTGAAGTTACGAGGTAAAAAGGTTATTTTGCCATCATCATTCACAGGTAGTCCAAGGTATATGATGCAAAACTACTTAGATGCAATGACAATTTGCAAGGTGTACGGTTACCCAGATTTGTTCATTACCTTCACTTGCAACCCAAATTGGCCAGAAATTGAACGATTTATGGAAGAAAAGGGGCTAAATTCTGAAGACAGACCCGATGTTATCACTTGTGTATTCAAGCAAAAACTGGATACTATAATGAAAGAATTCAAAGATAAAAATTACTTTGGTCATCTTAAAGCAGGTATTTATATTATTAAATATGATTTCTAACTACATTATACATAATTTTAAAATGCATTGTATAATATACATAACATTGTAATCTTGCCACAGCTGTTTACACAGTTGAATTTCAGAAAAGAGGACTCCCGCATGCACATATTTTGCTGTTTCTTGAAGATGATGATAAGATCAAAACAACGGACCACATTGACCGGTTTATTTCATCAGAAATTCCAGATAAAAATGAAGATCCAGAACTTTATAAAATTGTTACAGAGCACATGATGCATGGACCTTGTGGTCCTGAAAGGCCAAGTTATCCTTGCACAGTCAAGAACAAATGCACAAAAAAGTTCCCAAAACAGTTCAACGATAAAACGGTCATTGACGAAAGTGGGTATGCACTTTATAGAAGAAGAAACGATGGTTCAACTATAAACAAAAGTGGAATTGATTTGCACAATGGATATGTTGTTCCATATAACCCTGGATTACTTCGGCGATTTCAATCACATATTAACGTCGAATGGTGCAACCAAATTGGTTCTATAAAATACTTATTCAAATACATTAACAAGGGACCAGATAGGGCAACTGTTGGTTTAGAAGATGAAGATGTGGATGAGATAAAAGAATACTACGATTGCCGATATCTATCTGCATGTGAGGCATCGTGGAGAATATTTGGATTCGACATCCATTACAGGTTTCCACCTATTGAGAGATTGCCATTCCACTTAGAAGGTGAACAATCCGTTATATTTGATGCAAGCCAAAGTATCGATGTCACTTTGGATAAGGCATCTGTAAGTGATTCAAAATTTATTTCATGGATGCAACTTAACCAAACAGATACAAAAGCGCAAGAACTTCTTTATCATGAAATACCCCAGCATTACGTATGGAGACAAGAAGACAGAAAATGGGTTGAAAGACAAAAAGGTACATGTCTTGGTCGTGTCCACCATGTGTCCATTGCTTTTGGAGAACTGTTCTATTTAAGAGTGTTGATAAACAAAGTCAGGGGTCCTAAAGATTGGGTTGATTTTAAGAAATTCGAAAACGTCACTTACGCAACGTATAAAGAAGCATGCCAGGCAAGAGGTCTATTAGAAGATGACAAGGAATATATAGACGGTTTATTGGAAGCCAGCCTGTGGGGTATGGGACATTATTTACGATCTTTTTTCGTAATGCTTATTGTGACCGACAGCATGTCAAGACCGGAGGTTGTTTATGAGAAAACATGGCAAGTAATGGCAGATGATGTATTGCGAATTCAACGACGAAAACGAAATGACCCAGGTATACTCCTAAAAATACAAATTCACAAAAGACTATGATATGTTCATAAAACTAATTTACTTATATTTTATTTATCAAAAACATAATGTTGCTATAATAATCTTGCAGATTTGGAACTAACGGACGATGAAAGGAAGAATATATGTCTCACATATATTGAACACATGCTGCTTTGTAACAATAAAAGTTTGAGACAAATACCAAATATGCCATATCCTAATGAGATGTTGACAATGGATAATTTCAACAGATTAGTTTATGATGAGCGAAAATACAATCGAGATGAATTACGACACCAACATGAACAATTCTATAGTATGCTAACAAGTGAGCAAAGAGATATATACGGTTCTATAATGGAAGCAGTTGTTGAAGACAGCGGTGGAATGTTTTTTGTTTATGGATACGGAGGCACAGGTAAGACGTATCTATACAAAACTCTATCTGCTAGATTAAGATCTGAAGGTCAAATAGTGTTAAATGTTGCATCGAGTGGTATAGCAGCACTTTTGCTGGAAGGGGGAAGAACAACACACTCTAGGTTTGCAATACTGATGAGGTGAAAAATGATCCGTTTTTAGGGGGTCATTTAAGCCCGAATCCGACTTTATTTGATCAAATATTGCCCTAAATCGTTCCTTTTGTGATTTTAGGTACTTGGAGAGTGAATTCTGGAAAAGAAGCCATTTTGGACGTTTTTGGAGCATAAAAGTGAAGAAAACGGCAAAGTATCAATTTTCCATGCTGGAAACACTAGGTGACGGCGTCAAGAGTTATACCCTGACGGCGTCAGACATCATGAATAAAATACCGTAGTTGATGACGGCGTCAAAAGTCATCCTGACGGCGTCAAAAGGCCAAGAATAAAATACCGTGGTTGGTGACGGCGTCACACAGGCCGTCATAAGTAGATCAAGGCCGTCCGAGGAAGTATTTGGCAGCGAGGTGACGGCGTCACATGGTTGTCTTGACGCCGTCAGCCCAGTTTTCCTATATATAGTTTTCTAGTTTTTACATTAAAAAAAGGAGGAGAAGTTTTGGGGAAACCCTAAAGACGAATTTGGTGCAACTTTTATAGGTTTTTCAAGGGTTCCAAACCCTTGATACCTTACATTGTAATTGAGATAAGCGTTCTTCTAATTCAATCAATATGTCTATGTGTTGGTTGTCTATATCTTGTTCTTGTCTCAATTCCATTATGCTAGGCTAGATCTCTTTTGTGTTTGCTTAGATCTAATGAAACCTAGATGTTGATTATGTGTTGATTACTTGTTTATTCTTGTCTTGGATGAATGATTTTATATGTTAGGCTTAAGAAAACTGGCAGATCTCCAAATGGTAACATGCTTGAACGTCTTAAGAAACATGAACCGAGGCGTACTAGGTCTTTATTGGTTGTATTTAATGCATGAGCCACTGTTTACAATCCCTATAGTTGTGCTGGGTCATGGTGTAGGAGGAGATAAGAGCTCATAGAATTGGGGAGTTATGTATGCCACCCCATGAATGGTATTAAGGAATACAATCCGTCATCCATACAATTATAACAAGTAATTAAAGTGTAAAAGATATATAGGGAGTAGTGAAGTCTAAGTAAACACAATTTCTCCAATTACTGCTCACAACCTTTGTAATAATTAGTTTAATTTCATTTTTAGTATTTTATTTTGATTATATCTTAGTTTTGGGTTAGTTGAATAGCAACTAATTCCGCCCACTCTTCCAAAACCCGAGATTTTACTTGCTTTCATAAAAACATAAAAAGACAAAAATAATCATCCCTCACCTTTAGAACTAGTAATTAGGCTTTCTAATCCTAGCGACACTATTCCTAAGCTGAACGATCAATCCCCCGGTACTTGTCACTATACTATACTACAACGATCAGGTACACTGCCTGGTGGGGGTTGTAAGCTTCTCGAGATCCCTCGAGAGGTAAAGCCTGTTGCGATTCCCACGCATCAAGTTTTTGGCGCCGCAGCCCAGGGAATAGTTATTGTCTAGGTTAGGATTTCTTTTTATTAGGTCTACTTGCTAGATTCCTTTCTAGTAAGATTTTATTTTTATTTTTAGGATTTCTTTAGTCTATCTTTTTCTTTGTGTGTTTGTTCGTAATTTTCATTGACTTTTCCGTTCACCATTATGGAGTACGCGAATCCACCATACCACCAACCACAAAGGCCATTCTACCCTATTGACATCTCGAATTTCAAACAATATCGAGATGAACCCATATATGATGCATGGACTCGTTTTAAAATTTTAGTTCAAAAATTCCCTCATCATAGTTTCTCTTTAGCATCCCTAACCGAAACCTTTTACTATCGTGTCAGCCGATGTGACCAAATGTGCATTGATGATTTTGCCAATAGGGGCCCTAGGGAATTAAGTGCTGAAGAAGCATGGGATACCATAGAAGACTGTGCCCAATATTATTATAGAGTAGACAACCCAACAAACAACATCACAAATCAATCAAAAACAAGTTTGAAGGAGCAAACAGGAAGTTTGTCTGGGGATGATTACTCAGGGATACCTGTGTGGATGTCACCTAAAGCCATAGTACAAAACAAGCACATAGGTAATCTTGATACAATGGAGGATGAGGTGGATAATCCAAGCCCACAAAGTACCCCACAAGTCCTACCATCATTTGAGGCACACATACCACCCGTGACTTACCCTGAAGAAGTAGAAAAGACTATAGGAACCCCAATAGAGGTAGATCCCTTGAACCAAACACCACTTGAGGATATAGGTTTGAATAACCTTACTCCCAGTTCTAGGGAAGTTCCTAGTTTTGATGAACCGGAGCCTCAACCAAAACCGTTACCTAATCTTCCATCCTTGGATGAAGATTTAGGAATTGAAATAGGTCCCGATCCACCCATCAAACCATATAGTCCGGGTAGTTTTACGTTGAAGGTAGTAAACCCCAAGCCTTGTAGAGAAGAAACCAACATAGGAGTGAACCATGACCTTACATACTTACATCACCCATTCATGATTGATCGTAAGAAACATTATGGGTTTAAACCGGGTTTATTAGGTCAAGATGGATCCCCAACTAGTAGTCTCTTGAAGATGATAGAAAATGATCCCTTTCTAGGAGAAAATCTTAATCCACCCATTAACCCGATTGAATTTGTGAAGGTTATGATGATAGGAGCACACCCCTTTGAGCATATAATTCATCCACCACTATTTTCTCACGTGGCATACTTCCACCCTAAGGGTGTGTATCGCTACTTCCACCCGCACCTAATCCTAAGTGTAGGGAAAACTTCCCTTTTATCCGTTAAATAAGGTTAGAGTCAGGCTCGTGACTCGAACAAAAACAAGCGCTTCTTGGGAGGCAACCCATGTTTTGTGTGATTTTCATTTTGTTTGATTGTTATTTGCTTCCGTATGCATGTTTTATTTTTATTGTTGGTTGATCATGTTTCTCAATTAAAATGTGGAAATACTTTACTATGTTGTTTGGCCTAGTCTTAACTCCAACCTAAAAGTATTTTTGCAAAAGATAAGTGTAAGGGGAAACCCCAAGTATGTTTTTAAGAAACAAACCGATTATGATTCTCCACGATAATAAATGAGCGTGTATATTCGTATTTGTTAGAGTCAAATGCTTGTATTGAGTCATAATGAAGTTTTGCAGGATTTTCCAGAAAGTAGGACCAAGTTTTTCCAGAAATTTTCCGGAAACTTAACATAAGAATTTCTGCAGGTCCATTCTGACGGCGTCAGGGGTTTACTCTTGACGGCGTCAGGAGTTAAAAATCTGGAAATTTTACCGGTTTTGTTTTTCTAACGGAGTCTTATGGTTTTTGTGAATTATTAAGTTTTATAATCTCCAGGAAATCTGCAAACTTCATTCCACAAGCATTATATCTTACTTTGTTTTCTAGGATTTAGGAACTTATATAGGATGCCGCCGATTTTACGCGAGGTTGTCTTGTCTATTTTGTCAGGTTTCACAGGTTATGTTCGATAAGGAGATGATTTATATTCTGGAAGGGAAGCTTTGATTGTTCGTTTTCTTGAAGGAAGATCTAACCTGGCCAACCTATAATCCATACCGAGCGAATCAGGGGAGTATTTGATTTCATTCTCTTTACTTTTTCACTTTTACATTCTTTACTTGAACATTGGGGACAATGTTCATCTTAAGTGTAAGGGGAGGGTAAAAAGATGATGCCTTACATATGCACTTTCGCTTGAGTTTGTTTTGTTTGATAGTAGATGTGTAATAAAACTATGAGAAATACTTGTTAGTGTAATTTTAGCGCCAAATTTAAAATTTTTTACAACATTTAGGAGTGAAACTTTAGCCATAGCAAGCGTCTCATGGATAGGAGGTTGTATGACTAGCACATAACCGTATATTCAGAAAAATTTTCCACCCAAAAATGTGAGGTTCGCCTTTAGATTTGATAGGAAAAGCATTCATTATTAGTGCTTATGAGTGTACCGGTAGCATTTAGATTCTAGAACTTGCGTTAGTGATGCATCCCGAGACCGCTAGTGAGACTACATTCGTGTGGTATAATTTACTACATGATAAGAGGCATTAGGATTACCCTTGTGTTAAACCCGTATCATAATTACTTGACCATTTAAGTCATATTACTTGGCTAGTTAAGTCAACTAATTTTTCCCACACCCTTAGCGTTGTACTCATTTTTAGTACACGAAACCCCTAGTACACCCCTCCGAGCCTATCTTTTCGTTTCTAACTTTAAGCATCTTACTTAAAGGAAGAATTTGTTACACCCCACTTAAATGTACAACCAAATCGCCTTAGCCTTCCATGTATGCGCTCATTTTTAGTGCATTATTGTTATTTGTTAAACCCTAAGTTAACTTTCTAATTGATTACATGGTTGCTAAGTCGAGTCATATCCTTGTACATATTGTTTTGGGACGATTGGGACTCATGGGTAAAGTACTTATTTTATGGAGTAATGGGGAAGAACATCATATTATTACCCCCATATGTACGTTAATCTTAAAAGTGCTCCAAGTGTTTTGATTTTCTTAATTCGAGTCATTAGAATAGTTGAATGTAAAGTATGTAAAGATTCAAGTGTTAGGGGAATGTTCAACCCCTATGATGTATTATTTTGGATGGTAGGGTAAGAGTGTATGCAAAAAAAAAAAAAAAAAAAAAAAAAAAAAAAAAAAAAAAAAAAAAAAAATCAAGAAAAAGAAAAAAAAAATAGAAAAAGAAAAAAAAAGTAGAAAAGAAAAAAAAAAAAAAAAACATACGGACTACCATCCCTTTTCATTCTATGTTCATTTTATGTTTTTGTTATTTTTCATTTGTTAGCTTAAGTCGAGTCTAGTCTTGGCTTAGCAACGCCATCTTGTACATGTAATTAACCAAGATTGTTAACTCGCCACCAGTAAAACTTCCTTTATCCAACAAAACCGTGTAATTCATATCCCTATACCTAACGTTACAACCCTTTAAAAGACCTCTTTGATAGTTTATCCTAGGTGCTTACGCCATGTGGTGGAGGTTTGATCCTTTCCCAAGCCTATGGTAATCTATTTTGCTATGACAGGTAGTATGAGATATCTTCCATTTCCATAATGTTATATTACTTTATTACACCCGAGAGATGTGAGTATCTAAACACTATTTGTGAGGTGCTTGTGTATGACCTCCGTGCTTGTCTATTGGTCTTTAGTGGAACGATTATTTGTTGTAATTACTTTTATATTAGTGTTAAATGACCCCTAACTTGTCTTTTGAGTAGAATAAAAGCACATTTGCTTGAGGACAAGCAAATCTCAAGTGTAAGGGTATATGATGAGGCGAAAAATGATCCGTTTTTAGGGGGTCATTTAAGCCCGAATCCGACTTTATTTGATCAAATATTTCCCTAAATCGTTCCTTTTGTGATTTTAGATACTTGGAGAGTGAATTCTGGAAAAGAAGCCATTTTGGACGTTTTTGGAGCATAAAAGTGAAGAAAACGGCAAAGTATCAATTTTCCATGCTGGAAACACTAGGTGACGGCGTCAAGAGTTATACCCTGACGGCGTCAGACATCATGAATAAAATACCGTAGTTGATGACGGCGTCAAAAGTCATCCTGACGGCGTCAAAAGGCCAAGAATAAAATACCGTGGTTGGTGACGGCGTCACACAGGCCGTCATAAGTAGATCAAGGCCGTCCGAAGAAGTATTTGGCGGCGAGGTGACGGCGTCACATGGTTGTCTTGACGCCGTCAGCCCAGTTTTCCTATATATAGTTTTCTAGTTTTTACATTAAAAAAAGGAGGAGAAGTTTTGGAGAAACCCTAAAGACGAATTTGGTGCAACTTTTACAGGTTTTTCAAGGGTTCCAAACCCTTGATACCTTGCATTGTAATTGAGATAAGTGTTCTTCTAATTCAATCAATATGTCTATGTGTTGGTTGTCTATATCTTGTTCTTGTCTCAATTCCATTATGCTAGGCTAGATCTCTTTTGTGTTTGCTTAGATCTAATGAAACCTAGATGTTGATTATGTGTTGATTACTTGTTTATTCTTGTCTTGGATGAATGATTTTATATGTTAGGCTTAAGAAAACTGGCAGATCTCCAAATGGTAACATGCTTGAACGTCTTAAGAAACATGAACCGAGGCGTACTAGGTCTTTATTGGTTGTATTTAATGCATGAGCCACTGTTTACAATCCCTATAGTTGTGTTGGGTCATGGTGTAGGAGGAGATAAGAGCTCATATAATTGGGGAGTTATGTATGCCACCCCATGAATGGTATTAAGGAATACAATCCGTCATCCATACAATTATAACAAGTAATTAACGTGTAAAAGATATCTAGGGAGTAGTGAAGTCTAAGTAAACACAATTTCTCCAATTACTGCTCACAACCTTTGTAATAATTAGTTTAATTTCATTTTTAGTATTTTATTTTGATTATATCTTAGTTTTGGGTTAGTTGAATAGCAACTAATTCCGCCCACTCTTCCAAAACCCGAGATTTTACTTGCTTTCATAAAAACATAAAAAGACAAAAATAATCATCCCTCACCTTTAGAACTAGTAATTAGGCTTTCTAATCCTAGCGACACTATTCCTAAGCTGAACGATCAATCCCCCGGTACTTGTCACTATACTATACTACAACGATCAGGTACACTGCCTGGTGGGGGTTGTAAGCTTCTCGAGATCCCTCGAGAGGTAAAGCCTGTTGCGATTCCCACGCATCAAATACCAATAAATGTTGTTGATGATTCCATGTGTCATATACCCGGAGATGGTGACCTCGCTGAATTGATACGTATGTGCAGCCTTATTATTTGGGATGAGGCTCCGATGACACACAAACATTGCTATGAAGCATTCGATAGAACATTACGAGATATATGTAGACCAACACCCTACGAACCTTCAGACCAAGTTTTTGGAGGAAAGGTTGTTTTGTTTGGAGGAGATTTTACACAAATACTACCAGTCATTACAAATGGATCAAGGCATGATGTAGTACACTCATCTATTAACTCCTCATACTTATGGCAACATTGCAAAGTCATGAAGTTGACTGTTAACTTGAGGTTGGAAAGTGGCACAAATGATTGTGAAAAGAAAGAAATACAAGATTTTGTAGATTGGATTTTAGACATTGGCAACGGTACAATCGGAGGGAAAAATGACGGAGAATCAACAATGCATTTTGAAGATGACATGTTAATTCCAGATTCAGATGATCATATACAATCAATCATTCAACAAACATATCCAGAATTGGAAAAAAACCTTTACACCTCCTCATATTTCCAAGAAAGAGCAATTCTGGCACCCACACATGAGCTTGTGGATATGGTCAACAATAAAATGCTTGATCTACTAAAAGGGGAAGAAAAAACTTATGCAAGTTCAGATTCTGTTGGAGTGATAGATATGGATTCAAATTTCAACGAGGCACTTTACACTCCAGATTTCTTAAATAGTATTAAAATACCAGGCCTTCCAAACCATAACTTAAGATTAAGAATCGGTGCTCCAGTTATGTGCATGAGAAACATTGACCAAAGAGCAGGGTTATGCAACGGAACAAGGTTACAAGTTCAAAGGATGGGAGTAAATGTAATAGAAGCTAAGATTATAGCAGGTGGAAATCTCAGAAATCTTTGTGCAATACCAAGAATGGTGTTAAGTCCATCTGATAACAAGATGCCATTCAAATTTAATCGCAGACAATTTCCTTTGGCACTATGTTTTGCTATGACCATCAACAAGAGTCAGGGACAGACATTAAGAAATGTGGGTTTGTTTTTACAAAGACCCGTTTTTTCACATGGCCAACTATATGTAGCGGTATCAAGAGTCAAGAGCAAGAAAGGATTGAAGATTTTATGCTGTGATGATGATGGGAATTACGCAAGATCAACAAAAAACGTAGTGTATAAAGAAGCTTTATTCTTAATTTAATAAACAATTTAGTATTACATAGAAAATATGGACATTTAAAAGTTACCTTTCAAGCAATTCATTCATATTTTCACTGCATATGTTGTTGTAACTCGAGGCTAAGCCTTCACTATTGCAACACAAAAATAAAATATGTTATATTACCTGAAAACATACGATCAAGCGATGGCCGTTAGTAGCATCTGTGTATATCAACACTGCATCAGATAAGATCCATCAGGTACAACCACTTTCAATATAACTTCAACACTGCATCAGATAAGATCCATCAGGTACAACCAATTTCAATATAACTTTATATCTATCAAATGTTGTCATTCAGATAACATTTACTTACCTTTGATTTTTAAAATCATTCAACACATACAAAACATGTCATACTGATCCATGTTGTTCCCAAAAGTGTCACGACAAACAAAGGTCGGTCACATATGCCAACGGGTCATTATTCAGAAACATAAGTTAATAACATTGATGATGCTCACCTTACTCAACCCATACATACCCTTTTGACCAAAATTTTCTACAACTCCAATCTAAAACAAATGCCACATTCAATTGACAGTGAAAATGCAAAAGATTTAAGTCAAAACAACAATGGATTCAGATAAGTTTGACAAATAACTTCATTAGTCAACTATACTTCTGTGAACCATTTTAAAGAAACATACACATTACACTACAAAAAAAATTACCATCTGCAAGTAATTTAAAAGAAACAACCATAATTCACATTAACCAACTTAATAATTCAAGTACACATCAGTACACAGTCATATTCTAATAACACTAATACAAACCATCCATAATACTAATTTAGACATAACATAACCTAAGTTAAACACAATTCTAAACAGTTTTTTGGTTACTACAGAACCATCAAAATAGGAAGACACAAACCACATAACATAATGTGCATTCAACACACATAAAAAACCGGATAACGTGCTTCTTCGTCACCTTCCAAATCATTAACAGAGTACATTAATCTAAACCTTAACATCTTCGTATATCCAAAACCACATTGTTCGCCAAACCAAGCCCATTCACCATACATGTTCACATGATTGGTCCTCGAAGGATTCTCATGGTGATGATCCATCCTGACAGTGAATTCAACCTCAACATTATTGTGTTTTAGCAAAGCCTTCCTGTAGATGTGCATTGGATGATCTGGCTGGATTTTAGCCGGTATAGCCTACAATAATACAAAAAAAAACAAAATAACTCACAGAAGCTCATAATATCAATTACAAAATATTAAAACACAATGGATTTAGAATAAAACTTACAAGACGATTAAATGCAAGAATTTCAGAAAACCTCTTATAAAACACATTGGTTCTTTCAAGAAAATGTTCACGATGATAAGGCCACATGCATATATGGTACATTCGATCATCCTCTGCAAAACAAAATAACAACCAATACACAAAACTCTTAACTACAATTACAAAAACATAAAAACCGTCCATAAAATTCATTGAAACAACTAAACATAAATGAATCTAAATTTATACTATAAACTTACTCTGATCAACATATGCTATAGGTGGTTGTACTGCATTCAGGCGAGAAACACCAAGAAATTGAACATCTGTGTTACTGCTCCCATCAATGTTGAAACACATTACATTAATCACATTGTTACTTATTTTTGTGAACACTACAACATCACCAAACTCCAAATCCTTTTCCTCACACAAAGCAGCCCAGTTATGTGAGTTCAACACGTATTCGTTAAGAACACCACCACCATTTGGATTCACATGACTAACATGAATATGAAATTCATCACCTTCACATCTAAACATTATCACGCCAACATTCATCATACCAGCTAAAAAAACAGCAGGAATAGTCTGAAAAAAACCGTTTAGACACATTTGTCAAAACTCAAACACAGCAAACAATACTCTGCTCAAATTAAAAAAAAAAAAACGTTTTGTTCCTCACTAAAACATGCGACAACCACAACCACAATTACATACAATATATTCACTTTATAAAATATTTTATTCAAAACATAAAATTCTTACCTGACGTATTCCTAATTCTTCATAAGGCGTTACACATGACTGAAACCGATAAAAACGTTGATTTCCTTCTCCATAACCTCCAATTTCTTTCCCATCATTGTCAAATCCTGTGACGTAAAACAAGTCATCACCTTCCTCTATAAAGTGCAGCACATTCACATTCCCATTCAGATTCTCAAGAACAAACTCATTCCATCTCTTGCCTCTTAACTCATAAACCCCAAATCTTGATCTGAATACATCAACTTTCTTACGGTTTCTTGGTACACCTGACAAGTACAAACAGCTGTTTCCAGTGTATGCTTCCTCTTCAAATACTTCAGGAAGTTGAAGCTCTTTAGGATATTCATTATGGTAAATGAGTTGCACAACAAATTCAATCGGCATCTTTATACAAAAAATAAAAAAATAAAATATTAAAAAACTTTTTAATCAAAATATATATTATAATGTACATTTATTAAATACCAACATTCACATTCATTTTTTGACTAATATATTGTATAAAACAGTACACATATATTTTATACATTTAATAACATCATTAAATCCTAATCAATTATCTTACAACAAATTACATATAACAACATCATTCTTCCTCTCAATTAATACCATATACTAAAATTTAATAAAAAAATAACCTATTTTATATTATGAAGATTCATTTTCACACTTAATATTAATACATACCAAACCATAAAAAACAATTAATAAACTACTTGACTCTTAATCAAATAACAGGGGACAATGTCGTTTGCTCATTGCCAACATTAACACAAAATTAGCCGTTAACTTTGTAATTTATTTTAGAATCGAATCAATCATATACTATCCAAAAAACAACTCATAAACTACTTGACTATTAATCAAAAAACAGAGGAGATTGTGCTTTACTACTTGCCGCCAAAGTGTTTAACTTACTTACTACTTGTCCTAATTCATAACAATCTAAATGAGCCGAGTGAATATGGAATTATTCAACCACAACCAGAATAGAATAACTATTCTTTCATAATTAACATCCGTTAAAAATAACCCATCAAATCTAACCAAACCCAACATAACCACTTTCAAATATATTATTTGTTATATCTTTTAAAAATACTAAAATCATACACTACCCGTAATCATAAAACCAAAATCACATCTTAAACTTTATATAACAAGTCATAACAATCCAAATGAGCCGAGTGAATATGGAATTATTCAACCACAACCAGAATAGAATAACTATTCTTTCATAATTAACATCCGTTAAAAATAACCCATCAAATTTAACCAAACCCAACATAACCACTTTCAAATATATTATTTGTTATATCTTTTAAAAATACTAAAATCATACACTACCCGTAATCATAAAACCAAAATCACATCTTAAACTTTATATAGCAAGTTACATGTATCAAATCATCATACACTACCCGTACTCTTAAAACAAAAATCACATCTTAAGTTCATATAATAACATACATGTATCACATATTTACAAACAATATTACTCAATAATGATCAACAAAACCTACAATTAAATTAATAGTAAAGAAAAACATGCATCGGCAGATTACAATGAAATTATTAAAAGGTAAACAAAACTAATAATCGAATACACTAGATAACATTTACTTAATAATCAAATGTTATAATGTAAATGGATTGTACAAAATCAAGATAACTAATAATCAAATGTAAAGAAACAAAAGATACTTACTGTTCCGATTAGGCGACACACAAGTTGAAGTGGCTGAAAAAAGAGATGTTTGTAATTACCAATTATATGAATAAATGAGATTCGTATATATATATATATATATATATATATATATATATATATATATATATATATATATATATATATATATATATATATATATAGTGTATCTTTATTTTCAGAACTCTGTTAAGTGCGGGAACTGCGAGAACTCCAATTTTGCATTAGAAAACATGCATGTTCTTATAAAACATGTATGTTTTCTTACATAAACCTTAATATACATAATACATGTTTATATAAAAATCTGTTAAGTGCAATAGATCAATGCAAAATGGTTTTATTTTTAGAACCCTGTTAAATGCGGGAACTGCGAGAACTCCAATTATGCATTAGAAAACATGCATGTTCATATAAAACATGTATGTTTTCTTACATACACCTTAATACGCAGGCATGTGTATTAAGGTGTATGTAAGAAAACATACATGTTTTATATGAACATGCATGTTTTCTAATGCAAAATTGGAGTTCTCACAGTTCCCGCACTTAACAGGGTTCTGAAAATAAAGCCCCTATATATATATATATATATATATATATATATATATATATATATATATATATATATATATATATATATATATATTATAAACACAAATTTAATACATTTAGATAATTAGATAGTAGCTATTGTAGGTGTGAGGCTACTTTAAATCATGTAATGATTATACTGCATGGAAAAATGTTTCTAATTAATATACAATAAAAAAAATAAAACAAAAAATTATACCAATGCTTATAAATTATTACTTATTTAATTTACACACTTAAGTAAAGAACCTTCATTCCAATATTGATATATAACATCATAATTTCAGGTACCTAATAATCTTAAGGAGTTAACGTAACATCATCTCAAAAATATGGCAACAAATATCATAACGGATAGTATGATTGTTGAAGGTCATTTTGGTTGCATTTAAAAACCGTTGAAAGATTAAACTATGCATTCTCCCCCAAACCAAAATTCAAAAAAACTTTTTTACCTAAATTATTGAAATCGCAAAGTAATAAATATCCTATATAATCACTTACAAATAACCTTTTAAGTTAATGGTTTATTACCTTGATGTTTCAATATATATCAGCAAAATATAATATAAAATAAAATAAAAAATTTACTAAAGTGCTAATTTCAATAAACTATTAGATGTATTCATATATATTAATTTATTTTTATGTTAAAAGAAATTACACTAGCTTTTCATTAGTTCCTCCATTACCCCGCACTTATAATAAACAATAGTAACTCATATTCCATAATAACAAATTATAAAAAAAGCATGTTATTTGAAACTATAAACAAAATATATATATTTTTTAAAATAATTAAAAAAAAAAAGTCAATGAAAGTGCGGTTTTGTTGCAATATAAGTTATACAAACATAGTTTAACCTCTTTACAAATTCATCAACACAAAAACCCTCCTCAAACCAATCACCTTG
Organism: Artemisia argyi; assembly: GCA_030686995.1. Lineage (NCBI taxonomy): Eukaryota > Viridiplantae > Streptophyta > Magnoliopsida > Asterales > Asteraceae > Artemisia > Artemisia argyi. Next base: position 32,846,744 of record CM060678.1, read on the forward strand.
CAGTAACTCAAGAATCAACAAACAATCACACGAAATCATTAAGGTAAAGTAATAATTTAATGTGTTTTCATTATATACTTATGTGAATTATGGAAGAAATCGGATGATAACATTGCATTGTCTTACCGATTCTCAGCTGTAACAACTTCTAATTAGGCAAAACTTATATTTACCTTGGCAATACAATTACAAGCATGTTTAACTCTTATATGGAACAAATCGAATACCCACACAATACCATTCCCCTGTATTTGCAGAAGGATAGTTTATCTTCCTTAAAATTAGGCAAAAGTTACTTTTATGTTAAGTATAGAATTATAAACATTCTTAAGTACCCTATGTTAGAGACACCAATTGTTTGATGTTATGTCCAAAATTATTACCATTATAAGCATACCATGCAACATACAACTTGGTAGATGTTACTTATTTAGTAGCTTATTTAGTTGTAAGCACCAATTACATGTGTTTTGGTTAATGATATTCTTGATGTTAATTATTTAGTATCAGGATGGCACAACAATTTCTATTCCAATATGTCCATCAAACAGAACAAACTCATCAGGTACTAATAGAATTTTTGCTACAAGTAGTAAAAACAAAATTTAGTAAGATAATAGCATACTTATAATGAATACATAAACCTTACATATACATTACAATTTCAATAACAGATGTTACCTGATGTTTTTACCGAGTATTTCAAAGAACAGAGCGACATGCTTTATCTCAATGGCACCGATAGGTACCGTTACAAAACAAAATTAAAAAACATAAACGGCAAATGGGTCTTAAGTGACAGTCAGTGGAAAGCTTTTGTTGAGTCAAATATACCACCAAGTGCCACAACAATCCACTTTATAAAGATAGGAAAAGACGACTACTATGTCACATTATACGACAATACTAGCTCAGAATGTGCTGGATATGATAGAAAGACGATAGGTCCAAGAATGATAAGGTGTTTGGCAACTTATACTCCAGGAATAACGGTATGTAAAAAGTATAATACAAATACATTATTGCTGATTAAATAGACATTATATTAGTTTCCCTATTTTCACTCTATATATTTATGCATGCAGTTGTTACCAGGAGATTTCTTACAAGATATATGGCAGAACACATTCACAGTCATTTACGCTGGAATGATGTTTCCCGTTCGTCATAAAAGGGTTAAACTATGGGAAGATAAGATAGTAAGAATGAATGGACTGACCGGTTATGGATGGGACGATTTTGTTGTAACAGCAGGAATACAATGGGGCCAACAACTTGTGTTTACAAATCTGCCAAATTATACATTGTCGGTTGTAGTTATAAGTGGCTACGATGGTCTTGGTCTCAGCAAAGAAGATATACGAACAACATTCCTCAAAACCCCACCCATACCAATACTTAATCGTGATATCAATTGTAACTACAACAACAATTTATAACCTATAATTTGTGTCATAATATCGTTAACTATACTTAATTCATATTGCAGATCCAAGAATGCATCATATATGCAGATGGTACCGCCACTCAGCTCATGTCAATGAAGATAACGTAGTCTACACAAAATTCAAAGTAGACGCTGGGAATCACTATCCATTGGTAAGTCATCTAAACTAATTGGCCCAAAATAACCAACAAAATATTATAATTACCATGTCATACTTAATAAATTATGCATTACACAAAAAGATAATCGAATCAGATATATGGGATAACTTACATATGGGAACTTACAAAAAAGGAAAGATTATTCACATGGATTTGACCTATTCAATAAAGTTGAAGGTAATTGCTGACACAAGAAACCCATTAAAGATCAAGTCGTTAGTGATCGAAGGCAATTGGAATCAATTTGGACTAGAATGTGGATTTCAAGAAGGAAAAATGATGCGCATCAAATTGTGTCATTACGAAGTCAATAATGAAGATGCAGACAACAAGACAATACCAATATTTCATGTTTGTTAGAATTACAATCTTTTTGATGGTTGTCAATCAACTTAAATATGCAGGATTCTGAATTATCACTTTCAAATTAATTAATCACCAATATGTTATGTATATATTTGAAATTTCTCATCATACAAAACCAATGCATCAGCAAATCACAACTATTATTGCACTGAACATATGAATTTTTACTATGCCAAATGCATTAAACTTCTTTATACTATGCTATTATGCATTACACTTATTTTCAATCTATATAATTGTTGTGTGTAGTATATCAGCATTGTGGTTTAAAAATCAGTTTCACCATCAAAGGCCTATGGAGTTAAATGAAATTCAGGTAATTATTTTAATAACTTCACATGACTAAACGCATATCCATCCGTACACAAGCAGCAACATGTTCTCATTGATCGTGTACAAATAACAAACACGACCACTCAACAACGCAAGTTTATTTAATTATTATTTTTAAAATTTTGATTACCAAGTGTTAATAGACACTTTTAAATCAACAATTATGGAGCCTTTTCTTGAAAAGTTTACAATAACAATACTTCAAAAGGGGTTGGATGAAGCTATACGATAACATTCATCATGTTTTGTTAACATTCATCAATTAACATTCATCACGTATACTTAACATTCATCAAGTATAGATAATATTCATTAATTAACATTCATCAACTAAGCATCCGTATGTCCCCAATCAACAATGCCATTGAAATGTATGTCATTCATATAGGTACTAAAATTTGATAATGAATGGGAGGTTGGTTCGATCACCTCAAACATGATCATGGTTCACGGTTAACATTCATCACGCCTAACTAACAATCATAAAGTAAAAATTTATATATGCAACATCATACTTAACAATAATTTCACAATAACTAAAACCATACAAATTATCATTATAAGTCATGCCCGCCCCTTGGGCGGGCTTTGATGTCTAGTATGTATATATATATATATATATATATATATATATATATATATATATATATATATATATATATATATATATATATATATATATATATATATATATAGAGAGAGAGAGAGAGAGAGAGGATCATGTGCGGATTTTTTCAATTCATGCGGATGCGCGGACAGATCTTGATCATCCATTCCAGATCTGATCTTGACTTTTGTAAAAAAGTCAAAATCCAACGCAACCTTCAATCAATCAATTGACCATGCAAGTGATTTTTTTTAAAATTTTTTTCCTTTTGAGCGCTCCTTAATATTGTTGTCTTCTTTTATTTTTTTTATTTTTTCAAATTTTTCTGAGCACTTTTTTGTTTTGTGATTATGAGTGCTACCATGATATTAATAATATTATGAGTCCTACCGTGATATTAACGATATTTACTTAAAAAGTTACTTTGATATTTGTGAAAGAACTTAATATCACTGTTTTGTTATTATGATATTAAGAAAAGTTTCGGTGATATTTAAAAAAATTATCTTTGATATTAAGAAACATGATAATTACAGTGATATTAACGATATTATGATACGGTGATATTTATAAAACGTTTATATTATAAAACCAACCTGATGCGTGGGAATTGCACCAGAATTTACCTCTCGAGGGATCTCGAGAAGCTTACAACCCCCACCACCTGATCGTTGTAGTATAGTATAGTGACAAGTACCGGGGGATTGATCGTTCAACTCAGGAATAGTGTTGCTAGGATTAGAAAGCCTAAAAACTAGGTCTAGAGGTGAGGGGTGATTCTTTTTGTATTTTAATATTTTTGTAAAAGCAATTAAAATCTCAGGTTTTGGAGGAGTGGGCGGAATTGTTGCTAATCAACTAACCTAATAACTAAGATGCAATCAAAATAAAATAACAAAAATGTAAATAAAACTAATTAAACTAGTGCTGTGAACAATAAATGGGAAAATTATGTTTACTTAGATTTCATTACTCCCTAGATATCTTTTACAGGTTGATAGTTTGTTACAATTGCGTGGATGACGGGTTATATTCCTTAATACCATTCGTGAGGTGGCGTACGTACTTCCCCAACTCTATAAGCTCCTACTTCACTCCTATGTCGAGCCTGCAAGAAGCTCCTAACATGGGATCATTAGAATTCGCTCATGCATTAAATACAACCATAAAAACCTAGTACGCATTGGTTCATGTTTCTTAAGACATTCAAGCATGTTACCCTATGGAATTCTCTTAATTTTCTTAAGCCTAACATCGAAATCATTCATCCGTAACAATTATAAACAAGCAATCAACCCAGAATCAACATCTAGGTTTCACTACATCTAAGCAAACACACAAGAGATCTAGCCTAGCATGTTAAAATCAAGACAAGCGTAAGATATATTCAAACAACACATAGACATATTGAATGAATAGAAATAATACTTATCTTAATTGAACATGAAAGGTTTCAAAGGGTAAAAACCCTTGAAAGAACAGTAAAAATCGTGCTAGGGTTTCTCCATGTTATCCCTCTTATGTCCTCTCCCTAATGAATGAAAATTGCAAAACTATATATAGATTTTCCATCGTGACGGCGTTAAGAAGAAATGTATGACGCCGTCAACTCGCCGCCCATAGTAATATCGGATTACCTAGATCCAGATCTGACGCCGTCAAGTGCAAAGTTTCCCTGGGCCATCACATGCAATGGGACCATGATGGCCTATGGTGACGCCATCATGCCCTTAGTGTAAAAACTCTCTGGATCGTCACGGACTCTATCCACTTCACCTCTTGTTTTACTCTTGACGCCGTCATGTAGAACCTTATGACGCCGTCAGGTACTGTTCCCAGCAAGGAAAATTAAGACTTTGCCGTTTTCTTCACTTTTATGCTCCAAAAACATCCAAAATGCTTCCTTTTCCAGAATTCACTCCAAAAGTACCTAAAATCACAAAAGGAACGATTGAGAGCAATATTTGATCAAATAAATTCAATTTCGGGCTTAAATGACCCCCTAAAAATGGATCATTTTTCACCTCATCACAACCGTGATACTAAGCTTTTTTAAATGTAAAAATGAATTGCGATATTAAAAAACACATGATAGTTACGGTGATATTAACAATTTTTATTAAGAAAAAGTTTTTATGATATTAAAAAAGTTATCGTGATATTAAATTTTTTATTAAAAAAAAGTTTATGTGATATCAAAATCTGATTTTGACTTTTTTACAAAAGTCAAGATCTGGTCAAGATCAGATCTTGACTTTTGTAAAAAAGTCAAAATCAGAAGCTAATATCACAATACCTTTAACGATGAAAACGATTTTTTTTTTGAAATTTTCTTCAGCGATTTTTAATAATTTGTTATCCTCTTTCTTTTTTTAATTTTTCAGATTTTTTTTTTTTAATTTTTTTACAAAAAAAAAAGCTAATATGATATTAACTATTTTAAATAATGACGTGATATTTACGATATTGCTACTCCGTTTTTTTGACTAAAGATAAGGTCGTTGACTAGATGGATGGCTGTGATTAATCCGTACTATCCGTACTTAAAAGTCAAATCGCACCGGATCCTCTCCCTATACATATAAGGTTTTTGGTGTCTTTGTACTGTGTGTATTAGAAAGAAGATGAAGAACTAGGCAACCAACGAATGGTATATATATATATATATATATATATATATATATATATATATATATATATATATATATATAATAAGTGGGTTGGGCTAGGTATAAAGTGGACCACTTATTTTTATTTTTATTTTTGTGTTTTCATATTTGTAATTTTTTTGAGCGAGGTGAAGGATTACGCGTTGCGGTGGGGGTGTTTGCTACACTTTTATGTGGAACTTAAATATCAAATGCTTTATAAACACGATTACACCTGACTGTTAGTACACATTCCAAATGATGAAACATTAAACAATTATTTGGCATCATTCACAAAGAACTAATCTAAGCCAAGCAACGATGGTGATAAGAAGAATGTTCGTTACAAAAGGCATGTTGCTGCTGTATATGATGGATACTCCAAGCTTCTATTCAGCCCTCAAAACCACCTATTCGGGCCCTTAAACCCACCCATTTATGGCCCCACGTCAGTCCATCGTCCTCCTGAAGCTCTCACAACAGTATGGCTGCAGCTTTTTAAGGGACCCAAAATAGCGTGGCTGCAGAACACACAACTACGTTTTTGTAAGAAACTCATAGAGATATAATATGAAATAACATCATAGTAAATGAAACACGTGAGTAATGTATACTTTAATTTCTACTTTATATATAACTAAACATTTGTATAAAACACACAATATATACACATAGAGACGCTAGCAAAACAATATAGCTAAAAATATACAAATACAATGGTAACAAACATCTTCAGAGTGCAATTATACCAATTATGAGTACCAATATTATATAGAAGTCACACCAAACTAAACCTTTTGATTTTGGGTATTAAGAATTTAGGAGTTGCAGACTTACAAATTCCAATTATTAATTGCCATTCGAAATTGATGGGGCGTCGACGATCGTTTATCGATAACGGATTAAAGCATGCATGCTTCCTTTTTTTTTGCTCTAAAACAACATCATCTTTGTTAAATCCTTATCTAACGCAACCTTGTGGAAAACTAGAAGGGGGTTGAATAGTTTTACGTCTTTTTAATTTGTTACAAAAGATTGTTTGAATGTTTTCTTTGTTTTAAAAAATTTAGATTCGATACTATGTGATTTCAAGTCTTGCACAATATGAGCAACAATAAACATGTACGATATAGCAATAATAATGTAAGTAAAGAAATAAATGAGAGATGGAAAGATCGAACCGCGAGACAAGAGATTTATAGTGGTTCGGCTACAAGGTCACCTTCCTTGCCCTACTCCACTCCCCGAGCACCTGACTCGAGAGTTTTCTTCACTATGTCAACAAGCTCCCTTATGGCGGAGAAAACCTTACACACCAATTTACACACCACAACTTCGTCACAACTTCTACACAACTTCTTCACACCAATCTACTTCACACCTTTCTACTTCACACCTATCTACTTCACACCAATCTTCTTCACACCTTTCTACTTCACACCTATGTACTTCACACCAATCTTCTTCACACCTTTCTACTTCCTAACACTTCTTCTTCACAACAAACTACTAACCAATCACACTACTTATATACCTAGCTAAACTATCTTCTATCAAATATTCATAACTAATTACACAAAGAGATAGATACAATGAATGATGCTCTAACAACTTGGATGTGGAGGTCACAACAAGTTGTAATACTTCTTGTCTTGAGGGATAGAAGTATTCTTCTCTTGCACTTGAGAGGATGATGTTTGGATCACTTTGAAACAAAGATTTATGAATGTATGATCAAAGGATTAAGAGAATGGAAATGGAGATCTAGAACAGAAAGTTTAGGAGTGCAAAAGGTAAGGAAAATCTGTGAAATGAACTAGTATTTATAGAGACAGAAAATACTGTACAGGAGCGTGTCGGTCCCCTTAATTCATGGCCGATCCCCTTAATTTTAAGGGGACCGCCCCTTATAATTAAGGGGGCCGCCCAGCTGTAACGGCCAGAAATTCTGTCTTTTAGTGAGGAAAGTTTATTTGGTGAAAAACTAACTGATTTTGGTTAAAAATTTGAATTCATATATTTAGTATGATTAAAACATTTTTCTTTATTACCAAAAGTGTTTTTCATAAATATATAATATGTTTATATAATTAAATAAACTTTGTAATAATTAATTAAATACCCCTTTGATCATAGATTGCAATATTTGTTTATTCATACCTTAAGTGATTTGGATGTAAAGAGAATGTTAATCACTAAATACTTGTTTATGTCATGAATTTTAGTTCAATGGGTTTATGTTTTGTAATAATCAAAACATAGAGATATTGATAATATGTTAATAATATTTTTAGGCATTATTTATGTCAACAATCTCCCCCTTTTTGATTATTTTAAACTCAATATGTCTAAAATTTATTTTTAGACAAGTATTTTAGAGTTTAATATTCTCTTCTTCCCCTTTTTGTAAAATCAAAAAGGTTAAACTGAGTAAGCTTCATAGAAGAAGTTAAACGGGTAGAATGCTCCCCCTTAATGTATGCTCCCCCTCATTTGAGAGCACCAAGGAAACGAGCTATGGAAATCTTGGCTATAAAAAATATGTGAAGAGAACAAGACATATATACGCAAAGCAACAATCATGCAAATAAAGATAGATTCATTCAAGCATATATGATATAATCATAGAAATGATTAGCATTACAACATTCAATATGCTTGAAGCATATTGATTACAATTAAACAAAAGAAAATACATAGTCCTATATTGCCTAAGAGAGCACTTGGACTTGCTTGCAACCCATGGTTGAGTGTTTTATTTGCTTGAATGGGAACATAAGCATAGAGCTTAGTTGTTAGATGGAGAGGGATATGGAGTGGGGTATGGAGCGGAAGAGGTGGATCTTACGATGTTGTATCGAGTTAAGGGTGGTATTGGATGAGGACGAGTGAGAAGATATTCAATCCAAGAAATATCTTCACTCAAGTAGAGAATTTGTTTTTGAAGAAAGATGCAACAAGGGCAATAGTGAGTGTGGTTTATAACTTGATCCAAGTTGAGAGAGTGGGGTAGGCAATTTGCATAGGGTGATGATGGAGGTTGCCCTTTGATGCGTTGTGCACGATGCATAGCAAGGAGATCACTAAGATCATGGATTTGGGTTATTTCATCAGGGAACTTTTGCTTTTCCGTGGCAATGTGGAGAAAATCATTGTGTTGATATGGATGAATTGGGTTTGTGTAGTTGGAATTGTAGTTTGATGGTTGATCAAACTTGTATGGATCATTATAAGTGGTTGGAGGATGAGATGTGTAGTTTGGCATGAAAGAAGATGTTTGGCCAATGTTGTATGGTTTGTAAAGAGGATCAAATGAATGTCCTTGTAGATTTGGTGTAAAGTTTGGGAAGTAAGTGGTTGGAGGTGTTGAGTGATTTCCAACTTCATTGGTTATGATGGATTTGTTTCGAGGGCTTTTTCTTCGCCAAACGGGTTTTTCCGTCATCCTTGCTAGCTTTGAGGCTTTTATTTTTGGTTTGTTTGGAGAAGTCATGAAGGGATGAATGGAGAGTGTTGAAGATTGGGGATATTTATAGTGTAAGATTTGTGTCTTTATGGATGGATAAAGTTTGTTTGGGAGATTAGGACAAAATATGTTGGTGAAAATTGGGAAATGTAGGTTGAAATGGGCTAAAGAGAAAAAAAGATTCTGTAAACCCTACCAGCAGATGGCCGGTCCCCTTAATTAGGGGGCGGTCCCCTTAATAATTAAGGGGGCCGCCTTACATAATTAAGGGGGTCGCCCATCTGGTGATTTTCAGATTTCCAGAATTGGGTTTTTGGCAGAAAATTTGCAGAAAGGTTGTGTTTTTGGATTTGGATTCAAGCAAGTTCAATTCCTTTAGGCAATATAGCATCTAATCTAATCATGATATAGCATGCATGCAAAAACACTTAATTAAAAGAACAAACAAGCAATAAATAATAAGCTAGAGGAGACAAATAAATGCAAGGGCACTTAATCTTCCTATGGCAACTATCTTAGATCAAAGGCAAAGGCAACTAGTGAGTCAAAAACTAGTGATGAAACAAGATGACAACATTATGAGTGATTTTGTCCTAGTGTGTGCCTATATGCAACAAATGTGGAGTTGTGATTATTTCGACTCCTAAATGCAAAGAAAAATAAGTTTCCTAAGAAACAATCCAAAATCTCCATGATTCGATTTTTGCTCGTTTCATGAATGTCAAAGATATATATTAAATTATATACCTTGACAATTTATGTGAGAGTTTATGCATGATTTCGGAAAAAAGGTTTTTAGCATTTGTCAACAATGCAAGGAAAATGATGTTCATGTAATTCCTAGATGTGAGAATAGTTTTTAAAAAAAAATTGATTGGGTTTTACAAGAGAGTATATGCAAAGAAAATAAGGTTTCCCAATCTTTAATTTTGTGCGAAATAGATTCCTAGACTCAGAAATGGAGAAGTGGAAGAAAAGTAAATATTATGTAAATTTTATGCAAGAGAAAGAATTTGTCTAAATGCAATAAAATTTAGTCAACTTGTTCCATCATTCCTAATCCTAAACGCAAGTGATTGAATAATTCACGCTTAAGGGGTTTAGTGAATATATCTGCAATGTTATCTTCTGATGCAACTTTTTCTATAGATATGTTTCCTTTTTGTACATTATCCCTAAGGAAGTGGTGGCGTATTTCTATATGTTTAGTCCTAGAGTGTTGCACCAGATTTTTACTTAAATCTATCGCACCTTTGTTATCGCGCATAATGGGAACATTTTCTAACCTAATGCCATAGTCTATGAGAGCTTGTTTCATCCATAGTGCTTGTTGACATGCCTTTCCAGAGCTTACATATTCGGCTTCGGTGGTAGAAATAGCAAGAGCGGTTTGCTTCTTCGAAAACCAAGATGTTAGACAACATCCCATAAACGTGCAAATACCGCTAGTGCTTTTTTTATCTACGTAGTCTCCCGCATGATCCGAATCTGCATAAACGATGGTTTCTATGCCGGATCTCTTAGGATACCATAATCCTAAGTGTATAGTGCCTTTAATGTATCGGAAGATACGCTTAACCGCTTCTAGGTGAGAGGTTTTGGGATCCTCTTGAAAACGGGCACAAAGGCAGACACTAAACATGATATCGGGTCTACTTGCCGTCAAGTATAGTAAACTACCTATCATTCCTCTATACTTGGTGTTATCTACGGACTCACCTTCATAATCCTTTGTGATTTTCACTTCTGTAGACATGGGAGTTTTCATAGGTTTTGAGTCTTCTAGGCCAAATTTCTTAAGCATTTCCTTAATGTACTTAGATTGGTTAAAGAATATTCCATCTTCTAATTGTTTTATTTGTAATCCTAGGAAGAAGTTTAGTTCACCCATCATACTCATCCCAAACTCATCATGCATGATTTTGGCAAATTCATCACACATGTCTTGACAAGTTGATCCAAATATAATGTCATCAACATATATTTGAACAATGATGAGATTTGGGTCTTTCCTTTTTGTGAAAAGAGTGTTATCTACCATTCCCATGGAATAATCATGTTTAATAAGGAAAGCTTTTAATCGATCATACCAAGCTTTGGGAGCTTGTTTGAGTCCATACAAAGCTTTCTTTAACTTAGAAACATAATCAGGTTTTGCGAAGTCAATGAATCCTGGAGGTTGTGCCACATATACCTCCTCATTGATAAAACCGTTAAGGAATGCACTTTTCACGTCCATTTGGAATAACTTAAAATCTAGGGCGCATATATAGGCAAGTAATATCCTAATAGATTCTAGTCTAGCTACGGGGCATAGGTTTCGTCATAATCAATTCCTTCTTGTTGATTATAACCTTGGGCAACTAACCTAGCTTTATTCCTAGTTACTATTCCATTTTTATCTAACTTATTCCTATATACCCATTTAGTTCCTATGATGGTCATATTCAATGGATTTGGGACTAATTCCCAAACATCATTAGCCTTAAATTGATTTAGTTCTTCTTGCATAGCTATAACCTAACTTTCATCTTTTAAAGCCTCATTAATATTCTTAGGTTCTATTGCTGAGAGGAAACAAAAGAAGTTATTTTTATCTTGGGCTTGTGACCTAAGGGTTCTTTGGTTAAGATGTCCTATTATATTATCTAATGGATGTGATCTAGATTATTTAACATTTACAATTTCGTTATTTCCTAAGTTAATGTCTTCATTATCATTTCCTATGGGTTTTATTTTACTAACCTCAATATCTTCATCTTCGACTAAGTCATCATCTTCTAAAGGTAATGTTTTAGGAGGTGGTGGTGTTTCATCAAAAGTTACATTTAGTGATTCTTCTACTTTCATAGAGTGTTTGTTAAGTATTATATATGCTTTACTATTTTGTGAGTACCCTAGAAATATTCCTTCATATGACTTTGGATCAAACTTAGTGAGATAATCCTTAGTGTTTAGAATATAACATTTACTTCCAAATACCCTAAAGTAGCTCAAGTATGGTTTTCTACCTCTTAGTAACTCATAAGGAGTTTTTCCTAGAATTCTCCTAATTGATACCTTATTAATAATATATGTCGATGTATCTACAGCGTGACACCAAAATTTTTGTGGGATGGATTGTTCATTTAACATTGTTCTACTCATTTCTTGTAGTGACCTATTTTTTCTTTCTACTACGCCATTTGATTGGGGAGTACGAGGAGCGGAGAAATTGTGAGATATTCCATTTAAATCACAATATTTTTCGAATTGTACTTCGTTGTCAAATTCCCTACCATGGTCCGTCCTAATGGCTACTATTGTGCATCCTAATTTATTTTGAATCATTTTACTAAATCTTTCGAATTTTTCAAAGGCTTGGGTCTTGTCACTTAAAAACCTAGTCCACGTGTATCGTGAGTAGTCATCTACTATTACTAAGGTATATTTGTTTCCTCCATAGCTCCGCACAGCGGATGGAACAAAAAGATCTATATGTAATAATTCTAGGCACCTAGTAGTGGATACTATATTCTTAGCTTTATTACTAGCATGAGCTTGTTTTCCAATTTTACATGCATCACAAAAGTGCTTATCATATTTTAGATTAGGCAAGTTTCTAACTAGTTCTTTAGAGGCCAAGGATTGTATTTGTTGCATGTTTACATGTCCTAATCTCCTATGCCACAATGTGGAGTTTTCGTCTAGGGTCGTTAGGCATATCCTATCCTCAGGTTTGTTTCCTAGTTTCATAACATATATGCCTCCTTTCCTAATTCCTCTACCTATAATTTTTTTCATTCTTAACTATTTTGCTATCCTCTTCGGTAAAGGTAACTCTACATTTATTATCGCATATTTACCCTATACTAAGCAAGTTATATGTTAAATTATCTACATGCTCAACATTTTCAATAGTAAGTGAGTCTTGAGAAAACGTACCTTTGCCAATGATTTTTCAACGCAAGTCACTACCGAAAATAACGTTACCTCCATTGTATGCCTTATACGTAGAAAATAGCTTGCGGTTCCCCGTCATGTGCCTCGAACATCCGCTATCCTTGATCCATTTGTCAGGCTCCAAGTCAATTCCTAAACATATTTCGTCGGTTGCTTTTGCCACAAAACACTTTTCGTCTCTTGGTTTTTCCACTTCTTCTTTGTCACTATCACTCCTTGTTCCATTAACAAAGGTGCCTTAATTTTCATAACTCGGCGGCTTTAGACATTCGCCAATGAGATGATTTAGACTTCCACATCTAAAGCGCTTTCTTTTCCCGTAGTTATCACTTCCATTTCTTTGGAACGGTTTTCTTTCGTCTCGTGGTGATCTAGTGAATCTTCCTCGTCTTTTGAAGAATTTCTAGAATTCTCTTATGGCCATTGCATATTCTTCGTCTTCACTTTCGTCACTTGAGTCATCATTGTCACTAGGTTCCTTTTTGGCTTTTAGAGCAATGGATTTGGTTTCTTCTTTCTTGACTTTGACCGTTTCCGAATCTCTTCTAATAATTTCTTCATGGACCTTCAAGTTGCCAATAAGTTCATCAAGTGATAACGTCATCAAATTCTTTGACTCTTCAATTGCCGTGACCTTAGCTCGCCATTTTGGATGCAATGCCCTAAGGAATTTCCTAACACAATTTTTACTAGAAAATGTCTCATCAAGTGCTTTTAAACTTGTGATATTAGTGTTAAATTTAGCAAAAGCATTATCAATTGATTCCTCTTCCGGAATCGTAAATTGTTCATATTGTTGTACAAGAAGATCTATTTTATTATCTTTGACTTGACTATTACCTTGGTGAGTAATAAGTAGTGATTCCCAAATTTCTTTGGCGGTTTTACACATAAAAATTCTTTCATATTCTTTACGTGGTAACGCATTATAAATTACCATTTTAGCTTCATTATTTTTAGCTAGTGATGAGTGTCTAAATACTCATCATTTTATACCAATCTAAGCTGCCAAAACATACAAAAACACTCAAATATGTATCAAAATACTTAAAATATCTTAAAAGTGTGTTTTATATGTTTCAAATGCAAAATAAGAAAAAACAGATGAAAAACGTATAAAGTTTGCATAATTGGCAGTTTCAGTCCCTCAAGTTTCATAAATTGGCAAAACTAGTCCCTGGTTATTCTAAAAACATGAAAATGTTACCAAAGGTCCTTTTTAATCATAAAGTTACATATTTAGTCCTTTGGTGCAAAGTTTCACAAAATTACAAGTTTAGTCCCTGTACTTTGGAAATTGACATAAATGGTCCCTGGGATGTAAAAACTTTGAGAAAAGCAATTTTGGTCCTTGTAGTATTAATCTTTTGCAGGAATGGTCCTTGGATGGAAAGTTTGGTAAAATTACATGTTTGGTCCCTGGAGTTTACAAAGTTGGCAGATTTAGTCCCTTGGGTGTTCAAAAGTAAAAAAATGAAACTATGGTCCTTATACTATTCACCATTGGCAAGAAAAACCCTTGTGACTACTTTTGAAGATTTACAAAATCCAACCCCCAAGTTTCAGGAAATTACATTTTTGGTCCTTGTTAATTATTACTACAAATCAAGTGGACCAAAAATAAAAATAAAAAACCAATCCAAACACTAAACCTACCCATACCCCTGATCCAACCCAATCCCAAGCCCAAAATACAAAAGCCCACACTCACCCCTGGTGTTGACCCGGTCAACCCACAAATACCACCCCGTTTAAATAAAAACCCACCCACTGTTCATCTCCCTCTCTTCTTCTCCACCTCACTGGTATCTCAATACCACCCACACCTGGCTTCCACCTCTTCACCCACTCACTTCCCTGTCTCCTACACCTCACCCAATCCCATTAATTGCCCAGAAATTGCTCACAAGCAACCCCAGCTGGCAAAAGATCTTTTGGCGCCAAAATTTCCAAATGGACGATTGAGATGAATTTGACCTTTTCAATGGCCTAGAATGTGTGGGATAGTCACAGAAGGCTGCTTATACTTCAAAAAGTCTTATAAAGATGGGAGGGGAGCAGAAGAAAAGAGATATCTAGGAGTAGTGTAAAATAGTGTAACGTAGGTCATTTAGTTTACTCTTTCAGTTGTAATTTTCAATTCAAATCAGTTGTACTAAGTTACTTTCATGTATTTCAATCTTTAAAAACCCTTTAATTACAATCTTGTTCCCTAAATTCGAATTTGGCAAATTTGAAGGAATTTGACAAATTCCTCTTAATTAGTTGAATATTGTTATTTCTTGTTTCATTAGATTTAAATAATCTCATTTATAAGTTATTTATAGTTTAGAAAGTGTTTAAAACTCTTTAACTAAAAAAATTGAAAAATCACAAAAATATCAAATAAATAGATAATAAATAAAAAAAATCAGAAGATTGAAGAAAAAGCTTGGAGCAGGCATGATTGTGGATTGATGGGGTATTAGAAGCTTATTTGGAAGCTAATAGGTGCAATCTAAACCTTTGGTTCATTGGTCTCACTTGAATTCAATTTTGTAAGCTTTTAATCTATTTTGACATTCTACTGTTGTAATGATTGTTATGGCTTAATCTAGTTGTTTTGTGTTTATTTAGTGTTTGTAAGTTATGAAATAGCTTAAAAAAAACCAGTGCTTGTTAAATGTTTACTTGAATAACTATTATTGAGAGTTAACTGTTAAATAATGCTTAGTGATAAATTGTTAGTATAAGTGTTATTGTATGTATGTTTAGGCTTAAATAAGTTTATTTTATCTTGATACAAACCTATAATTCAGTATCTTAGCATGACTCAGTGAAATCCTTTGAAAATCAATTTTTTTTCAATATAAGGGAGTGTTTGGCACTGCTGAGTTTTGTGACTCAGTGGTTGTGTTTGGTGTTGATCATTGTTGAAACAACTCTCATTAGGTTTCAAAAGCAAGGTAAATGCATAAAACTTTGGTCTTATATAGCCACAAGTCAAAATCATCATCACATCCCTTCAACAGTTAACTGTTGAAGGATTTGTGATCCAAACCCACCCAAATCAATACATAATCTGATAATATAGCTTAAATTGGGTTTATTATAGCTTAATACAATTATTTCAGTCAATTAGGATCATCAAAAGTTGGGAAAAGTCAAAATAGTTCATAATATCAAAAGTCAAATATTGCTCATCTCAGTTTTTTCCCAAAACTCCCAGATTTGTTTAGAATTTAGGAGTAAGTGTGAGACCTTGAAATTTGTTCTTACTTGTTGTCTACCACCTAAACTTCAAGGTCTCAGTACCCTCTCATTTTTGTGAATTTTGTACTAGGCCCCACAAGCTTGGAAAGGGAGCTGCAGGGTGATAACCTCCCCTGTGCATCAGATAACCAACCCATCACCACCACTTTGGTGGTGATTTGTGATCACCACAGTGGGCCCCACACCTCCAACTTAGTATATTTGAACCCCCTCTTACCAGGGATTCCCCATTGACCTTTTGTTTGACCTCTAACCCTGTGGACCCCACCTGAAATAAGCCCACAAATCTGTCCCAGTTTCTGAGTTCAACCAAGTTACCAAGTGCTATTTAACTGCTTATAAGCTTATTCCAAGGGCTTATTTGGCAAAATCTAGCTCAAACTTGTTTACTTAACCTATTGGAACTAGCTTTTACCATTGTGGGTCCCACACCATCTCATTTGAGCTTATTAGCTTATTTGGTCAACCAAGGTCAACTGTGGAAGTAATAAGCTTCCACAGTGCTTATTAGTAGCTTATAAAAAAGTTGTTTTTATTAAAGTTGTCTATTTTTAGGTATAATTTAGTTTTGTAAAAGAAAAATCAAGAAAAAACAATATAAAAATAAGTGATAGTTTCTATTTAATTTAATTTAATTTTAATTTTCATTTTTAGATTTTAATTAAGAAATTTGTCTTTTTATATTTTTATTTATTTCCTCTTAGGTTAAAGTAATTTTAATAATTTTCTCAGATTTTTGTTTTGTTATTTAGTATTTATTATAATTAATAATAGTTTTATTAGTAATTAATTAATAAATAAGTTTTAAATAGCATAATTAATTTTTATAAGGTAACACCTAATTTTTACATTTTTTCTAGCTTTTATAAGTTATAATATAATTTTAGTAATTTTTCTAGAATTTTTACTGTTCATTTAATAGTTTTTATAATTTAAATTGTTTAATTGGTAATTATTTAATAATTAGAATAATAATTAGTAAACTAGTTTAAAAATACATAAAATAAAGTTTTTATAATTTTTTAGGATTCATGTGATGGTTAATTAGATTTATAAAAATCTTCTTAATTATCTAAGTCTTTTTAGTATTTATAATAATTTAAATCATATAAATAGTTAAATAATAATTAAACAGTTATTAATTAATAATAATTAGAATAATAGTGTGAAAAATATATTTTTATTTTTAAAATAAGTTTTATAATATTTTAGACTTTTACAAAGTTTAATTTTATTTTTCTAAGACTTATTTTACATTTTATTACTTATTAGTAAATTATTAGATAATTAATAATAGTTATTAAATAATAATAATTAATTAAATAATTAGTAATTATAAAATAAATATTTTAAGTTTATTTAATTTGCATTTAAGCCCCTAAGGTTTGCAAATTAATACTTTAGTTAAATTTGTTTTTGTTTCGTACGTTTACGTAGAATTAAATTAAACGTACGCGTTTTTAGTTATTAAACGTTTTTAATTATCTAGCTTTCACGTAATCGTTAAATTAGTTTATCTAAGTTATTTTGTAATCACACACACACACTTTATACCTTTCCTGTTCACATTCACTCAATCACAAATTCGTTTTTAATAACACATCGCACACCTCGTTGGGACATTACGACCCGGGAAAACACTGTATTTCACGGAAGCATTTGCCTTTGATTAGTTTGACTTTACTATTGACCATTAACAAGTGGTTGAGAAATAAAAGATAACTAGTTTGAGACGAATCAAAATTTGGCGCCGCTGTCGGGGAGGTTGTGCGCTTATTTTAAACGATTTTGCGTATTAGTGATTCTGGATATACATCCATTGTATATTTACCATCTTTTATCTATATTTTTATAAATCAAAACACAAAAATATTCACCTTTACATCCCTACCTATTTGATTCTTCATTTCTCATCCCCTAAACCCTTTGATTCTTTTTATGTCTTATTCTCACCCTCTTGTCTGTCAATGTTGTGGTTGTTCTTATAATGGTGGTAATTGCCCCAGTTGTGGCATGGTAGAGTCAGGAAACGGGTCTGTCTATAACCAGAATCCCTATTCCTACCCTGACATGACTGATTCATTCCACCAGCTTCCACACCATGAGACTCAGCAGTTTTACTGTTGTGAGTACTGTGGTGGTTCACACTACAGTTCTGATTGTCAATCGGGAAACACGCTTGTCTATGAGCAGGTTCCTGATAACAATTATGACTCAAACACATACGACTCACAGTCACATCAGTTCAACTGTTGTGAGTATTGTGGAGGTCCACACTTTAGCTCTGATTGTCAAACAAGGAATTCATTTCCTTGTAACAATTACGACTATTCGTTTCAAAACCCACCTCCCCAGTGCCAAATTATCCAAGCAACTCCTCATAAAACCCAGCAAGACCTTTGTCAAGAGGTTCTTGAGAAACTTAAAGACATTAAGGAGGAGTTGGCTAATATGTCGTTTCACAATGCACCAAGTTCTTCTTGTGTATATTGTGGGGGTCCTCATGATGATTTCAAATGTCAACCGTATTATAAACCTGAACATTGTTCTAGTTCTGATACATCCGGTTTTGACACATTCACACCCCCACAGTCTCCACTCACTCAATATTCTCGTGATAAATCTATCGCGGAATTACTTGCTGAAGAACATGTTGCTAGAGACGAAAGAAGCATGGAAGAATTACTAGTCTTAGAACAAGCAGCTATAACACGTACCAAATTTCAAAATGCTGCTCTTCTCGATGAAGATGATGAAAGTGATGATACTTCATCAAGTTCATCAGTTGAGACTCCTTCCATGGATATACAGGGAGAAAAGAGTATGGGAGAATTACTAGCAGCTGAACAAATGGAAATTATAAAATCCATGTATGCTAGTCCTTCTCATCTCCCTCAGTATACTGTTATCACACCCGAGGTTCCCACTCACTCTCTGAGCATGGGGGGCGAGTATCTTGACACAATTCCTGCAAAGGAATCTGACGAATTCATAAAGTCTAGTGTTGAGAACCTTGTCCCAATCCCAAGTGAGTCACAGGGAAGTCTTGATCATATGTGTGATATTCCTACCCCCTAATAATCCAAATGATCAAATTGAGAATGTCTCTAATTCCAGTGATGATTGTATATATTATGGAGACATTGAGTATGTTGAGGCATCACTGCCTCATTCTGATGTTAATCCTCTTCTTGAGGATTTCACAGAGGAACTCACTCACATCATTCCACTTCTATCTGGAAGTAATGATGATCTCTTTGACTTCGAAGCCGATCTGGAAGAGATAGAAAGTCTCTTACATAATGATCCTTCACTCAGTGCTTATCCCAACAGTCCAGTAGAGAATGTTAATCACATTGTTCCTGAAGCATTCAAAACTACTATCACCAATCCTCTATTTGAATTCGAATCTGAATTCACTTTGATTTCTGATAACCCATTATTTGGTACTCAGATTAAGGATTGTGATGAGTCCACAACGGAACATGAGTTCACGGATTTACATCTTGTGAATGATTCTCATTACGAGGAGTTCTCCTTTGAACTCACTCAGATCATATCTCCACCGGAGTATGATAATTTCTATTTTGATCTAGACATACCCATAATATGTCTTGATCAAACGAGCTTAAAAGAGGAGATTCATGAAACAATGAATTCTCCTATTGAAGATGAGGAGTTAGTCATGATTTTCATCATGATTTTCTTTCTTTTCTTCATATATCCCGTGGCTTATCCTGTTCTTCACTCTTTCGGGAGTGAAGACATTATCTTTGACCCCGACATTCTCATTTATAAATTATGAGCTTCAAATGCTTCAAATGCTTCAAATGTTTATCGGTGTGGAACTTTCACGTGCTTCAAATGTTTATCCAAATATCTTGAATGAAAGTCCGATGAGATTGTCTCTTCCACTTGCTTCCCCATGGACAAATTAATTCGGGGTCGAGTCAAGCTAGCGACTTGGAAATCAAAAACAGTAGCATGTACATAAGTTTTCACCCATGTTTCACCCTAGTGTGGGGGTGATGCCCCACATGTTGTATATATATATATATATATATCCTAAAAAAAATGTAAATATAGTGATAGCTTCTATTTAAGAAGTTTTATCTAAAAAAATAATTGTATGTATATACATCTTAAATAAAGGCTAAGGAATATTTTCCTCTTACGTTCTAAGTGTTGGTTTAACACCCGGTGCTTTGAATATTGAGGACAATATTCAGTTCTAAATGTCGGGGGAGATTCGTTATTCTAACGAATTTAAATACATGTTCCATCAAGAACCCCCATTTTAGCCAAAATTTTAAAATTTTTTCTCACTTAGAACACAACAAATGGTTATCAATCCGCCATGTCTAACCCACATAAGGATTTGCTAATCTAGGAGCAAACGGTTCTTGGTAAAGATAACTCAAACCCGTTTATGGCTTGCAATTTGCCAAAAATTGTATGGTTCCTCAACTCCCCATATCCCATAAAGCGAATGAGTTGGCTAGCCCGCAAGATTATGGCTTGTGGTAAAGGCCGTGGAAAAACCATAATTGGTAATCAGCTCACCAAGATGTTGACTATTCCATCAAGAGTTGGCTAGTCCAGAAGCAAACGGCTTTTGGTAAAGACTAATCAAATCCGTTGACAGCTGGTGATTTGCTCAAAATCACACGGTTATCAGGTGTCCCACAGTTCTTACACCTGGCTACTCCAGAAGTGATGGCTTTTGGTAAAGAGTTTTTCAAATCCATTAAGTTTTTCTCAATAGATTGCTAGGGACTAGCAATAGTTTAGTGTGGGGGATTGATGAGTGTCTAAATACTCATCATTTTATATCAATCTGAGCTGCCAAAATATACAAAAACACTCAAATATGTATCAAAATACTTAAAATATCTTAAAAGTGTGTTTTATATGTTTCAAATGCAAAATAAGCAAACACAGATGAAAAACGTATAAAGTTTGCATAATTGGCAGTTTCAGTCCCTCAAGTTTCATAAATTGGCAAAACTAGTCCCTGGTTATTCTAAAAACATGAAAATGTCACCAAAGGTCCTTTTTAATCATAAAGTTACATATTTAGTCCTTTGGTGCAAAGTTTCACAAAATTAAAAGTTTAGTCCCTGTACTTTGGAAATTGACATAAATGGCCCCTGGGATGTAAAAACTTTGAGAAAAGCAATTTTGGTCCTTGTAATATTAATCTTTTGCAGGAATGGTCCTTGGATGGAAATTTTGGTAAAATTACATGTTTGGTCCCTGGAGTTTACAAAGTTGGCAGATTTAGTCCCTTGGGTGTTCAAAAGTAAAAAAATGAAACTATGGTCCTTATACTATTCACCATTGGCAAGAAAAACCCTTGTGACTACTTTTGAAGATTTACAAAATCTAACCCCCAAGTTTCAAGAAATTACATTTTTGGTCCTTGTTAATTATTACTACAAATCAAGAGGACCAAAAATAAAAATAAAAAACCAATCCAAACACTAAACCTACCCATACCCCTGATCCAACCCAATCCCAAACCCAAAATATAAAAGCCCACACTCACCCCTGGTGTTGACCCGGTCAACCCACAAATACCACCCCGTTTAAATAAAAACCCACCCACTGTTCATCTCCCTCTCTTCTTCTCCACCTCACTGGTATCTCAATACCACCCACACCTGGCTTCCACCTCTTCACCCACTCACTTCCCTGTCCCCTACACCTCACCCAATCCCATTAATTCCCCAGAAATTGCTCACAAGCAACCCCAGCTGGCAAAAGATCTTTTGGCGCCAAAATTTCCAAAGGGACGATTGAGATGAATTTGACCTTTTCAATGGCCTAGAATGTGTGGGATAGTCACAGAAGGCTGCTTATACTTCAAAAAGTCTTATAAAGATGGGAGGGGAGCAGAAGAAAAGAGATATCTAGGAGTAGTGTAAAATAGTGTAACGTAGGTCATTTAGTTTACTCTTTCAGTTGTAATTTTCAATTCAAATCAGTTGTACTAAGTTACTTTCATGTATTTCAATCTTTCAAAACCCTTTAATTACAATCTTGTTCCCTAAATTCGAATTTGGCAAATTTGAAGGAATTTGACAAATTCCTCTTAATTTGTTGAATATTGTTATTTCTTGTTTCATTAGATTTAAATAATCTCATTTATAAGTTATTTATAGTTTAGAAAGTGTTTAAAATTCTTTAACTAAAAAAATTGAAAAATCACAAAAATATCAAATAAATAGATAATAAATAAAAAAAATCAGAAGATTGAAGAAAAAGCTTGGAGCATGCATGATTGTGGATTGATGGGGTATTAGAAGCTTATTTGGAAGCTAATATGTGCAATCTAAACCTTTAGTTCATTGGTCTCACTTGAATTCAATTTTGTAAGCTTTTAATCTATTTTGACATTCTACTTTTGTAATGATTGTTATGGCTTAATCTAGTTGTTTTGTGTTTATTTAGTGTTTGTAAGTTATGAAATAGCTTAAAAAAACCAGTGCTTGTTAAATGTTTACTTGAATAACTATTATTGATAGTTAACTGTTAAATAATGGTTAGTGATAAATTGTTAGTATAAGTGTTATTGTATGTATGTTTAGGCTTAAATAAGTTTATTTTATCTTGATACAAACCTATAATTCAGTATCTTAGCATGACTCAGTGAAATCCTTTGAAAATCAATTTTTTTTCAATATAAGGGAGTGTTTAGCACTGCTGAGTTTTGTGACTCAGTGGTTGTGTTTGGTGATGAGTGTGTAAATACTCATCATTTTTACCAATTCTGAACTGCCAAAACATCCAAAAACACTCAATAATGAATCAAAATAGTGAAAATATCCCAGGAAAGTGTTTTACATGTTTCAAATGCAAAAATACCAAAAACAGATGAAAAACGCACAAAGTTTGCATAATTGGCAGTTTCAGTCCCCCAACTTTCAAAAGTTGTCAAATCTAGTCCCTGGTCATTCCAAAAACTTGAAAAAGTCACCAAAGGCCCTTAAAAATCAAAAAGTTACATAATTAGTCCTTTGGTGAAAAGTTTCACAAAATGTCAAGTTTAGTCCCTGAAACCTGGAAATTGTCAAAAATAGTCCCTGGGATATGAAAACTTTGAGAAAAACAAATTTTGTCCTTGCACTAATCTCTTATGGCAGGTTTGGTCCTTGGTGGAAAGTTTGGTGATATTTACACAATTGGTCCCTGAAGTTTGAAAGTTTGACGGTTTCAGTCCCTGGTGAAAAATAAATTGAAAAATCACCAAAGGACCTTCTACTATTCATCATATGGCATTACACACCCTTGAAAACAAATTAAAAGGATGCCAAGTTTACACCCTCAACTTTCCTAAATTGCAAAAAAGGTCCTTGTGTTAACAAAATCCCAACCAGATCCAAAATAAGCTAAACCAATCCAAACCCCTAAGCCTAACCTAAGTCCAATCCACCAAATAAATCCAACTTGGGCCCAAAGAAATTACCTAGTCCACCACCTGAGCCCACCCAATCCCCTAAACCGTTTTAAATAACCAAACGGTCAACCCTCAGTTGACCCGTCCCCTTCCCTCCTCAACACCACCACTTGCAACCTCCCCTCTCCTCCAATCACAAGCCAAGCCCTCACAATCATTACCTTCCCACCTCCCTACACCTACCCCTCACCTCAACATTTAATGCTCCTCCCAAATACACGTTGTCAGAGGCAATTTGAAGAAGCAAGTTTTGGCGCCAAAATTACGTGTAAGCTCATTAGTGGACCAAAATTAGCAAAAGATGGTGGGATTTGATCAAGAAGCAGAGGGTAACCCTAATGGATGCTTATAAATAGAAGAGAGTGCAAGAAGAAGAAAGTAGTAGTTAATTTAATTTTAGTTAATGTCGTTTAATTTCAATTCTCAATTCTAGGGTACACCCAAGCTCTTAAGCAGTGGTAACCTTTTTCTTATTGTATTGTAACTTGCTTTCAGTTATTAAATTCAAGCTTCCTTTATTATTACCTCTTATGCAATTTTGATTATATTTTAGTTTTTATTATTGTTCAGTTGTTGTTGTTTTAAGCCTTATGTATTGGACTCTTAGCTCATATAAGTTCCATTAAGCTTGTTCAAGCTTTAGAGACTCCTAAAATCCAGTACTAGTAGAAGAAAAACAAAAAGTTAAAAGAAGTCAACTATAGTCAACTGTTTGTATGTTTGATGTTTGTTTCAGGTTTTGAGCACAATGGTGAGCTGGATTGAGTTGGAAATAGTCTATCTAAAGATAGGCATCATAGGAAAACTTCTTGTTCATGCTAGAAGTGCTCAGTAAGTTTTTACTCATTTCCATTTTCCCCTCAAAAGTTTAGTTTCTTAATTCCTAGCTTGTATCTGATAATTTGTGCTTGCATTGTGTTCTTGTTTGTTATTTGAGTAATTTTTAGTTTAATAATCATAGTTTGTTTGTTAGAATCTATAGTTACTTAATAATTTAACTTCAACTGTCAAATTTAGTTTTAGAGTAAAATTTGTGTTATCATAGCAATAATCTGTTTTTAACTACTTAAACAAGCTCACTCAGTAATAATTAATAGGTTGGAATCAATAATTTGAACCCTAATCACCATTTGCTTTGAAAAACCATTAAATCAGTAGCAATAGGAGTGTTTGGATTAGTTGTTTAAAGCCATGTCATGTCTGATATTATTGTTGCTTGTATTTGTAGGATGTTAGTTCAGGTTTAGATAGGTTCATAAAGTCATAAAATTGGTATCCTATTAAGAGAAAAGTCAAGAAGATCATTTGATCATCACAACTGTCATCTGTTGTTGATTTAGGATCCACAGTCCTCTAATTTCATTCAAAAGTTGTTTACCTATCTTAATTTAAACTTAAAATAGCTTAATTTATCATATTTAGTAAGTAGATTAATCTCAAAATTCACAAAAGTCAATTGTCAAGTTCTTGTAAAAAAGTCAAAAGTCACCTTTTCAGATTTTTACCAAATTTCCAATTTTAATTGTGAACTGTGGAATGGATATTAGGTCTTGAAATTTTGTGTGGTAAAAGTCTATCAGCTAATCTATCAGCTTAATTTTTTGCTTAATTTGTTTAGGAGTTTAAGTGGGTCCCACAGACCTTCTAAGTGACCTGCAGGGCAAGGTTGTGCCCTGCTCACCCAGACACCCAGTCACCACCACCACTTTGGTGGTGTCTTGTGACCACCTCAGTGGTCCCCACTCCTAGATTTTAGGTTTTTCCAACCCCCCTCCTAGTAGACTCCTAGGTTTGACCAGTTGTTTGACCTTGGGACAAGTGGACCCCACCTGGAAATAGGCTTAAAGTTTGTCCCCAAACCTGGTTCAGTTTAACTTTGCTAAAGTGCTTATTTCCATTTAAACAGCTTATTTGTGTTGATTTCTTGTTGTTTCTGGCTTATGTAAGCTTATTTAGTTTAGTTGTATCAAGTTTTAACACTGTGGACCCCAACTTAGGCCATTTGACCCAAATTGACCACACAGTCAACATAAGTCAACTGTGTAGTTAAGGGGGTGTTATAGCTTATTTATAAGCTATCTTAAAAAGTGTTTTTACAAAATTTTGTCTTTTTAAGGTATTAAGTAGTTCTGTAAAAGAAAAATCAAAAAAAAATTAGTTTTAAAATAAGTGATAGTTTCTATTTAATTCAAGTTAAGTTTAATTTTCATTTTTAAATTTTAATTAAGTAACTAGTATTTTTATATTTTTATTAAATACCTTATATTAGTTTTTATAAGGTTAAATCTAGTTTTTATAATTTTTCAGATTTTTATTTTGTCATTTAGTGCTAATTAGATTTAATTTTAATTTTCTTTATTATTAATTAATATCAAGTATTAAATAACTTAATTAGTTTTTATAAGGTTAAATCTAGTTTTTATAATTTTTCTAGTTCTAATATAGTATAATAAGTTTTTAGAAAATAAATTTTGAGATTCTACTGTTCATTTTCTAGTTTTCTTATTTTATTTGTTTAAAATAGACTTAAGTTAATTAAAAGGTAATTAATTAGTAGATTAATCTTAAAATATAATTTTTAGAGTTTTTATAATTTTTTAGGATTCCTGTAATGGTTAAGTAATTTTATAAATTTTATCTTAATTTCCCAAGTAAATTTAGTATTAATATAAATTAAAAGTAGTTTAATTAGTTTAATTAAGTTAAATAGTTTTTAATTAATTACAAAACCACAAAAAGACAAAAATATTATTTTTAATTTTTTATACTTTCTTCAAGTTCTAATTTAGGTTTAGAAAATATTTTTATTAATTTTTAGTATAATTTAAATCATTTGTCATTTTTAGTTTATTTAAATTAGGTTTTAATTTAGATTTTAAATAGTTTAATTAATTAAATAATAGTTTAATATTATTTTTTTTAATCACTTTTATAATTTCCTTTTCAATTTTAATTTTAAGTTTTGAAAAGTGTCAAAAGCACCCCCTGTAGTTTGATAATTACCAAAATCCCACTTTTCCATGTCCGATACGTGATCTTACTTGTCAATTTGTGCATATATCTGGTATCTGATTATTGTGAATATTATATCTGTTTGTCAATACCAAAATAACAGTAGCAATACCAATCCCACATCATCTGGCTACTGTCCTCAGTGCCACTTTCTCATAAACGATTCCAAAAGCACCATTTCAATCTCGCTGGGACTTTAACGACCCGGGAAAACACTATACTATCACCGGAGTATTGATTCTAGGCTGTCTTTGACTTGTTGACCTTGGTCAATAATAATCTGACGGTTCAGGACCAATCAAAATTTGGCGCCGCTGCCGGGGAGGTTGTTGCGTGTTTTAAAATCGTTTTAAGTTTAGTGGTTTTCAAAACCCTCCCTGTAAAAAGTTTTTTTTAAAAATATTATCATATCAGAAAAAAACGTTCATTAACACTTCTCCTGAAGTGTTGAAAAACACCAAAAAAATTAAAAACAATCAAAAACAAACTGTGAAGTTAAATTACTTCGTGTTCTTTAAGATTACAACATGAAACAGTTGGTTTAAGGTAAGTTCTGACATTAAATTGCGAACTGAAGAGGAAACCTATTTACTTCCTCCCGCCAGCCTGCGAGTAATCTTAAAGGGACGATTTCGGTTAACGAATCAGTTCCAAAAATATTTCCCAAGTTTTCTGCACACACACCCATAAGCCTAAAGCAGTTTTTCAAAAATCAATTAATAAACCCATAATAAGTTCCCAAACTTAAGATTAAAACTTGCCTTTGTATCCCTGTGAGTAGTATACCTTTTTCAAAGAAGCTGCTCACTTGTGATTATTGGTTTAAGTTCACTGTGGTTTTGCCTCGAACTTGTGTTGAAAAATTGTTTTTAGTGCATGCGCACTCGGTCTCAAACAAAGAATAAAAAACAGAAAGACGTACCCGAGCTACGTTCTAATACAGAAACCGAAATGGCCGCTGGGCCACCACCACTATTACCACCCCCTGACCCTCCTAGGGATGAGCCAGCTCCCGATCTCCGAACGATGGAGGAGCTGTGCCAACCTACCATGCAAGGGCGGGGTGGGCCTATTGCACCACTCACTATTGGGGCCGCGGACTTTGGCCTCAAGCATCACATGATCCAACAAGTCCAGAATTCGTGTCAATTTCACGGATTACCGGGTGACGATGCCAACAAGCATCTTGACAAATATCTTACGGTCACCCAAAGCATGAAACAGCATGGTGTCACCGATGATGCCCTTCGGCTGTACCTCTTCCCCTATTCTCTCGCTCATCATGCCACTGCATGGTTTGACC
The DNA here is from genome assembly GCA_030686995.1 of Artemisia argyi. Classification (NCBI taxonomy): domain Eukaryota; kingdom Viridiplantae; phylum Streptophyta; class Magnoliopsida; order Asterales; family Asteraceae; genus Artemisia; species Artemisia argyi. Next base: position 32,874,740 of record CM060678.1, read on the forward strand.
GACTTCCAAAGAATTCTATTCGAACCTTTGATGAAATGGTAACCAAGTTTCTAGCAAAATATTTTCCACCATCCATGGTTACCAAGTTACGTAATGATATCAGCAACTTCCGGCAACTTCCCGATGAGTCTCTTTTTGAGGCTTGGGAACGTTATAAGCTAGCCATTGATCGGTGCCCTAACCACAATATGTTACAAGTTACCATCATAGATACCTTCTATAATAGTCTGACATTGAGGCACCGAGACATTCTCAATGCTGCTGCTGGTGGGACCTTTATGAAAAGGCGTCCCGAGGAGTGCTATGACTTAATCGAGAACATGACTGCCCATCATAACTTTTGGGATTCCTCTGCGGAGAGGGAAGCGTCATGTCATTCCGTTACTCCCTCATCATCATCATCTCCTGAAATAATCGCTCTCACCAAAAAGATGGATGATATTTCTACGGCTGTGTTGAGAATGAACCAAACGATGCAACATCAGGTTCAAAATCAACAAGTGAAAGCCGTGGCCCAAAGTTGTGAAACTTGTGGGGGCCCACATCTGTATTCCGAGTGTCCAGCTACTGCTGAATTTCCTCAAGAGAACGTTTATGCTGCTAACGGTTCCTACAACACGGGAGGTAATTCTTACCAACCGCAAGGGGACCGTAATCTCTTAAGCTATCGTTCCAACAATTTTCTCGGACCTCCCGGTTTTAACCAAAATCAAAACCGTAACACGAATCAGAATTTTAACCAAGGTCAAAACTCAAATTTCCAAAACCCGAACTAAAATCAAGGCCAGTTTAATCAAAACAATTTTCAAAATGGCAATCAAAACCAAGGTTTTCAAGGAAATTTTCAAAGAAACCAGAATCAAGGGAATTACAATCAGGGTAATTTCAATCAGAGAAACACTTTTCAGGGTAACAACAATCAAAATCAAGGGAATTTTCAAAACAACCGTGTTCAAAATCCCCCTGTTCAAAATCAAAACGTTGTTCCACCCTCGTCTTCCTCCGATGCTGAAATTAAACAATTCATGAAAGCACAAGAGGAAACGAATCGGTTATTGATCAAGACGATCTCTGATCTTCAGAAGTCTTTAAATGATCGACCCTCGGGCTCTGGTACATTACCGAGCAACACGATCGCTAACCCGAGGGGCGATGTCAAGGCGATCACTACCCGAAGTGGGGTATCATACAATGGACCCTCGATTCCCTCTACCTCTTCTTCTCCTCCTAAGGTAGCGGAACGTGAACCTGAGGTCACTACGGACAAGGTACTTCCTACTAATAACGGAGGTACCAACAACGTCCACCCTCAAGTTGTCCCGGTCCCGGCTCGTAAGCCGAAAGTTGTATTTGATCCTCCTGTGTGTCCTGATGAAATCTCAAAGAATAACCCTAAGCCGTCAATTCCATATCCTTCACGAGTGACTGAACAAAAGAACCGCGAAAAAGCTAACCATCAGATGGAAAAATTTTATCAAATTTTCCAAGAATTACACTTTGATATTAGCTTCGCAGACGCTCTTCTTCTCATGCCTAAGTTTGCTTCAACAATCAAAAATCTGATAAGCAACAAAGAAAAACTGTGTGAGATGGCAAAAACTCCTCTTAACGAGCATTGCTCAGCAGTGCTCTTGAAAAAGCTTCCCGAAAAGCTTGGAGATCCCGGGAAATTTCTCATTCCATGTATTTTCCCTGGGATGGTTGAATGCTTTGCCTTGGCCGATCTTGGCGCAAGCATTAACCTGATGCCTTACACAGTCTGGAAAAGACTTTCTCTACCTACTCTCACTCCGACCTGCATGACACTCGAGCTTGCAGACCGTACTATATCCCGTCCTCTCGGCATTGCCGAAGATATCTTTGTGAAAGTAGGAAAGTTCCACTTTCCGGCAGATTTCGTGATTGTTGATTTCGATGCTGACCCACGAGTTCCTCTCATTCTCGGGAGAGGATTCTTAAGAACGGGTCGTGCTTTAATCGATGTATTCGAAGAAGAAATCACTCTACGTGTTGGTGGCGAAGCCATAACATTCAATCTTGATCAGACTTCAAGATATTCTTCCAATTATGACGCTGAAACGGTTAACCGTATTGACATCATCGATATTGCGTCGGAGGAATCATCCCAAGAAGTCCTTGGTTTCTCATCCAGTGGCAGTCTTTCTACTGACCCTATCATTTCCGACTCTTCCCCTTCCCTCACTCCGTTTGAGGGAAGTGATTTCCTTCTGGAAGAGCTCGAGGCTTTTCTTGCTCAAGATAGCTCAATTCCCGATGGAGTTGATGAAAACTATCTTGACCCGGAGGGGGACATTCTTCTCCTTGAAAGATTGTTAAATGACGATCCTTCACCCTCTCCATCACCACAAATTCTTCATAAAGCGGAAGTCAAAAATGTTGAAATAACTGAAGACTTTCACGAGGTCGAGCTCAAGGACTTGCCTCCTCATCTAGAATATGCATTTCTGGAGGGTGATAATAAATTACCCGTCATTATTGCCAAAGACTTAAAAGATGAGGAAAAGGCTGCACTCCTAAAGGTTCTTAAGTCAAACAAGCAAGCAATTGCTTGGAAACTCTCCGACATTAAGGGCATAGGCCCGAACTTTTGTACTCATAAAATCTTAATGGAGGATGACTTTAAACCAACTGTGCAACATCAGAGAAGGGTAAATCCCAAAATCCACGAAGTTATCAAACAAGAAGTTCTTAAACTTCTTGATGCGGGATTGATTTACCCTATATCTGACAGTCCTTGGGTTAGCCCAATTCATTGTGTTCCCAAAAAGGGTGGCATCACCGTTGTCACCAACGAGGATAACGAGTTGATTCCAACTCGTTTGGTCACGGGTTGGCGTGTTTGTATTGACTATCGAAAGTTAAATGAAGCCACCCGTAAAGACCATTTTCCTCTCCCTTTTATGGACCAAATGCTCGAAAGACTTGCGGGGAATGAATACTACTGCTTCCTCGATGGCTTCTCGGGTTACTTCCAAATCCCCATTGATCCCTAGGATCAAGAGAAGACTACCTTCACATGCCCATACGGAACTTTTGCTTACAGACGTATGCCTTTCGGCTTATGTAATGCACCAGGCACGTTCCAGAGATGCATGATGTCTATTTTTTCCGACATGATCTGGAAAACTATGGAGGTATTCATGGATGACTTTTCGGTCATCGGGGATTCATTTCAGACTTGCCTCTCCCACTTGGAACAGATGCTTAAACGTTGCAAAGAAACGAATCTAAGTCTCAACTGGGAGAAGAGCCACTTTATGGTCAAGGAGGGCATTGTCCTCGGCCATAAGATTTCAAAAAACGGGATCGAGGTTGACAGAGCTAAAATCGATGTCATTGCCAAATTACCTCATCCCACCACCGTAAAAGGTGTTAGGAGCTTTTTGGGTCATGCCGGCTTCTACCGTAGGTTTATCCAAGATTTTTCTAAGATTGCCCGGCCTATGACCCATCTCCTCGAGAAGGATGCTCCTTTCATCTTCTCTCCTGAGTGCATCGAAGCTTTTGAAACACTAAAGAAAAAGCTTACCGAGGCACCGATTCTTGTTGCCCCCGATTGGGACCAACCTTTTGAGCTTATGTGCGATGCTAGTGATTTTGCCATAGGTGCGGTCTTGGGGCAACGAAAAGCAAAATACTTTCAGCCCATACACTACGCAAGCAAAACTATGACTGAGGCTCAAGGTCATTACACCACCACTGAAAAAGAACTCCTAGCTGTGGTGTATGCCTTCGAGAAATTCCGGTCATACCTAATCTTGACTAAATGCGTAGTGTACACAGATCACTCGGCTTTGAAATACCTATTTGCAAAACAAGATGCAAAGCCGAGGCTTCTTCGTTGGGTTCTCCTCCTCCAAGAATTTGATATCATTATCCGTGATAAAAAAGGAGCCAAGAACCTTGCTGCTGATCATCTCTCACGATTAGAGAACCCTCATCAAGATGTGTCCGAGAAAAAGGAAATAAATGAAACATTTCCTCTCGAGACACTCAATGCGGTTGCTTTTCGTGGTGACTCTACTACCCCATGGTTTGCCGACTTTGCAAATTACCATGCGGGTAACTTCATAGTGAAGGGGTTGACGTCCCAACAAAAGAAAAAATTCTTCAAAGACGTTAAACATTACTTCTGGGACGACCCCTTCCTCTTCAAAATCTATGCCGATCAAGTCATCAGGCGATGTGTATACGGACAGGAAGCCACTGATATTCTCAAGGCTTGCCATGCTGGACCCACCGGGGGCCACCATAGTCCTAACTACACCGCCAAAAAGGTGTTTGATTCCGGTTTCTATTGGCCCACAATCTACAAGGATGCCCACGAATTAGTCAAAGCCTGTGATGCTTGTCAGCGTCACGGGAATATTTCACAAAAGAACGAAATGCCGCAAAATGCTATTCAAGTTTGTGAAATCTTTGACGTCTGGGGCATCGACTTTATGGGGCCATTCCCATCTTCTCACGGAAACAAATACATACTCGTGGCTGTTGACTATTTGTCAAAATGGGTTGAGGCAAAGGCCTTACCCACTAATGATGCCCGAGTAGTCGTGAAATTCTTGAAATCCCTCTTTGCTCGTTTTGGAACCCCACGTGCCATCATTAGTGATCGCGGTACTCACTTTTGCAATGATCAATTTGCAAAAGTCATGCTTAAGTACGGTGTTACTCATCGTCTTTCTACCGCATATCACCCCCAAACAAGTGGGCAGGTGGAGGTTTCCAACCGTGGTATTAAACGGATTCTTGAGAGGACAGTAGGTGAAAACCGTGCTTCCTGGTCGGATAAACTAGATGATGCACTCTGGGCCTTCCGTACAGCTTACAAAACACCCATTGGGTGCACTCCATACAAGCTTGTATACGGGAAGGCGTGTCATTTACCGATCGAGCTCGAGCACAAAGCCTACTGGGCCTTGAAACATGCTAACTACGACCTTCATAAAGCGGGTGATCACCGTAAGGTTCAAATCAATGAATTAAACGAACTTCGTGATCAAGCCTACGAGAACTCTTTGATCTACAAAGAAAAGACAAAGAAGATTCACGACTCTAAGATTAAGAACCGAGTTTTCAACGTCGGTGACAGAGTCCTTCTTTTCAATTCCAGATTAAAGATCTTCTCGGGGAAATTAAAAACCCGATGGACTGGACCATTCACTATTGCTAAAGTATACCCATACGGGACTGTTGAGTTATCTCAACCCGAAGGTCCCAACTTCAAAGTGAATGGTCACAGATTGAAACATTATTTTGGAGAGGACACACCACCCATGGTTGTCCCGGATCTCCAAACTTTCCCCATGGACCAATGAATTCGGGGATCGAGTCAAGCTAGTGACTCGGTGAACAAAAATTAGCAGCATATATGGGTTTTCACCCGTATTTCTGACTTCTTTCTACTTTCTACCACCCTAGTGTGGGGGAGTGGCCATCCCCCACCGTTTCAAAAGTAAATATTTTTCAAAATTCAATAAACATGTTTTGTATGTATATTATGTCATTCAACTCCCGGGCTGTCAGGGAAATTTACTACAGTTAATCATTCACAAGTGATTAGCTAGCGTGGTAAACTTGACACAAGCCTGGGAAGTGTATGTATATTATATACTTTATTATTCATCTTCCAGGCTGTCAGGGCAGATTTATTACAGTTAATCATTCACAAGTGATCAGCTAGCGTGGTAAACCTGACACAAACCTGGAGGTGTATGTATATTATAAACTTTATCATTCAACTCCCGGGCTGTTAGGGCAAATTTATTACAGTTAATCATTCACAAGTGATTAGCTAGCGTGGTAAACCTAACACAAGCCTGGGAGGTAGTGAACCAAAAAAAAAAAAAAAAAAAAAAAAAAAAAAAAAAAAAAAGAAAAAAAAAAAAATTGTATGTACAGATAAAATAAAGTGAAAAATAAAAATTTCCACAGTTAGAATCAAATATTTGCTTTTCCCGTTCAGAGATTCGGCATAATAGCCGGGACTTTGAATATTGAGGACAATATTCAGTTCTAGTGTGTGGGGGGGGGGGGGGGGGGGGGAAATTCTTACGAATTTTATCACAAAACTTTCCAAGTACCCCCATTTTAGGCCAAAATTTTTTTAAAATTTTTCACTTTATTCCAAAATTTTTGTGGTTATCAGTCCGCCAAAGTCTAAATGACAAAGGGATTGGCTAGTCCAGGAGCAAACGGCTCTTGGTAAAGACATCTCAAACCCGTTGATGGCTGGCAGTTTGCCAAAAATTGCATGGTTCCTCAGCTCCCCCGCATCCTCATAAGCAAATGAGCTGGCTAGCCCGCAAGATTATGGCTTGTGGTAAAGGCCGTGGAAAAACCATAATTGGTAATCAGCTCACCAAGATGTTGACTATTCCATCAAGAGTTGGCTAGTCCAGAAGCAAACGGCTTTTGGTAAAGACTAATCAAATCCGTTGACAGCTGGTGGTTTGCTCAAAATCACACGGTTATCAGGTGTGCCACAGTTCTTACACCTGGCTACTCCAGAAGTGATGGCTTTTGGTAAAGAGTTTCAAATCCATTAAGTTTTTCTCAAAAGATTGCTAGGGACTAGCAATATTTTAGTGTGGGGGATTGATGAGTGTGTAAATACTCATCATTTTTACCAATTCTGAACTGCCAAAACATCCAAAAACACTCAATAATGAATCAAAATAGTGAAAATATCCCAGGAAAGTGTTTTACATGTTTCAAATGCAAAAATACCAAAAACAGATGAAAAACGCACAAAGTTTGCATAATTGGCAGTTTCAGTCCCCCAACTTTCAAAAGTTGTCAAATCTAGTCCCTGGTCATTCCAAAAACTTGAAAAAGTCACCAAAGGCCCTTAAAAATCAAAAAGTTACATAATTAGTCCTTTGGTGAAAAGTTTCACAAAATGTCAAGTTTAGTCCCTGAAACCTGGAAATTGTCAAAAATAGTCCCTGGGATATGAAAACTTTGAGAAAAACAAATTTTGTCCTTGCACTAATCTCTTATGGCAGGTTTGGTCCTTGGTGGAAAGTTTGGTGATATTTACACAATTGGTCCCTGAAGTTTGAAAGTTTGACGGTTTCAGTCCCTGGTGAAAAATAAATTGAAAAATCACCAAAGGACCTTCTACTATTCATCATATGGCATTACACACCCTTGAAAACAAATTAAAAGGATGCCAAGTTTACACCCTCAACTTTCCTAAATTGCAAAAAAGGTCCTTGTGTTAACAAAATCCCAACCGGATCCAAAATAAGCTAAACCAATCCAAACCCCTAAGCCTAACCTAAGTCCAATCCACCAAATAAATCCAACTTGGGCCCAAAGAAATTACCCAGTCCACCACCTGAGCCCACCCAATCCCCTAAACCGTTTTAAATAACCAAACGGTCAACCCTCAGTTGACCCGTCCCCTTCCCTCCTCAACACCACCACTTGCAACCTCCCCTCTCCTCCAATCACAAGCCAAGCCCTCACAATCATTACCTTCCCACCTCCCTACACCTACCCCTCACCTCAGCATTTAATGCTCCTCCCAAATACACGTTGTCAGAGGCAATTTGAAGAAGCAAGTTTTGGCGCCAAAATTACGTGTAAGCTCATTAGTGGACCAAAATTAGCAAAAGATGGTGGGATTTGATCAAGAAGCAGAGGGTAACCCTAATGGATGCTTATAAATAGAAGAGAGTGCAAGAAGAAGAAAGTAGTAGTTAATTTAATTTTAGTTAATGTCGTTTAATTTCAATTCTCAATTCTAGGGTACACCCAAGCTCTTAAGCAGTGGTAACCTTTTTCTTATTGTATTGTAACTTGCTTTCAGTTATTAAATTCAAGCTTCCTTTATTATTACCTCTTATGCAATTTTGATTATATTTTAGTTTTTATTATTGTTCAGTTGTTGTTGTTTTAAGCCTTATGTATTGGACTCTTAGCTCATATAAGTTCCATTAAGCTTGTTCAAGCTTTAGAGACTCCTAAAATCCAGTACTAGTAGAAGAAAAACAAAAAGTTAAAAGAAGTCAACTATAGTCAACTGTTTGTATGTTTGATGTTTGTTTCAGGTTTTGAGCACAATGGTGAGCTGGATTGAGTTGGAAATAGTCTATCTAAAGATAGGCATCATAGGAAAACTTCTTGTTCATGCTAGAAGTGCTCAGTAAGTTTTTACTCATTTCCATTTTCCCCTCAAAAGTTTAGTTTCTTAATTCCTAGCTTGTATCTGATAATTTGTGCTTGCATTGTGTTCTTGTTTGTTATTTGAGTAATTTTTAGTTTAATAATCATAGTTTGTTTGTTAGAATCTATAGTTACTTAATAATTTAACTTCAACTGTCAAATTTAGTTTTAGAGTAAAATTTGTGTTATCATAGCAATAATCTGTTTTTAACTACTTAAACAAGCTCACTCAGTAATAATTAATAGGTTGGAATCAATAATTTGAACCCTAATCACCATTTGCTTTGAAAAACCATTAAATCAGTAGCAATAGGAGTGTTTGGATTAGTTGTTTAAAGCCATGTCATGTCTGATATTATTGTTGCTTGTATTTGTAGGATGTTAGTTCAGGTTTAGATAGGTTCATAAAGTCATAAAATTGGTATCCTATTAAGAGAAAAGTCAAGAAGATCATTTGATCATCACAACTGTCATCTGTTGTTGATTTAGGATCCACAGTCCTCTAATTTCATTCAAAAGTTGTTTACCTATCTTAATTTAAACTTAAAATAGCTTAATTTATCATATTTAGTAAGTAGATTAATCTCAAAATTCACAAAAGTCAATTGTCAAGTTCTTGTAAAAAAGTCAAAAGTCACCTTTTCAGATTTTTACCAAATTTCCAATTTTAATTGTGAACTGTGGAATGGATATTAGGTCTTGAAATTTTGTGTGGTAAAAGTCTATCAGCTAATCTATCAGCTTAATTTTTTGCTTAATTTGTTTAGGAGTTTAAGTGGGTCCCACATACCTTCTAAGTGACCTGCAGGGCAAGGTTGTGCCCTGCTCACCCAGACACCCAGTCACCACCACCACTTTGGTGGTGTCTTGTGACCACCTCAGTGGTCCCCACTCCTAGATTTTAGGTTTTTCCAACCCCCTCCTAGTAGACTCCTAGGTTTGACCAGTTGTTTGACCTTGGGACAAGTGGACCCCACCTGGAAATAGGCTTAAAGTTTGTCCCCAAACCTGGTTCAGTTTAACTTTGCTAAAGTGCTTATTTCCATTTAAACAGCTTATTTGTGTTGATTTCTTGTTGTTTCTGGCTTATGTAAGCTTATTTAGTTTAGTTGTATCAAGTTTTAACACTGTGGACCCCAACTTAGGCCATTTGACCCAAATTGACCACACAGTCAACATAAGTCAACTGTGTAGTTAAGGGGGTGTTATAGCTTATTTATAAGCTATCTTAAAAAGTGTTTTTACAAAATTTTGTCTTTTTAAGGTATTAAGTAGTTCTGTAAAAGAAAAATAAAAAAAAAATTAGTTTTAAAATAAGTGATAGTTTCTATTTAATTCAAGTTAAGTTTAATTTTCATTTTTAAATTTTAATTAAGTAACTAGTATTTTTATATTTTTATTAAATACCTTATATTAGTTTTTATAAGGTTAAATCTAGTTTTTATAATTTTTCAGATTTTTATTTTGTCATTTAGTGCTAATTAGATTTAATTTTAATTTTCTTTATTATTAATTAATATCAAGTATTAAATAACTTAATTAGTTTTTATAAGGTTAAATCTAGTTTTTATAATTTTTCTAGTTCTAATATAGTATAATAAGTTTTTAGAAAATAAATTTTGAGATTCTACTGTTCATTTTCTAGTTTTCTTATTTTATTTGTTTAAAATAGACTTAAGTTAATTAAAAGGTAATTAATTAGTAGATTAATCTTAAAATATAATTTTTAGAGTTTTTATAATTTTTTAGGATTCCTGTAATGGTTAAGTAATTTTATAAATTTTATCTTAATTTCCCAAGTAAATTTAGTATTAATATAAATTAAAAGTAGTTTAATTAGTTTAATTAAGTTAAATAGTTTTTAATTAATTACAAAACCACAAAAAGACAAAAATATTATTTTTAATTTTTTATACTTTTTTCAAGTTCTAATTTAGGTTTAGAAAATATTTTTATTAATTTTTAGTATAATTTAAATCATTTGTCATTTTTAGTTTATTTAAATTAGGTTTTAATTTAGATTTTAAATAGTTTAATTAATTAAATAATAGTTTAATATTATTTTTTTTAATCACTTTTATAATTTCCTTTTCAATTTTAATTTTAAGTTTTGAAAAGTGTCAAAAGCACCCCCTGTAGTTTGATAATTACCAAAATCCCACTTTTCCATGTCCGATACGTGATCTTACTTGTCAATTTGTGCATATATCTGGTATCTGATTATTGTGAATATTATATCTGTTTGTCAATACCAAAATAACAGTAGCAATACCAATCCCACATCATCTGGCTACTGTCCTCAGTGCCACTTTCTCATAAACGATTCCAAAAGCACCATTTCAATCTCGCTGGGACTTTAACGACCCGGGAAAACACTATACTATCACCGGAGTATTGATTCTAGGCTGTCTTTGACTTGTTGACCTTGGTCAATAATAATCTGACGGTTCAGGACCAATCATTTGGTGTTGATCATTGTTGAAACAACTCTCATTAGGTTTCAAAAGCAAGGTAAATGCATAAAACTTTGATCTTATATAGCCACAAGTCAAAATCATCATCACATCCCTTCAACAGTTAACTGTTGAAGGATTTGTGATCCAAACCCACCCAAATCAATACATAATCTGATAATATAGCTTAAATTGGGTTTATTATAGCTTAATACAATTATTTCAGTCAATTAGGATCATCAAAAGTTGAGAAAAGTCAAAATAGTTCATAATATCAAAAGTCAAATATTGGTCATCTCAATTTTTTCCCAAAACTCCCAGATTTGTTTAGAATTTAGGAGTAAGTGTGAGACCTTGAAATTTGTTCTTACTTGTTGTCTACCACCTAAACTTCAAGGTCTCAGTACCCTCTCATTTTTGTGAATTTTGTACTGGGCCCCACAAGCTTGGAAAGGGAGCTGCAGGGTGATAACCTCCCCTGTGCATCAGATAACCAACCCATCACCACCACTTTGGTGGTGATTTGTGATCACCACAGTGGGCCCCACACCTCCACCTTAGTATATTTGAACCCCCTTCCTACCAGGGATTCCCCATTGACCTTTTGTTTGACCTCTAACCCTGTGGACCCCACCTGAAATAAGCCCACAAATCTATCCCAGTTTCTGAGTTCAACCAAGTTACCAAGTGCTATTTAACTGCTTATAAGCTTATTCCAAGGGCTTATTTGGTCAAATCTAGCTCAAACTTGTTTACTTAACCTATTGGAACTAGCTTTTACCATTGTGGGTCCCACACCATCTCATTTGAGCTTATTAGCTTATTTGGTCAACCAAGGTCAACTGTGGAAGTAATAAGCTTCCACAGTGCTTATTAGTAGCTTATAAAAAAGTTGTTTTTATTAAAGTTGTCTATTTTTAGGTATAATTTAGTTTTGTAAAAGAAAAATCAAGAAAAAACAATATAAAAATAAGTGATAGTTTCTATTTAATTTAATTTAATTTTAATTTTCATTTTTAGATTTTAATTAAGAAAGTTGTGTTTTTATATTTTTATTAATTTCCTCTTAGATTAAAGTAATTTTAATAATTTTCTCAGATTTTTGTTTTGTTATTTAGTATTTATTATAATTAATAATAGTTTTATTAGTAATTAATTAATAAATAAGTTATAAATAGCATAATTAATTTTTATAAGGTAACACCTAATTTTTACATTTTTTCTAGCTTTTATATGTTATAATATAATTTTAGTAATTTACTGTTCATTTAATAGTTTTTATAATTTAAATAGTTTAATTGGTAATTATTTATTAATTAGAATAATAATTAGTAAACTAGTTTAAAAATACATAAAATAAAGTTTTTATAATTTTTTAGGATTCCTGTGATGGTTAATTAGATTTATAAAAATCTTCTTAATTATTTAAGTCTTTTTAGTATTTATAATAATTTAAATCATATAAATAGTTAAATAATAATTAAATAGTTATTAATTAATAATAATTAGAATAATAGTGTGAAAAATATAATTTTATTTTTAAAATAAGTTTTATACTCCCTCCGTCCCATAAAAACTGTCCAGTTTGACTTTTCAGAGTCAAACTGGTTCAACTTTGACCTTAAATATTTTTTATGTGTTATATAATACTTGATGAAAAATTATACCAATTAAAAACACATTTAAAACTCAGTCCATTCATATATTTTTCATCAAATATTATATAATACCCACAAAAATAGATAAGGTCAAAGTTGAACCAGTTTGACTCAGAAAAGTCAAACTTGACAGTTTTTATGGGACGGAGGTAGTAATATTTTAGACTTTTACAAAGTTTAATTTTATTTTTCTAAGACTTATTTTACATTTTATTATTTATTAGTGAATTATTAGATAATTAATAATAGTTATTAAATAATAATAATTAATTAAATAATTAGTAATTATAAAATAAATATTTTAAGTTTATTTAATTTGAATTTAAGCCCCTAAGGTTTGCAAATTAATACTTTAGTTAAATTTGTTTTTGTTTCGTACGTTTACGTATAATTAAATTAAACGTACGCGTTTTTAGTTATTAAACGTTTTTAATTATCTAGCTTTCACGTAATCGTTAAATTAGTTTATCTAAGTTATTTTAAGTTATAAAACCCTAGTGTAATCACACACACACTTTATACCTTTCCTGTTCACATTCACTCAACCACAGATTCGTTTTTAATAACACATCGCACACCTCGTTGGGACATTACGACCCGGGAAAACACTGTATTTCACGGAAGCATTTGCCTTTAATTAGTTTGACTTTACTATTGACCATTCACAAGTGGTTGAGAAATAAAAGATAACTAGTTTGAGGCGAATCAACTAGTTTCTTTTTCAAATCATCATTTTATTTTTGAAAAGGTACAATTTCATCCTTTTTAGTTTCCGGATTCTGTTGAGTGGGGGAAATTCACCAAAGGTAATAAGTTGCCAAACATCAAGATCTTTTGATTTCACATAAGTTTCGAATCTATTTTTCCAATATAAAAATCCATCACTTTCAAATAGTGGTGGTCTTTGCATAGATTGCCCTTCTAAATATTTTTCAGATTCCATAGATCGTTTCAAGTTTTAAAATACAATATATTTTAAAAAATCTTGCTAGACGTGGATCTTGATACCAATTGTGAAAAACTAGAAGGGGGGTTGAATAGTTTTACGTCTTTTTAATTTGTTACAAATGATTGTTTGAATGTTTTCTTTGTTTTAAAAAATTTAGATTCGATACTGTTTGATTTCAAGTCTTGCACAATATGAACAACAATAAATATGTACGATATAGCAATAATAATGTAAGTAAAGAAATAAATGAGAGATGGAAAGATCGAACCGCGAGACAAGAGATTTATAGTGGTTCGGCTACAAGGTCACCTTCTTTGCCCTACTCTACTCCCCGAGCACCTAACTCGAGAGTTTTCTTCACTATGTTAACAAGCTCCCTTATGGCGGAGAAAACCTTACACACCACAACTTCGTCACAACTTCTTCACACCAATCTACTTCACACCTCTCTACTTCACACCTATCTACTTCACACCAATCTTCTTCACACCTTTCTACTTCACACCTATGTACTTCACACCAATCTTCTTCACACCTTTCTACTTCCTAACACTTCTTCTTCATAACAAACTACTAACCAATCACACTACTTATATACCTAGCTAAACTATCTTCTATCAAATATTCACAACTAATTACACAAAAAGATAGATACAATGAATGATGCTCTAACAACTTGGATGTGGAGGTCACAACAAGTTGTAATACTTCTTGTCTTGAGGGATAGAAGTATTCTTCTCTTGCACTTGAGAGGATGCTGTTTGGATCACTGTGAAACAAAGATTTATGAATGTATGATCAAAGGATTAAGAGAATGGAAATGGAGATCTAGAACAGAAAGTTTAGGAGTGCAAAAGGTAAGGAAAATTTGTGAAATGAACTAGTATTTATAGAGACAGAAAATACTGTACAGAAGCGTGCCGGTCCCCTTAATTCATGGCCGGCCCCCTTAATTTTAAGAGGACCGCCCCTTATAATTAAGGGGGCCGCCCAGCTGTAACGGCCAGAAATTCTGTTTTTTAGTGGGGAAAGTTTATTTGGTGAAAAACTAACTGATTTTGGTTAAAAATTTGAATTCATATATTTAGTATGATTAAAACATTTTTCTTTATTACCAAAAGTGTTTTTCAAAAATATATAATATGTTTATATAATTAAATAAACTTTGTAATAATTAATTAAATACCCCTTTGATCATAGATTGCAATAAACACTTTGTTTATTCATACCTTAAGTGATTTGGATGTAAAGAGAATGTTAATCACTAAATACTTGTTTATGTCATGAAATTTAGTTCAATGGGTTTATGTTTTGTAATAATCAAAATATAGAGATATTGATAATATGTTAATAATGTTTTTAGGCATTATTTATGTCAACAAATCTTTTGTTCTTAAATTCCCAGAGAGACCAACACTTTCGTCTTTTCTTCTAGCATTTTTTCATACTCATTAAGAGTAATTTCTTGTAATGTGGACATGAAAAAAGCTCAAGAGTCACTCTTTATGAAATAATACTAACATCCACATATTACATGATAATCATAAAAGATAAATAATCTCATGCACCTCATTTTTATGCCTTTTCTCCTCAGCCATCTCACTAGTGTTCTCTGATCGAGTCGGCATATGTTTCATGTTGTTGTTTCTCCAAGTCTATAATCTTTTGAGTATAAGTAACAACGTCTTCAGTCTCTGTATAAACAATAAACACATACGTTAGTTGATGTGTTCAAGTTCATTATAAAGATGAACGTTAGAGTTACTTTTGTCAAAAAGCGAACTTAAAGATACGTAGGAGTACCAAGCCACGACCGATTCCAGAGTGACGCTCAAACACCCACCTTGGGAATTCATTTCAATGCTACATATCTGCAGAAATTTAAAAACCATCGGTAAAAACTTTTGTCCAAGTAAATTAGTTCAGGTCATAAGAACATCAAAAATTCTGAAATGTACATTTAAACGCCTATATTACCAGACCATAAATACTCATTCCCTCATTTAAAAGAATCCATAGCCTTCACAGATACTATTTTTACCAACGTATCTCAAACTGGTTATCTTACCTTCTTATCACGAACTCCAAAATCCAAGCACCCCTATCTTAGGTTATTTCAAACTACTTGTCTTAGCTTCGTATCAGGAATTTCAAAGTACTTATCTTAGCCAAGATAAATTACCAGCATCGTATGATTCATGTGAAAATGAGCCAATGAAAATTTATTTCATTAAATAATTATCATGTAATTAAAAGAAGATGGGGCTTTTCACTCCCCAACGCGTCATTCGTTCCGCTCTGTCACATCAGCTACCCTGAGACTGTAACTCCCTGTATACCATGAAAACTGCAAGTTCAAGATTTTAACTCATAAACAATTATGGTTACAATTTTCGTGTGATTAAAGGCATGTATGACCCCAAAAAAATAGGCTAAATTAGGCTATCCCTCTCACATTAATCCCCAAACTTGTTCGTGCCGGCACAGTTTAGGATGTGTGTAAGAAGCGGTAAATTAGTAAAATAAAAAAAGAAACATACCTTTTGAAGCGTATGGCTTGACAGCGGCTTCTTTTTCATTAACCTTAAACAAAAACAAAATAACACAATCAACCAAACAAAACAAAACCCTTATTACTAAAATAAAATAATAATAATAATAATAATAATAATAATAATAATAATAATAATAATAATAATAATAATAATAATAATAATAATAATAATAATAATAATAATAATAATAATAATAATAATAATAATTAAATGACAAATAAAATAACAGTTAAGAATCATATTATTAGGAAACTTACATAACCGATTTGATTTAGACCGACGTTGTGGCATGCAATTTTCATCTAGATGTTACTAACGGCGGCTATTGTAAGTATGTCGTCACCGCTAAAAGCTCAACCTAAGCAAACATTAATGTAGTAAAAGATTAAAAATCTGGAAAATTAACTAACCATCCAAAAAACAACAAAACCCATAAATTGTATACATAAATCTGTGAAAAAAATAGAACCCCATCAGATCAAGAATTGAAGCAAATTGTTGGTGAAGGTCAATCTGAAAAAGTAGATGGCGGTGTTATCAAAGGCGGTACTGAAAGTTGTGAAGATAATGTCGAGATTTTTTTGTTATATATTTTATGGACTTTTTTGGTATGAAAGTCATGGGTTGTTTAGTGGACCAAAGTGAGCTCATTAGCAAGCTAATAAATAAGTCAATATTTTAATCAGAATGTTGGTCCGCGTCACGCCATATAGTATATATAGAGAATGTTTTTGTATTTTTATTTCAGTTAATAAAGTTTAGTTTGTTTGAAAAATGAAAAATAAAGTAAAATGGTGTGTCTCAAAAAGGTAGATGTTAACATGTTACTCTCTCCGTCACAAAATATAAGTTCATTTCTAATTTTTCAAAGTATTTTCTTTCCCACTTTGACCTTAATTTTTTTTCGTGTTATATAATACTTGATGAAAAGTACACAATTGAAAATGCATTTAAAACACAAGTCCATTTATGTATTTTGCATCAAATATTATATTACACGAAAAAAAAAATAATTAAAGTCAAAGTTGGAATAAAAAGACTTTGAAAAAGTCAAAATGGACTTATATTTTGGGAGTAAGGTAGTAGTACATGTTATGATAGAGGGTTGTTTTTGGGTGTTAATATTAAAAGTGAGGATGATGATGTGGCATGATGTGCGGCTGATGTGGATGCAAAATTTTGGTGTTAACAATTTACCACACCCGACACTCTAATGGCACCAACCAATATCATACCCCAAGTTATAAGGCTCGACACCAGATTCACCAACCAAGTTATAAGACTTTTTATACTTTTTTAGTGTTTTATCATAAAAACTCTGAACCGGTGGTGTCCTATAATTTGAATAATGGAGGGAGAGTGTTTTTTAGTTAAGTTAAAGCGTTCAGTACCCCCTTCCCCTCCCCCCACCCCACACACACCAAGTCAAACACCCAAATAAGTAGCGGACGTGAAAAAATGTTTAAAAAAAATTTTTTTAAAAAAGAAAGAAGGCCGTTAGGCTCAAACGACGGGTTTTAAAAAAAGATCAAAAGTTTTTCATTTATAATTAAAATTAAACCCCACCTTTTACAACATATATCCATGTACACTTTCATTTTTACACACATTATTTTCAATATCACTTTCAACTACACACAAACTAAAACAAAAAAATGTCTCAACAGCCAAATGATCAATTTTTTAATTATCTTCTCACTATGTCGCAACAATAATATACGTCAAACTCTCCTACACCTTTATCACAAAACTCGATATCTTCTTCACAACAACCCTATATTCCTCATATGGTATCCAATATATTACGCCTACATACACACCGAAACAACTATATCATTAACATCAAATGTATCAACAACGCAACACACAATTTCAAAATCTCCAAAAAAAAATCCACCACAATTATATCAATCACAACAAACACAACCACCACAAGAACCACAACCACCACCACAAGAAACCCGTGAACAAAAGGCGCGACGAAGAGAAAAACGACCCGCAACAAGAACAACCACAACAACAGTGGACGTGGACGATGACGAGGCGACACCGGCATGGGTTGTCTAACGTTGGATGATAGAGGTGGAAAAGTTACTAGCCGAGTGTTGGGTCGTCGTTTCGAGATTAATGAGATCGGATCCGAGCAATCGCATGACTCATTTTGGTGGCAAGTTACAGATGAGTTCACCAAAATTTCAAAAAGTTCATCGTACCAAGGGTATGATAACGAGGAAGTGGGATATGTTGAACGGTCGTTGCCAAATATTCAACGTCATCTTTAAATGTTTAAAACATTTAGGAAAGCGAGGTTGATCTTTTGGAACGTGTTAGGCAAGCATATCCTGAAGACTCAAAAGGAGGGACAAAAAAGTTTACTCAAGATCAAGCGTGGCATATTTTGAAAACATGCGCCAAATGGGACGCGTCCTAACTGGTTTATCTGGTTGATCTCACCAGGTATGCCTAACTATTCAGCGATTATGTGATACCACGTCCCCCTGAAAAACCTCCTCCCATAGAAAAAACCAAATCAAAACCATGTTGAGCACCGTGGGAAGTCACTCACAAGATTCTTTATAGGAGTATTTACATGCGGAATTTAAATGCAAATGGGAAGCCGCCGAATCGGCATACGAGGTGAAAAAGGAGAAAGACTGGCAATAATGAAGTGTGAAGAATGGAAGTTTCTCACGATTAGCACCGACGGTTTGTCGGATGACCAAGCCTTCCCCCATCAACATGCAAAAAGAAGAAATATTGAAAACATATTGAAAGCAATTAGTTGTCTTTGTCAATTATTATTATTATTCTTTTTTTTATTGTAATTTATATTTTAATTTATTGAATGAAAAGTAGTTTGATTGAAAAAAAATTGAAAAAAAATAAAATGGTGGGTGGGCCCAAAGGACATGTAAAAAGGGTGCTATGAGTTGTGGGGGAGGGGGGGGGGGGGGCATTTAGGTATGTGAGTGTTAAAATTAGGGATGCTGAGGTGACACTGATATGACACCAAAAAGTTGTTTTTAACATGCCATGGTACCCGACAATATCTAGTGCTCTTAGAATTTTCAAAACAAGAGCATGAGATAACTAACATGAATGTAAGTTTAATTGATTATTGAACTGAAACAATTTCCATGGTGCAAAAAACCTACATGACTTAATTGAGCTTGATTATGTTAAGGAAAAAAATGTGAGCTAGATTAAACCAGTTCTTAATTCACTAAGAACGCAATTAGTCGATTTGGAACAATTAAAATGTATCAAGATCAACGAATGAGTTCAAATCAACCTCTAGTGGGGTATATGGAGTATGACGGTATTTTTTTCCTAAGGCAACACATATTAATAAACTAGTAAAATGTTAAAGTTACACGAACACGAATATTATAAATTGACCAAATTAAATCTAAACTCACTACACCAGCTAACCGATATACCAAACCCACCATAGCGCAACAACACTTGAGGTAAACGTGTGACATAAAGCATGACATGTATTGACAACCAACAACAAACCATGACCTCACACATGAAACATAACCCCTCACCAGCACCTCGAAACACACAAAACACATACTTTTGAACATACAATCTAACCAAATGGTGTCATTGTGAATAGTGAAGATAGTAAATAGAACAAATAACCCAGAAAGTATGAGCACCACCTAATGAAAACCCCCAAACTCAAATGATTATCCATCGACTCTTGCTTTAACAACCTGCCTCTCACCATCTCACAACCGTAATAGCAATCTCACCATCTCCTGAATTTACTATCTTCACCATTTGAAAACCTAAACACCTAAAACACTCACCATCTCCACCCATAAACCATTTTATAACCTCAGTATATCCTTGACCTGAAGCATCTCACAACCTCATAATATCGTTGACCTGAATCAACTCAGAACCTCAATATCTAAAAACCTCACAACTCATGACCTCGCCATCACACAATCTCCCCCTCCGAGCCATCTCAACGATGAGCTAAACCACCTCACAACCTCAAGATCTCACGACCCAAAATACCTTACAACCTCACTATCTCCATATCCCTAACCATCTCACGTGCCAAATACTGGCCAGCCCACCATCTCCATGACTTGAACACTATAGAACCGAAGAGGGGGGGGGGGGGTGAATACGGTTTCTTAGGCCTTTTGAATGTTTAAAAACTTTAAGCCTTAAGTACAATAATCCAACAACAACAAACACAACCAAAGTATATAAAGCAAGTAAAGAGACACCACGATATATACTGGTTCGGGATGGGGGTTTATATCATCCCTACGTCCAGTTGCGAATCCACGACACGATACTATTCCACTAGTATAATCTTTTCTGTGGACTACAAACTGTTACAATTCACTCCAACGATATTCACCAATATCGATGCTCACAAAGAAGAAGTTACTCCCACGGTATTCCGCCCTTGGAAAACACCCAAAAGAATCTCGCGATTCGACTTCACCTAAGGGTCACCAAGACCTCTACCAAGACTTCCACCCGGAAGTATCAAACCCCAACTAGATCCCCAATGATCTAGGCTTGGTCACCAAGATACAAGACCTCCCTTACAAACAATTGAATGAATGAATAAGTGTTTGTTCAACCAAGCCCCAACCTAACCTATAGACTCGATTGTAATAGAAATGGTATAAGAAGAAGACCCTCGACACAATCACAAGAGTGGATTAAGTTCTTGAGATTCTTCCCTTGCAAAGAGATGTGTTCTTTCAATAGATGTTAGTGTTTAACTAAGAACACAAGAGAGAATCAGAGGTGTTGATATAAATAATGCGTAAAAACGTTATTAATATTTCTCGATATCCCTACGTTTTGACGATCACAAAATGTTAAATCATTACGTAAACAAGTATTTAGTGACAAAATATCATTAAATCCAACTAAATCATTTAAGGTATGAATAAACAATTGCCTAATACATTTTATGATCAAAGGAAGGTTTATTTAATAATTACAAATTTTATAAAATGTTATAAACATCTTATATATTTTGAAAAACACTTTTGGTATATAAAGGAAAAATGTTTAATTCATAATAAATATATGAATTCAAATTTTTAGCCAAAAACAGTTAAAATTTCACTAGATAAACCTTCCCCAGAAAAAGACAAGAAAACTGTCGTTTTCGTCTGGGCGGCCCCCTTAATTTTAAGGGGACCGGAATACAATTAAAGGGGCTGGCACGCTCCTCTTGTTAGAAAATTTTGCCTATAAATACCTGCTCAAACCTGGTATTTTTCACCACCTTTTGCACAAAAATTTTCAGTCCCAATCCTTTCCAAACATCATTCTAAATCCTTTGATCATAAGATTATAAGTATTTGTTTCAAGTGATCAACTCTCTCACCACTCAAAGTGCAAGAGAAGAATACTCCTTCAACATCAAGTTAAAGAAGTATTGCAGATTTATGAATATTATTTGTAGTTGTGTAAATTATTTGTAAAGGTGTAGAAGCTTTGTAATAGGTTGATTTAGGTGTGTTAGTAGTGAATAGAATTAGTGGTGTGAAGAAGAAGTAGTGAAGTTGTGAGAAGTTGTGTAGTAGTGGTGGTGTGTACAAGGTGTGAAGAAGGCTTGTAGTGGATAGTGGTGTGAGATTGGTTCTACGTAGACGTATATATATAGTTGCTCATATAGTGCTAGTGTTGGTTTCACTTAAAGATTAAACAAAAGTTTCATTCACAAAACAAAGTTTTTACAATCAAACTAAAAAGGTAACATACATATAATTGATCATTTCGATCAAGTATAGTTTTCATACAAAATATAATTAAGGATTACTTATCTATCGTATATAGCTATAATTGTTTATATTATGCATGTGTTGATTTCACATACTTAGCTTACATTATTATCATTGTTCATACTTAGATATAGTTGTTCATATTGTTCAAGATTTGAGTTCACATAAGATCGAATCAAAGTTTTAAAAGTAAACAAGGTTTTAAAACTAAACTAAGTTTTCATAATAAAATTAAAAAGACATAAAACTATTCAACCCCCCTTCTTGTTTTCCACAATTGGCATCAGAGCTACGTTAAACAAGATTTTTAAAATATATTGTATTTTAAAACTTGTAACGATCTATGGAATCGGAAAAATATTTAGAAGGTCAATCTATGTAAAGACCACCACTATTTGAAAGTGATGGTTTTCTTTATTGGAAAAATTGATTCGAAACTTATGTGAAATCAAAAGATCTTGATCTTTGGCATGTTATTACTTTTGGTGATTTTCCCCCTATTCAATATAATTTGAAACTAAAAAGGATGATATTGTATCTTTTGAAAAACAAAATGATGATTTGAAAAAGAAACTAGCAAAAAATGATGAGGCTAAAATAGTTATTTATAATGCGTTACCACGCAAAGAATATGAAAGAATTTTTATGTGTAAAACCGCAAAAGAAATTTGGGATTCCTTATTAATCACTCACCAAGGTAATAGTCAAGTCAAAGATAATAAAATAGATCTTCTTGTTCAACAATATGAACAATTTACGATTTCGGAAGAGGAGTCAATTGATAATGCTTTTGCTAGGTTTAACACTATCATCACAAGTTTAAAAGCACTTAATGAGAATTTTTCTAGTAAGAATTTTGTTAGGAAATTTCTTAGGGCTCTTCATCCAAAATGGCGAGCTAAAGTTACGGCGATTGAAGAATCAAAGAATTTGTCAACTCTACAACTTGACGAATTGATCAGCAACTTAAAGGTCTCTGAAGAAATAATAAAGAAAGACTCCGAGATGGTCAAAGGAAAAAGGGAGCAAAGCAAATCAATTGCGTTGAAAGCTAAAAAGGGCTCTAGTGACGAAGAATGCTCAACCTCCAAAAGTGACGATGAAGAGTATGCTATGGCCGTACGAGACTTCAAGAAATTCTTCAAAAGACGAGGAAGATACGTTAGGCAACCGTATAGTGAAAGAAGGTGTTTTAAGTGTGGAGATCCAAATCATCTTATTGGAGAATGTCCGAAATTGTCAAGAAGTCAAAACCACAAGGCCTTTGTAGGAGGAACATGGAGCGATAATGATAATGATGAAAAAGAGACAACAAAAAATGAAAAGTGTCTCATGGCAAAGGCATCCGATGAGGTACGTTCTAAAACCGAATACTATAGTGATGAACATTTATCTTTAGATGAAAAAGACTTAGATAACGAATATAGTAGATTGTATAAATTAGGTCAAAAGGTCATAGCTAAAAATAATGTTGGGATTCTTGATTTGATGTGACAAAATAAATATAAGAATGAAACATGAAGGGCTAAAGATGACAAAAAGAGAAAGCTACAAAGAATAAAGATACAGAAAATATTCTATTATGAAGAAATGATTTTGATAATATTCTGTATTTAGTTTTATACTTATCTCTTTGTAAACCCTAATATCTCTCTATATAAAGAGACGTAGGGTATAGGTTTTGATATGTCTTT
Source organism: Artemisia argyi (assembly GCA_030686995.1). Taxonomy (NCBI): domain Eukaryota; kingdom Viridiplantae; phylum Streptophyta; class Magnoliopsida; order Asterales; family Asteraceae; genus Artemisia; species Artemisia argyi. The sequence goes on from CM060678.1 coordinate 32,898,016, forward strand.
CACAATGTAGTCGACTAGTAAAAGTGTGTGTGTGTGTGTTCTAGGTCGTGGTTCATTGTAAACGACTAGAATTAGTTAGAGTTAGTTCGTATCCTTCAAGGTCTGAGGTGTCTTAGATCCTTGTTACAGTTAGGTAACAAATTATATTCTGATCAAATATAATTGGAGGTGATTGGAGAAAAACCTTGTGTCAATAACTTTGATTTACTCTTAATTCCGCTGCATATATTGTCATTGTTATTGTTAACCCTAGTGCTCAAAACGGTCCAAGGAGTCTAACAAACTCCACAATTGGTATCAGAGCTTGGGGAGCTCGTTACCTAGGGATTCACAAGGTTTTTAGTCGAAGAATGAAGAAGAAAATCGAATTTGGTTTCAATTTTCGTAACTTTCTGCAGGTCAGTTTTCAAACGGCGATAACTCCTTCGTTAACCGTTGGATCGGGCTGAAATTTTTACTGGAGCTTCTCTATATATCAAGGAAGATTTCCACCGGAAGGATCTTCAATCTGAGCTTTTATGTGGAAGTTCTGGTGTGTTGAAAACTGCTGCAGATAAAGGGTTTGTAATTCGATTTTTAGGGTTTTCTTTATATTAACTTCTTTGATTTTGGTTTCTATTGCATAAATTCATCATAGAAGTTGGTTATACATTGTTTGGTATTGAAAACTCACGAAAGAAAGCAGGTGTGGAGGTGTATGAGTGATTTTTGGTGATTTTAGGGTTTTCGCGACACTTTGAAGTGTTGTCTTTATACTTAAAAAAAAAAAAAAAAAAAAAAAAAGACGACTATGATTCTGTTTGTAAAAGTCGCGTAATTCACTAAACCCTAATATGGTCATGAACTTTGATCGCTATACTGCTATGCTACTGCTAGTATTATCTTCATTCTGCTGCTCAAATTCATTCTGCTGCTGCGCTTAAAGGTTAAAATTCATTCTGCTGATAGCATGTTTGAAACTGCTGATAGCATGTTTGAAACTGCTGCTAGCTTTATGATTCTGCTGCTGCATACTGCTGCTACTTTCGAGACTCTGCTGCTAGCTTTGTGATTCTGCTGCTACATACTACTGCTACTTTGCTAGTTATTTTATTCTGCTGCTCGAAAGATTTATTCTGCTGATGTGTTTATTGATTGAAGAGATGGTTTTACACACACAGATTGGTACACACACAAGAAGATTTTGGTTTATGTTCTTAAAAGTTTAAAGGCTCGTTCTTATTGGATTAATTGATTACGAAGAAGGTTAAATATCACTTAGTTGATGTTGTAGTTGAGTTTCACAAGTTTGTGTTCTTATCATATCTCAAAGTGGGTGTAGCACTTTGAAGATAACTTGTTTGTTTTATACGGTGGTGATGAAGACTTGTCAAATCTAGTTTTCATAGGTCAAGGGGAGGATGGATGAAGACCTAGTTAACTATCACTTGAAGGAGTTACGTTATTGTGCTCAGTGTCTCATTGAAGATGAGGATTTTGTCAAGGGATCGCGATCTACTTATATATTTGGTCTTGGATATAAGTTTGGAGTCACGTGGTTAGTACAAGACATAAGACACAAGTTTGGATTATTCTACTTCTTCATCAAGTTCTTTATATTTGATTTTCTTCGCAAGTGATCATTACATAAGAGCCTACAGATTTGAAGAATTATGAAAATGATTAACACATTGATTTCAGGGGAAGTATCTTATGATGTGTTTTAATCATCAGATGTTTGTGCACCACTCAAGGGGAAGATCATATTGCATACGTTCCCTATTTGTTGATAACAAAAAGGGGAAGAGATATTGTGGTGGCATGGCATGGCTTAAGGGGAAGACAATACTTGTTTCATTCAGGGAGATGCTTACATCTCAACCTCTCTACTTCGTCTAGGGAAGTTCGTACACGACTTTGTTTGTTTTGTCATCATCAAATAGGGGAAGATTGTTGGGATTCTTGATTTGATGTGACAAAATAAATATAAGAATGAAACATGAAGGGCTAAAGATGACAAAAAGAGAAAGCTACAAAGAATAAAGATACAGAAAATATTCTATTATGAAGAAACGATTTTGATAATATTCTGTATTTAGTTTTATACTTATCTCTTTGTAAACCCTAATATCTCTCTATATAAAGAGACGTAGGGTATAGGTTTTGATATGTCTTTCACAATGTAGTCGACTAGTAAAAGTGTGTGTGTGTGTTCTAGGTCGTGGTTCATTGTAAACGACTAGAATTAGTTAGAGTTAGTTCGTATCCTTCAAGGTCTGAGGTGTCTTAGATCCTTGTTACAGTTAGGTAACAAGTTATATTCTGATCAAATATAATTGGAGGTGATTGGGGAAAAACCTTGTGTCAATAACTTTGATTTACTCTTAATTCCGCTGCATATATTGTCATTGTTATTGTTAACCCTAGTGCTCAAAACGGTCCAAGGAGTCTAACAAACTCCACAAATAAGTCACTAAAACATATTAATAATCGATTAGAAAATGAAGTACTTGAATTAAAAATTAAACTACAACATTTGGAAAAAGAAAAAGAAGTTTTTATAGAATGTAAAACATGTTTAGAGGTCAAAAATGAAAACGAAAAAGTTAAAGATGAAATTTTCAAACTTGACAAGTTTAAAAATAGTAGTAACTCACTTAAGAAAATGATAAGTGTTCAAGAAACTTTGGGAGATAAAACCGGTCTAGGATTCAACTTAACTAATGTTTCAACTAGTGAAAATAAAAATGAAAAGATTGAATGTGAATCTAGCAAACAAAAACCATTAGACTCAAAACCTAAGTATATACTTATAAAAGATAAAAAAAAAATACCTATTGCGAGTGATGAGGAAGTAAAAAGCTTTTATAAACCATCATTAAAAGCCAAAACCAGATTTTCTAAACTAAAATTAAGATCTAAAACTCCACCTCCAAATAGACCAAATAATCCTCATCCTCGGTCTAAAACCCCTCAACATAGGAGAAATCAAGGTAGACAAAACTTTTCTAATAATAGTCACCCAATGTGGAATTATCCACATCAACCAAGCTTTAACCCATGGGGAATACTTCCACCATACATGCATCCTAGTCAATTGCAAACCAGGTTTGGTTCAAACAACTTTGGACCAATGAGACCATGGGAACCAAGTGGCTAAGTTGTCACTTTTTGAAAATATTGGAATCTCATCTACAAATGGCTTCTATAAGTCAACATGGCAACTTGAAGTGTTTGAAGAAAATTTATTGAAGACTAAAAGGTACGCATTTCTTTTAAGTTCATCGTTAAAATTTATATTCTTAGATTAATAACTAGTTAGATGAATGCTTAGTTATATAGCTAGTAATACTTACTTACTCCCGCATTATGAACCCCTCTTAGTTGGCTTTCCTAGGATTAAAATAAAATTGTTCGTTGTCGAACAACATAGAAAATGGAAATCTTCTATGTTCACTAGTAGAAAACTCATGGTGATGAAGTGAAATGAGTCAAGTGGATAAATTATTAACATAGAAGTAAGATTAGATTTCTCGCGTTAGAAAACTATGGATGAAACAAGCTCTCGTAGACTATGGCATTAAATTAGATAAGTGTGCAACAACAAAGGAGCTATAGAAGTTAGGATATACCCTATTCTAAACTCTCACATCAAACATATAGAACTACGTCATCAATCACTTATGATCATAGGTTATGTAGAAAAGGTAGCTTCGGAAGATAACATTGCCGATATGTTTACCAAACCCCTTAAGCGTGAACTATTTAATCACTTGCGTTTAGGATTAGGAATGATGGAGCAAATTGATTGAATTCTTAAGAATGCTTAAAACTTTTTGAAATTTCAAAGTTCCGAATTTTTTTTCTGTCAGATGGGCGGACCCCTTAAAGTTGTAAGGGCGGCCCCATTAAATATTAAGGGGACCGGCCACACTTTAAGGGGGCCGGCCATCTGAGCTTAAAATTTTCAGTTTTCTTTTCTTTCCCTCTCAATCTGAGTCTATAATTCTATTTTGCACTAAACCAAGAATTGAGACATTTTGTTTTTGCGTAAACATACACATAAAAAAAACCCCAATTCACTTTTGAAAATCATTCTCACATTTAGGAAAACTCATTGTTGAATAATGATAAAAACGTTTTCATTCTAATCATGCATAATAATCTCACTCTAGTTATATATATATATATATATATATATATATATATATATATATATATATATATATATATATATATATATATATATATATATATATATATATATATATATATATATACATATACATGACACTTAGAAGTGAGCAAAGCTAAATCAAGGAGATCAAGGATCATTTCTTAGGAAAACTTGTTTTTCTTTTATAGGAGTCGAAATGATCTTAACTCCGTATTTGTTTCATATAGGCACACACTAGAACAAAATCAAGAATTACGCTATCACATTTGTTCCATCACTAGTGTCTCACTCATTAGTTGCCTTTGCCCTTGCACTAAGTTAGTCATGTTAGGTAGAATGCCTTAATTACTTGATCTATTACTTTATTAAGTTTGCATGCATGCTTAGTTGTAATTATATTACATGTTTATTTGCCTATATACTTTTCATGCATATTCCATTAAGATAATACATGCATAGTTGCCTAAAGAGTTGGACTTGCCCAAAACCAAACCTCATAATCTTTACACTCAAACCTCACAACCTTTACACACTCAAACCACCAAAGTGAAATGAAAAACCAAGTCATTCCTTCCGTGAACATCGCTATTTCACTCTCACCAATCACACCACTTGATACTCATTTCCCATCCTCACCAATAACTCCATCTAGTCATCCTCACAAAAAGATTCAACCATGTAACCATTCCCTACACTCTACAAAGTGTGTCATCACCACTACAACTTAACCTATGAAGGTCAAACCATACTTCAAGATACACAAACCTCATGTTCAGTCAAATGAACCCTTTCACAAACCACATCATAATAACCAACCATCCATCTCATCACCCAAGTACACCTTCATCCTTGCTCTCAAAAATACACCTTCATCTCACCCTTCACCTCCAACACACATCACCATAATCCACCATGGATTCACCAAAAACTTCCATTTCAAAAACATCAAAGAAACAAAAGATCATCATCATCACTCCTAAACAACTCTTCATTGACTTAACCAAAGATGACAAAACAACCCTATCACCTCAACTTCAATGCTCATCTCCTAGTGCACCAAATGCACCATCCAAAACACCCTCTACTCGTGGAACATCCTCTTCTTCAATACCTTCATCCTCATCCATCAATGACTACCTAAACTCACAAATATTTCCACCACCAAAAGTATCATCACCACTTCCCTAAATACAACAACACATGTTGTCTCTAACCAACCAACACATAAACCTCAAACTTACCAAAATGAAACCGCTCCTATACCTCAACAAGACAACCTCACTATCACCGGCCCTTACTAATGAACTTCCACATTCATCTCACTTATGTCTACCTAATGACCCTTTTGAGGAACATACTCAATCTCAAAACAACAACCATCACTCTCATAAAAACATGAATCCTATGCTCCATGTGCAAACCTCAATCCCTAATCACAACCTAACTCCTCCATCATCACCTTCCTCCGAACATGAAAAGCTCGTTGAAGAGCTCAAAGAAGCTCATGATCTTAATGCTCTTCTTGCCCTACATCTTGCACAACGCAATTTGGTTCCACCTCCATCTAGCTTACCCTCATCACCTCACAACCCAAATCAAATCAAGACACATGTCAACCATTGTCTTTGTTGCATCTTTCTACAACAACAAACCATTGCATTGAATGAGCACTTTACTTGGATCAAGTATCTCCTCACTAGTTTTTCTCCAACATCCTCACCAACACAAGAATCCGACCCTCAATCAAATCCTTCCACTCTATACCCTTCACCATCAAATCACTAAAATCAATCACCATGCTTCCCATCTCCAAATAAAATCATCACAAACCTTTCGTATCCCAAGCAAGTCCAAGAGATCTCGAGTTGGCAACTTAGTATTATCTAGTGTAATTTGCTAGAAAAGCATATATATATGCTTATGTATTAATGATTATGTTTTCAACATAATCTATCTAAATTATTCTTGTGTTTTATTATCATGCATTCTTGTTAGTTCTTTTATATTTGTTCCTTGCATGTATATATATATATATATATATATATATATATATATATATATATATATATATATATATATATATATATATATATATATATATATATATATATATATTGCTTGTGTGCTTGTGCTCTAAATATTTTTGTAAGTATTCCATATCTCGATTTTTATGACCTCAAAACGAGGGGGAGTACATGTCAAGGGGGAGCTCATACATCATCGGAATAACCTTTTTGATGCTAACAAAAAGGGGGAGAAGTGATATAAACTCACTAAATACTTGCATATATATTAATTTTTGATTTAATGACTTTAGATTTTGTAATCATCAAAAAGGGGGAGATTGTTGATATAAATAATGCGTAAAAACATTATTAATATTTCTCGATATCCCTACGTTTTGACGATCACAAAATGTTAAATCATTAAACGTAAAATCATTACGTAAAAAAGTATTTAGTGACAAAATATCATTACATCCAACTAAATCACTTAAGGTATGAATAAATAATTGCCTAATACATTTTATGATCAAAGGAAGGTTTATTTAATAATTACAAATTTTATAAAATGTTATAAACATCTTATATATTTTGAAAAACACTTTTGGTATTTAAAGAAAAATGTTTAATTCATAATAAATATATGAATTCAAATTTTTAGCCAACAACAGTTAAAATTTCACTAGATAAACCTTCGGGCGGCCCTCTTAATTATAAGGGAGGCCCCCTTAGTTTTAAGGGGGCCGGCATACAATTAAAGGGGCCGGCACGCTCCTCTTGTCAGAAAATTTTTCCTATAAATACCTGCTCAAACCTGGTATTTTTCACCACCTTTTGCACAAAAATTTTCAGTCCCAATCCTTTCCAAACATCATTCTAAATCCTTTGATTATAAGATTATAAGTATTTGTTTCAAGTGATCAAATCTCTCACCACTCAAAGTTCAAGAGAAGAATACTCCTTCGACATCAAGTTAAAGAAGTATTGTAGATTTGTGAATATTGTTTGTAGTTATGTAAATTATCTATAAAGCTGTAGAAGCTTTGTAATAGGTTGATTTAGGTGTGTTAGTAGTGAATAGAAGTAGTGAATAGAATTAGTGGTGTGAAGAAGAAGTAGTGAAGTTGTGAGAAGTTGTGTAGTAGTGGTGGTGTGTACAAGGTGTGAAAAAGGCTTGTAGTGGATAGTGGTGTGAGATTGGTTCTAGCTAGGATTAGAACTCGACATTTAGCTTAGTGTCGTTAATTGGTGTAAGCAAAAGTTGTATAAGGTTTTCTCCGCCATAAGGGAGCTTATTGACATAGTGAAGAAAACTCTCGAGTAGGTGACTCGGGGAGTGGAGTTGGGCAAGAAAGGTGTCCTTGTAGCCGAACCATTATAAATCCTTAGTCTCGCGGTTAGATTTTCCATCTCTTACTTATTATCTTTCGTATATCGTTATTACTTTTGTTGACGTAGATGTGTGTATATATATATATATATATATATATATATATAGTTGCTCATATAGTGCTAGTGTTGATTTCACTTAAAGATCAAACAAAAGTTTCATTCACAAAACAAAGTTTTTACAATCAAACTAAAAAGGTAACATACATATAATTGATCATTTCGATCAAGTATAGTTTTCATACAAATATAATTAAGGATTATAAAATAAACGTTTACTTACTTATCTATTGTATATAGCTATAATTATTTATATTATGCATGTGTAGATTTCACATACTTAGCTTACATTATTATCATTGTTCATACTTAGATATAGTTGTTCATATTGTTCAAGATTTGAGTTCACATAAGATCGAATCAAAGTTTTAAAATTAAACAAGGTTTTAAAACTAAACTAAGGTTTCATAATAAAATTAAAAAGACGTAAAACTATTCAAACCCCCCCCCCCTTCTAGGTTTCCACAAAAGGATTAGAGAGAAAGAATGTAGAGAGAAAGAATAATGTCAAGGGGTGAGGAATACAAAAGGAAATGGGGTATTTATAGGCCAAGACCCAAACTTGGGAATATTTTACTGAGGCCGGCGCGTCGCCCATGCGTCAACGCGCGGGTGGCGCGCCAGGCCCAGTGAAAAATTCCCAAGTGTTGGTTGTTGGTCTTGTAAATACCTACCCTTGCTAAACCCCCAATTGTACTTTACACACTAAAACTTATCATTAATCAATCTAAGGTTTACCAACTCAAATAGCTAATTTGGAAAATGTTTTGTGAAGTGTTTATTAGAAAACCAATTATCAAAGATAGAAAGAAAGAAGAGATAATTGGGTAGGGGTAGAATGGGTATTCCTCACATGGCATAGAAAAGAGAAAAATAATATGCCATGGGATATTCCTCTAAAGGGAAGAGTGTGAGAGGTTAAGTTAAGAAGTAACCATGGTTAGGTTTAGAAAGAAGTGTGTAGAGAATAAACCATGGTTAGGTTAAAGGGTGTATCCAAGGGAATGTTCCATCCTTGGTGTGGTTAAGAGTTAACCATAGTTGGGTTAAGAGAAGCATATCCAAGGGAATATTCCATCCTTGGTATAGTTAGTTAACCATGGTTGGGTGAGAATGGGTAAGTTGAGAAGTAACCATAGTTTGGTTAGATGTGAACCATGGTTAGGTTAAAAGAAGCATATCCAAGGGAATATTCCTTCCTTGGAGAAGAGGGTGAGTGAAAGGTTGGGATGTGAAAGGGTGTAGGAATATGAGGGTTGGTTTGTATGTGTGTGTAAGGGAATATGTAAGTATGGATGTGATGGGGAGCCTAGTATGTGTAGAGAGTGAGATGGTTGTGAGTAGTGTGTGTATTTTGAATGTAAAGTTGTTGGATGTGTAAGGGAATGATTTGGTTGGATATGATGTATGTAAGAATGAGTTGTATGTGTAAGGAGTGTGTAAGAGTGATAGGATGGGGAGCCTTGTGTGTGTGAAGAGAGGTATGTGAGTGAAGTGTGTGTATTTTGAAAATAAAGGTGTGTGTAGAAAAGAGTGTATGAGTGTATAGGTAAGTGTATGTATTGGTGTATGAGAAAGGTGTATAGGGAATGTATAAAGAGGGGAGAATCTTGTGTGGGAGAATGTGTGAGTCAAAAGGTATGTGAGTGTGTAAGAGGTGTAAGGGAATATGTAAGAAGATGTTGGAAAAGGATTTTTGGGAAGGATTATGGGAGATTTTGGTGGCTTAGTCTCTTGTGATTAAGGAGGTGATTAAGATGATATTAAGAAGTAATCTAATTGTCATTAAGAGAAAAAGGTTTAGACAATTAAGATTATGAGTTGAGAAAATCATATGTTACTTATAAGTTCAAGTAACACAACGTCGAGAATCCATAGTTTCATAACTCGTGACTTTCCACGACTCGACGTACTCAACTAACACCTTGGTACAAACAAGCCAAGTGCTTTGCCTTGATGTAAAGCATAACCCAAGTGGGAAAGGATGCGTTTACGTAAAGTTATCTTTGACTTAGTTTGAACAATAAGGGAGTAAACCCGTTATGTGATTAGAGAAGACATAAGCACGGGATATGAGCATATGGATACTTTCACATGATGTTACGTGAAATATATAAGCTCCCTAAGTTTAGAAAAGACTTGGCTAGAGGCAATAGTTAGAAATTATGAGTTGGTGTTTTCCCGTAAGTGGGTGCTTTAAAAGTTGTATCTCTCTAATCCCATAACTCGTTTCGAGTGTTCTCAATTAAACACATAGCATATTCATACCTGTATTGAAAGATCCACATTTGTCGGGTAAGGGGAAAGCCGACTTTCAAAATTCGTCCCGACATTCACAGAAGCCTGGCGCGTCTCCCACGCGTCAACGCGCGGGCAGCGCGCCAGCACCAGGTATGTGAGTCGGGGAATTTTGGCTACCGTTTTTTATTTTATGTGTTTCGAAGGTTTATTTGTCATCAATAAAACATTAGGAGATCTTGATAATGTTGCCTCAACAAACACCTCACGAACTCACGATCTCCATGTCCTGAACATTTCACATACTCGCCATCTCCATGACTTGAACTCCTCACATACTCGCCATCTGTGCGACCATATCAAACTCATGACCACACCACCTGATAACCCGATCCACCTCACTAAACCACCATCTCCATAGCCTGAACCATCTTCATGACCTTGCCACCTCCACAACCAGAACCATTTCACAACTCGAACAATCTTCAAGAACCTGAACCATCTTCACAACCTAACCATCTCATGACCGCAATCTCTTCCCAACCATAATCACCTCATGACCTCATAGCATGACCACCTAACAAGCTCACAAATTCCTACACTAACGAAATGTATATGAAGTTTTTCTAATTCGCCGAAGAAGCGACATGACCCAAAGGAAAAGAGTGAAGAGAAATCATAAAGAAATTACGTACAGGAAAGAGTGAAAGAAAGGAAACTTCGGACCACCCGCCAAAGAAGTGGCGGCGGTTCTCGTTAGATCTAGGGTTTTAAGAGAGTTTTTTTTTAAGAGTGAAAGTTTATTGGCAGAGTTTTTCTTAGAGAGAGAAATTTTATGACTCATATATTCGATATCAATATATGTCAACTAAACATTAACAATGAAACACATTTTATTTTATTTTATTTTATTTTCGATTTCCCTTTACCAAACACACCCTTAAACTAATTTATTTCTAAAAGTATTATAAACGTTAAACTTAGTTACTTCAAGGCGATTGAGATCGACACTCAAATTGTTTTCTTTCGGTATGATAAGACCAAGAGGTGTGGTGAGGAGGTTATACCTCCTCATTTGGGGCCCACGGGTGCCACATCACCCCAACACCTCTTCACAACTAACCTCAACTAACTCTTTCTCACTCATAACTAACCTCAACTAACTCATTTGAGGCCCGCCACTTAAACCTTTATTTTTTTATTTATTCATTTTATTTATTTTATTCATTTATTCCTTTTCTTTCCTGTATATTTTCTTCTTTCTTTCCTGAACCAACAAACCAAATCTGATTTGCACCACCTTAAAACCACAGCTGCACCACCTCCATCACCACAGCTGCACCACCTTAAAACATCAAGCTTCCATCAAGCTTAAAACATCAAGCTTCCATAAAACATCACCACAGATGCACCACCTCCATCACCACAGCTGCACCACCCACACACCTCCATCACCACCTTAAAACTTCAAGCTTCCATAAAACCCAAAAAAGAAAAAAAGAAAAAAAAAACAAAAAACAAAAAACAAAAAACAAAAAACAAAAGGACATATTTTCAGTTGGTGTCAGAAGGTTTGCTTCGTCGTCTGGGTGACGAGGAGCCCTCCAACGAGCTGTGGCGAGCTACATCCGGTGTGGTGGCGAGCCATGGCGAGCCCACACCTCTCCCTCTAAGCATTAGTCATGGACAAACCAAGCTACTACATTCGTCCTAAAATATAAGTCCAGTTTGACTTTTTGTATCGAATTTTGACCTTAAATATTTTTGTTTGTATTATATATCACTTGAAGAAAATTATACCAAATGAAAATACATATAAAACACTATCCATTAATATATTTTATATCAAGTATTATATAACACAACCAAAAATATTTAAGGTCAAAGTTTAATTAATAAAGTTAAATTGGACCTAGATTTTGAGACGGAGGTATAATTTTAAGACACATTTACTTTTGTTATTCATTTGTTAATTTCAATCACACTAGCCGATTTATCAGATAATATAAACTTGAGCACGGGTAGGGATCCAATAAGAAGAATAATTAAAATGAGAAGGGTAAAAAGTAATTCTAGCCACACATTTTTATATGGGGGGGAAAATTTGAATGAAGATGCATCCATTTTTGTAGGTGCATCTAGAATGTGTAGTTGAAGTTACTTCTTATCCTTTCTATTTTTATTATTCTTCCTATTTGATCCTAACTCACTTGAGCACTTCAAAATATACAGCAACTTAATGTTCACTAGCGGCTTCTGCTGCATATATTTCTTCTTGCTTAAATAAGTCGAATTTTCGGAAGGGAAAAAACAAATATCAAAACTCATTAGCGAAGTTAAATAGATTTATATACAAGATAACTTATTATATTTTCAAAGACTTATCCTACACATTCAAATGTTTAAAAATCTAAATATCTAGACAATAAGCTACAAGTTGTGGAGTGTTACAATTTCGTTAAACACCGCCACCCCACCTCAAAAGCAGGACATATATAGACCAAAAATAGTAGTATTAACCAACAAGGCCGTATCTTTTTTTTTAATAAAACCACACGCATCCAAATATATGGACTTCCACCTTTTCTACCAAACATGGTACGAGCAGCTCCATGACCTCGTTAACCACCTCAACAAAGCCCCAAAACCACCCACTACTGACGACGATGACCACCAACTCACACAACTCGTTAACAAAGTCATGTTCCATTTCTCAGAATACTACCAAGTCAAGTCACTCGCTGCCAACAAAGATGTCCTTTCAATATTTTCTGCAAAGTGGTCCACCACCCTAGAGCGATCGCTTCATTGGATCGCTGGGTGGCGGCCCACCACTGCTTTTCATCTTATATATACTGAATCTAGTATTCTCTTTGAGTCGAGAATACTAGATATTTTGCATGGGTTACGCACCGGCGACCTGGGAGACCTTTCGCCGGTGCAGTTTACTCGTGTTAGTGAGTTGCAGTGTGAGACGGTACATCAAGAAAATTTTATCACGGATCAGCTATCCGAGTGGCAGGCATGCTACTTTCCTATTTCAGTTTCAATTATGTTTGATTAGTAACTTTATTACCAATCCTTTTGTAGGCTTAGTTTAACCTGCCGGACAATTTGGCTCTCATTTAAGATAGATCAGTGAGTTTTATATTTAGTACGAGTATAATTTATTTATTTCTAATGAACCCGCTTGATAAAATTTTCATCTCCACATCAAAAAAATCAGTCTTTGGGTTGGAGAAATACTTGTGGCTCGATTTCTGATTCTTATTTTGATATCCTTGTTGGTTGATAATTGTTGTAGTTCATGAATTAATTACTCTATTTTCTGATGTTTATCGGTTTATAGCAGGATGAGGCAAGTGAGCTAATAGGTGGGACATGTGGAGATCTAGAAAAGAAGATCGAGCGGTTGGTAAAGATTGTGGAGAAAGCAGATGAGCTCCGTATGCGGACGTTAAAAGCAGTGGTAGAGCTACTAACGCCACAGCAAGCGGTGGAATTTCTGATTGCTGCGGCGCAGTTACATTTTGGTATCCACAGATGGGGTTTAAATCATGACCGCGAACGTGCCGAGAAATGATGCACGGTTCTTTTTTCTTTGGGATACCATGGGCTGCTAGAACCATAGCCGCTGCTCGTTTTTGCATTACACGTTAATTCGTTTTCGCTGTATTGTTTCGTCGCTAGAAGATCATCCTTTATCCGACTTCTATAATTACGTAACTTACAGTCGTAATTTTGTCCTAAATGTGTTGGTTTTATGGTTTTTTCACTCCGTATAATTTAGTAATTTTGTCCTAAATGTGTTGGTTTTATGGCTTTACTCGATCGATGCCTGTCTGAACTGGCATGAGAAATGCCATCTTTTCTGTAACAAAGAAATTCTGTTACATTTTAACAAGTTCAAAACATTTGTAGTATTTTTCATAATTTCATTTGGCTAGTTCTGTGATTTCGTTAGGGATGGTAATGCTACGTTATTAACAAGGAAAACATCATTTGATAGCTAAAAGTTTGGCATGAGATGCTGTTGTAGTCGCAAAAATATGCACCTCATATAATTGGTTGTTCGTACGAATGTTAAGCATGTTATGTTTTGTTAAGCATATTATGTTTCTTAGATCATCCGTGATGGATGGTCGTCATACAAGGCCACCACATAAATGGCCGTGTGGCCGCGTTCTCCCCTGTTTTGCCTACCTCACCCGATGAATCTCCTAAGCTAAAATGGTAGGACTTGGTCAACTGCATGACCGAGTCGTGTGCATTGGTGTGAGGGTGTTTTTATTAATTTTTGGTGTGATGGAGTTTTTATTAATTTTTGTGAAGGATATTTGAATTTACGTGGGGTATGTTTTAAAAGAGAAAACTAAATTGGTCATAAAAGATATAGTAAAAAGAAAGTGATAATCGCGGTCGTGCGCATCGCTACACTATTAGCATAGTCGGATAAAACTTTTTTTTTTTTTTAATTTATTTTTATTATTTTTTTATTTTTTTATTTTTATTTTTTATCTTTTTTAATGTTAAGAGCCGCAAATGTTACGAGTGTTTTGCTGCTTGGATGAGAGATCAAACTAGGTGGCAACTAGCATGCATGCATGTAGAACACGTGTCACCTACTAGCCAACGTGGAACATATCTGAAAATACAATCCAATTGCTTTTTGGTTCTCTATTGAAACATGAGACATGTTATACAAACCCTTTCAATATTGTTACATGAGCGGTTTGATCAAATCGTATAAATAGCGATACACATCATATAAAATGGTGATATGTCAAATGATTAGATACCCTCTTTATGAAAAAGTGGATAACTCACTCCTTAAAATATATGGGTACTAGTGAGATTTAGTTTGGTCAAAATGTCAATATCTTGGAATTCGTATTATTATTGGTATGAGCATATTGAGAACAAGGAGAGGGAACCCACCGCGTTGCGGCGGGGGCCTCTATACGTGTGCGATAAACCTGTTTATATGTTTGGTAGCGTTGCGTCAGGGGCGTTTGCTCTATTATTTGCTGGTTGCGATTGTAAAATTGGCGTTTGCAAGTGAAACAATTTTAGAAACCATGATATTTATATTAGAGGTGCCGCTGAACAGCAAAAATAGCAAGCTTTTACATAAGCGTTCTGGGGAAAATTGACTCAAAGGTTGCCTGCTAATGCGGCGTTTGCTGTGGATATTACATCCCGGGTTACGCTACTTTACTCCTACTTACTGCACTTGCTACATATTGGATGGAGGCCGGTGGAACTTACGTTATGGTGTCATTCGTGGTTCACCTTTTGAGCATTGTGGCCGGACAGGCTTTCTTCTTTATCTTTGAATAACTCCTTTCGGACAATTGCAGACTGAAAGTGTTGAAAAACTAATATTAGATAAAAATCACCTGATGCAATGAAATGTATGGGTAACAGTACACAATACCATTAAACAAATACAATAAAGGTAAATCGAACTCAGGCATACATTTATAACATAGACGAATTAGACAAATAAATACAGAATAGGTTTACATCCGAAACCACCGTCGGACTGCCATCACTTTTGCGTATAAAGCTAGAACTTATTTAGTGACACGCATATATAGTACAACCTATTTCATTACGCAAGAGGCTCTCCCAGAAAAGGGAGAAAACATAGATACATTCGTTGTAGTTCAAAAAAAAAAAAAAAAAAAAAAAAAAAAAAAAAAAAAAAAAAAAAAAAAACCCTACTCGAGCATGTTTAAATTCATAAAATACTTTCATGATGGACCTGGGAGTTGAGGTATTACAATGAGCATTGTGTGTAGCCTCTTTAAAGCATGAATGTTCATCCGTAGTTTGCGTCTTTGTTTTGTCTTCATAACCTGCACATTAAAATCTAAAATTAATATTCCATGTTGATAGGTATTGCAAGAATAGAAGGTAAGTTTGAGTTGCACTTGCTCTAAGACCATCTTACGGATAAGACCATCTTTTGTACACTTTCGATCTTCCATTTTTTTTCAAAGATTCAACCAAAACCAATGAACATCTACGACTTTCCCTATATTGGATGTAATGAGTACATTAGCATGTTACTGGAGTAAAAGAACGATGTACCAAAAATGTATTTTCAAATAGCTGATACAGGATATGAGTTCATCTTAGCAGCTCATATAGTGCAAACGAATATGCCTCTTAACTGCGTACTACCTCCTTAGACCTTTGTAACTTTCTTAAAAAAAGCGATATATCTCAAAATTTTCTTTTAAATCAAATCATAAGCATGTTATGCAACCTAGTGTCCTAGTGTAAGCTCATTATGTAATAGATAACCGGATATTTTTACTATGACATAAAGAGTTAATGATCGTTTAATCTACAAAGCAAATAATATATACATCTAATTGTCATCTAACTTGGGCAAAAGCATTAAAGTTACCGGAACTAATCCTTACTGAACTTATTCAGATACCCCAATACAGATACACATACTTCCTACATCAGTAAAGGAAGTCTTGTAAAAGTATACCTAGAAAGCAAAGCTGAAAGCAAGCGCACTGCAAAAATATTCCATGTACCTTCGCAAAACATTATATGACTTACCTACAAATTAAAATTTACCTTTAAGATAACCTCAACTAAGTTAATATTAAAACACAAACCTTTAAAGTACCTAAGAGAAACCTGGAGTGTATTACCTGCAGGCGACCGTGGACTTGTTCTAGGTATAGGCGCATCTGGTGTCTCGGACACGTCTACATGCCAACAATCTGAAAGGTTTAATAAAAGGTTAGTAAGTGTGATGACAAACAGTTGCATCTTCAGTTAAAAATGTTATAAACGTAAAAGATGAAGAAGATTAAGCAAAACTATAACGATTAAAAAGCCATATCTGCACGCGCACGCCTAGTTCCTGCACTTGGTATAGGGCGGGCTGATCGGATCCTCGTTTCTATACTTGTGGGTGACTCCGTAGCTACTGTAGCTATAGACACACCCACTGTGTCTGATATGCCTCCGATAACAATATTGCCACTCCACTATCCACTGCCTCTACAATATCAAACAAATACAGGAGCAGATTTAGCGCGGGTTTTACTTGGGACCAATTATCCATGTTTTGCTCTTTTTGCTCACGTAACTTATCCTCCCTATAAGAATATTCAATTACGTTGATATAAAATAAGGACAATTTTTGCTTGTTGTATCCTGAACCAAACATTCCGCATTCCTATTAGTAATCACATAAACTCACCAATGATTCTGCTTGGTCCGACATTTTCGGTTGACACCCTAATGAGATGTTTTCCATCGTTGCAATCAAGTTGCCGAAACCCACACCCAGCTGCTGCAACACTTATATGATTTCAGTTTTTTCCATTGTTTCCATTTTTTTAGAGCTGGCTTCCTTTTTCCCTGCATTCATATTTCAGCCAATTAGTACTTTTGGGGTCTGAATTTATACGTTAGACTTGTAAAACTAATACTTAGATAGTAGAAAGAAGAAATTTGGTATTGGCTTTACTGTTCATCAGACGATTATGTCAACGGAACCAAGCCGAAATCTGTGACTCCACATACGTTTCACATCCATCTATTCTCTCAACTTTACCGTGTCTATGAGGCTGAGATAGGCCGAGAATCGGAAAAAGCGAATACGCCCACCATGGCTGTAAACCTAATGATTTGCCATGATAGCTAATGGTTTGTCAAAGCTTTGTGTGGAATTATAAGGGCCCCAAAACTTTAGTTGCGCCTGCCAAGTATAACCCACACCTGTACAAACAAATATTGTATATCAACGCCACTTTCAATAGAAGCCCGTAAAACATTAGAACCGCAAGAACGCGACATAAGACAATGAAAATACAGACCATCATATTGTTTGATCACTTCTCATCTAGTAGTTCAATACATTTTACCCTTAGAAACAGTGACACAAACCAACCTACTGAGTATCAATTTTTGGCAGTAAGTTTTGAAATCGCGTCTACTAATTTAATAGGCTTGTTAATATCAGGACCTAGATATGATGGTTTCGTGAATTAGATGAAACAATGGCAATCAACGATACCTCAGTCTAAACATCTCACATTATGACCAATTAATCTCGGCCGCGCATCAATAACCTGCTACCTTTTTACCAGATCCTCTTCATTTTCCATCAGCAACTACAAACAAAGCAAACCAAAACTGTGAGTACTATTTTTACCTAGACATTTCATCGAACATTTGGTGTGCAACCAAACAAAAACCCAAAATTTTCATTAAAAAATAGTCTATTTGTTTTGTTAACCCTCAATCTCAGTCACACTGACCCTCACCGACAGTAAGAAACCCAAAAAAAGTCAGTCACTAATAGTTAACCAAGACAAACCTGGAAAAGAGAAACTTGTTGACCAAAATCTATTAACCTGAAAAAAAAGAAGACAACCATAAGTACATGGATAAATTAGGCATGCAGCTTTGGTTCCAATTTATGAATAATCATAATAAAAAATTGTTTGAAACAATAATGAAACTCAAGTCTAACAACTCCCAAATTAAATACACAATTAAACCAAGTAAACAACTATAACTCACAATTAATCTGTATAAGAAAACACCCAAAACAATATACTCCGTTAGTATATAAAATAAGTTACCTTTCTTTATGCATAATAAATTTGACGAAAGTAATCCAAACCCAGCTCAGATTTTGTTAAAGAGCGTCGAAATTGAGCCGTTCAATTTTTTGTTTTCGGATTTGCGGTGCGTTTTTTCATGGGGTTCACGCGAGACGGAAGACAGAGATGAATTCATTGTATGTGTGTGTTTTTTGATTTGTATGTGTGAAGGTGTGTTGGATGCATAAACGGAATAACACGTATCCCCAAAGAGTAACTACGTGTTTTGTTATCAAGAGATATTTAAAAAAAAAATGTCTAATAAGCAGTGTGGCACAAACATAACTGAAAGTTTGGTAAATAGTATTATATTGGGAATATTATTATAATGAAATCTGGGATTTCGGTCCGGCAAGAAATGATATATAATGTAATGTAATGTAATGGAATATATTAAATATTTTTCAAAAAACTAAAAAGCTGCAAAGGAAGATATAAGCTGTGTTTGTCAAAAGTAACGGTGAGCAGTAGTAATGAACTGTAACAGTGAGTTGTGAGCAGTAGCTATGAGTGGTAGCCACTGCTGCTCATAGTTTCTCAAAAAAGCATTGGAAAAATAAGTATTTCTAAAAAATAGCAAAGCTCACCGCTCATTTGCCGAACGACCAATAAAAATCAAAATGCTCATTGTTTACTGCTCAGCGCTCCAAAAAACTCTACACAACTCCGTGCCAAATATACCCGTAATGTCACTCTTTCTTTTCTTTTTGAAATCTACTTTTTGAAAATTCTTTTTTTCGGACATAAATTTTAAAGCTTTTTAATTTATGCTTTTCAATTATATATATATATATATATATATATATATATATATATATATATATATATATATATATTAATTACAAGTCCTACATACAAGATTATAAAAATGAAAATCTAGATTCAAAAATTCTAAAACCTCTTATTAAAATCTCTTACAAGTATGTCTAATCACATGATGCTGCCTGACACTTGTTAAAACTGACGATTTAGATGTGAATAGAGAATAAGTGAAAAAAAACTATTTAATATTATTGTGTGTGTAGAAGAATTTGTATGATGATTTAATAAGAGGTTCTAGCAAAGCTCATCTAGATTCTCTTGAAGCACTTCCAAATATTTTATACAGGTTAAGCTTCTTAGCACAACAGTAGATCAAAAATCTTCAAGGTAACAAATCACAACCTATATAAAGCACAAGTGTGATTCCTATATTTAGAAATCATAAATCCTCAAAACTCCTCAAAAACTACACGTGGAATTTAATACCGAAATAGAAAGATTTCAAAAGATTTTAAATATAAAATTGAGTAAATTGTAGAAATCGTCCATGTGGTTTGCCAAGATTGCAGAAATCATCCCTGATCTTCCATAAGTGCTGGCGGCCTCCCTGTGGCGAAACTTTGGGATCATTTTGGTCTCTGGTCTTAACTGGCATTAAGTACATTCCATTAGCAGTTACACGTTAGCCCTTTTGGCCAACGACCGTTGCAACGTTCATCCTTTAAACTAACGACTGTTAATAATTTAAATTTTTTGGTTTATTTTAGGTTTTTCAATTTTTTTATATAAAAATATACGTTTTTATATGTTTCTATATATATTTTTATACACGTTTTTATATACGTTATTTTATATATATATATATATATATATATATATATATATATATATATATATATATATATATATATATATATATATTGTATACATTTTTTATACTTTTTATCCGTCCCAAAATTATTGTCTCATTTTGAATTTTTCGGTCTTTATTTTTCAACTTTGACCTTAAGTATTTTTGTTTATATTACATAATACTTGATAAAAAAATATATGAACGGATTGAGTTTTGACTTTCATAGTAAAAAGTCAAAATGGGACAATAATTCTAGGACGGAGGGAGTACATTTTTATACGCTTTTATATACGTTTTTATAGACATATTTATAATTACATATACGTTATTATATACGTTTTTATACACATTTTTATATACTTTTTATACGTTTTTATAGACGTTTCCGCATACGCTTTTATATATCTTTGTGTATACGTTTTTTATACATGTTTTTGTATACGTATATATACGTTTTTGTATATGTATATATATGTAAACAAAAACGTATATATATGTATACACAAAAGTATATAAAAACATATGAAAAGTATATATTTTATAAATACGTATATAAAAGCGTATAAAACGTAAATAAGAATATATACAAAAATGTATATAAGAATGTGTATAAAACGGTATAAAAAAACATTTACAAAAACTTATATAAAAGCGTATACAAAAACATCTATAAAAACGTATAAAAAATATATAATAACGCGTATACAAGTGTATATAAAAAAGTATATAATAACGTATATGTTGTTATAAATACATATATAATAACTTATAAAAACGTATGTGTTTTTATAAAAAAAAATGTCTATAAAAAATCGAAAAACTTTATAACAACAATAGTCAAGTATTTTACGTATGCTAATCTATGTACACGAGCAGCTTTGCCCGCGTGTAGCACCCCCAAAATTTGGTACAGCGGAAGACTTACAAACTTTCGGGATGCTACTGGGATTGGTATACACAACACAAGCATAGCGAAACCGGATAACAATTTTTATTACATAAAACATCCCAAGATTTAGTTTAAAAGTTTACAATTATTCAAAAGTATAAAAGATAAGGCCCAAAGGATTAAAAGATAGGTCTCCAATATAATATCAGAGTTTCAGTCGATCCTTCACCCATGCCATTTCGCCAATCCTCCAATAGCTAGCATCCATAAACATCATCTTAATCACCTCAGAAAACATGCTAAAATGTCAGCTTACGCTGGTGAGTCCATAGGTTTAAATGTAAAGCAATGAATGGTCCTTAAACAGTTTTAGTATTCACACAAGATGATGTCTATTACTTCAGCACTAAGTTCATGCAACCGAAGCTTGACTATTGTGCATGCTCTAGAAGCAGGTTAAATAAAGGCCCTTGTAAGTGTCTATCCTGTGACACTTGTGTCTCGACATGTTAAACGCTTGCGTTTGGTCATCCTAGACAAACCGAACAGAGGAAGTCATCCCCAATAGATCTATTTATAACATTTGCGCTTCCCCGAAGGAATTGACGGTGCATGAAAGTGGGCATGAATGGGATTCTATGACTTAGGCTCATTCTACGTAATAGCTTGATGAAAACATAAATGAAATTAAGGTCTATGAAATGTTTTGCATGTTTCTCACCCCAATATTTAAGTAAAACAATAATATGAGTAAAAGTGGGGTTATGAACTCACCTCGGTTCAGCAAAGCAAAATCACAGATATATAAGAAGTAGACTAGCACAATAATCCAAATCAAAAACAGCATGAACAGCTCAAAGGTAGTTTAGCTCAATAGCGACTAAGTCAACTTGGCACAGATCATCAACAAAAGCAAAGCAAGGTAGCATCTAACAAGTGACGGCAACTACTGACTCGACACAACCTATTCATGTAAATTTTCCTTAATAGATTTCCAATAGCATAATCCAATTAAATTTCATTCCCCCGATTTTTTCCATTTATTATCAAATCAATCTTTGTGAAAAACAGTTTAGTAATGTTTGGTATCGTTGTGTGTGTGTGAGAAATATATAGTCTCGACTCGAGTGAACTCACACCAAGAATAACTTCAAAGTATACCAAGTTCATGTTCATCTCAATTAGTCAAGCAAGTGAATCAATATACTAGGTTAAGTCCATATCTGATAAGTTCTCGTACAAAGGGTTGATTACTTATCAAATTCGTAAACTTGATAAGTTTAACCATTCTTCCGTTTACTTATTAATTCCAAAGTTATATCGTCATTTAGTACTCGTATGGTACATTTCTCATTAATATTGTCACCCAACACACTTGTCGGGCCCCTATTGAGCTTGTCGGCCCAATAGGTCCAATAACCATATAGGTTGATTATATTAACGTCAACTATCTGTAACTCAATATACATGGTGTATTAAATACTACTTTTAAATAGTACTTCCTAGGTTTGCGTTCACTCGAAACTTGTACTAACTCTTGTTATATATTGTTCATAAAAAGAATCCAATACCTTTAAATACGGTGTTGACATAAATAATGTATGAAAACGTTATTTATATTTTTCGATATCTCTATATTTTGACGATCACAAAATGTAAACTCATCAATCGTAAGATTACTACGTAAACAAGTATTAAGCTAGTTTATATCATTATATCCAACTTAATCACTTAAGGTATGCATAAACAAGTGCTTAATACATCTCATGATCAAAGGGGTATTTAATTAACTAATACAAAGTTTATTTAATTATACAAACATATTATATATTTTTGAAAAACACTTTTGGTAATAAAGAAAAATGTTTTAATCATACTAAATATATGATTTCAAATTTTTAACCAAAATCAGTTAGTTTTTCACCAAATAAACTTTCCCTACTAAAAGACAAGTTTTCTGGCCGTTACAACTGGGCGTAGAGCTGGCAAATCGTGTCTTAACAGGTTTTGAGCGTGCGAATAACATAAGTTTCAAACATGAAAACGACTCGTTTAACACTTGGTTTTGGTGGTTTGAGTATGACAGATAGACGTTTTATGTATCAAAAAATTTAAATATTGAACCCTAGAATACTAAAAATAATTATTTTAAAAAATAAAAAAATTGCATAGTATATTTTTTCCCTTAACAGGTCCTAACAGGTACCTAATTTGCCAGCTCTAACTGGGCGGCCCCCTTAATTATAAGGGTTTGTCCCCTTAATTTTAAGGGGGCCGACCATGATTTAAGGGGACCGGCCAGGCTCCTGTGTCAGAAATTGTCAGAATTTTTATCCTATAAATACCATCTTAATTCTGGAATTTTGCCCCACCTTTTGCACGAAATTTTCAGATCTCAAACTCTCTAAACATCCTCCAAAACCCTTTGATTATTAGTATACTAATCCTTGTTTCAAGTGATTCAATCCCTTATCATTCATCCTCATCCAAAGTGCAAAAGAAGAACACTCCTTCTACAACTAAGTTCAAGAAGTATTGAAGAGTAGTTGTGCATAGTGTATATATATTATTTGTGAAGTTGTGTTGTGTTTGTAATAAGTAGTTTAGAAGAAATAGAAGTTGTGTAGGAAGTAGAAGTTGATTACTAGTGAAGTAGTGTAGTTGTGAAGAAGATAGGTGTGAAGTAGATTGAAGTGAAGAAGATAGGTGTGAAGAAAAAAGGTGTGAAGAAGATAGGTGTGAAGTAGATAGGTGTGAAGAAGTTGTGTAGAAGTTGTGATCAAGTTGTGACGTAGTTGTGGTGTGTAAATTGGTGTGTAAGGTTTTCTCCGCCATAAGGGAGTTTGTTGACATAGTGAAGAAAACTCTCGAGTGGGTGACTCGGGGAGTGGAGTAGGAACAAGGAAGGTGACCTTGTAGCCGAACCATTATAAATCCTTGTGTTGTGGTTTGATCTCTCCAACTCTTTTCATTACTTACTTATTTACCTATACTATATTAGCTTAGTTAGTTAGTTACTATATAATTGTTCATATAGTGCAAGTATTGAGATCACATAAACTAGAATCGAAGTTTTTAAAACAAACTTGTTTTTATAAATTTTAAAAAGACGTAAAACTATTCAACCCCCCCTTCTAGTTTTCCACATACGGTTCATAAAAAGAATCCTTTACGTTTTATTTGCAAATATTTCCTTTTCGAATAATAAGGCCTCCGTTAAATCTGAATCCACTTATGTTCGTTAATTAATATTTGACGTCGGCATTATTATTCGCTTATATATATATATATATATATATATATATATATATATATATATATATATATATATATATATATATATATATATATATATATATATAAAAGTTTGTTGTTGAAATTATTTGTTTGTAAATTATTATGTATTTCGAGTACACGGGTCCGAGTCATCACTCTCGGATTGTTATCATAATTAAATAGCGTCTAAATGTTCCATTATAGCCAAAAGTCCATGTTACGGCGTTGTCAAAGTCAGCCGTTGACTAAAAAGTCAAGGTAACTAAGACGTTGCGCAAAGCTTCACAAGTTATAATCATAATATGTCCTAATAATAATAACAAGCCCCCTGTCAAGCAACCAAGTCCATAATATTTCAATGTTCGCAACTCATAACTTCAATACATCGCGGCCGTCTACGGCACGCGTCTAGTCCTATCTCCGACAACTACTAATCGTCTCAACCACACATAATCACTTCTACCAAAAAGATCAATCTCCAACAATAACATTTTCGCCGAGACCTTTAGTCTCGGCTCTCCCACTTCTTGGCCACAATCCTAACAACATCAACATTTAACAACAATAAATCATCACCTTACTCAATCTTGGCCGAGATCCTAGTGGTCTCGGCTCATTCCCACGGTTGCCGAACAACAAACAACCACATCCACTGTCTACCTTCATTAAACCCAAAACTAATTCCAAAAATTTTAATCCCAACAAACAACTTAAAACCAAACGATACAAGATTCTTTCCAAACTCGATCCCAACATTAACCATAGCCACCAAACAAGATCACAACAACAGAAACAAAAGTATCAAGCATACCGTAAGATCAACACAACAACAACAAGTACGAAAATCAAGAATACCGTAAGCTTATGCTCACGGTTTGGTTACTCGACACACACACAATCACAACAACGATACCTTTAATTTTCAAGCTTTTATTCATCAAAAACCATTATAATATCAAAACCCATATGTATATAAGCCCGAAATCTAATAAAACCATGAGTTGAGTCACGAGTTAATCCATACCGAGTCACCAACGCGCGTGACTCAATTTCTTACATTTTTCTTCCTCACTTAATCAAATAGAGACGGCTAGGAGTGGCGGTATATGGTTGTTTACGGCGCGTGGTGACAAGAAAGGTGGTAGAGACTATCAGGTAGCGTGTGTGGTTTATGTATGTGGTGAGGGTGTTGAGAGAAGTCGATTAATGGTGGTGGTGTATGGTGAGGAGCGACGGTGAAGGTCACGGTGGTGTTTATTTAGGCGAGTGCTCCACGTAATGATGCTTAAGAGGGTGGGTTCATGGTGGATCTGGTGTTGTTTGGTCGTGAGAGATGGCGGTGTGGCGTGGTGATGGTGGTTGTGGTGCAGCGGCGATGAGCTGCAGATGTGGGGGGCGACTAGGGTTTTTAGAGAGAGAGAGAGAGAGAGGTGTGTGATATTTTGGTGATGATGATACAAATGAGATAAGGTGGGGTGTGATGGATAATTATTCCCTACAAGGACCGATATTGCAACTCTTCTAAAACAATAAGGGGCGCCGGTTTCATAATACCACAAGGACCTTACGCGAAATTTTCTTAAACTTCCCCGAAACACTCTTACGAGCTCAAAACTTATTCTAGGATTGTTCAATATATTTTCTAGTTTGCGCCATTGACTCCAAAATAGTTTTTCCATAAAGTTTGATAATAGATATGTTTATTATATAAAACGTAATTGTTTCTCCACGAATCTTGCTTATAAACACATTTATTAAATAAAATGTGACTGTTTCTCATTTATATTTTTGTTTTATTAGGATTTCTAGTGCCGACGTCACGTAGTGCCAAATATAGTCATGAATTCAAACGTTCAACATATAACACGATAATTCACGTAATCAATCATCGATTCCCATAATTTCTGAAAACTATTGTTAAGAAATTTAACGTTTCATTTTAACCATGATGTGGCATTTTAAACCGGTTTTTCAAATTTAGCAATTGTCACAGCCTCCCGGCCTCAGAAGAAACCCGTCCCAGGTTTAAATTCAAGTTACTCGTTAAGGTTCAAAAGAGATAAGGATAGGTTTACTTGGTTTCACCCTCATGTTCTCACATGAGTGCCAGATTACCGCAAGATTTCTAACAAAGCTCAATGTTAAGAGTACAATGTGGCTTAGATCACCAGAGTTTTCACGAATGTGGTTTCAACAGGCTCCTCAAGGGAGTTTGATGTTCATCATCATAGAGAAGAAAATTTTAGGGTTTGCAGTTGCAGTCTCTCCTGGAAGTGTCCTTCCGAATTGTGCACAACATGAATCTTGTAGACTTGCCAAGTCCCGAAAAAAGCATGAGTATCGAGAGTTTACTGGTCTAGTTCTAGCGGGGAATTCTTGAACGAAACAGGATAGTAAGGATTTAGTTTCTCACGTTTACCAAGCGTATTCCACCATCTCTAGGTGATGTTAATCATCTACTTGATCCTCATCATACAAGAGGTGGAAGTGGATAAAGTCCGTGACGATCCAGAAGAGTTTTGTACTATAGAGATGACGGCGTCACCATAGGCCGTCATGGTCCAATTGTTAGTGACGGCCCAGAGTAGAATTATACATGACGGAGTCAAAAGTGGATCTAGGCAATCCGATTTCATTATGAGCGGCGAGTTGATGGCGTTAGAATTTTCTTCATGATACCGTCACCCTATAAAATCTATATATAGTTTTGCAATTTTCATTCATTAAAGAGTAGCAATTAGGGTGTAACTTTGGAGAGAAACCCTAGTCCAAATATTACAGCTTTTTCAAGGGTTTTTACCCTTTGAAACCTTTCATGTACAATTGAGATAAGTACTCTTTCAATTCATTCAATATGTCTATGTGTTGTTTGAATATATCTTACACTTGTCTTGAATTTAACATGCTTGGCTAGATCTCTTTTGTGTTTGCTTAGATGTAGTGAAACCTAGATGTTAATTATGGGTTGATTGTTTGTTTATAGTTGTTACAGATGATTCTATTCGATGTTAGGCTTAAGAAAACTGGCAGACTTCCATTGGTGATATGCTTGAACGTCTTAAGGAACATGATCAGAGGTGTACTTTGATTTTTGGTTGTATTTAATGCGTAAGAGAATTCTAATGATCCCATGTTAGGAGCTTCTAACGGCTCGACATAGGAGTGAAGTAGGATCCTATAGAGTTAGGGAATATTGTACACGACCCTACGACTAGTATTAAGGAATATGACCCGTCATCCATGCAATTGTAACAAACTATCAACCTGTAAAAGATATCTAGGCAGTAATGAAACCTAAGTAAACACAACTCTCCCTATTATTGTTCACATCACTAGTTTTATTAGCTTTCATTTCATTTTTGTTATTTTATTTTGATTGCATCTTAGTTATTTGGGTTAGTTGGCTAGCAAATAATTCCGCCCACTCTTCCAAAACCGAGATTTTATTTGCTTTTATAAAATATAAAAAATACAAAAAGAATCACCCCTCACCTCTAGACCTAGTTCTTAGGCTTTCTAATTCTAGCGACACTATTCCTGAGTTGAACGATCAATCCCCCGGTACTTGTCACTATACTATACTTGACACTCGTGATTGCGTGGAACTCCCCGGACAAGCTTTTGCGGACTACGCATCCTCGCGTACCGAAGAAGCGGGAGATAAATGGTACACTTTCAAACCCGAGCCAAACCCTTACGGTGAATCCTACAACCCGTATTGGAAAAATCACCCGAACCTTAGGTGGAAACACAACCAAAACAATTCTTCCAATCTGCCTAATCGTTACCAACCAAACGGTCCACCCTCCAACCGTACTTTCAACAACAATCCTTCTAATAACTATAGTAGTACCAATAATCTTGAAGGATTGATGTCCAAGTTCATGGCATCTCAAGAAGCTCGCATAGCTAGGATTGAAACCAAATTCAATCAACAACAAATGGAGATGACCAATAAGATTGACAACTTGTTGAAAGCCCTCAACAACCAAGCGTTAACTACACCTAGAAAGGACACTAGGGACGCTAATAGCGAAATCCAAATTAAGGAACCCTCGTCATCCAAACACGTCCACTTTGTCAATGTTGTCATTATTAAGCTAAAAGATAAGTATATAGAAGAGAGTGACAAGGATGAAGTTGGAGTAGAAACCGAGACTAGGGACAAAATTAAGGAAGTTGAGGTTAATAAGGGAGGAAAGTTAGAGGAAGTAGAAAACGTAGAAGATTACTTTGATAAGTTGCCCACCAACGAAGAACGGGAATATCACAAGGATTTATTCGATGATCCCGAGACACCATATATCTTTGGTTCACCCCTTATTAAAGTAGGTGATCCCTCTAACATCAACATACCATGCAACATTGGGCATATGCATGTGTGGAAAGCTTATATTGATCCTAGGTCTCCTATAAACATCATGACTAGGACTTATTATAATTGGGCAATGAAGATGCAACTTGGTTATAGGATGATGCCCAGCAAAAATTTGATAAGTAATTTTGTAGGAAGAGTGAAAGGATTGTGTGGAAAACTAGAAGGGGGGTTGAATAGTTTACCGCTTTTTAACTTGATTATCCTTAAAAAACTTTACGTTTGTCTAAAGATATAAACACAACTTTACATGTTCAATTATTTGAAAAGCTTTACGTGTGAATAACAATCCTAACTTTACTTGTTTAGTTCTTTGAAAAGCTTTACGTTTGTTTAAAGATATAAAAACAACTTTACTTGTTTAATTCTTTGAAAAGCTTTACGTGTGATTAGTAATTCCAACTAAAGACAATATGTAATAAGCAAAGATAAAGAAAGAAACGATCAAACCACAACACGATAGTTTATCGTGGTTCGGCTACAAGGACTCTTTTTCCTTGCCCTACATCCACGCCCCGAGTTTCCAACTCGAGAGTTATAAGCACTAATCAACAAGCTCCTTTCCCGGTGGAGAAACCTTTACAACGTCGCTTACACTTTTACCGACACTAAGCTAGATGTCGAGTTCTTTTACACGGGTACAACCACTCCCATCGTCGCTTACACTTTTACCGACACTAAGCTAGATGTCGAGTTCTTTACCAAGGGTACAACCACTCCCGTTAGTTCTTTTACAAGGGTACTGATGCGTGGGAATCGCAACAGGCTTTACCTCTCGAGGGATCTCGAGAAGCTTACAACCCCCACCAGGCAGTGTACCTAATCGTTGTAGTATAGTATAGTGACAAGTACCGGGGGATTGATCGTTCAGCTTAGGAATAGTGTCGCTAGGATTAGAAAGCCTAATTACTAGTGCTAAAGATGATGGAAGATTATTTTTGTATTTTTATATTTTTTTGAAAGCAATTAAAATCTCGGGGTTTGAAGGATTTGGGCGGAATTAGTTGCTAATCAACTAACCCAATACTAAGATGCAATCAAAATAAAATACAAAAAATGAAATTAAACTAAATTATACTAAAGTTGTGAGCAATAAATGGAGAAAATGTGTTTACTTAGATTTCACTACTCCCTAAACATCTTTTACACGTTAATTACTTGTTATAATTGCATGGATGACAGATCGTATTCCTTAATACCATTCATGGGGTGGCACACATAACTACCCAATTCTATGAGCTCTTATCTCCTCCTACACCATGCCCAGCACAACTATAGGGATTGTAAACAGTGGCTCATGCATTAAATACAACCAATAAAGACCTAGTGCGCCTCGGTTCATGTTTCTTAAGACGTTCAAGCATGTTACCAATTGGAGATCTGCCAGTTTTCTTAAGCCTAACATATAAATCATTCATCCAAGACAAGAATAAACAAATAATCAACACATAATTAACATCTAGGTTTCATTAGATCTAAGCAAACACAAGATAGATCTAGCCTAGCATGATGGAATTAAGATAAGAACAAGATATAGACAACCAACACATAGACATATTGATTGAATTAAAAGAACACTTATCTTAATTACAATGAAAGGTATCAAGGGTTTGGAACCCTTGAAAAACCTGTAAAAGTTGCACCAAAATCGTACTTAGGGTTTCTCCAAAACTTTTCTCCTTTTAATGTGAAAATTAGAAAACTATATATAGAAAAATAGGTCTGACGGCGTCAAGAATAAACTTGTGATGCCGTCACCTCGCTGCCAAAACTATTCTCGGACTGCCTTGATCTACATTTGACGCCGTCAAGACTTAATCATTTCCAGGCCGTCATGACTTTTTACTCTTGACGCCCTACCTTCGTGACGCCATCAAATCTGTACTGGGTCGTCATGGAATTCTGCTCTTGACGCCGTCAGAGAATTACTCTTGACGCCGTCACCTACTGTTCCCAGCAAGGAAAATTAAGACTTTGGCGTTTTCTTCACTTTTATGCTCCAAAAACGTCCGAATTGCTTCCCTTTCCAGATTTCTCTCCCAAAGTACCTAAAATCACAAAAGGAACGATTTAGGGCAATATTTGATAAAATAAATTCGAATTCGGGCTTAAATAACCCCCTAAAAACGGATCATTTTTCGTCTCATCAGGTACAACAACTCCCGACACACTATGTATTTTGAGGCCTAAAATACTAACCGATCACTTCTACACAAGATACACATGAAGTATAAACTACCTAAGTCTATACACAACAAAGCTAACAAGTCTTGCAACTTAGAGTTGAAACTTGTAACTTCTTAAATGAATATGTGAATTCCTTTGCTACATAAGAAAATCACACAAGTTAGTAGCTACTGAGTATAATGAGAGAATATGTGTAAAATGTGATTCTAAGTCATGAGGGATTTCTTGCAAGTGCTTTGGTATTTATACCAAAGGAAGTTAGCAGTCTGGCGGAAACGGCGGCACCCTCAGAAGGGTTCTGCCCGTGTTCCTCCAGGGTTCCGCCAGAACTGTTCAACATAACTTACAATAAATCACTCCAAGACAAATAATGTCACATCTACTAAATACTAGTCAACATGCATTGCACCAAACATGGAATACTTCCAAAATGTGTAAGAACTTCATGGATAGTCAAACATATAAACTTACCATAAATGCACATTGATGAGATATGACACTTTCTTATTAAAGAAATAAAAACAATGTTAAGTTTAAAAAGAAATGTAAAGACTAGTTATACAAGACTTAAAACTAAAATGATGTTTTACTACAATCTAAAGTTTGTACTTTGTCATTAACAAAACTTAGCAAAGATCGTTAAAATATAAATAACGTTTTTAGGCGATATTTGTATTAACAATCTCCCTTTTTTTGTTGATGACAAAACTTAAACTTTATTTATAAGTAAGCCACTAGTTTTAGTGTTAAGTCTTATAAAGTTTGTATTAAAACTTGTTTTACGAAAAAGATGTGATATGATATGCAAGAGTTAGAGATGAAAACAAGTTTAATATAACTTCTCCCCCTTTTTGTCGAAACAAAAAGAAGAGTAGCGAAGCGGAAGTATGCACTTGCTCCCCCTTGGATGATACTCCCCCTAAATGGAGTGCCAAGAGAGGAGACGTGGATTTTGAACCTACAAGAAAAAATGTTAGTTGCCGCACAAGACAAGTCATGAAAGCATTTCATGTCTAAATCACAACTAAGAGTTGTGAAGCGGAATAATGCAATACTCATGCTCCCCCTTGAATATTACTCCCCTAAATGGAGTATCAAGGAAAGAAAACATGGAAAATAATCCTACAAAAAGAAAGTGTTGGATCGATATTCTCTGACCAAAATACTTTGTAGCTTGTAAGGATTTAATAATATTAAGTAAACTCAACACTATTAATATTGAAACACTGTTTAACCTTGTAAAGTATGCGGAATCTACTAACACAAAGCTTAAGAAGAACTTTTATATTAACCAAACTTTGAACCTGCTTTGTTACACAGATTCACTAACAATCCCTAACTATTTATCAACTTTTATCGACTCTAGAACTTATGAGAACTTTTCTAAAACTTGTATCAACTAATACCTCTTAAGGCTCTTTATATAGATAACCTTAAGTCGGTTTACAACATATAATCCTTGAACAACAAGTCATTATCCCTAACTAATTCTAGAATATTCGTTCAATATCACACATTAATCCTTAACTAATATTGCACATTAGTCCTTGTTTCCTTCGAAGTACTTTAAACATTCTTCAATAACAGCAGTACTTTGACTTTTTCCTTCAGCAGTACTTTGACTTTATTCTTCATGCAGCAGTACTTTGACATACAGAAGTACTTTGATAATTTATATCCCAACAATCCTTCCCTAACTTGAACTCCACTTGCTTGATTTTAAGTTTATTTGTTATCTTAAATCTTCAAATCTTTAATCATTCAAAAAGATTGTTTCTTTATTTCTTTGTCTTCTATCTATCATATGTCAAAGTACTCTTCATCAGCATCTTGTCTTTCAATATATCTTCTCAGCAACTCAGCAACATTTTGGTACAGTGATCATAAAATCATAAAAGTTTCATACTATTCTCATCACTTCCAGATATGTTAACTCCTGTGAGAGGTGAATCATTGAAAATTATGATTTTTAGCAAATCATCAGCTATCAACGGATTTGATTAGTCTTTACCAATAGCCGTTTGCTATGGACTAGCCAACTCTTGATCACTTGGAGTATGGTGAGTTGATAACCATATAGTTTTTGGTAAACTATCAACCATAAACGGATTTGATTATCACATCAGAGCCGTACCCTCATGATGAGTCAAAATCTTTCTTGTCTGTTAAACATGGTGAGTTGATTACCATTTGTTGTGAAGTATAAATACTAACACCATGTGTTACTTTTCAAATCCTTTTACTTTTCTTTTAAACATCAAAACATTTTATTTTTATTTTAAAGAACTTATACTGGTTTATATCAGCAAGCAGTACTTTGTTAAAGTACTGTTTGTTTTTGCAGTACTTTGAAAAACACTTTATTTTACAAAACAAATCATACCAGTATTATGCAATATTAGTCTTCATACTTGATCCATCTGATAAATAACTTGATAACATCCAAAGCTACTTCAGATTCATCTTCAAGTTCCATTCCATGATCCAGCATTCTGAGTATAATTTCTCTGATCAATGGATATCTCCTCTCAGCCAGCATATGAATCATGGTACCATCTTCCATCTCTAGTGTATGAACTCCTGATGACTCAAAGAATCTCCATCTTGTTATTTCCCAATTCTCTTGATCATTCCACAGAGGATCAACACTTGTTTCTTCAGTTTCCCAGATGGTAATTAAGTCTCCAAGCAAAATTAATCCCACTTCTGAAGCTTCAATCTCTGCATAGTATGTCTGCACTTGCACATATAAGTCATACAAATCTGCCCTTGTAATACAATGCAAAACATCCCATAACATATTGAGTGTTGTGAAGCTTTCATCTTCTCTGTGAATCATAAAATAATTTCCTTCTTTTGATTCAACCATAGAAAATGAGATTATCTTGGACTTCTTTCCAAAATCTTCAATCTTCTTATTCTCAAAGTCAACAACTCTGAAATAGTTTCTAAGTTCATCAACTGTATCTTCATGAATCATCTTCAGCCTTTTTGACAGTTGATCATCTTGAACTGCTTTCTTCCTTTTCAATCTTCTTTCCTCAGCTTGTTCCTTTCTGATATCTTCTAATTTCTTCTTTCTATCAACTTCCATGGGCACAAAGTTTTCTACTTCTTTTCTGATATCTTCTTGTACTTTATCCCATAGAGCTTTCACTTCTGGATACCTTTGTTTATGTAAATTCTTGTATCCCTTCTTTCTCAAGAATCTTATCATCCAGTTCCTTTCCTGAGCTTTAGTCATTGGCTTCTTTGTAATTGGCCTACTAACTTCTGCCAAATACTCAGCATCATATTCAGCTTGTTGCTTTCTAGCAAGCTCTAAATCTTCTGCAATCTCTAACTCTCTAATCTGAGCAAGAGAAAATTTC
The DNA here is from genome assembly GCA_030686995.1 of Artemisia argyi. Lineage (NCBI taxonomy): Eukaryota > Viridiplantae > Streptophyta > Magnoliopsida > Asterales > Asteraceae > Artemisia > Artemisia argyi. The sequence goes on from CM060678.1 coordinate 32,932,220, forward strand.
TTCTTTTTCTTATCTTTCTTAACCATTATCCTTTTCCCTTTATCTTTAGGATCCAACTCTTCAGATTCAGAAGTACTTTCAACATCTTTTTGTACAGGCTCAGAAATATGTATTCCTCCAGTAGGTCTCCTCAAATTCATCATAACTTGAGCAATTGTTTCATCATCACTTGCAGTGTGTACTCTTACTTCTTCTTGCTGTACAAGAGTAGAAGGACCAGATTCATCTGCATAATTCATTGTAGAAGGTCCAGCTGCAGTGACATCACTTTCATCAATATTCCTGGAAAAAGTACTTTGCTCAGCAGTACCTTGCAGACTTATGTTTTCTGCAGCAGTACTTTGAACATCAGCACTTTGAATATTCTGTGCATCTACATCCTGCTTAACATTTTCTTGCTCATCATCTTCTTGCTCAGTATCTTTTTGCTCATTCTCTTTCTCTTGTGAAATATTCTCATCTTCTTGTGCAATATTCATATCCTCTTCAATACAGCTTTCTGGTACAAAAGTCTTTGGACTTTCTGGATATTGCCACAAATGAGCATCTTTTGAATATTAAACTTCAGCATCATCTTTATCCAAATTCTCATCTTGATTCCTCCCCAATTTGGTAAATGATGACCTCTTATGCTTCCTCTGGGATTTAGAAGACTTCTTTGAAGATTTTGACTTTTGCTTCTGAGAGTGCTTCTTTTCTTTCACATAAAGCCTAAAATTATGAACAAGAGGCCAAACAAATTTCTTCAACCTTCTGAACTTCTTTCTTAGCTTCTTGATTTCTTCAGCTTGAGCATTAACAGTATTCTTCATCTTCTCCAAATCCTTAGCCAAATCAGAAGTACTCTCAGCACCTTCAATTCCCTCATCTCCTCTAGGTGTTTGAAGCCCACCTGTGGAAGTATAATCATTGGGAGTAGGTACCTTTGAGTCTGCTGAAGCAGTACCTTTAGAAGAAGTACTTTGTGGAGAAATACCTTGAGTAGAAGCAGATGTATCCAAGGAAGCTGTCACTGAGGGAGTCCTTTCACTTGAAGCAACATGCTGAGGGGAAACAATAGGTGGTGTAGTGGTATGTACTGAAGCAGAATGCTCAGCAGAATCAGGTTGATCATCATTATTAGAATGTGCAGAACCACTATTGTCTTCTTCATCCCTAACAGCTTGAGCTACCTCTAACACATAAGCATTAAGAGGTGTATTCCTACCCGAAAAATTAACTTCCTTATGAGACATAAAAGTGAAAACTTTAGGTGGCATCCTAATGGTAGGTACATAATCCTGAGGTTTGGGTATCCCATCTAGTGATTTTCCAAAAGCAATTGAACAAATCTAGGATACATGAGAAAAGGTTTTCCAGCCTTAATATGAGTAAGCATACCTTCAAGGATCATGTATGAGAAATTGAAAGGTTGATTTGTAATAAGACCAACAAAAGCAAAAGCTATGGAATGGCTAAACTGATCCCAAGCAGTACTTTTGGGACTCAAGCAATGAAGCAAAACATGAATAAGAAATTTCCAATGAGGACTAACCATAGCCTTCTGAAAAGTAAGCTTATTCAAAGGACCTTCATACCCAATGTCTCTAAGTGTGTTCCAAATCTCTTGTTTTCCAAACAAAACAGAGCCTCCTTCATCATCAAATAACAGAGCCTCTCTGATTGAAGCTTCTGTGACACGAATAGCCCTCCCAGCAACTGTAGCAGTAATAATATCCTCTCCATCTTCAACCTGTGACCTTGCTGTATCCCAAAAAGCTTGAATCCAAGGTCCAATAATCTCTGGATTAACTAGGATTGAGTAACAGATGTTGGTTCCAGTGAGAAAGTCAATAATACCAAGAAAGTCAAGGTTATCTTGGGTTTTCTCAAGGTTTGCTATCATGTTGTGTTTGGTGTTGGTGCGTCGATTTGCCATGGTGATTAGGGTTAGAGTGAGAAAAGTGATGATCAATGTAAAGTAGGTATGAGTTTAAATAACAGGAAAGGTGAATAAAAGGAAAAGATATGAGGTTTTATATAAGGATAAGATACAAAAAATCACGGTTAATTAATAACTTTACCGTTATTTTTGGAAGTAATTATCCCCATATCTTTTGAAAGTTTGTTAGCCGCAAATCCGACTGTTGGAACAGTATCTGACACGTCAGCGTACCCTTTAATAACACCAAGCAGTACGTTCCATATAATATGGAGCAGTACCTTCCGTTATAAACTCACATAGTATGTTGACCAAAGTACTTTCCCAAAAAAAATCTTAAATGTTGACCATTTGACCAAAATATCTTTGAAAGTCAACCATGATTAATGACTATCTCCCCATATTAAATCCCAAAGCTACTATGGTAAGTGAACATCAATACATTTCATTTAATGCACGTTTACCTTTAGTTTGCTTATAAAAGCAACTTTACCTTCAACAACTTGCAATCACCATATCTTTCCTTAGCATAACACAAAAACTAACAAGCACAATGAGTCACATTCCAATTTTGAACATCTCTTCAGACTCAGATGGCACCACAAATTCAGAGATAAGTTACTTCTCTGATTCTGAGTTTGAAGATCCAGGATGGTTAGATTATTTTCCTCCTCATGTTCAGTGGATGGGACTCCAAGAATCTTCCTCAGCAATAAGTGCTGCCAACTCTACCATAACTGATGCAGATAGTACTACCAACAAAAAGTCCAAGAAGAAGAAAGCTGTCCCTGGTTCATCTTTGGCTAATGAGCTTCCACAAGCTTTGACTCAAGCCCTGGAATCAGCAATTCAAAACATGAAGTGGCCTGCTCCAAGGAAAGAGAGACCTCCCAAACAGGTTCTTGGCTTAGCTTGCCCAAGAAAGCAGGCTTCTTTTGATGACAAGAGAAAAACTGCTCAAAAAGGAAAGCATGACTATGAGGGCAAGGGAAAAAGGCCTGTGGAGTAGATGTGTGGAGCTTGGTGGTAGTCTGTGGTAGTTGTTTGTTTGGTTTATCTTGTCTTTTCTGTGTCTAAGTCTGTATCTTGATAACAACAATGGTGATGTATGAATCTTCTAAATGGTGGTTGTAAATTCAGTGTTTGAATGATGAATAAATTTGTTTCTTTTGAATGATACATGTAGCCTCCCCTCAAATAATGACTAACTAATAACTACTTATGCCTCCCCTCAAAAATAGCTTACATATTAATCATGCCAATACTCACAACCAAAAAGGTAAATCTTGAAACATCAAAGCCCTTTGTGAGTAGATCTGCTACATTATCATCAGTATGCACTTTAACCACATTGATAAGCCTTTGTTCATAGCAATCTCTTATAAAGTGATGTCTAATCTGAATGTGCTTGGTCTTGGAATGAAATACTAGATTCTTGACAATACAGGTAGTACTCTCATTATCAATGTTGATAGGAGTATTCTTGAAATTGAATCCATAATCCAAAAGCTGATTCTGTAACCAAAGTACTTGTGCACAACAACTTGCAGCAGCTACATATTCTGCTTTAGTGGAAGAAGTTGCTGCAATTGTTTGCTTCTTACATTGCCAAGACACTAATCTGCTTCCAAGGTACTGGCGTCCTCCAGTTGTGGATCTTTTGTCATAGTTATCTCTAGCATAGTCACTGTCTGAGAAAGCTTGGAGATGGAAAGGTGAATCTCTAGGATACCATAAGCCTAGCTTAGGTTGTTGCCTAAGATACCTGAAAATCCTCTTGACAGCATTCAAGTGAGATACCTTTGGATTAACTTGATGTCTTGCACATAGACATACAACAAAAGTTATATCAGGTATTGATGCAGTTAAATACATGAGACATCCAATCATAGACCTGTATAGTGTGACATCAACATCTTCTCCATCTTCATCTTTTCCCAAAGGTTTGTTAGTATCCACTGGTGTAGATGTAGGCTTAACAGTTGTGAAATTGAATCTCTTAAGAATATCTGCAACATACTTATCTTGACAAATATATATTCCACTGCTTGACTGTTGCACATGAAGTCCCAAGAAGAATGTTAATTCTCCCATTGAACTCATCTGAAACTCTTTCTGCATAAGATCTTTAAATTCCTTTACCATAGATTGCTTAGTAGCACCAAAAATAATATCATCTACATACACTTGGACAAGCATGATATCCTTCTTATCTCTCTTGATAAACAAAGTCTTGTCAATAGCTCTGTTTCTATAACCATGTTGTAGTAGAAAATTGGAAAGTCTTTCATACCATGCTCTAGGTGCTTGATGAAGGCCATACAGAGCCTTGATTACCTTGTAGACTTTGTTTGGGTGTGCAGGGTCTTCAAAACCAGGAGGCTGTATGACATAAACTTCTTCTGTGATTTTGCCATATAGAAAAGCACTTTTAACATCCATCTGATATACAGGGAATCCCATATAAGATGCAAAAGCCAGAAATAGCCTGATGGCTTCAAGCCTTGCCACAGGAGCAAAAACTTCATCATAGTCTACTCCTTCTTCCTGTCTATATCCTTGAGCCACTAACCTTGCCTTGTTCTTAATAACATTCCCTTTTTCATCTCTTTTTACTCTGAAGACCCACTTAGTTCCAATAAGTTTCTTTCCATCAGGTAAATCACATAATACCCAAACTTCTTGAAGTTTAAACTGTAGGAGTTCTTCTTGCATAGCTTCCACCCAACTTTCCTTGGCTAGTGCTTGTTTGATATTTTTGGGCTCTTCCTGAGATAGAAAACAAGCAAATAAACACAACTTCTGATCCTTGTGATTCACCCGGTTTTGCTTGTAAATAAAACTAAGTAAAGAAGTATGTTGTTGAGACATATTCTTAACCTTAGTCCTTGTGAGCACCCCTGAAGCTGAGGGTCCAATTATGTTGGTAACAGGATGAGTTTTATGAATTCTGAGAGTAGGAGTTGGTGAGACTTCAAGATTATCTTCCAAATTTGTTATATCAGGATCTTCATTAGAATTTGACAAAATGCCTTCTTGATCCAATTCATCATGAGTGTCTTCTAGAGTAATCTTGTTTGGATCATCAGTATCTTATAAGTCAGGCATATTAGAATCCTTAACAGCATCAGTATTTATCCAATTTGAAGTATCTAAAGGTTGAAAAGTACTTTCAAATGGATTAGCAGTACTTTGGGGTAAAGTACTGGCTGTTTCTTTTGCCTTCTTCTTTTCTGCTTCATAAGCTCTCCTTTGTTCATCTTCATAAGACTTAGCCATTGTTTCTTGAAAAAGCATCCTTGACAGTTCATCTTGAATGGATTGATCTTCATCAGATACTGGTTTTTGTGGTGGAACAGTACTTTGAGGATCAACAGTACTGTTAGGTTCAGCAGTACCTTGAGGCTCAGAAGTACTCTTCTTCTTATCATTGGCATTATCATTTGGCTCATTTTCAGATCTTAAATTAACATCATAAACAATGCATTGTGCTTCTTCTTCAGTGGGAGCAGCTTGATTTTCTTCCCTTACAGGTACATAATTCATTGATGAAGACATTAAATCAAGATCAAACATCCAATAAGGACCTTTACCTTTAGAATTCTCTTGTTCTTCCAGAAAATCAACATGAAGACATTCTTGAACCTTTTTGGTAGCCCTGTTGTACACTCTGAATCCTTTGCTATTGGTACAATATCCCAATAAATATCCTTCATCTGACTTCCCATCAAATTTGCCCAAATTATCAGCAGTGTTTAAGATGGTTAGGGGACATCCAAAAGGTTTCATAAATTTGATGCTTGGCTTCTTTCCCATGAGTAATTCATAAGGTGTCTTCATTTGAGGTTTAGTCACTGATACTCTATTCAACACATAACAAGCAGCACTTACAGCCACAGCCCAGAATGGAACAGGTAATTGAGAGTCTGCAAGCATTGTCCTTGCATCTTCTATAAGAGTTCTATTCTTTCTTTCTGCAACTCCATTTTGCTGAGGAGTTCTAGCAATACTGAACTCTCTTTTAATTCCTTTCTTGAAACAAAATGCATCCATTAGCTGATTCTTGAACTCAGTCCCATTATCACATCAAATGCCTCTAACCTTGAGTCTTAACTGATTTTCAAATGCTATTATAAGGTCATGAATAGCATCAAAAGTTTCATCTTTAAAGCATAAGAAAAAGACCCAACTAAATCTGCTACAGTCATCTGTTACAACCAAGCAGTACTTCTTCTTATTCAGACTAACAACTGAAACAGGTCAAAACAGATCCATGTGCAGCAATTCCAAAGGCTCTCTAATGGTTTTCTCATCAATCTTCTTACAAGAAACCTTGTGCTGTTTACCCTTCTTACAAGCAAGACATGAGTGATCATACTTGAATGTTTTAGAAGGTAAACCTCTAACTAAATTACCTCTAACCAGCTTATTGATGTTCTTAAAATTGACATGCCCCAATCTTCTGTGCCATTGATGTGCTTTTTCCATAGTTGCTCTTGCAATCAAACATGTTGCTCTTTCAGCAGAATTTACATTCTTTAAGTCTATGCTGTACACATCATTAATTCTTGGTGCTCTCAGTAACACCAACTTTTTATCTTCTAACTTGAAATCAGGAGAAAGTATAAGACATTCTGTGTCAAAGAATAACACATGGTACTTCTTATCACAAATCTAAGAGACTGACAAAATATTGAATTTGAGCTCCTTCACATATCTAACATCTTCAAAATCAATGTTTCCTGCCTTGATAGTTCCTTTGCCAGTAATTCTTCCTCCATCAGGATCATTCCCAAATGCAACTTTTCCTCCAAAATAAGCTTTAAAATCTGACAAGAGCTCCTTTTCTCCTGTCATACTGCCAGAGCAACCACTATCTACAATAAGATGATCTTTAACCTCCTCCTCTGGGTTGCCCTGCATTCACATGAAAAAAGGTTAGTTATTTTTAGGAACCCAAGCCATTACTGACTTTTGTTCCCCTTGTGGAGTGACATACTCAAAATTTTTGAGTATGTAATCAACACTGTCTTTGAAAGCATGATCAAGAATTAAGGTTTTTGTTTCCAAAACTGTTGTTTTTTCATGATCGATTTTCCCTTTTTCACCCTTAACCTCTGAAAGTACTGGTTCTACCCTAGCCGTACTTTCTTTCTTAACCCATTTAGTTGTAACTTTAGGAGTTGGGTTCTGAGTTCTAGCATCATTTCTTGTGTTGTAAGGCCTTCTAGGGTTGTAGTGATTGTACCTCCTAGGTCTTACACTTGAGTGTTTGCTAGAGACATCTTGGTTAGGGAACTTTCTATCAGTACTTTGTGAAGGTATTGAGGGTTTGGAGTATGACCTTTTCTGATGAGGATACCTATAGTATTTTGAGAAATTACTATGTTTAACCCTATTTGCATAATTCCAAACTGGTTTGTTGTCCCTTAGCTTATTCTCCCTATGACTTGGTTGTGCAGTTCTGGTCTTTGGATATTTACGTAGGTATTCTGAATGATAATCACAGTCTTTAATCAAATGATGAGGACTATAACAAACATAACAGACCTTTGGACCAATATCCCCAAATCCCCTTCCATAAGATTTTCTAAAATTAGCAGTATTTTGAAAGAATTTTCTCTGAGGTACTGCTGAGTGATTAGCAGTACTTCGAAAAGTGTTTGGAGGTACTGCTTGTTTTGAAAACCTGTTCTTTTCAATCTTAGGTGCTTCAACAGACTTTTCTAAAGTTTCAGGGTTAGATTTACTTTTAAGCTTTTTCCTAAACTCTAGATTATCTACACCATAACAGTCAACATCTTTTCTAGGTGGTTGAAAGCTACCTGGGGGTGAGGAACTGCATTATATCCCTTTTCTTTCTTAAATTCAGGAGGTGTTGGACTAGGGGATTCCTCATCACTAGAAGTGTTTTCATCTAGACTTATGAACTCTTCATCACTAGTGGAGGTATCTATTGTAAGATTTAGTTCCTTGCCCTTAAATGGAATGCCTTCATTGCTATCATTATCATAACCTAGGCCTGTTTTGATATTAGACGTTCTTTGCTTTTCAACAAATTGAACATGTGACACACCCGCCTCATTCCATACAGCAAGTTTTTCTAACAACTTATCCCTTTCAGCAGTCACTTTCTCTAGTTCAGACACCTTACATCCTAGTTTCCATTCACTTAACTTAACTAGGTACTCCTGTTGTTTATATGTTTCAAGCCATGCTACTTCATTGTTTTCATGTGTAATGATTTTGGCTTCCAGTGACTCTAAAGTCAATTGATAACCAGTTATCTCAGCCATAGCCTTTTGAAATTTATCTCTTTCAGCTATATATTCACTAAGTAACTTTTGATACATATCATTACACTTAGAGCATACCTCAGAGTTAGTGGATGAACTTGGTGAAGCAGCTACCATAGCAAGCTGAACAGGTGCTTCTTCAAACTCCATGCTCCAATCAAAGCTTTCTAGATCATCTCTTGACTCCAAAGCAGCATATCCAGGCTCTACATCAACTGCTGTGCTCCAGTCTTCCAATGCAACCATTGAATAGGTTACAGGTTCATCATCAAACTCATTGGACCAATCAATCTCTGACAGATTCTCTTAAGCAACCAAAGCTTTTGGTTTTGGTTCAGTAATTGGAATCTCTTTTCTCTCAGGCTTGGGTGGCTCAATCATCTTATTTGCTTGATACTTTGCAAATTTGCACTCCCTTGCAAAGTGACCAGTCCTTTGACAGTTGAAACACTCAATCTTGGACTTGTCAAATGTTATTCCTTGTTTGGCTCTGAAATTGATGCCTTTTCCTGTCTTATTCACAAACTTCTTGATCCTTGCAGTGAGCATGGCAACTTGCCATCTGATATCAATTTCTTCCAAAGCATCATCATCTATTTGCAATACATCTTCTTGATAGGTGACAGGTAGAGATGCTTGTTGAGCAAAGAATGAACATAGAACTTCATCTGGGGTGGGGGTAAGTGATTGTGATGAATTGGTGGTGACCATTGTTGTACATGGAACTTGTGTTTAAGTCACAGTACTTTGAACAGGATAAGCAGTACCTTTGTTAGAAGTATTGCTTCTTTTTTCAGAAGATACAAAAGCAATGTTTTGGGGTTGCTGATGTGTGCTTGAACCTGTAGTACCATTCATCTCATGCTCATACACCTTCAGATTGTTGTAAAGATCATCAAAGTCCATAGTATCCAGCCCTGGTTGTCCTCTGATCATAGTAGCAACTACATGCCATGCTGATGGAAAACTTCTCAGGAACTTTAAATTAGCATCTTCAACTAATGCCTCAGCATCATATAGTTCTAGCATACTCAGAAGATGTTGAAATCTTTCATAAGTAGAATCAAGACCTTCTCTTTCAACAACAGTGAAAGTTTCAAATTGTTGCTTCAGCAAATTCCTATGCATCTTCTTGGAAGCATCATTACCTCCAAACTTCTTCTTTATTGCAGCCCATAGTTGTTTGGCATCCTTGGCATCATGAAACTTTAATAGGTGACCATCAGGAATAGCAGAAAGCAGTATATTGAAAGCTTTGTCTTGTTTTCTTTTGGTAGCAGCAGGTATAGTAGGTTTTGGTGGTGTTGGTTGTCCAGGTACCTCTACTGGTTCATCAATTTGCATGTTACCATTGACAATCACATCCCACAGTACATGGTCTGTGATGGCAATGTACTGTCTCATCTTCATGGCCCATAGATTGTATTCTCCCTTCTTAACAATAGGGATTCTAACAACAGTGATTGAGGGAGCAGGTGCAGCTTCAGTCGACATCTTGAAGGGTTTGTAGTGAAATCTGTTTAAAGGTTTAAAGGTTTGTCTTCTTAATCAGAGTTTCCAACACAAGCTCTGATACCACTTGTTGGATCGATATTCTCTGACCAAACTACTTTGTAGCTTGTAAGGATTTAATAATATTAAGTAAACTTAACACTATTAATATTGAAACACTGTTTAACCTTGTAAAGTATGCGGAATCTACTAACACAAAGCTTAAGAAGAACTTTTATATTAACCAAACTTTGAACCTGCTTTGTTACACAGATTCACTAACAATCCCTAACTATTTATCAACTTTGATCGACTCTAGAACTTATGAGAACTTTTCTAAACTTGTATCAACAAATACCTCTTAAGGCTCTTTATATAGATAACCTTAAGTCGGTTTACAACATATAATCCTTGAACGACAAGTCATTATCCCTAACTAATTCTAGAATATTCGTTCAATATTACACATTAATCCTTAACTAATATTGCACATTAGTCCTTGTTTCCTTCGAAGCACTTTAAACATTCTTCAATAACAGCAGTACTTTGACTTTTTCCTTCAGCAGTACTTTGACTTTATTCTTCATGCAGCAGTACTTTGACATACAGAAGTACTTTGATAATTTATATCCCAACAGAAAGGTTAGTTTCTAAAACACAAGATATATGTATGCTACCATAGTGAGGCATAGTTTACTCATTATACCTAAATGGTCAACAAACAATGCAAACCTTGTAGTAGAATGAAATTCATTTCATGTTAAAACTTTGACTCTTAGAAAGTCAAATATAAGAAATTAGGACGACATTATCCTACAAAAAAATAAACTAAGAACATAAAAAGCTACAAGGAAATCATCATTTTCCTTAATGAGAAACATTTTTCCAAAAACAAGGCTAAGGTTGTTTAAGGATGAAAATGTGTGTTGGAGGTTGTAGCGGGCTTTATTTTGAAGGTTGAGAGGGTGACACGTTTTTGGTTTGTTGGTTTAAATGGTGAAACATTTTCCAAAAGAAACAGTTTTGTTTCATTTTGGAGACTCTAAACATGAGGTGGTGTTGGTGCTCTAAACTTGGTTTGTTGGTTTTGATGAGAAACATTTTCCAAAAGAAACGGTTTTGTTTCATTTTGGAGACTCTAAACATGAGACGATCCAAAATGTGGTTTAGGATAAACCTCATTTCATTGGTTAGAGGACCATGGATGTCTTTGTAGATAGGGTAAAACAACAATGGTTTTGGGTGGTGAGACTCTTGTTGTGGTCGTTGGTTGTGGTCAAAAGACTCATTTTGGTCAAGTAATGACCTTGGTTTTTCATTTGTGAAAGGTGGTGGTTTTGTTGGTCTTGGTGGAAGATCATTGAGATGCTTCTATTTTCTTATACGAAGAAAATAGAGATTCAAAGTGTTGGGAAGGTTCTTGTGGTTGTTGTCATTGATCAAAGTGATGGAAGCTTGGTTCTCCGGAAGGATTACCATAAATGGGGTGAAACACAAATGATTGTAGGTATGTATGACCTTGATCATTTGGAAAAAAATTGAGGGTCTAGCAAAACGGTAGGCCAACCGTTCTACCAATAATGGTTGATGGGGTTCATCATCTAATTGCTCACTAGGTTGTTGTTGGGTTTCCATTTGAGCAATGGTGTCAAAGAGTGACTAGGATGGTGGACTTGATGATTTGGGTGATAGGTCTTCTAATGTTTCCAAATAGGGTAGTGGTGATGTTGGTGGTGTATGGAGAAGTTCCATTGGTGTAAGTGTTTGGTGATTGAGGTGATGGAGTTTTTGATGGTTGAGTTGTGATGTTAAATCACTTGATGTTTTGGTTGATGGTTGAAAAGTGTGTATGTTTGTATTGCCATGTTTGGGAGAGGATGTTGGAGTAGCAAGATTGAGGAGATCTTGAATAGTGGTCATGTTGGTGTTGCAAGGTATTAAAGATGGTGTTGAGGTAGTAAGGTTAAGGAAATCTTGGATAGGTGAAGAAATGTTAAGTGAAGCATCATTTGAAGAGGATGAGCTTGACTTGACGGTTTTGTTGAAGCAACAAGGTTTAACACTAATCTTAGTGGTTTTTGCCAAAGATTTTGATGACTCGGATGAGGTTTTGGATTTAGTCATTACAAAGGTGTGGTTTTGATGTTTTGTGAGAAGAAATTTTGATGGTGATGGTGTGATTTGAATTGTTGCAAAACTTTCAAATTTATAGGGTGGAAGAGATGTTGAAATGGGTGTTTGGATTTGGTGTTCTACCATTCAAAGATTGAGGTTTCAAATGATTTTCATGAACATGTCACATCATTGGATGTCAATCCAATGGAATAGGGTGGAGTGAAAGACCAACATATGCACTCAATGCTTTGTGATCATGGGATGTGATTTGGTTGAAAATGTTCGAATGGTTTGAAGGATCCTTTAAAAGGGTTCCTTTGGTTAGTTATGTTTGAATTTGAATTTTTGGCGGGAAGTAACTTCCTAATTGTTTTAGTGAGTGAGAGTTGTCCTAATATGGTTATTGGAGTTAAGGGAAGATGTTTCTCACTAAAGATAATGGTTTGACACTTTAAGAGTTTTGAACTTAAGAAAAATGACAAACATTTTCTGCAGGTGACTGGCGGAACCCTCGCGATACACAGGCGGAACCTTGTTTTGGGTTCCGTCTGGTCCGTTGGGCCATTTCTGGGTTGCCCAGAAATTACACTGGCGGAACCCATTCTAGGGTGCCGCCAGATCCGCTAGACCTAAAAAACAAGACAGTCCGCGATTTTGACCCGCGAGACGATTTTCAATTTTTTTGAAAACTCCTAAAATAAAAAATATAATGCATATCTGGTTAGGAAATGCAAAAAATGAACATGTAAACACTCATATCATATGACTTTGACCGGGGGCTAGCGATATTCACTAAACTTAGTGAAATTTACCATAAGCATAAAAATTGACAAACACCTCAAATATTGTCATTATGCATAAAAGCTCATACAAACATAATCCGACAAACATAATAAAGCATGAACGTGAAAAACAATACAAATCACATATTTTAACACATACACGGTTCTAAAACCTTCATAAGCCTAACACTCCTTAATCACGCTTCTCACAAACGGTCTATCTTCTTATTGAGCTTGCTTAGGTACCTTCCAAAGCACTTGAAAATTCCTTTGGTTTGATTGAACTCTTCGGATGCATTGTCAATGACGGGGAGTTCTTGAAGGTAGTCTAAAGGAGGTAACTTAGAGTTAGGAAGTTTATCGTCCTCGCTCATGTCGGATGAGGATGATGATGGTGAAGGTGAGCGAGTACGTTTGCCCTTAGCTTTGAAGACTCGTTTATCACTAAGAGGGACAAAGATGTGAGGAACGAAAGAATAGTCAAGGCGCATTCCCTTATCGTTAGGAGGAATGGGTGAGATTGCTCTAAAGAGACGGGTGAGAAGCATTCCATAAGGAAGAGCGGTTGTTCCATCTAAGGGTATGTCGGCCATTCTTTTGGCTAGGTAGTAGGCTAAGTTAAAGTGTTGACCGGTGGAAATGCTATAGAGCATGTAGTAAAGACATGTGTTGACATGATCTCTATTTCCTATGGAACTTATGACATTAGCTCTAAGAATTTCATCCCACTTCTTAAATTGTGGTTTAAGCTCATTGAGCTCCATACCAAAAGGATCCTTATCCACATCATTCCCTGAACGATTCTTCCTAGTGGTAGAGGTTCTAACGAAGAATGTTCTTTAATTGTTTCCTTACTTGCAAAAGGGTTGTTGTATGGATGAAAACGCTCAATAAAATTAAGGCTTGAAATTGGCTACTTATCCGTGTAGAGACAAGTACCCGCATTTGGGACACCAAGAATGATAGCTAAGTCTTTTAAATCTAAGAAATTTGGTATTTGATTGGTTGTGAAGTTTAATGATATCTTACCAAAATCATTTGTGGAAAGGCTTATGGTTGCATAGAATTCTAAGATGAACCTAGGACAAATTGGCTCATCGATATCAAGGAGACAATCAAAGTTGATTGCGGCAAAGATTTGGCGAATAGATGTTCCTTCTAGAAAGGATGGATCAATGGTTCTACCTTCGTGAACATAGTGTTTTTCTAATGCCTTAAAGGTTTCTACTTGAACTTTGTTGAGACCTTTAGTCCTATGGTGTTTGGGAAAGTAGTTAAGGGTTTCCTTGTGATCGGAGAAATTTGCGGGAGGCATGTTGATTCCTAGAAAACACAAAATTATATGTTAACGACTTTTAACAATGTGGATGTTCTAATGTGTTCCTATATGCAAACAATGTGGAGACTTGGTTATCTTGACTCATTTTGATGCCCAAATTGTTTTGTTATGCAAGTTTTGTTGTAAAAACAAAAGATAGCCAAAACTCTCCTTATTGAATGTGTCTTCGATTTAATGTACCCGAGAATACATATTAGTTATGTATTTCCTTTAGCATTCAATAGACAATATGCAAGTGATGTTTCAATGACGTTTTTCATTTGTTTTAACAATGTGGTGAAGAGTTATGTTCTAGTTGTGGATTGCAATTTTTGAACGACAATGCACTTGGTGTGTTTGGCAAATCAAAATAACAACAAAAAGGATACAATTCTTAACTAATGGAAGATATGATTGGTTAGCAACCACGTTTTTCATGAATCAAAAAGTTCTATGCATAAACCCTAAGATTCTAGTTAATGAATGTAAATGAGAATGTTATACTTGAATAAAAAATGCAATTATGATTAGAACACTTACAAAGTTGATTGGATTTGAAGAGGTTAGATTGGAAGCCCTAAATTTCGTATGGTTATGTGTTTTGAGAGGGTGATGGCCGTTTGAAAAGTGAATGATTAAGTTAAGAGGGTGTTTGGTTTTGAAATTAAAAACATGATGCGGATTTGGCGGACCAGGCGGAACCAAAGGGAGGGTTCCGCCCGTATGGTCTGAGGGTTCCGTGGGTACTGCAGGGAAATATTCAAAAGGAATTGTCTTGATTTTTGTGGTTTTATCCTAATGTTCAAAACTAAGGTTTTAGGTCTTATGAGTTCTTGACTAAGCCTAGGGATGATGAATGCTTCTCATTCAAGAGGTTTTGTGAAAAACGTTGACAAGATGGTTAACGTATAAGACTTTCTTAGTTAAGATGTTCCTCAATGAACATTTTTACCAAGGCGATGATGATGGATCACAATATGTCAATTAAGAAAATAATGGATTGGATTGTCGCCAAAGTCGATGCTTCCTTTGTTGAAGGGATAACAATGTTGATAAAATGAATTCCGTTGTTGACACGATTTTGCTTGTTCAAGCGGAGCTTGTTGATGTGCTTCTCCATCCGATACTAATTTGAGAACCTTACGCGTATAGGAGAATCATTGGGTAAGTAAGTATAAAAGTGAAAGTACCACTTGGGCTTTTCTTTTCAACTTATTACCGACATAATTCCATTTGGCATACACTATGGTTTCTATTTCCGTTCTTTTGGGATACCATAATCCTAGTTGTGTAGTACCTTATGATGAATCCAAACAAGCTCTTTTGAGAGAGTTGTTTTAGGATCTTTTCTAAAACAAGCACATAGACAAACACTCAACATAATGTTGGATCTATTTGTTGTGAGAACAAGTAAACTTCCAAACATTTCTTTATGTTTAGTTTTACTTACGGATTTATTAATCTCATTCTTGATAAGTCATAAAGGACTTAATCATTGTGAACATGTGAATAACTGGGAATGTCTTTGAGTGATTATCCCTTACTTTTGGAGCTTGCTTAAAAAAAATCTTTCATAGATTTACATTAATTTCTATTTTGAAATATCCATTTTGTTTTAATGGTTGCTTTACTCTAATGTCCAAAAACACTTTTTATTAAATTTGTTTAAATCACAACTACGACTTATGAATCAAGTTTTTATGACCTTGTCAATATTGCTTGACTCATTGTTTGACACAAGACGAAAGAATATTGTTTTTCAATCTTAATAGTTCATATTCCTTGTTATTGATTTTTACTTGTATTATCAATTTTGGACTTTCGATTAAGTTATCATCTACCAAAGATGATATCTTAGAAAGAGGCGGTCTTTCATCGAATGTTAAATTCAATGACTCCTCGACTCTTTGGGTTTATTTACTTAAAACACTATGAGTGTAAATGTCCAAGAGATGCAACATCATAAGACTATGGGTCAAATTTTGATGTGCAAATCCTAGATGTTTATAAATCATTTTTTCCCAATCATCCTAATGAATTCTAATGATTTATTTTTCTTTGTGTGTCTTATATGAAATTTTAACAAAAGAATGGTTGAATTTAAGACACAATTGAAAATGTAAGGTATAATGTCAAAAGACGTTGTACTACAAATATCTATGAAATGTTGTGGTTTTGCTAGATTTGCAAGCATCACAAAAGTGTTGGTTGTCTCATCACTTAGGATATTCTTAGTTAGTTCACTTGTAGACAAGTATTAAGTAAGACTCACTCAAGAGTTACTCGTGTCTTTTCCCGAAGGGTTAAAGGAAGTAAAACACCTTATATCGCCTACTAAAAGTTGTGTCTAAGTCCTTTAATCACAAAGGATCTAATCCTTATTTTTACTTACATAATTTAACCATCTTAGAGTAAAAACTACAAGTATCACTCATGATAGAACTTAATACTAATCAATATGAAACACTGAAAGGTAAGTTGAAGAGACGTGTACCTTTTAAGCTCCATAGATTAGCCATCAAGAAGATAATCATAAAGCAAATAATCTTGACTCGTAGAAAAGCTAAACTCAAATACTTATGAATCCAAGAAGGTTAGATAAACATATAAAAATATTTGAACATGATATCTTAATCCTTTTATCATGAGTTTATATTAGAGATTGAATTATCTCTAACTCTCTCTTCTAGGTTTAACAAATTTTACTTGCTTAGTTTCACTAGTTGATGATGCTTTTGAGTTAAATCTTAATCTGGTTTTATCATTAAACAACCTTTGACTCCTCAACAATCTTTCAAGAGATTTTGAGCTTTCATCAAATTTAGCTAACATTTTTCCTTTCTCATTTTGCTTTTTAATCTCATGTTTGTAATCTAGGCATAATTTACATTCTAGATCAATTTCAACATTACTCTCAAGTCTAGACATTTTATCTTCTAACAAGATTTCCTTTTCAAAGTTATTCACAAAAGATTTTGAAGACTCATTGTAAAAGATAGTTTTTAGGTTCATGTTACCTAAAAGTTTAGACTCATTTTCTAATTTAGAAAATTCTAAGATAAATGTGTCAAAGCAAAAATGTTTGGTTTCAACATGT
Source organism: Artemisia argyi (assembly GCA_030686995.1). Lineage (NCBI taxonomy): Eukaryota > Viridiplantae > Streptophyta > Magnoliopsida > Asterales > Asteraceae > Artemisia > Artemisia argyi. The sequence goes on from CM060678.1 coordinate 32,949,240, forward strand.
ACCTTTCTTGTTGTTACAATAAATTTACAATCACCCACCGGATCATTGTCTTCGTCTACATTCGTTTCATTCCATGATTCGCAAGCAAGTTCATCGCGACACACATACTCATCTTCACTTGTACCTTCATTTAAAACATTTAAACTAGTAGCATATGTATTAACTTCTACTAAGTGTCTATCTATTAGTTTTTCTAAAACTTCTAATTCATATGTAAGATCAAATTGATCATCTTTGACTTGACATATTTCTTGATGAAAGTTGATTATATTTTTCCAAATATCATTAGCCGTTTGACAAAAATACATTCTTTCATATTTGGTACTTGATAAAGCTTTATAAATCATTATCTTAGCTTTAGTATTTTTATCAAGTTTAGAATAGTCAACTTGATTTTCAAAACTTGTTTTCTTTGGTTTGAAATCACCAAAAGAAATAATATGCCAAAGATCTTGATCAATTGATTTTACATAGTTTTCAAATATACTTTTCCATTCAAGGAAGTTTTCTTTTTCGAATAGCGGTGGGTTTTGAATAGGTTGCCCTTCTTTGAGATTTTCAAAATCCATGGATCGATCCAAGTTTTAAAAAACATTCTATTTTAAAGATCTTGAGTAACGTAGCTCCTGATGCCAATTATGGAAAACTAGAAGGAGGGTTGAATAGTTTACCGCTTTTTAACTTGATTATCCTTAAAAAACTTTACGTTTGTTTAAAGATATAAACACAACTTTACATGTTCAATTCTTTGAAAAGCTTTACGTGTCAATAACAATCCTAACTTTACTTGTTTAGTTCTTTGAAAAGCTTTACGTTTGTTTAAAGATATAAACACAACTTTACTTGTTTAATTCTTTGAAAAGCTTTACGTGTGATTAGCAATTCTAACTAAAGACAATATGTAATAAGCAAAGATAAAGAAAGAAACGATGAAACCACAACACGATAGTTTATCGTGGTTCGGCTACAAGTACTCTTTTTCCTTGCCCTACATCCACGCCCCGAGTTTCCAACTCAAGAGTTATAAGCACTAATCAACAAGCTCCTTTCCCGGTGGAGAAACCTTTACAACGTCGCTTACACTTTTACCGACACTAAGCTAGATGTCGAGTTCTTTTACATGGGTACAACCACTCCCATCGTCGCTTACACTTTTACCGACACTAAGCTAGATGTCGAGTTCTTTACCAAGGGTACAACCACTCCCGTGAGTTCTTTTACAAGGGTACAACAACTCCTGACACACTATGTATTTTGAGGCCTAAAATACTAACCGACCACTTCTACACAAGATACACATGAAGTATAAACTACCAAAGTCTATACACAACAAAGCTAACAAGTCTTGCAACTTAGAGTTGAAACTTGTAACTTCTTAGATGAATATGTGAACTCCTTTGCTACATAAGAGAATCACACAAGTTAGTAGCTACTGAGTATAATGAGAGAATATGTGTAAAATGTGATTCTAAGTAATGAGGGATTTCTTGCAAGTGCTTTGGTATTTATACCAAAGGAAGTCAGCAGTCTGGCGGAAACGGCGGCACCCTCAGAAGGGTTCAGCCCGTGTTCCTCCAGGGTTCCGCCAGAACTGTTCAACATAACTTACAATAAATCACTCCAAGACAAACAATGTCACATCTACTAAATACTAGTCAACATGCATTGCACCAAACATGGAATACTTCCAAAATGTGTAAGAACTTCATGGATAGTCAAACACATAAACTTACCATAAATGTACATTGATGAGATGTGACACTTTCTTATTAAAGAAATAAAAACAATGTTAAGTTTAAAAAGAAATGTAAAGACTAGTTATACAAGACTTAAAACTAAAATGATGTTTTACTACAATCTAAAGATTGTACTTTGTCATTAACAAAACTTAGCAAAGATCGTTAAAATATAAATAACATTTTTAGGCGATATTTGTATTAACAGATTGCATGTGTTTGTAGGAAACTTCGCTTATGTTACCGACTTTGTGATAGTTGAGGATACTCGTCCGGTAATAGATTCTTGCCTTAGCCAAGTAGTGTTCGGAAAACCATTTGTTGAGGCCTGTAAGATGAGTTATGACCCGACCCTAGGGATAGTTAGATTCAAGGAAGAGAATGATGAGATTGTTTACCAAATGCCCTATAAGATTGAACAATACCGCCTCCTATCAAACATAGAAAAGGAACACAAGCAAGCTGTTTACTATAGGAATTATGAGGATAGACGTAGAGGAGTAGAATATGTTATGAATAGAATACTTGGTTTCTACAAGGAATGCTTGCAACTAGGTCCGGAATACAAAACTAATATTGGAGATGACATAGAAAATGAGACCAACGATGAGGTCACGTAATTGCCCATGACCTTGAGTCTAGCTACAAGACTCGTAAAATAAAGAAAAGCGCTTCTTGGGAGGCAACCCATGTTTTGTGTGATTGTTATTTGTTTTCGTATGCATGCTTTATTTTTATTGTTGGTAGATCATGTTTCAAAACTAAATTATGAAAATGCTTTATTTTGTCGTTTAACTTCATCTTAACTTCATACAAAGGTATTTCGCAAAAGATAAGTGTAAGGGGAAACCCCAAATTTATTTTAATAACGAAATTGATCATGATTCTCCACAATATTAAATGGACATGTGTATTAGTACTTGTTAGAGTCAAATGCTTGTATCGAGTCATAATGATGTTCTGCAGGATTTTCCAGGAAGTAGGACATAAGTTTTCCTAGAAATTTTCCAGCAACTTAATGTAAAGATTTCTGCAGGTCACTTCTGACGGCGTCAGGAACTCTGCAGGTCACTTCTGGAAATTTTGTTAGTTTTGTTTTTCTAACGGAGTCTTGAAGTTTTTGTTAATTCTTTTGTTTTATAAACTCCAGAAAATCTGCAAACATTCATTCCACAAGCATTATATCTTAATTTGCTTTCTAGGACTTGTTAGTATATATAGATTGCCGCCAATTTTACGCGAGGTTGCCTTGTTTGTTTTCTCAGGTTTAACAGGTTATATATGACAAGAAGATGATTTATTTTTCTGGAAGGGAAGCTTTGAATGTTCATTTTCTTGGAGGAAGATCTAACCTTGTTGACACACTATCCACACCAAACAAATCAGGGGAGTATTTGATTTCATTCTTTTACCTATTTCACTTTTACATTCTTTAATTGAACATTGGGGACAATGTTCATCCTAAGTGCAAGGGGAGGGTAAATGATGATACCTTATAGGATAACTTGCACTTGAGTTTGTTTGTTTGATGGTAGGTGTGTAATAAAACTAAGAGAAATACTTGTTACTGTAATTTTAGCGCCAAATTTAAATTTTTTTACAACATTTAGGAGTGAAACTTTAGCCTTAGCAAGCGTCTCATGGATAGGAGTTGTATGACTAGCACAAAACCATACTATTCAGAAAAATTTTCCACCCAAATATGTGATGTTCGCCATTAGATTTGATAGGAAAAGCATTCATTATTAGTGCTTATGAGTGTACCGGTAGCATTTAGATTCTAGAACTTGCGTTAGTGATGCATCCCGAGACCGCTAGTGAGACTACATTCGTGTAGTAGGATTTACTACATGATAAGAGGCATTAGGATCACCCTTGTGTTAAACCCGTATTATAATTACTTGACCATTTAAGTCATATTACTTGGCTAGTAAAGTAAATTAATTTTTCCCACACCTTAGCGTTGTACTCATTTTTAGTACACGAAACCCCTAGTACACCCCTCCGAGCTATCTTTTCGTTTCTAACTTTAAGCATCTTACTTAAAGGAGGAATTTGTTACAACCCACTTAAATGTACACCCAAAATCGCCTTAGCCTTCCGTGTATGCACTCATCTTTAGTGCAGTATTGTTATTTGTTTAAACCCTTAGTTAATTATCTAATTGATTACATGGTTGCTAAGTCGAGTCATATCCTTGTACATATTGTTTTGGAACGATTGGGACTCATGGGTAAAGTTCTTATGTTATGGAGTAATGGGGAAGAACATCATATTATTACCCCCATATGTGGGTTAATTTTAAAAGTCCTCCAAGTGTTTTGATTATCTTAATTCGAGTCATTAGATTAGTTTATTGTAAAGTATGTAAAAATTCAAGTGTAAGGGGAATGTTCATTCCCTATGATGTATTATTTTGGATGGTAGGGTAAGAGTGTATGCAAAAAAAATAAAAAAATAAAATAATCGAAAAAATCAAGAAAAAGAAAAAAAATAGAAAAAAAAAAAGAGAGAGAAAAACATACGGACTACCATCCCGTTTCATTCTATGTTTATTTTACATTTTTGTTATTTTTGATTTATTAGCTTAAGTCGAGTCTAGTCTTGGCTTAGCAACGCCATATTGTACATGTAATTAACCAGGATGATTAACTCGCCACCAGTAAAGATTGCCTTTATCCAACAAAGCCGTGTATTCCATATCCCTGAACCTAACATTATAACCCTTTGAAAGACCTCTTTGATAGTTTATCCTAGGTGCTTACGCCAAGTGGTGGAGGTTTGATCCTTTCCCAAGCCTATGGTAATCTATTTTGTTATGACAGGTAGTGAGAGATGTTTTCCATTTCCATATTGTGATATATACTTCATTATACCCAAGAAATGTGAGTATCTAAACACTATTTGTGAGGTGCTAGTGTATGACCTCCGTGCTTGTCTTTGGTCTTTAGTGGAACGATTATTTGTTGTAATTACTTTTATATTAGTGTTAAATGACCCCTAACTTGCATTTGCTTGAGGACAAGCAAATCTCAAGTGTAAGGGTATTTGATGAGGTGAAAAATGAACCGTTTTTAGGGGGTCATTTTAGCCCGGATTCGAATTTATTTGATCAAATATTGCCCTAAATTGTTCCTTTTGCCATTTTAGGTACTTTTGGAGTGAATTCTGGAAAATGAAGCATTTTGGACGTTTTTGGAGCATAAAAGTGAAGAAAATGGCAAAGTCTTAATTTTCCTTGCTAGGAATAGTACCTGACGGCGTCAAGAGTTTCATAATGACGGCGTCAAGAGCAATACAAGGGGTGGAAGTGGATAAAGTCCGTGACGATCCAGAAGAGTTTTGTAGTATGGAGATGATGGCGTCACCATAGGCCGTCATGGTCCAATTGTGTAACCACCGGGAAATTTCCACTTAAATTAAACTAATACTTATCCATTTTTCACGTCTATTTTTTTAAAAATATAAACACTCCAATAAGCCCGCGCCTCATTTTAAATATAAAAACTGAGTATGTCAATTAATCTTAACATTTTTATAAACTCTATATTCTTACGTCAAACGGTTTTAAATTTTGTGACTTAAACAACTTAACGCTAGTAATTACCGGGATCAAACTATACTCTCTAAACATTAAACTAATAAATCTTGTTACAAAAATAATATATCCATGTTCTTAGGCCACGTTAACTACATATTATAAATAGAAAATGTGTGTCTCATAATCAAGCAACATAACAAAGTCAAAATAGCACACTTTCCCTCCAATTTTAATAAACTTGCACTATATATATGTTACTAATAATTGTTCGTGCAGAAAACGGAAGTAAAATAAATCTAACAATGCAAACTCCTAACAAGTCACTACTTAAATTACGCATCATCATCTACAACTCTTAGTCAAATTTAGCAAACTAAGCTTATGTGGTTCCTTAATAACCATTCGAATTACAAGAAGTAAATTTGAACAAGTATATTACAAGAAGTGTTTCATCTTAACACCATTCGAAGCAATGACCTGAAGCATGGCCATCTTGTGAACACATCACCTTGTCCCTTAGGATTTCTACCATGGTCAAGGTTAGTCGGTAAAATTTCTGGCTAAAATTCGAACACCATGCACCACTTTCATCTCCATCACATGTCACCTTATAAACCTCAAGCTGCACCTCACCATGTCCCTTCCATCTCTAACATGATGAGCTAGTCACTCTTGAAGCCTAGCTTCTCTATAAATAAAGAGCCCCAATCCCTCATTCTTACTTACATTCACTCGAAAACACACCACACAATCACACTCTCAAATACTTTCTGATCTTGAGGTCCAAATAGAAGTAGAAGAAAGTTATATAGAGTTAGAAGCTTGGAAGCTTTGGTTACAACTTGAAGGTTCATTGTGTCGAGTTCTTTTCATAATGAGCATATTAATTTCTGTAAGTCTCTAATCACTTACAATCTCTTTTACTCATGTAGATAACACATAAAATATAATACCAAGCAAGTGCCAATTTGAAACCAAGGTCAAATGCATGTTTCCTTTTTCTTCCTGTTTTAACAAGACAAACAAACACCCTCTCTATTATATGAGTATATATAAACTTAACAATCATTTAGGAGAAATAAAAAGAAGAATCTAGGCTTTTGAATCACCTAAAACGGACAAACGAGTCAAAAGTTATGTCGATTTGAAGTTATATAAAAACTAAAATACCTACTGTTACAGCAGGCAGAATCACGCAAAACGAGGCCTTTCTGGTCCGTTTCGTCAAAAACTGAAAACATGAAAGTTCTCCGGAACGACGTTTTCTTCAAAACTTCTTTAGACCTCGAGTCATGAAAACGCATAACAAAGGGTGTTTTTAATTAATTTCAGAACAGTTTTTTTTTTTAAGGGACAGCAGCAGAGCTGCTGCTTTGGACCTAAATTCCATGTAGTAAACGTGCTTCTAAAAATCTGGGTCTTGACATGGTTAAAGTACACTAGAAGGTCTAAACATAGGAATAATATGGAGTAGCCTCGTTTTTATTCAGCCCTACTTATGGGTGTCGAACCTGAAAAAAATCAGCTTTTAAATACTTAGTTTTTCTAATGTAAAAACAGTTTTATACGCTCCACTTTAGTGACTCGTTGTGAGCAAACCGTAATACGTTAGAACCTCTAGTTTGAACCTATAAGAAGACCTCCTAGTAGACTACTAAAAGGAACAATAACGTAGTAGAAACCTCTTCATGTCTCGTGTATAATTAAGCTCACTTTTGGTCGAAAAATCCTTTTGATAAACTTTTCTTATGATTATTTTGAACAAATAATCTAACATTATAAGTAGATAAGCTGATGAAAATTATTTATAAACCTTTTTTAAACTTATATAAAGGAGTCGTAGAAAGTTGGATTTATTTTCGTGGCTAAAAATGCGTTTTTATTGAAAAAGGACATCGGCTGTAAGTTATATTTGCATGAGGGGTATATATTGCCAAAACTATAAATAATTTTATATTTTGGACTTGAAATAAAATAAACTTAAGGTTAAGGGTAGAAAGTGTCAATTGACCAAAGTTCAAGGGTAAAAGTTGCTATTTTTATATAGTTCGAGGGTAAAATTTGTCAACTTTAGAAACATGAGGGTCTAAAATGAAAATATTGTAAACCCTAATTAATTATTTAATATTATTATTATTATTATTATTATTATTATTATTATTATTATTAGGGTTTGGAAAATAAACCTAAAATATGTTTTGTACCATAACTAACAAACGAAGTATTCATTTAACGAACGGACAGAACCAAATCTTACGGATAAGAAAATATAATAAAATAATACTTTTGAAACTACATATTGGTTCAATAAAATATATAACCATTAAACTAAAACGAAACGAACATTTAAAAACTGATATAATCAGAAACAATTACTGAGAACTTAACCTAATAACTCAGGTTTCAAGCCGGAGACGTTTATCAACTTCATTTAACTTTGTTTTCCATCCAGACTGCCCAGGTGAGTTCACAGTCCCACTATTTTATACTGTTTATCAAACTTGTTGGGAGATACATGCTACAAACCGAACACAAGTATTTTTCTGTATGCTATCCTGATCTGGTATTGCCTAAGTTAGCTGTGTTGCCACTAAAAGACCCTCATATCATGAGCCATTAATCACTTGCGAGTGAACGCGAATATAGTGAATAGATCTATTGGAATTGACGTCCCCATTTGTGTTAGCCGGATAGGTAACCAAATGTACTATATTTGAAGTAAAACCGGGAAGTTGGCAAGCTCCTACTCGAGGGCATTATTACCTACATTATTATTATAATGTCGGTAACTTTACATTATAGCTCATTACTATAATGTCCACACGTTGTTAAGGTTTGCGTGTCATGAGACTTAGTGCAATATGCTACGCTGCAATACGTTGTTTTATAACTATTTAACTTGTGTTCAAACTATTACTTATTTATAAACGCTGTGAATTCACTCAACCGTTGTGTTGACTTTTTAGCATGTTTATCTCAGGTCCATAACAAGCAAGGATGGCATGGAAGGGCATGGATACGGAAGGAAGGCTAAGATTTTATTATTCTTTGATAAATTATTGGATAAATTGTAAACTACTGGGATCTCATTTTGTAAACTCTGATATTTGAATAATAAAATTTCTAAAACAACTCGATTAGAGATTGTTTTCCTATTATTATAACTGTTGTGCCATCGAGTAACACCCAGCTTTAATTCCGCTGCGTATCCCAAATTTGGGGGTGTTACAGGTTGGTATCAGAGCTATAGTTATAGAGAAACGGGTCTAATTGAGATCCGAACTATAACCACTTTTTCACAAAAATGTTTTATAGCCTTTCGTTGTCCATGCCTTCCAGCCTCCGAATGAATATGTAACTTTCAGGTAATTATGTTACTCAAAAACTTTAATAAACTGGTATATACATTTATGATATACTTCTTACCACTTTATACAAAACATAACTGCAGATGCTTATTCTAAGGCATTACTTTTTAATCCTATCTCCCTGAGCATGTATCTACTTCAATATTTTCATAAATTTACAAAACTTTCTTAAGACATTGTGGTTTCCGCAATTCTTATCCTATTTACGTTAAAAATATACTCTCCACTATTTTAAAAACTATGTTAACTCACCTTGATTACCTACTCTCATATCCAAAAATGGGTATAAATACTCTCTCCGTACTACCAGAATACCTAATTCATTAACTAATTATGAATGTTAAATTAGAAATTCTCAAGTAAGATAGTTAACTCATAAATATTGAATAACGTCTTCCCATCACTACACAATTCATACCAAAGATTACCCTAGAAAATCAGCAGGATCCCAACAATCGTCAGAAGACAACAACAATGTTTAAATAAAAATAAGAAATTTCTGTTATAACAATAAACCATAGCTCAGCTCTTTAGGGTTGTAATTATTTCTCTGTACTTTACCTTGGGTACAATGATGTAACCAAGTTATAACTAGTACTTTCCCATCTAATATCTTTTAATAACCTCACTACTACTATAACCATCGTCCATTTCACTTTCCTTTCATATTATTCATAGCCATTTCGTAATAATATACCACCATTTTATACCTGATTATATCTATTAGGTTTTTCTGCGAATATATTCCTAAGAATTTCTTCAAACTATTTTCCTATCACCCCAAAGGTTGATATCCTGCCATCCTACCAATTATATACTATCACTATCCGAATCAATTCCTTATTACTCTAAAAAGTATTCAGGATGCTATTTTATAAAAATAAAATGTTAAACACCATCAAAAACTTGTGAAATCTAATATCAAAAATTGACTGAATCACGCATTACATCATCTGTCCTTAATTATACATAGCCTGATCACCTATGTCTAATTCAGGAAAGATCATGTCATGGGGGAAACGGGCATTTTTGTAGATTTCCAAAACAAACTTTACTTAAAAACAAAACCTTGTATCAAGATAAACTCTTAGCAAACGTTTCTAACGTCCACGTCTCCTAAGTACTTACATCATTTTATTATAAATCGTTAACCCATAAGCTATTATTTCTCTATTCATATTATTTAGAACGCCTTTTCATAAATTATAAAAATGAAAATTATAAATCCGAGAATCACTAAAATTCATAAAATACAAATAACGTAAAATTTCATTAAAATCCATAAATATTAATACATAACGAAATAATTAGCATCGGTAGTGCTAATGTTACAAATATCACTAAGTAAACGATAGAATCGCCAATAGGTTGATCCGCTATGCTAATGAAGAACAACACTACGCCTACGAGAGCAAGAATCACAACTGGATGTAAAATCTTGAAAACTCTGTAACGAAAAACATAAATGAATTACAAACGCGATAATAAAAGAAATAATCATACGCATAATCTTATTCATAAACGATTACAAGAAAATACAAATGAAATAAAAGTTGCTTCGACATTCCTACCCCCATATCTTGTCCACACCGATAGCTAGGACCACTAGAGGAACGAGAACTGCTAAGACTATAGCCAAGAACTCATAGTCTTCCTCCGGAACATAGGTGAAATAAATCGCAGCAGCAACAGTGTAGATAATCGCGATAATGGTAATGGGGTGCGGCATTTTGTAAGAATTATAGATGGAAAGGTTAGTAGGAAAGAATGAGGATTGAAATTGGGTATTTATGGAATCAAAAACTAGCCGTTGGAATTCACTATTCATGACCGTTAGAATTTACTATTCATGACCGTTGGAACACTATTCATGAGCGTTTGAAAATTTAAAATTTTTACTAAGGAACAAACGGATGCATCATCTACAAAAGTTAAATTTAAATTTTTTTTTACATTCATCAAAGTTTCCATCCGAAAGTTTTCTTTAAAAAAAAAAAAAAAAAAAATTTGATGACTGAAACAGGATAAATTTTGTAAATAACAATCTTCATTTAAATTTTTTTTTCTTAAGTTTATATGACCTTTGCAATAATATTTATACATGTAAATCTAAATTATAAGTTTTCATAAATTAGACAATTCGTCCTTATCACTTTAACACCTAACATAGATTGAATCTCGGGACGAGATTCCGTTAAGGGGGTGAGACTGTAACCACCGGGAAATTTCCACTTAAATTAAACTAATACTTATCCATTTTTCACGTCTATTTTTTTAAAAATATAAACAGTCCAATAAGCCCGCGCCTCATTTTAAATATAAAAACTGAGTATGTCAATTAATCTTAACAATTTTATAAACTCTATATTCTTACGTCAAACGGTTTTAAATTTTGTGACTTAAACAACTTAACGCTAGTAATTACCGGGATCAAACTATAATCTCTAAACATTAAACTATTAAATATTGTTACAAAAATAATATATCCATGTTCTTAGGCCACGTTAACTACATATTATAAATAGAAAATGTGTGTCTCATAATCAAGCAACATAACAAAGTCAAAATAGCACACTTTCCCTCCAATTTTAATAAACTTGCACTATATATATGTTACTAATAATTGTTCGTGCAGAAAACGGAAGTAAAATAAATCTAACAATGCAAACTCCTAACAAGTCACTACTTAAATTACGCATCATCATCTACAACTCTTAGTCAAATTTAGCAAACTAAGCTTATGTGGTTCCTTAATAACCATTCGAATTACAAGAAGTAAATTTGAACAAGTATATTACAAGAATTGTTTCATCTTAACACCATTCGAAGCAATGACCTGAAGCATGGCCATCTTGTGAACACATCACCTTGTCCCTTAGGATTTCTACCATGGTCAAGGTTAGTCGGTAAAATTTCTGGCTAAAATTCGAACACCATGCACCACTTTCATCTCCATCACATGTCACCTTATAAACCTCAAGCTGCACCTCACCATGTCCCTTCCATCTCTAACATGATGAGCTAGTCACTCTTGAAGCCTAGCTTCTCTATAAATAACGAGCCCCAATCCCTCATTCTTACTTACATTCACTCGAAAACACACCACACAATCACACTCTCAAATACTTTCTGATCTTGAGGTCCAAATAGAAGTAGAAGAAAGTTATATAGAGTTAGAAGCTTGGAAGCTTTGGTTACAACTTGAAGGTTCATTGTGTCGAGTTCTTTTCATAATGAGCATATTAATTTCTGTAAGTCTCTAATCACTTACAATCTCTTTTACTCATGTAGATAACACATAAAATATAATACCAAGCAAGTGCCAATTTGAAACCAAGGTCAAAAGCATGTTTTCTTTTTCTTCCTGTTTTAACAAGACAAACAAACACCCTCTCTATTATATGAGTATATATAAACTTAACAATCATTTAGGAGAAATAAAAAGAAGAATCTAGGCTTTTGAATCACCTAAAACGGACAAACGAGTCAAAAGTTATGTCGATTTGAAGTTATATAAAAACTAAAATATCTACTGTTACAGCAGGCAGAATCACGCAAAACGAGGCCTTTCTGGTCCGTTTCGTCAAAAACTGAAAACATGAAAGTTCTCCGGAACGACGTTTTCTTCAAAACTTCTTTAGACCTCGAGTCATGAAAACGCATAACAAATGGTGTTTTTAATTAATTTCAGAACAGTTTTTTTTTTAAGGGATAGCAGCAGAGCTGCTGCTTTGGACCTAAATTCCATGTAGTAAACGTGCTTCTAAAAATCTGAGTCTTGACATGGTTAAAGTACACTAGAAGGTCTAAACATAGGAATAATATGGAGTAGCCTCGTTTTTATTCAGCCCTACTTATGGGTGTCGAACCTGAAAAAAATCAGCTTTTAAATACTTAGTTTTTCTAATGTAAAAACAGTTTTATACGCTCCACTTTAGTGACTCGTTGTGAGCAAACCGTAATACGTTAGAACCTCTAGTTTGAACCTATAAGAAGACCTCCTAGTAGACTACTAAAAGGAACAATAACGTAGTAGAAACCTCTTCATGTCTCGTGTATAATTAAGCTCACTTTTGGTCGAAAAATCCTTTTGATAAACTTTTCTTATGATTATTTTGAACAAATAATCTAACATTATAAGTAGATAAGCTGATGAAAATTATTTATAAACCTTTTTTAAACTTATATAAAGGAGTCGTAGAAAGTTGGATTTATTTTCGTGGCTAAAAATGCGTTTTTATTGAAAAAGGACATCGGCTGTAAGTTATATTTGCATGAGGGGTATATATTGCCAAAACTATAAATAATTTTATATTTTGGACTTGAAATAAAATAAACTTAAGGTTAAGGGTAGAAAGTGTCAATTGACCAAAGTTCAAGGGTAAAAGTTGCCATTTTTATATAGTTCGAGGGTAAAATTTGTCAACTTTAGAAACATGAGGGTCTAAAATGAAAATATTGTAAACCCTAATTAATTATTTAATATTATTATTATTATTATTATTATTATTATTATTATTATTATTATTATTATTATTATTATTATTATTATTATTATTAGGGTTTGGAAAATAAACCTAAAATATGTTTTGTACCATAACTAACAAACGAAGTATTCATTTAACGAACGGACAGAACCAAATCTTACGGATAAGAAAATATAATAAAATAATACTTTTGAAACTACATATTGGTTCAATAAAATATTTAACCATTAAACTAAAACGAAACGAATATTTAAAAACTGATATAATCAGAAACAATTACTGAGAACTTAACCTAATAACTCAGGTTTCAAGCCGGAGACGTTTATCAACTTCATTTAACTTTGTTTTCCATCCAGACTGCCCAGGTGAGTTCACAGTCCCACTATTTTATACTGTTTATCAAACTTGTGGGGAGATACATGCTACAAACCGAACACAAGTATTTTTCTGTATGCTATCCTGATCTGGTATTGCCTAAGTTAGCTGTGTTGCCACTAAAAGACCCTCATATCATGAGCCATTAATCACTTGCGAGTGAACGCGAATATAGTGAATAGATCTATTGGAATTGACGTCCCCATTTGTGTTAGCCGGATAGGTAACCAAATGTACTATATTTGAAGTAAAACCGGGAAGTTGGCAAGCTCCTGCTCGAGGGCATTATTACCTACATTATTATTATAATGTCGGTAACTTTACATTATAGCTCATTACTATAATGTCCACACGTTGTTAAGGTTTGCGTGTCATGAGACTTAGTGCAATATGCTACGCTACAATACGTTGTTTTATAACTATTTAACTTGTGTTCAAACTATTACTTATTTATAAACGCTGTGAATTCACTCAACCGTTGTGTTGACTTTTTAGCATGTTTATCTCAGGTCCATAACAAGCAAGGATGGCATGGAAGGGCATGGATACGGAAGGAAGGCTAAGATTTTATTATTCTTTGATAAATTATTGGATAAATTGTAAACTACTGGGATCTCATTTTGTAAACTCTGATATTTGAATAATAAAATTTTTAAAACAACTCGATTAGAGATTGTTTTCCTATTATTATAACTGTTGTGCCATCGAGTAACACCCAGCTTTAATTCCGCTGCGTATCCCAAATTTGGGGGTGTTACAAATTGTCAGTGACGGCCCAGAGTAGAATTACACATGACGACGTCAAAAGTAGATCTAGGCATTCCGATTTCATTATGGGCGGCGAGTTGACGGCGTCAGAATTTTCTTTTTGACGCCGTCACCCTGTAAAATCTATATATAGTTTTGGAATTTTCATTCATTAAAGAGTAACAATTAGGGTGAAACTTTGGAGAGAAACCCTAGTCCGAATATTACAGCTTTTTCAAGGGGTTTTACCCTTTGAAACCTTTCATGTTCAATTGAGATAAGTACTCTTTCAATTCATTCAATATGTCTATGTGTTGTTTAAATATATCTTACACTTGTCTTGAATTTAACATGCTTGGCTAGATCTCTTTTGTGTTTGCTTAGATATAGTGAAACCTAGATGTTAATTATGGGTTGATTATTTGTTTATAGTTGTTACGGATGATTGTATTTGATGTTAGGCTTAAGAAAACTGGCAGACTTCCATTGGTGATATGCTTGAATGTCTTAAGAAACATGATCAGAGGTGTACTATGATTTTTGGTTGTATTTAATGCGTAGGAGAATTCTAATGATCCCATGTTAGGAGCTTCTAACGGCTCGACATAGGAGTGAAGTAGGATCCTATAGAGTTAGGTAATATTGTACACGGCCCTACGACTAGTATTAAGGAATATGACCGGTCATCCATGCAATTGTAACAAACTATCAACCTGTAAAAGATATCTAGGGAGTAATGAAACTTAAGTTAACACAACTCTCCCTATTATTGTTCACATCACTAGTTTTATTAGCTTTCATTTCATTTTTGTTATTTTATTTTGATTGCATCTTAGTTATTTGGGTTAGTTGGCTAGCAACTAATTCCGCCCACTCTTCGAAAACCGAGATTTTATTTGCTTTTATAAAATATAAAAAATACAAAAAGAATCATCCCTCACCTCTAGACCTAGTTCTTAGGCTTTCTAATCCTAGCGACACTATTCCTGAGTTGAACGATCAATCCCTCGGTACTTGTCACTATACTATACTACAACGATCAGGTACACTGTCTGGTGGGGGTTGTAAGCTTCTCGAGATCCCTCGAGAGGTAAAGCCTGGTGCGATTCCCACGTATCATTTATCATTTACGCACTTCTGTTATTATGAACTCATTAGCCATGAGAGACTAAACCTCTTGTGATTGCTTGGATATGTGAATATAATAAAGCGACTTATGATTATGTTTTGATCTCTACCAATTTCAATTTTATATTGCGAATTATTTCATTTCTAGTCTTTTCACATTTATTTATTGAAACTGGTTGAATATAATATGTTGGGATAGGTCGAAAGAACCAACGTGTTAAACGCAATTCTAGGAACTTGTCTGCGTTACTAGTCTTTGAATGGAGAAATCCACTTAGAAGAATCAGTAATAATCTAGACTTGATATGAAATACTATTTCAAGATAAATCACTTAATGGGTAGATATGAATCTTGAATTGAACCTACGAGTTATGAAATTGCTCTTTTGACGAAAATAGCTCTCTTATAAGTTGTGCTCCTTTATCAAACTGAGATCAAACATAAACATTGTCACTAGATTGTCTAAGCTATCCAAGCAATCATTTGTCTTAATATTTGAATTCCTTTTTCCTATAATCGTTACTTGTCTTCTTTTACTAATTGTTATACTTAAACTGAACGAACTAAGTCCCTATGGACACGAATTGGTCTTACCTTAATCTAATACTACCAACGGGGGTTATACTTTACCCATGTGTTTTGTTTATTAAAATCGGTGAAACTAGTATTATAAATTTAGAGCTTTCCTTACACATCAATCACTATTCTATCTCAACCGTGTCAGAACACTTTAACTAACACACCCTTTGCGAGCTAAATCGCACTAACCTTAAATCCACTTTCACATAAGCACAAACATTTCATATAACCTTAACATATAATCACATAACACGTAATATGATGAGATCAATATAACATCATTTTATAACCAAGAACATACATCATCTCTAATTCATCATTCTCCACTCTTGCAATCTAAGCCAAATCACTATAAGCATTAACACATAATTAATTAACTATATCATGGTTACTACAACCATTAATCATCTTTAAACACCCCTCTATCACATAATCATATAATGATTATATGATAATTAATCCCATTAAATTATTAACTTAAATCGATAAAACTTAACCCATAATCATCATAACTTAAATCGATAAAACTTAACCCATGAAAGATGCACAGTTAGGCACTTTTTATTTTAATCAAATTTCTCTTTTTAAACTACTTATAACCACTTATTTTCAAACAAGCACGAAAAAAAAAAAATATATATATATATATATATATATACCAAACACCCGCAAAGCATCAATTCATAGAAGTAGGGCTGAACATCAGGCCGGATTCCGACCCGTCCCAATTAATCCTGATCCCGAAAGTCATCTAAATCGTAAACCGAATACTGACTCGAAAGTAGTCGGTTTTTTTGGCCCGTCCCGACCCATCCTGAAAGTAGTTGGTTTTTCTTGTATTTTGTCAGTTTTTGGTCTATCCTAACCCGTTTCGAATCCCGAAAATGCTAAAAATTCATTCCGACTCCCGACTCGAAAAGCTATTATTCAATTTCGAGACTATCAGTTTATCGAGATCGGGTTGATTATCGAGACTCGGGCGATTTTGCTCGCCCCTTCTTACAAGATTCGTTTCTTTTCAATCATATTACAACGTGAGAAAACAAACACACACAAAAACTCATAATTTACTTAACGCCACGTACCCACACCTCTCACCACAACTCCCCACGATTTAACTCCCGACATTTCCTCAACTCCTCTCTCTCTCTCGAGTCTCGTCACATCTTTCTCTCTCTAGAAAACAATGTCTTCGTTACGTCGCTCATATCGTTCATTCCGATCAAAACCACAAGAGACGACCACCATGAAAACATCTCTCCTTACACAATCATCATCGAATGATGATGAAAATGAAGGAACAAGTTACTGGTCAAACATGCTGCCTGAGCTTTTAGTTGAGATAATAAAACGAGTTGAGAGATGTGATGACACGTGGCCAGTGAGAAGAGACGTGGTGGCGTGTGGGTGTGTTTGTAAAAGATGGAGACATGTTACGAGGGAAGTTGTCTTGCCTCCTGTTAAGTGTGGGCTCATCACCTTTCCTTCATGTCTTAAACAGGTAGATGTTATATATAGTTAATGATGATGGTTTAGTTAATTTGATGTTGTTGTTATGTTGGTTTTTGTACAAGTCAAAGTTGTTTCATGGATTTTTTGTGTTGATGGTATTGATGATGCTGACTTTGGGTGGAAAGGAAGTGGTGGTTTGATTGTAAATAACTTGAAGTTGTGCGAGATTTGATATAATTTTATAAGCTACGGAGTAGTTTATTTTAGCAGCTAAAGTCATATAAGCCCCTAAAAGGCTCGACCCAAACACAGCCATTATCTACTACAGTAGCTTTTAAATTAACTTTAGGACAAGCTAAATAAAAATAATAATAAGGTATCGAAATTAATCGTTTTTTTTTTTTTTTTTTTAATGTAATAGTAATTAATGTGATGTATCATTTTCGTTAGCCATTTGTAAGTCATTTCAGCATGTTATCATTTTCAAATTGTCAAAATCCCTTGCATTGCACAATACCTTGTACCATGTGTGGTGGAGGACGTGCCATCCCACATCGCGACCCCCATGGTGCCAAGAGGATACTGGACCTCGTGCCGTCGTGTTTGGCACCGTACCCACCAGCCCGCATGGGGTGTTTTCCTTTATTTATTTATTTATTTTATTTTATTTTTATTATTATTATTTTTTTGGGTTCATGGCACCAGTTTTGTTGGAATGAGGGGTGTTTTGTGAATAGATTCTGGTGTTCTAGGAAAAAGTGTTGAAGTGGCGGCACTTTTTCCACGGCACCACAGGGTACCTAGTGCTCTTAATTTGAAGATGGCGTTATGTAATGTAACTAGAGCTAGAAATTAGGTGTAACGCAATAATTACTTTTAATATACGGTTCTCATCTAATATAGTGGTGGTTCTCGATCACTGATGGTTTGTCGGTTATTCTTTTTCATTGTTATGCCTGTTAGTGGATAATTAGGCCCAAGCCCGGATTGTGGGTTTTGGGTAGTAGGGTTTCACTATATATATAATAGTGAAACCCTACTACCCAAAACCCACAATCCGGGCTTGGGCCTAATTATCCACTAACAATGCCTAGTTTTTGTTGGAAAAGTAATGCTTCTTATAGAAATGACCGATGCATGGTCGATGTTTTTGATATATATATATATATATATATATATATATATATATATATATATATAGGGTAAGGTTCTAGAGAAAAGTCCACTTTGGTAGAAAAGTGAGAAAAAAAGGTTATAGGGTTTAATTTGAAATATCTCAAACTTCAGGGGTATGTCTGCAAACATGCCCCCACCCCCCCCCCACCCCCCCCCCCCCCCCCCCCCCCGATTTTTTTTGGAGCCAAAAAAAAAATTTTTTTTTTTGGGCCAAAAATTTTCCCGCCAAAAATTTATAACCCAGATGCACCTTTTTTTTTAGTGCATCTGGGTTATAAAAATTGGTGCATCATAGTTATAACTGAGATGCACCAATTTTTATAACTGAGATGCACTAAAAATAAAAGGTGCATCTGGGTTATAAAAATTGGTGCATCTCAGTTTGGTGCATCTCAGTTAACTGAGATGCACCAATTTTTATAACCTAGATGCACTAAAAAAAAAAGGTGCATCTGTGTTATAAAATTTTGGCGGGAAAATTTTTGGCCAAAAAAAAAAAATTTTTTTTTGGCCCCAAAAAAAAATTTTTTTTGGCGGGAAAAAAAAAATTTTTTTTCGGCGGGGGGGGGGGGGGGGGTGGGGTGGGGGGGGGGGGGGTGGGGGTGGGGGTTGGGGGGTAGGGTGCAAATTTACAAAAACTCCTTAAAGAATGAAGAAAATACAATTAGGTCCCTGTAGTTTGGTGTGAAAAAAAGGAGGGGTTGATTTGTACACTTTTCTCACTTTTCTACCAAAGTGGACTTTTTTCATGATCCCACCTCTATATATATATATATATATATACATATATATATATTTTGAATGGCCGATGTTTTTGCTATATGAATGCACAACTATGAACTTCTTGATTCTTAATGTCTTTGTTATATATATGGTTGGTAGGAGATACTGAAATTTGCAAACCTAAGTTGCTTTGTTTGTCTTTCAATATAATGTATCCTTTTGGGTACCTAGAAGTGAGAAGATATTGATTTGTGGTCTAAAGTTTGATAGGTTTAAAATTTACCAACGTTGTTAGTGGTGGATGTTTGATTGTCTATTTTTTTTCTTTCTTTCTTTTTTTTCTTTTTCCCTGCAGCCTGGTACACGTGAGTCTCCGATTCAATGCCTTATAAAAAGGAACAAGAAGAACTCGGTGTTTTATCTTTATCTTGCTGCTAGTCCATGTAAGTAACTATTGGTGAATTGTATCTCATGGTTTGGTATAACTTGCTTCGTGGCATGATTTTTTGGACCTCCCATGCTTCTCTTAAATGTCTAAACCTACTAGATATAGTCTATAGGATGTGAAATTAAGGAAAAATCTGGAGTTCAGATGGTTCTTAATATAATGATTTACGGAGTACTTTATCAAGATTGTATCCACTTGCTTCGGAAATTTATAAATTATCACAAACAGAAACATGACAATAAGAGATTCCAAATTTATGTACTATGTTGTTTGTTGCGTACAAGACTACAATTTGATCCAATGGTATACTCCCTATTTCCTAAAAGTAGCCCCATCAATGACGTCTTTTCACATAAGCTTCTTTTATGAAGTTTGCACAAGTTTCTTAAAAGAAATTATGTTTCCTTCCTTTTCTTCGTGTTCTTCACGTTAAGCACTTTTAACTTTTAAGCCCCAACTATAGAGAAGCTAACTAACTTAAATGTGCAGATTTAGGCGTTGTGAAAACAAATCCTTTATATTGGTATTGGAAATAATAGGAGTTAGGTTTAAAGTCATTAGCTCAAACAACACTTTCAAAGATGCGGGCTAAAGGTTTCACCTAGGATTTTGGGAGGTATTATGAGATTTTGGGAAGTAGGTCTTTGTTCAGGCTGATAAGTTGTGATACACTTGAGCCTGTCACATTATTCAGTTTTTGTGTTCCGAATGTACTCTAAATGTTGTTTGGTAGTGCTTTTTCACAATTGACATCTTAATGATTGGGATACTGTTTTTGGCAGCATTTACAAACAAGGGTAAGTTTCTATTGGCAGCACGGAGATATAGAAATGGTGCTCACACAGAGTACATAATATCACTTGATCCAGATGATTCATCTCAAGGAAGCAATGCCTATGTTGGTAAATTACGGTATGTTTTTAATTCAGTACCATGTCCATCTGGGTGCACATTACACACTTTATCTTAGTGCGTAAGGTCGATCATTCTAATTTGCAAAATATAAATCTGAAGGTCGGATTTCCTTGGCACAAAGTTCACAATATATGACAGCCAGCCTCCACACACTGGAGCAAAACCCTCAAGCAGTAGATCTGGACGACGCTTTACAAGCAAACAAATAAGCCCTCAAGTCCCTGCAGGCAATTTTGAGATCGGAGAGGTATCATACAAGTTCAACCTTTTAAAATCAAGAGGTCCAAGAAGAATGGAATGTTCCTTAAGGTGCACATCCCGAAATGAACAGCCCGAGCCTGTGTCCCATAAACATCTAGAAAGGTCAGAATCTGTTGCTTCTGGTCAAAGTCAAACCCTCTTGAGAAACAAAGCGCCAAGGTGGCATGAGCATCTGCAGTGCTGGTGTTTAAATTTTCATGGTCGAGTGACGGTTGCGTCAGTGAAGAACTTTCAGTTAGTGGCAACATTGGATCAGAGCCAGCTGGGAGGAAAAGGGGATGGAGAAACAGTTTTGCTCCAGTTTGGAAAAGTTGGTGACAACGTGTTCACTATGGACTACAGACAGCCACTGTCGGCATTTCAAGCCTTTGCCATTTCCCTAACGAGTTTTGGGACAAAGCTTGCATGTGAATGATGATATACTATTGCTGTGTTCAAGGCCAAAAACAACCCTCTGCGCTATATTTTATGAGTTTTATGCAAGGGTATATGTGAAAGAAAATTGGCTTTTGCTCATTTTCTTAAAGTTTGTAGAAGCTTAGTCGCCTGTAAGGTATGTTGTTGCTACCTTAATTGTATTCTAACAAAGATCAAATTTCCATTAATTTATGTCCGCATTAATGCCATTATTTTATGTCCACATTCACGACTTTGTTTAATAATATGAGGAAAATAGTAATTACAGGAGTATATGTACAATAACTGATTGTGTATACAAGTTTGATAAGCTTTTTAAGATCAGGATTCTAACTAAGATTGTTTTCGTTTTTGCAAGATTATGATCGTAAAATCAAATCGAGATTGTAAGATCCGACTATAGTGTCATTTTCTTAATAGACTTTCTAAAATTATGCAAGTCCAAATATTATTATATATCATATATCATGAAAATGTATATTAAAATTAAGTATTAGCTCATATTTTACAAAACTTTGTACATAAATTTGAGTTTTTTAGCTTGTGATTCGATATAAGTAATATCAGATCGATCGAGATCTTAAGATTCTATTATCAAGATCGGAATCCTATTAAAGATCCTACGTGGGATCAGTATCGTTTTCGCTTTATAGTATCATTAAATCGTAAGATCTTAAGATCAAGATTGGGATCTTAAAAACCATGGTTTGATCAATAAAATGATTCACTGAATTTATGTATTGAAATCAAGCCATTAATGATTAATCACGGCTGCACGTTAGCAAATGTTTTAACAAAATCCGAGCACATATATTGACAAGAGTTAATTACAAATTTCGTCCTTGTGATTACACACATTAACACATTTTATCCTTTTCTCAAACATGTTGCAAAATTCGTCTACGTGGTTGCAAAATCTTACAACATTCGTCCTTTTGACCGACATGCGTCAGTAACTTAGTATTATTCATTAAGCAATGATAAGAACGTAAGGTCATTCTAGTCTTTTCACTTCTTAGTTATTAAATATTTTTGTCTTTTCATAATTATTTTATCTTCGGTAATAAATTGTTTTCTGTTTTTGTTTTTACACCCGTTTATCTTTAACCTCAGATCTTTCTTCAATATATCTATTTTTCTTTAAATTTAATTAATACTTCATATTAACATTCATTTATCACATAAAACCAAAAATCAAAGCAAACTAAATTATGTCTATAAATAACACTAATTATCTTAACCTTCATAACCAAAATTATCAACAAACAAGCATAACACCTAGCAATTTGCCAAACACTCCTTAACCCTTATACTAGCAAAACACCTTCTATCACTCAAACACCATCATCATCTTAAAAAAAAAAAAAAAAAAAAAAAAAAAAAAAAAAAAAAAAAAAAACACTCATGGTCCAGCAGGTTGGCAATCGTGGGCCGAAAGCTCGACATATATACGACAGCAGCAGTGGGTGGCCACAAACTACGGTGCGTTAAGGACTACATTCAATGTTGGATATGTAACAAGATCCATACATCAACCATCATGTAACATATTATAATTGATTTCAAGTTTTCACAAATTGGTTTAAGGTTTTGACGAATTAAACACAACTAATCTAAATTAAGTTATTGTGTGTTTTGTTGAATACAAATATCACATCAGATTTTTGACATGTTCGTTATAGAGAAAGTGCTCAGCGTTATTTATTTATTAAAAAAATGAAGATTGAGTTTTTGTATGTTCAATTTGATAGTAGTTTAAAGGTTGTGGTGGGTTTTGTTGTTATGACTTGGAAAGAAAATAGATATTTAAGGATAAAATAGAGGTTAAAGATGACTATATGTTAAAGACCAAAATACAGTCATGATTTTAGCATGTGAGGTACACAACGAGAAAATCTAATGGACATCGGTGGATAGGACTAACAACACAAGATTTGTCAACCATAAGGACAAATCTTGCAACAAGTTTGAAAAAAGGACAAAATGAGTAAATGCATGTAAACTTTAAGAACCAAATTTGCAATATTCAACAATATAATTAAATACATGTTAGATCAATAATAACTAATGAAACAATAACATGTGCTTGTGGTGACGTGACACCATCACCACACGTCATCAACAGTACACTTTAATACGATAACACTTAAAGCACCAAATTTGCGTAGGATTTGGTTATCCACACAGTTAATACAAATATCGTCTAAAAACGTTATTTATATTTTACGATTTTTGCTAAGTTTTGTTAACGACAAAATGTAAACTTTAGTTTCTAAGTAAAACATAATCTTAGTTTTAAAAGACTTGCATAAACTAGACTTTTGCTACATTTTACATTTCATAAAACACAACACTTTTTATTTCTTAAAATAGAATTGTCATATCACATTTATGCCAAGTTTTGTCAATATATATTTATGGAAAGAAAATGTGTTTGACTTACTATGTGGTTGCTTGCAAGTTTGGTGTTTGACTAGATGTAATGAGATGTGACATTGTTTGGTTTGCAAGGTGTAATGAGATGTGACTTTGTTTGGTTTGCAAGATTTATTGCAAAACCAACTGCAAGCCCGGCGGAACCCTGGGGGTACACGGGCGGAACCCATCTGAGGGTTCTGCCGTATCCGCCAGGCCTGCAGAAGGCTTTGCTATAAATACCAAGCCACAAGTTGATTTTTGGCTTATCACTCTACATCATATTTACACACATTCATTCATTCTCTCATCTAACCCTTTAACATTTCATATGTGAAGTTTCTTTTTGTAGCAAAGAGATTCACGAGCTCATTAAAAGTAACAAGTATTCAACACAACGTTGCAAGACTTGTTAGCTTAGCATTGTGTAGACTTGTGTAGTTTACACTTCATTTGATTGTGTATTTTCAGTAGTGATCGGTTAGTATTTTAGTCCTCAAAATACAAAGTGTATCGGGAGTAGTTGTACCCTTGTAAAAGAACTAACGGGAGTGGTTGTACCCTTGGTAAAGAACTCGACATCTAACTTAGTGTCGGTAAAAGTATAAGCGACGTGTAAGGTTTTCTCCACCGGTGAAAGGAGCTTGTTGACTAGTGAAAGAAACTCTCGAGTTGGATACTCGGGGCGTGAACGTAGGGCAAGGAAAAAGAGTCCTTGTAGCCGAACCACGATAAATACTCGTGTCGTGGTTTGATCGTTTCTTTCATTTACTTGCATGTTATATATTGTGTTTGTGTATATATCTTTGATCAAACAGAAAGTTTCAAAGCTAACTAAACAAGTTAAAAAGATTTTAAATGGTAAACTATTCAACCCCCCTTATAGTTTTTCACAATTGGCATCAAGAGCTACGTTACTCAAGCTTTTAAAATATATTGTGTTTTAAAACTTGAAACGATCCATGGATTTTGAAAATTACAAAGAAGTGAAATCTATGCAAAGACCACCACTTTTTGAAGCAAATGGTTTTATATATTGGAAAAACCGTTTTGAAACTTACGTGAAATCTAAAGATATAGATTTATGGTATATAATCATTGATGGTGATAATATAGTTACTAATATTAAAGATGATGATCAAAAGAAATTGATTGGTAAAAATAATGAAGCTAAAATGATGCTTTACAATGCTTTACCTAAGAAAGAATACGAAAGAGTCTTTATGTGTAAAACCGCCAAAGATATTTGGCAATCTTTAATTGTCACTCATCAAGGAAACTCACAAGTTAAAGATAACAAAATTGATCTTCTTGTTCAACAATATGAACAAATTGTTATTTCCGAAGATGAGATTATTGATAATGCTTTCGCTAGGTTTAACACTATTATTACTTCACTTAAAGCACTTGATGAATCTTTTTGTAGTAAGAACTTTGTCAGGAAATTTCTTAGAGCACTCCATCCGAAGTGGAGAGCAAAAGTGACGACAATTGAAGAATCCAAAGATCTTTCAAGCATGTCACTTGACGAGCTAATTGGAAACCTCAAAGTTCATGAAATGGTAATGGAAAAAGATTCGGAACTAGTTAGAGGCAAGAAAGAAAAAGTTAAGTCCATTGCCTTGAAAGCTATAGTTCAATCAAGTGATGATGAAGAATCTACTTTGGATAGTGATGATGAGGAATATTCTATGGCCGTTAGAGACTTCAAGAAGTTCTTTCGTAGAAGAGGGAAGTTTGTAAGGTAACCTAAAGATGACAAGAAAACTTTCCGAAAAGATCGTGATGATAGGAAAGGAAATGTTGAAAGAAAATGCTATAGGTGTGGAGACACAAGTCATCTTGTAGGAGAATGTCCAAAACCACCCAAGAGCAAACCTCAACAAGCTTTTGTGGGTGGTGCTTGGAGTGATTATGAAGGAGATGACGATGAGCCAAAGAATGATGATATTGCTCTCATGGCTCACAACTCAAATGAGGTATTCTCCGACTCATCTTACTCCTCTATTGATGATAACACTTTACAAAAAGAATATAACAAACTTTGTGAATTGAGCTTAAAAATCATAAACAAAAATAAATTCTTGAAAACTAAAAAGGAGTTTTTAGAAAATGAAGTTTATGAGTTAAAAGAAAAGGCTAAGAGATTAGAAAAGAGTAAAGGTATTGACACATCTTGCAAATCATGTGAAGAGCTTAAACTAGAAGTTGAGAAACTTAAAATTACTCAAAATGATCTAATAAAACAAACCACAAAGTTTAAGAAGTTCGATAAGAGCATTTCTTGTGCGGATGAAATTATGAAACTTCAAAAGTCACCATTTGATAAAACAGGACTAGGATTCACGAAAATAAAAACTTCAAAGGGTCAAACGAAACAAGAAAATAATGCACAAGAAACTAACAAAACTGCTACAGCAGTCCGCGGATCAGACGGAACCCATTTCAGGGTTCCGCCCGTTGGACCCGAAGGTTCCGCCAGGCCTGCTGCAGCAGTAACTCCATCCACATCGGATCGTTCAAAATTTGTTAAAGTTACTGATGAGTGCTCAAACACTCATCATTTTTATCGTATCTGGACTGCCAAAACATCCAAAAACACCCAAAAACGCATCAAAATACACAATTTATCCCAAAAGTGTGTTTTATATATTTTAGATGCAAAATGTGTAAAAACAAATGAAAAACGAACAAAGTTTGCACAATTGGCAGTTTCAGTCCCTCAAGTTTCAAAATATTGACAAAACTAGTCCCTGACGTTTTAAAACGAAAGAAAAGTCAATCCAAAGTTTTTAAAAGTAAAAATTATGAAATTTAGACTTTGGGTAAAAAGTTTGAGAAAATTACATGTTTAGTCCCTAAAAATCCAAATTGGCATAAAAGGTCCCTGAAGTTTCAGATTTTGGCAGTTTCAGTCCCCGGTGGGATATTTTTGGATGAAAACTCATTTTTAGTCCTTGGACATTCAAAATGTTCAATATTGGTCCTTGGATAAAAGATTTTCATAAAATGGCAGTTTTAGTCCCCGGACTTTGAAAATTATCATTTTTAGTCCCCGGGAATTTTGAAAAATACGAAAATTGCAAAAATAGGTTTTGGATATTTAATCTATGCATGATTGGTCCTTTATGATATTTTGGCATAATTACAACTTTGGCCCCTCACTTTTGCCGAATTACATGAATGGTCCTTGTGATTTAAAAGTTACCAAAACCAAATGGACCTAACCTAAACTTAACCGTAGCCCACCACCAAATCTGATCCAACACACAACCCCTTATCCCAAGCCCACCAAAACCCGGCCCACTCCCAAAATAAAAATAACACCCGTACGTTGACCCCAGTCAAACCCACAACCCCTCGTTACTATTCATCTTCTTCCCTAACCCACCATTACCTCCCCTAATTTCCAGGTTCATGCCCCCCCCCCCCCTCCTCACCAACTTCATTTATTATCTCACCTACACCCTCACCTTCCCCCTCCTCATAAATGAACTCACCAAACCCCACCAACTGCCCATACCACTTTTCCCGCCAATACCATTTTGAACGGATGAGATTGAACCAAGCCATCCAACGGCTCTAAAACAAGTGGGAAAGATAGAGAAACTTCTCAGGGGCCTATTTAAGAAAAGAAAAAGAGAAGAAGCAAAATGATTAGAGTAGTAGTAGTTGTAATTTAGTGTAGTTACTCATTTAGTGTAATCTTCATTTTCACTTGTTCCTTTTAGTTAAAACAGCTTGTATTCAGTTATTTTAATGTAAAATGAACTCTTGTTAACATCAATTTCAAGTTCTAATTCCATTTTCAGTTTATGCAAGATTTCCTTTGAAAATCTCAAATTTAATTAAAGTTGTTAAAGTTTGTAGTTCATGGTTCTTTAAGCTCATCTCAGCTACTAACAAGTTTTTATAAGCTTTTAATGCTTTAAAATCAGTTTCAGTTTAGAAAATCAAAAATTCTCAAAAATACAAAATAAATAGCAAATAAAATAAAAAATCAGTGTTCACTGATGAAGAAGCAAGGAGCAAAGTGAAATCTGGATGGCTTTGGTTTATTAGTCTCATGGGAGGCTTTAGGAAATGATTTTAGCACTTGATCTCAGTTCTTAGCTTGGATTCATATTTGTAAGCTTTTACACCAATTTCTTGCATAGTACTGTAGAGTAATTAGATATGTGTTAATCCTATGTTTTTATGTTTATTTGATGTGTAGAAGTTAAATTACTGCTTATAATCATTTGTTTATTCAGTAGGATTTACATTTGCTCAATTACTCATTATCACTGTTAACATGGTATATTAGTGTTTCCTTAGCATTTTCTGTTATTGTTGGTGTTTATTAGTTCAAATCAGGTTATTATGTCATCATGTGTCCTTAAGAACCATTTTCATGGCCAAAATCATTTATTTCCTTTAAAATTCATGAGATCACTGTTTTAAAGGGGTGTTTGGCATTTGGGCTTACACTGGGTTTGGCTTTGTTTCTGAGGTTAACTATGGGTTAGTCTTGTAACAATAGGTTCAAGTAACACCTTTTAGTCATAAAACTTAGGTCTTTACAATCGAAAAGTCAAAATCATCATACATTCCACCTAGCAGTTAACTGATGGGTTTTGCTCCATCCAACATCACCCATTTCATTATGAAAGTTGTTGTTTTAGCTTAGTTAAGTCTTATTGTAGCTTATTTCATGCATCTCAGTAAGTTAGAACCAATCTAAGTTCACATTAGTCAACAATCTTAAGTTTTCTCAAAAGTCAAAGTTTTTCATTTCAGATTTTCACAAAATTTCAAAGATTTTTGTAGATTTGTAAAATTGGTTTCAGACCTTGGGATTTTGTGGAATGATAGTCTACCAGCTCTTCTTTTAATTTCCATATTCATTTCATTTTTAGCATTTTTCTGCTGGGCCCCACTTTGCCCCAAACAAGGCTGCAGGGCAAGTATTACCCCTGCTGCACAGAACCACCACCCACCACCACCACTTGGTGGTGGTCTTCTGGCCACCATGGTGGTCCACAGCCACCCATAATTGGTTCTTTGAACTCCCCACATGGTAGGCTTCCCATTTTGAGCTTTTGTTTGACCTGAGTATCATTGGGTCCCACCTAATTTAGCTCACCTTCTCTGTCCCACTTTTCAGTCCCAACACAATAGGCCAAGTGCTTATTTGTGACTTATTGCTTATTCTGTGGGTCCATCTTGGCTTATTCCAGCTTATATAAGTCCCATAAGCTTATTTACACTAGATTAAACCTTTGTGGGTCCCACTGTAGCCCAATTCAGCTTATTTCTCTCCTTGGTCAACAGAAGTCAACTGTTGACCAAATAAGCACCTCAAGTGCTTATTTTTGAATTTCATAAAAGTTGTTTTTGTAAAAGTTTACTGTTTTTAGATATAAAATAAGTTTCCAAAAGAAAATCCAAGAAAATCCAATTTAATTTCTAAGTGATAGTTTCTATTTAATTTAATTTAAATTTTATTTTTCATTTTTATATTTTTGTTAAGTACTTGTCATTTTTATATTTTTATTAATTACCTCTTATATTAAAGTATTTTTAGTAAATTTTTCAGATTTTTATTTTACCATTTGGTATTTATTAGAATTAATTTTAGTTTTATTAATTATTAATTAATATTAAGTTTAAAATAGCATAATTAGTTTTTATTAAGCAAAACCTAGTTTTTATATTTTTTATAGCTTTTATATGTTATAAAGTAATTTTAGAAATTTTCTTAGAGTTTTTACTGTTCATTTGCTAATTTTTATAATTTAAAATAGTTTATTTAGTAATTAGTAATTAAATAGTAATTAATTAAAAGAAAATCCACAAAAAGACAAAAACACTTATTTTTATTTTTAAAACTTATTTTTAGTTATTTTATAAGTTTAGAAATTTTATTTTTACCTTTTTAGTATTTAAATAATATTGTAAGTGTATTTTAGTTATTTAAATATTAATAATAAGTATTAAATAGTTTTTAATTAATATTAAATAATTAAATAGTATAAAAAGTAATTTTAATTTTCTAAAAAGTTTCTTTTATTATTAGGATTGTAAAAATGTGATTTTCACTTTTGTAAGTATTTTATTTTGTTAAAACTCGCGTTTTATTTTGTACGTTCACGTTACTTAAAACTGAACGTACGCGTTTTTAAGTTTTAAACGTTTCTGGTTTTTCCTACTCTCCCGTCTTGTTTATATAGCTTTTTTAAGCTATTTCGTTGTAAATTCCTTAGTTT
This sequence comes from Artemisia argyi, assembly GCA_030686995.1. Classification (NCBI taxonomy): domain Eukaryota; kingdom Viridiplantae; phylum Streptophyta; class Magnoliopsida; order Asterales; family Asteraceae; genus Artemisia; species Artemisia argyi. The sequence continues at coordinate 32,979,257 of CM060678.1, forward strand.
AATCACACTCAAACCTTTTTCTCATCCAGATTCACCCGATCACGAAACCGTTTGTTTACAATTCACACCTCGTCGGGACATACGACCCGGGGAAACCTTATACTTCCGCGGAGCATTGATCTAGGCTGTCTGACTTTCTTGACCATTATTTGGTCAATATAAGTTAGGTGGTTCGGGCTCAATCAACTTTTGGCGCCGCTGCCGGGGAGTTTGTGCGCGTTTTTCTAAACGGTTTTTCTGATTAGTGTCTTTGGAATTCGTTCCATTGTACATTTATCCATCCTTGTTCATATCTTTTCATAAAAACCAAAAAAAAAAAAAAAAAAAAAAAAAAAAATTCCTTACCCTCTATCAGTTTGATTCTACCTTCTTATACCCCTCTCATGTATAATTCTATATGACATCTCTCGATGACGATTTCTTCGAACAATGGGCCTTTGAGAGCAAAATTGAAAAACTTATAGCCTTGTCAAAAATATCGAGATGTCGTAGTGATTATGATGGACCTTCGATTCCTATTCCCTCTCCGGTGAGGGAAATGAATCAAGAAACCGAGGTGACAAAGGACCTTGTACTTCCCTCTGACGATGAAAGTGCTAAATACGTCCAACCTACGGTTGTCCAAGAACCTAAGCTCACAAATGCTCCTAAACCTTCGAGAATCAATCCTGATCTTTCACAATATAAGGTTATAGAGTCATCAAGCAAACGTACAGAGCTTAGGGCAGTGACTGAAAAGAACGACTTACCTAAACTTCACGTTTATCAAGAACCAAAACCCGAGACCATAACGGAAGTGGTGGAAATTGCTAGCTCTAAGAGCACACCACTTGTCCCACCTCCAGATTTTGTTCCTTGTGTCGGTTGTGGTGAGCCACTTTTCGGTTTTCCTTGTCATTGGTGTACATGTGTGCAATGTGGTAATGATATCTACAACGGGAGTTGTTTGTTTTGTGGGTCGAGTAATTCATTTGCTTATGATCCTAATCAAAACTCATTCAACGACTCTTCAAATTTTTTCGATTACCCATCACATTCATACGAGCAAGAATCATATTACCCAAATTTCAATGATGCTTCGTATCAAAATACACCAATCCAAACTCAACAGTTTTACTGTTGTGAGTACTGTGGAGGTCCTCACTTTAGCTCGGATTGTCAAACAAAGAATCCAATTCCTTGTAACAATTACGACTATTCGTTTTCAGACCCACCTCCACAGCACCTAATGATTCACACAACTCCTTCTGCTACTGACATTATAGTAGAGGTTCTTGAGATGTTGAAAGAACTTAAGGAGTTGGGTACCACAAAACTTCATAATGCACCCAGTGTTTCTTGTGTGAATTGTGGGGGTCCTCATGATGATTACAAATGTCAACCTTCTGGTTTTGACAAATCCCCACCCCCGCAATTTTCATTTACTCTAAATTCACATGAGAAATGCATGGCTAAAATATTGACGGAAGAGCAGGTTGCTAAAATTGAAACCATATATGATTTTGAAAAAGCTGTTACGGAAGCTTATGCAAAAGAAAAAGCAGCCAAATCTAGCTCTTTGTTCCGTTTTATTCATGATGACGATGATGATGAGGATTCTATTCAAATGAAAGAATATTACAAAGCTTCATCCAGTTCATCAGTTGAGATTCCTTCCGTGGGAGCACAGGGAGATAAGACTATGCAAGAATTGCTAGCAGAAGAACACATGAAAAATATAGAATCTATGTGTGCTAGTCTTTTGTATCTCCCTCAGTCTGCTGTTATCACACCCGAAGTTCACACTCACTCTCTGATCATGGGGGATGAGCATCTTAGCACTGTTCCTAATAAGGAATCGGACGAATTAATAAAGTCTAGTGTTGAGGTCCTTGTCCCAATCCCGAGAGAGTCACAGGGGACTTTTGACCATATATGTGATATTCCTCCTCCTCTATTCTTCCCATCTAATCATGATGAGATGTTCTCCGATTCTACTGATGACAATTCGTTATCTTGTGAGGACATCATTTATATGGAAGAATTACCTTCTGAGCTAGTCAGCTTAGAAGAAGAGAATGACGAGATTGACACTGAAATCAAGGATGAAGCACTTCGTGCAACATTATTGAATGTCGATCTCCTCATTTCCAAAATCGAGGCTTTCAAACTGAAACCTATTTCATCTCCTATCCCCATAAAGGATAGTGACATTGTTTCCGATGATCCTATTCCGGAGTTTGAAGCCTTTACCATTGATCATATGGGAGAGAAGATTAGTGACAGTACCACTTCTCATTCTCAAATTTCTCTCCCCGATTATGATTCATTCACCTTTGAGGAGTTCTCCGGTGAACTCACTCGTATCATACCTCCACCAGAGTATGATAATTTTCACTTTGATCTAGACAAAGTTGATCTTTGTTTTCCGGAGGAAAATATTCTCAACCATGAGAATTTGATTGATATCAAAATACCAACCCTCCCACCCATAATACGTCTAGATCATACGAGCTTTCCTGATGAAATTCATGATACACCAATCATGAATTCTCTTTCCGATGATGATGAATCCATCTTAATTGTCATCAAGATCTTTCTACCTTTCTTCACCTACATGGTGACTTCTCCTATTCTTCACTCCTTCGGGAGTGAGGACACTATATTTGATCCCGGCATTTTCATGTATCATTATCTTGAGCCGGATACTTATCTCATCGGTGTGGAACTTTCACATGCTTCATATGTTTGTCCAAACATTTTGAATGAAAGTCCGATTGAGATTGTTTCTTCCACATCATGCTTCCCCAAGGACAAATGAATTCGGGGTCGAGTCAAGCTAGCGACTCGGTAAACAAAAACAGTAGCATGCATATAGGGTTTTCACCCTAAGTGTGGGGGAGTCCCCCAGGCTATGGTTACTTATGATGTGAAAAAGAAAACAAAATGGTGTTTTCCACACTTAGCTTGTAATGTTGCCCTTTTACGTTCAAAATGTCGGCATACTAGCCGGGATTTTGAATATTGAGGACAATATTCATGCTTAGTGTGGGGGGGTATTCGCTATTCTAGCGAATTTTATCACATTTTACTATATAATACCCCCGTTTTTGCCAAAATTTCAAAAAATTTTCAAAAATTTTTCACTGGTGCTTCAAAATTTTTGGTAATCAGTCCGCCTTGTCTAACCAACAAAAGGGATTGGCTAGTCCAGGAGCAAACGGCTCTTGGTAAAGACATATCAAATCCGTTGACGGCTGGCAATTTGCCCAAAATTGTATGGTTCATCAACTCCCCGAAAACAAATGAGTTGGCTAGCCCGCAAGATTATGGCTTGTGGTAAAGGCCGTGGAAAATCCATAATTGGTAATCAGCTCACCAAGATGTTGACTATTCCATCAAGAGCTGGCAAGTCCAGGAGCAAACGGCTTTTGGTAAAGACTACTCAAATCCGTTGACAGCTGGTGGTTTGCTCAAAATCACACGGTTATCAGGTGTGCCACAGTTCTTACACCTGGCTACTCCAGAAGTGATGGCTTTTGGTAAAGAGTTTAAAATCCATCAAGTTTTTCTCAAAATATTGCTAGGGACTAGCAATAGTTTAGTGTGGGGGATTGATGAGTGCTCAAACACTCATCATTTTTATCGTATCTGGACTGCCAAAACATCCAAAAACACCCAAAAACGCATCAAAATACACAATTTATCCCAAAAGTGTGTTTTATATATTTTAGATGCAAAATGTGTAAAAACAAATGAAAAACGAACAAAGTTTGCACAATTGGCAGTTTCAGTCCCTCAAGTTTCAAAATATTGACAAAACTAGTCCCTGACGTTTTAAAACGAAAGAAAAGTCAACCCAAAGTTTTTAAAAGTAAAAATTATGAAATTTAGACTTTGGGTAAAAAGTTTGAGAAAATTACATGTTTAGTCCCTAAAAATCCAAATTGGCATAAAAGGTCCCTGAAGTTTCAGATTTTGGCAGTTTCAGTCCCCGGTGGGATATTTTTGGATGAAAACTCATTTTTAGTCCTTGGACATTCAAAATGTTCAATATTGGTCCTTGGATAAAAGATTTTCATAAAATGGCAATTTTAGTCCCCGGACTTTGAAAATTATCATTTTTAGTCCCCGGGAATTTTGAAAAATACGAAAATTGCAAAAATAGGTTTTGGATATTTAATCTATGCATGATTGGTCCTTTATGATATTTTGGCATAATTACAACTTTGGCCCCTCACTTTTGCCGAATTACATGAATGGTCCTTGTGATTTAAAAGTTACCAAAACCAAATGGACCTAACCTAAACTTAACCGTAGCCCACCACCAAATCTGATCCAACACACAACCCCTTATCCCAAGCCCACCAAAACCCGGCCCACTCCCAAAATAAAAATAACACCCGTACGTTGACCCCAGTCAAACCCACAACCCCTCGTTACTATTCATCTTCTTCCCTAACCCACCATTACCTCCCCTAATTTCCAGGTTCATGCCCCCCCTCCTCACCAACTTCATTTATTATCTCACCTACACCCTCACCTTCCCCCTCCTCATAAATGAACTCACCAAACCCCACCAACTGCCCATACCACTTTTCCCGCCAATACCATTTTGAACGGATGAGATTGAACCAAGCCATCCAACGGCTCTAAAACAAGTGGGAAAGACAGAGAAACTTCTCAGGGGCCTATTTAAGAAAAGAAAAAGAGAAGAAGCAAAATGATTAGAGTAGTAGTAGTTGTAATTTAGTGTAGTTACTCATTTAGTGTAATCTTCATTTTCACTTGTTCCTTTTAGTTAAAACAGCTTGTATTCAGTTATTTTAATGTAAAATGAACTCTTGTTAACATCAATTTCAAGTTCTAATTCCATTTTCAGTTTATGCAAGATTTCCTTTGAAAATCTCAAATTTAATTAAAGTTGTTAAAGTTTGTAGTTCATGGTTCTTTAAGCTCATCTCAGCTACTAACAAGTTTTTATAAGCTTTTAATGCTTTAAAATCAGTTTCAGTTTAGAAAATCAAAAATTCTCAAAAATACAAAATAAATAGCAAATAAAATAAAAAATCAGTGTTCACTGATGAAGAAGCAAGGAGCAAAGTGAAATCTGGATGGCTTTGGTTTATTAGTCTCATGGGAGGCTTTAGGAAATGATTTTAGCACTTGATCTCAGTTCTTAGCTTGGATTCATATTTGTAAGCTTTTACACCAATTTCTTGCATAGTACTGTAGAGTAATTAGATATGTGTTAATCCTATGTTTTTATGTTTATTTGATGTGTAGAAGTTAAATTACTGCTTATAATCATTTGTTTATTCAGTAGGATTTACATTTGCTCAATTACTCATTATCACTGTTAACATGGTATATTAGTGTTTCCTTAGCATTTTCTGTTATTGTTGGTGTTTATTAGTTCAAATCAGGTTATTATGTCATCATGTGTCCTTAAGAACCATTTTCATGGCCAAAATCATTTATTTCCTTTAAAATTCATGAGATCACTGTTTTAAAGGGGTGTTTGGCATTTGGGCTTACACTGGGTTTGGCTTTGTTTCTGAGGTTAACTATGGGTTAGTCTTGTAACAATAGGTTCAAGTAACACCTTTTAGTCATAAAACTTAGGTCTTTACAATCGAAAAGTCAAAATCATCATACATTCCACCTAGCAGTTAACTGATGGGTTTTGCTCCATCCAACATCACCCATTTCATTATGAAAGTTGTTGTTTTAGCTTAGTTAAGTCTTATTGTAGCTTATTTCATGCATCTCAGTAAGTTAGAACCAATCTAAGTTCACATTAGTCAACAATCTTAAGTTTTCTCAAAAGTCAAAGTTTTTCATTTCAGATTTTCACAAAATTTCAAAGATTTTTGTAGATTTGTAAAATTGGTTTCAGACCTTGGGATTTTGTGGAATGATAGTCTACCAGCTCTTCTTTTAATTTCCATATTCATTTCATTTTTAGCATTTTTCTGCTGGGCCCCACTTTGCCCCAAACAAGGCTGCAGGGCAAGTATTACCCCTGCTGCACAGAACCACCACCCACCACCACCACTTGGTGGTGGTCTTCTGGCCACCATGGTGGTCCACAGCCACCCATAATTGGTTCTTTGAACTCCCCACATGGTAGGCTTCCCATTTTGAGCTTTTGTTTGACCTGAGTATCACTGGGTCCCACCTAATTTAGCTCACCTTCTCTGTTCCACTTTTCAGTCCCAACACAATAGGCCAAGTGCTTATTTGTGACTTATTGCTTATTCTGTGGGTCCATCTTGGCTTATTCCAGCTTATATAAGTCCCATAAGCTTATTTACACTAGATTAAACCTTTGTGGGTCCCACAGTAGCCCAATTCAGCTTATTTCTCTCCTTGGTCAACAGAAGTCAACTGTTGACCAAATAAGCACCTCAAGTGCTTATTTTTGAATTTCATAAAAGTTGTTTTTGTAAAAGTTTACTGTTTTTAGATATAAAATAAGTTTCCAAAAGAAAATCCAAGAAAATCCAATTTAATTTCTAAGTGATAGTTTCTATTTAATTTAATTTAAATTTTATTTTTCATTTTTAGATTTTTGTTAAGTACTTGTCATTTTTATATTTTTATTAATTACCTCTTATATTAAAGTATTTTTAGTAAATTTTTCAGATTTTTATTTTACCATTTGGTATTTATTAGAATTAATTTTAGTTTTATTAATTATTAATTAATATTAAGTTTAAAATAGCATAATTAGTTTTTATTAAGCAAAACCTAGTTTTTATATTTTTTATAGCTTTTATATGTTATAAAGTAATTTTAGAAATTTTCTTAGAGTTTTTACTGTTCATTTGCTAATTTTTATAATTTAAAATAGTTTATTTAGTAATTAGTAATTAAATAGTAATTAATTAAAAGAAAATCCACAAAAAGACAAAAACACTTATTTTTATTTTTAAATCTTATTTTTAGTTATTTTATAAGTTTAGGAATTTTATTTTTACCTTTTTAGTATTTAAATAATATTGTAAGTGTATTTTAGTTATTTAAATATTAATAATAAGTATTAAATAGTTTTTAATTAATATTAAATAATTAAATAGTATAAAAAGTAATTTTAATTTTCTAAAAAGTTTCTTTTATTATTAGGATTGTAAAAATGTGATTTTCACTTTTGTAAGTATTTTATTTTGTTAAAACTCGCGTTTTATTTTGTACGTTCACGTTACTTAAAACTGAACGTACGCGTTTTTAAGTTTTAAACGTTTCTGGTTTTTCCTACTCTCCCGTCTTGTTTATATAGCTTGTTTAAGCTATTTCGTTGTAAATTCCTTAGTTTAATCACACTCAAACCTTTTTCTCATCCAGATTCACCCGATCACGAAACCGTTTGTTTACAATTCACACCTCGTCGGGACATACGACCCGGGGAAACCTTATACTTCCGCGGAGCATTGATCTAGGCTGTCTGAATTTCTTGACCATTATTTGGTCAATATAAGTTAGGTGGTTCGGGCTCAATCAGTTACGTATAAAAATGGAACAAAACCTGCTTTTAAAACCGGAGTAGGACTTAGTAAAAATAAATTTAGAGCTAAGATTACTCAACCAAGACCTAAGACTCCAATTCCCAAACGCCCCTTTCCAAAGAGCAACTTCAACGCTCGACCAAACTACCAACATGTTTGGAACCAAAACACTCCTAGACATTACCAAACTCCAAATTACATGTCATGGAACCCTTATGTTCTATTTTCATACTTGGAACAAGTTAATGGTATGCTTAACCAAAATGGACCCATGAGAAATTGGGGACCAAATGTTTGAGTGTTTTTCATAAAATAGGTGTGCCTCAAAGTTTGTTTGGAACCGGATGAATGGATTAAAGATAGCGGTTGTTCAAGGCACATGACGGGTAACAAAAGCCTCTTCACTACTTATCACAAATGTGACGGAGGTAATGTTACGTTTGGTAGTAAAGCTAAGAGCAAAATCATCGGAAAAGGTACAATCTCTCATGACTCCCTTTTTATAGATGATGTAGCTCATGTTGATAACTTAGGTTTTAATCTCCTTAGCATTAGTCAACTTTGTCGTAATAAGTATAATGTTCTTTTTAGTGAAAACGGAAGTTAAATACTTAAAGATGGTATAACCATAGCCAAATGTGTCCTTAAGAACAACGTATACGTCATGAAGATGGATCCAACATCTAGAGACAAACTTTGTCTTACCTCATTAGATGAATCTTCAACTTTATGGCATAGACGTTTAGAACACGCTAACATGAGACTAATCCAAAACCTTTCCTTCAAAGACTTAGTTCGAAACCTACCTAAGTTGAAATATGACCAACACTTTTGTGATGCTTGCAAAGTCGGTAAACAAGTCCATAATAGCCATAAGGCTAAAAACTTGGTTTCTACATCTAGGTGTCTAGAACTTTTGCATATGGATTTATTTGGTCCATCCGCTATACAAAGTTATGGAGGTAACTTCTACACTTTGGTCATAGTTGATAATTACTCAAGATATACTTGGACAAAATTTATGAAAAGTAAAAATGAAGCTTTTGATAAATTTGAGATTCTAAGTAAGAAAATTCAAAATCAAGTAGGGTCTAATATTGTGTCTATTAGAACGGATCACGGTCGTGAATTTGATAATAAATTTCAATTTGGAAATTTTTGTGATATTAATGGTATAACTCATAACTTTTCGGCTCCACGTACTCCTCAATCTAATGGTGTAGTAGAACGTAAAAACCAGACATTGCAAGAGATGAGTAGAACAATGCTTAATGAACAAAACATTCCACAAAAGTTTTGGTGTAATGCCGTCGACACATCAACGTACATTTTAAATCGAGTCTTAATTAGACCATTTTTTAATAAAACTCCTTATGAACTATATAAAGGTAAAAAGCCTACATTAGGATACTTTAGAGTGTTTGGGAGTAAATGTTTCATTCTTAACACCAAGGATTATCTCACCAAATTTGACCCAAAGTCTTATGAAGGTGTATTTCTTAGATATTCACAAAATAGTAAAGCTTACATTGTTTTGAGCAAAGAAACCTTAAGAGTCGAGGAATCGTTGAACGTAACATTTGACGAGAGTCCACATCCCTCTAAGACATCACCTTTGGTAGATGATGACTTAGTTGAAAGCCAAGCAATAGAAAGTCAAGAAATTTTAAGTGATCACAAGGAAGATGAACTATTAAACAAAGAACTTGTCAATGTCAAAGAATCTAAAAGTCATCCATTAGATGGTGTCTTAACGAAAGAACACTAAGGTCAAAAGTTCAAAATGAAAGCAACTACTTTTGTTTCGTGTCAACCATTGAACCTAAAAATATTAATGAAGCCATTAAAGATGAGTCTTGGGTAAATGCAAGAAGAGTTAAACCAATTTGTTAGGAATGATGTATGGACATTAATTCCTCAACCAAAGAGTCAAACTATAATTGGAACAAAATGGGTATTTCGTAATAAAATGGATGAAAATGGAATTGTGTCTAGAAACAAAGCTAGGCTAGTTGCACAAGGATATAACCAACAAGAAGGCATTGGCTATGATGAAACTTTTGCTCCGGTTGCTAGGCTCGAGTCAATTAGAATCTTACTTGCATATGCATGTGCACACAATTTTAAACTCTTTCAAATGGACGTCAAAAGTGCATTTCTAAACGGAGTCATTAATGAAGAAGTGTATGTTGCTCAACCACCGGGCTTCATCGATTTTGAAAAACCAAATCATGTTTACAAACTTAAAAAGGCTCTTTACGGACTTAAGCAAGCTCCAAAAGCATGGTATGATCGACTTAAAACCTTCCTAGTTGACCATAGGTATACCATGGGCTTAGTTGATAATACTCTCTTCACTAAGAAGAAAGATTCACATATTATCATAGTCCAAATCTATGTTGATGACATTATATTCGGATCAATTTGTCAAGAATTATGTGTGGATTTCTCAAAAATCATGTATGACGAGTTTGAAATGAGTATGATGGGAGAACTCAACTTTTTCCTAGGACTCCAAATTAAACAACTAGAAGATTGTATCTTCTTTAACCAATCTAAATATATTAAGGACATGCTTAAGAAATTTGGATTAGAAGATTCAAAACCAATCAAAACTCCCATGTCCACGGAAACTAAACTCACCAAGGATTAGGAAAGTGAATCCGTATATAGCACTAAATATAGAGGTATGATTGGTAGTCTACTTTACCTAACGGCTAGTAGACCCGACATTATGTTTAGTGTTTGTCTATGTGCTCGTTTTCAAGAAGATCCTAAGACTACTCGTCTCGAAGCCGTTAAAAGGATTTTTAGGTATATTAAGGGCACTACACATTCAGGTTTATGGTATCCCAAAGGAACGGGAATAGACACCATAGTGTATGCCGACTCGGATCATGCCGATGACTATGTCGATAGAAAAAGTACAAGTGGTATTTGTACTTTTGTTGGATATTGTCTCACCTCATGGTTCTCTAATAAGCAAACGACTCTTGCTATCTCAACAACGGAAGCCGAGTACGTTTCGGCCGGAAAGGCATGTCAATAAGCTCTTTGGATGAAGCAAGCTCTTGTCGACTATGGAATTCAACTTAACGACATCACAATTCTTTGTGACAACAAAGGTGCCATTGATCTTATCAAAAACCCGGTTCAACATGCTCGTACCAAACATATTGAAATCCGTCATCATTTCCTTCGTGACAACGTTCAAAAAGGAAATATCTCAATTGAGAAAGTTTCTTCCGAAGACAACATAGCCGACATTCTCACAAAACCCCTTAAACATGAACCTTTTAACCTTCTTAGGCTAGGCTTAGGACTCATGGAACCTACATTGTAGTTCTAGACATTAGACAAAAATCACGAAAATCAAAACAAATCCATAACTCTTTTTCTCAGCAGGGTCGGCAGAACCCTCAGACATAACGGACGGAACCCATCTCAGGGGTCCGCCGTATCCGCCGACCTGCAGAATCAATTTTTTGTTTATATTAAACCAAACACCCATTATTTCATACCACCACTTCCAAACTGTTACTATTCACTTTACCATCCATCCATACCTACGATTTCTTGGTCTTCCTTTCACTCACATTGCAAATCAATCATCATTGTAAGTATTCTAAACTTGATTACAATCCTGATCTGAGTCTAGGAATTCTATTTTTGCACAAAAACAAAAACTTGGGGTTATGCATTAAACTTGAGAAACTCATGCATAAAATTAGGTGTTTAACAAAACTAATCATGTTCCCCATAGTTAGGAATTGCATTCTTACTTAGTGTAAACATGTTTGCTAAAACACCCCATGTCAAATCTTTCCATAAATTTCTCACAAATAGGACAAATATTTTTTCGTCTCACATTGAGAATACAAAATCAAAACGTTATGTTTAAAACATCACTTGCATAATGTCTCTTGAATGCTAAAGAGAATACATAACCAATATGTATTTTCGGATACATTCAAACGAAGCTACATTGAACTAGGAGCATTTGAGTTATCTTTTGTTTTATAACAAAACTTGCATTATAAAACGTTTTTGAAGTATCAAAATGAGTCAAGATAACCGCACCTCCACATTGTTTTCATATAGGCACACACTAGAACATCCACATTATAATAGTAGTTTACTTAAACTAAAATGTGAAATTTTGTTGTTCTAGGAATCATCATGCCTCCTCTAACCAGTACGACTATGACTCCTCCCAAACCAACCAGTCAACCGTGTGCAGATGATAGGCCCACCCGGGAGAAAAAGTCAAGTGTTAAAATCCGTGGAAGTACAGGGAAATCCCTGGGTCGTTAAGTCCCAACGAGATTGAAATTGTATTTGTAAACGTTTCGGGAATAAATGGTACTGAGGACAGTAACCAAAAATGAAGTGGGTTTGATTTACACTACTGATATTATTTGGATAATATAAAACAAGTACAATAAACAGCTATGTATACACGTAAACTAATAATGTAAACAAATACGTGTGCGAACTGAGAAAAAGGTGAGTTTTAAGGAAAAATAAACTACAGGGGTTAAAAATGAAAATTATATAAACTTAAACTTAAAAGAAAGTTAAATTAAAAAGAAAATTATTTTTTAGATTATTTTATTATTTATTATTAATTATCTAATTAAAAACTATTTAACTATTTAACTTTAAAACTATTTTTAATTTAAACTACAAATAATACAAACTACAAATTAAACTAAAAACTTGCAAAAATATTTTCTAAAACTTAAATGAACTTGAAGAAAGTATAAAAAATTAAAAATAAATATTTTTGTCTTTTTATGTGTTTTTTATTAATTAATTACTAATTGTTTTAATTAAACTAAATAAACTATTTTAAATTACTAAAAATACCAAAATGACTTATAAAATTATGAAAAAATTTATAAAACTAATTAACCATCACAGGAATCCTAAAAAATTATAAAATTATTCTAAAAATTATATTTAGGCTAATTTACTAATTAATTACTAACTTATTATTTAAGATCTAATTAACTAAATTTAATTAAGGAAAATAGGAAATGAACAGTAACAATTAGGAAATTATTTTTTACAAGTACCTAATGGTCTATAAGACTTTTAAAAAATATAAAAAGATATTGTTATTAACTAAAAATTATTAAAACTATTTAATTACCTAATATTTCCTAATTATTAATTAAACTCGGATTAATTAAAATAATTATTATGTGAACAGTAAAAATTATGAAAAAATTCTGGAAAGTAAAATAACCAATAAAGATCCTAGGAAAAATAAGTTGGGTCTAACAGCTTATCAGAATAAGCAGTTATAAGCCAAACGGCTTATTTAAGCTTATTTGGCCAAAACTACCTTAAGTATATTGATAATGCAAGACTTAACGGAACTGGTGCCCCAGAGCTACTGGAAGGGGTGTGTGATATAAAGCATGATACTATCCAAGAGGTCCTGAGTTCGAATCCCACACACACCCAATTTTTTTTAAAACTTTTTTTTTTTTTATTTTCTTTTTACACAACTGCTTAATGAGTAAAAATAAGTAACTTTAAAAAAGGAAAACTTTTTATATCACCCAAATAAGCTCTGTAAGAGCTTATTAGCTCATCAGTTGGCTTAATAAGCCAAAAATGGACTTTTAATAAGCTAAAAGCTACTAATAAGCTACAATTGATCAAATAAGCTACAAACTACTGAGTTATACCTAAAGTAATCTAAATTAACTTAATAAGCTGCAAGAAATAAGCTATAAGCTCAGATAAGCAAAACTAAGCAAAACTGAATACCAAACACTCCACAAGGCTATCTACAGGCCTATGTGGGGCCTACAAATAAGCACCAGGATCCAAGGTGAAACTTGAACCAACAAATACACCTGGGGAGCTCTCAAATAAGCCAAGAATCAGACCAAGGGGTCCACTATTAAGCACTTGAGAAGCTTTTGAAGTTTGGTGGTTCACTGGGTATATCAGATAAATAGTACAAATGGAACAAACAAAATGGCTTATGCAGCCCTAGCAGATAAGCAAGAAAGGATGAAATAAGCACTAGAACTTAAAGATGGGTGGATAAGCTCCACAAAAATCTAAAACACCCAATCTAAAGCACACTGATAAGCTCTTAATTAGCTTAGGAAATAAGCTCAATAGACTGAGGGGTCACAGAAAACTTGGTGAACCAGACCAATAACAAGCCTAGGTTTAGGTGGTCAACTGTGGTCAAAAGTCCAAGATAAGGTCTGATTTACAAAGTTGGCTTATTGGTGTTTCCAATAAGCCAAGAAGTGCAAGGTGGGACCTACTATGTAGCAAAATGTAGACCTGTGAACTTGGGTCTCAACACTGATTGATCAGTGTAAGGTCTGAGGTCAGGGTGAGTTATGAGACCAAATAAGCCAAGACAGATATGCTAATCTACAAAATAAGCTAAGGACTTAACAATACTACTAGTAAGCTATTTAAAAAAACAAAGGATTGGCTGTGGGGCCCATTAAGTGTGTCACAAATAACCAATGAAATTTGAACAAAATCCTGGTGCAGGGGAGGTTGCACTCCCTGCAGCCTCAAATAAGCTAATGCACACCCCTTAATAAAAATCACTAAAATGATCCAAGCATAAGTATATGTAGTTCAGCGGGTATATTTTACCCTCAACAAATTTCAAGTTCCCATTCAACTCACAAAATTCAGGATAATTCACCCAAGAAATGAATTTCTTATGACTATGCTATTTTGACTTTTTGAATGAAACTTGATATGTTGACTTTTGTGAGATTTAACTTGATCCTAGGTACTGATATGGATGTATTAAGCTATAATAAAACTATATTAAACTAGAATACCTACTTGTGATTAGATTTAATGAGCTTTTGGTTGAAAAATCCTAACAGTGAACCTGGTTAAGCAAATTAATATGGTTGTTGACTATTTATACTATAACTAGTGATTTTTATGATTTAACTAACCTAAACTAACTTAATATGACATGTTTCAACACTACTCAAACACTGAGACTCTTAGGAACACAATGAGAGTACCTCATCCAAACACTCCTTATAAAACTGAGAATGATGATTTTGCAAAACAATTGCTAGTTTTAACCCTTAAGACAGACTCCAAAGATTATAATATGATGTAAAAAGCTTTTTTAAACATAAATACACAGATTACAACAAGAACTCATATGAATAATAAGTATACATACTAGGCAGTGAAAATGAAACATTTAGCAACAAAGGACTTTGATAAATAAATATGAATTATTAAGCAACAATATTACTCTAATACTCCTAAATAAGTATTAAAAACACACAGAGAGTAACTAATAAAGAGTTCTATAGTAATAAGCACAAATGAGTAAAATGGCTTACAAATGGCTTTAAGGTATTCAGCTGAGATTCAAGGACCAATGACAATTCCTATAGCTTACCAATAAGCACTAAACCAAGATCCATCCATTATTCAATCTGCTCCAGCTCTGATTATCTTTCTCACTTATTTTTTTTTTATTTATTTTTCTATTTTTCTTATTTTTTTTATATTTTTGAGTTTAAGTATCCAAACTGAATTTAACTACTAAATTGCTTTCAATAAGTTACTAAATGAACTTATATGAGATTATAAGTTCAATAATAACAGGTTTAAGCAATAAATAAACTAATGTAAGATTTTGAATAATTGAAACTTGCATAAACTTTAAATGACTGTAAGATTATAATTGAAGCTTGAAAGAGTTTATATCAATACTGAAAACACTAGTACAATACTTGGAAAGTTGAAAATTTAACTGAAATGGTACACTAATAATTAAACGACATACATGAAATTGAAACTAAAACTATATATCTAAGCCTCTGCTTCTTGCTCCTTTTATAGCACTCCAAAGTGTTCCACGTGTCTTCCTAAGCAAATCCCACCACTTTTCAGCCCTTGGATCAGTTTAATTCATCACAGCCGTTTAAATGGCTTTTTGGCGCCAAAATGGGATAGGTTGCTTGCAGCCGATTTCCTTGCATTAAATGCTCTTGATTTGACAATTGAAGGTGAGGGGGGACAATTTGGAGTATAGGAGTGGTTTTTGGGTGGTGGTGTAAGGTGTTGCAGGTTATAGGGTGGTGGAGGGTGTAGGTGTTACACGTGGAGCTCCCCTGGTGCAAAACCAGGGGAGGGGGTTTGGTTGTGGGGGTGACAGAGGGGGGTTGAGGTGGAAAGTGGAAGTGCAAGTGGTGAGGGGAAGGGTGGATGGTGGATAAGGTGGTGACGAGGTTGGGGATGATGGGGGTGGTCAACCGGTCAACGAGGGTCAATGGTTTGACCCCGTTTTATTTAAAACGGTTGTGAGTTTTATGGGCTAAGGGTTGGGCCTGGGTAAATTTTAGTGGGTGGGCTGGGGTGTTGTGTTTAGTTTGGATTTAAATAAGGTCCGGATGGTTTTAATAGTAGCAAAGCCCAAGGATCAATTGTGTAATTTCTGATTTTTTTAGGGGCTTTGTTTGCCATAATTCCAAACTTTCTTTGAGGACCAAACCTGTCAATAAAACATCACACAAGGACCACAAGTATATTTTTTTCATTTTCAAATACCAGGGACCTTTTCTGTCAATTCCACAAACTCCAGGGACCAAACTTGTAATTTTCTGAAAGTTGAAGGGTAAAACTGTAACATTTCCAAAAGTTATCAAATTGTTCCAAATTATATTTTATGAATAGTACAAGGGTGTTATTTGATAAAATTCCATTCTAAAACACCCAGGGACTAATTTTGCCAATTTTGAAACTTGAGGGGTAAATATTGCTATTTTGTGAAAACTTTTATCCAGGGGTTTATAGTGAACATGTTTGATTTCCCCAGGACCTAAGTTGACTTTTCTTTCATTTTTAAACCTTCAGGGACTAGTTTTGACAAGTTTTGAAAGTTGAGGGACTGAAACTGCCAATTATGCAAACTTTGTACGTTTTTTATCTGTTTTTGATTATTTTGCATCTGAAACATATAAAACACACTTTTGGAATGATCTTAGTATTTTGATGCATATTTGAGTGTTTTTGGATGTTTTGGCAGTTCATATTGGTATAAAATGATGAGTATTTAGACACTCATCAATCCCCCACACTAAAGTATTGCTAGTCCCTAGCAATATTTTGAGAAAATTTAATGGATTTTATGTCTCTTTACCAAAAGCCATTACTTCTGGTGTAGCCAGGTGTGAGAACTATGGTACACCTGATAACCGTGTGATTTTGAGCAAACCACCAGCTGTCAACGGATTTGATTAGTCTTTACCAAAAGCCTTTTGCTTCTGGACTAGCCAACTCTTGATGGAATAGTCAACATCTTGGTGAGCTGAATACCAATTATGGTTTTTTTCACGGCTTTTACCACAAGCCATAATCTTGCGGGCTAGCCAACTCATTCGCTTTATGGGATATGGGGAGTTGAGGAACCATACAATTTTTGGCAAATTGTAAGCCATCAACGGGTTTGAGATATCTTTACCAAGAGCCGTTTGCTCCTGGATTAGCCAATCCTTGTGTGGGTTAGACATGGCGGACTGATAACCATTTATTGCATTTCTAAGTGTGAAAAAAATTTTAAATTTTGATCAAATGAGGGTGCTTGATGGAACATGTGTTTGAATACGTGAGAATCCCCCCCCCCCCCCACACTTAGAAATGAATATTGCCCTCAATATTCAAAGAACCGGGTGTTAAACCGACACTTAGAACATAAGAAGGAAATATTAGTAACCTTTATTTTTAGTCTATGTACATTTTTTTTTTTTTTTTTTTTTTTTTTTTTTTTTTTTTGAGGATATATACAACATGTGGGGCATCTCCCCCACACTAGGGTGGTACACACGGGTGAAAACCCATGTTCAGCTACTGTTTTTGATTACCGAGTCGCTAGCTTGACTCGACCTCGAATTGATTTGTTCATGAGGAGCTACTGTTTTTGTTAACCGAGTCGCTAGCTTGACTCGACCCCGAATTTATTGGTCCATGGGGAAAGTTTGGAGATCCGGGACAACCATTGGTTGTATGTCCCCTCCAAAGTAGTGTTTTAACCGATGGCCATTCACTTTAAAGTTAGAACCATCAGGTTGAGATAACTCAACAGTTCCATATGGAAAT
This sequence comes from Artemisia argyi, assembly GCA_030686995.1. Classification (NCBI taxonomy): domain Eukaryota; kingdom Viridiplantae; phylum Streptophyta; class Magnoliopsida; order Asterales; family Asteraceae; genus Artemisia; species Artemisia argyi. The sequence goes on from CM060678.1 coordinate 32,996,869, forward strand.
ACTCTTGTTACAGTGAATGGCCCAGACCAACGAGTTTTAAGCTTTCCTGAGAATATCTTCAATCGTGAATTGAAAAGAAGGACTCTGTCACCGATGTTGAAAACACGGTTTTAATTTTAGAGTCGTGAATCTTCTTGGTTTTTTCCTTGTAAATCAAAGAATTCTCATAAGCTTGATCACGAAGTTCGTTTAATTCGTTTAGTTGAACCTTGCGGTGATCACCCGCTGTGTGAAGGTCGAAGTTTGCATGTTTTAAGGCCCAGTAGGCCTTATGTTCTAATTCGATCGAAAGATGACATGCCTTCCCGTACACTAGCTTATATGGAGTACACCCGATGGGTGTTTTGTAAGCAGTGCGGAAAGCCCATAATGCATCATCCAGCTTATCCGACCAAGAGGCACAGTTTTCTCCCACCGTCCTCTTCAGAATTCTCTTAATACCCCGATTCGAGACCTCCACCTGCCCACTTGTTTATGGGTGGTATGCTGTAGAAAGACGGTGAGTTACACCATATTTCAGCATCACTCTTGCAAATTGTTCATTGCAGAAGTGTGTGCCCCGATCACTGATAATGGCACGAGGAGTCCCGAATCTGGCAAAAAGAGATTTCAGAAAGTTAACGACTACTCGGGCATCATTGGTGGGTAAGGCTTTTGCCTCAACCCATTTTGACAAATAGTCGACTGCCACGAGTATATACTTATTCCCTCGTGAAGACAGGAATGGCCCCATAAAATCAATGCCCCACATATCAAATATTTCACAGACTTGGATGGCGTTTTGTGGCATCTCATTCTTTTTGGAAATATTCCCGTGACGCTGGCAAGCCTCACAGGTTTTGATAAGTTCATGGGCGTCTTTATAGATCGTGGGCCAAAAGAATCCCGAATCAAACACCTTTTTGGCGGTGTAGTTTGGGTTATGATGTCCCCCCATGGGTCCATCATGACAAGCTTTAAGAATTTCCATGGCTTCTTGGCCATGGACACACCGTCGGATGACTTGATCCGCACATATTTTGAACAAGTAGGGGTCGTCCCAGAAGTAATGTTTCACATCTTTAAAGAATTTTCTTTTCTGTTGGGACGACATCCCTTTCACAACGAAATTTCCCGCATGGTAATTTGCAAAGTCGGCAAACCATGGGGTAGTAGTATCATCCCGGGTAGAGATTAGATTTAGAGTCTCCAGAGGAAAAGTTTCATTAATTTCTTTTCTCTCGAGAATATCCTGATGAGGATTCTCTAACCGGGACAAGTGATCAGCATCAAGGTTCTCTGCTCCTTTTTTATCTCTTATGAGTATATCGAATTCCTGAAGGAGCAGGACCCAACGGAGCAGTCTTGGCTTTGCGTCCTGTTTAGTGAACAGGTATTTCAAAGCCGAGTGATCCGTATACACCACGCATTTGGTTAGGATTAAGTAAGACCTAAATTTCTCAAAGGCATATATTACAGCTAATAATTCTTTTTCTGTGGTGGTATAGTGCGCTTGAGCTTCACTCATGGTCTTACTTGCGTAGTGTATTGGCTGAAAATGTTTTAATTTGCGTTGCCCCAGAACTGCACCAATAGCGAAGTCGCTAGCATCGCACATAAGTTCGAAGGGTAAGTCCCAGTCGGGGGCAACAAGGATTGGTGCCTTGGTAAGCCTTTTCTTTAAAGTAGAAAAAGCTTCGATGCACTCGGGGGAAAAGATGAAAGGAGCATCCTTTTCAAGAAGATGAGTCATGGGCCGGGCTATTTTGGAGAAATCCTGAATGAATCTCCGATAGAACCCGGCATGGCCGAGAAAACTCCTTATTCCTTTAACAGTGGTGGGATGAGGCAGTTTAGCAATAACATCAATTTTGGCCTTATCGACCTCAATCCCACTTTTTGAAATGGAACCCGTTCGGGTAATGAGGTCGATAAGGACCCATATGGAATGGAAATGAATGAACTCAAGCCCCAATTCAAGAAATGGGAGGAAGTCCTTAGAGCAAATTTCATTAGCACCATAGGAAACCGAGACCATATCAACCTTTGCCTTTGCTACATGCTCTACTCTTTGTCCGTTAGGCAACCCTTCAATCTTTCCTACTACATGCCAAGAGAATGGCCGACATTCCCGTGCATGGCACAACGACTATGCCGTATGGAATGCTCTTGACCCGTGTCTTTAGGTTCATCTCACCCATTCCACCAACTCCAAACGGTCTTTGCTTTGACTACTCTCTCATTCCACACACCTTTGTCCCACTAAGTGATAAGAGAGTGTACAAAGCCCAAGGAAAACGTCCACATCCTACTACCTCATCTTCATCTTTCTCAATGAGTGAAGATGACAATTTGCCAAACTCTAGGCTCCCACCTCGCGAATACCTATCCCAACTTCCGGATATTCCTAATGAGTCGGCAGAGTTCAAGCAAACAAAGGGGATGTTTAAGAATCTTGGAAGATTCCTTGGAAAGCTCAAGAACAAGATTGACCGTCAATGAGTGCGGGTGTGTAGGAGTGTTTGGCACTAGGTGCTATTTGAACAAATTTGCTTGTTTAAACTATGTTTATGATGTGTTTGTGTGCTAGTACAATGTTGATACAATTTGGAACATGTAGTATCTAACTTTGATGCAGGTAGACAACTTTTGGCAAGTTGTCAAATTTTCATGTTTATGATATTTTCACTAAGTATAGTGAAATTCTCGACCTCAAGGTCAAAGTCCTATGATATGTGTGTTTACGTGTCTATTTTTTGCATTGCCTAACCAGAAATGCATTATCTTTTTGATTTTAGGAGTTTTCGAAAATTTTGAAAATCGTCTCGCGGGTCAAAATCGCGGACTGCCAATTTTTTCAGCCCTGGCGGATCTGGCGGTACCCAAAATTGGGTTCCGCCAGTGTATTTTCTGGGAAACCCAGAATTGGCCCAACGGACCAGACGGTACCCTCAAATGGGTTCCGCCTGTGTAACCTGAGGGTTCCGCCAGTTGCCTACAGAAATTTTCTTTTTGTTTTCAACATTTCAACATCCAAACACCAAAATACAATCCTTTTAGATAGAAACCAATTTCCTACAATTTATTTAGCACAATAGGGTACTTCTCATTCCTTATAACTCAACCAAAACCATTTCCCGCCAAATTTCAAAAATAGCCATAACCACCCCAAGGACCCTTCACACATAAAGGAAGGAACCCTTTTAAAGGTTCCTTGAAATACCTGAGATTTATACTTCAACAAATTTACCAAAACCACTAAGCATTTAGTGCAAACCTTGTCTTCTCACTTCACCATTTCTATTGGATTGACTTCCATGATATGACAACCCACAATTAGTTTTCCAAATCATTAGGAACCTCGATTTTTGTATGAACTAACATCAAATCCAAACACTCCTTCCCACAATCCTTCATCACTATAAATTAAACCATCCTAAACACTATCAAATCACACCTTCTTCATCACAATTTCTGAACTTCTAAACCATTTTGACCATGACTAAGTCAAAAATCACCTCTCAACCATCACGACCCATCCGGAGAACCGCCTAGATAAGTGTTAAACCACTATGGTCTAACCAATCCATCAACCTAAGCTCCTCATTTTCGGATGAATTCACCTCACCTATAAAAAATGAACACTTTTTGAACCTTGCATCTCCAATGAACCAAATGAGCTCACTCCACCACCTACTAAATCACCCATTGACCCAACTCCACCAAGTGCTCCAACCCAACCATCCAAAACTCCATCACCATCACCATTACCCAAACTTGTACCTATGGACTTATTTGGGTCTCCTCTAACATCACCACACCCTTTTGTCCAAGATCTAAATGATCTTCCACCAAGACCTTCACAACCATCACCTTTTTCACCAAGGTCAATTCTTGACCAAAATGAGCATTTTAACCACACCCAACCACCACAACAAGTGTACCATCAACCCAAACCATTGTTGTTTCACCCCATCTACCATGACATCCATGGTCCTCTTTATGAAGAACCTAATTTTGAAAACCATGATCACCCAACTCCACCACATTCTCAAGCCCAAACCTTTGAGTATTTCTTTCCTTCATATGAGGAAATCCAAAGCATGGTTGAAAACCACCTCCATCAAGCAATGGAACTTCAAACCACCTTGCTTGACTCAATACCAAACCCATCCTCCACCCAAGAACCAAAAACCAACCAACCCCTCAAACCAAGAAACCAAAACCAACCCATTTCCACCCACTCATCCCCATGTTTGCTCAAATTGTGAGCAAATGGGTGCAAGCATCAAAACGTTGCTTCACCAATTCTAAGATGAAACCCGTTTTGCATTGATTGGTCCCGAAACGGTCAGATATTATTGATCAAGGTCAATAAGTCAAAGACAACCCCGTTCCAATTCTCCGGTGATAGTATTGTGTGTCCCCGGGTCGTTATGTCCCAGCGAGATTGAAATGATGTTTTGGAAATCGTTTTTGGGAATGAGTGGCACTGAGGACAGTAGCCAAGATGATTGGGAATTGATTTTGCTACTGATATTTTGGTATTTGCACAATGATATAAATATTCACAGATATACAGATATATGCACAAATTCACAATTAGGAATCAGGTAACAGACAGAAAAGTGAGATTTATCAGATTACAAACTACAGGGGGTGCAAGTGAACTTTTGAAACTTAAAATTTAAAAGAAAATTTAAAATGAAAATGAAATTATAAAAATGATTATTTTAATATTTAAATATTATTTAATTAACTAAAATTATTTAAAATCTAATTTAAATCTAATTTATATTAACTAAAAATTATAAAGATTACAAATTAAACTAAAAACTTGCAAAAATAATTTCTAAACCTTAAAATGAACTTGAAGAAAGTATAAAAAATAAAAATAAATATTTTTGTCTTTTTATGAGTTTTTTTTATCAATTAAAAACTAATTATCTTAATTAAACTAATTAAACTATTTTAAATTACTAATAATACTAAATTAACTTAGAAAATTATGGAAAAATTTATAAAACTATTTAATCATCACAGGAATTCTAAAAAATTATAAAAACTTCTAAAAATTATATTTAGACTATTTCACTAATTATTTACCTTTTAATTAACTTAAATCTAATTTAAATAATTAAAATAAGAAAATTGGAAAATGAACAGTAGAAACTAAAAATATATTTTCTAAAAGTCTTAACTAATTTATAAAACCTAGAAAAAATATAAAAAAACTACTGTTGTTAATTAGAATTTAAGAAAACTAATATTACTTATTTAATTATTTAAATTATTTTTAAATCTAATAAATAGTAAACTGATTAGGAAAAATCTAAGAAAATTATTTTAAATACTTAAAGGTACTAGGAAATTAAGAAAATTATAAAAATGGAAAAGTGCTTATTAATAAGCTGAAAAGAAAATTGAAAAAGATAGAATCTATTAAATAGAAGCTATCACTAATTTTAAGTTTGCTTTTTTGGTGTTTTTCTTTTTGACAGATGAAAATGAGATGAAAATAAGAAACTTTTGTAAAACAACTTTTTATGTAGCTTATTTATAAGCTGTGTGCACCCCCTTAATCAAAACAGTTTGACTTTTATTGACCAATTAGCAAATTAAGCTCAAATGACTGTATGTGGGGTCCACTGATCTAAATTAGGGTTCAAATAAGCACAAGGGACTTAAATAAGCTAGAAACAACAAACTACAATCACTGATAAGCTAATAAGAATCAAAATAAGCACTTGATGATTTGAGTTAAACTCAGAAATGGGACAAACTTGAGCAGTGATTCCAGGTGGGGTCCACTGGTTCTTAGGTCAAACAAATGGTCAAGGCTTGAAGCCTGGTAGGAGGGGGTTGGGAAAATCCAAGGTGAATCACTGGGACCCACTGAGGTGGCCGACAACAACCACCAAAGGTGGTGGTGTAGTGGTAGTTTGCTGATGCAGGGGAGGTCAGTCCCCCTGCAGGTTTGTTTGGCTAGGTGTGGGGTCCACAATAAAATTCACAAAAATCAAACAAAGGTGGGAATCAAAAGTTCTACTGATGAATATTACACCCAAAAAGTTTCAAAGCTCAAAACCAAACACAAAAATCATGGAAATTCATGCCATATTGGAGAAAAAACTGATTATGCACTTTTGACTTTTTGAGAAAACTTGGAATTTTGACTTTTTCCAACTTTGATGCTTCTTAATGGACTGAGATCAAGTACTTAAGCTATAAAAAAGCTATTTTAAGAATACACTTCAAAGATTAAGCTAATATGAGGGATTTGAGGTTCCAAAACCTCAACAGTTAACTGTTGAGGGTGATTGAAGTTGTTTTTGACTTTGGACCAAAATACTACTAGTTTATATGCTCAAAATGATACACTCAGTACTTATGGATGCTGCATAAATCAATTTTGACCAACAAAACACAGAGATCAATGGTGAACTTCACTAATCCAAACACTCCTATACTTTGACAGTTATGAAGATTTTCAATGAGATTAACTTATTTATTCCACAAATCTATTTCCAAATGTTCTATTATGATCTAAATAGGTAAGTTAAGCTCAGAAACACAGGTTATAACCACTGATACACTAGAAGACAATATTATGGCTAATATGGCAGTTTAAAGAAAGAGTGTGAGCAACAAAGAAATCCAAGTAACAAACACCTAATTATGAACCACAAAAAACTCCTAATAAGCACAAGAGACACAGAATAGCAATAACAAGCAAGCAACCAGAAATTACAATGAATTAAGATTTTAGAGGAAAATTAAAATAAGCAAAGCTTACAAACTACCCTTAGCATGAACAAAGGGTTTTCCACAGAAGCCTATCTTTAGATAGGCTTATCCACTTCCAAGCTTGCCCTTCAATGCCTCTGAATACCTAAAATCAAACTCAAAACCACCACAGTTGACTTATGTTGACTATTTTTATATTTTTGATTTTTATTACTAGTACTGAGTTTTATGGTCTCTACAAGCTTTAACAAGCTTAAGGGAACCTAAATGACCCTATATCAGTCCATGATCATTGATACTATTGACAACTAAAGTTATTGAGAAATTCAAAAACATGAGTGAATGGCATTAACAAAAACAGAACTGAAACTTTGATTTTTATTACTTAAAAAGACTTAGAGTACAACTAGACAGCTACTACAATGCTTGAAATATGAAAATTACACTGAATTTGAAATCCTAATTTAATTCGACATAAAATTAAGCTAAATTGACTACTTGTCTTCTTCCTTGCAATCTCCTCCCTTTTATAGCTTGAATTAGGGTTCCCTTGCCTTCTCTGAGCATTTCCCATCAATAATTAGGGCCATTGGATCACTGAAACTTCATCATAGCCCTCCACGTGTTTTGGCGGGAAAAAGAATTTTTGCAATTTGCTTCTGATAATACCAATTGGAGGGGGAAGCATTAAATGCTTGTTGGATTATTAGGTGAAAGTGGTATGGGTGAGTGGTTTGGGTGGTGGGATAAGATGGGGTGGTGGTGATGTGATGGGGGAACAGTGCAAGTGGTGTGGGGGAGGGAAATGAGAAGGCTGGGGGTGGTGTTTGACTGGGTTGACCAAGGGTCAACGTTTGACCCTGGTTTATTAAAACGGGGGTATTGGTGGGCTTGTGTTGTCTTGGGCCAAAGATAAAACAAAGGAGTGGGCTTTTTTGTGGATTGGACTTGGTGTTAGTTTTAATAATACTTAGGGTCCGGTTTGGTTTTTAAGTTCACAAGGACCATATTTGTAATAAGCCGAAAGTTGGGGGGGGGGGTAAAACTTGGCATTCTTCCAAAGTCTTTCCAAGGGTATTTTATGCCATATGATGAATAGTTCAAGGACCTGAGATGATTTTTCCATTTTCAATTTCCAGGGACTAAATCTGCCAAACTTTCAAACTTCAGGGACCAAATGTGTAATTTCACCAAACTTTTCCACCAAGGACCAATCCAGCCATATATGAGAAGTACAAGGACAAAATTTGTTTTTCTCAAAATTTTAATATCCCAGGGACCATTTTTGACAATTTTCCAAACTTCAGGGACTAAACTTGACATTTTGTGAAACTTTGCACCAAATGACTAATTATGTAATTTTTTGATTTAAAAGGACCTTTGGTGACTTTTTCAAGTTTTTAGAACAACCAGGGACTAGATTTGACAACTTTTGAAAAATGAGGGACTGAAACTGCCAATTTTGCAAACTTTGTACGTTTTTCATCTGTTTTTGATTGTTTTGCATTTGAAACATATAAAACACATTCCTGGGATATTTTCACTATTTTGATTCAATATTAAGTGTTTTTAGATGTTTTGGCAGCTCAAAAAAGGTAAAAATGATGAGTATTTACACACTAATCATGCATTCCAACACGTCATTGAACGTTTGGATGCTCTTTCCCACCAAAACAAATCCTAGACAACCTTTGGAGGCCATTTGCCCCATTTAGGAAAGTAGGAATTTATTTTTCTTTCTTGGTTATTTTTTTTTTAGTTTTTGTTTACAAGTAGAAGAATATTTCACATTTCTTGTCTTTTGACTTTTAAAAGTCAAAATTTTACTTGGAATGATATTTCTTTCTACTTACTTTTGTGCATTGTTAGTTGATCATTTTTTTGTTCTCATTGTGGTTGCAATGTGTGTGGTAATTACAAGCTTGATTATATATATCACCAACTAACCATTTTTTTTTTTGTAAGATCAAAATCCATGTTTCCCAACTTGGCACTCCTTTTAGGGGGAGCAAGTGCATTATTCCGCTTCGCTACTCTACTTTTTGTTTCGACAAAAAGGGGGAGAAATATATTAAACCTTCAAAACTTAACATGATTTTTATCACTTAAGTAAAACAAGTTTAATATAATTTTTTTTAAGTCTTAAACACCAAGATTGTGTGAGTTACTTAAAAACAAAGTTTATGTTTTGTCATCAACAAAAAGGGGGAGATTGTTAATACAAATATCGCCTAAAAACGTTATTTATATTTTACGATCTTCGCTAAGTTTTGTTAACGACAAAATGTAAACTTTAGTTTCTAAGTAAAACATAATCTTAGTTTTAAAAGACTTGCATAAACTAGACTTTTGCTACATTTTACATTTCATAAAACACAACACTTTTTATTTCTTAAAATAGAATTGTCACATCACATTTATGGCAAGTTTTGTCAATATACATTTATGGAAAGAAAATATGTTTGACTTACTATGTGGTTGCTTGCAAGTTTGGTGTTTGACTAGATGTAATGAGATGTGACATTGTTTGGTTTGCAAGGTGTAATGAGATGTGACTTTGTTTGGTTTGCAAGATTTATTTTAAAACCAACTGCAAACCCGGCAGAACCCTGGGGGTACACGGGCGGAACCCATCTGAGGGTTTCGCCGTATCCACCAAGCCTGCAGAAGGCTTTGCTATAAATACAAAGCCACAAGTTGATTTTTGGCTTATCACTCTACATCATATTTACACACATTCATTCATTCTCTCATCTAACCCTTTAACATTTCATATGTGAAGTTTCTTTTTGTAGCAAAGAGATTCACGAGCTCATTAAAAGTAACAAGTATTCAACACAACGTTGTAAGACTTGTTATGTAACACCCCAAACCGTATAAGGGTCTAAAGTGTAATATTATGGTGTCATTTCAGAACATAAAGCGCAAGCGGAAGACTTAGCTCAATAAATTACAAATCTTGAGACTAAAAGGACTATTAAAATAAATCCATGAAGACTAAGGTAGGGTTGGTCCACTAAAAGCTCCTACTCTCATCACTCAATCCCAGCCTCCAACTTGAAACCTGCCGCAGGGAAAAGAAAATGCGGCTGAGCTAATGCTCAGTGAACAGATATAAACAAATGATAGGTAACTGAACATAAACGAATAAACAAACAATTCAATGAGAACCTGCTGAGAAATAATGTCATAAAGAATATGAAGGGTCATATGAAAATGGAAATCAAAGAATAATCCAGAAATGGTAAAAGGGATAGTGACGGAATTTGGTCAGTACCAAAACAATCAATCAACATTTCATATCACAATTCATTATACCGTCAATTCATAAGTTGTACAAGGAGGGGAGACCTCTCAAGTACCAGAAGTGAAATGGAGTGCATGGCACGCACTACCAATCACTAAGTCAATCAATATCCAATCATTCACTTAGCCTAGGATGCATCCATATGCTCCCTGCAAAACAGAATACATATGCAAGTACGAGACTATACATACATATACAGAATGGCCATATGCACCATAATTATTATAACAGAAGGGAACGCCGTGGATCAATCATACCTCCACAGAAAGTGTCATGCCATTGGTGCCTCAATGTCATGGCCATGTTACCTCCATGGCTAGGAATAGTACCTTGAGTAATGGGTTAAACCAAATGGATCAAATCAAAGGGGTCATAACAAAGGGGTCATATCAGATGGATTATAACAAAAGAGTTATATCAATGGTTCATATCATAACAACGGATCAAAGTCAATGAATGTGAATCATGAGAAACCTTTACTGATAAAAGATGGAATATCTGTACCGATACGAAACAAACAATAACATTATTACATAGAATCAGAACCCTTACTGAGAAAGGGTTGAATATCCGTACCTTAATGCAAATGATCAGAAAGCAAATGAATGAATAGACGTTATGTTTTCTTCAACAAATCTACATGGATTAGTATTCGTAACATATTTATTAGCTCATTACTGTTTTAAGGTTTCCATAATATAATAATTATAATTAGGGTTTCAAAAATATATTTATTATAGTTAAATACAATTTAGGGTTTAATCTCGCATTAATATCATTAATGGTCATTTTTAAGGTTTCAAAGATAATAAATGTCATAACTAATCATATGTGTATATATAAAACATTTAATTAGGTCTCAAAACACAATAATAGACATAGGTTAAGATATATCAAATTATAAAGGTTAAGTTATAAATCAGTTAAGTCAATTCATGCATTTTTATACTTAATATTAAAATAATTAGAAACATATGTATGTGATCTTATAAGTATTTTATGTAGCATGTATAATTATTCTTTATATTAAACTAATATGTGATCATGACATGCATGCATTTTTATCTCATAACGTGTTTCAAAAGATCAAAACAATAGGAACAAAACCAATTTCGAATTACAACATATTAGATCGATTTCAAGAGGGTGTCAAATTGTTATTTCATGTGACCACTTTTATCATTTCATGCAAATTTGTTAACAACAAACTAAGGTCGATTGTACATGGTCAAATTAATTAACACATTGGTCGATTACTAGGCAAATCATGGGGTCAAATACAAGGTCCGACATACCGCAACACCCACAAGATGGAACAATTTTTAAAAGGGTCGACTAATATATGCATGGTCGATCAACACATCTTGGTCGCAAAAACATAAAAGGAGCAGCCAAGGTCGATACATGATGGGTTCAGTTTATGGTCGAGCAAAACAAAGAAACTTAAACATGATTTGATTATGAAAAATATATGGGTCGATCAGTTAAGCAAAGGTCGATTATTACATGTTTAACAGATCGATCATAGTCGAATAGGGAAAAAAATTAAGATCGAATACCTGATGAGGTCGAGCAAATAGGAGAGATGAAACAAGATTATGAAAAAATCCCACACTCTTGGTTCGATTAAAGAAGCAGCAGCAATACATAAAAATAGTGTCGTTTGTGTTGTTGTTGGTGTTGTCGAATGAGAGTAAAACAAGAAACCAGGATCTCGATGTATATAGGTCACAAGAAAACGTTTTACTGTTAATGTAATAAGTGATTTTAATGGGCTATAATTATGGGAAATCAATTTGGGCTTAATGGTCATAATGTGTCGGTTATAAGTTTTAAATAGTAGCTGAGTTTTAGGGAGCTCATAAAGAAAATTCGGAAGTTTTATTAGTCTCATAATTACAAACATTTGATAGTGTCATATTTAGGAAACTTTTAAATTTTGAACCATATTTTTTTTTAGTTATCATATAAAATAAGTGTAGGGCTCAATTTGAATTATCGTAAAGTTTAGGTAAAAATTCAAATTTATACGTAATTTTAAGTTTTCGAATTTTAGGGTTTTACAACTCTTCCCCTCTAAAAGTAAAATTTCGTCCGCGAAATTGAAAAGAACCGGATAGAAACATACCAGATCACGAAAGGAATTGAAAACGATTCAAACGAATGGAGGGTTAGTTTCTCATGACTCGATTCAGAAGGTTCAGAACATTTCAAATTCTTTAATAATGACCGATCATTTCAAACTGAATCCAACATATGCGCTACACATTTGTAACATATAACAGATCACAATCATGAATATGAACAGATATGAAGGTTAGGCTAAATGATAAGAATCTCAACAAATAAATTCCATAAGTAACTATAGAAATATAAAAGAAAATATTAGAGATGACGCAAAATGAAAGGGCATAAATAAAAATGAACTGAGGAATTCACGAACCGCCAACCCACTTCTTTTTAGGACAGTCACCAATCTTATGTTTCATTGAACCATACACCTAGACTCAGAAACATGATAAGAAGGCCCACTACAAACAAACGAATCAGTGAAGAAAAAAATCAAAGATAAAGATCAAAATGTGAAAGAAGACAGTCAAAGCAGAAGGAAGCGTCAAAGCAGAAGGAATCCTAATGTCTACCCAATCCTCACAAGTCATAGCCTAAGCTCTACAGGTCAAAACCTAATCTCTGATACCATGATTGTAACACCCCAAACCGTATAAGGGTATAAAGTGTAACATTATGGTGTCATTTCAGAACATAAAGCGCAAGCGGAAGACTTAGCCCAATAAATTACAAATCTTGAGACTAAAAGGACTAATAAAATAAATCCATGAAGACTAAGGTAGGGTTGGTCCACTAAAAGCTCCTACTCTCATCACTCAATCCCAGCCTCCAACTTGAAACCTGCTGCAGGGAAAAGAAAATGCGGCTGAGCTAACGCTCAGTGAACAGATATAAACAAATGAAAGGTAACTGAACATAAAAGAATAAACAAACAATTCAATGAGAACCTGCTGAGAAATAATGTCATAAAGAATATGAAGGGTCATATGAAAATGGAAATCAAAAAATAATCCAGAAATGGTAAAAGGGATAGTGACGGAATTTGGTCAGTACCAAAACAATCAATCAATATTTCATATCACAATTCATTATACCGTCAATTCATAAGTTGTACAAGGAGGGGAGACCTCTCAAGTACCAGAAGTGAAATGGAGTGCATGACTCGCACTACCAATCACTAAACCAATCAATATCCAATCATTCATTTAGCCTAGGATGCATCCATACGCTCCCTGCAAAACAGAATACATATGCATGTACGAGACTATACATACATATACAGAATGGCCATATGCACCATAATCATTATAACAGAAGGGAACACCATGGATCAATCATACCTCCACAGAAAGTGTCATGCCATTGGTGCCTCAATGTCATGGCCATGTTACCTCCATGGCTAGGAATAGTACCTTAAGTAATGGGTCAAACCAAATGGATCAAATCAAAGGGGTCATATCAGATGGATCATAACAAAAGAGTCATATCAATGGTTCAAATCAAAGGTTCATATCATAACAACGGATCAAAGTCAATGAATGCGAATCATGAGAAACCTTTACTGATAAAAGATGGAATATCTGTACCGATACGAAACAAACAATAACAATATTACATAGAATCAGAACCCTTACTGAGAAAGGGTTGAATATCTGTACCTTAATGCAAATGATCAGAAAGCAAATGAATGAATAGACGTTATGTTTTCTTCAACAAATCTACATGGATTAGTATTCGTAACATATTTATTAGCTCATTACTGTTTTAAGGTTTCCATAATATAATAATTATAATTAGGGTTTCAAAAATATATTTATTATAGTTAAATAGAATTTAGGGTTTAATCTCGCATTAATATCATTAATGGTCATTTTTAAGGTTTCAAAGATAATAAATGTCATAACCAATCATAAGTGTATATATAAAACATTTAATTAGGTCTCAAAACACAATAATAGACATATGTTAAGATATATCAAATTATAAAGGTTAAGTTACAAATCAGTTAAGTCAATTCATGCATTTTTATACTTAATATTAAAATAATTAGAAACATATGTATGTGATCTTATAAGTATTTTATGTAGCATGTATAATTATTCTTTATATTAAACTAATATGTGATCATGACATGCATGCATTTTTATCTCATAACGTGTTTCAAAAGATCAAAACAATAGGAACAAAACCAATTTCGAATTACAACATATTAGATCGATTTCAAGAGGGTGTCAAATTGTTATTTCATGTGACCACTTTTATCATTTCATGCAAATTTGTTAACAACAAACTAAGGTCGATTGTACATGGTCAAATTAAGAAACACATTGGTCGATTAATAGGCAAATCATGGGGTCAAATACAAGGTTCGACATACCGCAACACCCACAAGATGGAACAATTTTTAAAAGGGTCGACTAATATATGCATGGTCGATCAACACGTCTTGGTCGCAAAAACATAAAAGGAGCAGCCAAGGTCGATACATGATGGGTTCAGTTTATGGTCGAGCAAAACAAAGAAACTTAAACATGATTCGATTATGAAAAATATATGGGTCGATCAGTTAAGCAAAGGTCGATTATTACATGTTTAACAGATCGATCATAGTCGAATAGGGAAAAAAATTAAGATCGAATACCTGATGAGGTCGAGCAAATAGGAGAGATGAAACAAGATTATGAAAAAATCCCACACTCTTGGTTCGATTAAAGAAGCAGCAGCAATACATAAAAATAGTGTCGTTTGTGTTGTTGGTGGTGTTGTCGAATGAGAGGAAAACAAGAAACCAGGATCTCGATATATATAGGTCACAAGAAAACGTTTTACTGTTAATGTAATAAGTGATTTTAATGGGCTATAATTATGGGAAATCAATTTGGGCATAATGGTCATAATGTGTCGGTTATAAGTTTTAAATAGCAGCTGAGTTTTAGGGAGCTCATCTAAAAGAAAATTCGAAAGTTTTATTAGTCTCATAATTACAAACATTTGATAGTGTCATATTTAGGAAACTTTTAAATTTTGAACCATATTTTTTTTTTAGTTATCATATAAAATAAGTGTAGGGCTCAATTTGAATTATCGTAAAGTTTAGGTAAAAATTCAAATTTATACGTAATTTTAAGTTTTCGAATTTTAGGGTTTTACATGTTAGCTTAGCATTGTGTAGACTTATGTAGTTTACACTTCATTTGATTGTGTATTTTCAGTAGTGATCGGTTAGTATTTTAGTCCTCAAAATACAAAGTGTATCGGGAGTAGTTGTACTCTTGTAAAATAACTAACGGGAGTGGTTGTACCCTTGGTAAAGAATTCGACATCTAGCTTAGTGTCGGTAAAAGTATAAGCGACGTGTAAGGTTTTCTCCGTCGGTGAAAGGAGCTTGTTGACTAGTGAAAGAAACTCTCGAGTTGGGTACTCGGGGCGTGGACGTAGGGCAAGGAAAAAGAGTCCTTGTAGCCGAACCACGATAAATACTCGTGTTGTGGTTTGATCGTTTCTTTCATTTACTTGCATGTTATATATTGTGTTTGTGTATATATCTTTGATCAAACGGAAAGTTTCAAAGCTAACTAAACAAGTTTAAAAGATTTTAAACGGTAAACTATTCAACCCCCCTTCTAGTTTTCCACACACACCACCAAACCACTTTTTTTATTTGTGTGAGTGTTTTGTGATGTTTGTTGATAGGAAGGCGTGGAGAGATATAATTATCCACACCACCAAACTACTTTTTTTTATTTGTGTGAGTGTTTTGTGAAGTTTGTTGATAGGAAGGCGTGGAGAGATAGAATTAGGATCTGCGGGTAGTCTCAGTCGGTTGCTTTGTGGGTTTAGGCTGTTTTTGTTTTTGCTTTCTAGGGGTTTTGTTTTTGCTTTCTAAGGTCCCTGTGCCGCATTGCCCCTTGCGCGTTTTTTTTTATTTATTTTATTTTTTTTTTTTTTGCGCCTAGTTTTATAGTTGCCTTGGCTTTAGCCCCGTGCGTAGCTTTGCCTGGCCCTGTACGTTTTTGGTTTTTGGAGCCTAGTTTTTAGCGTTGCCTTAGCTTTAGGCCCCGTGCGTTGTTTTGCTTTACTCTGTGCTGCCCCCTTAGGTTGTTTGCTTTCTTGGTGCTTTGGCTTTTTGTTTTCTTTTGGGCTTTGCTTTGTGCTTATTTGCTCGTGCGCTACCTGTGCCCCCTTGCCTATGCCTTTATGAGGTTTCCTTGTTTGTTTCCCGGTTTATTTGCTTGTCTTGCCTGCTTTCTATTGCTTGTTTTTTGCATGTTGCTTCCTGCTTTAGTTGCCCTCACTGCTCGCACATCTGCACTTGCCGAAAGTCTCATTAGAAGTAGTCTCTCTACTTCCGGGTTTACCTGGGGTAGGGGTAGGATCTGTCTATATTATACCTCCCCCATACCCTGCCTCGGCAGGATTGGGTTTTTTGTTGTTGTTGTTGTTGTTGTTGTTGTTGTTGTTGTTGTCGTCGTCTATGTTTAAGTGGTGTAGTTTATGTGTTTGGCATTGTTTTTAAGTGGTAAAGTTTACTAATGGGTTATTTGCGTAATAATCTTGATTAACAATAACATTTAAATAAGATGGACTAATAAAAAGATAAAAAGAGTTCGGTGAGTCCAAAGTGGGCCCATACGTGAACCGACCCTATAAGGGGTTCGTTTGGCTTATTAAGAAAAAAAATGAAGGAAGGATATTTATCTTGTTTGATAAAATAATTTTTATTTAAATAATATAATTATATTATTTGACTAAGGAGTTTATCTCTTATTTAAATTAGGTAATTATCTGGTTTATATTTAGTGATTATCAGTTTCTTCTTGGATATGTTACAAAGATAGTATAATATAAATCGAATGAACCAGATTCATTATGTAATTACAAACCCTAAAACCCTCCCCTTGTTCTCTGTTTAGCCGTGACTCCCAAGACACACCAATACATTGTGTTTTCATGTTCTGTCTGATTTGATCATTCTCTAATACGTTAACGTGTAGTGCACTCAAACCTAGTTCCTACCGGGTTTGTCTGAGTGCTAGTGTACATACTGGCTAGACTGATCTTATCCATAGATCACAGTTTGTCAACTAGTGTTCCTGAGCTTGCTAGTGAGGCATCGAAAGTAATGAGAATGAAGGAGATCATCGTTCGTGTTTGCTGGTGTACATAAGGTATGTATTTACTATTGTTTTTTCATGATTAATTAATGATCAGTGCTGAACCGTCAGATTATTATTAACCAAGGTTAATAAGTCAAAAACAGCTTAGACTAATGCTCCGTGGAGTACAATGTATCCTCGGGTCGTATTTCCCAACGAGGCGTGAAATCTGTAATAAAACGAAATTTGGGATCGGGTGATTATGAATGGGCAAATGTGAGTTTGATTTATACTACTGATTTACACAATTTAAACAAATAAGCAAATAAACTTTAAACAGTTACGTAAACTAAAAAACGTATACAAATTAAAACTTACGTCTACGTACAGGGAAAAAGGTGAGTTTTAATGCAAATTTAAACTACAGGGGGCAAAATTGAAAATTCTACAAACTTAAACTTAAAAGAAAATTAATTTAAAAAGAAAATTATTTTTTAGTTTATTTTATTATTTATTATTAATTATTTAATTAAAAACTATTTAACTATTTAATTAAAACTAATTTATATCAAACTAAAAATTATAAATACTACAAATTAAACTAAAAATTTATAAAAATAATTTCTAAAACTTAAAATGAACTTGAAGAAAGTATAAAAAATAAAAATAAATATTTTTGTCTTTTTTTAGATTTTTTATTAATTAAAAACTATTTATCTTAATTAAACTATTTAAATTACAAATAATACTAAAATGACTTAGAAAATTATGGAAAAATTTATAAAACTATTTTATAACATTTAAAAGCTAGGAAAAATATAAAAACTAGGTGTTGCCTTATAAAAATTAATTATACTATTTAATTCTTATTAATTAACTACTTATTAATTAAACTAATTTTAATTATAATTAATACTAAATGGAAAGTTAAAATTATAAAACTTTTTGTACAACTATGTTAAAGTAACAGAAACTTTATAAAAATATAAATTTCCTAAATACTAATTAAAAAGCTATTTCTAAAATTAATTACTTATTTATTATTTAAAATTCTAATTAACTAAATTTAATTAAAGAAAATAGGAAATGAACAGTAATAATTATAAATTTATTTTTTACAAATACCCTATGGTTTATAAGACTTTTAAAAAATATAAAAAGATGTGGTTATTAACTAAAAATTATTAAAACTATTTAATTATTTAATATTACCTAATTACTAGTTAAATACGGATTAATTAAAATAATTAGTATTTGAAAAGTAAAAATTTTACAGATAGTATATTTAAGTATGAAAAGCCTAGGAAAAATAAGCTTGAGTGAACAGCTTATTTAAATAAGCAGTTATAAGCTAAACTGCTTATTTAAGCTTATTTGACAAAAAGTGGGTTAAATGAATTGATTGTGCAAGGTTATTCGGAACTGGTGCCCCAGAGCTAGTGGAAGGGGTGTGGGGTTAAATGCATGTTACTATCCTAGAGGTCTCAGGTTCGAATCCCACCCACACCCATTTTTGGTTTTTTATTTTATTTTATTTTTTTAATTTTCTTTTTACACACCTAATTAATAACTAATTATAAGCTTTTTTATCAAAAACAACTTTTTTGTATCCAACAAATAAGCTCAGAGTGAGCTTATTTAGCTCTCAGTTGAGCTTTTGTGGCTCAACTTGGACTAAAAGCTGGAACAAGCTTTCTATAAGCTCAGGGTTTGAACAAAAAGGCAAATCAATATACAAATAGATCAAATAAACTTAAAATAAGCCAAAGAAAAGAGAAAACAAAGAAAATAAGCTAGAAAAGCAAAATAAGCTAATCCAATACCACTGCAGTCCAAACACAAGGGCAAATCAAGCACCTTTTGACCTCTGTGGGGTCCACATAGGTAAAAGGAAGTCGGATTTGAAGCTTGAACCTCAAAGCTGACCTGGTAGACTACAGAATAAGCCAATAAGCTGAGCTTATGGCTTATTCTGAAGCAATTGGTGAACCATTGAACCTTGGTTCAATTCTGAATGGGTCAGAGTGGTTGTGCTGACAGGTCACAATCAAAGCTTCAATTAGCTATGCAAATATGAACCTAGGTCTAATATAAGCCAAAGTCTGAGAGTATGGACTAATAAGCTACACAATAAGCCAAAATATGAGGTGTGGGGTCCATAGGTTAACACTGTGCAAGTGTGCAAAGTTGGTGTCTCAACACTGATTGATCAGTGTAAGGTTTGAGGTTAGGGTAAGTTTATTAGACCAAATAAGCCAATACAGATAAGCTAATCCACAAATTAAGCTAAGGACTTAACAATACTACTAGTAAGCTATTTAAAAAAAACAAAGGATTTGCTGTGGGCCCACTAGGTGTGTCACAAATGACTAATGAAAATTGAACAAAACCCTGGTGCAGGGGACACTTTGATGAAACAAGACAAAAGATAAGGTCTAATAAGCACTTAAATAAAATTATAAAAATAAGCAAAAATTAGGTTTAACAAGTACTACTGCCAAATATCAATAATCCAAAAGCTTCAAAAGCTAATACTCAAAAATGAGACCATGAAAAATCTCACCATATTTGTAAAACTGGCAAACTTATGAAATTGACTTTTTGAAATTACCTAAGTAAGTTGACTAAAATGAACTTCTGATTGATCCTACTTGTTAAATAAGTTGTTATAAGCTAATATTAACCTAAATTAAGCTAAGTGACTAACTAATGTGATGAATTGAAGAAATTTGGACCCTAAAAACTTAACAGTTAACTGTTATGAGACTATATATGTGATTTTGACTTTTTGGCTTATAAGATACAAGGTTATGGCCAATTTAACTCTATCTAACCTAATGTGACTTATTACCACTAAAAACAACTATACTATACTCCCTGAGCTCACACAAACAGCCTGAACCAAACACCCCTTAAACAATCACTTATACTTGATTTTTAAAGCAACTGGTGGAATTAGACCTTAATATTGATTCTAAACCTTATATTATCATATCATAAGACCAAATCAGCATGAAACACCAATAACCTCAGCATGAAACATAGCAATCACAAATATGCTAATTTAACTGTGAAAAGATAATATAAAGTAAGTATGCAATTTATTTGAACAAGACTAAGGTTTTAAGAAATATTTTAACTTATAAACACTAAGTAAGCACAAAAGTGACAAAGATAAGCTGTAAATAGCAGTTGTACAGTAAAAAGCTAAAAAGTGCTAAATGAGCTTACAAATGGAATCCAGCTGAAAACACAGAACCAAGGACCCAATTTCTTTCCTAGAAGCCTTCCACAAGGCTGCTAATACCAAGGGCAATCCAAAATCCACCCTGCTCCTTCTTGATGATATAAGTCTGAAAATTTTTTTATTTAAAAACTATTTTTCATGATTTTTTCTATTTTTTTCTTTTTCAAGTAAAACTGGAATTGAATACTTCTAATAACCTTAATAAGCTATATTAATAGCTTATATGAACTTAATAATCAACAACAACCACAGATTATAACTAGAAAGCTTATTTAGATTTTGGAATTTAAAACAAGGTTGCATAAACTAAATTGAAACTTGAACTTATATTAAAACTTGAATAACTGGTTTCTGATAACATTACAATAATATGAAAATGCTTAAAAGCTTAAAATACAAACTGAGAAACTAGATTATATTAATTCGATTTTAAAAGAAAACTAAGTACAAAAACTAACTAACTAAATCTTCATCTTCTCCCTCCTTTTATAGCTTCAATTGTTCCAGGTGTCCTCTTTAGCAAATCCCATCACATGTTGGCCCTGATAGGTGTCCAATTGATGTACAGGTGTTCAAAAAGTAATTTGGCGCCAAAAATATCTAAAGGTTGCTTGCAGCCGAATTCTTAGCATTTAATGCTATTGATGTGACTATGGAGGATGTAGGGGACAATTGGGAGAGTAGGGGTGAGTTGAGGTGATGGCTGCAGGGTAGGGGTGTGGTGTTGATGGTGGGAGTGGTACGTGTTTAGTTGTGGAGCAAAGTTGAGCTTATGGCTTTCTTGGAGAGGTTAACACGTGTAATTGGGGTAGAAGTTAAGGCACATGGGGGGGGTGGTGTATGGTGGATGGTGATGCAGCAGGTGAGGAGGGGGGAGAAGAAGAAGAAGGTGGAGGTGGTGAAAGTCAACGCGGGTCAAAAGACCAGGGTTAACAAAAGGTGAAGTGGGCTTGGGTGTTTGTATGGGCTTTTGGATTGGACTGGACTGGATTATTTTTTTGGATTTGGAATTGGATTTATTTATTTGATCCGTTTGGTTTTTTAAATAGTTTAGCCCAAGGACTAAACTTGAAAATTATAAATTTCCAAGGACTAAACCTGCACCTGTTCCAAAGTTAATTAAAAAGGGCCTTTCATGCCATGATTAAATATTTTAAGGATCTTTTTAATATTTTTCCAAATTAAAAATAACCGGGGACCATTTTTGTCAATTTTATAAAGTTGAGGGTAAAAAGTGTAATTTTCCTAAAATATATCAAAAATGACTTGATTTGTTAATTATGAATAGTACAAGGGTATATTTTGATAATTTTCTATTTTTAAATACCCAGGGACTATTTTTGCCATTTTTGAAACTTCAGGGACTAATTTTGTAATTTCCTCAAACTTTTTATCCAGGGATTAATTATGATACTTTGTGAATTCCCAAGGACTAAAATTGACTTTTCTTTCCAAAATAAACTACCAGGGACTAAAACTGACAAGTTTTGAAACTTGGGGGACCTGTTTTGCCATTTGTGCAATTTTGAACTTTCAAGGGTTAAATTTGTAATTTTATGATTCCTGGGGGACTTTTGTTGACATTTCTTCAAAATAACTTTCCCAGGGACCATTTCTGACATTTCTTGAAAGTTCAAGGACTGATTTTGCCAATTGTGCAAACTTTGCACGTTTTTCATCTGTTTTCAATCCTTTTGCAACTGAAACATATAAAAACACATTTCAAAGATATTTATAGTATTATGTGGTATTTCTGTGTGTTTTTAACTGTTTTTGTATTTTAAACAGGACAAAAATGATGAGTTTTTATGAACTCATCAATCCCCTACACTTAACTATTGCTAGTCCCTAGCAATCTGGCATCCACTAAAAACCCATTTTTCAAAATTTAATGGTTTTAATATCTCTTTACCAAAAGCCATTACTTCTGGAGTAGCCAGGTGTGAAAACTGTGGTACACCTGATAACCGTGTGATTTTGAGCAAACCACCAGCTGTCAACGGATTTGATTAGTCTTTACCAAAAGCCGTTTGCTTCTGGACTAGCCAACTCTTGATGGACTAAGTCAACATCTTGGTGAGCTGATTACCAATTATGGATTTTCACTGCCTTTACCACAAGCCATAATCTTGCGGGCTAGCCAACTCATTTGCTTATGAGGATGCGGGGGAGCTGAGGAACCATACAATTTTTGGCAAATTGCCAGCCATCAACGGGTTTGAGTTATCTTTACCAAGAGCCGTTTGCTCCTGGATTAGCCAGTCCTTGTGTGGATTAGACATGGTGGACTAATAACCATTTGTTGTGTTAATGCCAAGTACTTCATTAAGTGAAAATTTTAAAAAAAAAATTTCAAATTTTTGGCAAAAACGGGGGTACTAGATGTATAATGTAATTAAATTCGCTAGAATTTCCCCCCCTACACTTAGAAATGAATATTGTCCTCAATATTCAAAGTCCCGGCTATTATGTCGACTCTTTGAACGTAAAAAGGGAATATCACAAGCTAAATGTAGGAACAACTTTTATTTTATTTTTGTATTTTTTTATTTTTATTCTATGTACTTTATTTACAGTAGGGCAACTCCCCTACACTTGGGTGATACACACGGGTGAAAACCCATGCTTATTCTACTGTTTTTGATTTTTTACTTTTATAAATGTTTTTGTATTTTTTAAAATTTTATATATATGTACAAAAGAAAGAAAATTCCTTACAACTGCCCCTCGAAAGGGAATCTGGGTTTGACAGAGCTTAGTAACTGTAAACAGCCAACAACTAAATGTTGTAACTAAGGGACTAATCAAACTGGGCAAGTTGTGTGCAAAGGAAAAAATATTTTTTTGTATTTTATATTGTTTATGTAATCACTACCTCCCAGGCTTGTGTCAGGTTTACCACGCTAGCTAATCACTTGTGAATGATTAACTGTAATAAATATGTCCTGACAGCTAGGGAGTTGAATGATAAAGTATAATATACATACAAAGATAGATTTTTGAACAAAGATTTACAAAATTTTATTATTATTTATGTACATGATACTAATGTTTTTGTTTTCCGAGTCACTAGCTTGACTCGACCCCGTATTAATTAGTCCATGGGGAAAGTTTGGAGATCTGGGACAACCACTTGTGGTATGTTCCCTCCAAAGTAGTGTTTCAAACGATGTCCATTTACTTTAAAGTTGGGACCGTCGGGTTGTGATAACTCAACAGTTCCGTATGGGTATACTTTTGCTACAGTAAATGGTCCAGACCAACGGGTTTTTAGCTTGCCCGAGAAAATTTTCAATCTTGAATTGAAAAGAAGAACTCTGTCACCAACGTTGAAAACGCGGTTCTTTATTTTAGAGTCATGTATCTTCTTAGTCTTTTCTTTATAGATTAAAGAATTCTCGTAAGCTTGATCACGTAGTTCATTTAGTTCATTTAGTTGAACCTTACGGTGATCACCCGCTGTCTGAATGTCAAAGTTTGCATGTTTCAAAGCCCAGTAGGCTTTGTGCTCTAATTCGATCGGAAGATGACATGTCTTTCCGTACACCAACTTGTATGGAGTACACCCAATGGGTGTCTTATAAGCTGTACGAAAAGCCCAGAGTGCGTCGTCCAATTTGTCCGACCAAGAGGCACGGTTTTCACCAACCGTCCTTTCCAGAATTCTCTTAATGCCTCGATTTGAGACCTCCACCTGCCCACTAGTTTGGGGGTGATATGCAGTAGAAAGACGGTGAGTTACACCATATTTCAGCATCACTCTTGCAAATTGATCATTGCAAAAGTGTGTACCACGATCACTGATAATGGCACGAGGAGTCCCAAATCGAGCAAAGAGAGACTTCAGAAATTTTACAACTACTCGGGCATCATTGGTGGGTAAGGCTTTTGCCTCAACCCATTTTGACAAATAGTCGACTGCCACGAGTATATACTTGTTACCTCTTGAAGATGGGAATGGGCCCATAAAATCAATGCCCCAGATATCAAATATTTCACAGACTTGGATGATGTTTTGAGGCATTTCATCCTTCTTAGAAACATTCCCGTGATGCTGACAAGCATCACAAGTTTTGACAAGTTCTTGGGCATCTTTATAGATGGTGGGCCAGTAGAAGCCAGAATCAAACACCTTTTTGGCGGTGTAGTTTGAGCTGTGATGTCCCCCAGTGGGTCCATCATGACAGGCTTTGAGGATTTCCATGGCTTCATTACCATGGACACACCGTCGGATGACTTGATCCGCACATATCTTAAAGAGGTAGGGGTCGTCCCAGAAATAGTGTTTAACGTCTTTGAAGAACTTTTTCTTCTGTTGGGACGACATCCCTTTCACAACGAAATTACCCGCATGGTAGTTTGCAAAATCTGCAAACCATGGGGTAGAAGTATCACCCCTGGTAGAGATTAGATTGAGAGTCTCAAGAGGAAAAGTTTCATTAATTTCTTTCCTCTCGAGAATATCCTGATGAGGATTCTCTAACCGGGATAAGTGATCAGCAGCAAGGTTCTCTGCTCATTTTTTGTCTCGTATGAGTATATCGAATTCCTGAAGGAGCAGGATCCAACGGAGCAGTCTTGGCTTTGCATCCTGTTTAGTGAACAGGTATTTCAAAGCCGAGTGGTCCGTGTACACCACGCATTTGGTTAGGATTAAGTAAGACCTAAATTTCTCAAAGGCATATACCACAGCTAATAATTTTTTTTCTGTGGTGGTATAATGTACTTGAGCTTCACTCATGGTCTTACTTGCGTAGTGTATTGGCTGAAAATGTTTGGATTTACGTTGCCCCAGAACTGCACCAATAGCGAAATCGCTAGCATCGCACATAAGTTCGAAGGGTAAGTCCCAGTCGGGGGCAACAAGGATTGGTGCCTCGGTAAGCTTTTTCTTTAAAGTAGAGAAAGCTTCGATGCACTCGGGGGAAAAGATAAAAGGAGCATCCTTTTCAAGAAGATGAGTCATGGGCCGGGCTATTTTGGAGAAATCCTGAATGAATCTCCGATAGAACCCGGCATGGCCAAGGAAACTCCTAATTCCTTTAACAGTGGTGGGATGAGGCAGTTTAGCTATAACATCAATTTTGGCCTTATCGACCTCAATCCCACTTTTTGAAATTTTATGGCCGAGGACAATGCCCTCCTTAACCATAAAATGGCTCTTCTCCCAGTTTAGACAAAGATTAGTGTCTTCACAACGTTGAAGCATCTTTTCTAAATGGGAGAGGCACGAGTCGAAAGAATTCCCAATGACTGAGAAGTCATCCATGAATACCTCCATAGTTTTCCCGATCATGTCGTGGAAAATAGCCATCATGCACCTCTGGAAAGTGCCCGGAGCATTGCATAACCCAAAAGGCATGCGACGATAGGCAAATGTTCCGTAAGGGCATGTGAAGGTAGTTTTATCTTGATCCTGTGGATCAATGGGAATCTGGAAGTAACCCGAGAAGCCGTCGAGGAAGCAATAATACTCATTCCCCGCTAGTCTCTCGAGCATCTGATCCATAAAGGGTAGAGGGAAATGGTCTTTGCGGGTGGCTTCGTTAAGCTTTCTGTAATCGATACATACTCGCCACCCTGTAACCAAACGAGTTGGTATTAACTCGTTATCCTCATTTGTGACAACCGTGATGCCACCCTTTTTTGGAACACAATGTATTGGGCTAACCCAAGGACTATCTGATATAGGGTAAATCAATCCCGCATCGAGAAGTTTGATAACTTCATCCTTAATAGCTTCGTGGATTTTTGGATTTACTCTTCTTTGATGCTGCACGGTAGGTTTAAAGTCCTCCTCCATTAGGATTTTGTGTGTACAAAAATCCGGGTTAATACCCTTTATGTCTGAGAGTTTCCAAGCAATTGCTTGCTTGTGGGACTTTAAAACTTTATGCAGCGCGGTTTTCTCCTCATCCTTTAAATCTTTAGCAATAATGACCGGTAACTTATCTTTACCTTCCAAAAATGCATATTCTAGATGAGGAGGCAGGTCCTTAAGTTCGACCTCGGGGAAATCATCAGTTTTCTCAACATATTTGATTTCCACGTTATGAAGTTGTGGAGGTAGAACAGGAATGGGAGAGGGATCTTTGTTCAATAACTTCTCGAGGAGAAGTATATCCCTTTCCGGGTCAATCTCTTGGTTATCAATCCCCTCGGGAACTGAATTACTTTTGAGAAAGGCCTCTAATTCCTCAAGGACGAAATCACTTCCCTCAAACGGAGTGAGGGAAGGAGAAGAATTAGCGATTATGGGGTGAGAAGAGGGAGTGGGATTGCCACTCGAAGAACTATCAGTGAAGCCAAGGATTTCCTGAGCATACTCCTCGGATGCAATGTCAATGACATCAATTCGGTTGACCGATTCAGCATCATAATTCGAGGAGTATCTCGAGGTTTGATCAAGGTTGAACGTTATCGCTTCAGTGCCAACTCGTAACGTGATTTCCTCATCGAAAACATCGATTAATGCACGACCCGTCCTTAAGAATCCCCTCCCAAGAATGAGAGGAACTCTTGGATCCGCATCGAAATCAACAACGACAAAGTCTGCCGGAAAATGGAATTTTCCCACTCTTACAAATACGTCCTCGGCAATACCAAGGGGACGTGAAATTGAACGGTCTGCAAGCTCGAGAGTCATGCATGTGGGACTAAGTGCCTGAAGAGAGAGCTTTTTCCAAACTGAGTAGGGCATTAAGTTGATGCTTGCACCAAGATCGGCCAAGGCAAAGCAGTCAACCATTCCTGGAAATACGCAAGGTATTAGAAATCTTCCAGGATCTCCTAGCTTCGCGGGAAGCTGTTTCAACAGAACTGCAGAGCAGTTCTCATTGAGTGGAGTTCGTGCCATCTCAAACAGTTTTTCTTTATTGCTCAACAGGTTTTTGATTGTCGATGCGAATTTGGGCATTAAAAGAAGAGCATCCGCAAAGCTAATATCGAAGTGTAGTTCTTGAAAAATCTGAAAGAATTTTTCCATCTGATGATTAGCTTTTTCACGGAGCTTTTGGTCTTGCAATCGTGAGGGATATGGAATTGTTGGTTTTGGGTTGGCTTTTGGATTTTCAACAGGACCTTCGGTAGTTTCAAACACAACTCTTTTAGGAGGAGTCGGGACCTGGATAACTGGAGGTGGGACGTCGTCGGTACTTCCATTATGAATAGGAGGTATCGTGTCCGTTGTAACCTCAGCTTCTTTTTCCAGTACCTCGGGAGAAGAGAAAGAGGTAGATGGAGTTTTAGGTCCTTTATATGAAGCTCCACTCCTTGTGGTGATCGCCTTAACATCGCCCCTCGGATTAGCGATCGTGTTGCTAGGTAAAGTACCTGAGCCCGAGGGTTGATCATTTAAAGATTTCTTTATGTCAGAAATTTGGCTGATCAACAACCTGTTGGTTTCTTCCTGTGCTTTCATGAATTGTTTTAACAATTCATCAGAAGAGTTAGGGTTTGGAACAACAGCTGGTGTTTGAACGGGAGGGGTTTGCCCTCGAGTGTTCTGCTGAAACCCTTGATTTTGGAATTGTCCCTGATTAGGGTTTCCATGAAAGTATCCAGGATTATAGTTACTCGGTCCTTGATTTCTATTCCCCTGATTTTGAAAGTTTTGGGGATAACCTTGATTAAAGTGACCTTGGTTAGGATAACCTTGGTTACTTCTGTTTGGATTTTGGGGACGGTTTTGGGTGTTCTGGTTAAAACCAGGTGGTACAGAGTAAGTGCTCGGACGCCATGGTGGCTCAGCAGGAGGACGATATGGATTGCCTCCTTGACTAGAACTACCAGCAATCGCGTTGGTTTCAAATGTGTTATTGTCTGTGGCAGTACAATTATAATAGGCATGTGGTCCACCACAGGTAACACAAACATCCACTTTCTTCACTTCAGCATGTGAAGGATTCTGTGGGAACGAGACTTTCTTCTGATTGGAGTGAACCAAGGCTTGTATAGCATCCGTGAGTTTATCAATCTTAGCATCAGTACTAGATTGACTCACGGTAGAAGAAGTAGAAGGATCGACCTGTTTACTACGTATGGTTCGAACCTTGGACTTATTTTCAATTATTGCTAAAGCTTCCTTGACAGTACGACTCAAAAAATTCCCTCCTGCTGAGGCATTAAGGGAATCTTGGTCTGCTTGGCTTACTCCGTTATAAAACGTGTCGAGTTGCATTAACTCTGAAAATCCATGGTGGGGGCATTTGCGAAGCAACTCTTTGAATCTATCCCATGCTTCACTGAATGTCTCACCAGGTCTTTGTGTAAACTTGGTGATCTCATTCCTCAGATAGGCAGTTTTGGATGGTGGATAGAATTCATTCACAAATTTCTTAACTAGATCTTCCCATGTTTCTATGGATCGAGGGGGTTGTTTCTCTAGCCAGATTCTGGCTGCTCCCTCGAGAGAAAATGGAAACAGAAGTAGTTTAATAGCCTCCGATGGGACATTCTTATATTTAATGGTGGATGTAATCTTGTTAAACCATCTTATATGTGAATGAGGATCGTCCCTTTCGAAGCCATAGAACTGATTAGAAGTAACCAGATTAAGTAATCCAGTTTTTAATTCGAAATTATCAGATACTATGGCTGGTACAATAATAGCATCTCCATAACCCTCGATGGGTGCCTGGAGAAGCTCTGACATTGGGCGTTCTTCTGCCATGATGACTGTTGGTTTGGGTTCAGTCTGTATTTGAGTTTCAATTTTCGGGGCAGATTGTGTACGTTTTCGAGGAATACTAACAAGCTCGCGATGAGGACTTGTAGACCTAGAAGAACGTGTGTGCATGTACTAAAAACAAAATTTTCAAAATAAGATCGAGGCAAAACCACAGTAAACTTAACCCAATAATCACAGGTAAAATGGCTTCTTTATAAAAGGTACACCACTTACACGGATATTACGTTAAATTTTTTATCTTATGTTTGGGAACTTATTCTGAACGTTATTTAATTTTTTCACAAGAAAATGTTTTTGGGTATATGTGTATGGGTGAAAACTTGGAAAATATTTTTGGAATCGATTCGTTAACCGACATCGTTCTTTTAAAATCACTCGCAGACTAGCGGGAGGAAATAAATGGATTCCTCTTCAGTTCGCAATTTAATGTCAGAACTTACCTTATACCAGCTGTATAGGTTGTGATTTTAAAGAAAACGAAGTAATTTAACTTCACGATTTATTTTGTTGTTATTTAATTTTTTTGGTGTTTTTAACACTTTAGGAAAAGTGTTAGTGAACTTTTCAGTTATGATATTTATTTTTACAAAAATTTACAGACTGATGATATTTGTACAGTGAGTTGATATTCAGAACCACGTATGCTTCCAAATTCGTTGTACGCAGCACACCTCCCCGGCAGCGGCGCCAAAATTTGATCAGTGCTGAACCGTCAGATTATTATTAACCAAGGTTAATAAGTCAAAAACAGCTTAGACTAATGCTCCGTGGAGTACAATGTATCCTCGGGTCGTATTTCCCAACGAGGCGTGAAATCTGTAATAAAACGAAATTTGGGATCGGGTGATTATGAATGGGCAAATGTGAGTTTGATTTATACTACTGATTTACACAATTTAAACAAATAAGCAAATAAACTTTAAACAGTTACGTAAACTAAAAAACGTATACAAATTAAAACTTACGTCTACGTACAGGGAAAAAGGTGAGTTTTAATGCAAATTTAAACTACAGGGGGCAAAATTGAAAATTCTACAAACTTAAACTTAAAAGAAAATTAATTTAAAAAGAAAATTATTTTTTAGTTTATTTTATTATTTATTATTAATTATTTAATTAAAAACTATTTAACTATTTAATTAAAACTAATTTATATCAAACTAAAAATTATAAATACTACAAATTAAACTAAAAATTTATAAAAATAATTTCTAAAACTTAAAATGAACTTGAAGAAAGTATAAAAAATAAAAATAAATATTTTTGTCTTTTTTTAGATTTTTTATTAATTAAAAACTATTTATCTTAATTAAACTATTTAAATTACAAATAATACTAAAATGACTTAGAAAATTATGGAAAAATTTATAAAACTATTTTATAACATTTAAAAGCTAGGAAAAATATAAAAACTAGGTGTTGCCTTATAAAAATTAATTATACTATTTAATTCTTATTAATTAACTACTTATTAATTAAACTAATTTTAATTATAATTAATACTAAATGGAAAGTTAAAATTATAAAACTTTTTGTACAACTATGTTAAAGTAACAGAAACTTTATAAAAATATAAATTTCCTAAATACTAATTAAAAAGCTATTTCTAAAATTAATTACTTATTTATTATTTAAAATTCTAATTAACTAAATTTAATTAAAGAAAATAGGAAATGAACAGTAATAATTATAAATTTATTTTTTACAAATACCCTATGGTTTATAAGACTTTTAAAAAATATAAAAAGATGTGGTTATTAACTAAAAATTATTAAAACTATTTAATTATTTAATATTACCTAATTACTAGTTAAATACGGATTAATTAAAATAATTAGTATTTGAAAAGTAAAAATTTTACAGATAGTATATTTAAGTATGAAAAGCCTAGGAAAAATAAGCTTGAGTGAACAGCTTATTTAAATAAGCAGTTATAAGCTAAACTGCTTATTTAAGCTTATTTGACAAAAAGTGGGTTAAATGAATTGATTGTGCAAGGTTATTCGGAACTGGTGCCCCAGAGCTAGTGGAAGGGGTGTGGGGTTAAATGCATGTTACTATCCTAGAGGTCTCAGGTTCGAATCCCACCCACACCCATTTTTGGTTTTTTATTTTATTTTATTTTTTTAATTTTCTTTTTACACACCTAATTAATAACTAATTATAAGCTTTTTTATCAAAAACAACTTTTTTGTATCCAACAAATAAGCTCAGAGTGAGCTTATTTAGCTCTCAGTTGAGCTTTTGTGGCTCAACTTGGACTAAAAGCTGGAACAAGCTTTCTATAAGCTCAGGGTTTGAACAAAAAGGCAAATCAATATACAAATAGATCAAATAAACTTAAAATAAGCCAAAGAAAAGAGAAAACAAAGAAAATAAGCTAGAAAAGCAAAATAAGCTAATCCAATACCACTGCAGTCCAAACACAAGGGCAAATCAAGCACCTTTTGACCTCTGTGGGGTCCACATAGGTAAAAGGAAGTCGGATTTGAAGCTTGAACCTCAAAGCTGACCTGGTAGACTACAGAATAAGCCAATAAGCTGAGCTTATGGCTTATTCTGAAGCAATTGGTGAACCATTGAACCTTGGTTCAATTCTGAATGGGTCAGAGTGGTTGTGCTGACAGGTCACAATCAAAGCTTCAATTAGCTATGCAAATATGAACCTAGGTCTAATATAAGCCAAAGTCTGAGAGTATGGACTAATAAGCTACACAATAAGCCAAAATATGAGGTGTGGGGTCCATAGGTTAACACTGTGCAAGTGTGCAAAGTTGGTGTCTCAACACTGATTGATCAGTGTAAGGTTTGAGGTTAGGGTAAGTTTATTAGACCAAATAAGCCAATACAGATAAGCTAATCCACAAATTAAGCTAAGGACTTAACAATACTACTAGTAAGCTATTTAAAAAAAACAAAGGATTTGCTGTGGGCCCACTAGGTGTGTCACAAATGACTAATGAAAATTGAACAAAACCCTGGTGCAGGGGACACTTTGATGAAACAAGCCAAAAGATAAGGTCTAATAAGCACTTAAATAAAATTATAAAAATAAGCAAAAATTAGGTTTAACAAGTACTACTGCCAAATATCAATAATCCAAAAGCTTCAAAAGCTAATACTCAAAAATGAGACCATGAAAAATCTCACCATATTTGTAAAACTGGCAAACTTATGAAATTGACTTTTTGAAATTACCTAAGTAAGTTGACTAAAATGAACTTCTGATTGATCCTACTTGTTAAATAAGTTGTTATAAGCTAATATTAACCTAAATTAAGCTAAGTGACTAACTAATGTGATGAATTGAAGAAATTTGGACCCTAAAAACTTAACAGTTAACTGTTATGAGACTATATATGTGATTTTGACTTTTTGGCTTATAAGATACAAGGTTATGGCCAATTTAACTCTATCTAACCTAATGTGACTTATTACCACTAAAAACAACTATACTATACTCCCTGAGCTCACACAAACAGCCTGAACCAAACACCCCTTAAACAATCACTTATACTTGATTTTTAAAGCAACTGGTGGAATTAGACCTTAATATTGATTCTAAACCTTATATTATCATATCATAAGACCAAATCAGCATGAAACACCAATAACCTCAGCATGAAACATAGCAATCACAAATATGCTAATTTAACTGTGAAAAGATAATATAAAGTAAGTATGCAATTTATTTGAACAAGACTAAGGTTTTAAGAAATATTTTAACTTATAAACACTAAGTAAGCACAAAAGTGACAAAGATAAGCTGTAAATAGCAGTTGTACAGTAAAAAGCTAAAAAGTGCTAAATGAGCTTACAAATGGAATCCAGCTGAAAACACAGAACCAAGGACCCAATTTCTTTCCTAGAAGCCTTCCACAAGGCTGCTAATACCAAGGGCAATCCAAAATCCACCCTGCTCCTTCTTGATGATATAAGTCTGAAAATTTTTTTATTTAAAAACTATTTTTCATGATTTTTTCTATTTTTTTCTTTTTCAAGTAAAACTGGAATTGAATACTTCTAATAACCTTAATAAGCTATATTAATAGCTTATATGAACTTAATAATCAACAACAACCACAGATTATAACTAGAAAGCTTATTTAGATTTTGGAATTTAAAACAAGGTTGCATAAACTAAATTGAAACTTGAACTTATATTAAAACTTGAATAACTGGTTTCTGATAACATTATAATAATATGAAAATGCTTAAAAGCTTAAAATACAAACTGAGAAACTAGATTATATTAATTCGATTTTAAAAGAAAACTAAGTACAAAAACTAACTAACTAAATCTTCATCTTCTCCCTCCTTTTATAGCTTCAATTGTTCCAGGTGTCCTCTTTAGCAAATCCCATCACATGTTGGCCCTGATAGGTGTCCAATTGATGTACAGGTGTTCAAAAAGTAATTTGGCGCCAAAAATATCTAAAGGTTGCTTGCAGCCGAATTCTTAGCATTTAATGCTATTGATGTGACTATGGAGGATGTAGGGGACAATTGGGAGAGTAGGGGTGAGTTGAGGTGATGGCTGCAGGGTAGGGGTGTGGTGTTGATGGTGGGAGTGGTACGTGTTTAGTTGTGGAGCAAAGCTGAGCTTATGGCTTTCTTGGAGAGGTTAACACGTGTAATTGGGGTAGAAGTTAAGGCACATGGGGGGGGGGTGGTGTATGGTGGATGGTGATGCAGCAGGTGAGGAGGGGGGAGAAGAAGAAGAAGGTGGAGGTGGTGAAAGTCAACGCGGGTCAAAAGACCAGGGTTAACAAAAGGTGAAGTGGGCTTGGGTGTTTGTATGGGCTTTTGGATTGGACTGGACTGGATTATTTTTTTGGATTTGGAATTGGATTTATTTATTTGATCCGTTTGGTTTTTTAAATAGTTTAGCCCAAGGACTAAACTTGAAAATTATAAATTTCCAAGGACTAAACCTGCACCTGTTCCAAAGTTAATTAAAAAGGGCCTTTCATGCCATGATTAAATATTTTAAGGATCTTTTTAATATTTTTCCAAATTAAAAATAACCGGGGACCATTTTTGTCAATTTTATAAAGTTGAGGGTAAAAAGTGTAATTTTCCTAAAATATATCAAAAATGACTTGATTTGTTAATTATGAATAGTACAAGGGTATATTTTGATAATTTTCTATTTTTAAATACCCAGGGACTATTTTTGCCATTTTTGAAACTTCAGGGACTAATTTTGTAATTTCCTCAAACTTTTTATCCAGGGATTAATTATGATACTTTGTGAATTCCCAAGGACTAAAATTGACTTTTCTTTCCAAAATAAACTACCAGGGACTAAAACTGACAAGTTTTGAAACTTGGGGGACCTGTTTTGCCATTTGTGCAATTTTGAACTTTCAAGGGTTAAATTTGTAATTTTATGATTCCTGGGGGACTTTTGTTGACATTTCTTCAAAATAACTTTCCCAGGGACCATTTCTGACATTTCTTGAAAGTTCAAGGACTGATTTTGCCAATTGTGCAAACTTTGCACGTTTTTCATCTGTTTTCAATCCTTTTGCAACTGAAACATATAAAAACACATTTCAAAGATATTTATAGTATTATGTGGTATTTCTGTGTGTTTTTAACTGTTTTTGTATTTTAAACAGGACAAAAATGATGAGTTTTTATGAACTCATCAATTAAGTATGGTTGTATATGGTTCTATGGGTGACTTTGGAAAACACTTTGCAAAGTCTTAAATTAGTCTTCCGATGCATGATCTATCTGATAAATATGCTAAAGTCTTTAATAAGTAAAGCATAAAAATTTAGAAATACACCACTATGATTCCCATCATTTTCCATCAAGTCACTTAAGATGCGTCCTATGTCCCCGAAGAGGTGTTCTTCCATATTACACACACCCCAATCGACGCGTCTAGGGTGAAGAAAGGGAGAAGTCGGTCTTAGGGACGACGTGGACGTCTTATCTTGGTTGTGTGAGTGTGATATTGATTTTTGTGGGATATATTTGTGTTTAAGTGGGGTATGTTTAGTGGTGATTTTGGTGGTAATGTTGGTGGTGTTGAAAAGCTGATGTGACACTAAGTTAGCGGTGATGATGACGGTCACTATTACCACCAGCCCAACATCGGGATAACGACGTGTTAACAACACTCTGATGTCAATGACAGTCTGAAAAGTGAAAAGTCATTTAGACTGGATGCAATGAAGGGTGATGGCTCATCCTCACCTCCATCCATCATGCACCACCCTCACTGACCCCCCTCCTCCCTTTCACCTTTCACGCGCCAAATTTGAAAAAAAAAATAATAAAATAGGAAATAGTGGTGATCTTGATTATCATTATGGAAAACAAGCAAAAAAACGTGTATTTTTTTTATGGTCTCCCACCTTACGGTCACCAACATAAAAAAATATATAAAAAGTAAATTAACTTTATTATTTTATTTACCTATAAATACCCATATATCCCATTATTTTATACACAACTTCAAACATCATCTTTCTCAATATATACACAACTTAAACAAAATATTTATCATTCCTAACTATCCAAATGAAATCTGAAACGTTCATCTTCACAGACTCGTCGGAAAAATAAGATACTTGTAGGAACTTGACTTTTTTTAATAAGTGTTGTTGTTTATTAAGAATAGATGACAACGTGAAAGGCAGCTACTAACAAGAAACGTTGTAACTAGAGATCCTTACGATACTTATGGTCGTTTAGTAACCACCTATTTTAGTGCGCATCCGATGTACGATGCTGATGAGGCGAAAAATGATCCGTTTTTAGGGGGTCATTTAAGCCCGAATCCGAATTTATTTGATCAAATATTGCCCTAAATCGTTCCTTTTGTGATTTTAGGTGTTTGGAGAGTGAATTCTGGAAAAGAGGCTATTTTGGACGTTTTTGGAGCATAAAGTGAAGAAAACGACAAAGTACCAAAAATCCAAGCTGGAAATACAAGGTGACGGCGTCAAGGGTTTGCTCTTGACGGCGTCAGACATGAAGATTAATTTACCGTAGCTGGTGACGGCGTCAGATGGAGTTATGACGGCGTCAAAGTGACCAAGATTAATTTACCGTGGGTGGTGACGGCGTCACATAGGCCGTCACGATTGGATCTAGGGCGTCCGAGGAAGTGTATGGCGGCGAGTTGACGGCGTCAGATTTAACTCTTGACGCCGTCAGGACGATTTTCCTATATATAGTTTTCTAGTTTTTTCATAAAAAAAGGGGAGAAGTTTTTGGTGAAACCCTAAAGACGATTTTGGTGCCTCTTTTACAGGTTTTTCAAGGGTTCCAAACCCTTGAGACCTTGCATTGTAATTGAGATAAGTATACTCTTAATTCAATCAATATGTCTATGTGTTGGTTGTTTATCTTTTGTTCTTATCTTAATTCTACTATGCTAGGCTAGATCTCTCTTGTGTTTGCTTAGATCTAATGAAACCTAGATGTTGATTATGTGTTGATTACTTGTCTATTCCTGTTTTGAATGAATGATTTTATATGTTAGGCTTAAGAAAACTGGCAGATCTCCAAATGGTAACATGCTTGAACGTCTTAAGAAACATGAACCGAGGCGTACTAGTTCTTTATTGGTTGTATTTAATGCATGGGCCACTGTTTACAATCCCTATAGTTGTGCTGGGTCATGGTGTAGGAGGAGATAAGAGCTCATAGAGTTGGGGAGTTATGTATGCCACTCCACGAATGGTATTAAGGAATACAACCCGTCATTCATACAAGTGTAACAAGTAATTAACATGTAAAAGATATCTAGGGAGTAATGAAGTCTAAGTAAACACAATTTCTCCATATACTGCTCACAACCTTAGTTTAATATTAGTTTAATTTTATTTTCATTAGTTTAATTAGTTACAAAGTAGTTTTTGGGTTAGTTGAATAACAACTAATTCCGCCCACTCTTTCAAAACCCGAGATTTTAATTGCTTTCATAAAATATAAAAACACAAAAATAATCATCTTTCACCTCTAGAACTATTAATTAGGTTTTCTAATCCTAGCGACACTATTCCTAAGCTGAACGATCAATCCCCCGGTACTTGTCACTATACTATACTACAATGATCAGGTACACTGCCTGGTGGGGGTTGTAAGCCTCGCGAGATCCCTCGAGAGGTAAAGCAAGGTGCGATTCCCACGCATCAAGTTTTTGGCGCCGCTGCCGGGGAATAGTTATTGTCTAGGTTAGGATTTCTTTTTATTAGGTCTACTTGCTAGATTCCTTTCTAGTAAGATTTTATTTTTATTTTTAGGTCTTCTTTAGTCTATCTTTTTCTTTGTGTGTTTGTTCGTAATTTCCATTGACTATTCCGTTCACCATTATGGAGTACGCGAATCCACCATACCACCAACCAAAAAGGCCATTCTACCCTGTTGACATCTCGAATTTCAAACAATATCGAGATGAACCCATATATGATGCATGGACTCGTTTTAAAATTTTACTTCGAAAATTCCCTCATCATAGTTTCTTTTTATCATCCCTAACCGAAACCTTTTACTATCGTGTCAACCAATGTGACCAAATGCGCATCGATGATTTTGCCAATGGGGGCCCTAGGGAATTAAATGATGAAGAAGCGTGGGATACCATAGAAAACTGTGCCCAATATTATTATAGAGTAGACAACCCAACAAACAACATCACAAATCAATCAAAAACAAGTTTGATGGAGCAAACAGGAAGTTTGTTGGGGGATGAATATACTCATGTTGAGATACCTAGTTGGATGGCACCTAATATCATAGTACAAAACAAACATATAGGTAATCTAGGTACAATGGAGGATGAGGTGGATAATCCAAGCCCACAAAGTACCGCACAAGTCCTACCATCATTTGAGGCAGATACACCGCCCGTGACTTACCCGGAAGAAGTAGAAGAGACTATAGGAACCCCAATTGAGGTAGAACCCTTGGACCAAGCACCACCAGAGGATATAGGTTTGAACACTTGTAGTGATAACCTTACTCCTAGTTCTAGGGAAGTTCCTAGTTTTGATGAACCGGAGCCTCAACCAAAACCATTACCTAATCTTCTATCCTTGGATGAAGATTTAGGAATTGAAATAGGTCCCGATCCACCCATCAAACCATGTAGTCCGGGTAGTTTTACGTTGAAGGTAGTAGACCCCAAGCCTTGTAGAGAAGAAGCCAACATAGGAGTGGACCATGACCTTACATACTTACATCACCCATTCATGATTGATCGTAAGAAACATTATGGGTTTAAACCGGGTTTATTAGGTCAAAATAGATCCCCGACTAGGAATCTCTCGAAGTTGATAGAAAATGATCCCTTCTTAGGAGAAAACTTCAACTCACTCATTGACCAAAGTGAATTAGGTAAGGTTATGATGAAAGGAGCACACCCGTTTGAGCATATAATTCATCCACCACTCTTCTCTCACGTGGCATACTTTCACCCTAAGGGTGTGTATCGTTACTTTCACCCGCACTTAATCCTAAGTGTAGGGAAAACCTCACCTTTATCCGTGAAATAAGGGTAGAGTCAGGCTCGTGACTCGAACAAAAACAAGCGCTTCTTGGGAGGCAACCCATGTTTTGTGTGATTTTTATTTGTTTGTTTGTTATTTGCTTCCGTATGCATGCTTAATTTTTATTGTTGGTAGATCATGCTTCAAAATTAAAAGGTGGAAATACTTTATTATGTTGTTTAGCCTAGTCTTAACTCCAACCTAAAAGTATTTTTGCAAAAGATAAGTGTAAGGGGAAACCCCAAATTTGTTTTTAAGAAACACACGATCATGATTCTCCACAATTTTAAGTGAGCATGTATATTAGTACTTGTTAGTGTCAAATGCTTGTATTGAGTCATAATGAAGTTTTGCAGGATTTTCCAGGAAGTAGGACAAAGTTTTTCCAGAAATTTTCCGGAAACTTAACATAAGAATTTCTGCAGGTCCATTCTGACGGCGTCAGGGTATTGCTCTTGACGGCGTCAGGATGTAAAATCTGGAAATTTTACCAGTTTTGTTTTTCTAACAGAGTCTTATAGTTTTTGTGAATTATTAAGTTTTATAATCTCCAGGAAATCTGCAAACTTCATTTACAAGCATTATATCTTACTTTGCTTTCTAGGATTTTGTAACTTATATAGGATGCCGCCGATTTTACGCGAGGTTGCCTTGTCTACTTTTGTCAGGATCTACAGGTTATATTGGACAAGAAGATGATTTATATTCTGGAAGGGAAGCTTTGATTGTTCGTTTTCTTGGAGGAAGATTTAACCTGGCAACCTAAAATCCATACCGAGCGAATCAGGGGAGTATTTGATTTCATTCTTTTTACTTTTAACTTTTACATTCTTTATTTGAACATTGGGGACAATGTTCATCTTAAGTGTAAGGGGAGGGTAAAAAGATGATACCTTACATATGCACTTTCGCTTGAGTTTGTTTTGTTTGATGGTAGATGAGTAATAAAACTATGAGAAATACTTGTTAGTGTAATTTTAGCGCCAAATTTAAAATTTTTTACAACATTTAGGAGTGAAACTTTAGCCATAGCAAGCGTCTCATGGATAGGAGGTTGTATGACTAGCACATAACCGTATATTCAGAAAAATTTTCCACCCAAAAATGTGAGGTTCGCCTTTAGATTTGATAGGAAAAGCATTCATTATTAGTGCTTATGAGTGTACCGGTAGCATTTAGATTCTAGAACTTGCGTTAGTGATGCATCCCAAGACCGCTAGTGAGACTACATTCGTGTGGTAGGATTTACTACATGATAAGAGGCATTAGGATCACCCTTGTGTTAAACCGTATTATAATTACTTGACCATTTAAGTCATATTACTTGGCTAGTTAAGTCAACTAATTTTTCCCACACCCTTAGCGTTGTACTCATTTTTAGTACACGATACCCCTAGTACACCCCTCCGAGCCTATCTTTTCGTTTCTAACTTTAAGCATTTTACTTAAAGGAAGAATTTATTACACCCCACTTAAATGTACACCCAAATCGCCTTAGCCTTCCGTGTATGCGCTCATTTTTAGTGCATTATTGTTATTTGTTAAACCCTAAGTTAACTTTCTAATTGATTACATGGTTGCTAAGTCGAGTCATATCATTGTACATATTGTTTTGGGACTATTGGGACTCATGGGTAAGTACTTAATTTATGGAGTAATGGGGAAGAACATCATTTATTACCCCCATATGTACGTTAAACTTAAAAGTGCTCCAAGTGTTTTGATTTTCTTAATTCGAGTCATTAGAATAGTTTAATGTAAAGTATGTAAAGATTCAAGTGTAAGGGGAACTCTCATCCCCTATGATGTATTATTTTGGATGGTAGGGTAAGAGTGTATGCAAAAAAAAAAAAAAATATATATATATATATATATATATATATATATATATATATATATATATATATATATATATATAGAAAAATCAAGAAAAAAGAAAAAAAAAATAGAAAAAGAGAAAAAACATACGGACTACCATCCCGTTTCATTTTATGTTCATTTTATGTTTTTGTTATTTTTCGTTTGTTAGCTTAAGTCGAGTCTAGTCTTGGCTTAGCAACGCCATCTTGTACATGTAATTTACTAAGATTGTTAACTCGCCACCAGTAAAAATTCCCTTTATCCAACAAAACCGTGTAATTCATATCCCTACACCTAACGTTATAACCCTTTTAAAAGACCTCTTTGATAGTTTATCCTAGGTGCTTACGCCATGTGGTGGAGGATTGATCCTTTCCCAAGCCTGTGGTAATCTATTTTGCTATGACAGGTAGTGAGAGATATCTTCCATTTCCATAATGTTATATTACTTTATTACACCCGAGAGATGTGAGTATCTAAACACTATTTGTGAGGTGCTTGTGTATGACCTCCGTGCTTGTCTATTGGTCTTTAGTGGAACGATTATTTGTTGTAATTACTTTTATATTAGTGTTAAATGACCCCTAACTTGTCTTTTGAGTAGAATAAAAGCTCATTTGCTTGAGGACAAGCAAATCTCAAGTGTAAGGGTATATGATGAGGCGAAAAATGATCCGTTTTTAGGGGGTCATTTAAGCCCGAATCCGAATTTATTTGATCAAATATTGCCCTAAATCGTTCCTTTTGTGATTTTAGGTGTTTGGAGAGTGAATTCTGGAAAAGAGGCTATTTTGGACGTTTTTTGAGCATAAAGTGAAGAAAACGACAAAGTACCAAAAATCCAAGCTGGAAATACAAGGTGACGGCATCAAGGGTTTGCTCTTGACGGCGTCAGACATGAAGATTAATTTACCGTAGCTGGTGACGGCGTCAGATGGAGTTATGACGGCGTCAAAGTGACCAAGATTAATTTACCGTGGGTGGTGACGGCGTCACATAGGCCGTCACGATTGGATCTAGGGCGTCCGAGGAAGTGTATGGCGGCGAGTTGACGGCGTCAGATTTAACTCTTGACGCCGTCAGGACGATTTTCCTATATATAGTTTTCTAGTTTTTTCATAAAAAAAGGGGAGAAGTTTTTGGTGAAACCCTAAAGACGATTTTGGTGCCTCTTTTACAGGTTTTTCAAGGGTTCCAAACCCTTGAGACCTTGCATTGTAATTGAGATAAGTATACTCTTAATTCAATCAATATGTCTATGTGTTGGTTGTTTATCTTTTGTTCTTATCTTAATTCTACTATGCTAGGCTAGATCTCTCTTGTGTTTGCTTAGATCTAATGAAACCTAGATGTTGATTATGTGTTGATTACTTGTCTATTCCTGTTTTGAATGAATGATTTTATATGTTAGGCTTAAGAAAACTGGCAGATCTCCAAATGGTAACATGCTTGAACGTCTTAAGAAACATGAACCGAGGCGTACTAGGTCTTTATTGGTTGTATTTAATGCATGAGCCACTGTTTACAATCCCTATAGTTGTGCTGGGTCATGGTGTAGGAGGAGATAAGAGCTCATAGAGTTGGGGAGTTATGTATGCCACTCCACGAATGGTATTAAGGAATACAACCCGTCATTCATACAAGTGTAACAAGTAATTAACATGTAAAAGATATCTAGGGAGTAATGAAGTCTAAGTAAACACAATTTCTCCATATACTGCTCACAACCTTAGTTTAATATTAGTTTAATTTTGTTTTCATTAGTTTAATTAGTTACAAAGTAGTTTTTGGGTTAGTTGAATAACAACTAATTCCGCCCACTCTTTCAAAACCCGAGATTTTAATTGCTTTCATAAAATATAAAAACACAAAAATAATCATCTTTCACCTCTAGAACTATTAATTAGGTTTTCTAATCCTAGCGACACTATTCCTAAGCTGAACGATCAATCCCCCGGTACTTGTCACTATACTATACTACAACGATCAGGTACACTGCCTGGTGGGGGTTGTAAGCCTCGCGAGATCCCTCGAGAGGTAAAGCAAGGTGCGATTCCCACGCATCAGATGCATATCATTTCAGAAGAGGTTCCAAATGAGTCAAGAGCTATTCACAAGCATAGTTAAAGAAATAATAAATCATTGTGAATACTTTCGTGATAATACTGAATATACCAGAAGAGAAGGCATTTTGGCCTTTAATGAAGTGTACCTCCATAATTCGTCAATTGGTATACGACACCGTTCCTGACGCCCTTGATAAATATTTGCAAATGGGTGTAACAACTTCTCATGAATCTCTTGAGTATTTTTGTAAGTATATTATGAAAATTTTTTTGAGCATAGTATTTGCGAAAACCTACTTACACCGATGTTGAAAAGCTATAACGATTTCACGAAGAAAAACACGGGTTTCCAAGCATGTTAGGAGGCCTTGATTGTACAGATTATGAGTGATTTGGTTGCACGACCGCATATAAAAGGCAATATTGTTGACTTGATCATGGTCCGAATCCATTCATATTGCTGGAAGATGTTGCGTCACAAGACATATGGA
Organism: Artemisia argyi; assembly: GCA_030686995.1. Taxonomy (NCBI): domain Eukaryota; kingdom Viridiplantae; phylum Streptophyta; class Magnoliopsida; order Asterales; family Asteraceae; genus Artemisia; species Artemisia argyi. The sequence continues at coordinate 33,039,933 of CM060678.1, forward strand.
TACATGCTTTCTTTGGTGTTTTTGGGAGAACAACAACATCAACATTATACATCAATCACATAAATTTAATGATCTCAAAGACGGAAAAAAACTAGACGTTCCGTTTGTGGCTAACGGGATAACTTACAGACGGGGATATTATCTTGTTGGCGAGATATATCCGGAATGGGTGACACTTGTTAAGCGAATATGGTATAAATGAATGAAGTGGCAAAGAAAGATATGGAACGAGCATTTTGCGTTCTCAAGATAACATAGGCCATATTAGCCAATCTCGCATTACTGATGCGTTTAAAAAGAATAAGGAATATGATGTATACATGCATAATATGATTCAAAAACACAAAGGGAAGTCGGTATCTCTCGATTGGTTTTCGTAAGAAGCACGTCAACCAGACGACCCCTACGATCCCATAAACAAACATTACAAGTTATCAAACAAACTAAACCGTCACAAGCGAATCAAAGTCTTCGTGCCGATTTGGTCTAACACCTTTGGTTTAAGTTTTTAATATGTATGATGTTTTTAAAATTTAATGCAATTTCAACTACTAATAAAAGTTTAATTTAGTTTTTAATTAAATTTGTTAAAAAAAAATAGGTTCGATGATCATAAAGGTATTGAGGGTGCGTTTGGTATCCATTCCTGGGAATCAACTATCACTATGAAAGTGATAGTTGGTGTTTGTTTAAGGTACCTGGGCCCACAACTATGACTATGAAAGTCTATTATTTTCCATACTCCATATATGGCTAGAGAGTGGGGAATGAAACTTTCATAGTTGAGTACTATCAAACTCATACCCATTGTCATTCCTCCCAGCATACCAAACGCACCCTGATTATTGAAGCTGAAAAGTGATAGATATCAATAATATGCTGAATATCGACATGAAGGTGAGGATGCTAGTAACCATCGTGACTAGTCTTAGAAATTCAACGATGGCGGCTGGTCAATACAGTTGCAAATGCAAGTCCATTTAACTTGTAAACATTATCCTCAATGTGTGGTGCAATATTTGAGTGGATCATATAATGCCAAATCTATTAAGCTCGATGCTTATTAATGCGGTCCATGTGCGGCAGACAGGAAAATTGATAGGTACGAATTGAAAAAGAAATCAAGTTAATAATTGTAGATTCTTTTTTTAAGACGAGCATATGCTTAAGAATATGATTTTCCCACTCTATTTTTCTAATTTTTTATTGGCAAACAAAGTAGAATGTATTTTAGAAGAAAAGTCAAATGCCTATGGACCGTCGCAGGAGGGAACCAATTCCAGAGAATTTTCAACGTCGCATTACTAAGTTTTTCGTAACCAATCTTCCAGAAGGGTGCAGCGGGGCGGATTTGGCAAGTCATGTTCGAGTGTTTGGGAAGATTTTTGGTCTATACATCGCTAGGAAAAGAGATAGGGGAGGTAATCGATTTGGCTTTATTTCTATGCTTGATATCAAAAACAATGAGGAACTATTGAAGAACCTTCGTGGTATTCGGATAGGAGATAATAAACTATGGTTTAACATCGCTCGGTTTGTGTTAGAAGACGGCGAGATCAATAATGCACATGAGACCTCCATTCCTACGGGCAACAAGAATTCGTTTGATAGAGGTGGGACGATCCAAAAGGGTCGTATGCCTGGATCACAAGTAACAGGAGGAAGAACCTATAGTGATTTACTCTGCGGTAAAGAGGTGAATATTGACAGTCACGTAAACGCGTTTTCGTCGTTGTATGGGAGAGCGCTAGTTGCTAGAATGGTGGATGTGGACGCTTTGAAGAATATTTACGTTATAATTGACTCGCTCAACCTTGGTTCGGTGGTTATCCAGTACTTGGGAGGCCTGGATTTATTGCTAACCTTTGATGACAAGGAAACGGCGTTGTTGGTCCGTGACGCAGCGGTTCTGCTGAAGAAGTGCTTCTCGGATGTTATTCTTTGGGTAGGACAAGTGCTGAGTTTTGAAAGATTGGCGTGGCTTAAGTTACAAGGAATTCCCCTTCACTTACTCTCCAACGAAGTGATGGACAAGGTAGGGGGATTGTTTGGAAAGATCGTGCACAAAGCTAACATGTCAGAAAAGGAAGCAGATTTATCGTTCGATTATGTGGGTGTATTGGTCGGAGAAGGCAAGAAGATCTCTGAAGAGGTCTCCTTGAACTGGAAAAATAGGAAGTTCCGAGTTATGGTGACAGAAGAATCAGGAGACTGGATTCCTGATTTTGTGACGGTTGGTAGTGTGGAGAAAGTAGATGATTCACAGACTAACGATATGGAGGAAGATACGGATGATAAATCGGGGTCGGACCCTGAAGACGAGCCGGAAAAGGCACCGGAAGATGAGAACACCGAGGAGAACGTCCAAACGGAAACTGTGGATTCTACATTAAATGTCATTAATGGGGATCAATCAACGCCTATTATTGCGGATAATTTGAATTCTGAGAATGTCAATTTAATGCCTATTAAAGAAGGAGGGCTGAATTTTAGGAAAACTGACGATGATTTTATTCCAGGGGAGGTTTTTGATTTTGATCGTACTTTTGATTATGCCCATAATAGTCCCTCCACTTCTAAAGTTATTAAAAGAAAGAAAGGAAAGAAAAACGATGTGGGCCGATCCAGTTTCCAATACATGAGTAGCAATGAAAGCCTGAAGATTACCAAGAAGCCCAAAAATGATGATGACATCTTTGGGCTCAACCACCTGCTGGGACTTAGTGTAGCTAATCCAATTACATCTATCTCTATAGAGGCTGGAGACAACAATGACTGCCCTATTGATCTTAACAGTCACCCACCTTCTCAGGTGGAGCTCCAGGATCAAGGGGAGGTTAATGAAGTAGAGGAAGTTAACGCATCTGATGTTGATGCTGCTATTTTCCAAGCTGCTGAAATCGAAGCAACTAAGTTAATGGGGGATAAACTGGGTGTTAATTTACACACTCATGACACTTTGATTCAGGAGTCGATCATTCAAGAGGGATTACAATTAGGTAAGTTATGAATTTCTTGTCGATTAATATTAGAGGGATTGGGTCTCGGGGTAAACCGAGTTGGATTAATAAATTGAAGAATAACTATGGAGTGTCGTTTATTGGCTTGCAAGAAACTATGTCTAACAATATCCCGGTTAACTTGATTGATAGATATTGGGGTGGCCTAGGGTATGAATTCGAATGTGTTATGTCAGAGGGTAATTCGGGTGGCCTCCTCAGTCTATGGGATCCGAGTTTTTTTTACCAAAGACAAGGTTGTAAAAGATAAGAATTACTTATTGGTTTCGGGTATGATGGTCGATGGGAACATTCGTCTGAACATCCTTAATGTCTACGCCCCACAAAACAATTCTGATAAAAGGAATCTCTGGGGTAAAATTTCTAGTGAGATTGTCACGAGTCAAGGTTGGTGGATCGTTGTGGGGGATTTCAATGCGGTGAGACATGCAGATGAAAGAAAAAACTCTGTGTTTGACCAAGTTTGCGCCAAGGATTTTAATGAGTTTGTTGATGATACGGGTCTTCGGGAATATGATTTAAAAGGCCTGAAGTACACGTATTTGGTTAATCGGGACGGCGAATGCAAGATGAGCAGAATTGATAGGGTGTTTGTTTGTGAGAACGTCTTCAATAAGTGGCCTAACGCTTCTGTTAGAGCGCTTAATAGAGATTTGTCGGATCATGCCCCGTTACTTCTTTCATTGGTGGACACTAATTTTGGCCCCAAACCATTTCGATGGTTCGACTCTTGGCTTGCTAGGCCGGGGTGTGTGGAGGTTATCACCTCTGTTATGCGTAACTAGACTCCTTCGGGTGCGGCAGACCGGAACTTATATAATAAACTTAAGGTTATTAAAGCTAATCTCAATGTTTGGCTCAAGGAGAGTAGAATTGCTGAACACGAAATAGAGTCGAATCTAAAAAAGGAAAAGGAGGATCTAGAGCTGCTGATGGAACAAAAGCAGCTAGAAGAGGAGGAGTTATGGATTTGGTCAGAATGTACGAAGGGCCTTAAAGAGATCGAATTTTCCAGAGCTAGTGATATTAGACAAAAATCTCGCTGTAAGTGGGCTGCCTTAGGCGATGAGAATTCGAGCTTTTTTCACAACATGGTCAAAGGTAGATATGCTAGAAACGCGATCCCAGGCCTTGCAGTCAACGGCGAGTGGGTTTCTAAACCTGCCCTTGTCAAAAGAGAAGTCCTTAGGTTTTTTAGAAACCACTACAAAGAAGAGATACGTGTTCGACCGAGTATCTCCTGTAGTGGTATGAAAAGGTTGAATGTCGAAGACAGTTCCTCGCTAGTTGAAAGGTTTTCCAAACAAGAAGTCAAAGATGCGGTGTTCGATTGTGGTTCTAATAAAGCTCCCGGCCCTGACGGATTTAATTTCCGTTTTGTTAAACGGTTTTGGGACTTTATGGAAGAAGATTTCTATAATATCTTACAGGAATTTCATGGTACGGGTACTATTAATTCGGATTGCGGTTCGGCGTTCATTACTTTGATACCCAAGGTTAAATCGCCTTTGAGTCTCAATGACTATAGACCCATTACTCTCATTGGGATGGTTAGTAAGGTTATTTCCAAAATCCTTGCTAATCGCCTCAAGAAGGTGTTGGGAAAGGTTATTTCGGACTCTCAATCGGCGTTTTTGTCAAACCGGTTTATTCTTGATGGTCCTCTCGTACTTAACGAGGTTTTGGATTGGTTGAAAAGAAGTAAGAAAAAGGCGTTTTTCTTGAAGATTGACTTCGAAAAAGCCTATGATAGCGTCAATTGGGATTTTTTGATTTCTATGCTCAACCAAATGGGTTTTCCGTCGTTATGGTGCTTGTGGGTTAAAGGCATTTTAGTCTCTAGCCGGGCTTCGATTCTCGTAAATGGGTCTCCTACATTCCAATTCTCTAGCGAAAAGGGTCTTCGACAAGGCGATCCGTTATCCCCTTTCTTGTTTTTGATCGTTATGGAGTGCCTTTCGTGGATGTTGGAGGAAGCTAAAAGATTAGGGGTTTTCAAAGGTATTCGCTTGGCGGAGGAGGAATTGACGCTTAGCCATTTATTTTATGCCGATGATGCCCTCATCATGGGTGTTTGGTCTCGTGATAACATCCAATGCATGGCCCGTATCCTTAGAGTTTTCTACCTATGCTCAGGTATGCGGATTAACCTTCACAAGTCAAATCTTTTCGGTGTGGGTATTGAAGATTGCGAAGTGGATAGTGTGATGGAGGTTCTAGGTTGTAAAAGAGGCGCCTTTCCTTTCACGTACTTGGGAATTAAAGTTGGAGCCAAGATGTCTAGAATTAATAGTTGGACTCCGGTCGTTGAGGTGGTAAAGAATCGTTTGTGTTCATGGAAAGCGAAACATTTATCTATTGGTGGCCGGGTAATTCTAATAAAATCGGTTCTTGAAAATTTACCGATCTACTACTTGTCTCTATATAAGGCCCCCTTGGCGGTTATTGAGAACTTAGAGGCGGTAATGAGGCGTTTTTTATGGTCCAGCTCTAGTGAGGGGAAAAGGATTAATTGGGTAGCTTGGGATACTCTAACATTGCCAAAAAATATGGGAGGTTTGGGTCTATCCAAATTGCAAAATGTGAATGACGCTTTACTGCTCAAATGGAATTGGCGCTTTAAAACAGAAGATCAAAGTTTATGGAAGAAAGTCGTGCTCGGGTGTCATGGTTCGAGTAGCTCTTGGTCTTCGCTCCCTTGTTCTTTATCTGCTACCGGTTACTGGAAACACATTACGAAAATTGGAGAAAAGAGAATTCATAATGGCACTCCGCTTAATAACTTTTTTGTGGCTATTGTGGGCAATGGTGATTCGATCAGCTTCTGGACTAATCCTTGGTTACACAACGAGCCGTTACGCTACATATATCCCAACTTGTTCAAGATTGAAAGACGGAAATGGGCAACCGTTTCAGATCGTTTACAGGTTATAAATGGTGAGAAGAGGTTGTCTTGGGACTGGAAAACAGATCCGAACTCTGCAGCTCAGATTTCAGAGTTGTTTCAGTTGCTTTCGGACATCTATGACTTTGATTGGAAAGGCGGTGCTGACAAATGGGTATGGACAGCTGATAAGGAAGGGGTTTTCTCAGTGAAGGAGGCTAAAAAGTTGATTTCCTCGAGATCTAATATGCAGGCTACTCGACACTTTCCTTGGAAAGGTTGGGCTCCGTTTAAATGTAAAATCATGGCGTGGAGGGCTTCTATTGATCGCTTAGCTACAAAGTCTGAAGTAATTAAACGCGGCGTTCCTTTGCCAAGCGACCTGTGCGTCTTCTGTACTTCGAATGAAGAATCTTCGACACATTTGTTTACCGGTTGCATTTATGCAACAGAGATTTGGTCCAGGATCGAAGCTTGGTGTCGTATCTCCTCTATCTTTGCCTTTGATGTTTCGGACCTTCTCAAGGTAGCAGATTATCAAGGCTACTCCAAAGTCAGCAAATACATCTTAAGAGGGATCATTATCACTACCATGTGGGCCGTGTGGAATGAAAGGAACAATCGCATTTTCAACAACAAACACCGTAGAGCCATCGAGGTTGTGGAGCACATCAAATCGTATTCGTTTTTTTGGATTCGGAATAGATCTAAGTTTAAAGGGTTAGATTGGATTGTTTGGTGCAAGTCTCCTTTGAACATCATGTAATGTGTTTGTGTTTTGCCCTTGGGTCCTTGCTTTGAGGTCCCTTGTGGTGTTTCCTTAATGAAGTTAACTTTTCAAAAAAAAAAAATATATATATATAAGTACTTAATGCGTGATTAAATTGTCACCATCAATTATTAATATATAGTTATATACAAATCAATTTCCTTCTAAAAATAGTAGCGGTAGATTTCTTTCATTTGTATTTTCGATAACTTGATTCACATATACGCTAAACATCTCTTTAAAGTGTTATGCTAGCTAGGCATGATTTAGTTATGCAAATGTAACTGTCAAAAATAAATGCAAACTACAAGTCCAAGAGCTTATAACTTGTGTGTTACCAAAATCGAATGTTTTTCTTTGTTATAAGATTATATTATAGGGTTTTTTTTTTTTTTTTTTTTAATTTTATTTATTTATTCATTTTTTTTCCTGACGTGACGACGGTATAATTCAAGTGAACACCAACAATATATCCAACACTCTTAAATCAAATCAAGGTATCTTAAATTATTTTGAACATGGCAGAGATAGGACCGGGGATCATCCCATAATTATAATAGTCTTCTCTACTTTAAGTTTGTAGAATTGTAGCATAGCTCAACGTTATTGAAATATACAATTGTATTGCTGCTTTTATTATTATTCTCATTTAAAAAAAAAAAAAAAAAAAAAAAAAAAAAAAAAACTTTGTCACTCTGTATGTGTGACTTGCTTTTTTAATTGGGCTTTGATTTGCTAAAAGAAGAAATTGGGCTTTGAAAATTAACAGCTAGTTAAATTCATTTCTCAATCCCAATTTTATAGGCAAAATATTCCTTGATTACAAGAATGAACATAAAAAGGATAAAATATATAGAATAATGAGGATTATATTGTTATTTTATACTCCTAACAAATAGCTTAGGTGCAAATGTGTTTTCATCCAATTCACCCATATTTGGGCGAACACTGTTAAATGGAAAAATTTCAAAAGCACAATATGTTTTCTTATTTCATTTCATTTTTCTCTCTTTCCGGAAAAACAAACAAAAATGTACCTTTTACTGGTAATGATAACAATTAACAGGTATGTTGGGTCCTCCAGAACACGTGGTTGATCAACTTGTGTGCATCCTCCATGATACAGTCATTTTAGACAACTGCACTTGGTCAATCTTGGAATGCCAATGAGACGTTTTCAGTTATGAATTAACCTTTATGATTTTAAGTTTTAACATCTTAAGAAATTTAACTTGTGCAGTTCATTTTGGATTACACCATTTTATCTGTGAGTGAAAAAGGTGTGCCAATGGATTGAAAGAGTACATGTACAGCTTTTTTATTCTTGTATAAATATGCGTAGACAACTTCACACAAAATATCCAACACATGATACAAGTAGCTATGGCTACTTCTTCGCTCTCGTTTATTCTCTTATGTTTATTCATATCATTCTCAATATCGAATGCCATTGTTCCTTCGGCTGACACCTTCCGATATGTCAACGAGGGTGTTTTTGACCAACAAGATGACAATCAATACCCCCCAAACTCTGAATACACCACAACCTATCGTTCCCTTGATCTATCTACCTTCCCTTTTCGGCTTGTTTTCTACAACAGCACCCCAAATGCCTATTATCTTGGTCTTCGTATGGGGACAAGACGTGATGAATCTCTCATGCGATGGGTCTGGGAAGCCAACCGTGGCTCCCCGGTACGAGAAAATGCCACTTTTTCATTAGGTTCTGATGGGAACCTAATTTTGGCCGAATCAACCGGCCAAATTGTATGGCAAACCAATACCGCCGATAAAGGCGTTGTCAGTTTTGCCATAGAGTCAGATGGTAACATCGTGCTGAAAGACTCAAGTGGCAACTTCGTATGGCAGAGTTTTGACTCACCTACAGACACTCTCTTGGTAGGCCAAACTTTACGGGTTAACGGAGGCCCTTTCAAGCTCGTGAGTAGGGAGTCGATCACTAACAACGTTAACGGAGCGTATAGTTTCGTAATAGAGCCTAAAAGACTGGCTTTGTATTATAAGAACAGCATGCGTTATTGGTCATCCACCTTCCCTGAATTAAACCGAGCAAATGTGACTATAGTTAATGCAACGTTACGCATTGCAGAAGCCGAGTATGAAGAGAACAATTTTCACGAACTTCAGTGTCTTCTAGAGAACGCTCGGCAGTACTTTGACCGACCGAGTTTGCTTTTTGGAAGGATTCGATACAATAGCTCGTTTTCGTATCTTCGACTAGGCATCGATGGGAACCTAAGACTCTACACTTATCGTAGAGGTGCGCGCGGAGACGCGTGGGCATTATTGTTCACTATGTTTGATAAAGATGTAAAAACCAGTAGGGCGGCAGATGATCCAGTAGACGAATGTCAATTACCAAGTCGATGCGGAAAATATGGGCTTTGTGAGGAAAGCCAATGTGTTGGGTGTCCTACCCCAAATGGGGTGCTTGCGTGGAGCAAAGATTGCGATTACAAGTTGCCAAGTTGTAATGCAAATAGTTTTAAATACTACGAGCTTAAAGGGGTTGATCATTTCACGGTTAAATATACATCTGGGACTGGGCGTACGGGTATTGACAATTGCAAGAACAGATGCACAAAAGATTGCAAGTGCTTGGGGTACTTTTATCACACGGATACGGCCAGGTGTTGGACCGTTAACGAATTAAAAACTTTGACAAGAGTTGGGAACTCGACAAATTTGGCATACATCAAAACACCCATCAACTAAGCGCATTGGTTTCACTGGAACCTGGAATAAAGATGTCAATAGTCATGACTTCTGCATCTCTAAATTTCTTACATGTTCGAAAAATATGTCTGTAATAAGTTAATTGTTTTTCGAACAACAATTCACACGTTTGTTTGTACTTATATATTTCAAGATTTACAATCTCATATTTTGATGGGTTATTTTAGTGCCACAAAGCCTAAAAATTAGTGCTATATATTGAGTACTACATAAACAGCCGTATGTCACGCAGATAAAAAATGTACTAATAAAAAGCTACTATTCTTACATTCTCTTGGTTTATTTGGTTACAGTGAATGTAACTATATATGAAAGCGAATACAGCATGGTCCTCACTAGCAATGTGTCTACTCAGAATTGTGCTGATTGATCACGTGGTCTTTGGCTTTCTTTCAATTGCCACTACATGCGATCCAGATTTCTACTAAGTGTCGGGTCTTGGCTTTCCATTCACAGGTATCAAACACACCCTCATTCAGGCCCCACATGTGCTACATCACCTCAACACCTTTTCACAACTACATGCGATCTAGATTTCTACTAAGTGTCGGGTCTTGGCTTTCCATTCACAAGTATCAAACACACCCTCATTCAGGCCCCACATGTGTTACATCACCTCAACACCTCTTCACAACTAACCCCTCATCACCAAACAACAAACATGAACTTACTCATTTGGGCCTCACCACTTACAACTTACTCACAACAACCCCTCCTCATCAGAAAAAGCTGCAACCCTTACAAAATTTGGCCTCGCCGTGCCCACGATGCACTGCCCAATGAAGAAGAACGACAAGGGGGGAGGGTGTGGCAACTAAGAACGGTGAGCCGTTGGACTTGCCACCTAGGAACGGCAAGCACCATCAACAAGCTGCACCTAGCCTTCTTAGTGATACTGATATCAAGGAGTCAATTCTCACTTTGTGCTTGTTTTTTAAAACTTGGACAACACTATGCTTATACATGTTGTTCCTATTTTATGTAAAAAAAAAAAAAAAAAAAAAAAAAACAAAACAAAAAAAAAAACCTCTCAAATATTGTCTCCTATTTTATTTATTTATTTATTTGTCATTTTCATCCCAAATTCTTATTATCATTTATGATTCATTTATTTCTTTCTTATTGAATGTAACAATTTATGATTTTATTGTAACAATAGTTTTATGTGTTGTCTTTTAAAAAAATCAAAGTGCTCTAATTTTTTTTTGGGTTAAGTTTATAAATTATAAACGAAGTTATTAACTTTTACACATATTAGAAACATTATGGGGAATGTCTTCATCTAGTCACTGTAACTTGTTGTTTTGTGTATTTGTCATAAACTTCATTCTGACCACCTCAATCAAAGACTAATAAACATATCTCTTTTTTTCTTTTTTGTTAACTTCATTATTTAGAAAATACGATCATCAGTTTTGTTGGAGTTATATTATTGTGTATATGGGGCTTGAGCAACTAGCTGCTTCTCTATCTTTGCCTCTGTAACTATTCGCAAAGAAATTGCCATTAGATTTTGTTAGAGCTATATTATCGTATATACGGTGCATAAATGAATAACATCTAATCAAATGTAATATGTTTAAATCCATATCAATGCTTGATATGAATTAAATGACAACGTTTAATTATAGGTATATGTAAGAAAAATCTCGTTTACATCAACTATACAACCCAATGTGACCTAATGTGATTTGGATCATTTTGTGTAAGTCAAGTGTGTTGGTTTTATGGATAAATATTAATATGTATATGTGGAAAACTAGAAGGGGTTGAATAGTTTACCGGTTTTAAACCTGATTTTCTTCTAATACTTTTACGTGTAATTACCAATTAAGATGTATCAAACAATAAATTATATGCAAGTATAAAAGTAAGAAACGATCAAACCATAACACGATTGTTTATCATGGTTCGGCTACAAGGACTCTTTTTCTTTGCCCTACTCCACGCCCTGAGTATCCAACTCGAGAGTTTTCTTGCACTAGTCAACAAGCTCCTTTATCCGGCGGACCTTACATGTCGCTTACACACTATTTCTGACACTAAGCTAGATGTCGAGTTCTTTCACAAGGGTACAACCACTCCCGATAGTTCTTTTACAAGGGTACAACAACTCCCGATACTCTAAGTATTTTGAGGACTAAAATACTAACCGATCACTACAAATGGATACAATACAATGAAGTATAAACTTTACTAGTTTACACTAACGCTATGCTAGACAAGTCTTGCAACGTTGTGTTGAAGCTTGTAAAATCGTGATCTTCTTGCTACAAAGAGAGATTCACAAATATGAAAGTTTACTGAGTTAGAAATGAAGTATATGCAGTGAAATATGATAGAGAGTGATAACCAAAACTCAAGAAGTGAGTTGCTATTTATAGGCCTTCAAACAGACCAACCCACGGAAACGGCGGAACCCTTCCTTTGGTTCCGTCCCTTGTATCCGAGGGTTCCACCAGCATGCCTGACAGAATCCTGCAAAAAATATTTCACAATCTAACACAATATTCTCAAGATCTCCCAAAGTCAACTTTGAGATCTTGAGTATGAATCTATGCATAATAAAACATGTTTCTTACACACATGTTTCTTTGAAGGGACATGTGTGATGCAAGGAATGATGTAACTAACATATTATTTCTAATTTTAGATATTTCTAAAAAAGAAAATATACTTGTGAAAATAGTTTATGTATAAAATCAAAACATGTTTGTTTGAGATGTTTAGCAAGTGAATGTTCTACTAGAAAGAGTTTGCTTGCTCATATCTTAATATGACAAACTAATTAGTAAACTTGCTAAATATACATATAGACATTTTCAATACATGTACTTAAACTAAGGTATACTTACTTAGAAATTACTTTGTGAAAACATGTAAATGTAGTTTGAGTGAAGTTAAGTAAAAGACTTTTAAACTATATTTATGATTTGCCAAAAATAAACTTTATCTTTTGTAGTTAACAAAACTAAGAAAGATCGTAAAATATAAATAACGTTTTTAGGCGATATTTGTATTAACAATCTCCCCCTTTTTGTTGACGACAAAACATAGATTTTATTTTTACGCAAATGGATAATTATAGATTTTGAGCCTTTTGAAAATTTACATTTCATATGATTATTTCAAATTTTGAGTTTGTCATTTTAGATGATGTATTAAAAGTTGATTTGGTAAAATATATCCTATCTCTCCCTTTTTGTCTAAACAAAAAGAAGAGTAGCGAAGCGGAAATGTGTCAAGCCAAATGCTCCCCCTTGGACAATACTCCCCCTAAATAGAGTGCCAAGAGAGGATACATGGATTTTGGTCCTACAAGAAAAGGTTAGTTTGTTGTAGAGATAAGGATAAGAGCATAATACCAAGTATAAGCATTCATCACACAACAACTATTTAGTAACAAACAACCAAAAGAGAATGACCAACACAATATATATAAGTAGAATCATTTCATTTCAAGTAAAATTTAAATTTTGACTATAAATAGTCAAACCTAAAGACTTGAAAAAAAAGTCTACTATTTAAAGAACAAACAAACAAGGTGAAATGAAAACTACACCTACAAATAAAAAGGGTCCTAAGTGAGATTCTACCATTATTTGATCCTAAGAACGCTCTATGCTTGAGGCAAGTGAGAGATGGTGTTAAGACGCTCCAAGATGTGGTTAAGGATAAACCTCATTTCATCTTGGAGTTGATGTACCAAGATGTTGCACCCCCTCACTTAGGTGAGCGGTTCTTTCGCACATGGTGCAACTGCAACCATGGCGAGAAGGTGGTGGTTTTGGAACTTGGTTTGGAGTTGGTGGATCATTGGTGGTGGTTGAAACATTTGTTGTTGCTGGAGCAAAGGTGGATGGTTGAGAGGTGTGTCAGTTTCCTACAATAGATGAGTACATTGCGGTTTAGAAATCCATGGCTTGGGTGAGATGAGAATCAATCATGTGCTTGAAAGCATAGAGGCTTTCCAAGCGAGTGTTGAGTTCTTCATGAGAGTTTGGAGATTTGGTCCACAAGGAAGCTTCAATTTCCTCATAAGTAGGAAATATGGATTCAAACCGGTTGGAAAAGTCATGAGGTGGTTGTTGTTGTTGATCATTATGATGAAAGCTTGGTTCTCTATAAAGAGGACCGTGGATGTCATTGTAAATAGGATGAAACAACAATGGTTGTTGATGAGGATAATCTTGATCTTGTGGAAAGATGGAAGGTCTAGCATGCTTGTAAGCCAAATGCTCTATTAGTGATGGTTGATGAGGTTTTTCCTCCAATGGGTCACTTGGTTGAGACCTAGGTTGTTGTTGAGTTTCCATTTGTTCCATAGTATCAAAAAGTGGCAATTGTGGTGGATTTGATGATCTTGGAGGAAGGTCATCCAAAGTTTCCATAAATGGATGTGGTGATGTTGGTGGTGTTTTGAAGAGTTCCATATGTGTCATTTTTGGTGATTGACGTGATGGAGTTTTTGAGGGTTGACTTGGTGCCGAAGGTGGTGTTGGATCACTTGGAGTTATGGTTGGTGGAGGAGTGGTGATTTTGTTGACAATGCAAGGATTTGGAGATGGTGTTGGAGTAGCAAGGTTTAGGAAGTTGTTATCATTGATGGGTGATGAAATATTGAGGGATGAATCACTTGATGATGATGAGCTAACTTGGATGGTTTTGTTGAAACAACAAGGTTTGACGCTTATTCTAGCGGTTCTCCTAATTGGTCTTGATGATTCGGATGAGGTGGTGGATTTTGTCATTGCAAGACTTTGGTAGGATTAGAAGTATGAGATTCAGAGAAGTGAATGGGGTAGTGTGAATTGGATGTGTGCATTGTTGATCAATTTATAGGAAGAGCAAGACATGGAAATTGGTGTTTGGATTTGATGTTGATCCATACAATGTTGGAGGTTTCTAATCATATGGAAGAGTTCCAAGAAGTTGTCAAATCATTGGAAGCCAATCCAATAGAGTTGGATGGAGTGAAAGACTAAGTGGGGAAGTAAATGCTATGTGATCATGGTGGATACATGTTGTCAGGTTGTTCCACGGATTTGGAGGAACCAAAGGAATGGTTCCTTCCTTGTATTACAAAGGTTCCTTGGGTTAGTTAAGGAAAATTTGAAATTTTGGCGGGAGTGATGATGCTTTTGGTTAATGTGTGATTAGATAGCTCTAGAATTACAAATAAATACTAACTAGCATGTAGGAAGCAAGTTTGGATCCTAAGGATTGCTAGAAAAATTTAGAAAATTCAAGAAGCAAAATTTGCTGATGAGTGACGAAACCCAGCGACAACACGGACGGAACCCAATTTTGGGTTCCGCCGTATCCGTCAGCAGAAAACTTGGAGGAACCAAGTGGGATAACGGACGGAACCAAAAAGTGGTTTCCGCCGTATTCGTGGAGCCTCAGAATCGAGACAGAGTGCATTTTACGAGCACGTGAGTTTTCTGAATTACAAAATTTTTCCTAAAACTTAAGCAATCAATTTTTTGTAGATGAAAGAAACAAAAATTGCAGGTAGAAACATGCTTACCTATATAGTTTAAGAGAGCGATTCTAGCACTCAAAATTTTAGCCGAAAAGTGAAAATAGCATAATACCAAATTCT
Organism: Artemisia argyi; assembly: GCA_030686995.1. NCBI lineage: Eukaryota > Viridiplantae > Streptophyta > Magnoliopsida > Asterales > Asteraceae > Artemisia > Artemisia argyi. The sequence goes on from CM060678.1 coordinate 33,054,968, forward strand.
TATCCCCTGCAAATTTGGTTAGTTCACACATAATCCATCAACATAATATCATCCTAAGACATCATAAAATCATAACATAACATTGTTTTGATGACCAAATTGTTTAAATGCACTCTTGTGCCAAACATCCTCTTATCTCGCTCATTTCTTGTTCACCTTCTTGTAGATCTTCCCAAGGTATCTCCCAAAGCATTTCCACATGCCTTTGGTCTGTTTGTACTCCTCTGACTCATTCTCAATGGCTGGAAGTTGTGAGAGGTACTCAAGAGGAGGGAGCCTAGAGTTTGGTAGATTGTTGTCTTCACTCGTGGAGGATGATTATGATGAGGTTGGAGGGTGAGGAAGTTTACCTTTGGCTTTGTAGACTCGCTCATCACTTAATGGCACAAAGGTGTGAGGAATGAGAGGATAATCTAGGCGACGACCTCTAGGAGTTGGAGGAATGGGTTCACAAAACCTAAAGAGACGGGTGAGAAGCATCCCGTACGGAAGAGCGGTGGTACCTTGAACCGAGATGTTTGCCATCCTTTTGGCAATGTAGTAGGCTAAGTTGAAGGTTTGTCGGGTGGAAACACTATAGAGCATGTAGGAGAGACAAGCGTTGATATGGTCCCTATTTCCTAAAGTGCTAATGACATTGGCCCTAATGATCTCCTCCCATTTCAAGAATTGTGGTCTTAACTCATTGAGCTCCATTCCAAACGGGTCTTTGGCTACTTCCTCTCCTAGTGTGAGAAGTCCTAACAAAAAGATGGTCACGAATTTCTTCTTTTCTCATTAAAGGGGTATCATAAGAATGAATGCGATCATGGATTGAGTCAAGAGTTGAAAGTGGCCATTTGTCTGTGTAAAGACATGTGCCCCGATTAGGAACACGAAGGACTTGAGCAAATTGAGCTAAAGTGATTTCAAAGTCATTTTGGTTGATAGAGAAGTTTAGTGACATGAGACCTTCATCATCTGTGCTAAGGGTCACGGAAGCATAGAATTCTAGGATGAAACGAGGAAAAATTGGCTCATCTATGTCTAAGAGACAATCAAAGTCAATAAAAGAGAGTTGTTCCCTAATGTTGGTTCCGGTAAGGAAAGTAGGATCAATGGTTCTACCTTCATGAACATAACGCCTCTCAAGGTTCTTAAAGATTTCTACTTGGGCCGAGGTTAGCCCTTTGGTCTTGTGGTGTTTGGGTAGGTATTTGGTGGTGTCTTTGTGGTCATAGAAGGTTACGGGAGGCATGATGAACAATGATGGTAGGAATGAAGAATGGCTGAGCAAGAACCCTAATTTTCGTGTGAAAATAGATATAGAAGTGAATAGTAACTGTTTTTGGTGAGTGGTATAGAGTATGGGGCTTGTATGGTTTAATATATAAAAAGAGAACCTGTGCAGATGGTTGACGGACTGGGCGGAACCAAAAAGAGGGATCCGCCCTTTGAGTTTATTGGTTCCGCCAGTCCTGCAGTTTAAGGACATGAAATTTTTGTTTTTGATTTATACGATTTTATTTAATGTTTGAACTATGAAGTAGGTTCCATAAGTCCTAGTCCTAGTCTAAGAAGATTAAATGGTTCACGTTTAAGAGGTTTTGTAAGGATGTCGGCAATGTTGTCTTCGGAGGATACTTTCTAGATGGAGATGTTTCCTTTTTGAACATTGTCACGAAGGAAATGATGACGAATTTCTATATGTTTAGTACGAGTATGTTGGACATGATTTTTACTAAGGTCGATGGCTCCTTTATTGTCGCAAAGGATATATATGTCTTTAGTCACAATTCCGTAGTCCACGAGCGCTTGCTTCATCCAAAGAGCTTGTTGACATGCTTTTCCGGCCGACACGTATTCGGCTTCCGTTGTTGATATTGCGAGTGCCGTTTGCTTCTTTGAGAACCATGAGGTGAGGCAATGTCCAACAAAAGTACAAATACCACTTGTACTTTTTCTATCAACATAGTCACCGGCATGATCCGAGGCGCCAGACACTATGGTTTCTACACCCGTTCCTTTGGGATACCATAATCCTAGATGTGTAGTGCCTTTGATGTACCTAAAAATCCTTTTTACGGCTCCAAGACGAATTATTTTGGGATCTTCTTGAAAACGAGCACATAGACAAACGCTAAACATAATGTTGGGTCTAATAACCGTGAGATAAAGTAGACTACCAATCATACCCTTATATTTAATGTTATCTACGGATTCACTTTCCTCATCCTTTGCGAGTTTGGTTTCCAAGGACATAGGCGTTTTGATAGGTTTTGAATCTTCTAAACCAAATTTCTTAAGCATGTCTTTTATGTATTTAGATTGATTAAAGAATATCCCATCTTCTAATTGTTTAATTTGAAGTCCTAAGAAAAAGTTGAGTTCTCCCATCATACTCATCTCAAACTCGTCATGCATGATTTTAGAGAATTCATTGAAAAGCTCTTGACAAGTTGATCCAAATATTATGTCATCAACATAAATTTAAGCTATGATAATGTGTGATTCATTCTTCTTAGTGAAGAGAGTGTTGTCAACTAGGCCCATGGTATACTTATGGTCAACTAGGAAGGTTTTAAGTCGATCATACCATGCTTTTGGAGCTTGCTTAAGTCCGTATAAAGCCTTTTTTAAGTTTGTAAACATGATTAGGCTTTTCAAAATCGGTAAAGCCCGGAGGTTGAGCAACATAAACTTCTTCATTAATAAAACCATTTAAGATTGCACTTTTGACAACCATTTGAAAAAGTTTAAAGTCATGTGCGCATGCATATGCAAGTAAGATTCTAATTGACTCGAGCCTAGCAACCGGAGCAAAAGTTTCATCGTAGTCAATGCCTTCTTGTTGATTATAACCTTGTGCTACTAGCCTAGATTTGTTTCTAGACACAACTCCGTTTTCATCCATTTTATTTCGAAAGACCCATTTTGTACCAATTATGGATTGATTCTTTGGTTGAGGAACGAATGTCCAAACATCATTTCTAATAAATTGGTTCAATTCTTCTTGCATAGCAATTATCCAAGATTCATCACTTATAGCTTCTTTTATATTTTTGGGTTCAATGGTTGATATAAAACAAAAATAGTTACTTTCATTTTGAGCTTTTGATCTTAAGATTCTTTCATTAAGTTTACCTATGACAGTATCTAATGGATGACTTTTAGATTCTTTGACATTGATTATTTCTCTATTTAATAGTTTATCTTCCTTGTCGTTTTCTAAATCAATTTGATTAACAACTTGACTTTCAACTAAGTCATCATCTACCAAAGGTGATGTCTTAGAGGGAGGTGGACTTTCGTCGAATGTTACAATATAAGCTTTGCTATTTTGTGAATATCCAAGGAACACACCTTCATAAGACTTTGGGTCAAATTTAGTGAGATAATCCTTTGTGTTTAGTATAAAGCATTTACTCCCAAATACTTTAAAGTATCCTAATGTTGGCTTTTTACCTTTATATATTTCATATGGAGTTTTATCTAAAAATGGTCTAATTAGGACTTGGTTTAAGATATAAGTTGATGTGTCGACAGCATTACACCAAAACTTTTGTGGAATATTTTGTTCGTTAAGCATTGTTCTACTCATCTCTTGAAGTGTCTGGTTTTTTCGTTCTACTACACCATTAGATTGAGGAGTGGGAAGAGCCAAGAAATTATGTGTTATACCATTTTTCTCACAAAATTCACCGAATTGTATTTCGTTATCAAATTCCCGACTATGATCCGTTCTAATAGACACAATGCAATTTCCTACTTGATTTTGAATTTTCTTTCCAAGAATTTCAAATTATTCGAAATCTTCATTTTTACTTTTCAAAAATCTTGTCCATGTATATCGTGAAAAATCATCTACTATAACCAAAGTATAGAAGTTGCCTCCATAACTTTGAATAGCGGATGGACCGAACAAATACATATGCAAAAGTTCTAAACATCTAGTTGTGGATACCATATTTTTAGCCTTATGGCTACAATGAACTTGTTTACCAATTTTGCAAGCATCACAAAAGTGTTGGTCGTATTTCAACTTGGGTAGGTTTCTAACTAATTCCTTAGAGGATAGAGATTGAATAAGTCTCATATTAGCGTGACCTAAGCGTCTATGCCAAAGAGTCGAGGACTCATCTAATGAGGTAAGTCAAAGTTTATCTCTAGATGTTTTATCAATTTTCATGACGTATACGTTGTTTTTAAGAACTCCTTTAGCTATAGTTATACCATCTTTAAGTATTTTACTTTCATTTTTACTAAAGAGTACTTTATACTTTTTACGGCAAAGTTGGCTAATGCTAAGAAGATTAAATCCTAAGATATTAACATGAGCTACATCATCAATAGATAGAGAGTCATGAGAGATAGTACCTTTTCCGATGATTTTACTTTTAAGCTTGCTACCAAAAGTAACGTTACCTCCGTCATAGACTTGATAGGTAGAGAAAAGGCTTTTGTCCCCCGTCATGTGTCTTGAACAACCGCTATCTTTGATCCATTCATCCGGTTCCAAACAAACTTTTAAGCACACCTATTTTATAACAAGCATTCAAATATTTGGTCCCCAATATCTCATGGGTCCATTTTGGTTAATCATGCCATTACCTTGATTCATGTAAGGAAATGGTGGATATGGGTTCCAAGACATATAGTTTGGAGCTTGATGATGTCTAGGTAAGTTTTGACCCCAACTATGTTGAAAGTAGGGTTGTGTGTTATAGTTTCTCTTTGGAAAGGGGCATTTGGATATAGGCGGTTTAGGTCTTGGTTGAATAGTTCTAGTTCTAAATTCATTTTTAGCAAGTTCTACTCTTATTTTAATGGCTGGTTTAAGTTTGGTTTCAGTAGAACTAGTGTTTGACTTCTTTGTAACTTTAACAAATTCACTACGGTTAGTTTTTAAGTTGTTCTGTTCTGCAGCAGTGTCCACGGAACCAATGGGTTCAACGGGCGGAACCAAATTTTTGGTTCCGTCAGTTCCATGGGTCATTGCCGCAGTTTTGTCATTTTCTTGTCCTTTTTTGCCTTGTTTCGTTAAACTACTTATTGATCCTGTTTTCATGAATCCTAACCCTGTTCTATCAAAGTGCGACTTTTGGAGTTTCATTATTTCATCCGCACAAAAAATACTTTTATCAAACTTCTTAAACTTTGAGTTTTGTTTAATAAGACTATCTTGTGTGATTTTAAGCTTCTCAATTTCAAGTTTGAATTCTTGACATGATTTGCACGTTGTGTCAATGTTTTTACTCTTTTCCAAACGTTTAGCTTTTTCTTTTAATTCATAAACTTCGTTTTCTAAAAATTCCTTTTTAGTCTTCAAAAATTTGTTTTTGTTTATGATTTTCAAGCTTAACTCACAAAGTTTGTTGTATTGTTGTTCTAATGTGTTATCATCAATAGAAGAATAAGATGAATCGGAATGTACCTCATTTGAGCTTTGAGCCATAAGAGCTATTTCGTCATTTGTTAGCTCTTCATCATCATTCTCACTATCACTCCAAGCACCACTCACAAAAGCACTTTGAGTTTTGCTTTTGGGTGGTTTTGGACATTCTCCTATTAGGTGACTTGTATCTCCGCATCTAAAACACTTTCTTTCATTCTTTACTTTCTTAATATCCCGATCTTTACGTAGAGACTTCTTTTCATCTTTAGGTTGTCTTACAAACTTTCCTCGTCTTCTAAAGAACTTCTTGAAGTCTCTAACCGCCATGGCATATTCTTCATCATCACTATCCAAACTTGATTCCTCATCGTCACTTGATTCTATTCTAGCTTTTAAGGCAATAGATTTTATTTTTTCCTTCTTGTCTCTAACTATCTCCGAATCTTTTTCCATCACCATTTCATGAACTTTGAGGTTTCCAATAAGCTCGTCAAGTGCCATGATTGAAAGATCTTTAGATTCTTCAATGGCCGTTACTTTTGCTCTCCACTTAGGATGGAGTGCCCTAAGGAATTTCCTGACAAAATTCTTGCTACAAAAAGATTCATCAAGTGCTTTAAGTGAAGTAATAATAGTGTTAAATCTAGCAAATGCACAATCAATAGTTTCATCTTCGGGAATAGAAAATTGTTCATATTGTTGGACAAAAAGATAAATTTTGTTATCCTTAACTTGTGAATTTCCTTGATGAGTAGTGATTAAAGATTGCCAAATTTTTTAGCGGTTTTGCACATAAAAACTCTTTCATACTCTTTGTTAGGTAAGGCATTATAAAGCATCATTTTTGCTTCATTATTTTTGGCAATTAGTTTCTTTTGATCATCACTATGTTTAGTAAGTGAACTATCCTCATCCCGACCACTTCCGGTAGCCTTATGATCACCTTCAATAATAATATACCATAGATATATGTCCTTTGACTTTACATAAGTTTCAAAACGGTTTTTCCAATAAATAAAACCATTTGGCTCAAATAGTGGTGGTCTTTGCATAGATTGCCATTCTTTGAAATTTTCAAAACCCATGGATCGTTTAAAGTTTTAAGATACAATATATTTTAAAATCTTGAGTAACGTAGCTCTGATACCAATTGTGGAAAACTAGAAGGGGGGTTGAAAAGTTTACCGGTTTTAAACTTGATTTTCTTCTAATACTTTTGTGTGTAATTACCAATTAAGATGTATCAAACAATAAATTATATGCAAGTATAAAAGTAAGAAACGATCAAACCATAACACGATTGTTTATCGTGGTTCGGCTACAAGGACTCTTTTTCCTTGCCCTACTCCACGCCCCGAGTATCCAGAGTTTTCTTGCACTAGTCAGCAAGCTCCTTTATCTGGCAGAGAAAACCTTACACGTCGCTTACACACTATTTCCGACACTAAGCTAGATGTCGAGTTCTTTCACAAGGGTACAACCACTCCCGATAGTTCTTTTACAAGGGTACAACAACTCCCGATACTCTAAGTATTTTAAGGACTAAAATACTAACCGATCACTACAAATGGATGCAATACAATGAAGTATAAACTTTACTAGTTTACACTAATGCTATGCTAGACAAGTCTTGCAACGTTGTGTTGAAGCTTGTAAAATCGTGATCTTCTTGCTACAAAGAGAGATTCACAAATATGAAAGTTTACTGAGTTAGAAATGAAGTATATGCAGTGAAATATGATAGAGAGTGATAACCAAAACTCAATAAGTGAGTTGCTATTTATAGGCCTTCAAACAGACCAACCCACGGATACGGCGACACCCTTCCTTTGGTTCCGTCCATTGTATCCAAGGGTTCCGCCAGCATGTCTGACATAATCCTGCACAAAATATTTCACAATCTAATATAATATTCTCAAGATCTCCCAAAGTCAACTTTGAGATCTTGAGTGTGAATCTATGCATAATAAAACATGTTTTTTTTACACAAATGTTTCCTTGAAGGGACATGTGTGATGCAAGGAATGGTGTAACTAACATATTATTTTTAATTTTAGTTATTTCTAAAAAAGAAAGTATACTTGTGAAAATAGTTTATGTATAAAATCAAAACATGTTTGTTTGAGATGTTTAGCAAGTGAATGTTCTACTAGAAAGAGTTTGCTTGCTTATATCCTAATGCGACAAACTAATTAGTAAACTTGCTAAATATACATAATAGACATTTTCAATACATGTACTTAAACTAAGGTATACTTACTTAGAAATTACTTTGTGAAAACATGTAAATGTAGTTTGAGTGAAGTTAAGTAAAAGACTTTTAAACTATATTTATGATTTGCCAAAAATAAACTTTATCTTTTGTAGTTAACAAAACTAAGAAAGATCGTAAAATATAAATAACGTTTTTAGGCGATATTTGTATTAACAATATATATCTAGTATCGAACCCGAGACCACAGGATTGCACACATTATGAATAAGAATTAATGATCAATAATTAATATATATAAAATGTTATATATTTAATTATTTAAACACAATAAATGACTAACGGTCGTTAGTAATTAACGGAATTGGCTAACTATCGTTAAACATAAAAGAAAATGACTAGATTGTAAATATGAACCAAGTAGGATCCAGAATCCCTCTTGATCCTTATGGCCAGTCAATGATGGGTTGGGAAAACCCAATCCATCTGAAACTTATCCTCCAACATTTACAATTAGTATAAATACAAATCAAAGGGTCTTTTGTTTATTACTCTTGTGCACACAAACCCTAATTGATTTTCTTTTCTCTTTTCTTTGTGAAACCATTCGACTAATACACCCATTAGGGTTCTTGGATCGTATTTTGTGTTACAAAATTCTTTGTGTTTGTTTGATCTAGCAATCACTTTAATTCGTTAGTAATTCGTGTATACAAGAACGTGGTAATTACTCACTATAGTAATTATCTTGGATTGAATAACAAAATGGTAAGGGGTTAGTTATTAATCCATTATAAACCCTAATTAGGTTTCATCTCAATTGAAGAAAAATTGAAGTTTGATTCTTGTTTTTGCTAGAATAAAAAAGGTACGTTCTTGGTTATTATTCGGTTAATTCTTTATATGTTAATATGATCCTTAGCTTCCGTATGTGTACTTTGATGCTAGATGTTTATTTATATAATTGTTATGGTATTTAAATTATAACAGTGGCATCATGAGTCGTTTTAACATGTAATTAATTACCGAAACATATAGAAAACGAATATTTGATTGTTTTTTGCATGTTGTTGAAATTTTTAGGGTTTAAAAAAATTTGAAACCCTAATTTTTTAGGGGGGGGGGGGGTTGGGGGTTCGATTACCTCCTAAACCTAATTAGGGTTTTGTGTTTTCGTTTATTAATTGAATTAGAAACCCTAGGTTTTGGACATGTTTCTGTGTATTAAGTGTGTATCTTGTGACCTTAATTGGTAATTGTTATGCATGAATCCATAACAAAACATGCATGTTAGTCATGGATTATATTTTTAATGGTTAAGTCTTGTATCACATGTAGTTATAATAGATATCAAATTAGGATAGACCTCAAAAGTTAATAAATCAATTTTGTGCTATCTGGTATATAATTGACTGTGGCCTACGCAATTGATTCGTCAATATATGTGGCTAAATCTATGTCCGTTTTGAAGAGAAGACCTTAGTTAATTATATGCATATTAGAAACCTAGAATTGATTTTATTAGAGTTTATCTAATAAAGTTTGCATGTGGCTAATTGTTTCACTTTATTAATTGTTAATCATTATTAGTTGCTTATTTATTTTTATTATTACTTGTTTTTTGTTTAATTGTATGACATGATTGTAAGCAAAAAGGGTAATCTTTGAATAGAAAATAAATTGGACTAATAATGGTGAAACCACATGTTTTGAGACTGAAGTCATAAACTTTTAGTTGATTGGTGATTCTTGCATAAAATGGTTGAAAGGCGGACTTGGTTAGACAAACTGTGTGAGGGGTTTAAGTAGGGACGGGTTCTTAATAAGATTCGCTCTGACCTTTGTTCCTGCGCCCTTTGTGCGTCTAATTGAACTTACCTGTGGCTATTTAACGTGAAAAATCACTTTAAGGGTGAATTGGCCTCAATTCCACGATTATTATCCGAAACACTAAGTCTTAGGGCTTATGCAAAAGTACGATATAGTTGACGATAATTGTAGGTAATTCTTTGATTGGTGAACCCGATACCTCAATTATAAAGTTTTTTGATTTAATCTTAGCCTAAAATTAGTTTATAAAAAGGTTTTGTAAAACTTATGATACGAAGATGTGTGCATGCTTGTTCGTACATATTTTGATTGACACATCAAAATTAATACCCTAAAAATTTAAGTTACATGCCATCTAACTATAAGAAACACTTGAAGTTGTTATTTGGTGTAAGTAAGACCTTGGCTAGATTTTAATAACAAGGTAAATTTCCATTAATGCGTGAGACCATGGAGAATTTGCAGTTTCTAAGTTAGACGAATTAATTAAGTTGTTAGTGAGACCTAAAACTTAAGACATGAGATGGGATGAAACATACTTACTTTGCAAATTGAGTTTGGCGAATGTAATTCCCATAATGATCTAGGAATTGGAAATGGTTTGCCAATTATTGTTCGACAGATTACCATATTTTATACTTTCATTACTAGCAGATCAACTGATGTTGTGAAATTATGAAAATTTGGATCCTAGGTTTTTAAGAAAATTCTATGGTTTATATGAATATTAATCAATGGGTATTTAATTTTTTTGAAAATTGATTATCGAAAATACTAAAAATTGAATTTTGTAAATTCTTTTAATATATTAATGCAACATTAAACCGTAAATGTAAGTTATTCTTTTATCAAATAAATTGATCTATACCCGTATAGTTTTTTTTTGGCTAAAGTCAACTTTACTAAATGAATAAATCTAGTCTTCTCCATAAGAGAAGCGTGAGACTTAATCATATTCCTTTTCATGAATGAGAAAGGTATAATATGAAAATTAGAATTATCTAAGTTCTAAATATATAACTCATAGCAATTTTAATAGTTAAGAGAAATTGCACATTTTTTCCATAGAGATTTTATTATCTTCTTTTTGTAATCAAATTCTCGTGTAACAAATATGACATTTGGTTAACTGGAAAACATGTGTAATTTTTATAAGTTATTAAATTAGAAACTAGACTAATTACCGCAAAGTGGTAAAAGACAAACTAGTATATCTTATCTAGTTGTTTTGTTTTGATCATTTAAAGGTACTACATACAGTTGTTGAAATGATAGACCTAATTAAAGGAGAAATTGTATGCTCAATTTTTCAAGAGTGTTGATTGACACACTCATATTTTTGATCTGCACACTCCAATGTATAACTTTCAAAAGAAGCATGTGATAAATGTACAACTGTGTAAAACATAGTTTTGAGTGTGCAAATCAAAATTGAGAGTGTGCAAATCATTAGCCATTTTTCAAGTTAATAAATGCAAATGTAGCTATCAGAAATAAATGCAACCTACAATTCCAAGAGAACTTATAACTTGTGTGTTACCAGAATCAAATGTTTTTCTTTGTTATAAGCAATGTTGCAAAAATCGTGAGTCGGTAGTGTGGCGGTTGACCACCCTGTAGCATGTAATAGCCGATCAAAAAGGTGAAAGGCCGTGTACCTTGTAATCGCTGATTACAAGGCCGCCTAGGCCGATTTTTACAACATTGGTTATAAAATTATATATTTTAGGCGTTTTTCCGGTGTGACAACACTATAACTCAATTGAACACAAACAAATATCCAACACTCTTAAATCAAGCTAGTTTAAATTATTTTGAACATGGCAACGATAGGAGAGAGCAAACTGGGGATAATTCTATAATTATAATAGTTTGATTCTTTACTGTAAGTTTGTAGCACATCTCAACGTTTCTGATATCGAAATATACAAATTTGTATTGCGCTTTTATCGTTGTTCTCAACGGTTCGATTATTAACTTTGTCACTCAATGTATGTGTGACTTGCTATTTTAATTGGGCTTTGAAAATCAACAACTAGTTAAATTCATTTCTAATCACAATTTTATTGGCAAAACATTCCTTGATTACAAGAACGTAACATAAAAAGGCATATATATAACATAAAATATATAGAATAATGAGGATTATATTGTATTTTATAACAAATAATTTACGTGCAAATGTGTTTTCACCAATTCACCCATATTTGGGCGAACAATATTTAAATGGAAAAAATTCAAAAGCAAAATATTTTTTCATATTTCATTTCATTTTTCTCTCTTTTCGAAAAAACAAACAAAAATGCACCTCTACCGGATAATAAGCATGTTGGGTCCTACCGAACACGTGGTTGATCAACTTGTGCATCCGCCATGATACAGTCGTTTTAGACAACTGGACTTGGTCAATCTTTGAATGCCAATGCGATGTTTTTATTTATGAATTCATCTTTATGATTTTAAGTTTTAACATCTTAAGAAATTCAACTTGTGACAGTCCATTTTGGATTACACCATTTTATATGTGATTAAATAAGGTGTGCCGACACAGGGGAGCTTCATCCCAAATGATCTGACAAGAACAACAAAATACAATATTATTAAATCCGTGTATTAATAAAAAGATTAATTAAAACTCATACGTTTGTCATATTGTTAATGGCAATAAGTCACGGACGTGGTATTTATATATTTTAATCCATGTTGATGGGTCGAAAGATAACATAATGTACAGCTTTTTTATTTTTGTATAAATATACGCGTAGACAACTTCATACAAAATATCCAGCACTTGATACAAGTAGCTATGGCCACTTCCTCGCTCTCGTTAATTCTCTTATGTTTATTCATATCATTCTCAATATCGAATGCCATTGTTCCTTCGTCTGACACCTTCCGATATGTCAACGAAGGTGTTTTTGACCAACAAGATGACATTCAATACCCCCCAAACTCTGAATACACCACAACCTATCGTTCCCTTGATCTATCTACCTCCCCTTTTCGGCTTGTTTTCTACAACAGCACCCCAAATGCTTATTATCTTGGTCTTCGTATGGGGACAAGACGAGATGAATCTCTCATGCGATGGGTCTGGGAAGCCAACCGTGGCTCCCCAGTACGAGAAAATGCCACGTTTTCATTAGGTTCTGATGGGAACCTAATTTTGGCCGAATCAACCGGCCAAATTGTATGGCAAACCAATACCGCCAATAAAGGCGTTGTTGGTTTTGCCATAGAGTCAGATGGTAACATCGTGCTAAAAGACTCAAGTGGCAACTTCGTATGGCAGAGTTTTAACTCACCTACCGACACGCTCTTGGTTGGCCAAACTTTACGTGTTAACGGAGGCCCTTTCAAGCTCGTGAGTAGGGATTCGATCACTAACAACGTAAACGGAGCTTATAGTTTCGTAATAGAGCCTAAAAGACTGGCTTTGTATTATAAGAACAGCATGCGTTATTGGTCATCCACCTTCCCTGAATTAAACCGAGCAAATGTGACTATAGTTAATGCAACGTTACGCATTGCAGAAGCCGAGTATGAAGAGAACAATTTTCACGTACTTCAGTGTCTTTTAGAGAACGCTCGAGACTTTGAACAACCGTATTTGTCTTTCGGAAGGATTCTATACAATAGCTCGTTATCATATCTTCGACTAGGCATCGATGGGAACCTAAGACTCTACACTTATCGTACAGGTGTGCGGGGAGACGCGTGGGCCTTATTGTTCACTTTGTTTGATGGAGATGTAAAAACCAGTAGGGCGGCAGATGATCCAGTAGACGAATGTCAGTTACCAAGTCGATGCGGAAAATTTGGGCTTTGCGAGGAAAGCCAATGTGTTGGGTGCCCAACGCGAAACGGGGTGTTTGCGTGGAGCAAAGATTGCGATGTGAAGTTGCCTAGCTGTAATGCGAGTAGTTTCAAATATTACGAGCTTAAAGGGGTTGATCATTTCACTGTGAAGTATACATCCGGGACTAAATCTAGCTTGGATAGTTGCAAGAACAAATGCACGAAGGATTGTAAGTGTATGGGGTATTTTTATCACACCGATCGGTCGAAGTGTTGGACAGTTAACGAGCTGAAGACGTTGACAAGAACCGGGAACTTGACATCTTTGGCGTACATCAAAACGCCTGTAAGCTAGTTGTGATGTTTTGTGAAGCTGGTATTTAAAAATAAAGTTGAAGGACATCACAGCATTACTTGAACAATGTTAGTTTTCATATAAGAAAACACGTTTCTAAATAAAGGCTTTGTTATTACGTACGTACTTATAAATATAGGTTATAAAGCCGTTTCTTTATATTGTCCTTTTATTACTAAATGCGTACTACTATTTTTTGGGTTAATTTCATTAGTTTAAAACATATATATCATGAAAACGAATTATTGTAATTAACTTTAAGTTAACGAAGTTTCTATATCCAAACTGGGTCCCTAGTGTGTGCCAATGTGTTTGGTCAGGATTGTGCCAATCGATCATGAGATCCGATCCTTTGGACGTCTCATTAGCTAATGAATGAAAGGATGAGATCTGATAAAAGTAAAAAAGTTGCAATATAACTTGTTTGTTAAATCCTTAAACTACAGTGATTTTTTTATGTATTTTTAAAAATCATGCAGTTCAAGGTTTTAGGCTACCCAAGTAAGGGCATGTGTGATCGATCGTTTCACTCGATCAAGTGTCAATCGCCCTTCTGTGTTACCCAATCATCAATCAATTGTTTTTTGGCATGAGGGTCGCTTGGACGACCGATAATCGTTTCTCTTTTATTTCTTTTATTTCATGGACGAGTTGAATGAGTAGTATAGCAAGTTTCCTTCACAACTATTTGACATCTTGGTTTGCAGGTATGCAGGTATGGCACGTAAATAAGGTAGCATGATGGTGATATGGTATGTTTGCATGATATATGGTTGTACGCTGAGAAGATGCTTTTGTTTTATGAGAATGCATGGGGTAAATGAGATACCAAGTTATATATGTGCATGTTACGTATATGCAAATGGGGTATGTTTCTTGAATATAAAGTCACTTATATGAACTGAATAATACGTGTTTGCATTGCATGATAAGGATTTATGATGCTTATAATAGGTTGGCACGTTGCATGGTCACAATTTGCATGATTTACACGTTTTATACGTTTTATGGGTCATAAGAGTATTCTATGATGCATATAATAGGTTGACCCATCTTTGCCTGCACTACATTGACAAAAAAGGTAATGTTTTAATTATAAATGAAATTTAAGTTTGTGTTATAAATATTTAAAAAAAAAAACGCCTAAAAGTCGCTGAAAAGAGAAAGCTGGCGTGAAAGAGAAAATGGGAGGGATTGACCCTTAGTGTGATATTCATAGTGTGATAACACTTTTCCTAAATTTCAACAAAAATATGAAAAATCCAAATCTAAAGATAGTGTGATATTCAAGAAGCGTTTGTCGTTTGTGTTGCAACAACAATTCTTGCTAGTTTTGCATTATATTTTGTATTTGACGGATATGTAGTCTTGGTGTGCTTGTTAGTCTTCTCTCCACAACATCCACATTTCTTTTTCGGCTTAAAGATCTAGCTTGAAATGCTAATTCTCTTCCATTCTTTCTACTTGTTCCTTTAATACCACCTTTGTTTACAGCCCAGATGAATATCTCTGAATCGAAGAAAAGGCCTTCAAGTACATTCCACTAACTCGTCTTCAAGAGAATGCAAAACCTTATTACAGAAAAGAAACACACAAAATTAATACTTTTATACTGGAATCACATGTGATTTACAGGAAAATCACATGAGATTTACATGTGATTTTCACTTCTTTGACAAATTTTAACTTTTACTAGACCAGTGCATATTCACATTTCCCATTTTACAGACCTCCAATTCGTCTAGATTAAATTCTGTTGATGACCATATGTTTTTTTTTTATTTTATTTTATTTTTTTTATTTTTTTTTTTTTACTTTCTACAATGTGATTTGGTAATGACAAATGACAAACATTTTTAGAGTTCGTACCCTCGACAACAACTACATCAAGTATGAAACTGATAGATATGTGGGTGCTTACCTCTCATATGAATTACGTATTGCAGAATCACATGTGATTTTACTTAGAATCACATGTGATTTGCTTCAGTATCATATGTGATTTTGTTACAGAAAAACATGTAAAACAGAATCTAGTGCTAATATCCAAAATAAGCAACAAAATAAGCTAAATAAGCAATAAAATAAGCCGAATCACTTGTGATTTACCTTGACACCCTAAAAACCTAAATAAGCAAAAAAATAAGCAAGAAGATAACCTGAATCACATATCATTTACCTTGAATAGCAGCTATATTTTCTTCTTCATCTTCATATTCAACTGCTTCTTCCATAACCTTGTTTCCATCATCCACCACTTGATGTTCATCAACTGCAACTTGAACATCAACTAAATTAGAAACCACCACATAATTTTCATCATCCACAACTACAACATCAACTAAATTTGTTTCGTGTAACTGATTATCATCCATTTTTACGAGTTTTGCTTGTGATTTATGTTTCAATCGAACAAAAATTTGATCAAAATAAACGGTTTTTAACAATTAACGATCTTACATCATGATTTTGGAGGTTAAATCGGAGTGAAACCGGAATGGAATTGTGGTGTTTTTTATTGAATCAGATTTGGATCGGGAGAGTGTTTGTGTGTGTGTGTGTGTATGTGTTTGACCTAATTTGCAACGATACATTCTTTAAATAGATGAATAGCACCTTAGTAGGTATTAAAAAAAAGTAAGTATGTAAATGCGTATATGAGTTGAGATTAGATATGCTCTAGAAAAATGTATATTTTTCCAACATCAAATAAAATATTATTAATAAAACTAACAAATAGCTGAAAAAATAGCAATGTTATACATTCCTACAATATCCTTTTAACTATTTTTCTACTTCACATTAAGTTTGACACGTGTAATATACTATTTATCTCTTTTAATTTCCTTTATTGATTGTTACACTTTTTATGGTGGTTCTTCCTTCTAATGACCGGCTCCCGGCTACTGGATAACTCTAGTGCTTCGAGTACTACGAACCCTCTGCCATCTATTGCAGCAGAGCCCTTTCATGAGCGGGGGAAGGTAAGCACCTAACCCTCAGTCTGAGCTTGAGCTCCCATGATCGGATCAGTTAGTTATTCACATTCACAAGGAAAGTATGGAATGCTTTTGACACCAGGGGACAAGCCACCTCCTTTTGATGCATACAGTTCACCAGCCATCACACGAGATTTCGGATATGAAGTTTCATTCGAAGCTTTAGACAAAGATGCTATTGAGATATTGGGCCCTTATGGAATCCTTTATTCTCAATCTAGATGCCTCAACTGGATAAATTCACTTCGAAATTGATGTCGGAGGGTTTTTCCTCTATTCGGGACGGCTTTGCTATAATTATAAAAGCAAGAGTATTTGTAGGAACCTGAAGCACGAAGGTTTAATTTTAATTTCTCAAAAAAATATAATTAGATAAGAAAATAAATACTAAACAGCAACCTAAAGGGATCTAGATATATACTACTACTCACATGAGTGGGTGTTTAATTTGTTCTCAGTGGAGAATAAACGAGCGGGGAAACCCGCGCGTTGCTGCGGGATTTTTGGATGTTCTTTTTTTTTTTTTTTTTTTTTTTTTTTTTCATCCAAGATATTTACTCATGCGTAGAAAAATAAAAATTAGAAACAAACACCACCTTTGTAGTAAACCTTATTGAAAGCATAAATTTTTTAGTAAATAACAAAACACGAATATGCAATACGAATACAAACCATACAATGACAGTTTCATTTTACAATTCAAGTAAAAATTCAAAGCCCTACATTAGTTGTGTCTGTATCCCCAACCATTGGCAGTGTGCTATCTAGCTACCTAATACCAGGACCGAAATCTGAAATCCAGTTCAGCCCCAAAAATGACCCATCTCAGCCCCACTTCAGCCCCGAAACACACCAGAATTGTAGTTGTAGTTTCTTATGCGGAAGTACTAACTTCCTGATGCGTGGGAATTGCACCAGGATTTACCTCTCGATGGATCTCGAGAAGCTTACAACCCCCACCAGGCAGTGTACCTGATCGTTGTAGTATAGTATAGTGACAAGTACCGGGGGATTGATCGTTCAGCTAGGAATAGTGTCGTTAGGATTGAAATTAATCTAACTAGGTCTAAAGGTGAATGATGATTCTTTTTGTATTTTTATATTTTATGAAAAGCAAGTAAGAATCTTGGGTATTGGGAGAGTGGGCGGAATTAGTTGCTAATCAACTAACCCAAAAGCTACTAATTAAACTAATTAACAAGAAAAGTAAACTAGGGTTCTACAAGATAAGTGAAGCATGTCTACCTATGATATGTTATTCCTTGCTAGCTATCCAATCCTACCTATTGAATTGTAACCTTGTTTTAATTGACGGGTTGTATTCCTTAATACCATTCATTGGGTGGCGCACTTAACTCCCCAATCCTATGAGCTCTTATCTCCTCCTATGCCATGCCCAGCACAACCATAGGGATTAGAAACAGTGACTCATGCATTAAATACAACCAATAAAGACCTAGTGCACATCGGTTCATGTTTCCTAAGACGTTCAAGCATGTTACCATTTGGAGATCTGCCAGTTTTCTTAAGCCTAACATCGAAATCATTCAATCAAAACAAGAATCAATAGGAAACAAGAATTATAAACTAAACCAATTAGATCTATCGAAGTGTCACGCCCTAATTGATGAAGATAGACACAAACATCAACAAGGAATCAATAAGATCTAATCAATTATATACAAGTTTCACACAATCATAAGTAGACACAAGGTGAATTAACAAAACATAATCAAAGAAGGACAATCAACAAGAATAAAGAAAGACATAGTTGAGATAGAATCGTCAAACCAATATATGATGTTTATGGAGTGATTGAAACCCTCTAAGTTGCTGGAAAAACACCCACCTAAACCCAGGAATCGACTTTAGGGTTTAGGGCTTACAAAAAGTGAAGTTATGATGTTATATTTATAGACATGTTTTTTGTCGGCAAGTATTGACGGCGTCAGCTTGTTCTCTTGACGCCGTCATGACCATTTTTTCACCAAATTGTAGATCTCTTCGTCCTCTTCGCGTGGGCTTTTGAATCACCTAAATCCGAGTTCGTATGCAAAAGTTATGACTAAAACAATATCAGCTATTCTGCGCGCAAGTTTTGACAAGTTAACACGTGACGACCTTGGGTGACGCCTTCACGTTTCTTCTGGGCCGTCACCACTTTTACTCTTGACGCCGTCAGAGTGTTACTCTTGACACCGTCACCTACTGTTCCCAGCATGGAAAATTAAGACTTTGGCGTTTTCTTCACTTTTATGCTCCAAAAACGTCCGAATTGCTTCCTTTTCCAGATTTCACTCCCAAAGTACCTAAAATCACAAAAGGAACGATTTAGGGCAATATTTGATCAAATAAATTCAATTCCGGGCTTAAATGACCCCCTAAAAACGGATCATTTTTCGCCTCATCATATACCCTTACACTTGAGATTTGCTTGTCCTCAAGCAAATGCGCTTTTATTCTACTCAAAAGACAAGTTAGGGGTCATTTAACACTAATATAAAAGTAATTACAACAAATAATCGTTCCACTAAAGACCAATAGACAAGCACGGAGGTCATACACAAGCACCTCACAAATAGTGTCTAGATACTCACATCTCTCGGGTGTAATAAAGTGTAAATTACAATATGGAAACAGAAGATATCTCTCACTACCTGTCATAGCAAAATAGATTACCATAAGCTTGGGAAAGGATCAAACCTTCACCACATGGCGTAAGCACCTAGGATAAACTATCAAAGAGGTCTTTTAAAGGGTTGTAACGTTAGGTGTAGGGATATGAAATACACGGTTTTGTTGGATAAAGGAAGTTTTACTGGTGGCGAGTTAACAATCTTAGTCAATTACATGTACAATATGGCGTTGCTAAGCCAAGACTAGACTCGACTTAAGCTAATAAATGAAAAATAACAAAAATATAAAATGAACATAGAATAAAAAGGGATGGTAGTCCGTATGTTTTTTTTTTTTTTTTTTTTTTTTTTTGCATACACTCTTACCCTACCATCCAAAATAATACATCATAGGGAATGAACTTTTCCCTTACACTTGAATCTTTACATACTTTACATTAAACTAATCTAATGACTCGAATTAAGAAAATCAAAACACTTGGAGCACTTTTAAAATTAACGTACATATGGGGGTAATAAATGATGTTCTTCCCCATTACTCAATAAAATAAGTACTTTACCCATGAGTCCCAATCGTCCCAAAACAATATGTACAAGGATATGGCTCGACTTAGCAACCATGTAATCAATTAGATAGTTAACTTAGGGTTTAACAAATAACAATAATGCACTAAAAATGAGTGCATACACGGAAGGCTAAGGCGATTTGGTTGTACATTTCAGTGGGGTGTAACAAATTCTTCCTTTAAGTAAGATGCTTAAAGTTAGAAACGAAAAGATAGGCTCGGAGGGGTGTACTAGGGGTTTCGTGTACTAAAAATGAGTACAACGCTAAGGGTGTGGGAAAAATTAGTTGACTTAACTAGCCAAGTAATATGACTTAAATGGTCAAGTAATTATAATACGGGTTTAACACAAGGGTGATCCTAATGCCTCTTATCATGTAGTAAATCCTACAACACGAATGTAGTCTCACTAGCGGTCTCGGGATGCATCAGTAACGCAAGTTCTAGAATCTAAATGCTACCGGTACACTCATAAGCACTAATAGTAAATGTTTTTCCTATCAAATCTAAAGGCAAACCTCACATATTTGGGTGGAAAATTTTTCTGAATGTACGGTTATGTGCTAGTCATACAATCTCCTATCCTTGAGACGCTTGCTATGGCTAAAGTTTCACTCCTAAATGTTGTAAAAAATTTTAAATTTGGCGCTAAAATTACACTAACAAGTATTTCTCATAGTTTTATTACACATCTACCATTAAACAAAACAAACTCAAGCGAAAGTGCATATGTAAGGTATCATCTTTTTACCCTCCCCTTACACTTAAGATGAACATTGTCCCCAATGTTCAAGTAAAGAATGTAAAAGTTAACAAGTAAAAAGAATGAAATCAAATACTCCCCTGATTCGCTCGGTATGGATAATAAGGTGGCCAGGTTAAATCTTCCTCCAAGAAAATGAACAATCAAAGCTTCCCTTCCAGAATATAAATCATCTTCTTGTCATACATAACCTGTAAATCTTGAGAAAATAGACAAAACAACCCAAAGCATCAATCCGAACAAAGAAAACTCACAACTAGATGTAATTCCAGACTTAGGAATAGACACAAAACAATTAAAGATATAATACTTGTGGAATGAATGTTTGCAGATTTTCTGGAGTTTATAAAACTAAAGAATTAACAAAAACTTTAAGACTCCGGTATAAACAAAACTAGCAAAATTTCCAGAATTTTACACATGACACCGTCAAGAGTAAACTCATGACGCCATCAGAAGTGACCTGCAGAAATCTTTATGTTAAGTTTTCAGAAAATTTCTGGAAAAACTTATGTCCTACTTCCGTGAAAATCCTGCAAAACATAATTATGACTCAATACAAGCATTTGACTCTAACAATTACTAATATACATGTTCATTTAATATTGTTGTGGATCATGCTCAATTTTGTTCTTATAAACAAATTTGGGTCTCCCCTTACACTTAGCTTTTGCAAAATACATTTATATGTAATTAAGGCGAAGTTAAAAACAAAATAAAGCATTTTCACAATTTACTTTGAAACATGAGCCACAAACAACAAAAATAAAACATGCATACGGAAACAAATAAAATCAAATAAACAAACAAATAAACAAATAAATAAATAAAGCTTGGGTTGCCTCCCAATAAGCGCTTGTTTTTGTTCGAGTCACGAGCCTGACTCTACCCTTATTTAACGGAAATAGGGGAGGTTTTCCCTACACTTAGGATTAAGTGTGGGTGAAAGTAGCGATACATACCCTTAGGGTGTGAATATGCCACGTGACGTGAAGGGGGTGAGTGAATGGCTTCCTTCATCCTAAAACTACCCGGATAATATTGGTTGATGGGTGGGTCGGTTTCTCTTTTGTCTCCTAGAAATATATCTAAGGATGGAAAGGTGTGTAAAGATTGAGGTTCCGGTTCATCAACACTAGGAAATTCCCTAGAACTAGGAGTAAGGTTATCACTACAAGTGTTCCAACCTATATCCTCAAGTGGTGCCTGGTCCAAGGGTTCTACCTCCATCGGAATTCCTAAAGTTTCTTCTACTTCTTCCAGGTAAGTCACGGGCGGTGTGTGTGCCTCAAATGATGGTTGAGTATTTTGTGGGCTTATGTTATTTACCTCATCATTCCATGTGTCAGGATCTAGCCCTAACATTCTCCCAAGTATCTCACGTGCTTCTCTAGGCATCTCAACTTCTATGTCCGAATCATAAGGGTCATCCTCAATATTCTGACTGCTATATACAAATTGCCCAAGAGATTCATCATCTGTTTCTTGAGATTCATCATCATCGATCATAAAACCTAGGTCTTTTTGATCAATGTGATCATGCTCGGCTAAATCCTCCTCAATTGTTTTCGTAGGTAGTGATAATAGCAAACCTAGTGCTTCATCCAACTTATGATTTATTGCAATGGCTCTCTCCATAATACCTTGGCAAACTAGGTCGCATTTGCTATTGGCCTCACTAAAACTAGATCTTAAACATGGAGGTTGTTCATAAGAATCTATCCTAGGTGAAGGCTCATATGATTCATAGGTGTCTCTAAATGAGGTATTTTGAACTCTTTGGTGTGTTAGCCGCTCAACCCTATCTTGCAATCTTAGAAGTCTAAGTGTAAAGTCCATTTGAAGCAAATTACAAACAAAATCACAAAGAAAAGATAGACTACAAGAAAGCTACAAAGTAAAAAGAAAAAATCTCACTTGATAGGAATCTAATGAGTAGACCTAATAAAAATCAAATTCAACCTAAACAATAACTATTCCCCGGGCTGCGGTGCCAAAAACTTGATGCGTGGGAATTGCACCAGGATTTACCTCTCGATGGATCTCGAGAAGCTTACAACCCCCACCAGGCAGTGTACCTGATCGTTGTAGTATAGTATAGTGACAAGTACCGGGGGATTGATCGTTCAACTAGGAATAGTGTCGTTAGGATTGAAATTAATCCAACTAGGTCTAAAGGTGAAGGATGATTCTTTTTGTATTTTTATATTTTATGAAAAGCAAGTAAAAATCTTGGGTATTGGGAGAGTGGGCGGAATTAGTTGCTAATCAACTAACCCAAAAGCTACTAATTAAACTAATTAACAAGAAAAGTAAACTAGGGTTCTACAAGATAAGTGAAGCATGTCTACCTATGATATGTTATTCCTTGCTAGCTATCCAATCCTACCTATTGAATTGTAACCTTGTTTTAATTGACGGGTTGTATTCCTTAATACATTCATGGGGTGGCGCACTTAACTCCCCAATCCTATGAGCTTTTATATCCTCCTATGCCATGCCCAGCACAACTATAGGGATTATAAACAGTGGCTCATGCATTAAATACAACCAATAAAGACCTATTGCACATCGGTTCATGTTTCCTAAGACGTTCAAGCATGTTACCATTTGGAGATCTGCCAGTTTTCTTAAGCCTAACATCGAAATCATTCAATCAAAACAAGAATCAATAGGAAACAAGAATTATAAACTAAACCAATTAGATCTATCGAAGTGTCACGCCCTAATTGATGAAGATAGACACAAACATCAACAAGGAATCAATAAGATCTAATCAATTATATACAAGTTTCACACAATCATAAGTAGACACAAGGTGAATTAACAAAACATAATCAAAGAAGGACAATCAACAAGAATAATGAAAGACATAGTTGAGATAGAATCGTCAAACCAATACATGATGTTTATGGAGTGATTGAAACCCTCTAAGTTGCTGGAAAAACACCCACCTAAACCCAGGAATCGACTTTAGGGTTTAGGGCTTACAAAAAGTGAAGTTATGATGTTATATTTATAGGCATGTTTTCTGTCGGCAAGGCTTGACGGCGTCAGCTCGTTCTCTTGACGCCGTCATGACCATTTTTTCACCAAATTGTAGATCTCTTCGTCCTCTTCGCGTGGGCTTTTGAATAACCTAAATCCAAGTTCGTATGCAAAAGTTATGACCAAAACAATATCAGCTATTCTGCGCGCAAGTTTTGACAAGTTAACACGTGACGACCTTGGGTGACGCCTTCACGTTTCTTCTGGGCCGTCACCACTTTTACTCTTGACGCCGTCAGAGTGTTACTCTTGACGCCGTCACCTACTGTTCCCAGCATGGAAAATTAAGACTTTGGCATTTTCTTCACTTTTATGCTCCAAAAATGTCCGAATTGCTTCCTTTTCCAGATTTCACTCCCAAAGTACCTAAAATCACAAAAGGAACGATTTAGGGCAATATTTGATCAAATAAATTCAATTCCGGGCTTAAATGACCCCCTAAAAATGGATCATTTTTCGCCTCATCACTTCCAGCATCCACATTCCAGAATTTTATCTATCTTTATGTCACTAAACCATTAATTGGTTGTTTTACAAAGGTGTAGAATTGTTACCTCACCTTGAGTTTCTCATGTGTGCTTGCATTGCCATCACAATTGTGACTAAAATTTGTTTCCTCACCTTCACTTGCATCGAAACCCGAATAAGCCGTGCATATGAGACACTCCACATCCTCACCACTCAAATATCATGTGTCCTTTACTGTGTAATGGTAGTAGAATTTACCTGGGAGCTTATTTATAGTAGAGCATGAGTTGTGCCTGCTCCTCAGTCATTGTCCGATAATGCTTCCTATATATATCCAGTCATGACAAAACAAAACAAAAACATAAAAGCAAAAAATACCTATTAAAGTGCTTTTTCCTTGTTCAAATGTGTATGGTGAATATACAAATAAAAATATTTACCAAAGTTTTAGGTGTATCACGATGATACTGATAAGGTGTTTGTTCATGTTTATAACTGACATTTCGTGATTTTTAGGAAGTTCCTATGTAATCATAAGATTTTTGTTATTAAAAGATGTTAAAAGCCGTATCAATTCTAGTATCCGAAGGTCTACAATTTGAGCTCCCTTTCTTATTAGGAAGAGATTAGTTATGAGAATAAAGATAAAGAAGGTAAAAGTTGTTACTTGCATATATGTAAAAGAATGAGTGGCTTTCGCCTTCGTAATCCACGTTTTTTAAACTGTCATCCTCATTTTACTTTTAACTGAATTATGCTCTTCAAATGATTTTTCTTCTACTTATGATTTGACACCTACATATAACCGAATTAATTAAAGGATTAAAAACAAATATTTGTACAACCTTAATATTCGTGTGCACTTTGAAACGCTTATAAGGATATCAACATCTGGAGCAACTTCATAAGTTTCACCCTGTTGTTCATACCCAAAACATGTCTTTTTGAGAAAAAAAATCGGCACTTGACCTGTGGTACGTACAATACATGTGAAAATTGGATTCCTCCTGAAATAGTTCAATCTTTTTCAGATTTGAGCGATGCAACATTATCAGGGACACTATAAGATAGGTCCATTCTAGTAAAGGTTGACACTTGAAAGTTTTTCCTTCATTCCCATCCTATAAAAATTCAACCCATTTCATATTCAAAAACTTTTTATAGGGATTCTCAAAATCAAGGACAAAAGAAACAGAGAATATATCTCCTTACCATAGGATTGGCCACTGAAGGCCACATGACCCGAACCTTTGAAAGATTTGTCTTGCCTAGATATGGTATGTCGATGAACTACAATAATAAACATTCAAGCATTAAAAAACCACCGATAAAATTTTAAAATTGAGAAAACTTCAGTTGTGGATAAAACTTACAAATTGTTTCCTGGACAAAAGCTTGTTTGTCATGAACTTTCTTGCATGAATCGTCACCTTAGTGTCAGCCATTTTTGCTACAAAAAGAAACGAAAACAACATAGGTAAAGATGCTTTAATCTAAAAAAATAATTTAAAAAGGTATTTAGAGGACTTACAGTTTACCTTGCCAAGACCAATGTCCATTATTGCACTTGTCGGTGTCAACATTTTAGGCATACCAGGTCCATCTTTAGCACTTTCTCCTCTGATAACAACTACTTTCCCCTGAAAACATGATTTCAAGAATAAGTTATCAAGTATCTGATGATGACTTAAAAACATTGCTATGCTAGTTAAATGCATTTAAGTCTCTGGAATATCTCAATTTAAAGCTAATAACTAAATTTGAAACCTCTCGTACGGGAAAATCATAGCCTACTCACTGTAAACCTATATAGTGATACCAATATTCTATATAAAAGGTTTAATCATTTATCATTTAGGGGTGTTTGGCATTGGTATTTGAAACTCATTATCTTGTTATCTTGGTTTTAACTAATAACCTTATATAAATAAAGTGCCTAATTGTAATCAGGGGTGTTTGGGATTGCTTATTTTGAAGACCTTGTTTACTTTAAATATAAAGGAAAAAACAACTTCATCATAACACTCTAAACAGCTTAAATTGCAGATAAGCACATGAAAGTAATATGGAAAAGTTCATTCGCCTACGGTGTAGGGGGTTTGGTCAAATTAGCAAAAATCATCACTTGTTGTTATCATTTGTCTAGCTATCTTCGTTTGAACAAATTTGTTTTCATATTTTGGACCACATACGTTACCCTCTAAGGACAGTAGGACAGAAAATCTAATTTAAAAGGCAATGTATAAAGAGAGAGGCACTCTTATTAATAATCTTCAATCTCGAACACCCTCCTATCCATTCAGTTTACTATATAAACTACTTATCGTCTTACATGGGCGAAAATTTGTAATTAAGCTACGTAGAATACATTACAAATAAAATAAAATAAAATCAATTTTTACCTCGTACACACACTTGTGAAACGCATTTGCAGTCTGCTCCAAAGATTTTGTATTCCAAACGAATTTGAAATTAAGTCACTGCCTGAACCGAACATTACACATTCCTATAATAACCTCACGATGAACCTTGGATAAAAAAATGACAGCGGTCTTATTTTTTGACTTCACATCCAAACACCTCCAATCCAATATATCTGCAAAACCGAAACAACCAAATTAAAAGAGGGGAAGATTTTACAAAATTGAAATTGATGGCAAGGCACAATTTTAGTAACTAAATTGAAAGTGTTGTATCCGAACACAATAAGCAAATATCTAGTGTTAATTTGCAAGGCCAAACACTCCTAAAATGACCCAATATACCTATACAATTACTATATGCAAACACGATAAACTGATCATCTATTCACTTACACGCACTTCCCTAAAACTTATATTGTAAACAAATAAATTCCAAAATTCAACCTATATCGATTTATTTGATACAATAAAAAAATATATAAATATAGTAAGATAAGCTTAAAATACACATATTATCAGGCATAACATATAAGAGCTTGATGTAAGTACCTGTACCTGAGTTCCCCAAGTATTTGCAAGAAAAAAACCAATATACAGAACTGCTTCAAATTTTCACAACAAAGTAAGTGCTAAAAACACAAATGAGTCCTGAACTATACTACTGTCCTTCATTGTTAACACCATTACGCATAACTTTAGTTCCTACTATTTTATATGAAATGTAATTCTAATAATAAACTGTTACGGACCTTTTTTGTGAAATTCATCTTCAAATTCCGTTCCCCAAATAGATCGTCTGCCTGTCTCATCTCCGAAGTGGTCTCCATTCTGTATAGTAAAACCTTTGATACCCGTTGAAATATCATACCACCATAGTATCCATTTTTATAGTGAGATGTGAAATTCTCGACGGGTTTAGGACATTCTTTTGGGTACAGCTTCATATGGATATCATCAACTGTTTGCATAATCTGGTCCAACAAATATCAAAAAACATAGTTGGATACTAATACAATAAGCAAGAAAATGAAGATAAAGGAGTAACAAAAATAGCATACCCGATTTAACCTCTTTATTCTTAAACTAATCTAACCCCCCTCCGCCTGAAAATAACAAATTTAATATACAAAAGTATAAACAAATCCAAATATAAACACAGTCTCATAAAAAATTAAAACCAAATAAAACATGAATTAAAAAAGGGACCTTGTGGTCGGAGTATTTTGTCGGACGGATAATAGATGAGCTGTGTAACTAAAGGAGATGTGAGAGAGTGATTTGAGATTTATGTTATTTATGGATTCGGGAAACTTCTGGATCGCCGGTGAGATGTGCGTGTGTGATTTGGGGTTTCAGTTTGCTGTGTTCTAGTGTACGTGGGTAGTTTTGATGAAGATGAAAAGGTGTATGAAGATTGTTTTGATGAAGATGTAGCGTGGGTAGTTTTGATGAATAGTAGATGTATCGAGATTGTTCTGAAATGGGGGAAATATCTTGTCTGAGGGAAAATAATGGAACGGGAATGCTACGGTGTTTCAAATTGTAATGAACAGTGGTTCAAACAGTGGCCTAACGGGGTTTCAGCCAATAGGAACACAACATTTTGAACGGACCACTTTCCTAATATATATATATATATATATATATATATATATATATATATATATATAATGTGGGCTCAAAGCCTTAGTCCCTTAAAATTAAGAGATATTAAAGTCTCTCTCTCTCTCTCTCTCTCTCTCTCTCTCTCTTATAAAAAGTTAAATAAAAGCCTTAGGGGGTTGTCAGTTATGATCTCATGCTTCCCTCATGCCTTATCACCCACCGATAATATCCTGCCACCTTAGTCCATGTCTCTCTCATGCCTCACCATATTTTTTTAGTAGCAACCATGATTTCATGCCTCGCCTAATTTAATACCATCAAACAGTTATTTTTCTGTTCCACTTTCTCCATGTCTCAACGGCAATAATATGCCGAGATTGTTCATGCCGGTCTCATGCCGCTTTGGTGGCGATGGTGTTGATTTTCGGCATGGTCCATGCCGTGCCTACTGCCACCCCTTATATCTAAACATTTAATTTAATAAACACCCCAAACTACCACCAAGACAACCCTCGAAAAGAAGCTAAAATACACCTCTAAACAACCTTTTTTTTTTTTTTATCAACCAATATCCTCCAAAATTTGATGAAACATGGTGACACGGGACTGACACCATTTTAGATTTACTGGAGAATGGGTTACGCTTAAATCATCTCCATGCATGCAACTAAGAGATTTTTTTTCTTCTTTTTTGAGTATTTAAGTACATTATAATAAGGAAGAGATCCTTTAAGAAAAGAAATTATAATAAGAAGAATGAAAAATAATTTTATCTACATATTTTAAATAAATAAAAAGAAATTTATGGAAGTTACATCTTTTCTTATTGTGCATATAAAATGTGCGGTTGTGGTTAATTCTCATTCTTTTCATTTTACTTTTATTTCTCATTTGATCATTACTCTATTATAATATAGTTAATATTAACCGGACTTTTAGATCTTCCATTGATCGGTTCTTAAAATCGATTTCAAATATAAAGAATCATTTTTTTCCTTGATTCTATCCTTAGAGCGAAGGGTATGGTAACCGGAAGTTAAACTTTAACCAGGTGTCACGTCAGCACCACATCAGCCACTACATTTTAACCAAACTTTAACCAAAACCCCCCGCTATCATAACCAAACTTTAACCAAACAACAATTTATAAAAACACCCCTTTATTTAAGGGGCAGAAGTGAAAATGGGAGGGGGTAAAGTGATTATTTATTTATTTTTCTTTTTATTTTATTTTTTTTGGAAATCACTTTAACGAGGTGTGAAGGGGTTAACTACCGGCGTTAACGAGGGTTTAACCTCCCCCCTCGGTATGGTAACCCCACTTTAACTTGACAAGGTTAAAGTTTAACCTCCTTGATTTGGTTATTACTAGTAGGGTACTGATACGTGGGAATCGCACCAGGCTTTACCTCTCGAGGGATCTCGAGAAGCTTACAACCCCCACCAGGCAGTGTACCTGATCGTTGTAGTATAGTATAGTGACAAGTACCACGGGATTGATCGTTCAACTCAAGAATAGTGTCGCTAGGATTAGAAAGCCTAAAAAACTAGATCTAGAGGTGAGGGATGATTCTTTTTGTATTTTTATATTTTTATAAAAGCAATTAAAATCTCGGGTATTGGAAGAGTGGGCGGAATTAGTTGCTAGTCAACTAACCCAATAACTAAAAATGCAATCAAAATAAAATAACAGAAATGAAAATAAAGCTAATTAAACTAGTGGTGTGAACAATAGTGAGGAGAATTGCGTTTACTTAGGTTTCATTACTCCCTAGATATCTTTTACAGGTTGATAGTTTGTTACAATTGCATGGATGACGGGTTATATTCCTTAATACTAGTCGTGGGGTGGCGTACGTACTTCCCCAACTCTATAAGCTCTTACTTCACTCCTATGTCGAGCCTGCTAGAAGCTCCTAACATGGGATCATTAGAATTCGCTCATGCATTAAATACAACCATAGTAACCTAGTACGCATTGGTTCATGTTTCTTAAGACGTTCAAGCATGTCACCTATGGAAGTCTGCCAGTTTTCTTAAGCCTAACATCGAAATCATTCATCCGTAACAACTATAAACAAACAATCAACCCATAATTAACATATAGGTTTCACTACATCTAAGCAAACACACAAGAGATCTAGCCTAGCATGTTGAATTCAAGACAAGCGTAAGATATATTCAATCAACACATAGACATATTGATTGAATTGAAAGAGTACTTATCTCAAATTGACATGAAAGGTTTCAAAGGGTAAAAACCCTTGAAAGAACAGTAAAATTCGTGCTAGGGTTTCTCCAAAGTTACACCCTACTTGTTCCTCTCTAATGAATGAAAATTGCAAAACTATATATAGATTTTACAGGGTGACGGCGTCAAGAAGGAATTTCTGACGCCGTCAACTCGCCGCCCATAATGATATCGGATTGCCTAGATCCAGATTTGATGCCGTCATGTGTAATATTACTCTGGGCCGTCACTTGAAATTGGACCATGACGGCCTATGGTGACGCCGTCATGCCCATAGTGTAAAACTCTTCTGGATCGTCACGGACTTTATCCACATTCACCTCTTATATTACTCTTGACGCCGTTATTAAGGATCATGTGACGCCGTCAGGTACTGTTCCCAGCAAGAAAAATTAAGACTTTGCCGTTTTCTTCACTTTTATGCTCCAAAAACTTCCAAAATGTTTCCGTTTCCAGAATTTACTCCAAAAGTACCTAAAATGACAAAAGGAACGTTTTAGGGCAATATTTGATCAAATAAATTCGAATCCGGGCTAAAATGACCCCCTAAAAATGGTTCATTTTTTGCCTCATCAAATACCCTTACACTTGAGATTTGCTTGTCCTCAAGCAAATGTGCTTTTATTCTAATCAAAATACAAGTTAGGGGTCATTTAACACTACTATAAAAGTAATTACAACAAATAATCGTTCCACTAAAGACCAAAGACAAGCACGAAGGTCATATACTAGCACCTCACAAATAGTGTTTAGATACTCACATCTCTCGGGTGTAATAAAGTATATATCACAATATGGAAATGGAAAACATCTCTCACTACCTGTCATAGCAAAATAAATTACCATAGGCTTGGGAAAGGATCAAACCTCCGCCACTTGGCGTAAGCACCTAGGATAAACTATCAAAGAGGTCTTTTAAAGGGTTATAACGTTAGGTGTAGGGATATGAAATACACGGTTTTGTTGGATAAGGGCAATCTTTACTGGTGACGAGTTAATCATCTTGGTTAATTACATGTACAATATGGCGTTGCTAAGCCAAGACTAGACTCGACTTAAGCTAATAAATCAAAAATAACAAAAATATAAAACAAACATACAATGAAACGGGATGGTAGTCCGTATGTTTTTTTCTCTTTTCCTTTTTTCTATTTTTTTTTCTTTTTCTAAATTTTTTCGATTTTTTTTTTTTTTTTTTTTTTTTTTTTTTTTTTTTTTTTTTACACTCTTACCCTACCATCCAAAATAATACATCATAGGGAATGAATATTCCCCTTACACTTGAATTTTTACATACTTTACAATAAACTAATCTAATGACTTGAATCAAGATAATCAAAACACTTGGAATACTTTTAAGATTAACGCACATATGGGGGTAATAAATGATGTTCTTCCCTATTACTCCATAACATAAGTACTTTACCCATTCGTCCCAATCGTCCCAAAACAATATGTACAAGGATATGACTTGACTTAGTAACCATGTAATCAATTAGATAATTAACTAAGGGTTTAAACAAATAACAATAATGCACTAAAGATGATTGCATACACGGAAGGCTAAGGCGATTTGGGTGTACATTTAAGTGGGTTGTAACAAATTCTTCCTTTAAGTAAGATGCTTAAAGTTAGAAAAGAAAAGATAGGCTCGGAGGGGTGTACTAGGGGTTTCGTGTACTAAAAATGAGTACAACGCTAAGGTGTGGGAAAAATTAATTGACTTTACTAGCCAAGTAATATGACTTAAATGGTCAAGTAATTATGATACGGGTTTAACACAAGGGTGATCCTAATGCCTCTTATCATGTACTAAATCCTACTACACGAATGTAGTCTCACTAGCGGTCTCGGGATGCATCACTAACGCAAGTTCTAGAATCTAAATGCTACCGGTACACTCATAAGCACTAATAATGAATGCTTTTTCTATCAAATCTAAAGGCGAGCCTCACATATTTGGGTGGAAAATTTTTCTAAATAGTACGGTTTTATGCTAGTCATACAACTCCTATCCATGAGACGCTTGCTAAGGCTAAAGTTTCACTCCTAAATGTTGTAAAAATTTTTATATTTGGCGCTAAAATTACACTAACAAGTAT
Organism: Artemisia argyi; assembly: GCA_030686995.1. NCBI lineage: Eukaryota > Viridiplantae > Streptophyta > Magnoliopsida > Asterales > Asteraceae > Artemisia > Artemisia argyi. The sequence goes on from CM060678.1 coordinate 33,087,398, forward strand.
TTCCCTTAGTTTTATTACACATCTACCATCAAACAAACAAACTCAAGTGCAATTGTATCATATAAGGTATCATCATTTACCCTCCCCTTACACTTAGGATGAACATTGTCCCCAATGTGCAATTAAAGAATGTAAAAATAAAACAGGTAAAAGAATGAAAGCAATACTCCCTTGATTCGTTCGGTGTGGATAGTGCGGTAACAAGGTTATATCTTCCTCCAAGAAAATGAACAATCAAAGCTTCCCTTCCAGAAAAGTAAATCATCTTCTTGTCATATATAACATGTTAATCCTGAGAAAACAACAAGGCAACCTCGCGTAAAATCGGCGGCAATCTATATATACTAACAAATCCTAGAACACAATGTAAGATATAATGCTTGTGGAATGAATGGTTGCAGATTTCCCGGAGTTTATAAAACTAAAGAATTAACAAAAACTTTAAGACTCCATTAGAAAAACAAAACTAGCAAAATTTCTAGAATTTTACACATGACGCCGTCAGAAGTGACCTGCAGAAATCTTTACGTTAAGTTTCCAGAAAATTTCTGGAAAAACTTATGTCCTACTTCCTGGAAAATCCTACAAAACATTATTATGACTCGATACAAGCATTTGACTCTAACAAATACTAATACACATATCCATTTATTATTGTGGAGAATCATGATCAATATCGTTCTTAGAAACAAATTTGGGGTTTCCTCTTACAATTATCTTTTGCGAAATACCTTTGTATGAAGTTAAGACGAAGTAAAATGACAAAATAAAGCATTTTCACAATTTAGTTTCAAACATGATCTACCAACAATAAAAATAAAGCATGCATACAGAAACAAATAAAATTAAACAAACAAACAAACAAATAAATAAAGCTTGGGTTGCCTCCCAATAAGCGCTTGTTTTTGTTCGAGTTACGAGCCTGACTCTACCCTTATTTAACAGAAATAGGGAAGGTGTTCCCTACACTTAGGATTAAGTGCGGGTGAAAGTAGCGATACACACCCTTAGGGTGGAAATATGCCATGTGAGGAAAGAGTGGTGGATGAATTATATGCTCAAAGGGTGTGCTCCTATCATCATAACCTTACCTAATTCAATCTGGTTAATGGGTGGATTAAGATTTTCTCCTAGAAAGGGATCATTTTCTATCAACTTCAAGAGACTACTAGTTGGGGATCCATCTTGACCTAATAAACCCGGTTTAAACCCATAATGTTTCTTGTGATCAATCATAAATGGGTGATGTAAGCATGTAAGGTCATTTTCCACTCCTATATTGGCTTCCTCTCTACAAGGCTTAGAGTCCACTACCTTTATCCTAAGACTACCCGGACTATATGGTTTGATGGGTGGATCGGGACCTATTTCCATTCCTAAATTTTTATCCAAGGATGGAAGATTAGGTAACGTGTGGAAAACTAGAAGGGGGGTTGAATAGTTTACCGATTAAAATCTTTTTAACTTGTTAAGTTAGCTTTGAAACTTTCCGTTTGATCAAAGATATATGCACAAACACAATATATAACATGCAAGTAAATGAAAGAAACGATCAAACCACAACACGAGTATTTATCGTGGTTCGGCTACAAGGACTCTTTTTCCTTGCCCTACGTCCACGCCCCGAGTATCCAACTCGAGAGTTTCTTTCACTAGTCAACAAGCTCCTTTCACCGGCGGAGAAAACCTTACACGTCGCTTATACTTTTACCGACACAAAGCTAAATGTCGAGTTCTTTTACAAGGGCACAACCACTCCCGTTAGTTCTTTTACTAGGGTACAACAACTCCCAACTCTCTTTGTATTTTGAGGACTAAAATACTAACCGATCACTACTGAAAATACACAATCAAATGAAGTGTAAACTACACAAGTCTACACAATGCTAAGCTAACAAGTCTTGCAACGTTGTGTTGAATACTTGTTACTTTTAGTAAGCTCGTGAATCTCTTTGCTACAAAAAGAAACTTCACATATGAAATGTTAAGAGGTTAGATGAAAGAATGAATGTGCGTGTAAAATGTAATGTCAAGTGATGAGCCAAAATTCAACTTGTGGCTCAATATTTATAGCTAAAACCTTCTGCAGGTCTGGCGGATCAGGCGGACCCCTGAGAAGGGTTCCGCCCGTGTACCTCCAGGGTACCGCCGGGCTTGCAGTTGGTTTTGCAATAAATCTTGCAAACCAAACAAGGTCTTGTCTCATTACTCCTAGAAACCAAACAATGTCACATCTCATAATAACAAGTCAAATACAAAGCTTGCAAGCAACAACAAAGTTAGTCAAACACATTTCTTTCCATAAATGCATAATGACAAAACTTGCCATAAATGTGATGTGACAATTTCTAATTTAAGAAATAAACTTGTGTTGTGTTTTATGAAATGTAAAATGTAGCAAAAGTCTAGTTTATGCAAGTCTTTAAAACTAAGATTATGTTTTACTTAGAAACAAAAGTTTACATTTGTCATTAACAAAACTTAGCGAAGATCGTAAAATATAAATAACGTTTTTAGGCGATATTTGTATTAACAATCTCCCCCCTTTTTGTTGATGACAAAACATACACTTTGTTTTTAAGTAACTCACAAAATCTTGGTTTTTAAGACTTAAAAAAAAAACTTATATTAAACTTGTTTTACTTAATTTATGAAAATCATATTAAGTATTGAAAGTTCAATATATTTCTCCCCCTTTTTGTCGAAACAAAAAGTAGAGTGGCGAAGCGGAATAATGCTCATGCTCCCCCTTGGTTGATACTCCCCCTAAATGGAGTGCCAAGATGGGAAACATGGATTTTGGACCCTACAAAAAAAATGTTAGTTGGTGATATAGATAGTCAAGAATGTAGTTACCACACACATTGCAACCACATTGACAAACCAAAGATTGATCAACCAACAATGCACAAAAGTTAGTAGAAAAAAATATCATTCCAAGTAAAATTTTGACTTATAAAAGTCAAAAGACAAGAAATGTGGACTTATTCTTCTACTTGTACACAAAAACTAAAAAATAACCAAGAAAATAAAATAAAATCCTACATTCCTAGATTGGGGCAAACGGCTTCCATAGGTTGTCTAGGGTTTGTTGGGGTGGGAAAGTGCATCCAAACGTTCAATGACATGTTGGAATGCAAAACGTTCATTTTGGAATTGGTTAAGCAATGTTTTGATGGTTTCACCCATTTGCTCACAATTTGAGCAAGCATGGGGATGAGTGGGTTGAAATGGGTTGGTTTTGGTTTCTTGGTTTAAGGGTTGGTTGGTTTGTGGTTCTTGGGTGGTTGATGGGTTTGGTATTGAGTCAAGCAATGTGGTTTGAAATTCCATTGCTTGATGGAGATGGTTTTCAACCATGTTTTGGATATCCTCATATGAAGGAAATAAAGACTCAAAGGTTTGAGGTTGAGGGTGTGGTGGATTTGGGTGATCATGGTTTTCAAAGTTTGGTTCTCCATATAGGGGACCATGGATGTCATGGTAGATGGGGTGAAACAACAATGGTGTGGGTGGATGGTACACTTGTTGTGATGGTTGGTTAAGGTTAAGATCCTCATCAAGGTCTAGAATTGACCTCGGTGATTGATTTGCAAAAGGTGGTGGTTGTGTAGGTCTTGGTGGAAGATCATTAAGATCTTGGACAAATGGGTGTGGTGATGTGGGAGGAGACCCAAAGAGTTCCATTGGCTCAATTTTGGGTAATGGTGATGGTGATGAGGTTTTGGATGGTTGAGTTAGAGCACTTGGTGGAGTTGGGTCAATAGGTGATTTAGTTGTTGGTGGAGTGAGCTCATTTGGTTGATTGAGTGATGGTGATGGAGATGCAAGGTTCAAAAAGTGTTCATTTTTTATGGGTGATGTGAATTCATCCGAGGATGAGGAGGTTAGGTTGATGGGTTGATTGGACCATAGTGGTTTAACACTAATCCGGGCAGTTTTCCGGATGGGTCTTGATGGTTGAGAGGTGTTTGTTGACTTAGTCATGGTTGAAAAATGGTTTATAAGGTTGAGAAATTGTGTTGAGGAAGGTGTGATTTGATGGTGTTGAGGATGGCTTAATTTATAGTGTTGATGAATTATGGAAAGGAGTGTTTGGATTTGATGTTAGTCCATACAAAAATGGAGGTTTCTAATGATTTGGAAAACTAATTGTGGGTTGTCATGTCATGGAATTCAATCCAATGAAAATGGTGAAGTGAGAAGACAAGTTTTGCACTAAATGCTTAGTGGTTTTGGTGGATTTGTGATAGTAAAAATCTAAGGGATTTCAAGGATCCCTTAAAAGGGTTCCTTCCTTAATGTTTGAGGGGTCCTTGAGGTTGTTATGGTTAAATTTGAATTTTGGCGGGAATTGGTTTTGGTTAAGTTTATGGAAGAAGGAGTATCCTATTTTGCTGAACACATTGCAAGTAATGGGTTTTTACCTAAAAGGATTAGATTTTGGTGTTTGGATGTTGAAATTGTGAAAATGAAAACTAAAATTCTGTAGGAAGCTGGCGGCACCCTCAGAATACACAGGCGGAACCCATTTGAGGGTGCCGCTTGGTCCGTTGGGCAAATTCTGGAATTCCCAGAAATTGCACTGGCGGAACCCAATTTTGGGTACCGCCAGATCCGCCAAGGCAAAAAAAAGTGGTAGTCCACATTTTTGACCCGCGAGACGATTTTCAAAGTTTTCGAAAACTCCTAAAATCAAAGAGATAAGGCATTTCTGGTTGGGCAATGCAAAAAATAGACACGTAAACATGCATTTCATAGGACTTTGACCTTGAGGTCGAGAATTTCACTATACTTAGTGAAAATATCATAAACTTGAAAATTTGACAACTTGCCAAAAGTTGCCTCCCTGCATCATTGTTAGTTAAACCATGTTTCAAATAGTATCAAACATCCTACCAACACATAAATTCAAGAGAACCATTGTTTACACAACCAAATTGTTTAAATAGCACCTTGTGCCAAACACTCCTAACACACCCGCACTCATTGATGGTCGATCTTGTTCTTGAGCTTTCCAAGGAACCTTCCAAGATTCTTAAACATCCCCTTTGTTTGCTTGAACTTCTCCGATTCATTTGGAATATCCGGAAGTTGAGAAAGGTATTCGAGAGGAGGGAGCCTAGAGTTTGGCAAATTGTCATCTTCACTCATTGAGGAAGACGAAGATGAGGTAGGAGGATGTGGACGTTTTCCTTGGGCTTCGTACACTCTCTTATCACTTAGTGGGACAAAGGTGTGTGGAATGAGAGAGTAGTTGAGGTGAAGACCGTTTGGAGTTGGTGGAATGGGTGAGATGAACCTAAAGAGACGGGTCAAGAGCATTCCATACGGCATAGCCGTTGTGCCATGCACGGGAATGTCGGCCATTCTCTTGGCCATGTAGTAGGCAAGGTTGAAGGGTTGCCTAACAGACAAGGAGTAGAGCATGTAGCAAAGGCAAAGGTTGATATGGTCACGGTTCCTTATTGTGCTAATGACATTGGCTCTAAGGACTTCTTCCCATTTCTTGAATTGGGGCTTAAGTTCGTTCATTTCCATTCCATATGGGTCCTTATCGACCTCATTCCCCGAACGGGTTCTCCTAGTAGTGGTGGTCCTAACAAAGAGGTGGTCACGGAGTACGTCTTTTGAGACAAGGGGTGTGTCATAAGGGTGGATACGGTCTTGGAGGTTGTCAAGAGTTGAGAGGGAGTGCAAGTCGGAATAGAGGCAAGTACCACGGTTTGGGACACCTAGGATTTGAGCAAACTCCTCAAGAGTGAAGGAGTATTGATGACCGCTAACCCTAAAGTTGATAGACATATTACCATAGTCATCCGTGGAGAGGACGGAGGATGCATAGAACTCTAGAATGAACCTAGGACAAATAGGCTCGTCGATATTCAAAAGACACTCAAAGTTGATTGTGGCAAAATCGGCGTAAAGGTTTGTGCCTTCTAGGAAAGATGGGTCAATGGTTCTACCCTCATGGACATAGTGTTTTTCTAGGGCTTTGAAAACGTTTACTTGATTTGCGGTAAGGCCTTTGGTTTTGTGGTGTTTTGGTAGGTACTTAATGGTGTCCTTGTGGTCGTAGTGGGTTAGAGGAGGCATGATGATTCCTAGAACAACAAAATTTCACATTTTAGTTTACGTAAACCACTATTATAATGTGGAAGTTCTAGTGTGTGCCTATATGAAAACAATGTGGAGGTGCGGTTATCTTGACTCATTTTGATGCTTCAAAATCGTTTTATGCAAGTTTTGTTATAAAACAAAAGATAACCCAAACGCTCCTAGTTCAATGTAGCTTCGTTTGAATGTACCCGAAAATACATATTGGTTATGTATTCCCTTTAGCATTCAAGAGACATTATGCAAGTGATGTTTTAAACATAACGTTTTGATTTTGTATTCTCAATGTGAGACGAAAAAATATTTGTCCTACTTGTGAGAAATTTTTGGAAGGATTTGACATGGGGTGTTTTAGCAAACATGTTTATACTAATAAAAGATGCAATTCCTAACTATGGGAAACATGATTAGTTTTATTAAACACCTAATCTAATGCATGAGTTTTTCAAGTTAATGCATAACCCCAAGTTTTTGTTTTTGTGCAAAAAATAGAATTCCTAGACTCAGATCAGGATTGTAATCATGTTTAGAATACTTACAATGATGATTGATTTGCAATGTAAATGAATGGAGGACCAAGAATTCGTAGGTGTGGATGAGTGGTAAAGTGAATAGTAGCAGTTTGGAAGTGGTGGTATGAGATAATGGGTGTTTGGTTTAATATAAACAAAGAATGTGATTCTGCAGGTCGACGGATACGGCGGAACCCTGAGGTGGGTTCCGTCTGTTATGGTTGAGGGTTCCGCTGACCCTGCTGAGAAAAATGGTTTTGGATTTGTTTTGATTTTTGTGATTTTTGTCTAATGTCCAGAACTACAATGTAGGTTCCATGAGTCCTAAGCTTAGTCTAAGAAGGTTAAAAGGTTCACGTTTAAGAGGTTTAGTGAGAATGTCGGCTATGTTATCTTCGGAAGAAACTTTCTCAATTAAGATATTTCCTTTTTGAACGTTGTCACGAAAGAAATGATGACGGATTTCAATATGTTTGGTACGAGCATGTTGAACTGGGTTTTTGCTAAGATCAATGGCACCTTTGTTGTCACAAAGAATTGTGATGTCGTTGAGTTGAATTCCGTAGTCAACAAGAGTTTGCTTCATCCAAAGAGCTTGTTGACTTGCCTTTCCGGCCGAAACGTACTCGGCTTCCGTTGTTGAGATAGCAAGAGCCGTTTGCTTCTTAGAGAACCATGAGGTGAGACAATGTCCAACAAAAGTACAAATACCACTTGTGCTTTTTCTATCGACATAGTCACCAGCATGATCCGAGTCGGCATACACTATGGTGTCTATTCCCGTTCCTTTGGGATACCATAAACCTAAATGTGTAGTGCCCTTAATATATCTAAAAATCCTTTTAGCGGCTTCGAGATGGGTAGTTTTAGAATCTTCTTGAAAATGAGCACATAGACAAACACTAAACATTATGTCGGGTCTACTAGCCGTTAGGTAAAGTAGACTACCAATCATACCTCTATATTTAGTACTATCTACGGATTCACTTTCCTCATCCTTGGTAAGTTTAGTTTCCGTGGACATGGGAGTTTTGATAGGTTTCGAATCTTCTAGTCCAAATTTCTTAAGCATATCCTTAATATATTTAGATTGGTTAAAGAAGATACCATCTTCTAGTTGTTTGATTTGAAGTCTTAGGAAAAAGTTGAGTTCTCCCATCATACTCATTTCAAACTCGTCATGCATGATTTTTGAGAAATCCACACATAATTCTTGACAAGTTGATCCGAATATAATGTCATCAACATAGATTTGGACTATGATAATATGTGAATCTTTCTTCTTAGTGAAGAGAGTATTATCAACTAAGCCCATGGTATACTTATGGTCAACTAGGAATGTTTTATGTCGATCATACCATGCTTTTGGAGCTTCCTTAAGTCCGTAAAGAGCCTTTTTAAGTTTGTAAACATGATTTGATTTTTCAAAATCGATGAAGCCCGGTGGTTGAGAAACATACACTTCTTCATTAATGACTCCGTTTAGAAATGCACTTTTGACATCCATTTGAAAGAGTTTAAAATTGTGTGCACATGCATATGCAAGTAAGATTCTAATTGACTCGAGCCTAGCAACCGGAGCAAAAGTTTCATCGTAGTCAATGCCTTCTTGTTGGTTATATCCTTGTGCAACTAGCCTAGCTTTGTTTCTAGACACAATTCTATTTTCATCCATTTTATTACGAAATACCCATTTCGTTCTAATTATAGTTTGACTCTTTGGTGGAGGAACTAATGTCCACACATCATTCCTAACAAATTGGTTTAACTCTTCTTGCATTGCAATCACCCAAGATTCATCTTTAATAGCTTCATTAATATTTTTAGGTTCAATGGTTGACACGAAACAAAAGTAGTTGCTTTCATTTTGAACTTTTGACCTTTGTGTTCTTTCGTTAATGTTGCCAATGACACTATCTAATGGATGACTTTTAGATTCTTTGACATTGACAAGTTCTTTGTTAAATAGTTCATCTTCTTTGTCATCACTTAAAATTTCTTGATTTTCTATTGCTTGGCTTTCAACTAAGTCATCATCTACCAAAGGTGATGTCTTAGAGGGAGGTGGACTCTCGTCAAATGTTACGTTCAACGATTCCTAGACTCTTAAGGTTTCTTTGTTCAATACAATGTATGCTTTACTATTTTGTGAATATCCAAGAAATACACCTTCATAAGACTTTGGGTCAAATTTGGTGAGATAATCCTTGGTGTTAAGAATGAAACATTTACTCCCAAACACTCTAAAGTATCCTAATGTAGGCTTTTTACCTTTATATAGTTCATAAGGAGTTTTATTCAAAAATGGTCTAATTAAGACTCGATTTAAAATGTACGTTGAAGTGTCGACGGCATTACACCAAAACTTTTGTGGAATGTTTTGTTCATTAAGCATTGTTCTACTCATCTCTTGCAATGTCCGGTTTTTACGTTCTACTACACCATTAGATTGAGGAGTACGTGGAGCAGAAAAGTTATGAGTTATTCCATTATTATCACAAAATTTACCAAATTGAAATTCATTATCAAATTCACGACCGTGATCCGTTCTAATAGACACAACTTAGACCCTACTTGATTTTGAATTTTCTTACTTAGAATCTCAAATTTATCAAAAGCTTCATTTTTACTTTTCAAAAATTTTGTCCAAGTATATCTTGAGTAATCATCAACTATGACCAAAGTGTAGAAGTTGCCTCCATAACTTTGTATAGCGGATGGACTAAATAAATCCATATGTAAAATTTCTAGACACCTAGATGTAGAAACCAAGTTTTTAGCCTTATGGCTACCATGGACTTGTTTACCGACTTTGCAAGCATCACAAAAGTGTTGGTCATATTTCAACTTAGGTAGGTTTCGAACTAAGTCTTTGGAAGAGAGGTTTTGTATTAGTCTCATGTTAGCGTGTCCTAAACGTCTATGCCATAAAGTTGAAGATTCATCTAATGAGGTAAGACAAAGTTTGTCTCTAGATGTTGAATCCAACTTCATGACGTATACGTTGTTCTTAAGGACACCTTTGGCTACGGTTATACCATCTTTAAGTATTTTACTACCGTTTTCAGTAAAAAGGACATTATACTTATTACGACAAAGTTGACTAATACTAAGAATATTAAATCCTAAGTTATCAACATGAGCAACATCATCTATAGAAAGGGAGTCATGAGAGATTGTACCTTTTCCGATGATTTTGCTCTTAGCATTACTACCAAACGTCACATTAGCTCCATCACATTTGTGATATGTTGAGAAGAGGCTTTTATTACCCGTCATGTGCCTTGAACAACCGCTATCTTTGATCCATTCATCCGGATCCAAACAAACTTTGAGGCACACCTATTTTATGAAAAACACTCAAACATTTGGTCCCCAATTTCTCATGGGTCCATTTTGGTTAAGCATGCCATTAATTTGTTCCAAGTATGAAAATAGAGCATAAGGGTTCCATGGCATGTGGTTTGGAGTTTGGTAATGTCTAGGAGTGTTTTGGTTCCAAATATGATGGTAGTTTGGTCGAGCGTTGAAGTTGCTCTTTGGAAAGGGGCGTTTGGGAATTGGAGTCTTAGGTCTTGGTTGAGTAGTTTTGGATCTAAATTCATTTTTACTAAATCCTATCCCAGTTTTAAACACAGGTTTTGTTCCACTTTTGTATGTAACTTTAACAAATTTTGAACGATCCGAAGTGGATGAGGTTACTGCTGCAGCAGGCCTGGTGGAACCTTCGGGACCAACGGGCGGAACCCTAAATTGGGTTCCGTCTGATCCGCAGGCTGCTGTAGCAATTTTATTTGTTTCTTGTGCAATCTTTTCTTGTTTCATTTAACCTATTGAAGTTTCTATTTTCGTAAATCCTAGCCCTGTTTTATCAAAGGGTGACTTTTGAAGTTTCATAATTTTATCCGCACAAGAAATGTTCTTATCGAACTTCTTAAACTTTGTGGTTTATTTTATTAGATCATTTTGAGTAATTTTGAGTTTCTCAATTTCTAGTTTAAGTTCTTCACATGATTTATAAGGTGTGTCAATACCTTTACTCTTTTCTAATCTCTTAGCTTTTTCCTTTAACTCATAAACTTCGTTTTATAAAAACTCCTTTTTAGTTTTCAAAAATTTATTTTTGTTTATGATTTTTAAGCTCAATTCACAAAGTTTGTTATATTCTTTTTGTAAAGTGTCATCATCAATAGAGGAGTAAGATGAGTCGGATAATACCTCATTTGAGTTGTGAGCCATGAGAGCAACATCATCATTCTTTGGCTCATCGTCATCTCCTTCATAGTCACTCCAAGCACCACCCACAAAAGCTTGTTGAGGTTTGCTCTTGGGTGGTTTTGGACATTCTCTTACAAGATGACTTGTGTCTCCACACCTATAACACTTTCTTTCAACCTTTCCTTTCCTATCATCACGATCTTTTCGGAAAGTTTTCTTTTCATCTTTAGGTTGCCTTACAAACTTTCCTCTTCTACGAAAGAACTTCTTGAAGTCTCTAACGGCCAGAGCATATTCCTCATCGTCACTATCCGAAGTAGATTCTTCATCGTCACTTGATTGAACTCTAGCTTTCAAGGCAATGGACTTAACTTTTTCTTTCTTGCCTCTAACTAGTTCCGAATCTTTTTCCATTACCATTTCGTGAACTTTGAGGTTTCCAATTATCTCATCAAGTGACATGCTTGAAAGATCTTTGGATTCTTCAATTGCCGTCACTTTTGCTCTCCACTTCGGATGGAGTGCTCTAAGAAATTTCCTGACAAAGTTCTTACTACAAAAAGATTCGTCAAGTGCTTTAAGTAAAGTAATAATAGTATTAAATCTAGCAAAAGCATTATCAATAATTTCATCTTCGGAAATAACAAATTGCTCATATTGTTGAACAAGAAGATCAATTTTGTTATCTTTAACTTGTGAGTTTCCTTGATGAGTGACAATTAAAGATTGCCAAATATCTTTGGCGGTTTTACACAAAAAGACTCTTTCGTATTCTTTCTTAGGCAAAGCATTGTAAAGCATCATATTTGCTTCATTATTTTTACCTATTAATTTCTTTTGATCATCATTTTTGATGTTAGTAACTACGTTATCACCATCAATAATTATATACCACAAATCTATATCTTTAGATTTCACGTAAGTTTCAAAACGGTTTTTCCAATATATAAAACCGTTTGCTTCAAAGAGTGGTGGTCTTTGCATAGATTGCCCTTCTTTGTAATTTTCAAAATCCATGGATCGTTTCAAGTTTTAAAAACAATATATTTTAAAAGCTTGAGTAACGTAGCTCTTGATGCCAATTGTGGAAAACTAGAAGGGGGGTTGAATAGTTTACCGATTAAAATCTTTTTAACTTGTTAAGTTAGCTTTGAAACTTTCCGTTTGATCAAAGATATATGCACAAACACAATATATAACATGCAAGTAAATGAAAGAAACGATCAAACCACAACACGAGTATTTATCGTGGTTCGGCTACAAGGACTCTTTTTCCTTGCCCTACGTCCACGCCCCGAGTATCCAACTCGAGAGTTTCTTTCACTAGTCAACAAGCTCCTTTCACCGGCGGAGAAAACCTTACACGTCGCTTATACTTTTACCGACACAAAGCTAAATGTCGAGTTCTTTTACAAGGGCACAACCACTCCCGTTAGTTCTTTTACTAGGGTACAACAACTTCCAACTCTCTTTGTATTTTGAGGACTAAAATACTAACCGATCACTACTGAAAATACACAATCAAATGAAGTGTAAACTACACAAGTCTACACAATGCTAAGCTAACAAGTCTTGCAACGTTGTGTTGAATACTTGTTACTTTTAGTAAGCTCGTGAATCTCTTTGCTACAAAAAGAAACTTCACATATGAAATGTTAAGAGGTTAGATGAAAGAATGAATGTGTGTGTAAAATGTAATGTCAAGTGATGAGCCAAAATTCAACTTGTGGCTCAATATTTATAGCCAAAACCTTCTGCAGGTCTGGCGGATCAGGCGGACCCCTGAGAAGGGTTCCGCCCGTGTACCTCCAGGGTACCGCCGGGCTTGCAGTTGGTTTTGCAATAAATCTTGCAAACCAAACAAGGTCTTGTCTCATTACTCCTAGCAACCAAACAATGTCACATCTCATAATAACAAGTCAAATACAAAGCTTGCAAGCAACAACAAAGTTAGTCAAACACATTTCTTTCCATAAATGCATAATGACAAAACTTGCCATAAATGTGATGTGACAATTTCTAATTTAAGAAATAAACTTGTGTTGTGTTTTATGAAATGTAAAATGTAGCAAAAGTCTAGTTTATGCAAGTTTTTAAAACTAAGATTATGTTTTACTTAGAAACAAAAGTTTACATTTGTCATTAACAAAACTTAGCGAAGATCGTAAAATATAAATAACGTTTTTAGGCGATATTTGTATTAACATAACGGTTTTGGTTGAGGCTCCGGTTCATCAAAACTAGGAACTTCCCTAGAACTAATAGAAAGGTTGTGATTACAAGTATTCAAACCTATTTCATCTAGTTGTGTTTGGTCCAAGGGCTCTACCTCTATTGGGGCTCCTATAGTCTCTTCTACTTCTTTCGGGTAAGTCATGGGTGGTGTGTATTCCTCAAGTGATGATGGGGGTTGTGGGGTACTTTGTAGGTTTGTGTTATTTACCTCATGCTTCCTTATCTCAATGTCATCTATATCCTCATCATGTGTTCCTTGAGATTCAAAGTCATTGATCATAAAACCTAGGCCTTTTTGCCCAATATGATCATGCTCGGCTAAATCCTCTATAATTGTTTCCTCAAGTTGTGATGTATACAAACCCATCAATTCATTGAACTCATGGTTCACGATTAGGAGGCTTTCCTCAAAATTTTTCCAAAGGGTCTTACTAAAAGGAATTGATCATAACAATGATTGTTTAATATAGGCCACACATGCTCATAACTCATCAAACCTATCAAACTTTACACTCGTCTCTTCTTGTATATATCTAAGATCACTAAAAATTCATTGGAACAACAAGAAGCAAATCTATCCGAGTAAACTAATTGTTCCTCTATAGTTAACGATCTAAATGGAATTTCATCCGCCATGAAGACAAATGAAAATGGTTTTACAAACAAAGGGCACAAAGAAAAAGATAGACTAAAGAAAACCTAAAAATAAAAATAAAATCTTACTAGAAAGGAATCTAGCAAGTAGAACTATTAAAAAGATATCCTAACCTAGACAATAACTATTCCCCAGGCCGCGGCGCCAAAAACTTGATACGTGGGAATCGCACCAGGCTTTACCTCTCGAGGGATCTCGAGAAGCTTACAACCCCCACCAGGCAGTGTACCTGATCGTTGTAGTATAGTATAGTGACAAGTACTGGGGGATTGATCGTTCAACTCAGGAATAGTGTCGCTAGGATTAGAAAGCCTAAAAAACTAGATCTAGAGGTGAGGGATGATTCTTTTTGTATTTTTATATTTTTATAAAAGCAATTAAAATCTCGGGTATTGGAAGAGTGGGCGGAATTAATTGCTAGTCAACTAACCCAATAACTAAAGATGCAATCAAAATAAAATAACAGAAATGAAAATAAAGCTAATTAAACTAGTGGTGTGAACAATAATGGGGAGAATTGTGTTAACTTAGGTTTCATTACTCCCTAGATTTCTTTTACAGGTTGATAGTTTGTTACAATTGCATGGATATGTCGAGCCTGCTAGAAGCTCCTAACTTGGGATCATTAGAATTCGCTCATGCATTAAATACAACCATAGTAACCTAGTACGCATTGGTTCATGTTTCTTAAGACGTTCAAGCATGTCATCTATGGAAGTCTGCCAGTTTTCTTAAGCCTAACATCGAAATTATTCATCCGTAACGACTATAAACAAACAATCAACCCATAATTAACTTCTAGGTTTCACTACATCTAAGCAAACACACAAGAGATCTAGCCTAGCATGTTGAATTCAAGACAAGCATAAGATATATTCAAGCAACACATAGACATATTGATTGAATTGAAAGAGTACTTATCTCAAATTGACATGAAAGGTTTCAAAGGGTAAAAACCCTTGAAAGAACAGTAAAATTCGTGCTAGGGTTTCTCCAAAGTTACACCCTACTTGTTCCTCTCTAATGAATGAAAATTGCAAAACTATATATAGATTTTACAGGGTGACGGCGTCAAGAAGGAATTTCTGATGCCATCAACTCGCCGCCCATAATGATATCAGATTGCCTAGATCCAGATTTGACGCCGTCACGTGTAATATTACTCTGGGCCGTTACTTGAAATTGGACCATGACGGCCTATGGTAACGCCGTCATGCCCATAATGTAAAACTCTTCTGGATCGTCACGGACTTTATCCACTTCCACCTCTTGTATTACTCTTGACGCCGTCATTAAGGATCATGTGACACCGTCAGGTACTGTTCCCAGCAAGAAAAATTAAGACTTTGCCGTTTTCTTCACTTTTATGCTCAAAAAACGTCCAAAATGCCTCCTTTTCCAGAATTTACTTCAAACGTACCTAAAATGACAAAAGGAATGTTTTAGGGCAATATTTGATCAAATAAATTCGAATCCGGGCTAAAATGACCCCCTAAAAATGGTTCATTTTTCGCCTCATCAGGTACCCGCGCGTTGCAGCGGCGTGTACCCTGAAATAAAAATTTTCAATGGAATTAATAAAAATGTCACGGGATGTCATTCCGACACCTAAATTTGCTTGGTCACAGCTTTGTGTATCGAGTCGAGTTTTATTGAGTCGAGTCTTGGTCACAGGTTCATGTCTAGGTTAAGATGGAGGGTTGTACATTGTGTTTAAATGATTGTAATATTGGGTGTAGGGGTGTTTTTAATGCTATTAATGTTGAATGAGGGTTGTACATTGTGTTTAAATGATTGTAATATTAGGTGTATGGATGTTTTTAATGGTATTAATGTAGAATGAGAGTTGTACATTGTGTTTAAATGATTGTAATATTGGGTGTAAGGGTGTTTTTAATGCTATTTATATAGAATGAGGGTTGTACATTGTGTTTAATTAATTGTAATATTGAGTGTATGGGTGTTTTTAATGCTATTAATGTAGAATTTTAAGGAAAGTGGTCTGAATTTCGATTCATGCTAGTTTTTGTTGTACACAATGCTTTGGTTGTTGTAATTATGAAAATTGCTTGCTTTAAAGTGTTGTAAACCATGCATTATTTTGTGTACATCGAAATTTTTTTGGAGAGAGAGTCCTTCCTCCATTATAAGTAGTATAGATACCATTCGCTCTTAAAACAAGGCTCACATTTTTCAGTATCTTAACTATATTATAATACATTTAGAACTATTTTATAATTAAAAAAGCTTAAAATTCAGACTTCTGTACTTGCTTGTATTATGGATGGATTTCAAAACATGATTAATACTTGTAACGTCAAAACTTGTAACCGTAATATTAATAACCAATAAAGTGATTTAAATGAAAAAAAAAATGTAACCACAAAATTAGTACTTGTAACATATGAAACTGAAAAAAGGTTATTGATATAAATTAAGATGTCAGTTATGAAATCTTAATATAAAAAGAAACTCATGGTTATATATATATATATATATATATATATATATATATATATATACACACACACACACACTTTACGCACAATAGATTCATCCATCCTAGGTTCCTCGGGCAACGGTGGCACGAAGCTCATCTTCCTCCAACTCCTACATTCAAAAACAAGGTTCCTCGAACCACCTTTATTGGTTTGAGGCCTCAGTCTATATTACACGGGTGGTAATAGTGATTTTTTTATCATCATTATTTACTCAGCATCAAATCAAGTTTTTAATATTACAGCTATAATTGGAATAGTTTATTCATACCTTTCTTTTTTACAAATGACATCCCTGTTTAATTTTGTGTTTTTTTTTATATTATAAAACTATGAAACAAAAAGTATGGAATAAAGTAAAAAGAAAACACTTGCTGCTAGTAGGATTAACAAGTTATAAGTATTCTAAACACCCTTGTTATGTGTTAAAATGTAAGTAATATCACTGTTTAGAATATCTGTGCACACGGGTTTTTCTCTACACAATTTACGTGTTTATTTTTACGCTGTACATGTTTCAACTGTGCAAATGACCATCAGAACCCTATATCAGTTACTCGAATGTAACTGTGAAAAATAAATGCAAACTACAGACCCAAGAGAGCTCATAACTTGTGTATTACCAGGATCAGTGTTTTTGTTCGTTTTTTAGAATTATATTATAGATATATTTGCTGACGTGACGACGCTATAACTTAGTTAAACACCAACATTATCCAACACTCTTGATAGTTAAACACCAAAATTATCCAACACTCTTAAATCAAGCTTAAATTGTTTTGAACAAAGATAAGAGGGAAAAGTGGGCGATAATAGTTTGCTTCTGCTATGTAAGTTTGTGGCACCGCAGCTTTTAATATTGACGTATAAAATTGTATTGTGCTTTTAATATTATTCTTAATTTTTGTGATTAACTTGTCACAATATGTATGTTTGACTTGCCTTTCTAATTGGGTTATGAGAATTAACAAACTAGTTGAATACATTTCTCAGTCATAATTTTTATTTGCAAAACTTTTTTCTTGATTACAAGAGTATCTTAAATCCAACAAATAATCATCTCATGCTAAGAAAAACATAAGAAAATATCACTTTATTGTCTTACGATTTCTCTTTTCTTTACAACATTTGACATGTCACGATCATGTTGCATGATTGTTTAGAGGTAAATAAATGTAGAAAAATCCTCAAAACTTACGTTATGTTCTCGATTTTTTTTTTTTTTTTTTTTTTTTTTTTTTTTTTTTTTTTTTTAAATAGAAATGACTTGTAAAGAAGAGAAGTGGGGAAAAATGAAAGTTTCACTTTAATGTCATGTTTCTTTTTGAAATAGAGATGACGTATAATGCAGATAGCAGGCATATTAGGCCTGGACTGCATTATACACATTTGGGCTCCGGCCCAACGCAACAAAACATAGCAGACAAACAGGTATACTGGACTACCACCAAGCCCAATACCAAGTGGTATGGCCAAACCTACAAAGACGCACACAGATCATCTAAGCAATACTCCAGTAGCATGCTTGCGGACCAACCCATAACCACGGAAGATGATCTGTATCCAAAATCATGATTAAGCTACGGACCTTTGCCCGACAAGAGTCCGGCCACTAACAACAAATAAGTGAAATACTATGAAACCCTAGTATTGACCTTGTTAATGCAAATAATGTCTAAAAACGTTATTTCTATCTTTTGATATCTCTACGTTTTGATGAAAACAAAATATGAAAACACTTTACGTAAAAATTGACATAAACGAGTTTTTAGTTGAAAGATCACATTTCTACGTAAATCACTCTAGGTAAAAACAAACAAATTTACAACTTGACAAATGATCAAAGAAGTGAATTTGTATTTCAATCCTATCATTTTTAATGTGACAAAACTTTCTTTTCAAAAATAAACCTTACAAATTATTTTTGAATTATAAATGAATGTTTTAATGGGAAAATAAGTTTAAAATTCATAACAGCTAATCCCCCCCCCCCCCCCCCCCCAAAATCAGCTCCAAACTCCCTCAAATAAACCTTCACCACTAAAAACAAAATTAGAAGCGTCCTTGTCTGGCATGGTACCACTAAATTTAGTGGTACGATGATATATTTAGTGGTACCGTGTGCCTCAAACTGTCAGATTTCTCTTTGCCTATAAATGCCTGTCCATTCCATAGATTTTAGGTGTCCTTTACACACACAAATTTCTGTGATAAAATCCCTTATCACCTAAACTCTTCTTTGATCATTTAGTTAGCTTATTTTTTTTAAAGAGTGATCATTTCATCCAACCAAGTGATAATCATCATTCCTCTACTTGTTAAAAGAAGAACAAAAAGTATCACGAAGATACAAAGTGTTAAGAGTCTTTGTGTAATGCACTTGCATTACTTGTTAGTCAACTTGATTGTATCTTGATATACAACAAGTGTCATAGTCTTGTCCAAGTCTTCTTGTGTTGATCATTGTGATCTTGTTGAGATCTTGGAGATCTCTTGTAGCTAGTGTGGTAGTGTGTTGATAAAGTGGATCAAGAGTAGAGTGTGTTGATTGTGAGGATCGTGTAGATCGTGTAAGGATCGGGTAGATCGTGTAAGGATCGTGTTGATTGTATTAAAAGTTAGGATCATGTGGATCATGTGAGATTGGTACTGGCTAGATTAGTACTCGACATTTAGCTTAGTGTCGGAAATCGTGATAAGCGACGTGTACGGTTTTCTCTGCCTGAAGGGAGCTTTGTTGACATAGTGCTTAGAACTCTCGAGTTGGGTACTCGGGGAGTGGAGTAGGGCAAAGAAGAGCTTCGTGACCGAACCACCATAAATCTTTGTCTTGGTTTGATCTTTTCATCTCGTCTCTTTATATTTAATACTTATATTAGTTAGTGTAGTGTAAAGTTTATATTGGTGTTGATTGATTTCACAAAAGAGTTGAATCAAAGCTTTTCAAAGAAACTTTCTTAATAAAAAAAATAAATCGGTAAAACTATTCAACCCCCCCTTTCTAGTTTTCCACAGAGCTAACCTATAAAAGGAAACATTTCAACAAACTTATGAGGTATGACTTTCTCACAGATCCCAATACATACACATTCTCTGAAAAAAGCATGAATACTTACTCTCACGCCAGAGCTTAATCATGGGGTCCGTCCCCACAGTAAGGCTAATGGTTTAGTTTTATTTGTGCAGGGAATCAATCCATTACTTGAATTAGGGAAGATTTCACCCATCGGCAGTTCGCCCAGGCAGCCCAACACGTAAACTAAGCCCAATCCATACTCGTCACACTTTTTGCACTAACAAGTTTGCGCAATCTGTGGGACCTAGTGCATAATTGCTTTCTCGAAAATACTCACCATGAGCCGTCATTCAAGCCCTGACCTTTCCGTACCCACGTCCTCCGTGTGGAATACGGTAGGAAAGGAAAAGGAATTAGCATTGGGAGATGAAGGTGGACCTACGCCTGACACAGCTCTCCAGGATTACTGTGACAAGCATAACCACCAGATATTGCTAATAATCGCTGAGAAATATCATCAAGAGATAGACAGCAGAAGCTCAAAGGGATAAAAGCGCGTCTTTTTTTTGAAGAAACGTCACAGCATTCCGAATCCGGAACACCTGACTGGGGAAAAGATCTCAGAAGAAAATCGATGCTAAACGACCCTGAAGCATGTCCGAAAGCCCTGAGCTGAGAAATGGTCGGTCGAGGTCACCAAAGGGAAGAGATCCAGAAAGGAAATCTGTATTCAAAAGGTTGGAAAAGGGTGTGTTCAATAGGCTAGGAGGTAGAGAAAAAAGTGCATCCGTGTACTCACAAGATTCTTGACACCACTCCTACCGCAACGGTGGGGGGGGGGGGGGGGGGGGGAGGAAAGAAAGCTGCTACTAGAGTTTCTGTTCTTGCGACTCCAAAACGCATCATAGCCACAGGGCATCTTCCCGACGGAGGAATGACCTGTCCAAAAGAGAAGACCGAGGTTACATAAATGGAAGATCAAGGTCAAGAAGGCAGAGGTCGAGCGTTGAAGACAATGACCTAGCACAGCCATGGGTGTGTAAGGAAACCGATCCGTTCACTCCTTACATCTGCTACTTCGAACTTCCAAAAAGAACTCAATTGCTAACTCATGTCAAGATGTATGATGGAAGTGAGGACCTAGAAGACCATCTTAAGATCTTTCAGTCAGCAGCCAAAGTCAAACGCTGGGCCATGTCGGTCTGGTTCCACATGTTCAATTCCACACTAACTGGGTCCGCCAGGGTGTGGTTTGATGACCTTTCGCTAGAAACCATAGATAGTTATGATGAGCTAAAAGAAGCATTCCTGGCAAACTTTCTCCAGCAAAAGAAGTGTATTAAGGATCCTATGGAACTTCATCACATCAAGCAAAGGGAAGGAGAATCTACGGAGGATTTCATGCAAAGATTTAGCAAAGATATCAGAGATGTGAAAAGGGCACTGAAAGTGTTAAAAATATCAGGATTCATGCACGGAATAACTAATCCAGAATTGATTAAACATCTACACGGTAACATCCCTAAGTCCGTCGACGAAATGATGTGGGTAACCACGTCCTTCCTTAGGGGAGAAGTGGCGGCCAAAAATCAGGAACGGAAGAAATCATTTTCACCATGGAAGCAACATGATGGATGTCAAAAGCAAAATTTTCGGAAACGGAGGGTCTAAGAGTCAGCAAAGAATAGAAAGAAAGCAAAATAGGTTAACCCTCCTCTCTAAGTACCTAAAGGAAATTTTAGCTTTGGAAAAGGTAAAGTTCAAACCCCCACCTCCGATGACAACTCCGGTGGAAAAAAGAAATGTTAATAAATCATGTGAATTTCATGGGGAGGTAGGGCACAACACGGACGAATGTATGCACTTAAAAAGATAGATAGAAGAACTGCTAAGAAAAGGAAATCTGTCGAATGTGATCAAGGAGCTGAAGTAGAATAGCAGAAAGGATCAACCAAAGACAACTAAAAAAGGGGAAACAACGACAAAGGACAAGGCACCGGCCATTCTAATGGTACCAACGTGGCAAAAATCAGCTAGACAAAGAATCACACAAAGTTTCTCTCCTGACCTAGAGATGTCATTCCCACCTTTAGGGAATGATTAAGGAATTGAAGGCCCAATGATCATTGAAGCAGAAATCGGGGGTAATTGTGTACACCGCATGTATGTGGATGGAGGCTCGGCTTCCAAAATATTGTACGAACGCTGTTTTAAAAGGCTCCGGCCTGAGATAAGAACTCAAATGGTCCCGGCCACGACACCTCTTATCGGGTTCAGTGGTGAAGTCATATGGCTAATAGGACAGATAACACTTATGGTAAAGATAGGTGATGAAGAACTTGCAACTTCCGCGTAGATGAAATTCCTTATAGTAAGGTCACAATCGCCTTACAACGGAATTATAGGGTGATCGGAAGTTCAAAAAATACAAGTGATACCATTGACAGCTCATGGTATGCTGAAGTTCCCAGTTGAGGGAGGGATACTCACACTACGGAGCAGCAAGGTTATCCCACTTAAATGCATAATGGTTTCCGAACCGAAAAAACAAACTTTCGCCATTAATCAGCCTGTGGAGGAACGAATCAAAGTTACAATCCACTAAGAATATCCAGAGCAAACGATAGCCATAGGCTCTACCCTAATGGTGGAAGGTCGTAAGAAATTATGTGACTTGCTTAGAAACAACCTGTATGTGTTCGCTTGGTGCCCGGAGGATATGATGGGTGTTCCGTGGCATATAGCAGAGCCTCACTTAAACGTCCATGAAAGGTGCACCCCTGTAAGACAAAATAAACAAGGCCAGGCACCAGAAAGAAGCAAGCCAATACGAGAAGTTAAAAAACTCGTCGAGGCTGGTATTATAAAAGAAGTACACTACTACTGTTGGTTAGCCAATCCAGTAATGGTGAAGAAGCATGACGACGGCTAGAGAATGTGTGTCGACTTCAAAGATCTAAACAAAACGTGTCCACAAGACTGCTATCCGCTTACAGAAATAGACTGGAAGGTCGAATCTCTCTGCGGATACCGCTTCAAATGATTTTTGGATGTATCTAAAGGCTACCATCAAATACAAATGGCAAAAGACGACGAAGAGAAAACAACGTTCATAACAAATTAGGGTATATTCTGCTACTCCAAAATGCCGTTCGGGCTCAAAAATGCAGGAGCAACATATCAGCGGCTGGTGGATAAGGCTTTCTACCATCAAATCGGCAGAAATTTGGAAGTATATGTGGAAGATTTGGTAATAAAAATCCGCACGGAAGAGGAGATAATAAGAGATGTTGAGGAGACATTCCCAATATTGAGAAAGATAAACATGCAACTAAACTCTAAGAAGTGTACCTTCGGAACGGAAGAAGAAACATTCTTAGGTTACACTGTCAGTACTAAAGGCATAAAAGCCTGCCCGGATAAGGTAGAAGCCGTTATAAACCTCCCATCCCCCAAGTGCCTAAAAGATGTACAAAATTTAAACGGAAAGCTAGCCAGCCTAAATAGGTTCCTTGCTAAATCAACAGAGAAATCATCACCCTTTTTCAAAACACTTAAAAAGTGCACAAAAAGGGCAATTTCCAGTAGACCAAGGAGGCAAGGAGGCATTTCAGCAAATGAAGAAGACAATAGAGAACCTCCCAACATTAACATCGCCGATGGAAGGAGAAGAACTCATTATCTACCTTGCGGCAACAAAAAAGGGAGTGAGTGCAGTGCTAATGACGGAAAGGGAAGCTAAACAAATACCAATCTACTTTGTAAGTTGTGCCTTGAGAGGACCGGAAATCAACTATACCCCAATGGAAAAGCTAGTGTTGGCTTTGGTACACGCAAGAAAGCGCCTGAAAAGATATTTTCAAGCGCATACCGGAATAGTAATCACGAACCGGCCGATTAAACAAATACTGTCAAAACCTGAAGTAGCAGGAAGACTGGAAAAATGGAGCATAGAATAAGGAGAATATGACATACAATACAGATCAAGGATATCAATTAAAGGAAAAATCTTAGCGGATTTCAGAGTAGAGCGTCCAGAAGATGAACCCACAGATGAACCAATGGAAGAAGAAGAAAGACTACCAGAACCATGAACATTGTTCACGGATGGATCATCGTGCCTAGATGGCTCTGGGCTGTGTTGATACTTACTAACCCATAAGGAACGGAGTTCACCTATGCTCTAAGCAGGGTTGAGATAGCAGAACAAATGGGTGTCAAAAACCTCTAGGCAAACATAGATTCAGGACTTGTGGTAAATCAAGTCAATGGATCGTACGTAGCAAAAGAGACAGGAATGATACAATACGTAGAGAAAGTAAAGGCATTCGTAAACGGCTTTAAAATGTTTTCAATACAACAGATTCTCTGGAGCAAAAATAAAAAAGCTGATGCCATGAGCAAAATGGCATCCACTACCTTTGCCCACCTAAGCAAGCAAGTGCTGGTGGAAGAATTAACGCAAAAATCAATAGAAGAAACACAAGTATTGGCGGTAGTAGAGGAAGATGGAGATACCTGGATGACCCAATTTACGAATACTTAATGAAAGAATTATTACCCTTGGAACCGAAGAAAGCAAGCACGATCAAACGAAAGTCACAACGGTTTTCTGTTATTAACGGAATTCTCTTCAAGAAATCCTTCGTTGGACCGTGGTTGCGATGTGTCAGACCACTTCAAGCAGACTATGTGCTAAGGGAGATTCATGAGGGCTCTTTCAGTATGCACACTGGCACAAGATCTGTGGTGGCGAAAGCTTTGCGAACGGAGTACTATTGGCCTATTATGGATAAGGACGCAAGAAAATTGATAATGGCATGCCAAGATTGCCAAAGTATACAAACCTGTTCCAGAAACCCACAACAAAAGCTAACCCCAACTACTTTCCCAGGGCCATTCTATAAATGGGTTATCGACATAGCCGGACCCTTCCAGGGAGGGACGGGGAAAAGTCAAATTCCTAATAGTAGCAATCGAATACTTCACTAAATGGATAAAAGCAAAGCCAGTCGCGACTATCATAGGTCACCAGGTAAATAGATTTGTATGGGATAACATAGTATCTAGGTTCGGACTCCCAGGAGAAATCATATTTGATAACGGAAAACAATTTCAAGAAAACCCATTCAAGGACTGGTGTGAAAAGCTATGTATCAAGCAACGCTTTGCTTTCATCAAACATCCACAAGCCAATGGACAGGTTGAAAGAGCAAATGAAGCCTTGGGGAAGTAATCAAAGCCCGATTAGAAGAAAAAAGTAAGAATTGGATAGAAGAGTTGCACATTTCATTTAGGCACACCGTACAATGATTAAGTCTAGCAATGGAGACACCCCGTTGGCGTTAACATAAGGAACGGAGCCTGTCATTCTAGCATAAATATGCATGCCCACATAGAGGACGGTGGAAGTAGACATAACACAAAATGCTACAGTTTGGAAATCAACTTGCATATTTTGGAAGAAAGAAGAGAACAAGCAGCAATCCGTGAAGCAAAGGGAAAGCAAAAATGAAAAAATATTTCAACTCTAAGGTCCGCAACATGAGCTTCAAACCTGGAGACTTGGTGTACCGACGCAAGCCATGCCAAAGAAAGTGGGTAGTTGGGACTCAAATGGGAAGGACCGTCTAAAGTCACAGAAGCATTAGGAAAAGGAGCATACAAGCTAAAAGATCAAGAAGGAACACGACATGGAATGTTTGTAACCTTAAGAGGTGCTATATAAACGAAATGTAGGCAAACCACTTATACGGTTTCTGCAGTGGGCATTTACATTTTCAAACTATCCTATCTATTGTACTATTTCTCTTTAATATTTTGTTGGGAATTATAGATTTGAAGATTTGAAGATTACAAAACCTACAAGCAAGAATGAAAAAAGAAGAAACAATGAGGGCCTAATATGTAATTGTTAGATAGCTTTCATAGGAAGCTAGGGTTTGTAACCTCCCTCTATTATATAAAGAGGGTAGGCGTCTAGGTTACAAGCACATGATTCATAGCTAGTCTCTCCAATGAGAGTCTAGAAAACGCATAGAGCGTGTAGTAGTTTAGTAGTAGTAGTAATAGTTTTTATATTCAATAAAGAAAACCTTATTAGTAATGTTGATTGTTCTTATTCTATATTCCGCTGCTTATCAATATTACTAATCCTAGGAGAGCTTAAACGATCTTTTACAATTGGTATCAGAGCAGGGGGTCGATATCTAGGGTTTATACAAGGTTTTCATTATCAATATAGAGCAGTATTGAAGAAGGAGCAGATGTGGTAAAGGTTGTCGAACAGAAGCAACTGTGGAGTATGATCTGTTGTTATGAGTTTGAATGGAATCGTTGCAGCAGATCTGTGTATAAAGGGTTAAGGGGACGAATATTGTTTCTGCTTAGGAAGGCGACAAAGGTATCTCACACTTAATTCTCGTACCATGGTGAATTTAATATCTCGTACTATTTATAATTTTATCAATCATGGTGTATAATGGGACCTGATTGGTAAACTGATTTTTTATTCAAGTTTAAGATATTAAGAACATGGGTCGGTGGTCTATTAATGCCCTTATATTAATTCACGATACTGGGTCTATGGGTGTATTTGTGGATTAATGCTATTGGTTGATATCTTTGTCGAGTGGAGTCTATTGCATAAAATAATTTCAACTTTTTATTCGAAGATTTAATTGATAAACCTTGTACTGTGTTTAATGTGGGGTTTCTCTTTTTGGTCATGGTTTTGGTTGTTATTTATTCGACAGAGATTTAATGATTTATGGATTCGGTGGAATTATTGAAATTTAGATCATGGTCAGCGGGTATTATCCTCGTATGATGACTTCTTGTATTGGTGCTATTGTGGGTCATGTCCAAGGTAATCTCATATTGATTGATAAGTGTTAAGAGAATTGATTTTAAATTAATTAAGTATGATCATGGGTCGGTGGTCAATGATATCATTCTTCATATGATATTATTACTATCAAGTTTCTTGTCGTCTTTTGCTATAAAGTGCAAATTGGATGTGTTGTTCGGTCGCTTGATTGCTGCTGCTGTGATAAACTTGGCGACAAAAATATTTCAATGTGGGGATATGACAACTAAGTTTAATCTTGTACACATGACTGGTCAATTTGTTGATTGTGAGGCTGATTCGGTATTAATAATTCGAATATTTAATGATTTGTTTGTATTGAAGTTGTCGTGTATTGCAAGTGGGACAGATTTGGTGTCGAATATTTTATTGCTCGCCGTCGTACATTGCAAGTTGGGAGACTTGATATTTTCGATACTGCTGGTAGAAGTTGTTTTTGCTGCTGTTATTAATTTGTCGCTTACTGTTGGGTTCTCAAGAATATTGAATTCATAAATTGGTTAGTAACAGTACTATATTTATTTGGGTCGAATATCATAATTGGTGAATGTTAATGCTAATATGTTGGTACTGATCTCACTTGATTCTGTTGCTGCGCTTAATGGTTTTCTGCTGCTGATGGCATTCGGTTTCTGCTGATCGGTTACTACTGGTCTATTCCTGCTGATCGGATTCTGCTGCTGCTATAAAAAAAAGGAGAGAAAAAAAATTATTATTATTTTGTTTTTGTTTATTGATATTTAATTCTAGGTCCGAAGATGCCCTTGGATCTTGAACAGTGAAGATGTGTATGGTTCGTTTTGGAGATTCAGTTTGTGGTATAATTCTTGACTGGAACAGTTACACGCGCTTTACAAATATTTTGGGGGGCATATGATACCATACAGTTCATGATATGATTACACAAAATTAGATAATCATAAACATTGAGTGGTTTCTGGTTGATCCGTCTGCGCTCACTTAGACTATCGGCCATTGCATGTAATCGCCATGCATATATTGACTACAAGAATTATCCAAAGACATTTTATGATGTCTTTTTCACTGGAGGACGAGATGATCCATGCTACTGAGTTCGAGATTCAAGCAGATGGTTAGTATATTTTTAAGGGGAAGCTTATTATTCAAAAATACTTATCATCTACATGCATCACTTAAGGGGAAGCATTTACAAGATGCACAAGACCCCTATTGGACGATTACAAAAAGCAGAAGAAGAGTTATGATGTGCAGCTTATTATTTGTGATGACATGTTTTAGCATTGTTTCTTCATGCAGATTGTTTTGTAATATCAAATAGGGGAAGATTGTTGGGAATTATAGATTTGAAGATTTCAAAACCTACAAGCAAGAATGAAGAAAGAAGAAACAATGAGGGCCTAATATGTAATTGTTAGATAGCTTTAATAGGAAGCTAGGGTTTGTAACCTCCCTCTATTATATAAAGAGGGTAGGCGTCTAGGTTACAAGCACATGATTCATAGCTAGTCTCTCCAATGAGAGTCTAGAAAATGCATAGAGCGTGTAGTAGTTTAGTAGTAGTAGTAATAGTTTTTATATTCAATAAAGAAAACCTTATTAGTAATGTTGATTGTTCTTATTCTATATTCCGCTGTACTTATCAATGTTACTAATCCTAGAAGAGCTTAAACGATCTTTTACATATTTTAATAAAAAGGTGAAGACTAGCTACCTTCACCAGTTTGCTTTAATAAGTGTTTATCTTTTTTACTTTGCAAAGTCATTAACATATGTGAGTAAGACGTGCACACATTCGGGCATGACCCACAAATGTTATTCCGCATAATAAAGGACGACTAACCTAACAATTCACTCAAAGTACATAAGAGGTATTCAAACCCAGTACCGGAAGAATAACCCAAAAATACTCAAGCAAGACTATTAATAAGCATACCAGTATGATCGTAGAACAATAACAAAGACAAAAATCATGATAAAAAGATCGTAAACAATTATGACAAACGAACTAAAAACAAACAAAGAAACATAAATATTGTTCCACAAGTACGCAAGACAAACCACATATGGTTACAGTGCAAACAAAATCTAACTAAACAGACTCTTGTACTGAAGTAGTGATGAGGTCAAATAATCTGATATTCTAAGTATCAATTTCCCCTCTTTATTGACCATTTAAGCTTAATATTATCTGTAGGGTTGTCTTATTACTTCGTATTTCATTTTAGGACTATTAATCGGGTATGAAGTGGATAATGGACGAAGTTGACCTCAGGACGGACAACAGGCACCTACTACAATAAGACTACGGCGAAACTACATGATTAGCACTAGTATAAAAACAACCTATGGTCACACATGGTCGATTTGGAACAGCCACACATTCAAATATTTGTGTGGCTGAAGGTAGGTAAATAGACAGCATTTACGAATTAGTCACATATGAGCATTTCGAATGTGTGACCATAAGAACTCTATTGCCACACAATCGACCCTTATGTGACTAAACGTAACTGGAGATTTTGTTCAAGATCATTTAGTCACATATGCATTTGGAACGTGTGACAAATACAAGTAACCTTGATGCCATATATAGTCACACTAAACATAGAGTCACATTTGCTTCTAATAGTATGACCAAATGCCATATACGGTCACACAAAACAGTTTGTCACACATTACTTAAGTGTAGCCAAAATCCAGTACATATAGTCACACTAAACAGTTTGTCACACATTATTTAAGTGTAGCCAAAACATGATTTGTGTGACTAAATGTTAACAAAGGCCACACAAAAACCAAATTCATGTGGCAAGTGGATGATCAATAGTCACACAAAATACACATTCCTTCACTTTAAATAGCATATTAACACTTTTGGTCACTTGATGGTTAGTTGTATGTGACTAAATACACTCCCAAAAACATGCTTTGTGTGACTAAATGTTAGTAAAGGCCACACAAAAACCAAATTCATGTGGCAAGTGGATGATCAATAGTCACACAAAATACACATTCCTTCACTTTAAATAGCATGTGGCCACACTTATTAACACTTTTGGTCACTTGATGGTTAGTTGTATGTGACTAAATACACTCCCAAAAACATGCTTTGTATGACTAAATGTTACCAAATGCCACACAAAAACAAAATTCATGTGGCAAGTGGATGATCAATAGTCACACAAACTACACATTCCTTCACTTTAAACAACATATGGTCACACTTATTAACACTTTTGGTCACTTGATGGTTAGTTGTATGTGACTAAATTCACTCCCAAAAACATGCTTTGTGTGACTAAATGTTACCAAAGGCCACACAAAAACCAAATTCATGTGGCAAGTGGATGATGAATAGTCACACAAAATACACATTCCTTCACATTAACAGCATATGGTCACACGCATTAACACTTTTGGTCACTTGATGGTTAGTTGTATGTGACTAAATACACTCCCATAAACATGCTTTGTGTGACTAAATGTTACCAAAGGCCACAGAAAAACCAAATTCATGTGGCAATTGGATGATCAATAATCACACAAAATACACATTCCTTCACTTTAAACAACATATGGTTACACTTATTAACACTTTTGGTCATTTGATGGTTAGTTTTATGTGACTAAATACACTCCCAAAAACATGCTTTGTGTGACTAAATGTTAGTAAAGGCCACGGAAAAACTAAATTTATGTGGCAATTGGATGATCTATAGTCACACAAACCATACATTTCTTCGCTTTCAACACCATATGGTGAAACTTATTAACACTTTTGGTCACTTGATGGTTAGTTGCATGTGACTAAATTCAATCCCAAAAACATGTTTTGTGTGACTAAATGATACCAAAGGCCACACAAAAATCAAATTCATGTGGCAAGTGGATGATCAATAGTCACACAAAATACATATTCCTTCACTTTAAACAGCATATGGTCATACTTATTAACACTTTTGGTCACTTGATGGTTAGTTGTATGTGACTAAATACACTCCCAAAAACATGCTTTGTGTGACTAAATGTTAGTAAAGGCCACACAAAAACCAAATTAATGTGGCAATTGGATGATCAATAGTCACACAGAATACACATTCATTAACTTTAAACATCATATGGTCACACTTATTAACAGTTTTGGTCACTTTATGGCTAGTTATATGAGAGTAAATACACTCCCAAAACCATGGTTTGTGTGACTAAATGTTACCAAAGGCCACACAAAAACCTAATTCATATGAGAGTAAATACACTCCCAAAACCATTGTTGGGTTTTGGATTCTGCTGCTGAGAGAAACTGCTGCTGAGATGAAACGGCTGCTAAAATAAATGACTTTGCTGCTTATGTCAAAGTGCTGCTAAGGGAAAATGCTGCTAAAGGAATCTACTGCTAAAGTAATAAGCATGTATTCGAAGTAGATAATTATAGAATAGATTGTGTGTATATAATATACGTCTAGAATATTCTTATCTTGCATAGAAAGTTATTGTAAACCTAGTAGGACTCCTTGGCCTATAAAAGGAGGATCCTAGGGTTAGATTACGTACGCATTGTTTAGTTTTCGTTTACACTTCAAGGTTGTAAAACCCTAGCATTGTCGAGTGCTCATATTAATAATATTGAAGTGTTGATAGTTAAATTGTTCTTCTTAAGTTAAGCTTTTATATTCCGCATTCTAGCTTAAGTGTTTAAATCAAGTCAACTTCTATATAAGATCGCTTGCTCAACTGGGATCAACAAGTGGTATCAGAGCTTGTGATCTAGAAGTTGTAATCAAGAAGAAACTGTTCCTTGCAAGTTTGCTGTTCCTAATCAACTGCTAAAGATGGGTGATGACACACATATGGTGACTGCTTCAAAGGTTCCCATGCTCATCCCTGGAGAATATGAGATGTGGAAGATGAGAATCAGACAGTACATTCACATGATTGACTTTAACATGTGGAATGTGATTATCAATGGTGACTATTTACCAAAGAAGGGTACTGATGGTAAAGAGATACCAATCAAGTCTGCTGAAGATAACTCAGTGAGGAAGATGGAGATCAAGGCACACAATATTCTCTTAATGGGAATACCTAATGAATTTCAGTTGGACTTTGATAGCTGTGAGACTGCAAAAGACTTGATGGATGCTGTTGAATTCAGGTTTGGAGGGAATGATGCTACTAAGAAGTCAAGGAAAAACATGTTGAAGCATCAGTTTGAGAACTTTACTGCTGAAAGTGGAGAAAAGATTAATGGTACTTACAACAGGCTAAGTCAACTTGTCAGTCATCTAAAGCTTGTTGGCTATGTGGTTCCACAAGAAGATGTAAACCTCAAGTTCCTCAGAAGTCTTACACCCGAATGGAGTATGCACACTGTTGTTTGGAGGAATAAGCCTGACTTTGAAACTATGAAGTTGGAAAGTCTCTATAACAACTTAAGAGTATATGAACCAGAGTTGACTACTTCATCTACTTCTGGTACACAAAATCTTGCCTTTGTATCTTCAAAGTCAAAGGGGTCTAAAGAATCTCACTCTACTGCTTATGGAGTATCTACTGCTGATGGATCTGCTGCTAGTTCAAATGACAATAATTCCACCAGTGATATTGCTTTGTGTGCATTCTTGGCTGATCTAACTACAAGTATAAGGTCACAGGCTATTAATCAAGATCTGGATCACCTTGATCCTGATGATCTTGAAGAGATGGATCTTAAATGGTAAATGGCCATGTTGACCTTGAAGGCAAGAAAATTCTTGAAGAGAACTGGAAGAGAAATCAAGTACAGGGCTAAAGAGAATGTTGGCTTTGACAAGTCAAAGATAGAGTGCTATAACTGCAACAGGAAGGGTCAGTTTGCCAGAGAATGTATAGCTCCAAAGAAAAATGCTGAAGCATCAAAGAAGACTGAAGAAACAAAGAATACCACTACTGCATTGGTATCTTGTGATGGATTGGGAGAGTATGATTGGAGTGATTTGGCTGATGAAGAACCAAATTATTCTTTAGTGGCTCAAGTCAAACCATAAGTGCATAACTTTGCACTTATGGCCTATGCATCATCATCTTCTGGATCTGACTCTGAGGTATCTAATGATTCTGATTTATTTGTGTGTTCTTTTAAGTCATGTGCTGACATTGTAGAAGAGCTTAAGTCTAGGAATGAGAGTCTAATTAGAGAAGTTGAAAACCTAAAACTTGATAACCTAGGTTACAAAGTAGGTATTCAAAATGTTGAAAGAAGACTTGAGTACTTAAAAGAGTGTGAGCTAGAATATGTAGATAGAATTAACCAACAAGATGTTGAAATTTTTAAGAAAAACAGTGAAATTGAGTTTCTTAAAAATAAATTAGAAGAAGCAGAAAGAGATAGGGATGCAACTCTTGCTGAAAAAGAAAAACATATAGTAAGAGTAAATAAACAACAATATGCTTCTGATTTGGTTAATAAATCTATTTAGAGTACCATAATGAGGAAAAGAAGTGGAATAGGTTATAATGAGGTTGCTCCTCCTGCTAAGAGTGCCTATGCTCCACCAGGAAAAGAATTGTCCTTCATTAGTGAGTTGAACATTGAAAAACCAATAGGTGAGTCTAGTACTAGTGTCTTAGAAACACCTAAGGTAGAGGGTAGAAAATTTCCTGACGCTCCCATTATTGAAGATTGGTACTCAGATAGTGATGAGGAACAAGAACAAGTTGAACTAGAACAAAGTGTAGAAAAGGAAGAAATTCCTACCAAAGTTGAACCTAAAATTGAATAGGTGAATTTTGTGAGACCTGTGTTAGGTAAGGGTATCTCTAGAAAATTGGTTGAATATAATGAAATTTCTAGAGATAGAATGAATGGTTTTAATAATAAGCCTAGGGGAAATCAGAGAAACTTTAATAACCTAGTTTCCAACAACTTAGGTAGTGAGTTTCAATTAAAGAAAAAGGCTTGTTATAAGTGTGGTAGCTTTGAACATTTGATTAATAGTTGTCCTGACCACAAGAAACCTGTTTGGAATTAATATTCTAGGGTAAATCACAAATATGTTAATCAGAATACTCACCCTCATCCTAATAGAAACATGATTCCTAGGGCTGTGTTGTTAAGATCTGGTGCAACTAGATCCATTTATGCTGCTAAATCAAATGGTGCTTTTAAAACCACAAATGGTTCTGTTGCTGGCTCTACTGCTAGTAATCACTCTGCTGCTAGTAAGCATTCTACTGCTAGTAAGCAATCTGCTGCTAGTACAAAACTTTCTATTTTATGGGCCAAAAGTTTTATCAAATACAGTTGTTGGAAATCATTTTTATGCTGTTAAGGCCTCAGCTTGTTGGGTTTGGAAACCAAAATCAACTGTTACAAACAATGTTTCCAAAAACAGTAGTGCATCAAGTGATTTAAAGAAATTTAACTATGTTGATGCACAAGGCAGATCCAAGTCAGTAATGGCTTGGGTCCCCAAGAGAATCTAATTTCTCTATTTTCATGTGCAGGGTAATCTACTGGATGATCTTAAAGATATGGTTATAGTTGATAGTGGATGCTCTGGACATATGACAAGGGATGAGTCTCAGCTTGAAGATTTTGAGGCTTTTGAAGGTGGTTATGTTGCTTTTTGGAATGATCCAAAAGGTGGAAACATTGTTGGTAGAGGCACTTTAAGAACAGGGAATTTGGACTTTGAGAAAGTGTTTCTTATGAAAGGGCTTAAGTTTAACCTCTTTAGTGTTTCACAAATGTGTGACAAAAGGAATTTTGTTCTTTTTACAGACACTAAATGTATGATCCTTTCTCCTGATTTTTAGTTGCCAAATGATAAATTTGTGCTATTGAAGGTCCTTAGAAACGAAAATATATACAGTGACCATATTAAGAACATAGTTCCCAAAAGAGCTTTAACTTGTCTGATTGCAAAAGCCACTGTTGATTAGTCCAAATTATGGCATAGAAGACTTGAGCACCTAAACTACAAGACAATGAACAAGTTGGTGAAAGGAAATCTTGTGAGAGGCATACCCACAAAGTTGTTTGAAAATTGTGAGACTTGTGTTGCTTGTCAAAAGGGTAAACAACACAGAGTTTCATTCAAGTCAAAGACAGTGAACACAAATACAGAGCCCTTGAATTTACTTCACATGGATTTATTTGGGCCTGTTTTTGTGAAAAGTTTGAACAAGAAGTCATATTGCCTAGTTGTCACAGATGACTTCAACAGGTTTACATGGGTGTTCTTCTTAGCCACTAAAGATGAAACCCCAGAGATACTTAAAGAATTCATTACAAGATTTGAAAACCTGCACAATCACAGAGTAAAAATTATCAGATGTGACAATGGTACTGAGTTCAAGAATAGTGTGATGAATCAATTCTGTGTGGGCAAAGGAATTTTAAGACAGTACAGTGTTGCAAGAACTCCACAACAAAATGGTGTTGCAGAGAGAAGAAATATGACACTTATTGAGGCTGCAAGAACAATGTTATCTGATTCTAAATTACCTATACCTTTTTGGGCTGAAGCTGTAAACACTGCATGTTTTGTGCAAAACAGGAGTAAGGTAGTGAAGCCTCACAACAAAACTCCATCTGAGCTTTTTCATGGGAAGAAACCATTGATTGATTTTCTCAAGCCATTTGGATGTCCTGTTACTATTCTGAATACTAAGGATCAGTTAGGCAAGTTTGAAGAGAAAGCTGATGAAGGTTATTTGGTTGGTTACTCTATACATTGTAAAGCTTTCAGGGTATACAACAAGAGAACCAAACATGTGGAGGAGAATTTGCATATCAAGTTTAGTGAGAACACATCTAATGCTGAAGGAAAAGGACCTGAATGGATGTTTAATGTTGATATCCTGACCAAGACAATGAATTATGTACCTATTATTGCTCGTGTTGACACTAACAAACCACAAGAAGACATTGTTTTGATTGAGAAACTGAAGGTTGGTCCTACTTTCTTACCCTTACAAAAAGATGAAGATATACAAGAAGATGTTGTTCCTCTAGAGAAACCTAAGGAAGCTGAAGCAGATATTGAAACTCCTATTGATGTAGAAAAGATATCCAATGAAGCTCCAAAAGTGGTTGTTGATGACTCTCCTAAGGCCAGAAGACTCTACTGCTGACTCAGAAGACTCTACTGCTAGACCAAAACAAGCAACTACTGCTTCAATCAATTCTACTGCCAAGCCTATTAACTCTACTTTTACATCACAGTTTCCTTCTTTGGACACTCAGGATAGAACTTTTGCTGATTCAAACTATCCTGATGATCCAAATATACCTCCTCTAGAGAATATCTATGATGACACAGATGATGAAGCTCTTGATGGTAAACTATTTGGAGCTGAAGTAGATTATACTAATTTGGAACTCAACATTCCTGTTAGTCCCACTACTACTACAAGAGTTCACAAGGATCATCCAAAAGAACAAATTCTCAGTGATCCTTAATCATCTGTACAAACAAGAAAAATGACTAAAGAGCTCAAAGATCTTCAACATCAAAGTTTCTTTGCAAGATCTCTACATCAAAGAAACAGTCACAAAGATCTAGAAAATTGCTTGTTTACCTATTTTATGTCTCAAATTGAACCCAAGAACACTTACCAAGCCTTACAAGAAGCAAGTTGGGTGGAAGCAATGCAAGATGAGCTTCTGCAATTCAAACTACAAGAGGTATGGACTTTGGTTGATTTGCCAAATGGAAAAAGAGTGATTGGCACTAAATGGGTTTTCAGATGTAAAAGAGATGAAAGGGGAATAGTCATCAGAAATAAAGCTAGGTTAGTAGCTCAAGGATACACACAACAAGAGGGAATTGACTATGATGAGGTATTTGCACTAGTGGCAAGAATAGAAGCCATTAGACTATTCTTAGCTTATGCTTCATTCAAAGATTTTGTGGTATATCAGATGGATGTAAAGAATGATTTCCTGTATGGGACCATTACAGAAGAAGTTTATGTGTCTCAACCACCAGGTTTTGAGGACCCTGATTATCCTGACAAAGTTTACAAGGTGAATAGAGCAATGTATGGCTTACATCAAGCTCCTAGAGCTTGGTATGATACCTTGTCAACATATTTGTTAGACTCTGGGTTCAGTAGAGGAAAGATTGACAAGACTTTATTTCTCAAAAGACAAAAAGATGATATTTTGCTGGTTCAAATCTATGTAGATGACATCATCTTTGGTTCTACAAACAGGGGTATGTGTGTTGATTTTGAGAAGCTTATGAAGGATAAGTTTGCTATGAGTTCTATGGGAGAACTCAACTTCTTCTTGGGACTACAAGTGGTACTAAAGAAAGATGGCATATTTATTAGTCAGGATAAGTATGTTAATGACATTTTGAAGAAGTTTGGATTTGAAGATGCTAAGCCTTCTAAGACAACCATGGATACCAACAAACCTTTGTTGAAGGATGAAAATGGAAAAAAAGTAGATGTTCACTTGTACAGATCCATGATTGGCTCATTGATGTATCTTACAGCATCAAGGCCTGATATTATGTTTGCTGTATGTGCCTGTGCAAGATTCCAAGTATGTCCCAAAGAATCACATCTCAATGCAGTGAAGAGGATTTTTAGGTATCTAAGGCATCAACCTAAATTGGGCCTATGGTATCCTAAGGATTCACCTTTTGATTTGGTGGCATATTCAGACATTGACTATGCTGGTGCTTGCTTGGATAGAAAGTCTACAACTGGAGGTTGTCAATTTCTTGGAAACAGATTGGTGTCATGGCAATGCAAGAAACAAACAGTGGTTGCAAATTCTACAACTGAAGCTGAGTATGTGGTTGCTTCAAGTTGCTGTGGTCAAGTGCTTTGGATGCAAAATCAACTACTGAATTATGGGTACAATTTCATGAACACCAAAATTCATATTGATAACAATAGCACACTTTGCATAATTAAAAATGCTGTTTTTCATTCTAAAACAAAACATATTGAGATAAGACATCATTTCATAAGGGATTGCTATGAAAAGAAGTTAATTCAAATTGTTAAAATTCATACTGATAACAATGTTGCTGATCTTCTTACTAAACACTTTGATGTGGGGAGGTTTCAATTCTTAATTGCTAATATTGGTATGATTAATCTTTGAAAATCTTATCTCTTATGTTTTTGTAAAGTGTGTAAAGGTTCTGTGCTGTTTGTTACTCTGTTTCTGCTGCTTCTTAAGAAGCATATGATTAAGTTGGAATGTACTCTGCTGCTATTTTACTATACTGCTAGTACATATGTTTGTATGCTTTGTGGTGTTTGGACTAACATTTTGTAGGCACAAGGTTAAATGATGTTAGTTGATGATTGGCAAATACACAAAACAAGAAGTAAACATTCATCATTCATCACAAACAAAATACAACTAATCAGAAATCAAAAGAGTACATCCTAATCACTTCAGAAACAACAAAAGACTGCTACATAACAAGATGACATTGAAAGACTACAAACATCACTGTCTAGGGCATGGAAGCCCAAGTACAATCTTTCTTTCCTTAGGAAGAGGAGGGTTTGCTTTCCTTGCCTTGGATGATGTCTTGGGTCTTGGCCTTGAAGATTGTGGTCTTTCAGGAGTGGAAGGTGGATTGTTTTGTGGCTCATCCTCATCAGATGAAGTACAGAGAAAGGGGGAAACAAGCTCCATTGGAGATGGAGGTCTTATAGGGATCCAAGCAAGGTCTTCTGATGATTCTGAAGACGATGGAGACTTGGGGGACATCACCTCTTTACCCCTAGAAGTGTTTGGGGTTTGATTCAAGTTTAAAAGATCTTTGAAAACAGGGAGATCATGCTTTATTTTGTGGGTTTGCTCCTTGGTTCTACATCCGTTGTGAGGAGGACGAAATGGAGGTACATAGGTTTCAAAGGGTGCTTCATCCTCAGAAGATGAATTGGATGATATGTTGATAATTTTGGGGGAAGATTTCATGGTTATTGAGATTTGATTTGGGTGATTGAGATTTGATTTGGTTATTGATTGCAATTAGGGTTTGATCGTGTTGAATTAGGGAAAGATTTAGTCCATTTTTATAGGGATTACGGAGTATCAAGCGCATTTATTGTTGAGGGTTCTTGACTTTTTGACTAAGTTTGATTAGTCAACTCTGCTGCTGGCTTAAACTCACTCTGCTGCTAGTTGTTTCATTCTGTTGCTAGTTGTGGATGATATGGTTATGCTGCTACGGTTGTAAGTGAGAGGGTGGAATGTGTAACTTCTACAAATCCGTTTAAAACCTAATTAATCTTAAAAATTGGATTTTACATGCTCTAAATTGCAGTTCTCACAAACCCTAACACTCCATTATTCTCAAAGTCAGCTATCCCCAATTTCTCAAAACCCTAATTCATGGATTGTACACGTACCTGGGTAGAGCAGCACAATAGTGTGGTTATTTTGGATGAAGAGTTGGTTCCTAAAACTTTCACAGACATGGTAAAATTCTTGAATGTTACTTCTCTTAGGTATGCATTAACTGTGAATCCTACAATATTTGTTTCTAATAAGTGATCAAACACTCATCATTTCTGTCACATTTAGACTGCAAAAACATCTGAAAACACACAGGAATACCTTAAAATTCATAAAAATATCCCTGGATTGTGTTTTTATGCAAAAGGATTGAAAACTGATAAAAAACAAGTCAAATTTACATAATTTATAGTTTCAGTCCTTAAACTTTCAAAATTGTCAAAACTAGTCCCTGGTAAATCAAAACATGTAAAAATATCATAAAAGGTCCTTTGGGATTCACAAGTTGTCAAAAGAAATCCTTAGAAGTAAAAAATTTGCAAAATGACAACTTTGGTCCCTCAAGTTTGAAAACTGTCAAAAATAGTCCCTGGGTTTTGAAAAATGGAAAAATATCAAAAATACCTTTATACTATTCTTAAATGACAAATTTGGTCCTTGTGATAACGATTGAGAAAATTCACTTT
This sequence comes from Artemisia argyi, assembly GCA_030686995.1. Lineage (NCBI taxonomy): Eukaryota > Viridiplantae > Streptophyta > Magnoliopsida > Asterales > Asteraceae > Artemisia > Artemisia argyi. The sequence continues at coordinate 33,126,441 of CM060678.1, forward strand.
TAGTCCCTACAAAATCCAAAATGACAAAATTGGTCCTTGTTGCTTAATATTACCAACCGGACCCCTTTTTTTTACTTAAACCCCAAACCAAACCCAAATAAAAAACCAAATCCAACACCCTTATCACTCCAAACCCAAATCTCCTCCCCTGACCCATCTCCTTCACCCCAGCCCACCACCTAAAAATGTTACACTCCCCCGTTTCAAATAAACCACCCAGGGTCAAACGTTGACCATCATCCACCTCCCCAACCTAGCCTGCAAAGCTCACCAAATACTCCACCACCCTCCTCCACCTCAGCTTCCCATACCCTGCTCCCCTAACACGCATAAACATCCAAAGAGTTTTAATTGCTTCATATCTTCTCCAAGTTACCCCAGCCTGACAAAATAAGAAAAAGGCGCCAAAATCTCATTCAAGGGCCAAGATTGGTTTGAGGGATCCAATGGTTGTGAATTCAAGTGGGAATCACTCAGAAGGGTTCCAAAACCCTAATGGCCCCATATAAATGGAAAGTGAAGCAGCAGGCCAAAGGAGTAGTTTTTTTTTTTTTAGTTTTTAAAAAAGTTAGTATTGTATTTTATGCTTTCCAGAATTCTAGTGTAATTTTAAGGCTTCAAGGTTGTATGTTTAAGTAATTCTCAGTTGTATTTTTATTTTCATCAATCAATTCAAGTTTACTTTTGAACTCAATTTTTGCTTAACTTTGCTCTAATTTCCAAATTTAGTTTGAAGGTTGGAATTGGTTAATGTTATGGACTGATAAGATCACTTAGGTTCCTGATTTAGCTTGTGAAAGCTATTATATTAAGTTAAAATCAGTTAAGATCAAAAACAAAAAAATACAAAAAAAGAAAAATAAACCAAGAAAAAAATAAAAAAGAAGAAAGGAGATGAAGATCAGAGGGAACCAGAGATGAATTTGGATTGGTGGTGGTAATAGAGGTCTGTGGAGACCACTTAGGTTGTGTTCTTGGGTCTTGGCTCATGAAATTTTGGCAGGAAAGCAATTTGTAAGCATTACTACCATTTCATGATTTCACTATTCATGTGCTTATTTACTGCTTATACATATGTTTTTATGCTTATTTATAGTAACTTGGTTAAATTAATGTTTAAAATCACTTGCTTGTTAATTAGAATTCATGGTTGCTAAAGTATTGGATTCAACTGTCAAAAATTAGCATAGTAGTAAATTAGGTTATTTGTTGTTATGGTTATTATTCATGTGCTCATTTAAGTTTATTATAACATTATAAGTGCTTATGGATCCCTGAGTTGGGCTGAATCAGTATCAATCTTTGAAAATCATGACAGACCCATTATAATAGGAGTGTTTGGTTAAACTGCTTTGAGGGACTTAGAGTTTGTTTTGTTTGTTGATTGTTGTTGAAACAGGTCACCTTAGGTCTAAATAGGATAAGTAAACTATAAAACTCAGGCCTTATTAGTTAAAAAGTCAAAATCAACCTTAATTCATCCTTATGAGTTAACTGTTGGGCCTAAGGTTGCAAGATCTCTCATAATCTGTTCATTAATTGTTTAGATTGATAGATTTAGTTTAATTGTAGCATATTATCACCTTTGAAGTTAATTAGAAGCAATCTAATCTCAGTTTAGTCAAAATTACAAGTTTTCATAAAAAGTCAAAGTGCAAGTTCAAGTAGAAAATCATTTATTGCATGAATTTTGTGGAATTTTGTGTTAAGATTTAGGTTTTGAAACTTCTTGTGTGTACAATCTACCAGCTAAACTTGAGAATCCTGCACTCATTATAATTTTGTGAATTTTTTTCTGTGGACCTTTTTACCCTTCAAAGTAACCTGCAGGGGAAGGAGCTCCCCTGCTCAGATCAAACCATCAGCAACACCACCACTTTGGTGGTTGTTCCTGACCACCTCAGTGGGTCCCACTGACCCACTTTGGGTTCTTTCAACCCCCTCCTGGCCACCTTCAAGTTTTTGCCAAGAGTTTGAGCTTAGGCTCAGTGGACCCCACCTGAAACCCCTTCCAAAGTCTGTCCCATTTCTGTCTCAGTCTCCAAATAAGCAAGTGCTTATTTTGGTCTCCTGGCTTATTCACATGGCTTAATTGTTTGAATCTTGCTTAAACTTGTCCAAATAACTTAAGTGAAGCAGAATCCACCATTGTGGACCCCACATAAGCTCATTTGAGCTTATTTCCTTGTTTGGTCAAAGAAAGTCAACTGATAAGCTATTAAGCACTAAAAGTGCTTATTTCCGGAGTTCCAGTAAAAGTATTTTTGTAAAAGTTTTTAGTTTTTAGTGTTAAAATAGTTTGGAAAAAGAAAAAACACAAAAAAACCAATTTTAATTATACTGATAGCTTCTATTTAATAGAAATTATCTTTTTAATTTTCTTTTTAGCTTATTTTTAAGCACTCTAGCATTTTTATATTTTTATTAATTCTCTTTTAGATTAAAGTAATTTTAGAAATTTTTCCAGATTTATCTTTTGTCATTTACTGGTTTTTAGAATTAATATTAGTTTAATTAATTATTAATTAATAATTAAGAATTAAATAGCATAATTAGATTTTATTAAGTAACACCTAGTTTTTATAATTTTCCTAGCTTTTATATAAGTTAAAACATTTTTAGGAATTTTTCTAGAATTTCTACTGTTCATTTTCTATTTTTTAGAATATAATTAGTTTAATTGGTAATTAATTAATAATTAGAATAATAATTAGTAAATTAGTTTAAAAATACATAAAATCAACTTTTTATAATTTTTTGGATTCCTGTGATGGTTAATTAGATTTATAAAAATCTTCTTAATTATCTAAGTCTTTTTAGTAATTTGTAATAATTTAAATCAATATAATTAGTTAATTAATAAGTAATTAGTAATTAATTAATAATAAATAATTAAATAGTGTAAAAATAATTTTTCTTTTTCTTAAAATTTTCTTTGTTCATTAGGATTGTAAAAATAATAATTTCACACTCGTAGCCTTTTTAGTTCATCAGTTGTACTTTCTTCCACGTTCGTCAGTGTACGTTTTTAAGTAAAACGTACGTTTTTAGGTTTTAGATCAATTCTCCTTAATCTTAATTTCAGTAATTAATCACATAGCTTTCCTAAGCTATTTCTGTTCATAATTTCCAAATAATTCTTATCACAACCCTTTTCTGTGAATAAACACCCGATCACAAGCACGCTAAAGCACAATCCATACCTCGTCGGGACATAACGACCTGGTGATACTCTATATTACCCGGAAGCATTGGTCTAGGTAGTTTGACCTTCTTGACCATATACTTGGTTAATTTAGGTTGACTGTTTAGCACCAATCAGTTTCCTACATCAAACAGTTTTGGCTTACTGCTAAAGTCAAAACAATGAATGAGGAAAAATATGTCAGTGCTATAGTAGATGGTCAAAAGGTTCGTGTAACTGAATCATATATAAGGGAAACTCTTTTCTTAGATGATGAAACAGAGACCACGTGTCTTGCCAATTCTGCTATTTTTCAGGGTTTAAAAGATTTGGGACATGAGGGAAAGCATACTAATTTAAAATTTCAAAAAGCTCTCCTCTGTCCTCAATACAAGTTTTTGGTACACCTTCTCCTTCATTGTTTGAGTCCTAAACCTTCTGGGTGGAATGATTTTAGTGCTACTATTGCTTCTGTAATGGTATGCCTAAGCAAAGGCCATTCATTCAATTTTTCAAATATGATTTTGGAGGGGATTGTTAAAAGTGTTAAAGAGTCTGGTACTTATTTGCTTTATCCAAGGTTTATCCAACTCTTTATAGAGAACCAACTTACCAATTTTAGATCACATACTGCTACTTATGATGCTCCAAAATTGGTTTCCAAAACTTTTACTTTCTTGATTAAGCATGGAAAAGGTTTTTCAGGCACATATACAAATCTTACACCTTCTATGGTGCAACTTGTGCAAAATATTCAGGGTGAAGGATCAGGAAATCCCACTGATTCCCATCACACACTCAATTTTACTGCATCTGCTACACAACCCAAAATACACTATCCCGTAGGAAAACTAAAAAGAACACTGATCTACCTCAGGATAGTGTTAGTATGGCTGTACCAGATGAGGCTGTCCTAGATGATGGAGGGGGCATGTTGGCAAGGGCTATCACTACTGCTTCTAGCTTAGCAGCAGAGCAGGACAGTGATAACATCATTAAGACCCAAACCAAGGCAACATCTAGAGAAAAGGATTCTGCTGAATCTAATTCTCAGGATGGTAACCCTAGTCAAATGGAAAATATAGGGGGCTCAGATGATCAAACTAGGTTTGATACTGAGTTTATGTCCCACTATTCACCTCTCGGACCAGGTCACACAGGTAGAAGTGATGAGGACAGGACAATGACAAATGAATTGACGGAAAATCTTGTACATGATGACAATGTCCGTGATTCACCTCTCGGACTAGGTTACACAGGTCGAAGTGATGAGACTACCATGAAACTTATTCAGGAATTGACAGTTACTTGTACCAACTTGGAGGTAAAGTGTACTTCATTGGAAGATAAAGTTCTTAGTCTCTCTACTGTTGTTGATGGTCAAGCCAAGCTCATCACCAAACTTCAAAAATAGATTAAGAACTTAAGGAAATCAAGATCTTCAACCTCCTTGAAAAGATTGAAGAAAGTGGGCACTTCTCAAGTTATAAGTTCACCTGAACTCTCTACTCATTTGGAAGAGGATGCTTCTAAATAGGGGAGGAATGAAGAAATAATGGGTTCAGGGGAGGCAAATTTGAAGAGGGTTGATAGTGCTCAGGATATGGATGCTGGAAAGGTTTCAGGGGAGGTTCCAGAGGTTGGGGACATGGAAGTGGAAAGTCCTCAAGATGCTGAAATTTTGTGATTGCTGACAAATCAAGGAATGAGGTTGTAATGGAAAAGGTGATTGCTACTCAGGAAAATGTGGTGGAAAAACTTAAGACTTTGAAGCCTGAGCAACTAGTGATGGCAACAGGGTTGATGGGTGAAGCTTTAATGACTTTGGGTGATTCTATGGTTAAAGAACTTGAAAATGCTACTATTGCTAACAAGATTGATGACTCTGCTGCTGCTCATGATTCTATTGCTAAAGACTTTGCTGATCCTGCTGCTAGTGGAAAGGTCTATTCTGCTGATGCACAAGACTCTGCTGCTGGGTCTAGTGACAATGCTGCTGCTAAGGCTATGGTTTTGTTAAGTAAGAAGACTACAGAAATTCCATTTGAATCATCTTCAAAACATACACCACTACCAACTCTATCACTACCACAACAACCAACAACCAAAATCACATCATCTACACCAAGAATACCTCAAAAGGGAGTTGTAATCAGAGAACCTACTGCTCAACAAAAGAAGATTGTTTCATCATCTTCTATTGATAAAGGAAAGGGCAAGCAAGTTGAAGATCCAAAGATAATGTATAAGGGGATTGATTACTCTGAGATACCTTTTCATTGGTGGCCCAAGGAATTACAAGTTGAACATGATACAGCTGTTGCATTGAAAGAACAAGAATTGCTTGATCAAGAAGAACAACAGTTGGTTCAGGAGGAAAAGGAAAGGGTTGAAAAGGAAACTGAAGATTTAAGGAGGTATGTGGAATGGGTTGATGAGAAGATAAGAATAGATGCTGATATTGAACTCTCCAAGATGATTAAGATTGAAGAAAATGAGATTCCAACTTTTGATGTGCAATCTTGGATAAAAGAGTTCACTGCTAAGAAAAAGAAAGAAGATGCTGCTACTAGAAGGAAGAAAAAGGTTCTCAGGGGTCCAACTCCATTGCAACAAAGAAGAGAGCAAGAAAGGTACCTGAAGAATATGAAGGGATGGAAATTGGTGCAGTTAAAACCTAAGTCTGATCAAGAGGTTTTTGACTTGTATCAACAAGCTAAGAGACAAAAAGATACATTTTATCCTATGGGTTGTGCTGAAGATTTGGAACATATTGCTCAAATGTATAAAAAGTTGGTACCTGATAAAGTGGCTGAAGTAGAGCATGTTCAAAAGGCATATGGTGTTAAGAAGCTTGATGATAGTGTAGATAAGACAACTTCTTCTGTTCAAAGTGGAAAAAGAAAAGGTGTTGTTCATAAATCCTTTGCAAAGAAGAAGAGAAAAACAGGAGAAGAAAGCAGTTCTAAGCCTGAAGGAGATGAGTTCAAGAATGATTATGATCATATTCCTTCTGAGCATTTAAAGGAACAATTGAAGGTTCTCACTATGGTTGGTAAGATGGAGGAACCTGAAGTAGTTGATGCCACACCAATAGGAATCAAATATCCTATTATGAAAGTAACTACAGGATATGATACTAAAATTGGATCATTTCATGATGTTGAGAGATCTGATGGAAAGACTCACAGGTTTCTTATATTTCAACAGATGCTATATTACTTTGATAGAGAGGATGTTGATGATTTGTGGAAATTATATAAGGCAAAGTTTGGAGGTGAAAAGTTTGATGGTAAAAAGTATGAAACAGAGAATATTGATTACATTAAGACTATGGCTGATAATGGTCTCTGGAGAGCTCTGAAACTTATGTATGAACCTTCAATGGATGATTCTGAATGGACAGAGATAGTAGGATACAAAGTAAGAAAATGGAGACTCTTTCAAGATTCTGGAGTTCATGTCTTGGAAATTGGACCAATTACTTTGTATATGCTGGATGAAAAGGATTACCCAGTGGTAAGATACTGGAATACTGTCAATCAGATGGTTAATGGTGCTGGATTACTTAACTTGCAGAAAGACTATGATACTGATGATTAGGCATTTAATTTGCTGTCAAAGTATAAGAAGATACTTGGTCAACAGTCATCTCAAGACTTGAGTGTTTGGAAGCATCCTCCTAGTGTTTAACTGTGCTTTGAAGAAACTTAATGATTTAGTGATAAATATTAAGTTTAGGGGAGGATTGTTGGGTTTTGGATTCTGCTGCTGAGAGAAACTGCTGCTGAGATGAAACTGCTGCTAAAATAAATGATTCTGCTGTTGATGTCAAAGTGCTGCTAAGGGAAAATGCTGCTAAAGGAATCTACTGCTAAAGTGATAAGCATGTATTCGAAGTAGATAATTATAGAATAGATTGTGTGTATATAATATACGTCTAGAATATTCTTATCTTACATAGAAAGTTATTGTAAACCTAGTAGGACTCCTTGGCCTATAAAAGGAGGATCCTAGGGTTAGATTATGTACGCATTGTTTAGTTTTCGTTTACACTTCAAGGTTGTAAAACCCTAGCATTGTCGAGTGCTCGTATTAATAATATTGAAGTGTTGATAGTTAAATTGTTCTTCTTAAGTTAAGCTTTTATATTCCACATTCTAGCTTAAGTGTTTAAATCAAGTCAACTTCTATATAAGATCGTTTGCTCAACTGGGATCAACAGCAATGTTACATAAAACAACAACCAAACAAAACTATACAACCATAACATAACACAAACACCTAAATACATTGGACAATTCCCAAGCTCTTATTACATAACATGGGTCGCTTGGATTTTCGTATAACAACACCTCCACAGTCGGTTCGATAGTAGTCAGTTCATGATTCGTTACCCAAGTCACGTCGATCCACATGTGGCAATATGTTATCATTGTGCTAGTGAATGACGGTACTAAATTCCTCATTGACTTCATCATATTTATCTTTGTAATTCTTGGGAGGTGTCTCAAACACAATAGACAATTTTTTATCTATCTGTTCTTGCACATAAAACACTTGTCGTGCTTGTGAGACAAATATGAACGGATCAACCTTGTGGCCTAAATTATTCAGGTCAACCAATGTATACCCAAGAATAGTATCGCATTTCACACCACCTTTGCGATTAACCCAATCACATTTGTAAAGAGGAATTTGCCTGTAACGGTAATCTAGCTCCCATATCTCTTGCAAAACCCCATAATAAAACGCTTGCCTTGTGGTTGCAACTTCTTTAGATATGTGCATATCTAATGCCTCAACACTAACCCCACTGTTCTGGTAAACTTTGCCTTCATGACATTTCGTACGAAAGGTACACCCATTGATGATATATGCATCGTATTTCACTACGCTGGCGCGTGGTCCATATGATATCCACCTTACAGTTTCTAATACACTTTCTTTGTCGATGTTCAACTCTCTCGCAACCTGAATTTCATTACAAGTTGGAAGGATTTAGTATGGCATCCTAATTGCATTCCTAAACACACATTCATTCTATGTCTGGCAGTGAAAACTAAACTATGTATGGCAATGAAAAAAAATTCAATTATAAATAGCATAAGATTAATTACCTCTTTGCGTAACCACTTAGCAAAAGATTTACTGTGTTCATTCTCCAGAAATGCCATTCGTTTACCCGGGTTTTGTGTTTTCAAAAACTGCTTGTGTCGCCTGAAACAATGTGTTTGATTATTATATTTGATAGATCATTTTAAGTAAGGAAATAGACATGTGTTATTAAAACTTACTCGATATACGGTACAATTTCATCTGTATTCTGTATTATATACAAATTTGCTTTCTGAAAGAGTTCCGCAGAAACTTCACTTGATTTGCCAGCCAACAATGGCTTTCCGTCCTCATTTTCATCAGTTTCATGTTTATCATGTGGGAGACCAATAGTTTCCATGGATTTATGATATTCGCTAAAAAACTCTATTGTTTCTTCCGCAATAGTCTCCTCAGCAATGCATCCTTCTGGTCTATTCCTGTTTCGCACATGTCCTTTAATAACCTTCATACATCTTTCGAATGGATACATCCACCGAAAGCATATGGGACCACATAATTTGACCTCCCTAGTAAGGTGCACAGTCAAGTGTATCATAATATCAAAAAAAGATGGAGGAAAGAGCTTCTCAAGTAGGCAGAGTGTCACTACCAGTTCTGCTTGCATGTTATCAAGTTGTTGCAATATTATTTCTTTGCTACATATCGATTTAAAGAAAAATCAAAACCTCATAATAGCATATCGTGTGGGTGGGTGCATGATTGAACGTATTGCAACGGGCAGAAACTCTTGCATTAACATGTGATAGTCATGCGATTTTAGGCCAATGAGCTTCCTATCCTTTAGGCTGACCAAACTAGAGAAATTTGAACAATAGCCTTGAGGTACCCTGATGTTGTGCAACGTATCACAAAAAATGTCTTTTTCAGCATTACTTAATGTGTAACCTGCTAGAGGTAGTGTTGTACCATCTTGTTCTTGCCTAGCAAACAACTCTTGTTTTACCCCTAACTTAGCCAGATCCAATCGAGAATTCAGTCCATCTTTCGTCTTTCCTGGAACATGTAGCAAAGTTCCGACGAGGCTCTCAGCAACATTCTTTTCAACATGCATAAAATCAATACAATGTGGAACAAAATTATGCCTCTAATACCTAAGTTTTCGGTACCAAATGTTGAATTTCTTCCAATACGCACCGTTTTGTCCGTTTACTTGGCTTGAACAACCCCTTCGTCTGTTGTGTTTCTTTTCTGCTTTTTAATCTTCCCACATCTGCCTCCCGTATGTTCTTGGTTTTCTGATGCATTATTGTTTGTTCATTTTCCTTTTCCCCACTTATTTTCAATATGTTGTACCTCATTGTATATTTGTTCCCCGGTCATTGGAGTTAGAGCCGGAAGAAAATCTGGTTGTCCATTAAATGCCTTCCTTTGCCTTCTGAACGGATGGTCATATGGTAGATATCGTCTGTGTCCAACATAACTTTGCTTGGACGAGGCAGAAAGTCTAACACAGTTTGTATCTTTCCCGCAAACCACACAACCTTTGAATCCACTGTACGGGCATCCACATAGCGTACCAAGTGCAGGGTAATCATTTATTGTCCATAACACAACGGCACATAGCTTAAAGTAATCTTTTGTGGATGCATCATATGTATGAACCCCTTTTTCGAATAAGGTGTGCATATAATCTACCAACGGTTCTAAAAACACATCGATATCATTTCCCGGGTATCCCGATATTAATACCGAAAGATTGATAAACTTTCTTTTCATACACAACCATGGAGGAAGGTTGTATATGACAGTTAAAACTGGCCGTACACTGTGATGCCTATTTCTCATGTGTACGTCAACCCCATCAGCCGATATTCCCAGCCGTATATTTCTTGGATCTTCAGCAATTTTCGGGAATTTTTCATCTATGGTACCCCATGCCTGTGAATCTGCGGGGTTTTGTAACACACCGTCGGTTATCCTCCGTGTGGCGCGCCATCTTAAATCTTCTGAAATTCTTTCTATCTTAAATAGTCGTTGCAGTCTTGGTATAATTGGAAAGTACCACATTACCTTTGCTGGAATGTTTTCGCACACTTTATGTGTCTTCTCATCCACCTTCCATCTTGATGTCCCACAAGTTCGACACACAGTTAAATCCTTGTCATCTTTCCAGTAAAAAAGGCAGTTGTTGATACATACATGTATCTTTTTGTATCATGAACCCATCAACTTCAGAACTTTTTTGGCTTGATATGTTTTTTCCACCATTTCGTTACCAGCAGGTAGCATTTTTTTTAATAATCCTAGTAATTCAGTAAAGAACTTATCAGAACATCCGTACTTACCCTTTAAGTTGAGTAGTTTAACTATTGCGGACATCTTTGTGAAGTCGGGACATCCTTCGTAAAGAGGCTTCTCTGCATCTAATAATAGTTCTTGAAACTTTACAAGGTCATCCTCTAATTCAAAATTATCTTTTGTAGCGTTAACCATATCTACCGTTGCTGGGCCATCTGTTGGAATATATGAAGCAAAATCCGTGTCATCAACAAATTCTGTTGTAGCGTCAACAGGTTTTGGGGAACTTTTTGATGGCTCATCCTTCTCTCCATGTTTGGTCTACTTTATGTAGGTTAGATCAATCCCATTCCTGAATAAATGCCACTGCACTACCTCTACTGTTCAGTTTATGTGGTTACAACAGTTTGTACACGGACATGGCATTTTAAGATGAAGTTTATTAACTCGTGTGTCGATGTTCCCCATCTTACGCAAGTTGTCTACTGCATAATTAATAAACGCCTCTACTCCATCAATATAAGATTTGGTGGTCCTTTTAGTTACCATCCAAGTCTTGTCCATGTTTATAAATGTGGTCCCTGCAGGCAAGATTAAAAGACAGTCCAAGTTATTGATGGGTATAGAAGACAAAATGAAACTCCAATTGATGAGCATAAAAAAAAAAGACATTCCAAGTAATGAACATATATAAAAGATGGAATGTGGTATTGAATTATGCTAATAATTCAATGAAGTCTAATGAAACAGTTCCTAAAGGGGTGTTTGGGTCAAGGAGGGATAACCAATTAAGAAGCTAAATTCTTGTTCCATGTTCATGTAGTAAAAGGCTTTACAGGGTTACATATATTGTAAAACCAATTAACTATCTACATTTACCAAGAAAGTGACATAATTTACAAGAGGTTATCATCTCAAAACAAATGTTGAATTACCTAATATGGTTATAACTGTAGGGGTACGTATATATTTTGTTAGAACGATTAATACAAAACAAACATAGCAATACTTACCAGTGGTGACGGGTGTGGTGGGTCTATGACAGGAGAGTTGTGGTGGTGACGGGATTCGTGGTGATATGAGAGGTATTCTTGGCTGTGATAGGAGGAGTTTTGAAATTTTGTTGATTAGTTTAGAATGGGATTGATGAAAACTTTGGGGGAATACATTCAAATTTTTACAAAATTTACAAAAAATTTCACGAAAATATTGGAGGGAATGTAGCTTTAGCCACGTTTAACAACTAGTAGCAAAGGTTATAAACAAGTTTCTTAAACAAAAAGTGCAAAAAAAATAACAAAAATATATATATATATATATATATATATATATATATATATATATATATATATATATATATATATATATATATATATATATATATATATATATATATATGAAGTCAGGGGTGAAGTAGGGCTCGAACCACTGACCTCAACAACACCTCAAAGTTAACAACACACGACAACACCATCTCTGCCCTTGGGACTTTCTCATTACACACTTCTTCTTTATTTCTTTTAACCACTTTTTCCTTTTTAGCTTGTTACTACTTATTTAAATAAGCAAGCTTATTACAGCTTATTTAAATAAGTTGTTTTCTCACTTTTATTTTTCCTTCAAACTTCAACACTTTAAGTAGTTATTGCACATTTTTTTGTGTATTATTCACCAGTTTAATATTTTTAATCATTTTATTACTTTGAATTAGTTTTTAATCCATAAAAATTAAAATAAAAGTAAAAATATTAAAATTATTTTTTCTATAATTTTTTTAGACATTTATGACTTAAGAAAAATAATTTTGCATTTCTAGGATTTAAATTTAAAATTCTATACTATTTTTAGGCCTTTTATAATCCCGTAAGAAGGGCTGTAAATAAACAGAATATTCAGTGAACATTTCATGGACCGTTTGGCAAAAGTTCGTTTATGGTCGGGTTTATCATAATATAATATTATATATACTATTGATTCAATCATCTCATAACATGTCAACCTTAGCAACTATAGACCAATGCCCATATGATGTCAAATACCAAATACCCATGACCCACCATGTGAATTAGCCATTATCACCGGTCATCCATGGGTTGCATAGACTTGGTAGATGTAAAGTTATAGTGTGAAGGTTATATGAACTGTGTTAAAGTTATTAAAGGTAGGCACGTTAATTTTGACAATTGAGAAGGCCATAAAATCAGTAAGTCATTAGTACTATGATGAATACTGTGTGATACTGTCTTTAGGGTCTCTTTAGGTTATATGATACGTTTGCGTCTGTGTGTACACGTATTTCGTCTGTGTGTACACGTTCTCGCCCGTTTTGTCATGCTTTAGTCCGTTTCTACAAGTTTTTTGTCCGTTTCCGTCCTTTTATAGCCGTTTTCATATATTTTAGACGTTTTCCTCCGTTTTCATACGGTTTTGTCTATTTTACACACTATCCTAAATTTTCTTACGATTCATACATTTTCTTACTTTGTCAAACGTTTTATTCCCGTTTAGTCTGTTTTTTGACGTTAACGTCTGTTTGCATATGTCTTTATTTGGGTGGCGTTAGATAAGTTGGGCACGGTAAGTCGGTAACCCGACCCTTGTGCACTTTTTTCGTTTTATTCGTTTCGATACGTTTTCATACGTTTTATTACTTTTCGTACGTATTTGACGTTTTTTGTCAGTTTTTATACGTTTTCCCAGCATTTTAGAATCCCGTAAGTAGGGCTGTAACGAAACTGAACGTTTAGTGAACATTTAATAAACCATTTTGTAAAAGCTCGTTATTAACGAACATGAACAATATTTATGTATGCGAACGTCCGACTTTCATTTAAATAATATAATTTTTTTTTATTATTTTTGTAAAATTGTTTTTAAAAGAAATTTCATTTACTACCACTTTGACCCAAAAAAATTATGCGTGCATCTCCCATTTATATCTCACGTAAACTTTAATTCCGGCCATTTGGTTTCACAACAAAATTAAAACACCAACTAACACACACAGGCAACCAAAACGTCATCTCCAACTTGTCTGCACTACAACAGGTTAGGGTTTCATCTTTTTTATCAACATCAAAGTAAACTTTTTTATTTCCCTTTTTTATGAACTTCTTTGAAGTGATTTATGCTGAACTTGTTCATAATGTGTCGATCACTTTACCTTATATGTATTGCTCTGATTAACTAATGTTTTCATGTTAATGTAGTTTAAACTCATTTGTGTGAAATGGTTATAAACATTATTTTAGTCATAAGAAGTTGCATGTAGGTTTCCCTCTCAAACACAGTTGATAGCCTAGAAATTAGAATCTAAGAATATGATACTTGCAATGTCAAGTCTAGTAACTTTGTTGATTAGTAATGAGATACCTTATTAGGTATTGTTGATTATTTAGGGGAAAATGTTATATATTGAATGGATTGAAGTTGTGGTATAAAATTGGTTATTTGCCTCACAAATTATCAGTTAATTAATCACTTTGGATATGCATTTGACTTATGTTTGTCAATTATAAGCAATGTATTACCTTTTTGGAATGACTGTTTTTCAGTTTGTATTAGCCTGTAGGAATGAGTTGGTTTTGGTCGGGTTCGGTTAGTGCTAGCCTATAGGAATGAGTTGGTTTTGGTCGGGTTCAATTTGTATTAGCCTGTAGGAATGAGTTGGTTTCGGTCGGGTTCGGTTTGTATATATAGAATTACTTTAAAGGGAGAATGTTAAAGTATTTGTGTGTTGATCCATTTGGGTTCCATTAGCAAATTTTCATTAGCAAGTAAGGATGCAAATTTATAGGTTGCCAATTAACAAAAAATTAGACCCCCGCATAGTTTTTCGTTTATGATACATAAAGATTTTATGTTTGTTTGAATTTTATAGTATAAACAATGTATTACCTTAACATGTGCCCTGTTTTTGTGTAGAAATATGGCCGTTGAATTTGTGATAAGTTTAAACCAAAACATGTTTCCGGAGTCTCAAGTAATCTCACACATACATCTTAATTACATTTTATACCATAAATGTTTGTATAATGAATGTCAAATAAATTATTGAAATGCTTTCAGGAACTACCACATGTCTACGCCGAATCATGTTACCATGGAAGGCGGGAGATTTACATCAGGAGCACTCAGCGGGTTCGTTTCAGAGTACAAATAGAGACTGAAACTAACCACCCCATTGTGCTGACAGGAGAGAGATGGAGAACGTTTGCTTTGGAAAACCTGAGTCGGGCTGTTCGGATGTTGCATTTCGTTGAGGAAGGTGATGACTGCTTCTTTGTTACCGGATACACTCAAGACGGAGCTGAATTTGGTGGCTACCACATGAATGCCGGTCGGGTTTCAAGGTTCTTGTCTCGTATTTTTTCCTTCTATGATCAGATCAAGGTATTAGAGCTTCATAATTTACTAATATTATGTCAAACATGTGATTTCATAAGTCAATGAATATTAAATTTTAATGTACTTATAAGGTTACTCTTAAATTTATTTGCAGACACTGCCAGCTGCATTCCTTGGTGGCTTAGGTAGTGCACAGCAGATTAGAATCAAAGTAGACGGGAAAAACTTTGATGTTGGTTTGAATGCTGTTGAAGCGGGAGGAGCCAACTGGCAGCTGCTGTATGAGTTGGACCCCGATGATTGGAACAAGCTTGAAGAATCTGTTGGTTTAAAAGCTGGAATGATTCTCATCTTCACAAGGAAGCGCGCAACAAAGTTTTTGCTTACCGGCTTCAATCGTGAAGGTAGTCTTACTACAGACGTGCATTTCCTTGGTGCCACCAGCTTGCTACCTGATCAGCCTGGTTTGTTACTGACCGAAAGAGGTAAAAATTTACGAAATACTTTCATACTACACGTTATATCTGTCAGTGATTTATAGATGACAATCGCTTGAAGCATATTTGCCAATGACCTTCACATCAAGACCACTTTGGTGAAGGTCATGTATTCTATAAGAGATTCTCAACAATTCGAGTGAATCAAGAACTTGTACGTATCTCAACATTCATAGATATTCTTTACTTTTGTTTAATTAGTTGGAACAAACTATAGACTTACTAGTAATTTGAACTGCAGGATATCCCGGCAGATTTCCTGTTGCAGCATCCTATCCACCCATACCGGAAGGTCCTCATGAGACATCGTGGTGTCGAATGTTTCATGAGTATGACGATGAAGCCCAACAAATCTGATCCTGAGATGCCCGGTGGTGTGACTGTCTATGGGACGTGGAGGAAATTTGCCGCTGATTGCTCTTTCGCAACAAACAAGCTCATCAGGTTCAAGTTCATGTATTTCAATGTTGATGTCAGTGGTGGTGATCATTTGCAAGACTCTGTGTATCCCGTGTTTCATCTGTGCTAACTTCATTGGATGTGTCCAGCTTCGAACAATTTCTGCTTCATTTGAACTCAAACAATATGTATTATATTTTTTGTTAGTAAATACCCCCTTAAGTATATAATTTTTTGGCAGTTATGTGTGTTGTCAACATGCATTCATTGGGGGTATTTTACTTATGATATATTACTAAATTTGAACAATATTAGTACTGTTATAGGTTAGTTAAGTTGAACAATTAGTGTTAATTAGTTACTTTTAGCAATTATGAAATCTAATATAACTCTACTTTTATGAATATGCATGTAATGTAATTTAGTATGTCTTATGCAATCTTGTTAAACTGACATAATTGACATGTTATCTGGAAACAAAATGCTCAATCTTAAACCAATTAACTATCCACAAATTTTTTTATTAGTATTGGGATGAGGTTAATGACATTTTTTGGATGAATAAAATTAAATTAGGCACATTACCAAACTGCTTCTTAAGTCATATTGGAGGGAACTGACAAATATATTTGAAGAACATATTGGAGGGAAAGTTTAAAAATATCTTATCAAAAAGTTTTTCTTAAAAAACATAAAAGGGAAGCTGGGAAATCAATGGGAGAGGCTCGAACCCAAGACCTCACCAGCCTCAACCTTTTGAACGCCTCAACACACCACACCCTTACCACTTGCCCTTGGGACTTCTTCATTTAATATCTTACATTGTTTTGTATATAAACAAACTTTTTAGGCTGTTAGCTTATTTCTCCTTTTAAGCTTATTACAGCTTATTTAAATAAGTTGGTTTTTCACTTTTATTTTTGCTTCAAACTTAAATACTGTAAGTAGTTATTGCACATTTTTCTTGTGTATTCTTAATCAGTTTACTATTTTTTATCATTTAATTACTTAAAATTAGTTTTTAATTATTAAAAAATAAAATAAAAGTCAAAAAAATAAAATTATTTTTCCTAAAATTATTTTTAGTCATTTAGGACTTAAGAAAAGTTCATTTGCATTTCTAGGCTTTAAATTACAAATTACTATTTCCCGGCCTATTAGAATCCTGTGAGTAGCTAGGACTGTAAACGAACTAAACGTTCATTGAACATTTCATGATTTCTTTGGTAAAAGTTTGTTTATGTTCGTTTATTAATTAACTTAACGAACATGATCAATATTTAACATTAACTCAGTTAAAACGACCCGGGAATATCTCAGGGAGAGAGCTTCTTGACCATTTGGTCGGGTTTTTGATAACATAATATTATACATACGTACTATTCAACGAATCATGTCGTAACATGACACCCTAAACAACTATAACCCAATGCCCATATGATGTCAAATACCCATTAATGAATGTGACCAGTTATAACCTACTACCCATGACCCACCATGTGAATTAGCCATTATCACCGGTCATCCATGGGTTGCATAGACTTGGTATGTATATAGTTATATTGTGAAGGTTATATGAAGTGTGTTAAAGTTATTAAAGGTGGGCACGTTAATTTTGACATTTGAGGAGGCCATAAAATCAGTAAAGTCATATGTACTATGATGAAGACTGTGTCATACTGTCGTTAGGGTATCTTTAGGTTATATGATACATTTGCGTTCGTGTGTACATGTTTTCGTCCATGTTTACACGTTATCCCCCGTTTTGTCATGGATTACTCCGTCTCTACACGTTTTTATCCGTTTTCGTAGGTTTTTGTCATTTTCATGTTTTTCATACTTTTTCCTCAGTTTTCCTACGTCTTATAATTCTTAGTCGGTTTTTATACGTTTTAGTCCGTGTTTACACATTCTCGCCCGTTTAATCATGTTTTAGACCGTTTCTACATGTTTTATACGTTTTCCTCATTTTTCATATCGTGTTTGTTCATTTGTATGCGCCATGTGGTGATTTTTGTGTTTATGCAGTTATATGTGTGTTTGAGACAACGTGTTTGAAGTTATATGGGTGTTTGGGACTGTGTGTAAGCACAATTTCTGTCATGAAAAGTTATATGGGTGTTTTGGAGCCAAAATTTTAATGAAATGTTTAAATTCTTAATTAAAACTTTTAGAGCCAAATTTTTTTGTGGAATGTTTAAATTCTCAAACAAAAATTTTAAAATTAACTCTGGAAATTGTGATTTCCTTAAATGAAAAACTGGACCATCATATGCCCTATTTTTTCTCCAAAAAATCAGCCTTCATTCAAAACATTAAATCAATAACTTTTTCAACCATTATTCACCAATTTAGTTTACTATTTTTCTTTTACACATTGCTTCAGATAATGAAAATCCTGACCACACTTTGGGATATGAATCGGAACAGTTTTCTAATGATGGTGAACGTGATAACAACCAATCAAATGGTTATGTCAAAAAGAGGGGCATAACCAGGTTAGCAAAGTTTCGAAGGGAATTTGGAAAAGCAGGTGGAGAGAAGCTCAGTGTAACCTTCGATGCTATGAATAGGATATCAGGAAAACACCGAGCATTGTTTTCTAGTTTTTTGGGAGACTTGGTTCGTGAGCATGTAGGTGTCAGGATTCTATCCTGGAAGAAGGTTGATTCATAAGCAAGAGACAAAATGTGGGAGGAAATCACGGTAAACCTATACTATTTTTAACCCAGTAATATAACATGAAATATATACGTAGCATTTACATTATGTGCAACTAATTAGGAACATTGTATTAATCTTTGCAGCGATTTTTTGATGTTGACTTGACAGCCAGAAGGGTGTTAATGAATCGTCTTGGTCAACTTCTACGCAATTTCAGAAGTAAATTAACACAAAACAACATATTGCCCAACCTAGAAACACCTTCTAAGCTAAATGAAGTCCCGACTAACTATGATGCAATTATAACAGCCGATGATTGGGTCAATTTTGTAAATTATACACAGAGCGATGAATACAAGGTGTTAATTAGTAATTTTTTATTCAAGTTCAAGCATTTGTTGTTTCCATATATATTAGTTCTATAGTATATCAGTATTACTACAACTAAACGCCTTATGATTTTGTGTTGCAAGGTGAAATCAGCTGCAACAAAAGTGGCGCGTTCCAAGTCTCTTTATCAGCATAGAATGGGACGAGGTGGATACACCCTTGTGATAGATCAAATGGTAACTTGAAACATTTGCACTTAATAGCATCATACTTGAGTTTATATTGGTTTATCTTACGTGTGTATGCATTTGATGTTTATAAGATCGATCGTAAAGAAATTGAACTAGATGAAGAACCACCGCATACCACACTGTGGTTGACAGGAAGGAAGAACAAAGACGGAGATTTTTACGATGATGATACTAGAGCCGTGGGAGAAAAAATTGTAAGTTTTACTGCACATTTTATTATAATGTGCATAGTGGGGCTAAAAAGTCTCCTTGCTTATATTAAAGTGGGATCAACATATAATAACCTATTTCCCATATTCTGTGTGCAGAAAGAAACGGAGGACAAGATCAAACAAGGAAACTTGAAGGTTGATCATGGCAGTGATGCCATGACAGCTGTATTAGGTAAGGAAAAGGGAGGATATGCGAGAGGAGTGGGAGGTGGAGTAACCTACAGGAGGTATTTTGATCTGCCTCGAAACAAAAAACCATCTGATGAAAGAGTGGTGTTACTTCAAAGTGAACTTGAGAATGAGAGACGCCAGCGTCAAGAAAAAGATGCGGTAATCCAGGATTTGATGAAGCAATTGGCTGCACAAAAGGGGCAGTCGAACTCAATGTCAACTCCATTGGCATCAACTCCATCGACGTCAACTCCATTGGCAACAATTCCATTGAAGCCAAGTCCATTGACACCATCAGAAGTAACATTCCATCTTTTATTGACCCTTTTAAAAACTGCTGTAGTCTTCTTAAACACTTTATATTGCATGTGTCTTCGGTGAACATTAATCATATAAACAGCAGTGCTGATGCGGATGCCGGAACACGTGTTTTTGGATGTGAGAAAGTTGCGAGCATTCAGAAGTCTAACGGACTATCAACTTTCAAAAAGGAAAAGGAAACAAGTGTAAGTAATAAAACTTCCACATGTGCTTTTTTAAATCTACATGCATGTCTTATTTACTGTGTTTTACTAGTACTACCACAAGTATGTATTTAAACATGTTCATATATTATTTTGTTTAACTAATTTCTAATACATACATGCAACAAATCATTTTTTTTGGTAATTAAGTGCAAACTGTGACACTCAAAGAGAACATCTATTATTGCTTTGGGCAGCGTATACAAGAGTGATGGAAAACAAATGCTTCATAACAAACCACTCCCCAAGGATTGCTACAAAGTGTCTATTGATAAATCCTTACAGGATGCAGTTTGCATACCAGATGTAGGAGGTACCGGTTTCAAAATAGTTATGAAGGCAGTAGGTGGTTTTTATGCATGGCCAAAGGAGCAAGTGATTTTGGAAGATCAGGTACATACATGCATGTGTTTTATCAACCTACATATATATATATGTATAATTTCTCTTATTTAATTCAGAATTTGATACACCCGGCTTTTTGTTTCCTACAGGCAACACCACCAAGTACCATACAAATGATTAGTGAGCATAACAAAGTTCCACCTAAATTGACAGGGAAGCGCAACTACGTCTCTATTGAAGCCATGAAAAGTGAAGCTGCTCAGAAGATCAAGACTAAGAAGTTAAATTTAAGAGAATTTTATTATTTACGGCATTACAATTTTATATACATTCCAATTTTATTGTATTTGAATTTGTTTTGATATATTTGAATTTTATTATTTACGGCTTTTTGTTGGTGACAGTTTAATTAATTCGTTGTGTGACTAAATGTTACAAAAGGCCACACACGCATACAATTCATGTGGCCATTTGATGATCAATAGTCACAAAAAATAAAAAATTCTTCAATTTAAACGGCATATGGTCACACTTATTAACACTTTTGGCCACTTTATGATTAATTGTATGTGACTAAATACCCAAAAGAAACATGATTTGTGTGACTAAATGGTACAAAAGGCCACACAAACATACAATTCATGTGGCCATTGGATGATCAATAGTCACACAAGCCACAAATTTCTTCACTTTAAAAACCATATGGTCACACTTATTCACACTTTTGGCCACTTTATGCTTAATTGTATGTGACTAAATACCCAAAAGAAACATGATATGTGTGACTAAATGTAACAAAAGGCCACACAAAAAATAAATTCATGTGGCAATTGGATGATCAATAGTCACACAAACCACAAATTTCTTCACTTTAAACACCATATGGTCACACTTATTCACACTTTTGGCCACTTTATGATTTATTGTATGTGACTAAATACCCAAAAGAAAAATGCTTTGTGTGACTAAATGTAACAAAAGGCCACACAAAAATAAAATTCATGTGGCCATTGGATGATCAATAGTCACACAAAACACACATTTCTTCACTTTAAACACCATATGGTCACAATTATTCATAGTTTTGGCCACTTTATGATTTATTGTATGTGACTAAATACCCAAAAGAAAAATGCTTTTTGTGACTAAATGTAGCAAAAGGCCACACAAAAATAAAATTCATGTGGCCATTGGATGATCAACAGTCACACAAAACACACATTTATTCACTATAAACACAATATGGTCACACTTATTCACACTTTTGGCCACTTTATGATTTATTGTATGTGACTAAATACCCAAAATAAAAATGCTTTGTGTGACTAAATGTAACAAAAGGCCACACAAAAATAAAATTCATGTGGCCATTGGATGATTAATAGTCACACAAAACACACATTTCTTCACTTTAAACACCATATGGTCACACTCATTCACACTTTTGGCCACTTTATGATTTATTGTATGTGACTAAATACCAAAAAGAAAAATGCTTTGTGTGACTAAATGTAACAAAAGGCCACACAAAAATAAAATTCATGTGGCCATTGGATGATCAATAGTCACACAAAACACACATTTCTTCACTTTAAACACCATATGGTCACACTTATTCACACTTTTGGCCACTTTATGATTTATTGTATGTGACTAAATACCCAAAAGAAAAATGCTTTGTGTGACTAAATGTAAGAAAAGGCCACACAAACATACAATTTATGTGGCCATTGGATGATCAATAGTCACACAAACCACACATTTCTTCACTTTAAAGAACATATGGTCACACTTATTCACATTTTTTGCCACTTTATGTTTAATTGTATGTGACTAAATACCCAAAAGAAACATGATTTGTGTGACTAAATGGTACAAAAGGCCACACAAAAACCAAATTTATGTGGCAATTGGATGATCTTTAGTCACACAAACCATACATTTCTTCACTTTCAACACCATATGGTCACACTTATTAACACTTTTGGCCACTTTATGGTTAATTGTATGTAACTAAATATACAAAAAGAAAATGCTTCGTGTGACTATAAGAGTTTTTGGTCACACAAAGCTGATTAATCCAACTAAAATTGTACCTATTTAGTCACACATTTTAACATTTTGGTTACTCTTTCGTAAGTGAGACTAAAAAGAACCAAAACATGTGACCGTAGGTACCCTATGGTTACACCACCTTTAGTCACACACACGAAAAAAACCATGTGTGACTATATGTATATCGTCACACATATTTGGTGTAACCAATTCCACTTTTTGTTCTAGTGTAGGTTACGCCGTAATTAAATTATGACGTGGAATTATCCACATTCTCAAGACTACGCCGTAACTAGTAATAATGTTACGACGTAATGAAGACTCCGTGGCGATTTTGTGGAAATTATGAAGACTACGGCATAGCACCTCAAGTCATCTACGACGTAACATAATTATGGCGTATCTACACTATCCAACTATGCCGTAACTAGCTCAACGGATAAGATCAAGTGAAGATAACATTAGCTACGGCGTAACTAGTAATAGCGTTACGCCGTAGCTCTCTCCTACCTATAAATACTAGATGATTTTGCACCTTTGAAATCATCTCCCCTTTCCCAAACCTTTTTAGGGTTTGGGGAGAGTAACCACAGCAGAAGATTAGAGATAGAAGCTCTCGTCTACATTAGTCATTTTGTATTCGAGTTTGGATTGTTTTATGCTTTTCATAATCATTTGATGAATTCTTATTATTAATTCAAGTATCATTCTGTTATTTGCAATCTTTTCATTACTTCGTAGAGATATCTTCTTTGTCCATTCATTCATACTAGTTTTAGTAGTGCTATAAACTTGTTTGTATCTATTATGCTAGATGTGATTGATATAATACCTCAGTCCTTTTAGTAGGCTAGAAGAATTGACCATAGGATTCTAGCCTGATAGATTGCGAGGAAATGGTTGGGATGACAACTGACCAGATTGCCTTTTGTGAGAATTGACCATAGGATCACCTTACAAGTGGAGGTGCTTAAGAAGTTAGAGTGATCTAAGATCCGAGAGGCCAGATCTCTACCAAATGCAATCTATTAGATTTGGTGCTTAATGATTCAACCAATTATCCAATCTCCGCTTACTAGCATGGGGTAGTTCATGTGGTCCCGGGAACTATATTAGGGAAGATAGACTAGGATGACTTTACCCTACGATTCCTAGTGATATTTATGCCACTATACGATGTATATGCATTTACTAGAACTACTTGAATTATTCTTCTATCCTCTTACTTTCCTTCTCTTGATCCGAATCTGTGACTTATACATATGTTAAACATTTTATTTATCATCTCTATCAACTTTTACCTATCATTATCACATAACATACTTTGATTTCTTTCACAGTAGCTCTTAGGGACGACACTTGGATTTACCTAGGCTTTGCTACATGTAAGTGGGTTCTCTGCCCATTAGTATGTGTTTATCCTTGTATTTCTAAGTTTATAAATTTAAAACAGGATGTAAATACGCTTCAGGTTTTTGGTGCCGCTACCGGAGAGCAGTTTAGTTGATTGATTTAAGATATGTTTATGTTTGACCTATTTACGAGATGGATATGCCTGACCAGTGATGACTCAGGTACGTAATTCATTCTCTCATATTATAATTTCAAAATTTTGTATTTTTCACTAAATATTCTCCAATTACGGCGTAGCCAGTCATTGAACCATGCCGGAGCCACAAAAAAAAAACATTTATTCTAATCTTGAAATTAGGTTATGGTGTACCCACTTTCATAACTACGCCGTAACACCTTTCTTATATAAGCTTGAACAATTATTTACATTATGTTTTTACCAAAATTTATAACTGCCACCACCACAGTCAAAATTTTTGAAAGATTTTCTCTAAACAATTCTACTATCTCTTCTACTCATCTAATGGCAGGTAATAATCTTTGACTATCTTTCTTCTTAATTTTGGTTTAACTAGGGTTCTTATTGATATATTGGGATCTTTATTTTTAGGCTTCGTTACATGATATTGACCGCATGATTAGGATTGTTGAGCAATTTGATCATGTTCCCTTTGTTCTAATTAGTATTCCCATTTGATTTTTTGGCTACTTTTGGAAGGGGTATCATGTGACATTTATATTGTGGTCTTGACATTAACAGTTGGCCATAAGTTGGTTTATTATTTAAATGTTTTGGCTTTGGGTAAAATTTTATGGTTACAGCGTAGTTAATCTTTGGTTGGCCGTAATCATCTTATTTGAATTTGCTGGTGATAGAATAACTACGGTGTAGCTAGGGTATAAAGTTATGCCGTAGCTTAAGTCTTGGGATTTTGGGAATTTAACGGGTTGCGACGTAGCTAAGTCATAGAACTATGACGTAACATAGGTTATTACGACATAGCTCAATTGGAACTACGTCGTAGCATTATAAAAGGTTTCTTACATGGTATATTTTTGTAGGAAACAATGATGATAACCTTGCTACTTGGTTCCAATTCAGCAGTTACGATGATCATGCAAAACAGGAATGTTTGAAGGACATGGAAATCCTTATCAAAAAAGAGATCGACACACCCTAGGCATTGGACTTTGATATTTTCAGAGAGGTTAGCAATCGCAAGGCGATTAAGGAGTTAAGGAAGTTCTGCAAGGCGTTAGAGAATTTGTGGCTAGTGTTTATTTGGACGAGAAGGTCACCACTCTTCACCAACCTTTCTTGTGGTTCCAAATTGGTGGAGAGAGGCAAGAGATGAATATGAATGACTTTATTGTGACTATGGGATTGTATACCGAGGAGGAAGTTGGATATAGAGAATTCAAAGATTTCTATGAGTATTGTTCCAGGCACCGTCCCAATGACTACACCCCGGCTGCCTACGTTGCTAGAATTTCAGACATCACCGGATACCATCCTAGGAGACCACCATCCTACAACTTTATCAAAATCCTTATCCGGAGGTTGGTTCACAGGCTTATTTCCTTATCACTCAGAGCAAGGTACTCAACTTGGGAGAAGGTCACAATGGATGACTTGTTCTTTTTGGAAGGAATGGATGGTGGGAAGTTTATTCACGTTCCTTGGTTTTTAGCCAAGTTCTTTTCCGATGGAGCTAAGGGGGCACAGGATAAGAGCAAGATCCAGGGTGCTCATCTCATTGGGAGTTGGCATTGGTGACCGTTTCCAAGGGTACCACTTTGATTGGGTTGAACAAGCTTATCGAGTATAACATCTGCAGGTCTAATGGATTAGGAGCTGATCTGATGCCCGAAGGGGCGGTAGGTGGTACTGCAGGAGCTAGTGGTAGTAGAGGTGCTAGTAGTAGCCTGGCCTGTGGGAGCCAGGCTTTAGAACAGGAAGCTGTTAGGATTCATCCGACGATGACTAAGTCGGATAGGTTTAGAGTGATTGAGGGACGCTTGGGACACATAGATGCCAGGATGACGGAGATTAGGGATTATATAGACGACATGGCATCCGGTATCTTCGGTATGAGTGATCAGTTTGATGGGTTCCACGGAGATTTAAGGAGGATGCAGGCCGAGCAACAACGCTATTTTTAGTGGAACGCTGACAGGATGAGCGAGATGATGGCTAGCATGCACCTAAACCATGAGCGTTGGAATGGTTCTTCCTATGTGTACGTCCCCGATGTCTCTAACATTGGGATCCAGCAAGGAGTGGCATTCATGGACCCTCAACAGCACCCCGCCAGCACCTTAAGCACCCCCTTCCATTCCGTTGATCCTCAATCCATGGACCACGACCATGTTCAGGGGTGAAATCCCCAAGTATTGGTGACAAATAATTCCTTTTACAACTTAAAAATGATTTTTGTGGCTCTCGTAAAACAATTTACATTAGTTTATGTCTGTAATAGTTGAACTTCTAGGATTTATGTTCATGTGCTTAATCTTAGTACTGCTAGGTACAATTTTCCTTATGAATTTGTACAGGATTTATGTTGATATAGTTAACTATGGCGTAACTACGTTATCGTGTTACGCCGTAACTGTGCTTACGAGAGGCCAGTTGGTTGCTGGAATTAAAGATTACGACGTAGCAAGCTTTGGAAGTACGCCATTGGAGAGTTTACCTGATGGCTAATTTAACTTACGATGTAACTACCCTTTGGAGCTATGACGTAACCCCCAATCCGAGAGATTTCCTGGAGGATAATTTTGGCTATGATGTAATTCCCTTTTGGAGCTACGTCGTAACTCTGTCACCGAGAATTTAGCTTGTGGAACTACATTACGACGTAACTCCTCAACTTCAATTACGCCGTAATTGATTGGCCAACCACTTACGAGAGAAAAGAGATGGGAGTATTTTTCTTTCTATATTATTTTTTCATTTCTATTTTTCTTCCTTTATCATCTGTACAAATGGGACTTTATACATCTTAAGTGGGGGAATGGGAAATAGAAATGACTTCAAATTTTACTTGAACCTAATTTTGTCTTCATTTTTCTAGTTTATTTTGAAAAATTTTGTCATTTTTAAAACTTTTGACATGTTTTTCTTAACCGAACTAGAATAGACCTTAGCCGAGCACATTTAACCCTTGAATTCCCATGGTAAGATTTAGCCTTATCCGTTTCCATTGATTTACCCACAATCCACCTAATTATTGAGTGTGCCGGTAGTTTGTAGACTTTAGAACATGGCTTTTACATCATTTCGAGACCATAGACGAGTAATGTGCTAGACACATTTGGAAGGAACAATTTTAGAAGGCAACATTTTAGGATTATCACCCAAATAGCCTTATATGTGTGTGGTTATCGATTAGTCACCTCGACTTCTCGACCCCCGTGTAAACCCTTTTGTTGCACTCATCTTTAGTGCAAGATACCCCTAGTACACCCTTCTGAGCCTTTCCTTTCATTTGTTACCCTTATAAATATTATTTTGATACACCATTACACCTTAGCCTACCTTGTAGTCTTAGTTTATAATTGGAAAGTCATTGTTTGCCCAAGTTCGAGGTCTAAGTAAAAGAATTCGAGAATCACGCCTACAAAGACAAATTATTGAAGATCATTTGAAGACCCCCAAATCATCATGTATTGTTCATCTCAAGTGGGGGGATGTACATATTATTATTAAAAAAAATTGAATTTATGTTTGTAAATAGCGGAAATAAATGGTGCACCATTGTATAAGCACCATGATTATGAGCTCATCAAGATTTAATATCGAAGAGGCCACTTCGGTGACATATGAAGATATGAGTTGGTGATCATTTCTACACCAACATGAAGACCAAGATATGTTCCCATAATGATGTCCTCTAGTGGCACATGTACTTGCTATGATCCGGTTCTTGCATTTCGAAGCTTATACCTTGGGCGAACGGTAAATGGTGATGACTTAGTTGTAGGCTTAGACTATTTGCTTGTTATTTTTCATTTACACCCATTTTGAGAAATCTCATGTCTATTCCTACCCTTTAGTCGTGAATCATGCTTAGGTGAAGGATTTGAGCAGGCATTGGTGTCTTGCCCGGCGTTCCGGTCATGTATCGATGTTCTTTGTCGCTTTCGTCGTAGTATGTTAGTAACGACACTACACCCTTAACCATATATGTGTTCACCCAATGTTACCTTCAAGAGTTGTTTTGACCTTAGCTCTAGTGGTTGAGTTTTGTGTAACTGCCAAGCCTAAGATAGACTACATACTATGACTGAGCAATGAGTGATCACCCCTAAAATTGACACTTATAATATATAGAGAGAGTATTGTTCCCCTTTTCGTGAGGTGTTCGGCTTTGAGAAATTCTAATTGATGAGGCGAAATTTGTTACGCTTTTAAGGGGTCATTTAAGCCCTAAGTCGTGATAATATGATCAATTATTACCTTAAATCGTTTCTTTTGTCATTTTAGGTACTTTTGAAGAGAATTCTGTAAAAGGAACCATTTTGGACGTTTTTGGAGCAAATAGTGAAGAAAACGACAAAGTTAAGAATCCATGCTGGAATTTACACTTGACGGCGTCAGGAGTTCAAGGGGATGGTGTCAGCCTTTGCGACAAGAGGTGGATATTACATTTACACTTGACGCGCCAGAAGACAATTTGAGGATTTACACGTGACGGTGTCACGTTCTACCAGGGGTAGGCAGTCACGTGTAACACTAAAGCGTGACGGCCGAGAAGACATAAAGAGTGACGGCGTCAAGAAGTTGGATTGAGCGACAAAAAACCCTAGCAGCGGCGAGATGATGACGTCAACCATCAAAAGGTGACGTCGTCACCCATGTAAATCGATATATAGTTTTTGATTTTTTATTCATTAGGAGAGGAACTTTTTGGTGGAACACACACACAAACCCTAGTACGAATTTCAGAACTTTTTAAGGGTTTCATACCCTTGTTTCTTCCATGTTCAATTAAAGATAAGTAATCCATCAATCATTCAATATGTCTATGTGTTGTTTGATTATATCTTATGCTTGTCTTTCTTTTAACATGCTAGGCTAGGTTTATTTGTGTTTGCTTAGATGTAATGAAACCTAGTTATTGATTATTGATTGATGGTTTGTTATTAGTTGTTGTTGAGTGATTGATAATCGATGATAGGCTTAAGAAAACTGGCTAATCTCCTATATGGTAACTTGCTTGAACATCTTAAGAAACATGAATCGGATGTGTAATACGATTTTAATGGTTGTATTTAATGCATAAGTGACTATTAAGGAGGCCATGGTTAGGATATTAAACATGTCGCCATAGGAAGAGATAGAAGTTTATAGAGTTGGGGAAGATCGTACATGGCCCCACGAATGGTATTAAGGAATGCAACCCGTCACCCACGCAATTGTAACAAGCTTATCAATCAATAAAAGATAACTATGGAGTAATGAAGTCTAAGTAAATACGTTTTCTCCATATATAAGTTTTCTCACTTTATCTTCTTGTCATTTTTATTTTTATTGCATTAGTAGTTAATTGGGTTAGTTGACTAGCAACTAATTCCGCCCACTCTTCCAAATACCCAAAATTTTACTTGCTTTTCATAAAATCCCTCACCTTTAGACCTAGTTAGATTAATTTCAATCCTAGCGAACATTATTCCCTGTGGAGAACGATCAATCCCCCGGTACTTGCCACTTCACTATACTACATCGGTCAGGTACGCTGCCTGGTGGGGATTGTAAGTTTCTCAAGATCCCTTGAGAAGAAAAACGTTTGTGTAGACTACAATCCAACACATCACTAGCTTAGTATATTTTTAAATTCATATTTTCCTAGTAATAATGGGGGATATCTTTTTGAAAATACTTCTAATAAGGTCTACTTGATGGCAAGTAGAGTTCAAGTGGGGGGATATTTGATGATGTCAAATAATCTGATATTCTAAGTATCAATTTCCCCTCTTTATTGACCATTTTAGCTTAAGATTGTTTGCAGGGTTGTCTTATTACTTCGTATTTCATTTCAAGACTATTAATCGGGTATGAAGAGGTTAATTGATGAAGTTGACCTCAAGACGGACAAAAAGCACCTACTACAATAAGACTACGGCGTAACTACATGATTAGGTTACGCCGTAATTAAATTATGACGTGGAATTATCCACATTCTCAAGACTACGCCGTAACTAGTAATAATGTTATGGCGTAATGAAGACTCCATGGCGATTTTGTGGAAATTATGAAGACTACGGCGTAGCACCTCAAGTCATCTACGACGTAACATGATTACGGCGTATCTACATTATCCAACTATGCCATAACTAGCTCAACGGATAAGATCAAGTGAAGATAACATTAGCTGCGGTGTAACTAGTAATAACGTTACACCGTAGTTCTCTCCTGCCAATGAATACAAGACGATTTTGCACCTTTGAAATCATCTCCCCTTTTGCAAACCTTTCTAGGGTTTGGGGAGAGAAACCACAGCAGAAGATGATGACGTTAGGAGATTAGAGATAGAAGCTCTCGTCTACATTAATCATTTTGTATTCGAGTTTGGATTCTTTTATGCTTTTCATAATCATTTGATGAATTCTTATTATTAATTCAAGTATCATTCTGTTATTTGCTATCTTTTCATTACTTCGTAGAGATATCTTCTTTGTCCATTCATTCATACTAGTTTCGGTAGTGCTGTAAACTTGTTTGCATCTATTATGCTAGATGTGATTGACTTAATACCTCAGTCCATTTAGTAGGCCAGAAGAATTGATCATAGGACGCTAGCCTGATAGATTGCGAGAAAATGGTTGGGATAACAACTGACCAGATTGCCTTCTGTGAGAATTAACCATAGGATCACCTTTCAAGTGGAGGTGCTTAAGAAGTTAGAGAGATCTAATATCCGAGAGGCCAGATCTCTACCAAATGCAATCTATTAGATTTGGCGCTTTATGACTCAACCGAGTATCCAATCTCCGCTTACTAGCATGGGGTAGTGCCTGTGGTTTCGAGGACGATATTAGGGAAGATAGACTAAGATGACTTTAGCCTACGATTCCTAATGATATTTATGCCACTGTATGATGTATATGCATTTACTAGAACTACTTGAATTATTCTTCTATCCTCTTACTTTCCTTCTCTTGATCTGAATCTGTGACTTATTAATGCGTAGGGATTGCACCAGGCTTTACCTCTCAAGGGATCTTGAGAAGCTTACAACCCTCACCAGGAAGTGTACCTGACCGTTGTAGTATATTATAGTGACAAGTACCGGGGGATTGATCGTTCAACTTGGGAATAATGTCGCTACGATTAGAAAACCTAAAGACTGGGTCTAGAGATGAGGGATAATTCTTTTTGTATTTTTATATTTTATGAAAAGCAATTAAAAATCTCAGTTTTGAAGGAGTTGGGCGGAATTAGTTGCTTGTCAACTAACCCAATAACTAAAGATGTAATCAAAATAAAATACTAAAAATGAAAATAAACTAAATTATACTAGGTGTGTGAGCAATATATGGGAGAATTGTGTTTACTTAGATTTCACTACTCCCTAGATATCTTTTACAGGTTAATTACTTGTTACAGCTGCGTGGATGACAGATTGTATTCCTTAATACCATTCATGGGGTGTTGTACTTACTTCCCCAATCCTATAAGCTCCTACATCACTCCTATGTCGAGCCGGCTAAGAAGCTCCTAACATGTGATCACTAGAATTCGCTCATGCATTAAATACAACCAATAAAACCTAGTACACATCGGTTCATATTTTTTAAGACGTTCAAGCAAGTTACACAATGGAGATCTGCTAGTTTTCTTAAGCCTAACATTGAAATCATTCATCCATTACAACTATAAACAAGCAATCAACCTATAATCAACATCTAGGTTTCATTACATCTAAGCAAACACATGATAGATCTAGCCTAGCATGTTAAAATCAAGACAAGCACAAGATATATTCAAACAACACGTAGACATATTGAATGAATTGAAAGAGGACTTACCTTAATTGAACATGAAAGGTTTCAAGGGGTGAAAACCCTTGAAAATACTGTTACAAACGACCTAGGGTTTATTAGGTTCGACCCTAGTATTCTCCACACAAGTTCCTCTCTTAATGAATGAAAAATAGAAAAGTACATATAGATTTTTTTGAGGTGGCGGCGTCAAGAGTAAATTTCTGACGCCGTCATCTCGCCGCCAAATAAATTCTCGGACTGCCTAGATCTGGGTTTGACGCCGTCACGTGTATTCCTTTTGCAGGCCGTAACCAAAAATACTCTTGACGCCCTTCTCTTGACGCCTTCAAGTTTTCTTTGGGTCGCCATGGATTTTACTCCTGACGCCGTCAAAATTTCCTTCTTGACGCCGTCAGGTAATGTTCTCAGGATGGAAAATTAAGTCTTTGCCGTTTTCTTCACTTTTATGCTCCAAAAACGTCCAAAAAGCTTCCTTTTCCAGAATTCACTCCCAAAGTACCTAAAATCACAAAAGAAACGATTTAGGGCAATATTAGATCAAATAAATTCAATTCCGGGCTTGAATGACCCCCTAAAAACGGTTCATTTTTCGCCTCATCATGTACCCTTACAATTGAGATTTGCTTGTCCTCAAGCAAATGCGCTTTTATTCTAGTCAAAATACAAGTTAGGGGTCATTTAACACTAATATAAAAGTAATTAAAACAAATAATCGTTCCACTAAAGACCAAAGACAAGCACGGAGGTCATATACTAGCACCTCACAAATAGTGTTTAGATACTTACATCTCTCGGGTGTAATAAACTAATATCACATTATGGAAATGAAAAACATCTCTCACTACCTGTCATAGCAAAATAGATTACCATAGGCTTGGGAAAGGATCAATCCTCCACCACATGGCGTAAGCATGTTATGATCAAGAAACACCTTCAAGAGGTCGGGGATGCTCGAAATAAAGAATAGACATGGTATTATTAGATTAAAAGAATGGGGAAGGTGTGTGTATTTTCTAGAGAGAGAAAGAAGGAAACCACACACACCTTGTGATACAATGAGACATCCAACCCTCCTAGTTGAGACTAGGAGGGGTATTTATACTAGAATACAAGCCTAACTTAGCACTATTGTCTAAACTAGTCCTTGTACATAGAAGGAGATGCTATTCCCAAATATAACATTACTTTTAAGGCTAACAATCTCTCCCCAAAGTGATGTTATATGGGAATAGCTTACAACGTTCCCTACAAGTAAGATTAAATACAAAAGCATATGCACAGCAGCTCCGAGAGTGGTCTTCAAACTTCATTGATTCATTCATCTTCATGAATCTTCTCAGCTGCCATCTCTTTACTTGCAGAAGAACAATGTGAGCAAATCTAATTAGGGATTAAATCTGGCTTGACACTCTCCCCTAATTAGTGCTCTCCCCCAAACTGACAACCTTTCTGATGAATGCCCTGAAACTGAAGAAGTCTTTTGATACTTAAATGCAAACCGTCTTTAGTCTTCAAACACGCAGCGGAAAGTGTAGAACAGACTGTAGACTCGACCTTCTTCAAGATTGTCCATTCGGGGTAACTGAATATCAACATCTTCATCTCACCAAATGCATTCCAGTTATCTTGCGTAAAGCAAATCAGTTCATAACGTACACATGAAATGATAACACCAAAGTAACAAGTTGAAACACCGATCATCTTGAATTTGTTGCCCGAAATTGGTGAAGGTGGATAAGGTAGAAGTACGTAGAAAAAGTTGAGAGGATAAGGATATAGAATCAACCAATCTCTGACACAAATCATTTCATAAATCATTAAGCCCGATAACGTGAACTTGTTGTGCGTCCTCGATGTACACATTTCTCTCCCCTGATGATTGCGATCTCATCGGAATCAGCATAACATTGTGTACATGAAGTATTAACTGAAAGCACTTTATCATTAATCACATAAGCCCGTGAGAAGATGTCGATAAACCCAATCTACTAAGAATACCATTTGAAATTGTCGTACTCTTTATCAACCTCTGAATCAACAACGGCTCTTGTAGTAACCCCATATGAAGATAACCCGATATGACGAACTTGAGAATGAAGTAAAATCCCTCAGATTTGTGACTTAAGCTTGTACTATCGTGTGACTAAGAACGGTGTACCATATACCCTTAAAAAAGTGTAATAAGCACAATCCATCTTGACATATCCTCAACTATGTGAGACACTGAGCACTACAACGTAACTCCTTTAAGTGATAGTTATCTAGGTCTTCGTCCATCCACCCCTTGACCTATGAAAACTAGATAATCCAAGTCTTCGTCACTATCAATATATGCCCAAACAAGTCATCTTCGCGGAAGTGAAGAAAGAAAGAAGATGAAATAAGTACACGCGCCCGTAAAACGTTACTACAAACCCAAATAAATAATAACGAATTATCCCCATATTCACAAATATCCGATACTAGCCGTTGTTATTTGATTGTGATTCTTGATCAGGATCGTTTAAGCAATTCGTGGTGTGTTTTGGTGAAGCTTGAAATTCTATATCGGGTGATTCGTAGTGATTTCGTATTTTCCCTCCAAAAATAAAATTGGAAAATTTTCTCGCCCATAATTTGGAAATCACTAGGAAATACAATACAAAGGTTACCAGAAAAATTTGAGTATTAAAAATTTTTACGCAAAATTTCACCGAAAAAATTTGAATTTTGGCCTAAAAATTTGAATTTCGGGCCAAAATTTTCAACGTTATACCAAAATTAAAATCTCGCGTAAAAATTGAGCGTTTAGTCTCCTCTCAAAAATAAATTTTACTCAAATTTTCCCGCCAAAAAAACTCTTTTCTTTTTTTTTTTTTTTTTTTTTTTTTTTTTTTCAAACTCGATAACCATCCCTAACTCGGTAACCATCCCTAACTCGGTAACCTTCTCAAAGTCGGTAATACCCCTAACTCGGTAATGCCCCTTAACTCGATAAGTCCAATGAAATTTTGGCAGAGTTTCGTTTGTCCCTAACTCGATAATATCCTTACTCGATAAGACGATAAGGTTGAGCCATGCCTAACTCGGCAAAACATATCTAACTCGATAACATGTAGCCCTAACTCGATATCAAACCAAACTCGGTATCAAAAAAAATTTCTTCCAAACTCGATAGCCATGTATCCAAACTCGGTAAACATGTATCCAAACTCGATAGCCTCTGAAAATCAGGATCCTAACTCGATAAGAAATCATGCTAACTCGATAAAAATGGATCCTAACTCGAAAAATAACATGCTAACTCGATAAAACAAGAATCCAAACTCGATAGACTCAAGTCTAACTCGATAAAAATTTTTCTAACTCGAAAAATTTTTCAAACTCGACAAAAATTCGATGAACAGTACCAGATCCGTTTTTTCACCCAAAAACATGATTTTTTTTTCACCCAAAAACACCACGATTCGCCCCCGGTTAGCTCTGATGCCACTTGTTATGATCAAGAAACACCTTCAGGAGGTCGAGGATGCTCGAAATAAAGAATAGACATGGTATTATTAGATTAAAAGAATGGGGAAGGTGTGTGTGTTTTCTAGAGAGAGAAAGAAGGAAACCACACACACCTTGTGATACAATGAGACATC
This sequence comes from Artemisia argyi, assembly GCA_030686995.1. Lineage (NCBI taxonomy): Eukaryota > Viridiplantae > Streptophyta > Magnoliopsida > Asterales > Asteraceae > Artemisia > Artemisia argyi. The sequence goes on from CM060678.1 coordinate 33,161,768, forward strand.
CAACCCTCCTAGTTAAGACTAGGAGGGGTATTTATACTAGAATACAAGCCTAACTTAGCACTATTGTCTAAACTAGTCCTTGTACATAGAAGGAGATGCTATTCCCGAATATAACATTACCTTTAAGGCTAACAAAGCACCTAGGATAAACTATCAAAGAGGTCTTTTAAAAGGGTTGTAACGTTAGGTGTAGGGATATGGAATACACGGTTTTGTTGGATATAGGCAGTCTTTACTGGTGGTTAGTTAACAATCTTGGTCAATTACATGTACAATGTGGCGTTGCTAAGCCAAGACTAGACTCGACTTAAGCTAATAAATCAAAAATAACAAAAATATAAAATAAACATAGAATGAAACAGGATGGTAGTCCGTATGTTTTTTTTTTTCTCTTTTTTTTTTTTTTTTTTTTTTTTTTTTTTTTTTTTTTTTTTTGCATACACTCTTACCCTACCATCCAAAATAATACATCATAGGGAATGAACATTCCCCTTACAATTAATTTTTTACATACTTTACAATAAACTAATCTAATGACTCGAATTAAGAAAATCAAAACACTTGGAGTACTTTTAAGATTAACGTACATACGAGGGTAATAAGATGATGTTCTTCCCCATTACTCCACAAAATAAGTACTTTACCCATGAGTCCCAATCGTCCCAAAACAATATGTACAAGGATATGACTCGACTTAGCAACCATGTAATCAATTAGATAATTAACGAAGGGTTTAAACAAATAACAATAATGCACTAAAGATGAGTGCATAAACGGAAGGCTAAGGCGATTTGGTTGTACATTTAAGTGGGGTGTAACAAATTATTCCTTTAAGTAAGATGCTTAAAGTTAGAAACGAAAAGATAGGCTCGGAGGGGTGTACTTTCGTGTACTAAAAATGAGTACAACGCTAATGGTGTGGGAAAAATTAGTTGACTTAACTAGCCAAGTAATATGACTTAAATGGTCAAGTAATTATGATACGGGTTTAACAAAAGGGTGATCCTAATGCCTCTTATCATGTAGTAAATACTACTACACGAATGTAGTCTCACTAGCGGTCTCGGGATGCATCACTAATGCAAGTTCTAGAATCTAAATGCTACCGGTACACTCATAAGCACTAATAGTAAATGCTTTTCTTATCAAATCTAAAGGCGAACCTCACATATTTGGGTGGAAAAATTTTCTGAATGGTACGGTTTTGGGCTAGTCATACGATCTCCTATCCATGAGACGCTTGCTATGGCTAAAGTTTCACTTCTAATTGTTGTAAAAAAATTGAAATTTGGCGCTAAAATTACACTAACAAGTATTTCTCATAGTTTTATTACACATCTACCATCAAACAAACAAACTCAAGCGAAAGTGTATCTGTAAGGTATCATCATTTTACCCTCCCCTTACACTTAGGATGAACATTGTCCCCAATGTTCAAGTAGAGAATGTAAAAGTGAAATAAGTAAAAAGAATGAAATCAAATACTCCCCGGATTCGCTCGGTATGGATAATAAGGTGGCCAGGTTAGATCTTCCTTCAAGAAAATGAACAATCAAAGCTTCCCTTCCTAAATATAAGTCATCTTCTTGTCATACATAATCTGTAAAATCTAAGAAAACAGACAAGGCAACCTCGCGTAAAATCGGCGGCAATCTATATATGCTAACAAATCCTAAAAAGCAAAGTAAGATACAATGCTTGTGGAATGATGTTTGCAGATCTCCTGGAGATTATAAAACTAAGGAATTAACAAAAACTCTAAGACTCCGTTAGAAAAACAAAACTGGTAAAATTTCCAGATTTTTACACGTGACGCCGTCAGGAATTTCTTCCTAACGCCGTCAGAAGTGACCTGCAGAAATTCTTATGTTAAGTTTCCGGAAAATTTCTGGAAAAACTTGGTCCTACTTCCTGGAAAATCCTGCAAAACATCATTATGACTCGATACAAGCATTTGACTCTAACAAATACGAATATACATGTTCACTTAATATTGTGGAGATTTATGATCGGTTTGTTTCTTAAAAACATATTTGGGGTTTCCCCTTACACTTATCTTTTGCGAAATACCTTTTGATGAAGTTAAGACTAAGCCAAACAACAAAATAACGTATTTTCACCATTTTAGTTTTGAAACATGATCTACCAACAATAAAAATAAAGCATGCATACGGAAGCAAATAACAAACAAACAAAATAAAAATCACACAAAACAAAGAATGATACCATAAGTACATCATATCATTACTAGTTAACGTGAGCATAAGAATAAAAATAAAAATTATCCAAGGCCAACAAAGGCCATAACCTAAACTATTACAGTTCCAATTGTTTCAAATTACATCACCATGAAATAAATTGTTCAAACATAACAGATACGAAGACAGATCATTGGGGAGGAGGACCATAACGGTAGTCATAACCAGGTGGGAGGTGCCCAGTGTACCCGTAGGGAGGGTAGTCCATCTCACGACCGGGGAATGGGTCAATCTGCAGCGGAGGCTCGATCTGATCACGGGTGGAGAGGTGCTGCATCTGGCGGATGGTATGATCATACATCCAATCAAAGCGGTGGTCAGTGGTGGTCCGCCATGCGTCCACCTAACCCATCCAGGCCCCCTGGTGTGCCTGTCAGTCTCCCCGACCCATGTGTCGGTAGTAATCAGCAAACCCAACCTCATAATCCCTAAACTGATGCTGCTGGGGCGCTCCCTCATCATTATCATCATCATCCTCAGCACCATCAGGTCCTCCCGCCATGTACCAGGTATAGGACCCATCCCCCAGCTGCATCACGATGCTCATCTGCCTGAGGGATTTAGCCCTCACTACCCTACAAGCCCCGCAGTCGCTCAAGTACCCCATGATCTGGGGAACAAGCAACCCATAAGATCGAGCCAACCGGGTCACGAACATCCCCCCATACACCTAGTCAATATCCCTCTCCCCCACACTAGTCTTCAAATAGCTCGCTACCCAAAATGGGATGTTACAGTAAACACCCGCTGAAAAGATGGGATATAGGTAGAAAAGATCTAAAGCAGTGACACGTTGAGTGGTGCCATGATGTCCCGACAAGCTGTATATGACGCACCTGTGGGCTAACCTGATCATGGGGTCCCTTATTGAGGCTGCCCCAGTAGTCGAGGTGTACACCCCGTTCCCAATACTCGGCCAAAAAGTGGCGCACCTCATCTCATTCCTCACAGTCTCTCCATTTAATAACCTCTACATAAAACCTCCCTCAACAGCCTCCTCCATAGTGTACAAACCAATCCTCCATTCAAACTCAATAACCGAACATGATCGAACCTCCCCCTAACCTAAAGTAAATAGTGGTACCCCCCATATCCATCCTGGCCTCCGCCAAATCAAAGTGAAAAGCCGCAAAGAACTCCCTAACCAACTCACTATACACAGTCTCCCTCATCCTAAACAATCTCTCCCATTGAGGACCCGTGAACCCATCGGTTTGGATCCTCCCCAAGAACTCAGCCTCTAAACCTTGGGATCTCAGAAACACCCAATCAATCACAGCACCAGCATCAATGTGGTGATAAACAAGCTCCGCGTACTTAGTTGTGGCGACATCATTGTCAAACTCACCCCAACTATGGACTATTTCCCCATAGTTGACTTGTTGGGACCTAGATGAGCTGCCACGGTGTTGTCGTGATCGCTTGCTCATTTTCCTGGAAAAAGATAGAGTGGACGAAAATGATTAGAATGAGAATTTTACAAGTCCATGCTGTCAGACACATCTGACGCCGTCAGGAAGGAGAACCTGACGCCGTCAGACCTAGCAAAAATCGATTCATGCCATTACGAGGAAAAATCAATTTTCAAACTCTAAATCCATGACCCAAACACTCCTTTATGCAGAAAACATGGGTGGGGGGTCAAAAAATCCGTGGTGTGAAAGATTTTTCCTTAATTAACGCATGATTCGAGTTGGACAATATCATCACATGGTAGCCCTATGATTACGAAACATCAAAGAAAAGGCATTATGACATATTAAAGATGGATCAAAGATAGGGTTTCGGATGATGGGGGTTTTCAAAATTGGTAGGTCCTAAGGATAATTGAACGAAAAAGAGTAAATAAAAACTACTTACCAAGTGGAGAATTATCACAAAAGATGTCAAATTGGATGATGGAGACTCGGAGACGGAGCAGCAATTTGGGTGTGATTTGTGGGGTATGAGTTGAAAGTGATGGAGTTTGGGTTATTATTGCTGAGATAGCGAGGTGACGGCGTCAAGAGTTAATATCTGACGCCGTCAGATGCCCGCATCAGGAATAAAAAGTGATAATTCCAAATTTAGCCCCTCCACTAATGTAAATAGCTAAACGTAAGTAAAAACTCTGAGTAGCCATCCCGTTAGTGAAGTCCACCAGGGTCAAACGTTTCATTACTGTCACGGAGAAAGATGGGGTTGTAAAAAGGGTTGGGTGAGGTTCCAGTTAAGGTGTAACCTTTGCATTGGTCAACGGTGGTTACAAAGAGGAGTTGTTCCATGGAGGGTTTCAAAGTTGTGGTGTCTTTGAGGTACAACCTCTTCACACCCGGTTTAAAACCAAAGGAACGTCGTTTGCACAAATTGGGGAGCGTGGTTTGCAAGCATCCAACAAAAATGCTATGAAATTGCGAGTTCTTTTCCTCCTGAGGATGCTCACAAAAGTAGGAGGTGATTGACGGCGAAGCACTTGAAAAGGATTTCTCATTATCCTCTTGGTCAAACACCAAAGGAGTTGGAATTTCAAAAAAAATTTCGATTTTTCTTGGTGCCGATTTTTACTTAATCTTCTCTTTAATCCTTGATATGAATTTGTCCGCTAAATCCATAAAAGCATTGCGAGTGCTTTCCAAGAGTGCTTCTAAGTGCCGAATTTGTTTTTCTTGATTATTCATGAAGGTTACCATTATCCCTTCGAACTCCTCTTGTTGTGAATGTTCAGGAAAATTATGTTTGATAACCGCACTCCCACGTATATTAGGATTCCTTGCGGTTTCAGCAGCAGGCATTTCAGCTCTCATTAATTCTTTTACCCGCTTCTCGATATTTCCCAATAATTGTTCTTGGGTAGCGTTTACGTAATCAAGTTTCCCCTTACTTGAAAACATCGGGTCCTCCCATCCTTCTTCTTCGTATTGTGCTAACCCCTCAAGAACTTTCCAGCATTCATCAATGCTAAGTCTGTTTAGCCTGCCATTGGCGGCGTAATCTATAGCCTTTCTCGTTTGGTGGTTAACTTTATCGTAAAAGATTTGAATCTAGAACCATGGCTCGATGCCATGATGAGGGACTTTTTGGAGTAGGTCTTTGTATCGAGTCCATGCTTCGTAAAAGGTTTCACCTTGACGTTATAAGAACATCAAGATATCATTTCTGAGCTTGGTAGTTCTCCCTGGTGGGAAAAATTGAGCAAGGAAACGAGTGGTGAGATCATCCCATGAGGTGATGGATCCCGCGGGTAAACGCTCAAGTCATTGACTAGCTTGATCACGTAGAGAGAATTGGAATAGGCGTAATCGGGTCGACTCTCTAGTTGTAGCATCAAGGTCTATAGAATCTACGATTTTAAGGAAGTCCTTGAGATGCTGATTTGGATCTTCGGAACGAAGTCCATGGAATGCACATCCGCTTTGCACCAACCGGATGGTGTCGGATCGCAAGGGAGACACATTGGCTCCTTGGGTGAGCTCAATGGTGTTTCGATAGCCTAGGTGGCTAGGTCGGGAATACTCTCCTAGGGTTCGGGGCCTAAGAGGTTGGTTAGCTAGTGGTGGGTTTATGGGTTCAAAGATGTTACCATCGTCCATGATGTCGGATGGCAAAGAGTTACGAACAAAAACACGAAGAAATAAGATAGACTAAAGAGAACCTAAAAAATAAAAATAAAATCTTACTAGAAAGGAATCTAGCAAGTAGACCTAATAAAAAGAAATCCTAACCTAGACAACAACTATTCCCCGGCAACGGCGCCAAAAACTTGATGCATAGGGATTGCACCAGGCTTTACCTCTCAAGGGATCTTGAGAAGCTTAGAACCCCCACCAGGTAGTGTACTTGATCGTTGTAGTATAGTATAGTGACAAGTACCGGGGGATTGATCGTTCAACTTGGAATAGTGTCGCTAGGATTAGAAAACCTAAAGACTAGGTCTAGAGATGAGGGATGATTCTTTTTGTATTTCTATATTTTATGAAAAGCAATTAAAAATCTCGGTTTTGAAGGAGTTGGGCGGAATTAGTTGCTAGTCAACTAACCCAATAACTAAAGATGCAATCAAAATAAAATACTAAAAATGAAAATAAACTAAATTATACTAGTGGTGTGAGCAATATATGGGAGAATTGTGTTTACTTAGATTTCACTACTCCCTAGATATCTTTTACAGGTTAATTACTTGTTACAATTGCGTGGATGACGGATTGTATTCCTTAATACCATTCATGGGGTGGCGTACTTACTTCCCCAATCCTATAAGCTCCTACTTCACTCCTATGTCGAGCCGGCTAAGAAGCTCCTAACATGGGATCACTAGAATTCTCTCATGCATTAAATACAACCAATAAAACCTACTACACATCGGTTCATGTTTCTTAAGATGTTCAAGCAAGTTACACAATGTAGATCTGCCAGTTTTCTTAAGCCTGACATTGAAATCATTCATCCATTACAACTATAAACAAGCAATCGACCTATAATCAACATCTAGGTTTCATTACATCTAAGGAAACATATGATAGATCTAGCCTAGCATGTTAAAATCAAGAAAAGCACAAGATATATTCAAACAACACATACACATATTGAATGAATTGAAAGAGGACTTATCTTAATTGAACATGAAAGGTTTCAAGGGGTGAAAACCCTTGAAAATACTGTTACAAATGACATAGGGTTTATTAGGTTCGACCCTAGTATTCTCCACACAAGTTCCTCTCTTAATGAATGAAAAATAGAAAAGTATATATAGATTTTGTGAGGTGACGACGTCAAGAGTAAATTTCTGACACCGTCATCTCACCGCCAAATAAATTCTCGGACTGCCTAGATCTGGGTTTGACGCCGTCATGTGTATTCCTTTTGCAGGCCGTCACCAAAAATACTCTTGACGCCCTTCTCTTGACGCCTTCAGGTTTTCTCTGGGTCATCATGGATTTTACTCCTGACGCCGTCAAAATTTCCTTCTTGACGCCGTCAGGTACTGTTCTGAGCATGGAAAATTAAGTCTTTGATGTTTCTTCACTTTTATGCTCCAAAAACGTCCAAAAAGCTTCCTTTTCCAGAATTCACTCCGAAAGTACCTAAAATCACAAAAAGGAACGATTTAGGGCAATATTTGATCAAATAAATTCAATTCCGGGCTTAAATGACCCCCTAAAAATGGTTCATTTTTCGCCTCATCACTTATACCTATATTAAACATTTTATTTATCATCTCTATCAACTTTTACCTATCATTATCACATAACATACTTTGATTTCTTTCACAGCAGCTCTTAGGGATGACACTTGGATTTACCTAGGCTTTGCTACATGCGATCGGGTTCTCTGCCTGTTAGTAGGTGTTTATCCTTGTATTTCTAAGTTTACAAATTTAAAACATGGTGAAAATACGCATCAAGTAGCTTCAACTTCTTTTTCAGCAGTAGGAAAGGAAGAAGCATCACCACCAACTGTAGCCGGACCATCCACATGGACAGCTAGGACATTTGTGTTCGCAGTATCATAATTTTCTGTATGACCGAATTACGTAGGAGACAACGCGGTAGAAATTGCGGCAGCAACGGGCTCATCATCAAGAGAAGCCATTTTATTCATCAACGCATGAATGGATAGAGGCTCAACTAAAGGAACATAAACCCAAGCAAGCGTAGACCGATTAGCAGCGATGTTTTCCTTAATTCTATTAACCTTTCATTGAGCATTTTCCAAAGCAAATGACAGGGAACTACTACCAACAACTACATTATATTCAGGATTATGCACTGGAATGAAAAGTTGTTTCGAATCCGGTTGTAAATCAGCCATACCAGGAGCATTTGCAAGCAGACCCTCAAGATGTAGAAGGTCCATAATATCGGTGATGCTAGCATCCTTGTGAGATAATAAAGTACCCAATAAAGGAAACTCAAGCTCACGAAGAGTTTGTAATCCAGACTCATAATCCGCTTCTGCCGAGGGATGGTAAGCAGCATCACCTAAGAGATCCATGCCCACTTTGCTATGAGCAATGCCAGCTACTAAATCTTCTTGCACTCCCTTATAATAGCACAACTTACAACTCTCCGAAATGCCGCAAGGTATTCTGGGGAATTTAAACACTTGGTAATTGCAAGTTTCATTCCGTGCGTTAAAAACCATCGTCGATCAGATATCACAGTAAGCAAATGAGGTAGAATGTCTCATGAAGGTGCAAAGCCAGCTCCTCAAAGTCAGCATCTAGCTTGGCTAACCTATGAACAATCTCATCCATTTGAGCATCCTGAACCTCTTCAAATTTCTCCCGTAAATTATTAAAGGCTGACAATTTAGTACGAAGATCAGAACATGTAGTCTCCAGTTCACATACCTATGACCGAAAGAGGTCAAATAAAGAGAAGAGGAAAGAGAAAAAATAAGGGGAAAAAAACCAAACTCAAAAAGATATACCTGACCCACAACGGCATCATTACGGGACACTAACTTGTGTTCTTCAGCTGTAGCAGAAGACTAAAGCTCCGAAACCTGCGCATCAAGAGAATCCCGTTCCACCTAAAGCGCGGAGTTCTGTTCCTTCAAGGAATTCTCAAAAGATTCCAATACAGACACTCGAACGCGAAGATGAATCATCTCCACAGCCTCGGCCTCGACCAAGGAAAGTCTCGCCTACAGTTTCTCCATTTCTTCATCTTTGACCTTCAGCAAGAGAAACTGTTCATCACATTGAATAGACAAATTCCTCTTCTCCTCAATGAATGTCTCAGCGCGCATCCTCACCTCAGCCTTCAATACCATTTGATGAGTTGTTGATTGGCTCCAAATGGTCAACTAAAGTCAACCATGGATGTGGTCAATATAGTCAAACAGCCTAGAGTCAATCTCCGTGGAATATAGGGTTTCCCCGAGTCGTTATGTCCCGACGAGGTGTGGATGGTATTCAAACGGGTTTGTGATCGGGTGAATTTGGACAGAAAGGGGTTTGTGATTGATTGAACTAAGGAATATACGAAATAATAGCTTAAATAAGCTATTTGAAAGGTTACGTGAAAGCTAGATACTTAGAAACGGTTAATATCTAAAAATGCGTATGTTCAATTTAAATTTACGTGAACGTACAAAATAAAAAGTGAAAATAGAAATCTGAAAAGTATAGGGCCTGAATTGTAAATTTTCCAAAGTATCCTAAAGGGACCAATCTTGCCATATTTGAATAGTATAAGGACCACCTTTGATAATTTTCTATTTTTGAAATTCAGGGACCTATTTTGCCAACTTGTGAAACTCAGGGACCAAACATGTAAATTCTCCAAAATTTTCACCCAAGTACCATATTTGCCAAAATAAGTAACCAAGGGACCATAAATGATTTTTCTTCCAAAAATTTCCCACCAGGGACCAATTCTGCCAATTTATGAAGTTTAGGGACCAATCTTGTAAATTCTCAAAACTTTTAACTTTTTCACCAAAGGACTAAATATGAGAATTGATGATTTCAAAAGGACCTTTGGTGACTTTTCTTTTAAAATACGTGCTCAGGGACTATTTTTGCCAATTTTTGAAAGTTGGGGGACTGAAACTGCCAATTATGCAAACTTTGTACGTTTTTCATCTGTTTTTTATTATTTTGCATCTGAAACATATAAAACACAATCCTGTGATATTTTCAGAATTTTGATGCAATTTTGAATGTTTTTAGATGTTTTGGCAACTCAGAATAGGTAAAAATGATGAGTATTTACACACTCATCAATCCCCCACACTAAAACATTGCTAGTCCCTAGCAATCTTTTGAGAAAAACTTAATGGATTTGAAACTCTTTACCAAAAGCCATTACTTCTGGAGTAGTCAAATGTATCAGTTTAAGTAAGAACTATGGTCCACCTGATAACCATGTGATTTTGAGCAAACCACCAGCTGTCAACGGATTTGATTTGTCTTTACCAAAAGCCGTTTGCTTCTGAACTAGCCAACTCTTGATGGACAAAGTCAACATCTTGGTGAGCTGATTACCAATTATGGTTTTTCCACTGCCTTTACCACAAGCCATAATCTTGCGGGCTAGCCAACTCTTTCACTTTTTAGGATATGGCGAGTTGAGATACCATACAATTTTGGGTCAATTGTAAGCCATAAACGGATTTGATATATCTTTACCAAGAGCCGTTTGCTCCTGGATTAGCCAATCCTTTTCTCATTTAGACATGGCGGACTGATAACCACAAAAATTTTGAAACTTAAGTGAAAAAAATTTAAAATTTTTGCCAAAAACGGGGGTACTAGATGGTAAAATGTGATAAAATTCGCTAGAATCCCCCCCCCCCCACCACCCCACAAACACACTTAGAATTGAATATTGTCCTCAATATTCAAAGTCCCGGCTATTATGCCGAATCTTTGAACGTAAAAGGGCAACATTACAAGCTAAATGTGGAAACACCATTTTTTTCACTTTATTGGTAACCACAGCAGGGGTACTCCCCCACACTTAGGGTGAAAACCCTATAATCATGCTACTGTTTTTGTTTATCGAGTCGCTAGCTTGACTCGACCCCGAATTCATTGGTTCTTGGGGAAGCATGATGTGGAAGAGACAATCTCCATCGGACTTTCATTCAAGATGTTTGGACAAACATTTGAAGTACGTGAAAGTTCCACACCGATGAGATAAGTACCCGGATCAAGATAATGGTAAATGAAAATGCCGGGATCAAAGATGGTATCTTCATTCCCGAAGGAGTGAAGAAGAGAAGAAGTCACCCGGTAGGTGAAGAAAAGGAAGAAAACCATGATGAAAATCATGATAAGATCTTCTTCCTCGAGAGCAGGCTCATTAGCCTGAATTTGGATTTCAAGGGTTAAGCTCGTTGGGTTTGAAAATATTGGGAGGGAGGGTGGGAATTTGAAAATCATCATGATTGAGTGCATCTCCGCCCAGGCTATCATACTCCGGAGGAGTCATGATATGAGTGAGTTCACCGGCGAACTCCTCATGAAGAGAATCATTCACATGATGTGAATCTGTGAACTCTTGTTCCATTATGGACTCATCACTCTCCTCATCAAAGATCGGATTGTTAGAAATCATAGTGAATTCAGATTCGAATTCAAATAGAGGGTTGGTGAAAGTCGTATCGAATGTTTCGGGAACAAGGTGATCAACATTCTCTATTGGACTGTTAGGATCAGAACTGAGTGACGGATCATGATAAAGGAGACTTTCAATTTCTCCCAGATCGGCTTCGATATCAAGGAGACCATTATCACTTCCCGTTGGAAGTAGATTGATGTGAGTGAGTTCATCAGCGAACTCCTCAAGAAGAGGATCAACATCAGACTGTGGGAATGATGCCTCAATATACTCAATGTCTCCATGAGATGTACAATCATCATTAAAATCTGAGAAAGTCTCAAAATGATCGTTTGAACACTCAAGAGGGGAAGATAAATCACACATATGATCAAAAGTTCCCTGTGACTCTCTGGGATTGGGACAAGGTTCTCAACACTAGACTTTATTAATTCGTCCGATTCCTTTTTAGGAACAGTGTCAAGATGCTCGTCCCCCATGCTCAGAGAGTGAGTGGGAACCTCGGGTGTGATAGCAGTTGTTTGAGATGGAATCTCAACTGCTGGGATATCAACTGATGAACTTGATGAAGTTTTATAAAATTGAAGAATATCAAGGGTATCTTCATCATCACGGTCATCAGGGATGAAACGGAACTGAGAGCTAGATCTGGCTACTTTTTCTTTCGCAATGGATTCCCTAACAGATTTTAAATAGGCATCTTGGGAATTTATTCTAGCAGCCTACTCTTCAGCTAGCAATTCTTCCGTGGATTTTTGATGAGTGTCTTTTTGGGCAAAGTCTTTAACTAAACCCTTAAGCTCATCAAGTAATTCCAGTACATTTTGCATTTCTGGAAGAAGTGCTTGATTCATTTGGTACTGTGGAGGTTGGTCATAATAAGGTGAGTCAAAATTGTCACGAGGATATGGATTCCCCGTTTGACAATCTGAGCTGAAGTGTGGACCTCCACAGTAATCATAACAGTAAAACTGTTGAGTCTGGACTGGTGAATCATATGGGTATTGGTTATAACCAAAGTTCTGAGCATCACCGGAAAACTGTTCATAGACAAACGTGTTTCCGGATTGGCACTCAAATCCTTGGTTAGGATCCCCACAAAACTCACACAGATATGTCAGTATCTCATGATGTGGTGGCTGGTAGGGTGAATCAGATGTGTCATGGTAAGGATAGGGAGCTTGGTTATAGACAGACCCGTCTCCTGACTCTACCATGCTACAGCCAGGACAATTCCTGTCATTATGAGGACCACCACACCATTGACAACCACAATGGTGTGAATACGACATTAGAAAGAATCAAAGGTTTACAGAGGGTGAGGAATGGAGAATCAAAATGGTAGGAGGGTGAAGAAGGATATTTTTGGTGTTTTTGGAGAACATTTTATACAAATGATAAAGAAAATCTTTTTGGGTTTTTATGTTCGTTGAAAACTGATTTTAAAATGTTTTCGTGAACCGTTTTGTTTTTATATGATGAGAAAATATGAACAAGGATGGTAATTATACAAAGGATTGAATTCCAAAAGCACTAATCAGCAAACCGTTTTTAGGAAAACGCGCACAACCTCCCCAGCAGCAGCACCAAATTATGATTGGCTCCAAACGATCAACTAAAGTCAACCATGGATGTGGTCAATATATTCAAACAGCCTAGAGTCAATCTCCATGGAATATAGGGTTTCCCCGGGTCGTTATGTCCCGACGAGGTGTGGATGGTATTCAAACGGGTTTGTGATCGGGTGAATTTGGACAGAAAGGGGTTTGTGATTGATTGAACTAAGGAATATACGAAGAAATAGCTTAAATAAGCTATTTGAAAGGTTACGTGAAAGCTAGATACTTAGAAACAGTTAATATCTAAAAATGCGTACGTTCAATTTAAATTTACGTTAACGTACAAAATAAAAAGTGAATACTGAAATCTGAAAGTATAGGGCCTGAATTGTAAATTTTCCAAAGTATCCTAAAGGGACCAATCTTGCCATATTTGAATAGTATAAGGACCACCTTTGATAATTTTCTATTTTTGAAATTCAGGGACCTATTTTGCCAACTTGTGAAACTCAGGGACCAAACATGTAAATTCTCCAAAATTTTCACCCAAGTACCATATTTGCCAAAATAAGTAACCAAGGGACCATAAATGATTTTTCTTCCAAAAATTTCCCACCAGGGACCAATTCTGCCAATTTATGAAGTTCAGGGACAAATCTTGTAAATTCTCAAAACTTTTAACTTTTTCACCAAAGGACTAAATATGAGAATTTATGATTTCAAAAGAACCTTTGGTGAGTTTTTTTTTTAAAATACGTGTTCAGGGACTATTTTTGCCAATATTTGAAAGTTGGGGGACTGAAACTGCCAATTATGCAAACTTTGTACGTTTTTCATCTGTTTTTTATTATTTTGCATCTGAAACATATAAAACACAATCCTGGGATATTTTCAGTATTTTGATGCAATTTTGAATGTTTTTAGATGTTTTGGCAGCTCAGAATAGGTAAAAATAATGAGTATTTACACACTCATCAGTTGTACCAGTATTGAATGCAGAAAATAATTGGTCATGGTCTATATCGCGAACAGAAGCAAAAACGCGAGGAGGAGCGAACTCATCAATCATTTCACGACACTCTAGAGGATTATTAAGATTAGAACCATTGGTCACACCCCACTTCGTAACATATATACTTCTCAAATGGCCAGAATCAATATCAACAGCAGCATGAATATTGCAGCCAGAACCCAATTTGGGACTTCAAGCAACCAAACTATAATCAAAAGATGAAGAATCCTCGACCATTTTACCTTTCGAGGCAGAAGCAACCGCAACAGAAGAGGTAGCAGCAGCGGTTGTCGTTACCACTAGCGTGCTGCACTTAACAAAAGAACCAATCCCTCAGCAGCAGAGGTACCAGATTGATGATATAAACCCGAAGAAGTGACAAACCTTTCGATAGGTTGAACGTCACGAAGGTTAGAACCATCAATAGAATCCTGCGTTGGGGCAATAGGCATAAAGCAAGCAGCCAAAGGTTGAGTGGGCAAAACACTAGCGCCAACCTTAGGATTGCCAACACTTCTGGTTAGTGACCATTTGATAATACTTACAGACTCGCTACTAGAAGGAAGTTTACCGGAAACTACGACGTCCCTCTTTAATGTTTTAGTAGGAGAGGAAAACTCATCATTAGGAACTTCCCCCTCTTTCCCTTTTGATTCAAACCCTACAGACAAACCCTCCAGCTCAGCGTCTTTGTTCACTGTGGCCACTGAGAACTCAACATAATTGCCACTATTGGCACCAGGACTATAAGGTTCTGTACCATCACTAATAGAAACAGAATCATGTTGACTACACCTTTAACATTAGGGGAGGACCCATCAACGCTGATATCCAAATTATCGCGAGTAGGAGCAATAGGCGAGAAGGAAACCACTTGCCCAGCAGTACCTTTGAATTGTTTCGAGTCGCTCTCCAATTGCTTCTTCCTAGCAGGAGTGACTTGGGAAAGATCTGGAACCTTCACAAAATTGGACACATCCAGTGCTGCGTAACCCAAAAAAGGAATTGGAAAAAAAAGTATCAAGATATGAACCAAAGACTAGAAAAACTTTCAAACGCAAATGGAGATGGAAGGAACACAAATGGCAATAGGGGAGAAGAAATAATGAAAGCCGAATTGAGTATTTATAGCCATGGTATATTCAATTCAAGATAAGACAAGATGATGGCACGTGGCAAAAATGACCCAGTCAACTGTAGGGATTAAAAGTAAAAGGTGCGGACAAAAGGTCCACTAGATCAAGTCAGTCAGAAGATGAAAAGCCAAAAATAATCCACGTGCCCCACGATCTCACCTACTAAACGGTAAAAGATAGTTAATTACGGAGCGGAACTACAACTGAGCCCGTAGTCTAGCAACATTCACCGTACGCCACCAAAAGAACACGTGCAATAAACGCACTAGACTGGGGGGGGGGGACGTGATGACGTATAATGCTGATAGCAGGCCTATTAGGCCAGGACTGCATTATACACATTTGGGCTCCAGCCCAACTCAACAAAACATAGAAGATAAATAGGTATATTGGACTACCACCAAGCCCAATAACAAGTGGTTATGGCCTAGACCTACAAAGGTACACGCAGATCATCTAAGCAATACTCCGGTAGCATGCTTGCGGACCAACCCATAACCACAGAAAATGATCTGTATCCGAAAGCATGACTAAGCTACGGACCCTTGTCCGACAAGGGTCCTACTCCGGCCACTAACAGCAAATAAGCGAAATACTAGAAAACTCTAGTATTGAGCTCACTTATAAAAGGTTACCTTTTAACATATTTATGAGGTATGAGTTTCTCACACATCCCAATACATACACATTCTCTGAAAAAAGCATGAATACTTACTCTCACGCCGGAGCTTAACGTGGGGTCCGTCCCTACGGTAAGACTACTGGTTTACTTTCATTTGTGTACGGAATCAATCCATTACTTGAATTAGTGCAGATTTCACCCATCGGCAGTCCGCCCAGGCAGCCTAACACGCAAATTAATCCCAATCCATACTCGTCAAACTTTTTGCACTAACAAGAATGAAAGAAAATTGAAGTAAGATAAACAAGATCGGGTCCTTGGGTTAGGAAGAAGAAAGAAAAAATTATACTTTTGTCATTTTACACATAAAATCACATATATTATAGAATAATGACGGTTATATTGGTTGTTAATACAAATATCGCCTAAAAACGTTATTTATATTTTACGATCTTTGCTAAGTTTTGTTAACGACAAAATGTAAACTTTAGTTTCTAAGTAAAACATAATCTTAGTTTTAAAGACTTGCATGAACTAGACATTTGCTACATTTTACATTTCATAAAACACAACACTTTTTATTTTTTAAAATAGAAATGTCACATCACATTTATGGCAAGTTATGTCAATATACATTTATGGAAAGAAAGTGTGTTTGACTAACCATATGTTTGCTTGCAAGTTTTGTGTTTGACTAGGTGTAATGAGATGCGACATTGTTTGGTTTGCAAGATTTATTGCAAAACCAACTGCAAGCCCGGCGGGACCCTGGGGGTATATGGGCGGAACCCATCTGAGGGTTCTGCCATATCCGCCAGGCCTGCAGAAGGTTTTGCTATAAATATTAAGCCACAAGTTTGATTTTTGGCTTATCACTCTACATCATATTTACACACATTCATTCATTCTTTCATCTAACCCTTTAACATTTAATATGTGAAGTTTCTTTTTGTAGCAAATAGATTCACGAGTTCATAAAAAGTTACAAGTATTCAACACAACGTTGCAAGACTTGTTAGCTTAGCATTGTGTAGACTTGTGTAGTTTACACTTCATTTGATTGTGTATTTTCAGTAGTGATCGGTTAGTATTTTAGTCCTCAAAATACAAAGTGTGACGGGAGTTGTTGTACCCTTGTAAAAGAACTAACGGGAGTGGGTGTACCCTTGAAAAAGAACTCGACATCTAGCTTAGTGTCAGTAAACGTGTATAAGCGACGTGTAAGGTTTTCTCCGCCGGTGAAAGGAGCTTGTTGACTAGTGAAAGAAACTCTCGAGTTGGATACTCGGGGCGTGGACGTAGGGCAAGGAAAAACATTCCTTGTAGCCGAACCATGATATATATTCGTGTTATGGTTTGATCGTTTCTTTCATTTACTTGCATGTTATATATTGTGTTTGTGTATATATATCTTTGATCAAACGGAAAGTTTCAAAGCTAATCAAACAAGTTAAAAAGATTTTAAACGGTAAACTATTCAACCCCCTTCTAGTTTTCCACAATTGGTATCAGAGCTACGTTACTCAAGCTTTTAAAATATATTGTGTTTTAAAACTTGAAACGATCCATGGATTTTTAAAATTACAAAGAAGGACAATCTATGCAAAGACCACCACTTTTTGAAGCAAATGGTTTTATATATTGGAAAAACCATTTTGAAACTTACGTGAAATCTAAAGATATAGATTTATGGTATATAATCATTGATGGTGATAATATAGTTACTAATATTAAAGATGATGATCAAAAGAAATTGATTAGTAAAAATAATGAAGCTAAAATGATGCTTTACAATGCTTTGCCTAAGAAAGAATATGAAAGAGTCTTTATGTGTAAAACCGCCAAAGATATTTGGCAATCTTTAATAGTCACTCATCAAGGAAACTCACAAGTTAAAGATAACAAAATTAATCTTCTTGTTCAACAATATGAACAATTTGTTATTTCTAGATGAGATTATTGATAATGCTTTTGCTAGGTTTAACACTATTATTACTTCACTTAAAGCACTTGATGAATCTTTTTGTAGTAAGAACTTTCTCAGGAAATTTCTTAGAGCACTCCATCCGAAGTGGAGAGCAAAAGTGACGACAATTGAAAAATCCAAGGATCTTTCAAGCATGTCACTTGACGAGCTAATTGGCAACCTCAAAGTTCATGAGATGGTAATGGAAAAAGATTCGGAACTAGTTAGAGGCAAGAAAGAAAAAGTTAGGTCCATTGCCTTGAAAGCTAGAGTCCAATCAAGTGATGATGAAGAATCTACTTCGGATAGTGATGATGAGGAATATGCTACGGCCGTTAGAGACTTCAAGAAGTTCTTTCGTAGAAGAGGGAAGTTAGTAAGGCAACCTAAAGATGACAAGAAAACTTTCCGAAAAGATCGTGATGATAGGAAAGGAAAGGTTTAAAGAAAATGCTATAGGTGTGGAGACACAAGTCATCTTGTAGGAGAATGTCCAAAACCACCCAAGAGCAAACATCAACAAGTTTTTGCGGGTGGTGCCTGGAATGACTATAAAGGAGATGACGATGAGCCAAAGAATGATGATATTGCTCTCATAGCTCACGACTCAAATGAGGTACTCTCCGACTCATCTTACTCCTCTATTGATGATGACACCTTACAAAAAGAATATAACAAACTTTGTGAATTGAGCTTAAAAATCATAAGCAAAAATAAGTTTTTGAAAACTAAAATGGAGTTTTTAGAAAATGAAATTTATGAATTAAAAGAAAAAGCTAAGAGATTAGAAAAGAGTAAAGGTATTGACACATCTTGCAAATCATGTGAAGAACTTAAACTCGAAGTTGAGAAACTTAAAATTACTCAAAATGATCTAATAAAACAAACCACAAAGTTTAAGAAGTTCGATAAGAGCATTTCTTGTGCCGATGAAATTATGAAAATTCAAAAGTCATCCTTTGATAAAACAGGGCTAGGATTCATGAAAATAGAAACTTCAAAGGGTCAAACGAAACAAGAAAAGAATGCACAAGAAACTAACAAAAATGCTACAGCAGCCTGCGAAACAGACGGAACCCAATCCAGGGTTCCGCCCCGTTGGACCCGAAGGTTCCGCCAGGTCTGCTGCAGCAGTAACACCATCCACATCGGATCGTTCAAAATTTGTTAAAGTTACGTATAAAAATGGAACAAAACTTGCCTTTAAAACTGGAGTAGGACTTAGTAAAAATGAATTTAGAACTAAGAATACTCAACCAAGACCTAAGACTCCAATTCCCAAACGCCCCTTTCCAAAGAGCAACTTCAACACACGACCAAACTACCAACATGTATGGAACCAAAACACTCCTGGACATTACCAAGCTCCAAACTACATGTCTTGGAACCCTTATGTTCTACTTTCATACTTGGAACAAGTTAATGGTATGCTTAACCAAAATGGACCCATGAGAAATTGGGGACCAAATGTTTGAGTGTTTTTCGTAAAATAGGTGTGCCTCAAAGTTTGTTTGGAACCGGATGAATGGATTAAAGATAGCGGTTGTTCAAGGCACATGACGGGTAACAAAAGCCACTTCACTACTTATCACAAATATGACGGAGGTAATGTTACGTTTGGTAGTAAAGCTAAGAGCAAAATCATCGGAAAAGGTACAATCTCTCATGACTCCCTTTTTATAGATGATGTAGCTCATGTTGATAACTTAGGTTTTAATCTCCTTAGTATTAGTCAACTTTTTCGTAATAAGTATAATGTCCTTTTTAGTGAAAACGAAAGTAAAATACTTAAAGATGGTATAACCATAGCCAATGTTGCAAAAATCGTGAATCGGTCCCGAGGCGGTCGGGGGCCGAGTTGTGATTTTTGGCCGATTAATCGGCCGATTTTCTTGACTCGGCCGATTAATCGGCCGATTACCTTGGAATTTCCTACAAGTTCCAGGGCCGAGGCCGATTAATCGCCGATTAATCGGCCGCCTCAGCCAATTTTTGCAACATTGACCATAGCCAAAGGTGTCCTTAAGAACAACGTATACGTCATGAAGATGGATCCAACATCTTGAGACAAACTTTGTCTTACCTCATTAGATGAATCTTCAACTTTATGGCATAGACGTTTAGGACACGCTAACATGAGACTAATTCAAAACCTCTCCTCCAAAGACTTAGTTCGAAACCTACCTAAGTTGAAATATGACCAACACTTTTGTAATGCTTGCAAAGTCGGTAAACAAGTCCATAGTAGACATAAGGCTAAAAACTTGGTTTCTACATCTAGGTGTCTAGAACTTTTGCATATGGATTTATTTGGTCCATCCGCTATACAAAGTTATGGAGATAACTTCTACACTTTGGTCATAGTCGATGATTACTCAAGATATACTTGGACAAAAATTTTGAAAAGTAAAAATGAAGCTTTTGATAAATTTGAGATTCTAAGTAAGAAAATTCAAAATCAAGTAGGTTCTAATATTGTGTCTATTAGAACGGATCACGGTCGTGAATTTGATAATGAATTTCAATTTGGAAACTTTTGTGATATTAATGGTATTACTCATAAATTTTTGGCTCCACGTACCCCTCAATATAATGGTATAGTAGAACGTAAAAACCGGACACTGCAAGAGATGAGTAGAACAATGCTTAATGAACAAAACATTCCACAAAAGTTTTGGTGTAATGCCGTTGACACATCAACGTACATTTTAAATCGAGTCTTAATAAGACCATTTTTGAATAAAACTCCTTATGAACTATATAAAGGTAAAAAGCCTACATTAGGAAACTTTAGAGTATTTGGGAGTAAATGTTTCATTCTTAACACCAAGGATTATATCACCAAATTTGACCCAAAGTCTTATGAAGGTGTATTTCTTGGATATTCACAAAATAGTAAAGCTTACATTGTATTGAACAAAGAACCTTAAGAGTCGAGGAATCGTTGAACGTAACATTTGACGAGAGTCCACCTCCCTCTAAGACATCACCTTTGGTAGATGAAGACTTAGTTGAAAGCCAAGCAATAGAAAGTCAAGAGATTTTAGGTAATGACAAGGAAGATGAACTATTAAACAAAGAACTTGTCAATGCCAAAGAATCTAAAAGTCATCCATTAGATGGTGTCATAGGCAACATTAACGAAAGAACACTAAGGTCAAAAGTTCAAAATGAAAGCAACTACTTTTGTTTCATGTCAACCATTGAACCTAAAAACATTAATAAAGCCATTAAAGATGAGTCTTGGGTAATTCCAATGCAAGAAGAGTTAAACCAATTTGTTAGGAATGATGTATGGACATTAGTTCCTCAACCAAAGAGTCAAACCATAATTGGAACAAAATGGGTCTTTCGTAATAAAATGGATGAAAATGGAATTGTGTCTAGAAACAAAGCTAGGCTAGTTGCACAAGGATATAACCAACAAGAAGGCATTGACTACGATGAAACTTTTGCTCTGGTTGCTAGGCTCGAGTCAATTAGAATCTTAATTGCATATGCATGTGCACACAATTTTAAACTCTTTCAAATGGACGTCAAAAGTGCATTTCTGATGAGGCGAAAAATAAACCGTTTTTAGGGGGTCATTTAAGCCCGTAATTGAATTTATTTGATCAAATATTACCCTAAATCGTTCCTTTTGTGATTTTAGGTACTTTGGGAGTGAATTCTGGAAAAGGAAGCATTTTGGACGTTTTTGGAGCATAAAAGTGAAGAAAACGGCAAAGACTTAATTTTCCATGTTGAGAACAGTACCTGACGGCGTCAAGAAGGAAATTGTGACGGCGTCAGGAGTAAAATCCATGACGACCCAGTGAAAACCTGAAGGCGTCAAGAGAAGGGTGTCAAGAGTTAAAATGCTGACGGCCTGAAGATGGACTACACGTGACGGCGTCAAACCTAGATCTAGGCAGTCCGAGGAGTATTGGCGGCGAGATGACGGCGTCAGAAATTTACTCTTGATGCCATCACCTCACAAAATCTATATATACTTTTCTATTTTTCATTCATTGAGAGAGGAACTTGTGTGGAGAATACTAGGGTCGAACCTAATAAACCCTAGGTCGTTTGTAGCAGTATTTTCAAGGGTTTTCACCCCTTGAAACCTTTCATGTTCAATTAAGATAAGTCCTCTTTCAATTCATTCAATATGGCTATGTGTTGTTTGAATATATCTTATGCTTGTCTTGATTTTAACATGCTAGGCTAGATCTTTCATGTGTTTGCTTAGATGTAATGAAACCTATATGTTGCTTATGGGTTGATTGCTTGTTTATAGTTGTAATGGATGAATGATTTCAATGTTAGGCTTAAGAAAACTGGCAGATATCCATTGTGTAACTTGCTTGAACGTCTTAAGAAACATGAACCGTTGTGTAGTAGGTTTTTATGATTGTATTTAATGCATGAGCGAATTCTAGTTATCCCATGTTAGGAGCTTCTTAGCCGGCTCGACATAGGAGTGAAGTAGAAGCTTATAGGATTGGGGAAGTAAGTACAACACCCCATGAATGGTATTAAGGAATACAATCCGTCATCCACACAACTGTAACAAGTAATTAACCTGTAAAAGATATCTAGGGAGTAGTGAAACCTAAGTAAACACAATTCTCCCATATATTGTTCACACCACTAGTATAATTTAGTTTAATTTCATTTTTAGTATTTTATTTTGATTGCATCTTAGTAATTGGGTTAGTTGATTAGCAACTAATTCCGCCCACTCCTCTTAAAACCAAGATTTTTAATTGCTTTTATAAAATATAAAAAAATACAAAAAGAATCATCCCTCATCTCTAGACCTAGTCTTTAGGTTTTCTGATCCTAGCGACACTATTCCCAAGTTGAACGATCAATCCCCCGGTACTTGTCACTATACTATGATACAACGATCAGGTACACTGCCTGGTGAGGGTTGTAAGCTTCTCGAGATCCCTCGAGAGGTAAAGCCTGGTGCAATTCCCATGCATCAAGTTTTTGGCGCCGCAGCCTGGGGAATAGTTATTGTCTAGGTTAGGATTTCTTTTTATTAGGTCTACTTGCTAGATTCCTTTCTAGTAAGATTTTATTTTTATTTTTAGGTTTTCTTTAGTCTATCTTATATCTTCTTGCCTTTGTTAGTAAATTAAATTCATTGACTATTCTGTTGACCATTATGGAAAACGCGAATCCACCCCTTTCCCCTAGAGAAGTGGCTTTGTTATGTGAACAAATTGAGAGTGAGATTAGGGAACTTAGGGAGCTTAATAGGTTGATTAAGGTTGAGCTCGACCATGCATTTAGTGACCTAGCGACCGCCTTGTATTCAAATAAGGACCTAGGACCTAATGATTTTGAGAATGTGGTTGAGAAACTTGAAGAAGGGGAGATTGATCCAAAGCTAGATGATTATTTTAATCTATACCCCCACTAAGGAGGAGATTGCGTACTATAATAATCTTATTGATAACCCTCGACCTCCCTTTACTAGAATAGAACCTAAGATAAAGAGAGGCGATCCTAAGAATGCTAAGATACCATGTATGATTGGGTATAGACATGTTGACAATGCTTACATTGACTTTAAATCCCCGATCAACATTATGTCCTCAAGTGTTTATAATGATATAGTGAAAACAAGACTTGGAGCTAGACAAGATCCAAAATACCCCGGTGGAGTTTGTAACTTTGTCGGGAGAATTAAAGGTCTACATGTGTTTGTTGGGAATTTTACTTATATCACTGACTTTATGGTTGTTGAAGATCTTGCTAATGTTATTGATTATCGCCTATCCAATGTTGTGTTTGCTAAACCGTTTGTTGAAGAGTCCAAGTTAGAATATAATGAGATAGAAGGGACAATCCGATTTGCGAGTAACATCGATAGGCTCACTTATAGGATGCCTAATAGAATGAAAGAATTTCGTTTTGTGCCCCGATCTGACATGGATAACATTGGTGCTTTTGAGGACATCAATGAAGAAGATAAGAAAAAGGGCATGGATTATGTATGGGAAAAGAAGAGTCTCTTCTACAAAGATTGCTTGACTCTAGGACCGAAGTATAAAGTCGATAAGGAATTTGCCCATAGGATTATAAGAGCGATTGAGAAAAAGGTGATTGGTTTCTATAAAGAACATTTATAATCAGAGAATGAAACCAACAATGAGGTCACGTAGTAACCCATGACCTTGAGTCTAGCTACGAGACTCGTAAATAAAGAAAAGCGCTTCTTGGAAGGCAACCCATGTTTTGTGTGATTTTTATTTTTGTTTGTTTGTTATTTGCTTCTGTATGCATGCTTTATTTTTATTGTTGGTAGATCATATTTCAAACTAAAATGGTGAAAATACTTTATTTTGTTGTTTGGCTTAGTCTTAACTTCATCCAAAGGTATTTCGCAAAAGATAAGTGTAAGGGGAAACCCCAAATATGTTTTTAAGAAACAGACTTGTTCATGAATCTCCACAATATTAAGTGAACATGTATATTCGTATTGGTTAGAGTCAAATGCTTGTACCGAGTCATAATGATGTTTTGCAGGATTTTCCAGGAAATAGGACAAAGTTTTTCCAGAAATTTTCCGGAAACTTAACATAAGAATTTCTGCAGGTCACTTCTGACGGCATCAGGAATTTACGTCACGTGTAAAATTCTGGAAATTTTACCAGCTTTGTTTTTCTAACGGAGTCTTAAAGTTTTTGTTGAATCTTTAGTTTTATAATCTCTAGGAAATCTGCAAACATCATTCGACAAGCATTATATCTTACTTTGCTTTCTAGGATTTGTTAGCATATATAGATTGCCGCCGATTTTACGCGAGGTTGCCTTGTCTGTTTTCTCAGGTTTTACAGGTTATGTATGAAAAGAAGATGATCTATATTCTGGAAGGGAAGCTTTGATTGTTCATTTTCTTGGAGGAAGATCTAACCTGGCCACCTTATTCTCCATACCGAACGAATCAGGGGAGTATTTGATTTCACTCTTTTACTTATTTCACTTTTACATTCTTTACTTGAACATTAGGGACAATGTTCATCCTAAGTGTAAGGGGAGGGTAAAATGATGATACCTTACAGATACACTTTTGCTTGAGTTTGTTTGTTTGATAGTAGATGTGTAATAAAACATGAGAAATACTTGTTAGTGTAATTTTAGCGCCAAATTTAGAATTTTTTACAACATTTAGGAGTGAAACTTTAGCCATAGCAAGCGTCTCATGGATAGGAGATCGTATGACTAGCACAAAACCGTACCATTCAGAAAAATTTTCCACCCAAATATGTGAGGTTCGCCTTTAGATTTGATAGGAAAAGCATTTACTATTAGTGCTTATGAGTGTACCGGTAGCATTTAGATTCTAGAACTTGTGTTAGTGATGCATCCCGAGACCGCTAGTGAGACTACATTCATGTATTAGGATTTACTACATGATAAGAGGCATTAGGATCACCCTTGTGTTAAACCCGTATCATGATTGCTTGACCATTAAAGTCATATTACTTGGCTAGTTAAGTCAACTAATTTTTCCCACACCCTTAGCGTTGTACTAATTTTTAGTACACGAAACCCCTAGTACACCCCTTCGAGCCTATCTTTTCGTTTCTAACTTTAAGCATTTTACTTAAAGGAAGAATTTGTTACACCCCACTTAAATGTACACCCAAATCGCCTTAGCCTTTTGTGTATGCACTCATCTTTAGTGCATTATTGTTATTTGTTTAAACCCTTAGTTAATTTTCTAATTGATTACATGGTTGCTAAGTCGAGTCATATCCTTGTACATATTATTTTGGGACGATTGGGACTCATGGGTAAAGTACTTGTGTTATGGAGTAATGGGGAAGAACATCATATATTACCCCCATATGTGCGTTAATCTTAAAACTACTCCAAGTATTTTGATTATCTTGATTTGAGTCATTAGATTAGTTTATTGTAAAGTATGTAAAAATTCAAGTGTAAGGGGGATTTTCATTCCCTATGATGTATTACTTTGGATGGTAGGGTAAGAGTGTATGCAAAAAAAAAAAAAAAAAAAAAAAAAAAAAAAAAAAAAAAAAATCGAAAAAACCAAGAAAAAGAAAAAAAAATAGAAGAAGGAAAGAGAAAAACATATGGACTACCATCCCGTTTCCATTCTATGTTTATTTTATGTTTTTGTTATTCTTTATTTATTAGCTTAAGTCAAGTCTAGTCTTGGCTTAGCAACGCCACATTGTGCATCTAATTGACCAAGATGATTAACTCGCCACCAGTAAAGACTGCCTATATCCAACAAAACCGTGTATTCCATATCCCTACACCTAACGTTATAACCCTTTAAAAGACCTCTTTGATAGTTTATCCTAGGTGCTTACGCCATGTGGTGGAGGTTTGATCCTTTCCCAAGCCTATGATTATCTATTTTGCTATGACAGGTAGTGAGAGATGTTTTCCATTTTCATATTGTGATATTACTTTATTACACCCGAGAGATGTGAGTTGTTAATACAAATATCGCCTAAAAACGTTATTTATATTTTACGATCTTCGCTAAGTTTTGTTAATGACAAATGTAAACTTTTGTTTCTAAGTAAAACATAATCTTAGTTTTAAAGACTTGCATAAACTAGACTTTTGCTACATTTTACATTTCATAAAACACAACACAAGTTTATTTCTTAAATTAGAAATTGTCACATCACATTTATGGCAAGTTTTGTCATTATGCATTTATGGAAAGAAATGTGTTTGACTAACTTTGTTGTTGCTTGCAAGCTTTGTATTTGACTTGTTATTATGAGATGTGACATTGTTTGGTTGCTAGGAGTAATGAGACAAGACCTTGTTTGGTTTGCAAGATTTATTGCAAAACCAACTGCAAGCCCGGCGGAACCCTGGAGGTACACGGGCGGAACCCTTCTCAGGGGTCCGCCTGATCCGCCAGACCTGCAGAAGGTTTTGGCTATAAATATTGAGCCACAAGTTGAATTTTGGCTCATCACTTGACATTACATTCTACACACACATTCATTCTTTCATCTAACCTCTTAACATTTCATATGTGAAGTTTCTTTTTGTAGCAAAGAGATTCACGAGCTTACTAAAAGTAACAAGTATTCAACACAACGTTGCAAGACTTGTTAGCTTAGCATTGTGTATACTTGTGTAGTTTACACTTCATTTGATTGTGTATTTTCAGTAGTGATCGGTTAGTATTTTAGTCCTCAAAATACAAAGAGTGTTGGGAGTTGTTGTACCCTAGTAAAAGAACTAACGGGAGTGGTTGTGCCCTTGTAAAAGAACTTGACATTTAGCTTTGTGTCGGTAAAAGTATAAGCGACGTGTAAGGTTTTCTCCGCCGGTGAAAGGAGCTTGTTGACTAGTGAAAGAAACTCTCGAGTTGGATACTCCGGGCGTGGACGTAGGGCAAGGAAAAAGAGTCCTTGTAGTCGAACCACGATAAATACTCGTGTTGTGGTTTGATCATTTCTTTCATTTACTTGCATGTTATATATTGTGTTTGTGCATATATCTTTGATCAAATGGAAAGTTTCAAAGCTAACTTAACAAGTTAAAAAGATTTTAATCGGTAAACTATTCAACCCCCCTTCTAGTTTTCCACAATTGGCATCAAGAGCTACGTTACTCAAGCTTTTAAAATATATTGTTTTTAAAACTTGAAACGATCCATGGATTTTGAAAATTACAAAGAAGGGCAATCTATGCAAAGACCACCACTCTTTGAAGCAAACGGTTTTATATATTGGAAAAACCGTTTTGAAACTTACGTGAAATCAAAAGATATAGATTTGTGGTATATAATTATTGATGGTGATAACGTAGTTACTAACATCAAAGATGATGATCAAAAGAAATTAATAGGTAAAAATAATGAAGCAAAAATGATGCTTTACAATGCTTTGCCTATGAAAGAATACGAAAGAGTCTTTTTGTGTAAAACCGCCAAAGATATTTGGCAATCTTTAATTGTCACTCATCAAGGAAACTCACAATTTAAAGATAACAAAATTGATCTTCTTGTTCAACAATATGAGCAATTTGTTATTTCCGAAGATGAAATTATTGATAATGTTTTTGCTAGATTTAATACTATTATTATTTCACTTAAAGCACTTGATGAATCTTTTTGTAGTAAGAACTTTGTCAGGAAATTTCTTAGAGCACTTCATCCGAAGTGGAGAGCAAAAGTAACGGCAATTGAAGATTCCAAAGATCTTTCAAGCTTGTCACTTGATGAGCTAATTGGAAACCTCAAAGTTCACGAAATGGTAATGGAAAAAGATTCGGAACTAGTTAGAGGCAAGAAAGAAAGAGTTAAGTCCATTGCCTTGAAAGCTAGAGTTCAATCAAGTGACGATGAAGAATCTACTTCGGATAGTGACGATGAGGAATATGCTATGGCCGTTAGAGACTTCAAGAAGTTCTTTCGTAGAAGAGGAAAGTTTGTAAGGCAACCTAAAGATGAAAAGAAAACTTTCCGAAAAGATCGTGATGATAGGAAAGGAAAGGTTGAAAGAAAGTGTTATAGGTGTGGAGACACAAGTCATCTTGTAGGAGAATGTCCAAAACCACCCAAGAGCAAACCTCAACAAGCTTTTGTGGGTGGTGCTTGGAGTGACTATGAAGGAGATGACGATGAGCCAAAGAATGATGATGTTGCTCTCATGGCTCACAACTCAAATGAGGTATTATCCGACTCATCTTACTCCTCTATTGATGATGACACTTTACAAAAAGAATATAACAAACTTTGTGAATTGAGCTTAAAAATCATAAACAAAAATAAATTTTTGAAAACTAAAAAGGAGTTTTTAGAAAACGAAGTTTATGAGTTAAAGGAAAAAGCTAAGAGATTAGAAAAGAGTAAAGGTATTGACACACCTTGTAAATCATGTGAAGAACTTAAACTGGAAATTGAGAAACTCAAAATTACTCAAAATGATCTAATAAAACAAACCACAAAGTTTAAGAAGTTCGATAAGAGCATTTCTTGTGCGGATGAAATTATGAAACTTCAAAAGTCACCCTTTGATAAAACAGGACTAGGATTTACGAAAATAGAAACTTCAATAGGTCAAATGAAACAAGAAAAGATTGCCCAAGAAACAAATAAAATTGCTACAGCAGCCTGCGGATCAGACGAAACCCAATTTAGGGTTCCGCCCGTTGGTCCCGAAGGTTCTGCCAGGCCTGCTGCAGCAGTAACCTCATCCACTTCGGATCGTTCAAAATTTGTTAAAGTTACATACAAAAGTGGAACAAAACCTGTGTTTAAAACTGGAATAGGATTTAGTAAAAATGAATTTAGAGCCAAAACTACTCAACCAAGACCTAAGACTCCAATTCCCAAACGCCCCTTTCCAAAGAGCAACTTCAACGCTCGACCAAACTACCATCATATTTGGAACCAAAACACTCCTAGACATTACCAAACTCCAAACCACATGCCATGGAACCCTTATGCTCTATTTTCATACTTGGAACAAATTAATGGCATGTTTAACCAAAATGGACCCATGAGAAATTAGGGACCAAATGTTTGAGTGTTTTTCATAAAATAGGTGTGCCTCAAAGTTTGTTTGGATCCGGATGAATGGATCAAAGATAGCGATTGTTCAAGGCACATGACGGGTAATAAAAGCCTCTTCTCAACATATCACAAATGTGATGGAAGTAATGTTACGTTTGGTAGTAATGCTAAGAGCAAAATCATCGGAAAAGGTACAATCTCTCATGACTCCCTTTCTATAGATGATGTTGCTCATGTTGATAACTTAGGATTTAATCTTCTTAGTATTAGTCAACTTTGTCGTAATAAGTATAATGTCCTTTTTAGTGAAAACGGTAGTAAAATACTTAAAGATGGTATAACCGTAGCCAAAGGTGTCCTTAAGAACAACGTATACGTCATGAAGTTGGATTCAACATCTAGAGACAAACTTTGTCTTACCTCATTAGATGAATCTTCAACTTTATGGCATAGACGTTTAGGACACGCTAACATGAGACTAATCCAAAACCTCTCTTCCAAAGACTTAGTTCGAAACCTACCTAAGTTGAAATATGACCAACACTTTTGTGATGCTTGCAAAGTCGGTAAACAAGTCCATGGTAGCCATAAGGCTAAAAACTTGGTTTCTACATCTAGGTGTCTAGAACTTTTACATATGG
Source organism: Artemisia argyi (assembly GCA_030686995.1). Taxonomy (NCBI): domain Eukaryota; kingdom Viridiplantae; phylum Streptophyta; class Magnoliopsida; order Asterales; family Asteraceae; genus Artemisia; species Artemisia argyi. Next base: position 33,191,524 of record CM060678.1, read on the forward strand.
ATTTATTTGGTCCATCCGCTATACAAAGTTATGGAGGCAACTTCTACACTTTGGTCATAGTTGATGATTACTCAAGATATACTTGGACAAAATTTTTGAAAAGTAAAAATGAAGCTTTTGATAAATTTGAGATTCTAAGTAAGAAAATTCAAAATCATGTAGGGTCTAATATTGTGTCTATTAGAACGGATCACGGTCGTGAATTTGATAATGAATTTCAATTTGGTAAATTTTGTGATAATAATGGAATAACTCATAACTTTTCTGCTCCACGTACTCCTCAATCTAATGGTGTAGTAGAACGTAAAAACCGGACATTGCAAGAGATGAGTAGAACAATATGAACAAAACATTCCACAAAAGTTTTGGTGTAATGTCGTCGACACTTCAACGTACATTTTAAATCGAGTCCTAATTAGACCATTTTTGAATAAAACTCCTTATGAACTATATAAAGGTAAAAAGCCTACATTAGGATACTTTAGAGTGTTTAGGAGTAAATGTTTCATTCTTAACACCAAGGATTATCTCACCAAATTTGACCCAAAGTCTTATGAAGGTGTATTTCTTGGATATTCACAAAATAGTAAAGCATACATTGTATTGAACAAAGAAACCTTAAGAGTCGAGGAATCGTTGAACGTAACATTTGACGAGAGTCCACCTCCCTCTAAGACATCACCTTTGGTAGATGATGACTTAGTTGAAAGCCAAGCAATAGAAAATCAAGAAATTATAAGTGATGACAAAGAAGATGAACTATTTAACAAAGAACTTGTCAATGTCAAAGAATCTAAAAGTCATCCATTAGATAGTGTCATTGGCAACATTAACGAAAGAACAGTAAGGTCAAAAGTTCAAAATGAAAGCAACTACTTTTGTTTCGTGTCAACCATTGAACCTAAAAATATTAATGAAGCTATTAAAGATGAATCTTGAGTAATTGCAATGCAAGAAGAGTTAAACCAATTTGTTAGGAATGATGTATGGACATTAGTTCCTCCACCAAAGAGTCAAACTATAATTGTAACGAAATGGGTATTTCGTAATAAAATGGATGAAAATAGAATTGTGTCTAGAAACAAAGCTAGGCTAGTTGCACAAGGATATAACCAACAAGTAGGCATTGACTACGATGAAACTTTTGCTCCGGTTGCTAGGCTCGAGTCAATTAGAATCTTACTTGCATATGCATGTGCACACAATTTTAAACTCTTTCAAATGGATGTCAAAAGTGCATTTCTAAACGGAGTCATTAATGAAGAAGAGTATGTTGCTCAACCACCGGGCTTCATCGATTTTGAAAAATCAAATCATGTTTACAAACTTAAAAAGGCTCTTTACGGACTTAAGCAAGCTCCAAAAGCATGGTATGATCGACTTAAAACATTCCTAGTTGACCATAAGTATACCATGGGCTTAGTTGATAATACTCTCTTCACTAAGAAGAAAGATTCACATATTATCATAGTCCAAATCTATGTTGATGACATTATATTCGGATCAACTTGTCAAGAATTATGTGTGGATTTCTCAAAAATCATGCATGACGAGTTTGAAATGAGTATGATGGGAGAACTCAACTTTTTCCTAGGACTTCAAATCAAACAACTAGAAGATGGTATCTTCTTTAACCAATCTAAATATATTAAGGATATGCTTAAGAAATTTGGACTAGAAGATTCGAAACCTATCAAAACTCCCATGTCCACGGAAACTAAACTTACCAAGGATGAGGAAAGTGAATCCGTAGATAGTACTAAATATAGAGGTATGATTGGTAGTCTACTTTACCTAACAACTAGTAGACCCGACATTATGTTTAGTGTTTGTATATGTGCTCGTTTTCAAGAAGATCCTAAAACTACCCATCTCGAAGACGTTAAAAGGATTTTTAGGTATATTAAGGGCACTACACATTTAGGTTTATGGTATCCCAAAGGAACGGGAATAGACACCATAGTGTATGCCGACTCGGATCATGCCGGTGACTATGTCGATAGAAAAAGCACAAGTGGTATTTGTACTTTTGTTGGACATTGTCTCACCTCATGGTTCTCTAATAAGCAAACGGCTCTTGCTATCTCAACAACAGAAGCCGAGTACGTTTCGGCCGGAAAGGCATGTCAACAAGCTCTTTGGATGAAGCAAGCTCTTGTCGACTACGGAATTCAACTCAACGACATCACAATTCTTTGTGACAACAAAGGTGCCATTGATCTTAGCAAAAACCCAGTTCAACATGCTCGTACCAAACATATTGAAATCCGTCATCATTTCCTTCGTGACAACGTTCAAAAAAGAAATATCTCAATTGAGAAAGTTTCTTCCGAAGATAACATAGCCGACATTCTCACTAAACCTCTTAAACGTGAACCTTTTAACCTTCTTTGACTAGGCTTAGGACTCATGGAACCTACATTGTAGTTCTGGACATTAGACAAAAATCACAAAAATCAAAACAAATCCAAAACCATTTTTCTAAGCAGGGTCAGCGGAACCGTCAACCATAACGGACGGAACCCACCTCAGGGTTCCGCCGTATCCGTCAACCTGCAGAATCACATTCTTTGTTTATATTAAACCAAACACCCATTATCTCATACCACCACTTCCAAACTGCTACTATTCACTTTACCACTCATCCACACCTACGAATTCTTGGTCCTCCATTCATTTACATTGCAAATCAATTATCATTGTAAGTATTCTAAACATGATTACAATCCTGATCTGAGTCTAGGAATTCTATTTTTTGCACAAAAACAAAAACTTGGGGTTATGCATTAACTTGAAAAACTCATGCATTAGATTAGGTGTTTAATAAAACTAATCATGTTTCCCATAGTTAGGAATTGCATCTTTTATTAGTATAAACATGTTTGCTAAAACACCCCATGTCAAATCCTTCCAAAAATTTCTCACAAGTAGGACAAATATTTTTTCGTCTCACATTGAGAATACAAAATCAAAACGTTATGTTTAAAACATCACTTGCATAATGTCTCTTGAATGCTAAAGGGAATACATAACCAATATGTATTTTCGGGTACATTCAAACGAAGCTACATTGAACTAGGAGCGTTTGGGTTATCTTTTGTTTTATAACAAAACTTGCATAAAACGATTTTGAAGCATCAAAATGAGTCAAGATAACCGCACCTCCACATTGTTTTCATATAGGCACACACTAGAACTTCCACATTATAATAGTGGTTTACGTAAACTAAAATGTGAAATTTTGTTGTTCTAGGAATCATCATGCCTCCTCTAACCCACTACGACCACAAGGACACCATTAAGTACCTACCAAAACACCACAAAACCAAAGGCCTTACCGCAAATCAAGTAAACGTTTTCAAAGCCCTAGAAAAACACTATGTCCATGAGGGTAGAACCATTGACCCATCTTTCCTAGAAGGCACAAACCTTTACGCCGATTTTGCCAAAATCAACTTTGAGTGTCTTTTGAATATCGACGAGCCTATTTGTCCTAGGTTCATTCTAGAGTTCTATGCATCCTCCGTCCTCTCCACGGATGACTATGGTAATATGTCTATCAACTTTAGGGTTAGCGGTCATCAATACTCCTTCACTCTTGAGGAGTTTGCTCAAATCCTAGGTGTACCAAACCGTGGTACTTGCCTCTATTCCGACTTGCACTCCCTCTCAACTCTTGACAACCTCCAAGACCGTATCCACCCTTATGACACACCCCTTGTCTCAAAAGACGTACTCCGTGACCACCTCTTTGTTAGGACCACCACTACAAGGAGAACCCGTTCGGGGAATGAGGTCGATAAGGACCCATATGGAATGGAAATGAACGAACTTAAGCCCCAATTCAAGAAATGGGAAGAAGTCCTTAGAGCCAATGTCATTAGCACAATAGGGAACCGTGACCATATCAACCTTTGCCTTTGCTACATGCTCTACTCCTTGTCCGTTAGGCAACCCTTCAACCTTGCCTACTACATGGCCAAAAGAATGGCCGACATTCCCGTGCATGGCACAACGGCTATGCCGTATGGAATGCTCTTGACCCGTCTCTTTAGGTTCATCTCACCCATTCCACCAACTCCAAACGGTCTTCACCTCAACTACTCTCTCATTCCACACACCTTTGTCCCACTAAGTGATAAGAGAGTGTATAAAGCCCAAGGAAAATGTCCACATCCTCCTACCTCATCTTCGTCTTCCTCAATGAGTGAAGATGACAATTTGCCAAACTCTAGGCTCCCTCCTCTCGAATACCTTTCTCAACTTCCGGATATTCCAAATGAATCGGAGGAGTTCAAGCAAACAAAGGGGATGTTTAAGAATCTTGGAAGGTTCCTTGGAAAGCTCAAGAACAAGATCGACCGTCAATGAGTGCGGGTGTGTTAGGAGTGTTTGGCACAAGGTGCTATTTAAACAATTTGGTTGTGTAATCAATGGTTCTCTTGAATTTATGTGTTGGTAGGATGTTTGATACTATTTGAAACATGGTTTAACTAACAATGATGCAGGGAGTCAACTTTTGGCAAGTTGTCAAATTTTCAAGTTTATGATATTTTCACTAAGTATAGTGAAATTCTCGACCTCAAGGTCAAAGTCCTATGAAATGCATGTTTACGTGTCTATTTTTTGCATTGCCCAACCAGAAATGCCTTATCTCTTTGATTTTAGGAGTTTTTGAAAACTTTGAAAATCGTCTCGCGGGTCAAAAATGTGGACTGCCACTTTTTTTTGCCTTGGCGGATCTGGCGGTACCCAAAATTGGGTTCCGCCAGTGCAATTTCTGGGAATTCCAGAATTTGCCCAACGGACCAGGCGGCACCCTCAAATGGGTTCCGCCTGTGTATTCTGAGGGTGCCGCCAGCTTCCTGCAGAATTTTAGTTTTCATTTTCACAATTTCAACATCCAAACACCAAAATCCAATCCTTTTAGGTTAAAACCCATTACTTGCAATGTGTTTAGCAAAATAGGATACTCCTTCTTCCATAAACTTAACCAAAACCAATTCCCGCCAAAATTCAAATTTAACCATAACAACCTCAAGGACCCCTCAAACATTAAGGAAGGAACCCTTTTAAGGGATCCTTGAAATCCCTCAGATTTTTACTATCACAAATCCACCAAAACCACTAAGCATTTAGTGCAAAACTTGTCTTCTCACTTCACCATTTTCATTGGATTGACTTCCATGACATGACAACCCACAATTAGTTTTCCAAATCATTAGAAACCTCCATTTTTGTATGGACTAACATCAAATCCAAACACTCCTTTCCATAATTCATCAACACTATAAATTAAGCCATCCTCAACACCATCAAATCACGCCTTCCTCAACACAATTTCTCAACCATATAAACCATTTTTCAACCATGACTAAGTCAACAAACACCTCTCAACCATCAAGACCCATCCGGAAAACCGCCCGGATTAGTGTTAAACCACTATGGTCCAATCAACCCATCAACCTAACCTCCTCATCCTCGGATGAATTCACATCACCCATCAAAAATGAACACTTTTTGAACCTTGCATCTCCATCACCATCAACCAAATGAGCTCACTCCACCACCAACTAAATCACCTATTGACCCAACTCCACCAAGTGCTCCAACTCAACCATCCAAAACCTCATCACCATCACCATTACCCAAAATTGAGCCAATGGAACTCTTTGGGTCTCCTCCCACATCACCACACCCATTTGTCCAAGATCTTAATGATCTTCCACCAAGACCTACACAACCACCACCTTTTGCAAATCAATCACCAAGGTCAATTCTAGACCTTGATGAGGATCTTAACCTTAACCAACCATCACAACAAGTGTACCATCCACCCACACCATTGTTATTTCACCCCATCTACCATGACATCCATGGTCCTCTATATGGAGAACCAAACTTTGAAAACCATGATCACCCAAATCCACCACACCCTCAACCTCAAACCTTTAAGTCTTTATTTCCTTCATATGAGGATATCCAAAACATGGTTGAAAACCATCTCCATCAAGCAATGGAATTTCAAACCACATTGCTTGACTCAATACCAAACCCCTCAACCACCCAAGAACCACAAACCAACCAACCCTCAAACTAAGAAACCAAAACCAACCCATTTCAACCCACTCATCCCCATGCTTGCTCAAATTGTGAGCAAATGGGTGAAACCATCAAAACATTGCTTAACCAATTCCAAAATGAAACCCGTTTTGCATTCTAACATGTCATTGAACGTTTGGATGCACTTTCCCACCCCAACAAACCCTAGACAACCTATGGAGGCCATTTGCCCCAATCTAGGAATGTAGGATTTTATTTTATTTTCTTGGTTATTTTTTAGTTTTTGTGTACAAGTAGAAGAATAAGTCCACATTTCTTGTCTTTTGACTTTTATAAGTCAAAATTTTACTTGGAATGATATTTTTTTCTACTAACTTTTGTGCATTGTTGGTTGATCAATCTTTGGTTTGTCAATGTGGTTGCAATGTGTGTGGTAACTACATTCTTGACTATCTATATCACCAACTAACATTTTTTTTGTAGGGTCCAAAATCCATGTTTCCCATCTTGGCACTCCATTTAGGGGGAGTATCAACCAAGGGGGAGCATGAGCATTATTCCGCTTCGCCACTCTACTTTTTGTTTCGACAAAAAGGGGGAGAAATATATTGAACTTTCAATACTTAATATGATTTTCATAAATTAAGTAAAACAAGTTTAATATAAGTTTTTTTTAAGTCTTAAAAACCAAGATTTTGTGAGTTACTTAAAAACAAAGTGTATGTTTTGTCATCAACAAAAAGGGGGAGATTGTTAATACAAATATCGCCTAAAAACGTTATTTATATTTTACGATCTTCGCTAAGTTTTGTTAATGACAAATGTAAACTTTTGTTTCTAAGTAAAACATAATCTTAGTTTTAAAGACTTGCATAAACTAGACTTTTGCTACATTTTACATTTCATAAAACACAACACAAGTTTATTTCTTAAATTAGAAATTGTCACATCACATTTATGGCAAGTTTTGTCATTATGCATTTATGGAAAGAAATGTGTTTGACTAACTTTGTTGTTGCTTGAAAGCTTTGTATTTGACTTGTTATTATGAGATGTGACATTGTTTAGTTGCTAGGAGTAATGAGACAAGACCTTGTTCGGTTTACAATATTTATTGCAAAACCAACTGCAAGCCCGGCGGTACCCTGGAGGTACACGGGCGGAACCCTTCTCAGGGGTCCGCCTGATCCGCCAGACCTGCAGAAGGTTTTGGCTATAAATATTGAGCCACAAGTTGAATTTTGGCTCATCACTTGACATTACATTTTACACACACATTCATTCTTTCATCTAACCTCTTAACATTTCATATGTGAAGTTTCTTTTTGTAGCAAAGAGATTCACGAGCTTACTAAAAGTAACAAGTATTCAACACAACGTTGCAAGACTTGTTAGCTTAGCATTGTGTAGACTTGTGTAGTTTACACTTCATTTGATTGTGTATTTTCAGTAGTGATCGGTTAGTATTTTAGTCCTCAAAATACAAAGAGTGTTGGGAGTTGTTGCACCCTAGTAAAAGAACTAACGGGAGTGGTTGTGCCCTTGTAAAATAACTCGACATTTAGCTTTGTGTCGGTAAAAGTATAAGCGACGTGTAAGGTTTTCTCCGCCGGTGAAATGAGCTTGTTGACTAGTGAAAGAAACTCTCGAGTTGGATACTCGGGGCATGGACGTAGGGCAAGGAAAAAGAGTCCTTGTAGCCGAACCACGATAAATACTCGTGCTGTGGTTTGATCATTTCTTTCATTTACTTGCATGTTATATATTGTGTTTGTGCATATATCTTTGATCAAATGGAAAGTTTCAAAGCTAACTTAACAAGTTAAAAAGATTTTAATCGGTAAACTATTCAACCCCCCTTCTAGTTTTCCACATGAGCATCTAAACACTATTTGTAAGGTGCTAGTATATGACCTCCGTGCTTGTCTTTGGTCTTCAGTGGAACGATTATTTGTTGCAATTACTTTTATATTAGTGTTAAATGACCCCTAACTTGTATTTTGATTAGAATACAAGCACATTTGCTTGAGGACAAGCAAATCTCAAGTGTAAGGGTATATGATGAGGCGAAAAATGAACCGTTTTAGGGGGTCATTTAAGCCCGTAATTGAATTTATTTGATCAAATATTTCCCTAAATCGTTACTTTTGTGATTTTAGGTACTTTGGGAGTGAATTCTAGAAAAGGAAGCATTTTGAACGTTTTTAGAGCATAAAAGTGAAGAAAACAGCAAAGACTTAATTTTCCATGCTGAGAACAGTACCTGACGGCGTCAAGAAGGAAATTGTGACGGCGTCAGGAGTAAAATCCATGACGACCCAGTGAAAACCTGAAGGCGTCAAGAGAAGGGCGTCAAGAGTTAAAATGGTGACGACCTGAAGATGGACTACACGTGACGGCATCAAACCTAGATCTAGGCAGTCCGAGGAGTTTATTGGCGGCGAGATGACGGCGTCAGAAATTTACTCTTGACGCCGTCACCTCACAAAATCTATATATACTTTTCTATTTTTCATTCATTAAGAGAGGAACTTGTGTGGAGAATACTAGGGTCGAACCTAATAATCCCTAGGTCGTTTGTAATAGTATTTTCAAGGGTTTTCACCCCTTGAAACCTTTCATGTTCAATTAAGATAAGTCCTTTTTCAATTCATTCAATATGTCTATGTGTTGTTTGAATATATCTTATGCTTGTCTTGATTTTAACATGCTAGGCTAGATCTTTCATGTGTTTGCTTAGATGTAATGAAACCTATATGTTGCTTATGGGTTGATTGCTTTTTTATAGTTGTAATGGATGAATGATTTCAATGTTAGGCTTAAGAAAACTGGCAGATCTCCATTGTGTAACTTGCTTGAACGACTTAAGAAACATGAACCGATGTATACTAGGTTTTTATGATTGTATTTAATGCATGAGCGAATTCTAGTGATCTCATGTTAGGAGCTTCTTAGCCGGCTCGACATAGGAGTGAAGTAGGAGCTTATAGGATTGGGGAAGTAAGTACGCCACCCCATAAATGGTATTAAGGAATACAATCCGTCATCCACGCAACTGTAACAAGTAATTAACCTGTAAAAGATATCTAGGGAGTAGTGAAACCTAAGTAAACACAATTCTCCCATATATTGCTTACACCACTAGTATAATTTAGTTTAATTTCATTTTTAGTATTTTATTTTGATTGCATCTTAGTAATTGGGTTAGTTGATTAGCAACTAATTCCGCCCACTCCTCTTAAAACCGAGATTTTTAATTGCTTTTATAAAATATAAAAAATTATAAAAAGAATCGTCCCTCATCTCTAGACCTAGTCTTTAGGTTTTCTAATCCTAGCGACACTATTCCCAAGTTGAACGATCAATCCCCCGGTACTTGTCACTATACTATACTACAACGATCAGGTACACTGGCTGGTGGGGGTTGTAAGCTTCTCGAGATCCCTCGAGAGGTAAAGCCTGGTGCAATTCCCACGCATCAATTTCTAAACGGAGTCATAAATGAAGAAGTGTATGTTGCTCAACCACCGGGCTTCATCGATTTTGAAAAACCAAATCATGTTTACAAACTTAAAAAGGCTCTTTACGGACTTAAGCAAGCTCCAAAAGCATGGTATGATCGACTTAAAACCTTCCTAGTTGACCATAAGTATACCATGGGCTTAGTTGATAATACTCTCTTCACTATGAAGAAAGATTCACATATTATCATAGTCCAAATCTATGTTGATGACATTATATTCAGATCAACTTGTCAAGAATTAGGTGTGGATTTCTCAAAAATCATGCATGACGAGTTTGAAATGAGTATGATGGGAGAACTCAACTTTTTCCTAGGACTCCAAATTAAACAACTAGAAGATGGTATCTTCTTTAACCAATCTAAATATATTAAGGACATGCTTAAGAAATTTGGATTAGAAGATTTGAAACCAATCAAAACACCCATGTCCATGGAAACTAAACTCACCAAGGATGAGGAAAGTGAATCCGTAGATAGCACTAAATATAGAGGTATGATTTGTAGTCTACTTTACCTAACGGCTAGTAGACCCGACATTATGTTTAGTGTTTGTCTATGTGCTCATTTTCAAGATGATCCTAAGACTACTCATTTCGAAGCCGTTAAAAGGATTTTTAGGTATATTAAGGGCACTACACATTTAGGCTTATGGTATCCCAAAGGAACGGGAATAGACACCATAGTGTATGCCGACTCGGATCATGCCGGTGACCATGTTGATAGAAAAAGCACAAGTGGTATTTGTACTTTTGTTGGACATTGTCTCACCTCATGGTTCTCTAAGAAGCAAACGGCTCTTGCTATCTCAACAACGGAAGCCGAGTATGTTTCAGCCGAAAAGGGATTTCAACAAGCTCTTTGGATGAAGCAAGCTCTTGTCGACTACGGAATTCAACTTAACGACATCACAATTCTTTGTGACAACAAAGGTGCCATTGATCTTAGTAAAAACCTGGTTCAACACGCTCGTACCAAACATATTGAAATCCGTCATCATTTCCTTCGTGACAACGTTCAAAAAGGAAATATCTCAATTGAGAAAGTTTCTTCAAAAGACAACATAGCCGACATTCTCACAAAACCCCTTAAACGTGAACCTTTTAACCTTCTTAGGCTAGGCTTAGGACTCATGGAATCTACGTTGTAGTTCTGGACACTAGACCAAAATCACAAAAATCAAAACAAATCCATAACTCTTTTTCTCAGCAGGGTCGGCGGAACCCTCAGACACAACGGACGGAACCCATTTCAAGGGTCCGCCGTATCCACCGACCTGCAGAACCATTTTTTTGTTTATATTAAACCAAACACCCATTATTTCATACCACCACTTCCAAACTGTTACTATTCACTTTACCATCCATCCAAACCTGCGATTTCTTGGTCTTCCTTTCACTCACATTGCAAATCAATCATCATTGTAAGTATTTTAAACTTGATTACAATCCTGATCTGAGTCTAGGAATTCTATTTTTTGCACAAAAACTTGGGGTTATGCATTAACTTGAGAAAATCATGCATGAAATTCGGTGTTTAACAAAACTAATCATGTTCCCCATAGTTAGGAATTGCATTCTTACTAAGTGTAAACATGTTTGCTAAAACACCCCATGACAAATTTTTCCAAAAATTTCTCACAAATAGGACAAATATTTTTTCGTCTCACATTGAGAATACAAAATCAAAACGTTATGTTTAAAACATCACTTGCATAATGTATCTTGAATGCTAAAGGGAATACATAACCAATATGTATTTTTGGGTACATTCAAACGAAGCTACATTGAACTAGGAGCGTTTGGGTTATCTTTCGTTTTATAACAAAACTTGCATTATAAAACATTTTTGAAGCATCAAAATGAGTCAAGATAACCGCACCTCCACATTGTTTTCATATAGGCACACAGTAGAACACCCACATTATAATAGTAGTTTACTTAAACTAAAATGTGAAATTTTGTTGTTCTAGGAATCACCATGCTTCCTCTAACCCACTACGACCACAAGGACACCATTAAGTACCTACCAAAACACCACAAAACCAAAGGCCTTACCCCAAATCAAGTCAATGTTTTCAAAGCCTTAGAAAAACATTATGTCCATGAGGGTAGAACCATTGACCCATCCTTCCTAGAAGGCACAAACCTTTACACCGAATTTGCCACAATCAACTTTGAGTGTCTTTTGGAAATCAACGAGCCTATTTGTCCTAGGTTCATTTTGGAATTCTATGCATCCGTCGTCCTCTCCACGGATAATTATGGTCACATGTCTATCAACTTTAGGGCTAGTGGTCATCAATACTCCTTCACTCTTGAGGAGTTTGCTCAAATCATAGGTGTCCCAAACCGTGGTACTTGCATCTACTCCGAATTGCACTCCCTCTCAACTCTTAACACCCTCCATGACCGCATCCATCCTTATGACACACCTCTTGTGTCAAAAAATGTACTTCGTGACCACCTCTTTGTTAGGACAACCAACACTAGGAGAACCCGTTCGGGAAATGAGGTCGATAAGGACCCATATGGAATGGAAATGAATGAACTCAAGCCCCAATTCAAGAAATGGGAGGAAGTCCTTAGAGAAAATGTCATTAGCACCATAGGAAACCGAGATCATATCAATCTTTGCCTTTGCTACATGCTCTACTCTTTGTCCGTTAGGCAACCCTTCAACCTTGCCTACTACATGGCCAAGAGAATGGTCGACATTCCCGTGCATGGCACAACGGCTATGCCGTATGGAATGCTCTTGACCTGTCTCTTTAGGTTCATCTCTCCCATTCCACCAACTCCAAACGGTCTTCGTCTTGACTACTCTCTCATTCCACGCACCTTTGTCCCACTTAGTGATAAGAGAGTTTACAAAGCCCAAGGAAAACGTCCTCATCCTCCTACCTCCTCATCATCTCCCTCAATGAGTGAAGATGACTCTTTGCCGAACTCTAGGCTCCCACCTCTAGAATACCTATCCCAACTTCCGGATATTCCAAATGAGTCGGCGGAGTTCAAGCAAACAAAGGGGATGTTTAAGAATCTTGGAAGATTCCTTGGAAAGCTCAAGAACAAGATTGACCGTCAATGAGTGCGGGTGTGTAGAAGTGTTTGGCACAAGGTGCTATTTGAACAATTTGGTCGTTTAAACAATGTTTGTGATGTATTTGTGTGTTGGTACATTGTGTGATACTATTTGGAACATGTTTTAACTAACAATGATGCAGGTAGACAACTTTTGGCAAGTTGTCAAATTTTCATGTTTATGAAATTTTCACTAAGTATAGTGAAATTCTAGACCCCCGGGTCAAAGTCCTATGGTATGTGTGTTTACATGTCCAATTTTTGCATTACCTAACCAGATATGCATTATCTTTTTGTTTTTAGGAGTTTTCAAAAAATTTGAAAATCATCTCGCGGGTCAAAATCGCGGACTGCCAATTTTTTCAGGCCTGGCGGATCTGGCAGCACCTAGAATGGTTCCACCAGTGCATTTTCTGGGCAACCCATAATTGGCCCAACGGACCGGACGAAACCCTCACACGGGTTCCGCCTGTGTATCTTGAAGGTTCCGCCAGATTTCCTGCAGAATTTTTTTTTTAGTTTTCAACATTTCAACATCCAATCAACAAAATACAATCCTTTTAGATAGAAACCTATTTCTTGCAATTTGTTTAGCACAATAGGGTACTTCTCATTCCTTATAACTCAAACAAAACCATTTCCCGCCAAATTTCAAAAATAGCCATAACCACCCCAAGGAACCTTCACACATAAAGGAAGGAACCCTTCCATAGGTTCCTTGAAATCCCTGAGATATATCCTTCAACAAATTTACCAAAACCACTAAGCATTTAGTGCAAATCTTGTCTTCTCACTTCACCATTTTCATTGGATTGACTTCCATGATATGACAACCCACAATTAGTTTTCCAAATCATTAGGAACCTCCATTTTTGTATGGCCTAACATCAAATCCAAACACTCCTTCCCACACTCCTTCATCACTATAAATTAAACCATCCTAAACACTATCAAATCACACCTTCTTCATCACAATTTCTGATCTCTTAAACCATTTTAACCATGACTAAGTCAACAATCACCTCTCAACCATCACGACCCATCCGGAAAACCGCCCGGATAAGTGTCAAACCACTTTGTATGAATTACATACTTCATACAAGTCACCATCTTTCCATCTTTCCTTCTTATTGTGCTTATATTGTGTGTGATAAAGTTGTGTTATTTAAGGTCTTACAAGTGGTATCAAAGCATGATCGGTTCTCTCATGTACCTAACCGCTAGTCACCCCGATATTCAATTTGCTGTATGTTTATTAGCACGGTTTCAGGCAAAGCCTACCGAACTTCACCTCAAAGAGGTTAGATGGATCTTTCGGTACCTACGAAGCACCATTAACATGGGACTTTTGTATCCGAAGGATTCGGGGTTTCATCTAACAGCATTTTCATATGCAGACCATGTTGGTGATCAAGTTACAGCAAAGAGTACATCAGGTGGAGCACAATTTTTGGGTGAAAAGCTTGTTAGCTGGTCATCAAAGAAACAGGATTGTACTGCGCTATCAACCGCCGAAGCCGAGTATGTGTCTCTATCTGCGTGTTGTGCCCAAGTTCTTTGGATGCGGACACAGCTCACAGATTATGGCTTTACTTTTGACCGAATACCTATGTATTGTGACTCAAAAAGTGCCATAGCCATCTCGTGCAATCCCGTACATCACTCTAAGACGAAGCACATCAAAATCCGCTACCATTTCATCAAAGAACACGTGGAAGAGGGTACTGTTGAATTATTTTTCATTAAGACTGATTATCAACTCGCCTATCTATTTACTAAAGCCCTTCCAAAAGAACGGTTTGACTATTTAGTTCGACGAATTGGCATGCGAAGCCTAACTCCTGAGGAGCTAGAACGTCTTCTCGAATCTTCTTGAAAATGATTTCAAAGTCGCTTCGCTGTAAATATTTTTGAAAAACAAAATACAAAATTTGAAAAACCAACAAAAACAAAATACAAAAATATAAAATTTCAAAAAAAATACAAAAACAATATAAAATCAAAAAATCAAAAAATATTCTTCTCACGACATGTCTCTCGTATAAATCAATATTTTGTACGTTTCTAGAAATGTCATTCAACAATGATACGGATATGTACAGATGCTTGAACGGGAGTTCTTTTTAATGTTTTTCTAAAACATGTCGTTTCTCAAAAGTTTCTTCACTATGGCTTTCGTATACTTCAGTACGAAACCCGTGCTTCAAAGTGAAATCTTTTCAAAACATGGGTCCGGGTATAATAACTCGAAAAGATTTCAAATAAGGACCCTAATGATGACTTCTGATTATTTTCAAATCAAGGACTCGTACGTTCAATTACGAAATCTTTTTCAAAAAAAAAAAGTTCGAGTCTAAACAAACGAAAAAAGATTTCAAGCATCAACTCGTTTTCATACAAAATTCTTAAGCACTTTTTCAAGATTGTTCAAAAGATTTCTCAAAATCTCTCAAAATTAGTGCTCAAGATAACTCCCTCAAAACCCTTAATTAATTTTTAAATATGCTATCATTAAGGGGGAGTACAAATACTAAAATGTTCCGATTTCATGCAAAATCAAATCTGTCTTTCTCTGCAAAAAGCTTTTTATTAATCAGTTGATATCAAAAATATCACGGTATGCTATTTTTGAGGGGGAGAAGACATGATTAAAATGTGATCAAAGATGTTTGAAGTTTGTGACTGAATCTCAGAAGAGCCCAACTCAGATATTACGAATGAATTGACGAAGCTTAAATGTCAGTAATCGAAAAGACTTGTCCTGGACGGGTAATAATTTCAAGCTAGTCTAACTAGTGATGTAAGCGTGTCTCGAATAGGACTTGTCTGAGTAGAGTGTACCGTATCGAGAGACTTTCTTTGGACTTGACCAGGACGGGTAATAATTTCAAGCTAGTCTAACTAGTGATGTAAGCGTGTCTCGAATCGGTCATGTTCGCTGAAAGTGGATCAATTCAAAAAGTGCAAACTCCTCCCGCATGTGCAAATTTCTTAAAAATTACATGAGCACATGTGAAGGGGGAGTCCTTCAAATGAAATGCAAAACTCTCAAAGTGGCAACAACAATGTGTTTTATTATCATAAACACTTTGAGAGATTTTCACGAAAAGGTTTTTTGGCATGTGATCAATGATAGGATAGTCATGGAGTTATAAGGTGACTAAGGTTAGGAAAAACCGTCCTATGATCCGCCAGAGCCGGAGGGATCTACCCAAGGACAATTCCAATATATTAGAATTAGAAGTCATTAGGTATGATTGAAAAAAGGAGAAAATGAGAAAGGAGAAAGAAGGGGTTGAAGAATTAAAAAGAAAAGTTATGAAAAAGGGTGAAAAGAAATAGCCCTCCAAATGTTCAACCTTAGGGCAGACACCGGGTACAATTCGTATGCTACTGGTTGGTACTAAGGTGACACCGGTATTGAAGACAAAGACGTCATGGACCCAGTGACGCACTGCACTAAACCTTCTTAACCACTCAAGTTCTCTTAAAAGAGCTTGTTTAATTCTCACGGGGAACCGGTGTAATCTATCAACCTGTCTCTTAGAGATGGTTGATATTGAAGCAGGAGACCTCTCCCTAATCTCCGCATAGGAAACCTAATGTGCACTTATCGAGTCTAGAGCCCCGAGATTCATCAAAAGATCTCATAAGAACACATGATATTTCTACACTGGTTGTTCATCATTAAGGACGCCAGATGTAAACTTTAGAGTCCTACGCAGATCTTAGCAATCTGCCAGAACATTTATGAGAGAATTCACACAAGTGATTCTCAATGATTGAATGGAAATTCCTGCCAGGGTCAACATCAAACAGCCTTGACAGTAGGTCACTTCGGTAATTCTTTATGGGTTACGCTTAGTATTCGCGGTGGTTTCAAACGGTCTACAGTCGTGGAGTGATCCCCAGCGACTCACCCAGTCATTGAGCTAATTGGTAGGTCTTGTAAGCTCTCTCGAGAGTATCTGACATGGGAACGGCCTTGGTAAGGGTTAGAAGGAGTCTTCACACTATGTTGTTGACGATCTCTAATTCTTATCTGTAAGTACCGAATGTTTTATTGCTAACTGTTTATATGCAAGGACACTTCATCTCCATGGCGACAGATTCCACGTGCTCATACATACATCTGGAAGTTAAAGAAAGCTCCCTCAAAGATCTATACAACACAAAGTTCAAAGAAAGATTCTACGCCAAAAAGAAGAATCTACAAAGTATAAAGACTAAAGATCAAAGTGAAAGAAAGGGAACTACATGCATATGAATATCAAAGTCCAAAGATGTATGAGCATGTTGGAATGGCAAACAACCACCACAGACGCAGAAGTGACGAAAGGCAGATAATTCCACATCACAAAGGAACAAAGAACGATGAAAAATCAGTTATCAAAGATCACAAAGCATGAAGGAACAAAGACTAAAGACTATTCTACAACGACACACAAAGTTGAAGACAAAGAACACGGAAGACCCACTCACGTGGAGCATCATTCGAATGACCACCCCTTAGGGGGAGATTGTTAGCATTAAGTATATATATATATATATATATATATATATATATATATATATATATATATATATATATATATATATATATATATATATATATATATATATAAGTGATGGTCATTCTCATTGTATAACTTTGTGTCGTTTGTTAAGATTAGTAATAGTTTAGTCATTGGGCCTTGGACTTGGCAAGCTAATATGTTATGTGCTATGTTTCATAAGCCTAGTTATCCAACCATGTAACCAAGTCCAAGCCCAAGCCCATCAAAGCCTATGTATGGAACTATAAAAGGCACCTTACCTCTCATTTGTAAGGTGTGCTTGTGTGTGTATTTGTGTGTGTTCTCTTGAATAAAAGCTCTCATATTTCTTATCTCTCTCTCTATTCATACGAATTACATACTTCATACAAGTCACCATTTTTCCATCTTTCCTTCTTATTGTGCTTATATTATGTGTGATAAAGTTGTGTTATTTAAGGTCTTACACAATCCATCAACCTAAGCTCCTCATCCTCGGATGAATTCACCTCACTAATCAAAAATGAATATTTTCTAAACCTTGCATCTCCATCTCCATCTCCATCACCCAATGAACCCAATGAGCTCACACCACCACCAACAAAATCACCCATTAACCCAACTCCACCAAGTGCTCCAACCCAACCATCCAAAACTCCATCACCATCCCCATTGCCAAAACTTGAACCTATGGAGTTATTTGGGTCTCTTCCAACATCACCACACCCGTTTGTCCAAGATCTCAATGATTTTCCACCAAGACCAACACAACCACCACCTTTTGAAAATGAAACACCAAGGTCAATTCTTGACCAAAATGAGCATTTTAACCACACCCAACCACCACACCAAGTGTACCATCAACCCAAACCATTGTTGTTTCACCCTATTTACCATGACATCCATGGTCCTCTTTATGGAGAACCAAATTATGACAACCATGATCACCCAACTCCACCACATTCTCAAGCCCAAACCTTTGAGTCTTTCTTTCCTTCCTATGAGGAAATCCAAAGCATGGTCGAGAATCACCTCCATCAAGCAATGGAATTTGAAACCACCTTGCTTGACTCTATACCAAACCCATCCTCCACCCACGAACCAAAAACCAACCCACCCTCAAACCAAGAAACCAAAATCAACCCATTTCCACCCACTCATCCCCATGCTTGCTTACATTGTGAGCAAATGGGTGAAAGCATCAAAATGTTGCTTCACCAATTCCAAGATGAAACCCGTTTTGCATTCCAACACGTCATAGAACGTTTAGATGCTCTTTCCCACCCAAACAAATCCTAGACAACCTTTGGAGGCCTTTTGCCCCATTTAGGAAAGTAGGATTTGATTTTCTTTTATTTTCTTGGTTATTTTTAGTTTTTTCTTTTAGAAGTAGAAGAATCTTTCCCATTTCTGGTCTTTGACTTTTAAAAGTCAAATTTTACATGGAATGATATTTCTTTCTACTTACTTACTTGCATTGTTGGTTGATCATTTTTGTGTTGTCATTGTGGTTGCAATGTGTGTGGTAACTACAAGCTTGACTATATATATCACCAACTAACCATTTTTTTTGTAGGATCAAAATCCATGTTTCCCATCTTGGCACTCCTTTTAGGGGGAGTAACAACCAAGGGGGTGTACGTGCATTATTCCGCTTCGCTACTCTACTTTTTGTTTCGACAAAAAGGGGGAGAAATATATTAAACATTTAAAACTTAATATGATTTTCATCACTTAAGTAAAACAAGTTTAATATAATTTTTTTTTAAGTCTTAAACACTAAGATTTTGTGAGTTACTTAAAAACAAAGTTTATGTTTTGTCATCAACAAAAAGAGGAGATTTTTAATACAAATATCGCCTAAAAATGTTATTTATATTTTATGATCTTTGCTAAGTTTTGTTAACGACAAAATGTAAACTTTAGTTTCTAAGTGAAACATAATCTTAGTTTTAAAGACTTGCATGAACTAGACATTTGCTACATTTTACATTTCATAAAACACAACACTTTTTATTTCTTAAAATAGAAATGTCACATCACATTTATTGCAAGTTTTGTCAATATACATTTATGGAAAGAAAGTGTGTTTGACTAACCATATGTTTGCTTGCAAGTTTTGTGTTTGACTAGGTGTAATGACATGTGACATTGTTTGGTTTGCAAGATTTATTGTAAAATCAACTGCAAGCCTGGCGGAACCCTGGGGGTACACGGGCGGAACCCATCTGAGGGTTTCGCCGTATCCGCTAGGCCTTCAGAAGGTTTTGCTATAAATATTAAGCCACAAGTTTGATTTTTGGCTTATCACTCTACATCATATTTACACACATTCATTCATTCTTTCATCTAACCCTTTAACATTTCATATGTGAAGTTTCTTTTTGTAGCAAAGAGATTCACGAGTTTATAAAAAGTTACAAGTATTCAACACAACGTTGCAAGACTGTTAGCTTAGCATTGTGTAGACTTGTGTAGTTTACACTTCATTTGATTGTGTATTTTCAGTAGTGATCGGTTAGTATTTTAATCCTCAAAATACAAAGTGTGACGGGAGTTGTTGTACCCTTGTAAAAGAACTAACGGGAGTGGTTGTACCCTTGTAAAAGAACTCGACATCTAGCTTAGTGTCGGTAAACGTGTATAAGCGACGTGCAAGGTTTTCTCCGCCGGTGAAAGGAGCTTGTTGACTAGTGAAAGAAACTCTCGAGTTGGATACTCGGGGCGTGGACGTAGGGCAAGGAAAAAGAGTCCTTGTAGCCGAACCACGATAAATACTCGTGTTGTGGTTTGATCGTTTCTTTCATTTACTTGCATGTTATATATTGTGTTTGTGTATATATATCTTTGATCAAACGAAAAGTTTCAAAGCTAATCAAACAAGTTAAAAAGATTTTAAACGGTAAACTATTCAACCCCCCTTCTAGTTTTACACATTGGTTATTCTTTTAATAAATAGTTTAGTTATAAATGTGTTTTCGTCCAAATCTACCTATATTTGGGTGGAAACTTTTGAAAGGAAAAATCTATTAACATTCTTATCATTTCATTTTTGTTTCGTTTCATTTCTTGAAAAAATCTCGAAAACACAATAATTTATTTTTACTTTCTTGTTTCGGTTCTTTTCTTGAAAAAATCTCGAAAACACAATAATTTATTTTTACTTTCTGTTCAAAAGAAAACTCCAAAACGAAGTATTAAGGTGTCGTTTGATTAGTTGCTATTAATCACAATTGGTATAACTTTAATAGAAAGATAGAATGAGTATATCTGTTTGGTGGCGGAATCGATTCTTATATCATTGTTTGGTTTGTTAATTTGGTATAGGTGTCATAATTTTGACATAATCAATTTCCTTGGTCAAATATGTAGTAGAACAACAATAATGGGAATATAATTATCTCCAACTATATGTATAGCTTGCTCGGTTGCGTCTCGGGTATGTTTTGAATGAGTTCAAATATTTTGTCAATATTAAATTCATCCACGCCGTTTGAATAGTTTTCAATTAAAGGAATTGAAATAAATGCATAAATCTTTAACTAACTAATCTCTTTGAAAATATAAAATTAGAAAGAAGTATTACATTAATAGTTTTATTGAGGGAAAAAATGTTGGGGTAAATAAAAAATATGAAAGGCTTATTACTTTGATTTTTTTTCCAAAATGATAATAAAGAAAAAAAGTTGAGGCCCATGATAAAATTGTAAACCAAGCTATCTTGGTATCATATCTATTGAATGACACATAAAGCAAACAATGTTATTGAGAATGATAGGATTCACTACAAGATAAATGCCATTTAGTGAATGATAAAAAGTGTCATAAAAAGCCTAAAATCATACACTAAAGGCATTTTGGTCTTCTCCTACTAAAAGAAAAAGTGACACTAGAAGAACCATCACTAAAAGTCATTTTTGACCCTTAACATCAGTCATAAAAGGTCTGTTAGATTTTATGTCTAATTGTTATATGTCAATATAGGTCCGAAAACAAAAACTTAAAACAATTGTTAGTGACTGAATTATTCAGTCACTAAAAGTCCTGATAATTTTTTTTCCATTTCTACTGCATTTTTCGTATTTCTACTGCATTTTATATGCTGTATTTGGTTACAAACTATATAAAACAAGTCGAAAACAACTCAAATCATAAATTCAAAAAAAAAATTGTAAATCATCAACCATTCAGAAAGAAAGACGATGCTTGTGAAACTAACAAACAAGCCCAAACAGCTGAAACACCAACTTTATTGCTATAAAAACACGAAAAATACATATGTTGTGGACAGCAGCCGCAGCATGTATCGTATATTTATGCGATGACAGTTGGGGCAGAATGGCCTGTGTATTCTTGCAGCTTTGACAGTTTTAGAGCGACCTCCACCTGTGCCCAAACATTACCAAAAGTCAGTTATATTTTACAAAAAATTAAATGAACTTTGTGAGACCCAGTCTCGTAAACAATTAAATAATACTTATCCAGGTTTCTTGAAATATTAGTGCACGCTTTGTTAGAAAAGATGCACTGACTACTGTGTACATATCTACAATCAGACCCTCGATCACATTTTCATTATGTATAAAGGACGAAAATAGAAATCTTAAGATATGATGTTTTACCAGAGGAGCAAGTTCATCCTGGGAGTCTCTTCCAGCATTGGATGAATATTTTTCGTATTGCTCAATGTAAAGATGAATTGTGGCACCTTCTAACCCAGTTCCAGATAAACGGAGAACCTACACAATACAGATTTAGATAAATTTAGGAGAGTTTGGCATCTCCTAGTCAACAACTTATATAAAACCGTCATACAATTACTTTTCTAAAAACAATCACAGTACCCTCGTCATTCTTTTGAAATATTTCCATGTGTCCATAAGTTACAAATTACTTTTCTAAAAGTCTTGTCACTCAATTTTTCGTTTACATCCCGGGCATTTAAGGATTTATTTGTGCCCGTTTGGGTCATTTTGTAAAAAAAATATATATAATAAATAAAAATAAAAATAACTGCCTTATATGTTAATTCATATAAATTATTAAATTAAATAAACATGTTGCAGATTACAGGTTATAATAATGACATCCAGACACAAAAACATCTTTCAAGGACCCGAAATCACAAAAGTAGTACGATGACTAAAAAGGGCCATGAAAAAGTACCTTGGCATGCAAATAACCCTTCAAAAAAATTAAGGAATAGGAAGTATATCAGAAAATGAATGAATAAACTCACCAAATGTGACCCATCTTCAAATAAATAGCGAATTCCCTGATTCTTTGAGATGGAACCGTCAACAGGATCTTTGTATTCAAATTCATCAGCAATGGCAACATTTGCCACATATGATCTTATACACTTTATGGTACTGCATAAATAAATATCACAGGGTAAATACAACTGTTTAAACAGTCTGAAACATGGTCAATATTTCATCGCAATTGGGTAAAAAAGAAACGGGTCAAATGGGACTACGTGTTAAAATCACTGAGAGAAGCCTGTAATTTGACCAAGTGAGCCATCAGTTCCTTTGTAGCACTTGCATCAACATTCTACAGAAAGACAAAATACTTCTGATTAATATAAATCTTGATGATATGTCTACATATGAATCAAATGGTTCCCACATGTTACACAGAGCACAAAGTGTTTAGAATTTCAAGGTCTCATTAACTAAAAAACCAAAACTGATTGGAAAAAAGAAAATTAACATACAACATCAAGGTTCCATATTTTAATTGCTGGTTCCATCGACCTCAACGCTATAAAATTTCCTAAAAACGAAGAAACATCAATGATCTGTTTGGATTACAATGGGTCATTTTGTGACCCATATTCTTAGATTTATCAGAACATGCTCGATACTTCTTAAAGATAACGAAATCACATTCACTTTACCTTTTTCTCCACCTTTAATGGGGGCAATCTTGCCATGTTGTGCATAGAGGAAACGATGATATAATCATGTCATGGTGAACATACATTTTCGAATCACCATCAGGATCCTCTACTATATAAACCTGTTAAAACACACAAATAAGCACATAAAAACATAACAGAATGATCGAGACGTTATATACTGTGTACGCTAATAAGATCATACGCCACCAGATGACTCATTTCATCTTCATTAGTTGTACAAACTATAACAGCATCGTCCGCTTTGATGATGATGCCATTAAGCTCTTTAAAGTCCCCTCGTATTCAGAATAGAAGAAAAAATAAGGGCATAGTCAAGAACTCATCAATCTACAAGAAGCATGGCAAAACCAACACATAAAATATATAATCATTGTCACAATAACAGAAGAGCAAACTAAAATTCTCGTGTAATTATGACATAAAAAAACACCAAATTCACCTGCAATGTTTCAATATCATATCGCTTGTACAAAGTAGGAATGGCTGTTGTTATGCGACCAAGATACCGAAGAAGTACATTTGTGACACGCAACTTCGTCCTATAAGAAAACTATTAAGTAACTGTGAAAACCTAAACTATTATATTGGCTTTCGTCTATACCTACTAGCCCAATAGTAATATTTACTTTAGTCAATCAGTAGTCATCTAAGCACACAGTCCCAACCATTGACGATCTTACAGACGCTAAGCTAAATGACAAAAATTTCACAAAAAAATGGATCAACTAGTTTTAAGATACAAATTTCAACACCTCAAACTTACTACATCTTCCACCTTCTTCTAATGAGCAATATATTAAAGAACAAAAAAATGACAAAACCAAGGCTATGTTCATCAAAACTTATAGTAGTTGTCTGTCTTAATAAAAACTACACTACAAATTGGTTCGTTAGGGGTAAATTACAGAAATAGTCGAATATTTTAGTAATTTACATTACAAATTCTTCCGATCACCTTATGCTCACGGCAGTAAACTAAAAAAAAATAAAAAAATAAATAAAAAATAAAAAATCTTCTCTTAAGTCAATAACCAAGGGCACGCACATTAGAGATGCTTCTGATTTAGAACTAGATACTTGTCAAGTTCACCTAATAAGATGGTCAACACTAGACAGTCAGCTTCAATCAGAGCAAATGTACTCACTAATACTTCTCCACAGACTCAAACTAACAGTATGCATAATTGCATATAGCCTATGCCTAAAACGGCTCAATAAACTTATAAAATCAACCAAACAGTCAACCAAGCATGTATTCATACGCACAAAACCAGAAGCCCTATATACAAACAACACAACCACATTTGTGAGTGTTATCCTTCAAAATAGTTGCATTTACCTTTTATTCACAAACATTTACAATCACTGCAGAAACAATCACATATACAATCAAGCTCAATACAATGTATAAAATATCTTCTCTACAAGCGAAGTCGCACATTATCCACAAATCAACACTAATAAACCTCTAAATAAGTATATAAAGCTTTCAAGTCTCAATTAAACTATACTACTTTTTATAAGTGAATACGACTCGATACGAAACCTAATTCATTACTTATCAACACCTAACCAAATCTCCTCATATTCGTCCGTCTGCGTCACGTATAATATTTATTAAACTGTAATCAATTGATACGAAATGATAGACATACATAACAAATACGATACATGACGTAATTAAAAAAATAAAAATAATAATAATAAATCCAAACCCTAACTTACAGATAGATTGGAGTGAACGAGCATAAGGTGATCGACCGAGTCGCCGCTATTTCCATAACCGCCGTGAGTTGTGACGATGTGATGTTCGGCGACGGTGATATTCCCGGTGAAGATGATTGGCGATGGTGAGATAACCGGTGATGATCGGAGACGGTGAGATAACCGGTAAAGATGACTGGCGACGATGATATGACCGGTGAAGATGATCGGAGACGATGATATGATGTATTTGAGAGGAAATGAAATGGTGAATGTGAAATGAGAGATTGAGAGTATTTTTTAACTTTTGCCTCAACTTATGCTTTCTTTACTTTTAATCACTCTTTTTAATATCTTTACTTATATTTGCATTATCAATTTCTAAAGATATCAGTCACAAAATGTCATAAAATGTCATTTATTTTGCAACGATTACTTGATTTCCATTCACTCGTACTAAAACACATCATTGGTGATAATGATATATGTTCAAAAAAAAAAAGATATCAAGTAGTATGGTGGGTCCTCCATTCCTCCATAATACAATTTCTTTGCGCAACTGGACTTGGTCAAACTTTGAATGCCAATGCGATCTTTTTAGTTATGAATTCACCTTTATGATTTTAAGTTTTAAACGTCTTAAAGAAATTCAACTTGTACAGTTCATTCTGGATACACCAAATGATCCGAAAAGAACAACTAAATAAAATATTATTAAATCCGTTAAAATAAAATACTACTGTAGGTTAATTAAAACTCATACGTTTGTCGAAATGTGAATGGACAATAAAGTCACGGACGTGGTATTGATGGTATTGATATATTTTAATCCATATTGATGGGTCGAAAGATAACATGTACAGCTTTTTTATTTTGTATAAATATGCGTAGACTACTTCACACAAAATATCCAACACATGATAGAAGTAGCTATGGCTGCTACTTCTTCGCTCTCGTTAATTCTCTTATGTTTATTCATATCATTCTCGATATCGAATGCAATTGTTCCTTCGAATGACACCTTCCGATATGTCAACGAAGGTGATTTTGGTGAATTCCAACTTGAGTCTGAATACGCCCCAACCTATCGTCCCCTTGATCCATTTACCTTCCCTTTTCAACTTTGCTTCTACAACACCACCCCAAATGCCTATTATCTTGGTCTTCGTATGGGGACAAGACGTGATGGATCTCTCATGCGATGGGTCTGGGAAGCTAACCGTGGCTCCCCAGTACGAGAAAATGCCACCTTTTCATTAGGTTCGGATGGAAACCTAATTTTGGCCGAATCAAGCGGCCAAATTGTATGGCAAACCAACACTGCCAATAAAGGCGTCGTTGGTTTTGCCATAGAGTCCAATGGTAACATTGTGCTGAAAGACTCGAGTGGCAACTACGTATGGCAAAGCTTTGATTCACCTACGGACACTCTCTTGATTGGCCAATCTCTAAAGATAGGCGGTCCGATCAAGCTAATGAGTAGGGATTCGATCACTAACAATGTTAACGGGGTGTATAGTTTCGTAATAGAGCCTAAAAGATTGGCTATGTATTACAAGAACAGCATGCGCTACTGGTCATCTTCGTTCCCTAAATTAAATAGAGCAAATGTGAATTTGGTTAATGCTACCTTACGGGTTGCAGAAAGTGAATACGAAGAAAACAATTTCAATGAACTCGATTGTTATATCACGAACGTTCAAAGCTTTGAACAACCATCTTTACGTTTGGGAACACTCCGATACAATAGCTCGTTATCGTATCTTCGATTAGGCATCGATGGGAACCTAAGATTCTACACATACCGTGCAAATGTGCGGGGTAACGCGTGGGCATTGTTGTTCACTTTGTTTGATAGAGGTGTTAGAAGTAGTAATGGCGCAGATGATCCGGTAGACGATTGTCAGTTACCAAATCGCTGCGGAAAATTTGGGCTTTGCGAGGAAAGCCAGTGTGTTGGGTGTCCGACCCCCAACGGAGTGTTTGCGTGGAGCAAAGATTGCGATTACAAGTTGCCAAGTTGTAGTGCAAGTAGTTTTAAATACTATGAACTTAAAGGGGTTGATCATTTCACGGTTAAATATACATCTGGGACTGGACGTACGAGTCTTGACAATTGCAAGAACAAATGCACAAAAGATTGCAAGTGCTTGGGGTACTTTTATCACACGGATACGGCCAGGTGTTGGACCGTTAACGAATTAAAAACATTGACAAGAGTTGGGAACTCGACATATTTGGCGTACATCAAAACACCCATCAGCTAAGCGCATTGGTTTCACTGAACCTGGAATAAAGATGTCGATTGTCATGACTTCTGAATCTCTAATTTTCTTACATGTAAGAAAAATATGTTGTAATAAGTTAATTGTTTTTCGAATAACAATTCACACATTTGTATGTACTTATATGTATCAAGATTTACAGTCTCATGATTTGATGGGTTTTTTTAGTGCCACAAAGCCTAAAAAGTGCTAATATATATTAGTACATACTTAAACAGCCTTATGTGAAGCAAATAAAAAGTGTAATAAAAGGTTACTATTGTTACATTTTCTTGGTTTATTTGGTTATAGTGCATATAACTATATATGAAAGCGAATTGTGCTGAGTGATCACGTGGTCCTTTGGCGTTCTATCAATTGCCACTACATGCGATCCAGATTTCTACCAAGTCTTAGCTTTGTCTTTGTCTGTATTCTTTTGGTTTTACAGTTTTACATAAAACTTTACCCTATCGCAGGGACGCTAGAGAGAACTCGCAAACTAAGTATTCTAGTCTTGAAGAATTTGTTCCTATATATGCAAAGAAGATAAACTCCAGATAATACATGTTTGACGAATTGGGATAGAGCTAGAGTTAAAGCTAGGGCTAGAGCTAGAGCTAGAGCTAGAGCTGAAGCTTATATTATAAGCCATATGCTGAAGCTTATATTTATATAAAATTGTTAGCGACTTAGTTGGAGTTAAAGATTATTAATGTAAAATCGCATAAAAAAACAATCAAATTAAATGCAGATACATTTTTATCTTTTGCGTGATAATCGAATATATTTTTAAGCCCCCATAAGCCCGTTTTAGTTGACTTGGGCTTATAGAGGCTTATGGCTTTTAAAACCTTTCATAGGCCTGTGTGACAAATGAAACTATTCAAAGCAGAACTATATTGTCCATTGTCGGAGTGTATCGTTCTGTAAGATAAACACTAAGTTCCAAACTTGAAGAACATGGTGGTATATGACGTTAGAATTAGAAGAGGAAGAAGAAGTGTGGGAACCTTTGAGAATGAGAGAAAATAAGAGAATATTAGATTGGATGAACACTACAAAAAAAGAGCCATTTAGTGGCACACAAAAAGTGTCACTAAAAATGAAATAAGTGTCACCAAAGACCTGACAAGGAATCGGTGGCAGAAAAAAAAGTGTCACTAATGTCGCTGCCACTAAAGGGTTTTAGTGGCACTTATAATTGTGTTGCTGCATATCATATGGGTTTTAGTGGCATTTCTATGTTTGTTGCTATTGACCATTCTAACTTTAGTGACACACAATTTTCTATCACATGAAGCTTTAAGGATTTTGTGACATTTACTTTTTGTCATTATACTTTTACTATGATCACAAAGTAAGCCGGCTTTAGTGACATAACATTTGCCAGATTTGTTACAATATATTAACTGTGCTGCTTTCAAAAATTGTGGTACAATGTAAATATTATTTTTCAATAAACAAAAATGACATATTCAAACAAAAATTAAATTTCCATTGAACACGGTCTTTTTATTATCAAAATAGAAATATCCAACAAATACAAAGCAAACAATATTCTTAAATATCCAACACAAAAAGCATACTGAGTGTAAATATCCAACTAGATATCATAAGACATTTTACCCAAAAAAATCATAAAAGACACCTATAAACTACCAACTTTATTGTAACTTCATCGAAGGTAGCAAGCATTGTGATAACTCTCTTGACCTCTTTACGCCCCAAGAATCTGTAAGACAACAAAAAAAATTGCGGAAATTAACATCCAAGATGAGGAAACAAAACATCTACGTGAACGTACAAGATTTACATTGTTCTGTGATGTAACCAGAATATGTGACAATTTTCTAATTCAAAGCAAGAAAAGTGAAAAACTTTTAGGCCATGAAAGAGGAGGTGTACCTGTTAAAAGTATACTCTCAAGAATGATTTGTTGGAGTACCTGAGTAAAAAAGAAATAAAATCTTAGTAGTGAACTAATGTTACTTACCCATATTTTAAAACAAAAAAAAAGGACGTTTTACCAATGTTTTGATCTGCAACATAAGATCCTTGATTTGATGATCCTTGATTTCCGTTAGTAGAGTTGTTTTGACCCGAAGAAATGTTATCAGGAATCTATAAAGATTAGGAAATTAAAATTAGAACAGAATGTACAATAAGAATATAAACTGTGAATGAAAAATATATACCTCTATATTTATAGTCCTTAGGACATCAGACAAGTTAGAATTTGTTGCCGGGTCCTTCAAAAGGTTTACAAGGGTGTATAAAACACCTTCTGTTTGAGCCAATCGTTGTTCAACAGTTTGTGAGCTTGTAGATGATGAACCATTATTCCTACGAGAAAGCATCTTTCCTACACATCGAACATATCCTCTTTTCTCTGGCCCCTTAACTTTGGATAATCGTCATTTGTCCAATCATCTTCTTGAGTACCTTGTGTACTAGTTGAGTCATAAGCAGGTAACCGTCGTGATCGGTTTTGACCCTTTACTAACCTTTTATGTTCCCTACAAAACAACAACATAATATATAAGAAATTTACTGCAAATGAAGACATGTACTAATAAGTCATTATAAAAAAACATATATCTTACTCTCTGAAAATTGTGACTGCATCAACATTAAACAACACATAACGGTGTGCTTGTGCTAAAGATTGGTCATCGAGTGAAGAGTTCGAGGATCTGTTCCTTTTTCCAGTTGAGAACCGATTATCCAATTTTTTACCTAATGGCCGACCAGGGCAAAATGAGTTGGATTCTTCAGTCTCGTTTTGCCTAGCCTCATCATCATTTCTAATTGGTCTAGTAAAGACTGTTTCGACTCCCGAGAGATACCGAGAGCAAAATGTTAAGCTCTCTTGAGCTAAATAACCTTCCGCAATTGAAGCTTTTGGATGAGCTCTATTGTGCACGTATGACTTCAGTGTTAGCAAATCCCTGCATAATTATAATCAAAATTTAGTATTTATTATCTAAAACAAATATATTGTATGCAAAGAACTATTAAATAACATTTACCTTTCAATAGGGTACATCCATCGGAAAGCTACAGGACCACCAAGCCTAACCTCCTCGACTAAATGGATCGCTAAATGTACCATGACAGTGAAGAATGAAGGAGGGAATATTTTCTCCAATTTGCATAAATTGATAGCAATATGAGATTCAAGAAATTTCAAGTCGAACTCGTTTAAATCTTTGTAGCAAATTATTCTAAAGAAATTGCATAGATCAAGTACAGATGAGGTTACGTGATCAGGTAGATTTCCTCGTAACGCGATAGGTAAATATTCTTGCATCAACATATGACAGTCATAACTTTTCATTCCAATTAGTTTCCTGTCGTTTAGTTGCACACAACTAGCAATATTGGATGAAAACTCATCAGGAGCTTTAATCGACTTTAGGGTGTTTAAGAAGTCATCTTTTTCTGCTCGGGTCATCTGATAACATGCCTTTGGTAAGAAAGTAGTGTTACTTCGCGGTCTCTGTTTTGGATGTAGTTCTTTTCGTATACCCATTTCTTTTAGGTCAAGTCTTGCATTATAGTTATCTTTCGACTTCCCTTTTTGTCCCAACAAAGTCCCCATAATGTTATCACATATGTTCTTTTCGATATGCATCACATCTAGGTTGTGACGCAATAACAAATGTTCCCAATAAGGCAACTTAAAGAAAATGCTTTTCTTTTTCCAGCGTTCGCCATCAGCATCATCTGTAAGGAAGTCAACACCCTCTAATTGTCTTAGAACTTCCTCACCATTAGGGGGAATAGGTGCCACTCTCATTTCCTCACGTCCAACAAAGGATCTAACGTCTCTACGCCATCTATGGTCAATAGGAAGCCATCTTCGGTGACACATGTAACAAAACTTTTTTCCATGTTTAAGCCATTTAGAATCAGTATCAAAACCACATGAAGGGCATGCAAGTTTACCTTTAGTGCTCCATCCAGAAAGATTACCATATCCAGGAAAGTCGGATATAGTTGAATGAATAGCGGCCTTCAACATAAAGTTTTGTTTTACTGAGGCATCAAAAGTCTCAACTCCATCTTCCCATAGTTCGATCAATTCTTTTATCAATGGTCGCATGTACACATCTATCTTATTGCCGGGACCTCCAGGACCAGGAATTATTAAAGACAGAATAAAGTTTGGTTGTTTCATAACCAACCACGGTGGCAAGTTATAAGGAATTAGGACAACAGGCCAAATACTGTGTGCCACATTCATTGTCTTGAAGGGGTTGAAACCATCACTAGCCAAAGCTAAACGAACGTTCCGGGGATCACTTGCAAATTCAGAGAACTGTTGGTCAAAAGCCTTCCATGCTAATGCATCTGCTGGATGCCTTATTTTTCCATCTTGTACGCGTTCTTCGCGATGCCACCTCATAAGAGATGCTGTCTTTGAAGACTCGAACAATCTCTGAAGACGTGGCTTCAATGGAAACCATCTCAAAATCTTTGATGCCTTCTTTTTAGTTTGACTCATTTCAGCTTGTGAGTTACCTTCAGCCACTTTCCATCTAGACGTGTTACAAATAGAACATTCGTCTGCTTTTTCCTTATCCTCATCCCCCCAAAACAACATACAGCCATTAGGGCAAGCATGTATCTTTTCATAACTTAATCCTAAATTTGCCAATATTTTTTTCACTTGATAGGTTGTTTTAGGCAACAGATTTCCTTCAGGTAACAAATCTCTCAAAAAGTCCAGCAACATTGAGAATGATTTGTTACTCCAGCCATTAAGACACTTAATATGATAAAGATGCACTAAACACGATAGCTTAGAATACTTAGACTTTGAATACACCTTTTCTTCAGCATCCTTAAGTAGATCTTCAAACTTTTTTCTACTATTAGTTTCCCCTGGACCAGTGTTCAAGCTAGATTCACTCATTTGTACCTCACCTACACCAATCAGACCACCATCGATACTTTGTGGTGGTGGTGTTGGATGGAAAATATCATTTAACAGCCCGTGCATATCATGCATATCATGGTCAAATATCTCCTCTTCTACATTGTTTATACCACTTGATGATGATGTCGTCGATGCTTCACCATGAAGATTCCATTCAGAGTAACCTTTCCGGAATCCCCAACACACTAGGTGATCAAACACATCATCTCTTGTGCGATGGAAAATATTTACACAACGTGAACACGGACACAATATATTCCCTTCACTGTTTGACGACCTCTCAAACGCAAACTCTAGAAAACTTTCTACACCACTTACAAATGATCTACTTGACCTCCGTGTATTATACATCCACGATTTGTCCATTACTAAATTACCTAATGTAAACTACACCAAACAAATTAGTGAATTGATGCTTATTTGTTTTAATGGAAACAAATTTTATTAACACCAAAAGTACTACTGGTAATTAGTAACCCATTTGACAACATTTTCAAATATCACATCAGAACCCAACTAAGAATGTTCAGTTTGACATATTTTGGGTGTTTAAGGGGACGGTTTTTGAGCTTATATGTGGGCTTATGAACTTATTTGAGGCTTATATTTTATAAACCGCAATTTTGTGGCTTATTTTGAGACTTATTGGCTTATACAAGCATGTTAAATCATAATAAGCTTATATAAGCCCAAAAATTTCAGAATCAGCCAACAAATTGGGGCTTATAAATATAAGCCAAATTCAAATAAGCTAATAAGCCCGCATATACGATTAAACAAACAACCCCTAAATTACCTCATGGTGACTCATAAGCTAAGACATAAGAATGCGAAGAACATAAGAATTAAATGATATAATCAATAAGAACTCAACAATACCAGCCTTTAAAAACAAATACTTATTCAAATTCAATTTTGTGTGCTATAAAATTTTAATGCAAAACTACCCAACAACACATCAGTAAAAATCAAAGAATAGAATGATTAATAATCAAATTAAATCATGAATGGGTTTAATCAAACACATGGTAGTTACAAATTATTATTCAATTACCTGACTAAAAGATGAAGATAGTGATCGAATGAAAACTATGTTATTGGGATAGTTATGAAATGTAAAGGAGAGGCGAGGGCTGGAGATTAGGAACGGTGTTGGGAGATTTAGAATTGATTTAGGGATATATACACTATTATTGGAGGGAATTAATAAAGAAAAGTCCGCCCAATTTTAATTTGTGTTTCAATGAAAAGGCCGGGTGTTTTTTATTGGTAATTAGTGACAAAAATCACGGCCAATTTTAATTTGTTTTTCAGTGAAAAGGCCGCGTGTTTTTTTTATTGGTAATTTGTGACAGAAATCAAAAACAAATAAAGGAAACTAATAACTTTTAATGGCATAATATTTTGGTGTATCACAAATTATATAGACTTTTAATAACATGTCTATTTTTGTGCCACAAATATCGTGTACAGTGGTGACACAAACTGTAAATTGCCACTAAAGCTATAAAAAAATATTAGTGGCACATAAAATATGTCACTAAAAATGCAATATAGTGACACATGTATTTCTGTCATTAAAAACGTGTGCCACTAAATGGCTCTTTTTTTGTAGTGGAATTGAAAGGTCCAACCCTCTCCACATGTCGAGAGGGGTATTTATACGTACAACATAAACGCCCACTCTCGGGCTGTGGATCAGGTATACAGTGGGTAAAGACCCGTCCTTCTTCTACGGTATTACTAAAACTAATACTAACTACTTAATAAACTAATATATAATTAGCTAACTACGAGCTAACTTAAATGCTATTACATCAATTAGGTGACCGAGTCTTCTATAGCAATAATAGTATTCCTAACAATCTCCCCCTAAGCGAGGTCACCTTAGAAATTAAGACCTTTGTTCTTCAAGCATTCTTTTGATTTTATAGCTCGTAGTTTCTGATTCTTCACTTTTGGCTCACTTTGTACACCAAGCAATGATCTTGTGATCCATGTTCCTTTGGAATGTGTGATCTTTGAGAATTCATTGAGATCATCAGCCAACGTAAATCTCCAAGCTCATCCTTTGTGGTCTTTCCTTCATGTGGTGTAGTGACTATTAGACCGTCATGCTCACACTCTTCTGAATTAGGAGACTTTTCATCAGAGTTGCAGAAACGTTGTTGTTAGTCTCTTTAACATTCATTGTTGCCAGATTCTAAACAGATATGATCTTCATTTAGAATGAGTAGGCAATGTGAGCATGAGGTATGG
Source organism: Artemisia argyi (assembly GCA_030686995.1). NCBI lineage: Eukaryota > Viridiplantae > Streptophyta > Magnoliopsida > Asterales > Asteraceae > Artemisia > Artemisia argyi. Next base: position 33,225,823 of record CM060678.1, read on the forward strand.
AATGACACGATTTAGCTGGAGTTGGGTATCACCATCGCCATCTTTATATGTTCCTGATATAAAACAGTTAGTAATAAAGATAGAGAACGACTATGCTTTGTCATTCGTTCTGGGAGGACAGACTACCCTCCAGTTCGGTGAGAACCGACCTGTGATCGGGTAGAGTCTCTTTCAAGGAAGACTCTCCTTGACAGGAATTTCTAGCTTGTAGTAATGAATATTTCGAAGAATCCACTTCGGAATCTTCATACTAAGCATGTTCTCATACCGGAACATCTCAAAGCAGACAGCACGATAGAGTGAATCGGTGAATTGATATTCACTTATTTATGAGAAATAGATTTATAGAAATCACTCGCGTGTCACTTAATAAACATATTTGAGACACGACGAGAGTTTTATACTTTGAATCACATTTCCATCAAAAATACTTTTGTTTGAAAGATTATACACAATCAATGTGCTCGAAAAATTAGTTTGTGAGCACATTGAAAGGTTTTTGTAAAAGTATCCATCAATCCATTTCCTAGAACAAGTTTGATTCAATTTTGAATCGCCCCATCGTTGCTTTCCAGTTGTCACTTGATCATTGATCCAAGATAGATCTCACATGTCACCTACTAAGAGCTTGAAAGATGTTCGCTCTAGAAGGATTTCCATCGTCATTGTGAATAATTGCATATCACTTGGATGTTCTGGCAATACCACAAGGATAATGCGTAGGACTCTAAATATTTTATTTTACTTTCCACATTGTGTGAAACAATAAGCATATTGGAAGTGTATCCTAGTTAGATTTATGGATGATCTCTTTGGCTCTAGACTCAATAGTGCGTTTTGATCCGCTCCTGGAGACTAGGGAGGCGTCTCCTGTTTAGGTATCAACATAGCTCGCAATGAGTGGTCAATACATTGCACAGGGTTCCCCGTGAGAATGAAACAAGCTCTTTTAAGAGAACTTGATTAGTTGGGAATGTTTAGTGCAGTGCGTCACTGGGTCCATGACGTCTTGTCTTCAATACCGGTGTTACCTTAGTAACCGCCAGTAGCTTATGAATTGAACCCGGTTTCTGCCCTAAGGTTGAATATATGGAGGGCTATTTCTTTTCGCCATTTCTCATTTCATTTCTTTTTCATTCTTCAACCCCTTCAGTGCTTACCGAGATTTCATCACTAGAACCTTGTTGGATTTGTACTAGTCCTAGCTCTATCTCAGTCGGCACTCTTCCCTATCTCACTTTTCTCCTTTTTTCAATCATTCCTAAGGACTTCTAATCTATCTAGAGGATTGTCCCTGGGAAGATCCTTCCGGTTCTGGTGGATCATGGGAACTCATACCAAACCTTAACCATCCTTATAACTCCGTTCATAAAGATAAATGGTTGGTCTTTGGTATTATTCCACAAACACCTTTTGCTCCCCCTCAATATGTGCATCGATTATCGAAAGAGTTTAGAACATATGTGGGAGCCTTTTATTGAGTCCAAAAGATCACGTTTGATTATCAGATTTCATATTTAAATCACATTCTCTCCCCCGATCAAAAATTTCAAACCATTCGAGATTTTGGATCTCAATTAATTTAAATAAGTTAGAAAACGTTTGTGAGAGAAATGCGGTCAGTTTTAATATTTTCTGATAAAATGAACTTTTTTCTGCTCCCACTCAATCTGTGAGGGAGGTTGTTATGTGTCAGAATAGATGAGTTTACAAAAGATTTGATGTTTTAACGAAAACTCTTTGAAAAATTCTCATACTGACTCATAACCATCACAAAATCTATTATTGCTTATTATGTACAAAGTGGAGAGTTTTGATGATACATAAAATTTTGAGAAATCACTCTCCGCCTCAATCAATGACGGATGTTAAAACAGAAATAATTAATGTCATTGATTGAATGAAAATTTTTGTCAAAATGCGGATTCAGTTTGATTTTCAACCAAAATTTCATGGTACCACCAAGTTTCACACAAATACCTTTCGAAAAAATCATAGAAGGGAAAGTATTGGTGATAAAAAGAAGATTTCTCTTCTTATGCAAGAAATGATGCACTGAAATGTACATCAGATCGAGGGTGCATGAATATAAAGTAATTCACGCTCGGATGAACGGCGCCCTTTGCTAGGAACAACCGTCTTTTTTGCGACGTGTTTTGGTGACGTGTTTTCCTCATTTGGAGAGAAATCTGGAAAAGGAAGCATTTTGGACGTTTTTGGAGCATAAAAGTGAAGAAAACGGCAAAATCTCAAATTCCTTGCTGGGAACATGATGAGGCGAAAAGTGTACCGCTTTTAAGGGGTCATTTAAGCCTGAATTCGAGATTATTTGATCAATTATTTCCCTAAATCGTTGCTTTTGTCATTTTAGGTACTTTTGAGGAAGAATCTGGAAAAGGAAGCATTTTGGACGTTTTTGGAGCATAAAAGTGAAGAAAACGGCAAAGTCTCAAATTTCCTTGCTGGAACAGTACCTGACGGCGTCAAAGATCTACATATGACGGCGTCAAGAGTTACAAAAGAGGTGGATGTGGAATGTAACAATTCGTATTTTCAGATTAATTACTATTCCTGGGAAATTTCACTATTCATTTTTACTATTCATTTTCACTATTCACTCCCAAAATTTTTATTTTATATTCTCGTAAGTTAAACTATTTTAATAATAATCCGAGAATTTGACACTCGTCGGATCATTTCTGCAAAAATCACAAAGCCGTGTCCGAGATTTACTTTTAGGTTTAAACGCCATTCCAGCATCCCGATATGTCCATAAAACATTATAAACAATAGAAATATGATTTTCTCTCATTTTAGGAAAATTCCAAAAGTTTTGGAATTTTACGTTTTCCAGTTCAGCGTTTTACGCGAATTACGCGTTTTAGACCCGCGTTTCCAGTTTTAGCAGCGTTTAAGCAACCCGATAGAACCTACCACTCATTTTATATTTTATTATGGAGTATATTGATAAGTTCTAGCATATTTAAAAGTTTCATATTTTTAGAATACCCGGTTTTACGTTTCGTGACTTAAAAACTTACGGTTAGCAATTTACGGAGTCAAAACTAGCTACATACTTAGGATATTATCATCCAAAGACCATGACTACTCATCTAGTCACCCTTATCCATTCCAAACCGACTTAGGGGGGGGGAGTCACCATGTGTGGTTAAATCTTGACCATTGATTCTTTAGATCATTACAAGTGTCTTAACTAACCATGGTTAAATTCTAACCCAATATATGGTTAACTATTTTTCCTACCCTATAAATACCAAGCTAAAACACATAGAAAACTTGCACCACACCTTCTTATAACCTTCAAGTCCTAAAACCTAAGGCACTTTTCTTATATTTTGTAAGAAAGTTAACTAGTTTTTGAAAGAAAACTAGTGTTTGATCTTCAATCTTGGAAATTTTATAAAAATCTGTAACACCCCCAAAATACCGTATCGGAAGACTGTGTCACTGGGGTGCTACTGATTGGTATCAGAGCCTTGTTTATAGAGAACTAGGTTGCATTTAGTGCCTAGACTATAACTGCTATATACGTTAAGACTCTCCTCTTTATTTACCTTACACACACTACATACACATACGCTTTTTGGTAATTGTTGGTTTAGTTCCACGCTGTTAGATGATGTGACTTTAGTGTTATAAGGAACCCTAGAGATTAGCCAAGTCATTAAAAACATGGAGCTCAGTAATAACTAATTATTTAACTTGATCTTGTGACAGTTCTTGTTTGATGAGACACAAGATTTGAGTTAAATAATATTATTGCTTAGCTTTAGGGATTTGATGACTTGATTATCTTACTATCGGCCTCAGAAGGCGGATTTTGTGTCGGAAATTCTTAAGTAGGATGTTTTAGAATCTCCTTATTTAAATGGATTGGGACGCCTCTTCATTTAAATAAAGAAATTGTAAATCACCGAACCATAAGTTTATTATCCCTTACTTACATAAATTTGGACGCTTCTTTATGTAAGTAATGAGTTATAAATAAGTGGGCTTAATTGTATCCGATACGACTCCTTAACCAGAACCTTAGACGAATCAGAGTAAACACCACTATTTTAGAGATCCCGAATTCTCTTAGACACACCATAAGTAGTTAACATCAACTGAACTTCGGGACGAAGTTCTCCTTAAGGGGTAGAGACTGTAACAATTCGCATTTTCAGATTAATTACTATTCTCGGAAAATTTCACTATTCACTTTTACTATTCATTTTCACTATTCACTCCCGAAATTTTTATTTCATATTCTCGTAAGTTAAACTATTTTAATAATAATCCGAGAATTTGACACTCGTCGGATCATTTCTGCAAAAATCACAAAGCCGTGTCCGAGATTTACTTTTAGGTTTAAACGTCATTCCAGCATCCCGATATGTCCATAAAACATTATAAACAATAGAAATATGATTTTCTCTCATTTTAGGACAATTCCAAAAGTTTTGAAATTTTACGTTTTCCAGTTCAGCGTTTTACGCGAATTACGCGTTTTAGACCCGTGTTTCCAGTTTTAGCAGCGTTTAAGCAACCCGCTAGAACCTACCACTCATTTTATATTTTATTATGGAGTATATTGATAAGTTCTAGCATATTTATAAGTTTCATATTTTTAGGATACCCGGTTTTACGTTTCGTGACTTAAAAACTTACGGTTAGCAATTTACGGAGTCAAAACTAGCTACATACTTAGGATATTATCATCCAAAGACCATGACTACTCATCTAGTCACCCTTATCCATTCCAAACCGACTTAGGGGGGGAGTCACCATGTGTGGTTAAATCTTGACCATTGATTCTTTAGATCATTACAAGTGTCTTAACTAACCATGGTTAAATTCTAACCCAATACATGGTTAACTATTTTTCCTACCCTATAAATACCAAGCTAAAACACATAGAAAACTTGCACCACACCTTCTTATAACCTTCAAGTCCTAAAACCTAAGGCACTTTTCTTATATTTTGTAAGAAAGTTAACTAGTTTTTGAAAGAAAACTAGTGTTTGATCTTCAATCTTGGAAATTTTCTAGGAAAAGTTGTTATAACTCTAAAGTCTCCAAAAAGACGTAGTTATAATCTTCAAATAGCTTTGGACTTTCAAGAAGGCGTCGTTATAATCTTCAAATAACCACGGTTTATCATAGATTGCAAAGAGTGAAGCTTAAGTCTATCAAAGTCCGTACCTTACTAGTTACTTACCTTTCTTTTAGAAAGCCTCAAGTTGTAAGCAAACCCTAACATACTCCTTGCTTAATTATCATTTTCATGCTCTTTGTGTTCCTTTCATGCTATATATGTTCTTGTTATTGTGTTCATGATGTTTAAAAATGGATAAAACAAGTATTGGTATACATATGTTAACTTATGACAAGTAAACAAGCAAACTAGTGATTTTTATGGAGAACCACGACTAAAATAGTACAACTATGATATTTGACACTTACTTACTGTTAAATAGGACTTAACAAGGAAAACATAGCAATTTGAATCACCCAAAACGAGTACCCGAGTTAAAAGTTATGATCATTTGAAGCTAGCGAAACCAAAACGGCAAAACTGCCTATGCAAACTGTTTTGCATTCTGCCAATTTTGAAAGTCCCACTTCTGGTCCGATTCATCAAAAAGTTAAAACACGAAAGTTGTCCGGAACGACGTTTTCGTTCAGGAACAAAGAAGCTCGAGCCCTGAAAACGCTTTCTGAGTGATAATTTTCTTCAAATTCTTAACAGCCCATTTTTAGACCAAAGTCACTATATAATAGTTATGATTTACTAAGACCAAGAGGTCTAATGACCTAAAGCCAAGACCACAACCATGGCTAAAGCCAAGGTTGAGTCTCAAGACCATGGTAACAATGACCAAGTCACGGCAAAGCCACGGCTAAAGACCATATAACTTTTAAAGATCAAAACTTATATATATGTTATCACATACTACAATAGTAGGGAGCCTCATGTGAGGAGTTCATTAAGTAAGCTGTCGAGACGAGTTGTGGATTTACGAATTAAAGTGTCCTGGCTCCTCGAACGTTTACTCCATGACTTCTGAATTATGTCGGCCCGAACGGTAGTAAGAGATATACAACCTAAACATGTTTCATAAACCATTTATATTCAAAGATTTACACTATATACTAAAGTACTACATCATGAACATTATGCAAGACATATATAGGCAATTCTTCGTATTCTTAGACGTTACTCCAAACCTAAGTCGCAACGTTCTATTATAGGCTGCTCTTAGAGACTTTCGCGATTCGACTACCACTTTCATTTCTCATTACATAAGCTTAAGGTGAGTCATAGCCCCTACTCTTTTCATACTTGTTTTAACTCCTGGGGGGGATACATGCTCAACTACTTGCTTACTTGTACAAATACTCAAAACATTTATACTTGATTGTTTTATACTTGATTGTTTTATACGTGATTATCTTATACTTGATCGCATTATACTTGATTTCATATATACATGATTGCGTTATACTTAATTGTGAGACTTCCAGTGGCTCCAGATTAAGTTGCTGGATGACCATTGAGACTGCCAGTGGCTCCAGATTAAGTTGCTGGATGACCATTGAGACTTCCGGTGGCTCCAAATTAAGTTGTTGGATGACCATTGAGGCTTTGATACATCCTAACATTTGCGAATGTTGGATACATCATAAACGTGAGGTCTTCGGAGATGAAGTGTAGACTCACGACTAATTGCTTAACTGTTTTGATGAACTTATACATGTCTTTATTATACTATATGTTAGCAGTGGGTTGTGAACACACAGGTTACAAGTCTCTTATGGCGGGGCTTGCAACTGAGTGGATTCACAATGCCTTTGCTATGTGAACATTCTTTTGAGGCTTTTCAACTGTTTTAAGACAAACTCTATGAACTCACCAACCATTTTGTTGACACTTTAGCATGTTTATCTCAGGTTAGTAAGGCGATAGCTAGTGCGTGGAACTTAGAGTCAAGCTGCCTATTCTGAAGACTTACGCTTTTATCATTTACCATTCAAAACATTTTGTATACATTTATGTATCATACTTTGGAATCTCATGTTTGTAACTTTAAATTCATTAATCGAATGGTAACTTTTCAAAACGTCTCATTTAGAGTTCGTTTTTTATAACTTGTACTTTGTATTATGAAGTAGCACCCCCAGTGACACAGTCTTCCGCTGCGGTATTTTGGGGGTGTTACATGGAATTACAACGTGACAGCCCAGAGATGTTTTCAAGCTTATGGCCTGACGGCGTCACCAAGGCCGCCAGGGTCCAATTATTAGTGACGGCCCAGAGTATTTCTCCACATGACGGCGTCACATATAGATCTAGGCAATACAATTTTATCATGGTGGCGAGTTGACGGCATCACGAGCTAACACATGACGCCGTCAAAGTGTAAAGTCTATATATAGTTTTCCAAATTTCATTTATTAGTGTGCAACTTTGAGGGAATAAACCCTAGTCCGAATTTTATCAGCTTTTCAAGGGTTTCAACCCCTTGATTCTTCCATGTTCAATTGAAGATAAGTATTCATTCAAATCATTCAATATGTCTATGTGTTGTGTGATTATATCTTACGCTTGTCTTATCTTTAACATGCTAGGCTAGATTTTCATTGTGTTTGCTTAAATGTAGTGAAACCTAGATGTTAATTATGGGTTGATTGTTTGTTTATAATTTTTACGGATGATTGTATTCGATGTTAGGCTTAAGAAAACTGGCAGACTTCCATTGGTAACTTGCTTGAACGTCTTAAGAAACATGATCGGAGGTGTACTACGATTTTTGGTTGTATTTAATGCGTAAAAGAATTCTAATGATCCCATGTTCGGAGCTTCTAATGGCTCGACATAGGAGTGAAGTAGGATCTTATAGAGTTAGGGAATATTGTACACGACCCTACGACTAGTATTAAGGAATATGACCCGTCATCCATGCAATTGTAACAAGCTAATCAACATGTAAAAGATATCTAGGGAGTAATGAAATCTAAGTAAACACAACTTTCCTCATTATTGTTTCCACCGCATTAGTATAATAGTTTCATTTTCATTTCTTTTATTTTATTTTGATTGCATTTGTAGTTAATTGGGTTAGTTTGCTAGCACCTAATTCCGCCCACTCCTTCAAAACCCTAGATTTTACTTGCTTTCTATAAAATATAAAAAATACAAAAAGAATCAACCCTCACCTCTAGACCTTCTTTAGTAGGCTTTCTAATCCTAGTGACACTATTCCTGAGTTGAACGATCAATCCCCCAGTACTTGTCACTATACTATACTACAACAATCAGGTACACTGCCTAGTGGGGGTTGTAAGCTTCTCGAGATCCCTTGAGAGGTAAAACCTGTTGCGAGGGTGCAATTCCCACGTATCAGAACAGTACCTGACGACGTCAAGGGATTACTAGTGACGGCGTCAAGAGTGGCAAAAGAGGTGGAAGTGAAAAATACACGTGACGATCCAGAATGTTTTTAGGCTTATTGGCCTGACGGCGTCACCTAGGCCGTCAGGGTCCAAATACACATGACTGCCCAGAGCTCATTCCTACATGACGGCATTAGAAATGGATTTAAGGAATACGAATTTCATCATGGCGGCGAGTTGACGACGTCAGAGGTTAACACATGACGCCGTCAGGATGCATAGTCTATATATATTTTTCCAAATTTTCATTGTATGGGTGCAACTTTGAGGGAATTAAACCCTAGACGAATTTTCCAGCCATTTGAAGGGTTTCAAGCCTTTGTTTCTTCCATGTTCAATTGAAGATAAATACTTATTCAAATCATTCAATATGTCTATGTGTTGTGTGATTATATCTTATGCTTGTCTCCTCTTTAACATGCTAGGCTAGGTTTTTATTGTGTTTGCTTAGATGTAGTGAAACCTAGATGTTGATTATGGGTTGATTGTTTGTTTATAATTGCTACGAATGATTGTATTCGATGTTAGGCTTAAGCAAACTAGCAGACTTCCATTGGTAACTTGCTTGAACGTCTTAAGAAACATGATCGGAGGTGTACTATGATTTTTGGTCGTATTTAATGCGTTAGAGAATTCTAATGATCCCATGTAAGAGCTTCTAATGGCTCGACATAGGAGTAAAGTAGGATCTTATAGTGTTAGGGAATATTGTACACGACCCTACGACTAGTATTAAGGAATATAACCGGTCATCCATGCAATTGTAACAAGCTAATCAACCTGTAAAAGATATCTAGGGAGTAATGAAATCTAAATAAACACAACTTTTCTCATTATTGTTTCCACCACATTAGTAAATTAGTTTAATTTTCATTTCTTTTATTTTGATTGCATCTTTAGCTAATTGGGTTAGTTGGCTAGCAACTAATTCCGCCCACTCCTTCAAAACCCGAGATTTTACTTGCTTTCATAAAATATAAAAAATACAAAAAGAATCATCCGTCACCTCTAAACATAGTTTAGTAGGCTTTCTAATCCTAGCGACACTATTCCTGAGTTGAACGATCAATCCCCCGATACTTGTCACTATACTATACTACAACGATCAGGTACACTGCCTGGTGAAGGTTGTAAGCTTCTCAAGATCCCTTAAGAGGTAAAACTTGTTGCGAGGGTGCAATTCCCACGTATCAACATCAATCCTTCAAAATTATTGGTATTACCGTAAGTGTTGGAAGGATTGTTGTTGAAAGTACAGTTCGAGGATGGGCCATTTGATTGGAAACGATTAGGTGGATTGGAAGAATTGGTTTGAGGAGGGTTTTGATTTTGTTTCCACCTAAAGTTTGGGTGATTTTTCTAAGAAAGGGCTGTAGGAATCACCATAAGTATTTGGCTCGGGTTTGAAAGTGTACCACTTTTCTCCCGCTTCGTTGGTACGAGAGGATGCATAGCCCGCAAAAGTTTGTTTGGGGAGTTCCATTCAATCACGAGTGTCGTGGGGGCCACTACATTACTCATATGAAGAAATAGTTTTATTCACTTGGCTTGAAGGTTTAGGAGCCTCGTAGGATTTCATGAGAAACTTGACTTGGTCCTCAAGTTCCATGATCCTACGGTCAGGAATCCTTGAATTGTTCAAAGGCAAATATATTGCCTTGACCGTTTTGTTCAAATCACGGGGGTCATTCCAACATTCGTTGTCATAGAGAGCAAGATCTTCTATGATTCCTCCGCATTCTTATCACGTAGCTTACCACCGGCTACTTGGTCAATGGTTTGCCTTGTGGAGAGATTGACATGATCACAAAAGATTTGGACTTGGAGCCAAAGATCGATGCCATGGTGAGGGACTTTTTAGAGTAAGTCCTTGAAACGAGTCCATGCTTCGTAAAGAGTTTTACCTTGACGTTGTTGGAACATCAAGATGTCATTCCTTAACTTGGTAGTTCTCCCCGGTGGGAAAAATTGAGCAAGGAAACTAGAGGTGACATCATCCCAAGAGGTGATGGATCCCGCGGGTAAATGCTCAAGCCACTGACTAGCTCGGTCACGTAGAGAGAATTGGAAGAGACTCAATTGTTTCGTCTCTCGAGTGGCAACATCAAGGTCTATGGAATCAACGATTTTAAGGAAATCCTTGAGATGTTGGTTTGGATCTTCGGAACGAAGTTCATGGAATTTACATCCGCTTTGCACCAACCGGATGGTGTCGGATCGCAAGGGAGACACATTGGCTCCTTGGTTGAGCTCAATGGTGTTTTGATAGCCTTGGTGGCTAGGTCGAGAGTAGTCTCCTAAGGTGCGGGCTCTAGGTGGTTCGGGTGGGTTTTGGTGGTTTGGTTGGTTAGGTTGGTTTGGTTGAATGACGGGTTCAAGGATATTAACACCTTCCATGATGGCGGGTGATATGATTACAAATAAAGACACGAAGAAAAAGATAGACTAAAGAAATCCTATGAAAAAGAAAATGAAAATCTCACTAGATATGAATCTAATGAGTAGACCTAATCAAAATAAAAATCAACCTAAAGAATAACTATTCCCCGATAGCGGGCGGCGCCAAAAACTTGATGCGAGTTTTGCAATCTCACAAAAGGTTTTACTTCTCAAGGGATCTTGAGAAGCTTGCAATCCTCTAGGCAGTGTACCTGACCGTTGTAGCGTAGTATATGGTAGGTCTGGAGGATTGATCGTTCTCCAGGGGAATAGTGTCGTTAGGATTGAGATGTAGGTTAACTATGTCTAAAGGTGAGGGATGATTCTTTTTGTATTTTTATATTTTATGAAAAGCAGTAAAAATCTCGGGTATTGGAAGAATGGGCGGAATTAGTTGCTTGCCAACTAACCCAAAATTACTAATTAAACAAAATAAAATAAATAACAAGAAAAATAAATGCGATGGATTACTTATAAGAGACAAATTTGTTTACTTAGATTTAACTACTCCCTAGTTATCTCTTATTTATTTATTGATTTGTTACAATTATTTGATCGAAGGATTGTATTCCTTAATACTGGTCGTGGGGGTGTGTATGTCCTTCCCCAACTCTATGAGTATCTTTTTCTTCTTATGATGGCACCTTTAGTGTCCTAGCAAAGAATCATCAACATCTATTCATGCATTAAATACAATCAATAAAACTGTAGTACACATCCGATTACGTTTCTTATGACATTCAAGCATGTTACCGTATAGGAGATTAGCTATTTTCTTAAGCCTAACATGAGTCAATCAACCAAACAATCCATAACAAATCAACAATCAATAATTAACAACTATGTTTCATTAGATCTAAGCAAACACTAGGCGATCTAAGCTAACATGTTAATGAAAACAAAAGACAAACAATTAATCAAACAACACATAGACATATTGAATGATTAAAGGAGAACTTATCTTTCAATTAAACATGGAAGAGAATAGGGTTTGAAACGCTAAAGTTGCTGTAAAATTCGGAGTACAAAGTTCCCTCAAAGTTCCACAAGTTCTACCACTTTTTAATGAAAAAAATATAAAAGTATATATAGAGATACATAGGTGACGGCGTCAAGTTATGAGTCCTGACGCCGTCAACTCGTCGTAATTAGGGTCTCTTGTCGCCCAATTAAGCTTCTTGACTTCGTCACTCTTTACATTCACTGGGTCGTCTCTTGTTAATATCATACGTGACGGCCTACTCCAAATAACACATGACGCCGTCACGTGTTATTCCTCCAAAAGTTCTCTGGCGCGTCATATGCAAATAATTCCACCACCTGAATCTTCAAGTGATGGTGTCACCTTGTAAGGTGTGACGTCGTCAGGTGCAATTTCCAGCACAGCTTCTTGATTTTGTCGTTTTCATCACTTTTAACTCCAAAAATGTCCAAAATGCTCCATTTTCTAGAATTCTTGTCCCAAATACCTAAAATGACAAAAGAAGTGATTTAAGATAATATTTGACCATATATTTACGATTTAGGATTTAAATAACGCCCTAAAAGCGTATCAAATAAATCTTTAACAGTTGACCAACAAAACCCAAAGGTTTTAGAAACCCTTTGAACCAATCCATAATTGACTCTAGTCAAACACAAGTCGATTCTCAATTGAATTGATTACCCATTTTTGTACTCTCCTCACTTGCATAGGTTTGTAGCCCTAATTCAACTTGTGTTGTTCGGTTATAATGATGGATACCTAACGCATTCCAGGTTGTGATACTTCCCCAAGGAACCCTAAAGTGATTGTGTAGCATCAAGAACAAGAAGAAGGAAATTATGTGCTAATTAAGAAGGTTGTGGAGCATACGCAATTGCAAGAGCACATGTAAATAATCATAAACACCCTTTAGACATGTTAGTATGTTATATCACTAATTAGGAGATCAGTTATTGTGGGTTTTGGTATACATTACCTTTATGTGTTTATTTTTCGTTATGCATGTTTTATAGGTCATGTGGGTGGTGACTACCAATACCCTATAGTGGTATCAGAGCCACCCTAATCATATGTAACCTAGCTAGGGTTCTTAGTAATTGTTTTTTTCATAAAAAACAAAATTTTTATTTGGCTACATTTTGTTTGGTCAATTCTTGCTAATTAGGATTTTAGGGCTTTTGCTCTTTGTTGATAACTAGGGTTTAATCACTTTGGTGGTCAAATTAATGTGTTTATATCATTTAGATTTGATCCATTAGGGTTTGCTAAACCCAAAAGGAGTCTACTTTATGAGGATATGAGTGAAACGACCATATTTTTTTATTTAGTTGGCTATAAACCATATAGGACTTACTCTATACCCTGTAAAGGCCTTATGAGACTCAACCTTCCTTTTCTAGAAACATAACCTCTACTTGCCTTAAATTCGTTAAATCCGAAAAACATACTTCATTGATACCGAATATTATAAATGAACAAAGGTTTCATAAAAACAACATGCGGAAGTGCTATTTACGTGGGATGTGGATATTAAGCCAAACACCCTTTTTTGACCCATAACCACTAGACTTATTTATAAACATACAAAGTGACCCATGATTGAATACAAACTGTTTAAAGCTACATAGTATATATTGGGGCGTATGTAAGTTGATAACAAAAAAGTATGGATGTGATGCTCGCCACGTATGAACACGAGCATTACCATTCCTTTTATTTTATTTCAATTTAGGTTACTACTAGTCTTAAAAAAAATCTCACTCAAACCCAGAATAATTTTACTTTCTTTCATATAAATACATAAAATACCAAAAAGACACTTTGATAACATCAAATAGTCCTGATATTTTAGTGTCAATTTCCCCCTAAAATGCTCACCATTTGTGTACTTTTGCATGGATATATACTCTTTTTACTCATTATTTCATTTTAGGATATAAATAAGCATCAAAACGAAGAAACCATGATTTGAAAGGAAAACTAACGAAGATAACCAAGAGTTTGCTGACCTATAGAAGGTTACGGCGTAGAAGGAGGATACAACTTATGCCGTAACTTGTGATATCACTAGAAGACTAAAGTCAACATTCCTCAAGGTTACGACGTAACTCCATCGACATGGTTACGCCGTATATATCCAAAGACTTAGCCAATTTCAAGTGATCAAAAAGGTTACACCTTAACCTCTTAAACAAGGTTACGGCGTAGAAACGCCAAAAATATTAATGAGGGTTCTGCGATCGTAACCTCTTCTTGAGGGTACGTCGTAGATATTATTAAAAGATAAGATCGTCCAGTTATATGGGGGTTACAGTGTAACCCTTTACTTAAGGTTACGCCGTAACCATGTCGAGGCTATAAAAACAAGCCCTAAATCTGCATCTGAAATCACTTTTTACCACAATTCTGAAGGGGCAAATTAGGGCTTCACCAAGGACGAATCTCAGCATCTCTGAACCACTTTCCAAAGGAGAAATCGTATCAATAATTCATTAGCTTTAGCATCTTATCGAGTAATTGTATCAAATCTAATGTTTTCTTTCATTATGACTTACTACATTGGTTTTGCTGCAGTATTTAATATGTAAGGCTAAACACTTCATGTGTTATCCTAGATATATAATTATTAATACCATGATGTACGTTTTCCCGTTCATTATTCGCTTTATGCGTTTATCTTTCTAGCCTTAATATGATCCCCGCGTTTTGGCAATGTTGATACTAGGTAGTATCTATTAGGCTAGCTTGAATTGACCAAAGGACCCTAGCCGAATAGGTTGCGTGGATGTGTAAGAATTAATCAAAGGACTACACATCCCTTGCGTAAGAATTGACCAAAGGACTACCAATCCTAGCAGAAATGTTTAAGAAATGCGGGACCTTGCATGCTTGTGTAAGAATTGACCAAAGGACTACAACCCTTGGTGAAGAATAGGTTATAGATAGATGGCACTTAATGACTAAGACTGGACTGAACGGCCGAATTGACCAAAGGAGGTACTGGTCTGGAATTATAGGCTAGACGATTTGACCAACTAATCCAAATGACATTTAACCACTACGTAAAGCAATAGTAGACACCTTTAGGAAAACTAGGTCATGGCACGATAATAGTAGTAACTATGCTAGCACATCTTTCTCCTACTGATTTAATCTTAAATTAATTTTTGTTATTTTCATTAGTTTAATACAAATCAAATCAAAAACCCTTTTTAGTGACATCATAGAACTTAGATTAAAATCCTCCCTATAGCTCTTGGGATGACCTCGGGTTTACCAAATCTAGACTACTCATGATCTGGTACACTGCCCGTTAGTGCTCACGTAGATCATAGGTAAACGAGTCTTATAAATATTAAAATGTGATCCAGGTAAAATACGCATTACTCTTCCCTCACCTTTAGATCATACAACATACATTTCAAGTACACCCCACTATTTTCCTAGAGAACGATCAATTCCCTGGACTCACCAATACTACACTACAACGGTTAGGCACACTTTTTAGGGGGTTGTAAAACTTCAGTGCTGCAACATCCGCATCAGTCACCTAGATCCGAAAACTAAAAAGAATAATATGTTTTTGACAGGTAATATAAAAGATTTTTTTTTCGTTTTTACACAAAATTTGGTTAGCTAGTTTTTATTACCATATATTATGTTAACAAATTATATAGGGTGTGCAGAAAGAGTTAGAGATCCAATGATATCTGGAAACCTAACAAAAACCAGGTTGTCAGAAGAACCATAAACATTCATAATTCAAATTAAGTAAGTTACTCCATCTCTCCTACAACGTCTACAACATCTACATACATACCAAGATTTTATAAGTCTAAAAGTGAGAAAGTCTAATGCAGTTGCTCAAGTATGCAGAGAATGGGAAATTCAGTTGAAAACTACTTAAATGGGATATTTCTGAATAAAGGAGTGTTTGGTTGGCAGGTTTTCTTCCTGTGGAGGTAGCTATTGGCTGTTTGGTGTCTTAGAAACAATAAAAGGGTGTTTGGATCAGTGGTTAATAGTAGCTTAAAAGTCTTATATGCTACTAATTTTTTTTAGGCCATTACAATTGTGAAGTACCTTGTATCTTGGAGGCCTAACTGTGTAACTATACCTGCATATGTCACATAGTTTTTTTCTAGTTTGGCCTTGGGAGGGAATTAGATAGCTATGATTGGCAGTGTAGGAGGTCTATCTCAGTATGGATGTACCATAAAGTAGGGCTTCCTTTTGTGAAAGGTAAATGGTCTTGGAGGGGAGTGTAAGTAGTATGGAATTGAGAGTGGTGAAAGATGACACTTCATGGTCCATACTTTACTTTCCCACAGGAGGTTTGGTTGGTCCTCACTGGAGAAGAGTGTTCCTAGTTATATGAAGCCATTCTTGAGATGGAAATGTATGTTGGGAATCATAACTAACAGTTACCACTGTTAAGCATGGAAGAAAACACTGCTGAAGGATGCACTAGCAGTGGAAACTCATTACCACTGCTAGTACATAATATTACCACTGCTTATAGGATAATTGTTAGGAAACCGTGTATTAGATAAGTATAGAAAAGATCTTGTGTATATTCTATTCTACTAGGTTTATACTTATCTTGTAAAGGACTCCTTGTGTCCTATAAAAGGAGGTCCCAGGTTTAGACTTACGTACGTATCATTAGCAAGAGCTTCAAGGTGTAACCCTAGTGATATCATAGATCACTCGTATTATTATTTATAATATTGAAGCTTAAATTTTGGTTAATCTCTGTGTTTATACAGTTTCATTCACATACAACTCATACAAATAACTTACATAAATCTTCTAAATACTTTATGGTAAATTCCGCGTGCTACAAAGTAAATACTAAAAGTATCTTTCAATCCTCATCAAGTGGTATCGAAGATAGGTTCTGATACTTTGAATTAGAAGATCCAAAAAATTCTACTCACTTTTGCAAATCCAATGGAGATGGAGAACAATCAGTCAAACATTGCTGCAATGCTTCCTAAGCTCAAACTCAATGAGTATGAGATGTGGAGGATTATGATAGAACAGTTCTTTCTGGTACAAGATTACGCTCTCTGTGAAATCATCATGTATGGTGATTCATTCAAACCAAGTACTTCCTCAGAGACAATTGATGGCAAGACTGTTCAGACCTTAAATACTAGACTAGTCACTAATGAAGAGCGACTTCAAAAGAAGAAAGAGCCTACTGTGGAAGAACCAAAAGCAATGTTGTCTATTGATGGTGTCAGCTATGACTGGAGTTACATGGCTAATGAGGAAGAAGCACCTTCAGAATCTGCAATGGTGGCAACTGAACTAGCTCTCTGGCTTTCTCTGATTCTGAGGTACATTCTAATGATAGTTGCTCTAAATCATGCAAGGGACTTGGACTATAAAATTGCAGTTAATGAGGCACTTAGAGATCTTAGATAGTCAAACCACTGAATTAATGGATACTAAGTATACTTTGTCTAATTATAAAAGAGGTTTGTCTGTCTTAGAAACACAAATAGAGCACTATAGAGCAAATGAGTCTAAGTTTAATTATGACATTGATGTATTAAGAAGGGACTTGGACTATAAAATTGCAGTTAATGAGGCACTTAGAGATGAATTAGGAAAGCTTAAAAAGGCTAATGAAAATGTTTAGATAACTTGTGATACATTAGCTCATCAATCTAAGTGTATAGATAAAATTTGGGAAGCACAAGTGGTTAATAAGGCCAAATTAGGTGTAGGTTACAAGTCTGTCCCTCCACAATTAAGAGATGTCCCAGCACCTCCAGGTATAGATCTAGCACATACAGGGATAGAAGAGTTTCAAGAACCAATTAGGACTTATGGCCCTAAATTTGTGAAAGAAGCTATTGATGAAAAGGTTAAGGTAGAGACTGATGCCTTTGAGAGTGCTAGTGATTCATATCTAGTGGATGAAAGTGTTAAGGCTGAAATAGAAACAAGTGTTCCTGAAGTAGTTAATGTTGAAAAGGAAGAGCCTAGGAAACAAGCTTATCAAACTAGGCCAACTATAAAATATGCTGAGATGTATAGAAATAGGTCACCAGCTCCTAGGGGAAACCAGAGGAACTGGAATAATCTTAAGTCTCAACAATTTGGTAGTGATTTTGTGTTTAATAACAAACATGTCATATCTGTGGTAGTTTTGATCACCTACATGCTAACTGTAACTACCATAAGGGTAGAAGGGAAGTTTTTGGGAACACAAGGTTTATTGAGAACAATTTTCAAAAATATAATCACCCTAATTCACTAAGTAATATGATTCCCAGAGCAGTTCAACTAAAAACTAGCATCAAAGCTCTTACAACTGCTGGAAAAGTAAACACTGCTTACCCAAAATCATCTGTTAAAAGTGCACAACCTATTACAACTTTTGTTAAATCTGCACAAACAGGTAAAAGGACCTTTTGTGAGAAAAATATTGTTTACAACCAGAAGTGGGTACCTAAAACTAATATTACTAAGCCAGCAGTTGCCACTGCTAGACCTAAAGTTACCACTGCTGGTTCTATAAACAAGAAAGGGGTAAAATTGGGAAATGCTGTGAAGGCCTCAGCACGTTAGGAATGGAAACCTAAAGGAATTAACACCTCTAACAATCCCAATGGTGTATCAATGACCTTTGACAAATTCAACTATATTGATACACGAGGCAGATCCAAGTTATTGTGGCTTGGGTCTCCGAAAGGAACTAATTCCTTTATTTTATGCGCAGGAACATCCAAAGGTTAAAGAAGATCAAGGCTATTCATACAGTGGATGTTCAAGGCACATGACTGGAAACCAGTCCTATCTCATTGACTTCAAACCTTATGATGGACAATTTGTCAGCTTTGGTGGTGGAATTGGTGGTAAAGTTTCTAGCAAAGGAATTATTAAAGCTGGAAACTTGGATTTTGAAGATGTGTACTATGTAAAAGAGCTTAAGTATAATCTCTTTAGTGTGTCACAGATGTGTGACAAGAAACACAAAGTTCTTTTTACTGATAATGAATGTTTTGTCCAATCTAAGGATTATAAGTTACCTGATGAAAGTGGGGTTTTACTTAAAAATCCTAGAAAAGGCAATCTATACAGTATTGATATGAAGAACATTGTTGCTAAAGATGATGTTACTTGCTTGCTTGCAAAGGCCACATTGGATGAGTCCATGTTATGGCACAGAAAACGTGGTCATATCAACTTTAAAACCATTAACAAGATTGTGAAAGATGGTTTAGTCAGAGGATTGCCAGAAAAAAGATTTGAGAATGAACAAACCTGTGTTTCCTGTCTCAAAGGCAAGCAACATAGAGCTTCTGGTAAGACCAAAGCCTATAACTCTATTGCTCACCCTCTCTATATGTAGCATATGGACTTGTTTGGTCATACATCTATGAGCAGCATAAATTTGAAGAAATATTGTCTTGTTGTGATTGATGATTTCAGCAGGTTTAAATGGGTTTTCTTTCTTAGAACTAAGGATGAAACAAATGGTATCCTTAAGACCTTTATCACTGAAGTAGAAAACCAAATTGATAAGAAAATCAAGATTATCAGGTGTGACAATGGGACAGAGTTCAAAAATAGAGTTATGGATGATTTTTACAGAGAGAAGGGTATTAAAAGAGAATTCAATGTTGCTAGAACTCCTCAGTAGAGTGGAGTGGCTGAAAGAAGAAACAGGACACTGATAGAGGCTGCTAGAACCATGTTAGCTGATTCCAAGTTACAAGTTACTTTTTGGGCTGAAGCAGTTAACACTGCTTGTTATGTTCAGAACAGGGTTTTAGTGGTGAAAGCAAAGAATAAGACACCTTATGAGTTATTCAGAGGTAGACCTCCTATCTTGGATTTCATGAGACCATTTAGATGTCATGTCACAATTCTCAATACCATAGATCATCTGGGTAAATTTGATGGAAAATCAGATGAGGGCTTCTTTGTTGGGTACTCTATGGTCAGTAAAGCTTTTAGGGTATATAATTTGAGAACAAAGAAGATTGAAGAGAATCAACATGTGGAGTTTCTTGAAAGTAGACCTAACATTGTAGGTGCAGGTCCAAAATGGCTGTTTGATCTTGAGACTCTATCAAACACTATGAACTATGTACCTATTACTTCAGGTACATGAATTAACGATCTTGCTTGTTCAGAAGAATTTTTTTATGAAGATGAACCAAGCAAAGATTCTGAGGATGATCAAGATCATATTGTTACGCCAATTTGGGATTTTGTAGATGATGACCCTGGTTCAAAGAATGGAGATCCACAACCTTCCAAGAATGTTGAAAAAGAAGGTGAGGCACAAGATGTGAATTTGGATGCTCAGAATAAAGAAATTCCTGAAAGCAGTGCAAAGGATGTTACCACTGCTATACCAGAAGTTTCCACTGCTTCACCAAATGCGCAAATCTCTACTTCTGTTACTCAGGAATCACTCATTGCTGATGTGGAAATCACTAATATGTCTACTATATATGATATTCCTACCACATCCCAAGCAACTATTCACAAAGTGCATCCACTTGATAATGTGATTGGAGATTTACAATCTGGTGTAAAGACCAGAAAACAGACAAAGATGACTAATGTTCATGGATTTATTAGTGAAGTTTATGAGTCCAAGAATCATGCAGACAAGAATGAATATTTGTTTTTCTGTTTCCTGTCACAAATGGAACCTAAAAATATGTATAAGGCATTAGAATACTAAAGATAGGTTGAGGCAATGCAAGAGGAATTGCTACAATTCAAGATTCAAAATGTTTGGGTACTTTGTGATTTGTCTAATGGAATGAAGGTTATTAGTACAAAGTGGGTCTTCAAGAACAAAACAGATGAAAGAGGCATTGTCATCAGGAACAAAGCTAGGCTAGTTGCTCAAGGATACACTCAGGAGGAGGGTATTGATTATGAAGAAGTCTTTGCTCCTATTGCAAGGATTGAAGCTATTAGACCTTTTCTAGCCTATGCATCTTTTATGGGATTTACTGTATATCAAATGGATGTCAAGAGTCCTTTTCTTTATGGGCAAATTGATGAGGAGGTTTATGTTTCACAACCTCTCCGGCTTTGAAGATCCTGAACATCCCAATAAAGTTTATAAGGTGGTCAAGGCTTTTTATGGTTTACATCAAGCTCCAAGGAAGTGGTATGAAACCTTAGCTACCTATCTTCTGAATAATGGGTTTCATAGAGGTAAAATAGATCAAACTTTGTTCATCAAGAAAGACAAAGGTGATATCTTGTTGGTTCAAGTGTATGTTGATGTTATTATCTTTGGTTCCACAAAACAAGAGATGTGCAAAGAATTTGAGAAGCTTATGAAGGATGAGTTTCAGATGAGTTCTATGGGTGAACTTACTTTCTTTTTGGGACTTCAAGTACAACAAAGATCAGATGGCATTTTTATCAGTCAAGACAAGTATGTGACTGAAATTCTAAGGAAGTTCCATTTTACTGATGCAAAGCCTTCAAGCAACCCTGCAGATAAAGATACTCACTTACTTTTGAAGGACAATAGTGGAGAAGCAGTTGATGTGCATACTTATAGATCAATGATTGGTTCCTTGATGTATCTCACTTCATCAAGACCAGACATCATATTTGCAGTATGTGCTTGTGCAAGGTTTCAAGTCACTCCAAAGACATCACATTTGACTGTTGTGAAGAAGATTTTCAGATATCTTAAGGCATATCCTAATCTAGGATTATGGTATCCAAGAGAATCCCCTATGGAATTGGTCACCTACTTAGATAGTGACTATGTTGGTGCAAACTTGGATAGAAAATCAACCACTGGAGGATGCCAATTTCTAGGTTGTAGATTGGTGTCATGGCAATGCAAGAAACAAACAATGGTGGAAACTTCATCAACTGAAGCAGAGTATGTGGCTACTGCAAGTTGTTGTGCTTAGTTCTTATGGCTTCAAAATCAATTATTGGACTATGGGTACAATTTCATGAACACCATTATTTATATTGACAATAGCAGTACCATTTGTATTATCAAAAATCCTGTGCAACACACTAAAACTAAACATATTGAAATTAGACATCACTTTATAAGAGATTGTTATGAGAAAAAGTTAATTCAGGTTGTCAAAATACATACTGATGACAACTATCCTAATTTGTTAACCAAAGGTCTTGATGTGGGAAGATTTCAGTACTTAGTAACAGGTATTGGAATGCTTAACCTTTAAAATTTGATGTCTAAAAGCTTTTTGTGTTGAAGGGAGGATTTTTGTACTGCTACTTGTTGTATATTGCTGTATATTGTATATTTGTTATCCACTAATACTTTTGCAGAAATTTCAAGATAAGAACTCAAGCAGTGGAAAATCAATGAACAGTGGAAAATAAATTTTTCATTCATAGATAAAGTTCATTACACAAGAGTGTTTTATTACATTTGGATAACAAAAGAAAACATCACAAACTCCTAAACCTATAACTCCATAGCCTCTTTGCCTTTTTCCTTGTAGCCAGGCATGGTCTTGTGAATGCCTCTGGCTTGATCCTGCATTGCATTCCACATATTTGGACAGGGGAGGCCTAGAACTTGTTTGGTTGGCTTTTGTCTTGGCTGAACACTCTTAAGCATAGGGATCTTTTTCATTGATCTCACAGCCTTCTCAAAAGCTCTCTCCAATTCTATTGGTAGACTCATGGCTAGAGCAAGTGGCTCTTCATCATCAGAATGGAAGCTTGGTGCATAACTAGGTAGTTCTGAAGTGCTTGAAGGAGGAGAAGTTTGGAGATCATCAGCAGCAACTTGTTTTACACCTTTCTTCTTGTGTTTCTTAGTTGAAGAAGTTGTGGCACAAGGTGGAAAGTAGTTAGCCCATCATGAAGATGTTGACTCATCAGATGATGAATCAGATGATATATCAATAATGTTAGGGTTGGAGCTCATTGTGTTGCTGATTATGGAGGATATTTGATGATTTTTTTGTAGGTTCTTGAAGTTGTTCGATGTATTTGAATTACGGTTAAAGTTCTTTTTATAGACCTAAGTCAACCCTAGTTTTCTGCCCAAAAGAGTTATTGTCATTAAATTATTGGTTGGTGTGTCGAGTTAAGTTTAGAAGATATTTTAATCGGGTTGACCAAATCAAGATATTTTTAGAAACTGTTAAAAGTAACTTTGACTGTTATATTTGCCTTAAATTGTTTTGGTCTTGAACTAACTTGTGCAGGTCTATATGCAAAAATTGAACTTATGTGGTGTGTAACTAAAACACACAACAAATTGTTATTGATTCACCATGTCTAACCCACATAAGAATTAACTAGTCCAGAGCAAACGGCTACTGGTAAAGACTCATCAAATCTGTTTATGATTGATAGTTTACCAAAAACTATATGGTTATCAACTCACCATATTCTTTATGATAAGGAGTTGGCTAGTCCATAGCAAACGGCTCATGGTAAAGACTTATCAAATCTGTTAATAGCTGGTAGTTTGCTAAAAACTATGACAAGAGCAGTTCTCTTTAAACCACTTTTTATTTTATTTTTTTACTGCTCTTTGAAATTTTTGTGAAAAGTTTCCACTGCTGGTTCACAGTTTCCACTGATAGTGTAAATTTTACCACTGTTGAACTAGCCGTTGCAACTGCTATGTCAGTAACAAATTTTTCAACTAGCCATTGAGTAAAATCTTTTAACCAAATTTCTAGGGATTTATTCAAGAAAATTATCTTTTAATTGTTTACATTATTCTTTTCCAAAGATAACTAATCCCTTACGATAATCTCTCTTGCGTATTTCTCTCAAACCCTAACCGTATAAATTCATATCTCAATTGGCTTGTTGCACTCATTATTCCAAACTCTCACGATCATATTTTAATCATTCTAATTCATGGCTTCACTTGAGTTTGTAAATAAACACAACCAGGTTGCATTTTTGGAGAAAACAGAGGTCAAAGATGGAGCTATTTTTCATGAGATTGTGGATTTTCGCAATGCTACTCACATAAGGTATGCTTTAACTCTAAACCCCACAATCTATGTCTCTCAAATCAAAAAGTTTTGGCAGACTGTTACTGTCACAACTATTGAGGATGGAGACTCACATGAACCTGTTGATGCTTTAAGCGCAACAGTGGATGGGGTAACCATTAATGTTACTGAATCATCCTTGAGAAGGCTTCTTCAATTGGATGATCAAAATGGTATCATTATATTATCTAATCCAAAGATTCTTCAAGACATCTCTAGTATGGGGTATGATACATCCAATGGCAAACTTACTTTTAGAAAAGGATGTTTCTCCCCACAATGGAGGTTTTTCATACATACTCTCCTACATTGCTTAAGTCCAAAGAAAACTTCATATGAACAGTTCAGCACTACCATTACTTATCCTTTTGTGTGTTTGGCAACAAACATGATTTTTAATTTTTCAAAGTTTTTCTTTAACAACATGGTTAGCAATTTAGAGAGTAATTACAATTTTTTGATGTATCCAAGATTTGTTCAAATTGTTCTAAATGAATATAAGATGTTACCTCATAAAAGGATTTACAAAACTCCTTGCCTTAAACCAAAAGTTTTTCAAAACATGAACAAGGCAAGTAAAGGTTATAATGGTGTAGTTCATGCTCTCTTTCCTCAAATGCTTGTTGTCATTGCACAAGCAAGGGATGAAGGTGTAGCAATCCCAGTTGCACCCCAACACACACCCACTATTATTGCCCCATCTGTATCTTATACCCCAAACAGTTACTTACACATATGAGAGGAGGCAAAAACAACAAAAACAGCCAACTCCTTCCATCACAACACTACATGTATCTGAACCTTTTGGTGAAGGTGCAAGCAATGGTGGTTTAGGAGTATTTCCTAGTCGAACTAGGGATGAAACTGAGCCAATGTCCCATGATGCACCTCTCTCAGCAGGTAACACAGCTGGAAGTGCTGAGGGCAGTGGTAACTTAAATGAATTGATGGACAGATATACCACATTGGAGGCTAAAGTTCAATTCCTGGAAGATGAGCTCAAGCAGACTAAGCAACAATACAACCATGATCTCTCCAAACTTTTAAAGCAGATGCAAACTATGCAGGAAGAGATCAACTCACTTTAGAAGAAAAGGGCTGCTGATCTCGTAATTTCTTCTCCATCCTCAGCTCATGATGTTGACTCTGAAGCATCTACAGATGATATGGGTGATTCTCCCAAACAGGGGAGGAAAACAGATGCTACAACTGAGGGAAGGAAATTGGTTTTTGAACAAGATTTTAAAGGTTTTGATCAGCCATTGGATGATATTCAAGCAACAGAGGAATTGGAACAACAACAAAAAACAGAAGATATGGCTGAATATGTTCCATTAAGTCCACCAAAGGTACAAGTGGAAGAAACTTCTGCATCAATTTCACAAGCAGTGGACACTGCTTTCATACAAGAAGAAGAAGTAACTGATGCAGAGTTTGAGAAAAGAAGAAAAGAGAAAGGGAAAGTTCATGCCATAGATGGATCAACTGAGCAACCTAAAAAGATTAAACCAAGAACTCAAGCTTAGATTAATATAGATAATGAGTTGGCCAGGAAATATGAAGGAGAAGATGTAGCAAGGTTCATGGAAAAGCAAAGAATTCAAAAAGAGTTCACAGAACCTGAAGAGATAGTTCCCATTTCAAACAAAGAGAGTTCCTATCAGCTGACTAATAAAGAAATTGAGCATATGATTGATTCAAATCCAGTCATCAAGAAGAAAGCTATTGAGCTTGTTGCTAATGAAAACCTAACAGTAGAACAAAGGTTAGCTCAACTAGCTGAATTTATCATGATGAAGAATGATCAAGCTTTTGATGCTATGGTTAACTCAATCAAGAAGAATCAGAAGCAACAAAGACAACCATACAAAGTTCAGGTCATTGCTAGAATGAAGAAATATTTGTGCAATATAGGTTGATGGAAGATGTATCAGCTCAAGGGAAAATCTCATGAAGAGATTGAAAGACTGTATTATAAGGAATTAAGAAGGGATAAAGATTTTCTACCTATGAATTCCGAAGCAGACACTAAAAGATACAAAAGATCAGGTGAGAATATTGATTCCAGAGATGCTAAGAAGTCTAAGACTCAGGAGTCATCTCAAGCTAAAGAAGAAGATGACAAGTTGACTGAAGAGCAATTCTCAGGGATGATCTTTATTGAAATGATGTGTTGAATGTTGAACCTTTGCAATCAAAGAATCCAGTTATATGTTGGGAGATGTATTATGATGACTTTGGAGATGCATGGAAGATTATCAGAATTGGAGGAATCACAAGTATCTACAGAGATTTTGAAGACCTTGTCAGATCTTGTGACAGGGAAGACTTGGATACTTTGTGGAAAATAGTCCAAGATCAGTTCAAGAAAGATAAGCTTGTTGAAGTCAAAGCTAAGGAATTATGGGTTCAATTCAAAAGACTTTATGAGCCTGATTCAACTAACAGATATTGGAAATTTGAAGCTAATAAACTGAATATTTTGTGAAAGTTTTATGACTCAAGTGTTGTGCATCATGTTTCTACACAAGCTGGTGTTGATGTGTTTATGCTAGCTGAGAAAGAATATCCATTAAGAGCAGGTATTCTTACTGTTATGATATCTGTGAAATTAAGATGCTGGGAAAGGAATGAAGTCATAGAAGATCTGCTGCAAAAGGATATATGATCAAAGTGTGAGAGCTGATAAGGAATTGAGAAAAGGAAGATAGATGATTGGAAGAATCCCCCATCATCAAGGAAGAAGGGTGATTCCAAGAAACTTAGTGATCTATTTAGAAATCATAAGTTTAGGGGAGGATTGTTGGGAATCATAACTAACAGTTACCACTGTTAAGCATGGAAGAAGACACTGTTGAAGAATGCACTGGCAGTGAACACTCATTACCAGTTCTAGTACATAATATTACCACTGCTTATAGGATAATTGTTTGGAAACCATGTATTAGATAAGTATAGAAAATTTCTTGTTTATATTCTATTCTACTAGGTTTATACTTATCTTGTAAATGACTCTTTGTGTCCTATAAAAGGAGGTCCTAGGTTTAGACTTATGTACTTATCATTAGCAAGAGCTTCAAGGTGTAACCCTTGTGATATCATAGATCACTCGTATTATTATTTATAATATTGAAGCTTAAAGTTTGGTTAATCTCTGTGTTTACACTGTTTCATTCACATACAACTCATACAAATAACTTACATAAATCTTCTAAATAATTTGTTGTAAATTCCGCGTGCGAAAATTTAAATACTCAAAGTATCTTTCAATCCTCATCAATGTAGTATATCTGGCAAAGTTCTTCAGTGGAGGGGTTATGGGTGCCTAGTGAAGCCATTAACCCATCTTGTTATGTTTACTATGGGTGTTGGTTGAGTGAGCATGGAAAGAGGGTAAGATGGAAATGGAGTTAGATAGTATGGTGCAATATAACGTGAATTTAAGGGCATGATTGTTGAGGTTTGTGTTGTGGTGTTTCTCTGTTATGTTCTTATCAGAGTTGTCATGTCAGAGGTTCTTAGTTTTGGCGGATATTGGTTATAATTGAGTAGTTAGATGTATTCAGGTGTAGGGAATGCCCCATTACTGTTGGTGTTATTCTTATGATGTACTATCTATTGAAAGATTAATATATATTCACTTTTGCACCCAAAAAAAAAACACACGCCACCAGATTCATATCATGCTCTGTGGAAATACCCTTTTGTTTACAATTTGGAACGATGAGAAAACCTCCGAGTTTCAAAATATAGAGTTAAATAACCGAAAACACCAAATATAATAACTAAAATTCTATTAATATAATATAACAATATCCACCAAATTCGTAACATCTATACTTTGGAAAAAACAACACTACAATTATCTGCCACCCCAGCAAACCATCAATACATAAACCCGAACATCCTAGTAGCCGACGAGCAAGGAACAAAAAAACAATACTTGATAGATAAGTTACTGTTGTACGACTAAATTAGTTGTTTGTAAATGGTAACCTAGTACAAGTAAAAGTACGTTCTAGACCCACCACTTCATATTTAGAAACAAAGATACCAAGATCACCATAAAGAACAAATGAGAAACAAGTTTCCTTTGACGCTACTACTTCAACAAAATCCAGATAGCTACCAAGTAAACAAACTCTCTTAACCGCATTTTCATTCAACAATACTAACCTTTCAACCTTTGGTAGCGTGTCAGGTTCACAACCAAAGCAACAATAATTGTAATCGATGAAACAAAGGCACGGCACTATAGGACATGGGCATTGATTGAGGCTAAATCACCTAACTTATATTGACCAAGGATGGTCAACAAAGTCAAAGGCTTAGAATCAATCTCCGTGGAAGTGTAGTGGCTTCCCCGGGTCGTTATGTCCCGACGAGGTGTGGATGGTTATCAAACGGTTTCGTGATCGGGTGAATTTGGATGGAAAGGGGTTTTGAGTTATTTGAACTAAGGAATCTACAATGAAATAGCTTAAACAAGCTATTTGAACAAGACGGGAAGCTAAGAAAAACCAGAAACGATTTAAACCTAAAAACGCGTACGTTACGTTTAAATAAAACGTAGACGTACGAAATAAAAAGTAAAAACGGAAATCTGAAAACACCCAGGGGGTGAAAATGACTTTTTTACAAACTTAAAAGTAAAAGAAAATTTATAGAAAAAAGAAAATAAATTTTATCCCTAATTAATTATTTAATATTAATTAAATACTAATTATTACTAATTATTAATATTTAAAACACTTAAATACAATATAATATTAATTAAGCACTTAGAAAAATGAAAATAAAATTTATAAAATTATAAAATAACTAAAAATAAGTTTTAAAAATAAAAATAAGTGTTTTTGTCTTTTTGTGGATTTTCTATTAATTAATTACTAATTAATTACTAATTAACTAATTAAACTATTTTAAATTAAGAAAAATACTAAATGAACAGTAAAAATTCTAATAAAATTTCTAAAATTACTTTATAATATATAAAAGCTATAAAAAATATAAAAACTAAGTTTTACTTAATAAAAACTAATTATGCTATTTTAAACTAATTATTAATTAATTTCTAATAAAACTAATATTAATTCTAATAAATACTAAAAGATAAAATAAAAATCTGAGAAAATTATTATAATTACTTTAACTTAAGAGGAAATTAAGAAAAATATAAAAAAGCTAAGTTCTTAATAAAA
Organism: Artemisia argyi; assembly: GCA_030686995.1. Classification (NCBI taxonomy): domain Eukaryota; kingdom Viridiplantae; phylum Streptophyta; class Magnoliopsida; order Asterales; family Asteraceae; genus Artemisia; species Artemisia argyi. The sequence goes on from CM060678.1 coordinate 33,254,916, forward strand.
ATATAAAAATGAAAATTAAAATTAAATAAAATTAAATAGAAACTATCACTTAAAAATACTTTGTATTTTTTTTTTATTTTCTTTTTAGAAACTTGATTTATAACTAAAAACAAGAACTTTTTGTAAAAGCAAACTTTTTAGAACTTAATAATAAGCTGGAATAAGCCAATAAGTTGTTACAGTTGACTAAAGTTGACCAAAATGGAAAATGAGCTTAAATGGCAATGAGTGGGACCCACTATGGTGGAATCTGATCCAAACAAGTTATGTTAACTTGTATAAGTTGGAATAAGCCAAAAGGGACTACAGAATAAGCAATAATCACAAAATAAGCAATCCAAGAACTTCCTAACTGCTCAGAAATGGGACAGCTTTGAGGCCTCAAACTAGGTGGGTCCCAGTGGTTTCTAGGTCAACCAAGAGGTCAAAATGTGGAGCCTGGTAGGGGAAGGGTTGAGAGAACCAAGTATGGGTGGCTAAGGACCACCATGGTGGCCAGAGGACCACCACCAAGGTGGTGGAGTGGAGCTGTGATCTGTGCAGCAGGGGATGAACTCCCCCTGCAAGTGTGTTCCAAGGGCAAGAATGTCCAAAAATAAAATTCTCAAAATTCAAAGAACCATGGGATATTGAAGATGGGCTGGTAGAAAACAAATAGAAACAAGATTCAAGCCATGAAAGTGACCACAAAATTCTATTTAATTCCTTGAATTTTTATGAAAATCTGAAAGGTGAACTTTTGACTTTTTAATAAAACTAGGACTTTTGACTTTTTTCAACTTGTGATTGATCTTATGAATTTAGAAACATGTAATATGGCAAAGTAAAGCTAATCTAACCTAAAGATTTAAATTGTAAGCTAGAATGGAAGCTTATGGCTTCAATGACCACCACAGTTAACTGTGGTGGTGTGATTTTGGTGATGTTGACTATTGGGTGAGTAAGGTACTAAGTTATTGACTCTAAGGGCCTAACAAAACCTTCTACAGGTTGTTTATAACAAAACAACAACACAACAACAACAACAAAAGTGTTCCAATCAAGCTATACCCAAACACCCCTTATACAATCTGATTTTAAGTTTTTAAAGCAAGAATATGATTTGAACCATTAAACTTATAGACAACAGTCTTAAATCATGCAACAAACCAAATCAAACACAGAAATAATGAAATCAAATGAACTATCAAAGGCTACATTAAAATGTAATGAGGTGAGATGAAGCTTACAAATGGGCATCCAACTGTGATGAGTTACCAGGGCACCATACCACAACCTAGTTATCTCCCTGAGACACTAAACCCATAAAAATCCAAAATCCACAGGTTCCATTGCTTCATCCATCTTCTTGAATTTCTTTGTTGATTAATTAGGAATTTTAGGTAATTATGTGATTTTTCATAAAACCAAATGAAATCTGGTTTTTAAATTACAAATACTCAAAAGAGCTTATGGATGAGCTGAGGTGAGCTCAAACACACAATGAACCACAACTTTCAACAGTTACATAAGGATTTGGAAATCCTTCTTGAAATTGCAAATTTAAACTTAAGCACTGAAAACTTGAGATTAATAAGTAGAATGAGCTTTAAATACACTAAATAAACTGATTACAACAAAGCTTGATGAAAAATCACAATCTTATAACACTTTTACACTAATACGAATTTGAAAATTACACTATAACTATTTCTAACCTAACTAATACTTCTGCTCTCCTTTTTCTTGACTTATAAAGGCTTAGTGGGGTTCCTGAGCATTTCCCACTTACAATGTGGACCATTGGATAAGTAGCTTTGATCCTGGCCTTCTATTCAGTTTTGGCGCCAAATTGGGTGCACGCACTTGGGTGGGTTTCTTGGAGTAGTTTAAGGGTAATAAATGGAGCTTGGATGTTTGTGGAGGTTAGGGGAGACAAAGCGTGGGAGAGGAGCAGAGTTGGTGATGGGGTAGTTTGGATTAGCAGGGTGTTTATGGGAGGGAAAGGGAGGTTAGGGGTGGTCAAAGTTGGGGTTTGACCGGGGGAAAATAAAACGGGGGTTTAATATTTTTAAGGGTGGGCTGGATTGGTTGATTGGGCTAGGGAGATGTTGTGGGCCTGGATCAGGTTCATGGGTTTTGGATTTGGGTGGTAATATTACAAAAGGGAGCATTTGGTTAAGTAGTAAAAAAAAACAAGGACTATATTTGTAATTTATGAAAAGTTTAGGGACCTGTGTTGACAAGTTTCAAAAGATATCAAAAGGATTAAACTTGCCATGTTAAAACAACCAAAGGACCAAAAATGTGATTTTCCCATTTTAAATCACCCGGGGACTATTTATGTCGATTTTCAAAATCCGGGGACTAAAGTTGCCATTTTGTAAAATCTTTTATCCAAGGACCAAATTTGAACTTCCAAGGACTAAAAATGATTTTTTATCCAAAAATATCCCACTAGGGACTGAATCTGCCAAAATCCCAAACTCCAGGGACCAAAATGTAACTTTTCCAAATTTATCACCCAAAGTCCGTTTTTGATAAATTTTGATTTTTCAAGGACTTGGGTTGACTTTTATTTCAAAATGAATGCATAGGGACTATTTCTGAAAACTTTTGAAACTTGGGGGACTAAAACTGCCAATATTGCAAACTTTGATCGTTTTTCGTTTGTTTTTGCTCGTTTTGCATCTAAAACATATAAAACACGATTTTGAAATATTTTCAGTATTTTGATGCATTACTGAGTGTTTTTGTATGTTTTGCAGTTCAGATTTGACCAAAAATGATGAGTGTTTGAGCACTCATCAGGCATCCTACCTAAAAAAATGAAAAAAATGATGATCCTATGCCTTTATGTCAAGATCATGGCCTACAGTTAATACCCAACTACATGTAATTACCATTAGGTGTAAGCATCACATTTTACTCATATAAGAAATAATAATCTCCCTTTACAGCGTAAGATTAATTAAAATAATACTATTAAGTGATAAACATGTAGGTAATAACTAATAAGATTGATATGTTTTTTTATGAATACAAAAAGTTCAAAGTATAACAACAAATTAGCACTTTACTCAGTGGTAAGTTGTACTGAATATATCACTCTTAATTGTTGAGCTCTAGCCCTACTTTTGCTTTTACTCTTGCTTTTACTCTTTATCATCAAAACTACGAACGGATAAAAAGAGCACAAAATTGGGTTATGCAATTGCGTATCATAACAGTGATTGTCAACAGCTAGAATACTATTATTTCTTTCATTAGTACATAACAAAACCAATGCCTTTTGTATTGCGACAACAGTATTATAAACACAATTTTTAAACTTCACGTATTGCTTTAAAAGGTTCATCACGGATGGAACTACAACAACCTCTTTAACCTTCTTCACTCCTGAGGTTCATAGCATCACAAAAATTGAATGCAACCTTTTACTTAAAAAAACTCGAGAACAAAGATCCTCGCCAACATCCGCCTTTAAATCAAGCACTTAAAGGGGAAAACATATATTCCAATTCCATTTCAACCTTTCGTGCAGAAAAGAATCACTTGACTTCATTCGGGATCACATTCTTGACAACAAAATCTCATATGATAAACCTCTTGACACAATCACAAGCTCAACTGTTGGAATAATGAAACATCAACAAAAAATGTAACCATCTTAACACAACCAGACGCAAGAAAAGAGACCAATCATCTAGAAAACCTTAGCATAGGAAATGAACCTAACACCAAATCAACAAAAATGATGTTATTCCCAGAATGCGGTATGACACATCAACAACATACAAATATAACAGGAAAGCGAAACACAAAGAAGATAAAACACGGTGGCCCAACAACCACAACAAAGGAAAAACAGTCATCCAAGGTAAATAGCATTTATTAATATCAAATTACAACTAAGAGTAAATATGCCAATTACAAATACTTCCAACCAATTTAATCTACCTCGCAGGCGAGCCCCTTTTGGCTCTTTGTGACTCTTACCTGCTGATGAATGAGCAACCTCTACGGCCACTGTTGAAAACCTTTTGCAAGATAAACACATGTAACCAAATAAAAACTAACAACCTGAAATGAAAAATAAACATGAATAGTTTAGGTAAATCTAATTAATCATCAACCACAATTTCAGGGAACCTCTTTCCGCCTGAAGGCCCCTTTTGACAATTTCCGCTATAAAGATTAAATTTATAGCACTAGGCTATACGCTTTTGTACATATTCAAACAATGGCAGTTGCATGCAACTATGTATGTTGTATTTTTGTTAGCTGTAATTAAGGTAGTGGTTTCCCTAAAGTTAGTATTGGAATGTTAGTCGATGTCACTAGGATTAGTATATTATAATGCTTCGGCTTTCAAGCATAGGAGCATGTAATCAGTGGATTGGTGTTAATCTATTAGAACTGCTTACATGCGTATTAAGTTTTGAATCGGCTTGTTGGGATTGCTTTTTTATGTGATTGGAATTTTAATTAGCAGTTGTTTTGCATTAGCTTAGAACACATAAGGGGCTTTATATGGCATGCAATAATTTGGCCATCTCTTTCATTGGTGCATACATATAAATATGGATTGAGAGATGTTATATGTGAAGGTTTCTTTTCTAATGTCAGTTGTTTCATATTTCATTAGGTAAACACATACATGAATATTGATACAGGATTATTGGGTAAATGTACATAAATACTTTTTTTTTTGGTTCCTGTTGTGTTTTGGTAACACAAGTAGCTAATACACTGTATAGTAGATGAGTGAAGACTACGGCCTTTGTAACAATGGCGGAGCTATATTAAGACTAGGAACGGCTATGGCCCCTAGAGTTTTTCATTTTTACACTATGTACCCTTATATTAATGCACATTTTAGGTTATAAACCTTAAAATTTATACATAAACTATGGTTTGGCCCTCCCAAGTTTCATGAACTACAGTTTGGCCTTCCTAATAAAAATATTCAAGGTCCGCCACTACTTTGTAACCAACACAAGCTTGATAAAAAAATATATTACAAGGTGACAACAATAGCTGTAAATTTGCATCTATAAAGTAGCTAGTCAAACAATGGCAGCTGACTTTTCCATAGAATATAAGATACCTTATTAGAAATTGCTCGTCCAATGCAAAGTATCTTCAAGTGTATTACTAAATCACGAAACCGAATGATATATGTCTGCATCAACGCGCGGAGTCTATGACACTCGTTTATAGATAAATGTACTCCTAGTTGATATCGCTTAATACTTCTATCGTAAAATGTAGAATTCATACGCAAAAGACTATACTCATATAGTCTCAATGGACCCACCAAATCATCAAATCACTTGCGTGATAGAATTAATGCTAGAAAGTTGGGGTTAGGGTATGATGTTTTGGATATTTTGCTTGAATCGTGCAAAGTCACTTTTCGAATAAAGTATTTCGACGATATTGATGTTTAAATATCACAAAATCTTTATTGAGCACTATGTTTCTAGGCACAAGAGTACAAAACAAAAGCACAAAAGAATTGTGTGTTTTTGTATATTAAAATTGACCAGATGTGTCTATCTGTTATGTAACAGACATACTTGACACTAATGGGTGCATGGTTAAATTCGGTTAAAACACCAAGAGTTACAACTCATCACTAGCAGACATGCTGGTTGTGTTTTGGCGAGAGAATCTGTTAAAGTGTTTTATTAATGATTCATGAAAATCATTTAGTTTTGGGGTGCCGGCCCAAACCCGCGAGGGCCCCACCCTCTTGGGAGTGGAGCCTCAACATAGGGCGCTGCCCTGGACCCTGCAAAGGGTGTGGCCCTCTTGACCACCACATATTTGTCTAGTAGGTTATATATTAACTTAACGAGTGCGCACTTCACATTTTTTTAACTTGTACATGAGCATAATATGATATTTCTTTGATCACTAGTAAATTGCAATTATCTGAAATAATTTATGTCACTATAAAGGGTTAAGTCCACGGATAGCCCATGAATTTACTAAAATTTCTAATTATAGGTTGCAAACTTTATAAAATACCATTATCATCATACAAACTCTTTTGTACTGGAAAATAATACTTATATGTCAAAATTTTGTAAAAGTATATTACTCATATGAGGACCAAGATAAAAGTACATTACTCAGATAAAGGACCGAGATAAAAGTATATTACCCACTTGTGAAAATATGTAAAAGTTTGGATGGTGATAATTGTATTTTATAAAATTCGTAACCTATAATTGAAAATTTTAGTAAGTTCATTGGCTATCCATGGACTTAACCCCACTATAAACACTAAGGGTGCGTTTGGTATGCTCTTATAAATGACAATGGGTATGAGTTTGATAGTAGTGGTGAGTCCCTCACCTATGAAAGATTCATACTTAGCTCTCTTTGTGTATATCGAGTATAGATTACATCTATCATTAATAATCATAGTAATGGGCTCCTCATATTAAACAAACACGTTTAATCACTTTCATAGTAATAGTCTCATTCTGATAGTTGATACCAAACGCACCCTGACAATTAACTTCGGAATAAATATCTTTGTAGATAAACCAACACATTGCGTCAGCTTTGATTGGTCTTAATTTGTTAATACTTTTTCTTTTGTTTGCTGTTTAGAAGATAAGGACAAATCAGAGATGATGTTTCACTGACGTGTTCCTAGGGCTAGTTCAAGTGTACTGTGTCTAGCTTTATTTTAATTTGTTAATACTTTTTCTTTTATGTTAGGTTAAAAAACCATGTTCAAGATGTTTAATCAAAAACCATGTTCAAGATGTTATTGCTCTTAATATTATCTATATTAAGATATTCTCTAATAAATCATGAGAGTTTTCTTTTTTGAACATCTAATAATTCAGAGTTGAAAAAGACCATAACTACCAAAATAAGAATGTGTGTCAACCATATAGAATATTCAACTCGGTAACTTTGCGTGTCAAAAAACCCTATTTACGAAAATAAATTGGTGCAACTTGCCTATAAATTGTACAACTTGTGTATATATAACTTGCATAGTTGCATGTTCTTTATTATCATAAGATGTTAATGCAATCCATGTTTGATAACAAGTGAGTGATCCGGGGTAAATATCATTGAGATCACAACGTATGTACATAAATGACTATGCTTCAAGGTGAATCGATAATCTGAATATAAACATTTTGTTGGTAGTCTAAAATCAAATACGATTTCTTTTTTCTGGAAAAAGAGTAAGTTACTTATTCACATCAACCGGAAGTTATTAATGAAACTATCATCTTTAATTTGTTCTAGAAAAACGCATGTGAATGAATGTGGATATTATATGCAGGAATATAATAATAGCATTCAACTTTTTTCTTTTTTCTTTTTTTTATTATTAAATTTAGTTAGGATTTAGGAATAAGAATATGTATTAGCTAATATACTTTATGTTGAAAGAAAAAGAAAAGTTTATCAAAAAAAAAGAAAGAAAAAGAAAAGGACCTTGATTGATAAAAGGAATTATTAGAATGGAACCTTTGCTTCATTAGTTTCTTACAACAACATTGTACTATAAACTCGTACTATAAACTACTATCATAAATAAGCCACATTAGCTTATCTTGATTAGAAAGCATGCATGTACATTCTTGTATTGTATACTTGCTGGAATATATGGAGTTTTTCCACTATGAAATGCTAAAGTTACTAAGGTGGAATGAAGCAGAAGATGAAAACCGTTCACGTTTTAATATACTAGCTCCTACGCGTTTCGTTATTCACAAGAACAACAAAATGAATTATTATAATTAGATGGATTTTTTAATATGATAAATACAAAAGACCAAATAAAAGCATCTCGATGGCTATTCGTATTCAAATTGCCATCATCTTCCTTTTGCAGAACGAACCAGTACTATATGTCAACTTGCTGCTATTATAATGTAATACTCGCTGTAAGTCTCTTTTTGAATTATTATAATTACTTTTTATTATTTCAGATTTTCATTGACTTGCGCAGCCACCCTCAATCCATTTTCTGGTTGTAAATTACAAGTGGATGACTAAGCACCCTGTGCATTATCCTATCTATATATACAGCGTCATTCATGTCACAAAACACACAACCAAAAATGGCTTCTTCACAGCATTCTATCTATACAACTTTAGCTATATTTTTGTTATGCTTCCAACTACTTTCATTCAATTCTGAAGCCGTTGTACCGGCTTCAGACACATTTACCTACGTAAATGAAGGCGATTTCGGCGACTATATCGTTGAATATGATGCAAACTATCGTGCACTTTCCCCTTTTAATAGCCCATTCCAACTTTGTTTCTACAACACCACCCCTAATGCATTCACTCTAGCTCTACGCATGGGCACGGTTCGATCAGAATCACTCATGCGTTGGGTATGGGAAGCTAACCGTGGCAAGCCAGTTCGTGAAAATGCCACATTTTCACTCGGTACAAATGGAAACCTTGTCTTAGCAGATGCTGATGGTAGTGTTGTCTGGCAAACGAATACTGCCAACAAAGGTGTGGTTGGTTTTCAAGTGCTTCCAAATGGTAACCTGGTTTTACATGATGGAAAGGGTAATTTCATATGGCAAAGCTTTGATTCGCCTACGGATACTATCTTGGTGGGTCAGTCTCTTCGAGCTGGTGGTGCAAATAAGCTTGTAAGTCGAGCTTCTGAGGTGAACAATGTTGATGGGGCTTATAGTCTGGTGATGGAGCCCAAAAGGCTATCCATGTATTACAAGAGTCCTAATTCCCCACGTCCAATTTTGTATTGGACGTCTAGCGAATGGTTCACTATTGACAAGGGTACTTTGACAAATTTAACTCTTACTTCGGTTCCCGATACCGATGAAGGGTTTCTATATTATTTGACGTTTATTTACTTTGTCACAAACCCTTCATCGGATTCAAATAGAAACATGGCCTATTCGCGATACAACAACACATTGTCGTACCTTAGACTAGGGATAGATGGAAACCTTAGATTTTACACTTATAACCCGAATGTGCAAGGTGCTGCATGGGAATTGGTTTACACGTTTCTCGATAGGGATTCGATGGAAAAAGAGTGTCAATTACCTGAAAGATGTGGTAAGTTCGGGCTATGCGAGGATAGCCAGTGTGTGGCGTGCCCTACACCGAATGGGCTGACCGGGTGGAGCAAAGATTGTGATGTAAAAAAGGTGACATCTTGCAAAGCTACTGACTTTAAGTATTACAAGCTTGAAGGTGTTGATCATTTTATGATCAAGTACACTAGGGGCGATGGGGCAACCAAGCAAAGTGATTGCGAGAGCAAGTGCACGAAGGATTGCAAGTGCATGGGGTATTTCTATCACACTGATCAATCGAGGTGTTGGATTGCTTACGACTTGAAAACATTGACACGAGTTGGGAACTCAACTCACTTGGCGTACATCAAAACACCTAACAAGTAGTAAAATCTTTTTATCTAGTCTGTTTGTTTTTATTGTTATTTCAGTTTGTTTGGTTTGATGTGAATCTGATTTAAGATTTCGTAATAAATCTTTGTTAGTCAAAGATATGATGATTTGTAGTTTTGTACAAGTGCAAAAGTAATTGGATTATTGTATTACGTATTAAATTAATAAGAAAAATGTCTTCTTACAAATTGTTTTTACTTAATTTTTTATTTAACAGATTGAATAGAAGAGATAAAATGACTAATAAGCGGATTTAGTAATGCTCAATTAATAAGGATGTTATTATGATTTGAAAGCAACTCAATTGATAAGAACGTTCGTTTTTTTACGTCGAGATGCTGCACACATACTAAATGGATTAGGTTCAATGAATATAATGAGTTTCCGGTGCTGAAATGCTCAAGTTGCCAAGTGGTTAATATGCACGTGGCATATATAAAAGGTTATTATTCCATAATCCTCAATAATGTTACAGTCAAGAGTATATAAAGCACAACAATGGGTCCATGCAAAATATAACTAATAATGAGCTAGGCCTTTAATAAGTCCCGTCTAACAACATATTCTCATTTTAAATTCTATATTTCTGTCACTACAGATAATAGTCACAACGTTAAAATTATACTCCCTCCATTCCCTTCTTAAACGCTCAATTCTCGAGTTTTAAGTGAAAGGAAATGGAAAAGAATTGAAAAAGGAAAAGAAAGGGAAAAGGAAAGTAAGTGTAGTTGTTATGTTCTTGAGATAGAGGAAAGGAAAAAGAAAGTAATGACAATCATGTTCTTGAGTTGGAGAAAAAGGAAAATAACTTGATGAAATTACATATATGCCCTTTAGTTGTTAATGTAAAATATTTTAAAAAGGGTATATTAGTCTTTACACAATAAAAACTTCCTTTTCCTTTCACTTTCCTCCCAAAAGTGGGAGGAAGATTTACTTACTAAATCTTCCTTTCTATTTCCTTTCCCTTTCCAATTCCTTCATTAAAAAAAACTCAAGAACACAAAAAACTGTCAATTTCCTTCCCTTTCCAATTCCTTTCCAACTCGAGAACTGAGTGAAAGAGTTTAGAAACAGAAAAAGAAGAAAATTTTTCTACAAATAAACGACACATAATTTTCTTAAAGCAGTATTACCTAAAGATCGTATGAAACCAACATAGACGAGGAATAAGAGTAATCCAATTCATCTGACTCATACATTAGCTTGCTGCTAGAAAATCATTGTATTATTTCCCAACATACAATACGCCGTTAAATTTTTTATGAATTTAGTAACCAAAAACCATGTTTGCTGCAACAAATACATAACATATCACCAAAACCTATAACATATACATAACATATCACCATTTACCAACCTATAGCGATCAGAAAGAGTGTTGTTGAGCGATTGATTACCGACTACTAGTCCCGGGATATGATATAAGTTTAATTAAATTTTTTAATTAGTTTTTGTCAAATTTATAAAAAGAAATATAAAACTGTTAGATGATTAGTATTGGGTATTTAGGCCCGTTGGCTCATATTGTATCTTATTTATTCATTTACATGTACCGAACTTATTCATTCAATACATACGGTTCTATTATTCTACATGGTATCAACCCTAACCTCGATCTACCCTACTGCTTCCGCAATCTGTTTTTTTTTTTTTTTTTTTTTTTTTTTTTTTTTTTTTTTTTTTTAGAATAATAGAATCGTATGTATTGAATGAATAAGTTCGGTACATGTGAATGAATAAATAAGATACAATATGGGCCAACGGGCCTAAATACCCAATACTAATCATCTAACAAAAACTATCTTTAAAAAGAATCATATTGTCTGCATTAATCGTTTTACAAACAATAGTATTAATATAAAAGGTGGTATACACTTTTTGTTACAGTAAAATGGAAGATGACAGCAAAACCAGTAGCTAGTGCAGTAATGGTTGGCACCACGGAACCCGGCCCGTCAGTCGCCATTCGTGAAAACATCTTTGACTTAGACCACCGTTTAGTTTTGACTTTCATTTTATAATACTGACCTAGTTATGGTCATGTAGTCAAAGATCTCATCAATGTTTTTTTTTATGGCAAGTGATACTTACATCACTTTTTTGATGCACATACCACAATTATGCATATAACATATTGTAACATGTGCATTAATGATGTAATATTGTGGTGTGTGCATCAAAAAAAGTGGTGTAAGTATCACTTCCCTTTTTTTATACCCTTTGGTACCGTTTCAACCATACAATGCCTCGGCGGAATTAGGTTTGTTGTTGTTGTGTGGTGCTGTTTCAATATTTGATTCGCGTTTTTTATATTTCAAGTCTCTTTCTATGTGGTTTGACAATTTGATTTTATCTGAATTTACTAAGTCAGTCGGATGTCACATTTTGTAAAATACATTCAAAGAGATGATGTAAAAGATCACCAAGCTATGCACTATTGAAAATGTTTTTACTCTCCTTGTATATTATCCCAATAAAACATTATTACAAGCTAATCATTGGTTTGTTCAAAAGCAGCTTGCTAACCATTGGCACTAGAGGTTTGTGATACAACAAAATGACCGATTTTTTAGTTTTTTTTTGTTTTGTTTTTTTTTTTTTTTTTTTTTTTTTTTCACTACAAACGCTGATTATTTTGTTTCGCTTGGTGTTCGTTTAGCATGAGAGCTGTGGGTTTTCCTATTTTTTAGAAAATCTCATTTTTCCAATGCTTCTTTATGAAGCTGTGAGCTTTTTTGGCCACTGCTCACAGCTCACTGCTACTGCTCACTACTGCTCACAGCTACTTTTCCCAAACATAGCCTTGGTATTCATTATTCATAACCACCAAAGAAACCTAAATCGTAGAAAAAAATATATTTTTTATTACATTGGTTAGTTTTAAGTATTAACTTTATAAAGATGTTTGTAACATATACGTGTATATAATCAACGATGGTTGATGTCAATGTTTTAAAAATCGTGCATAAGGCGCTCCTACTCCTTAAATCCCACGAGGCTCTAGCCTTTGGGATTTTTTTAGATCGAGGCTCACGACATGCATGAATCCCGTAAAAATTGCAGCGCCTTGGGGATTTTTGCGCTTTAGCGCCTTGGGGATTTGTGCGCCTAGAAGATGTAACGGGGTTTTGGCCTTTTTTTTTTTAATAGTAAGATACATTTTGGGCTTACATGTTATATACATTTGGCCCTTTAAGTTACAAAGTATCTAATAACCCTAATATTTTAGAAAATAACTAAAACACACAATCAACAAAGAATCATGTTTTTTTTTTTTTTTTTTTTTTTGTATTCTAATGTCTAAGAATAGTAGCTTATTAACATATACAAATTTTGTTTTTTTAGTGTTAAGTGTTACCAAACAACTATAGATTTTTTTTTTTGTTGATAATTGATAGTTTGATACATGATAATTTGTTAAATTTTATAAGTCATAAACTCATGTATTGTAATGTATATACAGGAATTTAGGGTAGTTCATGAATTCTGATATGCTGCTTGCTTAATATTTTGGGTTTAAATGCAACATTTGTTTGATGGAATAACTATTATGTGGTATTATGCATTAAATATTGATATTTTGTGTTATTTAAGCTGCATAAGTTGTCACATATGTTATAAAAAAAAACCTAAATGTGTAGTGCGCCTCATATTTATAAATCTGGCGCCTTGGTTTGCGCCTTGAATCGAGGCTCTTTGACCTAATTTGCGCCTTAGTGCGCCTTGAGCCTTTTAGAACATTGGTTGATGTTAGAAACTTTTTTTTTTTTTTTTTTTTTTTTTTTTTTTTTTTTTTTTTTTTTAACAACGGATTTTATTGAGAACATCATCCAGCAAGTAGCTAGAGACGACAGATATTACAAAGTGACACTACAAGCAAAAATTGGATTAATAATCCATTTGATCCACGAGGGACGGATACGCTTATTCCTATGACGAATCCAAGCAAAGGACAACGACATAATGTCATCTATTAAAATGTTTTGAACGCTTCGCACTACAAGAAACAAGAGAACAGGCGACGAACATAATCCCGTTGACACAATGTCGACGGGACGGTGCAGAAAACGACAAATTTTTTTAACTTGAATGAGAAGAACATGAGGTTCTACCTGAATGAGAAGAACATGGCGCGAGCTGCGGTGAACAAGTAGAATAGAAAGAAGAACAAGGTGTACAGCCGCTACGGTTCCAATTCCTTAGCCGCTATTCGCCACGAATATGTAAGACACATTTTATTTTTATAAAATTATTTTATTTTTATAAAATTATTTAATTTTAATTATATATTAATTAAAATTTTTAATTATATAAAAGTAATTAATTTTAATTTTTTTAAAGTATTTAAGTTTAATTAAAATATATATAGTGTTTGATTTATCATTTTTAATTTGTTTCATCTTATATGCATGTGTATATACAGTTTGTGAACAGCAAGGACAAGCAGTACCCGTCACTCATCCAGAGCTTTTACGACACACACTGCGACGAGGATGGTGCTTGGTTGCAAGATGAGGCGCGGGTTCAGTATGTAAGTAACTTTTTTTTTAATTTATTATTTATTTATTTATTTCCCCAAACATGCACTTTAATGATTCATTGAAACATAATTTTGTAATTAACCGACGTATATATTAATTTTCTCAAATTTTTTCAACTAAATAGGAAGAGATGGTTCGGCTGAGAGATTTGAGAGCGAATACGCCTGAAGGGGTGGCGTACACAGAGGAGCAGATACTTGCCATGGTTCTGAAGGGCAAGCAGCGGGGCCGGCCTGAGGAGGTCACCGTTACCATACACCCCGCCTCCACCTCCAGATATGTACAGTGTGATAATATTAATTATAGATTACTCATGACTCAATTTATGTATTGCAATGGCTATTTTTAAATTTTGATTATTTCGTTTTTAGGTGTTGCCGAGATGTCTGCTGAGCTTGCTGCAGCTCATAAAAAGATTGTTGAGGCTGAGAAGAAGAGTCGGGAAGATGCTAAAGAACGCAAGACCATGAACGCGCAGCTCGATTTGTTGATGGGTTTTGCCTTGACCAACCCGCAATGGTCTCAGTATAGTAAGGTGGATTCTCAGCATATGGATGGCTCGGGCAGTGGAGTTGGCGGGAGCGGGAGTGGAGCTGGCGGGAGAGGGAGCGATGATATCGATGTGGAAGGTGATAGTGATCATGATGAGTGACTTGGGGATGTAGAGGTACAAACTTGGGTTATATATTTTGTGTTGTACGTACTTATGGTTGAAACAATATTTTCGCGATCCTTATCTTAGTATTTTGTAGTTTAACCTTTTGGCGACTTGAACATTGCGGGTATTGAAACATTTGTGGATATGGCAACTAGGGTTATATATTACCACACCCTGTTTTGTAGACTTTATATGTTTTAATGCATTTTGAGGGTGTTTAGCGATAATTTGAAAGTGCTTTAGTCGATGTCGAGTTGTATGTGTTAGGACATGTTGATATTGAGTGGTTATAGCTTATGGTTACATGTTTAGGTATTACAGGTTTTGGTATATTTTTTCGGAAAAAATCTGGAATATTGCTGGTATTGCAGCTTGTTGTTTGCTGTATATAACATTGGTACCGTCGACATGTCGACGGCACAGTCAATCAAAAAATGGATTGTTTAATGATGCAGTCGACATGTCGACGGCATCATTAATTATAAAATTTTGGTGGTTTAATAGGGCCGTCGACGTGTCGACGGGATAATTTTACAAACGTTGACAAACACGTTGACCCGTCAAAGTGTTCCCGTCAACATTCGACGGGATAATTATACAACGTTGACCAACACGTTTGGCTCGTCAAAGTGTTCCCGTCAACATGTCGACGGGATAATATAAAGTTAATTAACGTTTAATAATTAAGTTGTTAATAACATATACAATCCCGTCGACATGTCGACGGGAACAATTTGACGGACAAAGAATTTCTTTGACTGAAAAATGAAGTGGGACCCACAATGTCGACGGCGGTTGTCGACGGCAATTCTGTTCCCGACGGGGCACCGCCGTCGTCATTATCCCGTCGACATGACGACGGGAACTAACAATGCCGTCGACATGACGACAGAAACGGCGAAAAAAATTCAACGAGAGAGGTGTCGATTGTACTAGTGTCGTGTCAAAACAAACGCGGTTTCTGTAGCACCATAAAGTCGAGAAGGTAGTTTGGAATACCACATAAAAGCAAGTTTTAAGTTTTGTTGAGAGACTTGAGTAGTCAGGCTAACAAATCAAGTACATATTTTAAAGTGGTACAAGTATAATATTTCATGCATACTAATGAGTAACTCAAGCGTGATCGCTTTAAAGAAATATAAACATCTTATGTTATTCATTTGATTTTATCGTGCAATATTTTTGAGTGAAAACTGACATCCATTTCATCAACTTATCTAGTTTTTCCATACAAACTCATACGCTCAATTGCTGGGATACAAAAGCTAAAAAAATCAAAATATGTTGACTTGTTTTATTTATAATAGATTTTTACTTACGTTTTTGATAGTATAACGTTATTAATATAATATTCACTTTGTATGTTATTGAAGTCTTAAATCATCAAATTGACCACAATTTAATACTCCGTAACTAATTATTGTGGTCAATTATGTTAACTTGATGATTTAAGGGCCCGTTTGTTATATGGGATTTGCTTGGGTTTTGGATTTAATAAATGTAAATTATGTGTTTGGTTGTGTTAATGGGGTTTAAAATTGAGACTCAACCCCAATGATTCCACACTTTTCAAAAGTATGAGGAGGGATAGGGTTTGTTAAATATTTACTCCTTTCGTCTCAAATTATAAGTCCATTTTCTTAGTTTTGGATGTCTCAAAATATTTGTCCATTTTTCTTTTCAACTAATCACAAGACACTTAGTGGAGTGAGAGGATATTTGATTGGTGAATTGATTAGTTAGTGAAAATTTATTAAACTTTGTACAAAAAAAAAAAAAATTGACTTATAATTTGAGACGGAGGAAGTATGTTTTTTGTGAGCCCCACTTACAACTTTACTCTCATTTATCTCTATATTTATTTTTAATAATAATATTTTTTATTACAAAAATATTATTAAAATAATTGATACTATTAAATATTATTTTCTCTCTCATACATTAAATCAAAATCAAAATCATATTCTACAACTTTACATTCAAATACAAATCTTAATCTAAACTCATCTACAAACCAAACGACCCTAAGACTTCAAAAACATACAAATATACAAAGTGAATACTCGGTGGGCACAACTTCAAAAACATACAAATATACAAAGTGAATACTCGGTGGGCACAACGTTATAGATACTCACAAAAAGGCTAGATAGTTTTTGGAGAGTAAATCATGAACAACTCCCATGGAAACACAAACAGAAAACAGGTGCTATGAAAGAACTTATAGCAATCAACTATACAATACAACCTAAACATTCAGTTAATCAAAGCAGCTGCTTCAAGCTTCAATTCTTAATATTGTTTAGAATTAGTTATAACTATATTAATGTAGAGCAATGTTGGTCAACTGTTTAAAAGGTGGAAAGAAGTTTATCATTTGGCCAGAATTTATACTTATGTACTTATTAGCTAGCTTAGCCAAACACTTCAAAATTAGTGCATAAGTGCTTAAAAGCAGTATGCCGATATATAAAGGGCTTTAGTGAAAGTTAAAACAATTTAGAAGTGGCCTTTTGCTAAAGCTATAAGCTCTTTCAATAAGATTACCCAAACACCCACTAATTTCTCTTAAGTGCATTCTAAGTTACAATAAGACTTTCATGTTAAGTCGGAATTAATTTGCACAAGCCTCCAATTTCCAGAGGGCCACAAGCAATAAGCCCAGCTTCATGCCTCATATTCCCAATCGGCCCAATCCAAAGTTGTTACTTGGCTAAATGGCTAGTTGGCTTAATTCTTATTTGCTTTTAATTTGCAATTTTCTTGATTTTTTTCCCCCCAAAGATAAATAAACATTCTCACAAAATTTAAGAGTATGTCACACGATTGTCTCAGATGAGACATAACCTCGCAACCACTTGGTTCATGAGCCGATATCGTTTGCCAGGCTATAAGCCATTTGATTGCTTGACTATTTAATTAATCGACTTATTAGATTAATATGTTCACTACTTGCTCTTATAGGAGAACTCTAATATGATATTCATGTCATATGACTTAATATTGTCATAATGCCTCGGTTATTTGGAAAGTGTACAAGTAATTATGGGCAAGTCTTTAATTCAGATGTAAGTGGTCTAGGTGGGAAATCCTGTGACCGTTTCAGACCATTCCTAGCCACCCAAATGCTTCAATTTCTTATAGACAAATTCTACTTGATATTTAGGGCATATAATGCGTCAGACCTTATATTCTTATCTGATTTAAGTTGAAATAAATAGAACTCTCCCTTGTAAGATTTGACGCAGTTTAATTATAGCTTATGTATTATCACCAAAGAAGGTTCAGTCATGAGGTCTTTCATTCATGTATGAATTATCATTATATCCAACTGTTAGGAACTTGTGTACACAATATTAACTCAGCATCGCTAAGCCCTTTATGTTCAAAAAGGTATTCTAACTTCGAAGTAGATTACGAATTCACTTAAATGTTGTGTCTGTCTAAACATATATAGGTACGTTTTAAAGTAAAACAAGTATGAGTTTGATATGTAGTCACAGGTTTTTGCGAGTAATAATTTCTACACATAGGCTTTCATTTTTATCTTATTTTTATCATTTAAGCCCATCTGCCCATGGGCATATGGCAATCCGCATGTCACTAGCTAGAACCATGTTAGATCCTTTAGTGCGTGTGTGATTGATTGATTATCGATTGGTTTTCTGGTTATATATGTCACGTCTTGTCTGAGCAAGGTAGACACGACCAGCTATCTATTTTTAACCACACTATCATAAAATGGCTTCTTGATTTCTGATCAAATTGGTAAAACATTGTTATATATAAATTGGAAATTGAGAAGTCCCTTCTAGTAGTAAACAACACCACAGTAATCATAATTCAGAAGTAGATCTCGAATGGTGCGTGGGTAGTACAAATTCACCCTAGATACAAGGTACCGTTGCATGCCTCATGGCAGGCAGCACATCGTGGCACGAATCATGGAACCCAATATTTTATTTTTAGATATTTTGATCACAATTTTAATACCCTTTTTTTTAACTTGATTGTTGATATCATCATCGTTAATGGACAATTAAGCGAGGTTTAATAAACTTGAGCAATCTTCATGCTGGTTGAACTTTTTTTTTTTTTTTTTTTTTTCCTTCCTTTTGGTAAAAGAATAAGCATTTGAACTTTTTATGTTCGTATCACGGAATAATAGGAATTGTTTAATTAAAGTAGAAACAAATTGTGTTTTCATACATGTTGTTTAACGTTAGGTTTATCTAGAGCTATTTCGTACATGCGTTATAAAGTTTTTATAAACAATAATTAGGGCCTGATTGGTTTGTAGATAGTTTAAGGTTTAAATGTGGATTAAAGTTCGGATTTGATTTAATGTAACAGAGAGAAAACTAAATGCGTGATAGAAAAAAGAATTTTCATAAAAAAAACACACAATGTGCCATCTTTAGGTTTTATGCAATAATTGTTTACTTTAAGTCAAAATCCTAAATACCAAACATGCAAGTTTAGGATTGACTCCAAATCAGTAGCCAAATGCTACCAAACAAATGGCCTCATACTTGTATATGATAGCATGAGGATGCCAACAAAATGAGCGAATTTACATATTTGAATCTCCACCTCTTAGCTCGAGAGTGGCAAGACCATGTAGTATTATGTCAAGTTAGTTTGGGGTCTTCACCCTCCCTTGCACCAAAATAGAAATATGATAACAAAAAATGTTCAGGTATTTTCATATAGGCAACGCCAAACTTGTATTAAGAAAATACTCAAATGCTAACTTTATTACAGCCTAAACTTGCTTTTCAGAACTGAATTATTATAGTAATAACAAAATAGATCAAAATTAAGAATAAAAAGATTATAATCATGATAAAAGAACATTGGCTAATTAACTTTCTAACTTTTACTCATTTGAACCATTGATTTGGCTAACTAGTTTACCTTTTTTGCCATATGTGAAACGCATGAGTCTTTGTTATTTTACTTAGTTACGGCAGTTTTATTTAAATGAAATCATGTGTTATGTAGTTACATCTTTCAAAATCCCCACTCTATATAAGAGAGGAGTACATGTCATGACACTAACAAGGTTTTCAGCCCGCACATTGCGAAAGAGTGCTAGCACACGATAGTTTTGCGACGGTTGGTGTGTAAACGATAGTGTTGCGACACTTGGTATGAGAGTGTAATAGGGGATTCTTGCTAAGGTTGATGTCGCCTTTGTTGTCAAAAAGAATAATAATATTGCTAAGTTTAATGTCATAGTCAACAAGAGCTTGTTTCATCCATAGTGCTTGTTGACATGTTTTCCCGGCGGATACTTACTCTGCTTCAGTGGTGGAGATAGCAAGTGCGACTTGTTTCTTGGAGAACCATGATGTTAAGCAACATCCCATGAAGGTGCAAACACAACTTGTACTTTTGTGATCTACATAATTTCCTGCATGATCGGAGTCGGCATATAACTATTGTTTCTACCCCTGTTCCTTTGGAATACCATAAGCCTAGATGTGTAATTCCTTTAATATATCTAAAAATTCTTTTAATCGCTTCAAGATGAGAAGATTTAGGATCTTCTTGAAAACATTCGCATAAACAAACATTGAACATGATGTCCGGCCGACTTGCCGTGATGTAGAGCAAACTACCAATCATGCCTCGATACTTTGTGTTATCTACTGATTCACCATCTTCGTCCTTTGTGATTTTAGTGTCTGATGACATTGGAGTTTTAATGGGTTTCGAGTTTTCTAGGCTAAATTTCTTAAGTATTTTTTTAATATATTTAGATTGGTTGAAGAAAATACCATCTTTTAATTGTATAAAAGGAAAATTTTTAACTCTCCCATCATACACATTTCGAACTCGTCATGCATAATTTTAGAAAAATCATCGCAAAGTTCATGACAAGTTGACCCAAATATAATGTCGTCCACATAATTTGAACAATGATAATATGTGAATCCTGTTTCTTGGTAAAAAGTGTGTTATCTACTAATCCCATGGTATATTTGTGTTCAATAAGAAAAGTTTTTAGTCTATCGTACCAAGCCTTAAGAGCTTGTTTAAGACCATAAAGAGCATTTTTAAGTTTGTATACATGATTAGGTTTTTCAAAGTCGATAAACCCGGGAGGTTGGGAAACGTAAACTTCTTCATTTATGAAACCGTTTAGTAAGGCACTTTTGACATCCATTTGAAAGAGTTTGAAATCATTATTAGCACAAGCATACGCAAGAAGTATTCTTATAGATTCTAATTTTGCTACGGGAGTATATGTCTCGTCAAAATCTATGCCTTGTTGTTGGTTGTATCCTTGTGAGACAATTCTATCTTTGTTTCTAGATACGACACCATTTTCATCTAGTTTATTTTTGAAAACCCATTTAATACCTATGACGGTTTGGTTTTTAGGAAGTGGAACAAGGTTCCAAACAACATTTGTGAAAAATTGATTTAGTTCTTCTTGCATTGCTATTATCTAACTTTCTTCTTTAATAGCCTCATTGACATTTTTGGGTTCTACGGATGACGCAAAACAAAAAAAAAGTAACTTTGATTTTGTGCTTGTGATCGTAAGGTTCTTTCATTTAATTTGCCAATAACATTTTCTAAATAATGATTTTTAGATTGTTTAATGTTAACAATTTCTTTATTTAATGGTCCAATTTCCTCATCTTTTATTTCTTTGACTTTATCTGCAATTTGACTTTCAATTATATCATTGTCTACTACTGGTAAAGATTTTGGAGGAATTTCGTCAAACGTTACATTTAATTATTCTTCAATTTTCATGGTTTCTTTATTAAGAATTACATAGGCTTTACTATTAGGTGAGTATCCTAAGAATACAACTTCAGTGGATTTGGGATCGAATTTAGTGAGATAGTCTTTTGTGTTTAAGATAAAGCATTTGCTTCGAAAGACTTTAAAGTATTCAAGTGAAGACTTTTTACCTCTATATAACTCATATGGAGTTATTCCATAAGAAAGGCCTAATTAAGAATCTATTTAGTATGTATATAGATGTGTCAACAACATTACACCAAAAATTTAAGGGATAGGTTGTTCATTTAACATGGTTCAACTCATTTCTTGTAAAGTTTGATTTTTACGTTCAACTACCCCATTTGATTGAGGAGTATGTGGAGCCGAGAAATTGTGAGTAATGCCATAAGCTTGACAAAGGCTCCAAATTGTACTTCATTATCAAACTCCCGACCATGATCCGTGCAAATAGGCACAATAGGAGAACATTGTTGTTTTTGAATTTTCTTACTCAATATTTCAAAATGATCAAAACCTTTATTTTTTCAAAATTCTAGTTCATGTATTCCTCCGTAACTTTGAGTAGCCGACGGACCAAACAAGTCCATATGTAAAAGTTATAAACACCTAGTAGTAGAAACCGTATTTTTAGCTTTATGACTAGCATGGACTTGTTTTCCTATATTACACGCATCACAAAAATGGTGTTCATGTTTAAGCTTTGGTAAGTTTCTAACAAGCTCTTTAGATAATAGCAATGGAATAAGTCGCATATTGGCGTGACCAAATCTTCGATGCCAAAGAGTTGAAGTATCATCTATAGATGTTAGAAAAAGTTTATCTTTAGGAGAGTTTCTAATTTTTATTACATAAGACCATTTTTCCGAATCCCTCTTTCTATGGTAATGTCATCATTAAGTACTTTACTACCGATTTCGCTAAATAATACTCTACACTTTTTATCACAAATTTGACTTATGCTAAGTAAGTTAAAGTTAAGATTATCTACATGACAAGCATCTTTTATAGTTAGGGAGTTATGAGAGATAGATTGTAACTTTTCCAATGATTTTGGTTTTGCTATTTCCAAACACGACGTTACCTCCATCGTATGTTTGGTAAGTGGAGAATAAGCTTTTATTACCCGCCATATGTCTTGTACACCCACTATCTTTGATCCATTCATCCGGTTCCAAATCTACTTTAGGACATACCTCATTGGATTTTTTTGCAATGAAACAAATCTCGTCCTTTTCTTCTTCACTCATACTCCATGAACCGCTAACAAAGGCCTTTTGCTCACAATTGGAGTGTTTGGGACAATCACTAATGAAGTGATTTGGATCACCACATTTAAAGCACTTTCGATCAACCTTTCCCTTTTTGTCTTCTTTGTATTTTTGGAAGGCTTTCTTGTCATCGTGAGGTTGTCTCACAAAGCTTCCTCTTCTTATAAAGAGTTTTTTAAAGTCCCTTACCGCCATAGCGGATTCCTCATCTTCACTATCCGAAGATCAAGTTTATTAGTCGCTTGATTCCTTTTTGGCTTTTAGTGCTAGAGATTTATACTTTTCTTTCTTGTCTTTAGAAGCCTCGAAGTCCTTTGCCGACACCACTTCATAAACCTTTAGGTTGCCAATAAGTTCATCGAAATAAATAATTGACAAGTCCTTTGATTCTTTTATTTCCCTCACCTTTGGTCTCCATTTGGTTGGAAGTGCTCTTAGAAATCTCCTAACAAGATTACGACTTGAAAAAGATTCGTCAAGTGCTTGTAATGAAGTAATGATAGTGTTAAATCAATCAAATGCATTATGAATATTATCATCATCCGATATTGAAAATTGTTCATATTGTTGAACAAATAAATCTATTTTATTATTTTTGACTTGCTTATTGTTGATGCGTTTTTTCATCCTGCTTTAAATTTATAAACTAAGACATACAAGGATAAACACATACTAACGGGGAGAGAACATGATCACATGTAGTAAAGCCTAGGTAAATCTTAGTGTCGTCCCTAAGAGCTGTTGTGAAAATAACTAAGATATGGTTAAAAGGTATGGGTAGATAAAAGAGATTTAAATAATGATTATTAAATCTAAATCTCACAGGTTTAGAATATAGGATCAGGAAATAAGAAGATAAAATCTTAACCAAATTTAACAAAGCATTAATTCAAGTTCATTAAAATATATAGTGGCATAAAAATCACTAAGAGTCATTGGGCAAAGTCGTCTTAGCCTATCTTCCCTTATATCGCCTCCGGAACCAAAGGCGATACCTCTATAAGTAAGCGGAGGTTGGATACTCGGTAGAGTCATTAAGCGCCAGATCTAATAGATCTCATTTGGTAGAAATCCGGCCTTTCAGATTTTAGATTTCACTAACTTTATAAGTACCTTCACTTGATAGGTGGTCCTATGGTCAATTCGCACACGAAGGATGGTTGTACTACGGCCAATTCCTTCCATTCTTCACAATCCAGCATGCTAGGTTCCTGTGGTCAATTCCCCTAGTTCATTGAATACTAACAAGCTTATAATACTACCGAAAATAGTATAAGTATGAATGGACAAAGAATATATCTATACAAGGAAATAAAATAGAAAAGAACACTAATCCAAATTTAAGTTAATAACAAGAATTCGTCATGTGATTACTAGAAAAACATAAGAGAATTCAAACTCGAATACAACAATTGTCATTGTTGAGAACTTTATTCTTCATAACTCCAAAGCCTAGCTTCTTCTTCTGTGGTTGCTCTCCCCAAACCCTAGGTCAAGTTTGGGAAAGGGGAGATATCTTCAAGGTGAAATTTCATCCTGTATTTATAGACAGGACATGGCTATGGCGTAACCTTATATTGTGGTTACACCGTAGTCATATAATCTTATCCAATAGAGGAAGTTACGGCGTAACTTAAATGCCAAGTTACGCCGTAGTCAATGGCGGCAGCAGCTACTGCGTGACATAGTAAAGTAACTACGCCGTAATCATCTAGGTCAATCATCTTCGTCGTAATCTTGAAGTGGAACTACGTCGTAGTCTTCATGTACTACTTTGAGTCGCCACGGTGTCACTACTAAGCCGTAACCTTATTGTATGGTTACGGCATAGTTTACATTGTTTAAATAATTCCATGTCATTAATTAGCTACGGCGTAACATCATCATTTAGTTACGTCGTAGTCTTCATGTAGAGGGTAAATGTCTTAGCTTTGTTCGTATTGAGTCCATCAATGTCCATTTGTTGCTTCATACTCTATTAATAGTCCTGAAAAAAAATATGAAGGAATAAGACAAAACTAACAACAATGTTAAGCATAAATAGTCAATAAAGAGGGGAAATTGACACTAAGAAAATCAAATTATTTTTCATCAAATATCCCCCCACTTGAACTGTAATTGCCCTCAAGTAAACCTTATTAGAATTATTTCGAAAAACGTATATCCCAAATAACCTGGGAAATATGAGTTTAAAAACTTCCTATGTTAGAATTTCTCGAAACCGAACACCTCACGAAAAGAGGAAACAAACACTCATACTTGATGTGTGGGAATCGCACCAGGCTTTACCTCTCAAGGGATCTTGAGAAGCTTACAACCCCCACCAGGCAGTGTACCTGATCGTTGTAGTATAGTATAGTGACAAGTACCGGGGGATTGATCGTTCAGCTAGGAATAGTGTCGCTAGGATTAGAAAACCTAAATACTAGTTCTAAAGATGAGGGAAGACTGTTTTTGTATTTTTATATTTTTTTAGAAAGCAATTTAAAATCTCGGGTTTGAAGGATTTGGGCGGAATTAGTTGCTAATCAACTAACCCAAAACTAAGATGCAATCAAAATAAAATACTAAAAATGAAAATAACTAAATTATACTAAGGTTGTGAGCAATAAGTGGAGAAAAAGTGTTTACTTAGATTTCACTACTCCCTAGACATCTTTTACACGTTAATTACTTGTTATAAATGCATGGATGACGGATCGTATTCCTTAATACCATTCATGGGGTGGCACACATAACTCCCCAATTCTATGAGCTCTTATCTCCTCCTACACCATGCCCAGCATAACTATAGGGATTGTAAACAGTGGCTCATTCATTAAATACAACCAATAAAGACCTAGTGCGCGTTGGTTCATGTTTCTTAAGACGTTCAAGCATGTTACCAATTGGAGATCTGCCAGTTTTCTTAAGCCTAACATATAAATCATTCATCCACAACAAGTATAAACAAGTAATCAACACATAATTAACATCTAGGTTTCATTAGATCCAAGCAAACACAAGATAGATCTAGCCTAGCATGATGGAATTAAGACAAGAACAAGATATAGACAACCAACACATAGACATATTGATTGAATTAAAAGAACACTTATCTTGATTACACATGCAAGGTATCAAGGGGTTGGAACCCTTGAAAAACTTGTAAAATTCGTACCAAAATCGTACTTAGGGTTTCTCCAAAACTTCTCCTCTTTAAATGTGAAAAATTAGAAAACTATATATAGGAAAAGAGGTCTGACGGCGTCAAGACAAGCCTTGTGACGCCGTCACCTCGCCGCCAAAACTATTCTCGGACTGCCTTGATCTACATTTGACGCCGTCAAGACTAAATCATTTCCAGGCCGTCATGACTTTTACTCTTGACGCCCTACCTTCATGACGCCGTCAAATCTCTTCTGGATCGTCATGGAATTTTGCTCTTGACGCCGTCAGGGAACTACTCTTGTTCCCAGCATGGAAAATTAAGACTTTGGCGTTTTCTTCACTTTTATGCTCCAAAAACGTCCGAATTGCTTCCTTTTCCAGATTTCTCTCCCAAAGTACCTAAAATCACAAAAGGAACGATTTAGGGCAATATTTGATCAAATAAATTCGGATTCGGGCTTAAATGACCCCCTAAAAACGGATCATTTTTCGCCTCATCAATACTCACATTAATCTAAGTGTCAATTTTCAGGGTGATCTCTCAACGCACAATCATAGCATGCATCCTATCATAGGCTTGGTGGTCACACAAATCTCCTCCACTAGAGCTAAGGTCAGAATAATCTTTGAAGGCAATATTGGGTGAATCAAATTATAAGGCTTGGGTGTAGTACCGTCACTAACATACTATGGCGAAAACGACAAAGAACATTGATGCATGACTGGAACACCAGGAAAGACACCAATGTCTGCTCAATTCCCTCACCTAAGCATGATTCTCGACAAAAGGGTAGGATAAGACGTGGGATGCACATAATGGGTGAAAAATAAAAAGAAACAAACAGTCTTAGCCTGAAATCGAGTTGTCACCATCCACCGTTCATCTAAGGTCGCAGCTTTATAAATGCAAGAACTGGATCATAATTCAACAAGCAGTTATGTCATGATGAGTGCACATCTTGGTCTTCATAACTTTAACCAATCTCAAATCTTCAAATGTGACCGACGTTACCTAAGTCTGATAAGTACTTTACCTGGTGCTAAACAAAGTTTCACCCAATTTTATCTACATACTGAAATTCACTTTTTTTTTTTTTTTTTTTTGGAATGAACCAAAATTAGCATCCCCTCACTTGAGATGAATCATATATGAGAATTTTTATTTGGGGGTCTTCAATGATCTTTCAAAGATATGTCTTTGACGTAGGCGTTAATCGTTGAATCTTTCTACTCGAACCTTAAACTTGAGTGAACGGTGATTTCCCAATAATAGACTAAGGCTACACAGTAGGCTAAGGGGAATAGGTGTATCAAAACAAAATTGGCATGGGTATGAAATGAAAGGAAAGGCTCAAAATGGTGTATCTAGGGGTATCTTGCACAAAAGATAAGTGTGACAAAAGGATTTAACACGGGGGGGGGGGGGGGGGGTCGAGAAGTCGAGGTGACTAATCGATAAACGCACACTTATAGGATATTTTGGGTGATAATCCTAAAATATTGCATTCTCAAATTGTTCCTTCCAAATGTATCGAGCTAACTCGACACACTACTCGCCTATGGTCTCGAAATGATGTAAATGCCAAGTTCTAAAGTTTAAAAACTAGCGGCACACTCAAAATTTGGTGGATTTGGGGTAAATAAGTTTAAGTCAAAATTTTAATAATGAGTTATTTCTATTTCCCGTCCCCCCACTTAAGTTGTACAAAGTCTTTTTTGTATGATAGATAAAGAGAAACATAAAAATATAAATGAAAAATAGAATAGAAAGAAAAAAAATATTCCCTCTCTTTTCCCTCGAAATTGTGGTCCAGCCAAAGGTCATCAAAGGGAGTTACGGCGTAACTAAAACGGAATGTTACACCGTAATTCAGGTCACCTACTTGCTCCACTCACGCTGTATGAGTTACGGTGTAATTCAGGCTACTGGCTACGCCGTAATTAAATTCATCAAATCACATCCAATCGGTGACACAGCTACGGCGTACCATAATCAAGTAGTTACACCATAGTTAGCCTCTTCAGCTTAAAAGTCTGCACAAAACATCAGGAAAATTGTACCCCGCATTACTATGATAAGCATGATAATAATAGACCTAGTTGTTTAAGCTATTACAGACATAAGCAAATGTAAATTGTTTCAAGAGAGCCATATAAATGTTCAAGAAAAACCAAAGGGATTGTTCAACAACTGTCGGGGATTTCACCCCTAAGAATGATCGTGATCCACGGACTGGTACTCGGTGGCATTGTACGGGGTGCTAGAGGTGTTGCCAGGGTGCTGCTGAGGGTTCATAAACGTCACTCCCTCTTGAACTTCGACATCAGGGACATCAAGAATGTACACATATCATGGCCCGTTCCACCTGTCGTGATCAAGGCGCATGCTAGCCATCATTTCACTCATGTAATATGCATTCCATTGATTGTACCGCTCCTTCTGGGCCTACATCCTCCTATAAACATTGTAAAAACTTTCAAACTGATCACTAATACCTAAAATACCCGACGCCATCTCATCTATATCATTCCTAATCTGCTTCATCCTGGTCTCAATGAGACCCATCCGCCCATCTATCACCCTGAACCTCTCCGATGTACTCATCGCCGGACGTGTCCTCACAAACACCTCCTACAAAGCCTGGCTACCGCTAGATTGACTGCTGTTAGCACCTGCACCACTACCAATCGCCCCCTCGGGCATCAAATCTGCACCACCGATACCAATCAAGGTTGTACTCATGGAAATAGCCACTACTGCCAATTTCTCCGGAGTTATCAAACCAAGATTCCTAGCTGATGAGGCGAAAAGTGTTACGCTCTTAGGGGGTCATTTAAGCCCTAAGTCGTGATTATTTGATCAAATATTGCCTCAAATCGTTCCTTTTGTCATTTTAGGTACTTTGGAGAAGAAATCTAGAAAAGGAAGCATTTTGAACGTTTTTGGAGTGAAAAGTGAAGAAAACGTCAAAGTCTCCAAAATCAAGCTGGAAATAGTACCTGACGGCGTCACGCTCTATAGGTGACGGCGTCACGCTCTATAGGTGACGGCGTCACGCTCTATAGGTGACGGCGTTATGTACTGGCTAAGAGGTGGATATCAAGTTTACACGAGACGCGCCAGAAAGATTTTTGGGTTTAAAGAGTGACGGCGTCACCCTTTGGGATGCCTAGGCCGTCAAGAGAAATTTACAAGGTGACGGCCAAGACAAGATTAGTAAGTGACGGCGTCAGATCTGGATCTAGGCAATCCGATGAAAGCATTGACGGCTAGTTGACGGTGTCACATGTACAACGTGACGCCATCAGATTGTATTCTCTATATATATTTTTCTAATTTTCATTTATTAGGGAGAGAACTTTTGGAGGAACTTTACCATAAACCCTAGGTCGAATTTTCACCTTCTTGTAAGGGTTTCAAACCCTTCTTTCATCCATGTTTGATTAAAGATAAGTCTTCCAATAATCATTCAATATGTATATGTGTTGTTTGATTCTATCTTATGCTTGTCTTTACATTAACATGCTAGGCTAGGTTTGTTTGTGTTTGCTTAGATGTAATGAAACCTAGCTACTGATTATTGGTTGATCGTTTGTTATTAATTGCTGTTGGATGAATGATTTTGATGTTATGCTTAAGAAAACTGGCTAATCTTCAATTGGTAACTTGCTTGAACGTCTTAAGAAACATGAATCGGATGTGTACTACGATTTTAGTGGTTGTATTTAATGCTTAAGTGACTACTAAGGATGCCATGTTAGGAGCTAGTTGTCGGCTCGACATAGGAAGAGGTAGAAGCTTATAGAGTTGGGGAAGATCGTACACGGCCCCACGAATGGTATTAAGGAATATAACCCGTCATCCACGCAATTGTAACCAACTAGTCAATTAATGAAAGATAGATAGGGAGTAGTGAAATCTAAGTAAACACGTTTATCTCATTATAAGGTTTTTCTCACATTTATTTTCTTGTTATTTTATTTTCATTGCATTTGTAGTTATTTGGGTTAGTTGACTAGCAACTAATTCCGCCCACTCTTCCAATACCCGAGAGTTTTACTTGCTTTCCATAAAATATAAAAATACAAAAAGAATCATCCCTCACCTCTAGACCTAGTTTAATTAAGTTTTGATCCTAACGAACACTATTCCCCAAGTAGAACAATCAATCCCCCGGTACTTGCCACTACACTATACTACGTCGGTCAGGTACACTGCCTGGTGAGGATTGCAAGCTTCTCGAGATCCCTCGAGAGATAAAACCATTTGCAAGGTTGCAAAACCACGCATCACTAGCCAACCTACCAACTAAATGGGCTCCTTGGATCTTGCTTTTTGTCTGAGCTCCTGATGAGTCTCTAAAAACTCATCATTTCTGTCTCATCTGACCAAATAAAAACATTTAAAAACACTCAGAAACATCACATAATACTACAAATATTCTTGGAATGTGTTTTTATATGTATCAGTTATAAAAGAACTGAAACCAGAGGAAAACGGGCAAAGTTTATAAAGTTGGCAAAATCAGTCCCTGAACTTTCAAGAAATGTTAGAAATGGTCCTTGGGAGAATTATTTTATATAAAACTCAACAACAGTCCCCCAGGAATCAAGGAATAACAATTTTTACCATTGAAAGTTCAAAATATTAAAATTGGCAAAACAAGTCCCTCAAGTTTTCAAATTGGCAGAAAATACCCCTAGAGTTTAAAAATGGAATTTTATCATTAAAGGGTCCTTGATAATTCACAAGTTGTAAAGTTTGACCCCTAGATGATAAATTCAAGGAATTTACAAAAGAGGTCCCTATACTTTGAAAATTAGCAAAAATGGTCCCCGGTTGTTTTATTTTGGAAAAATGTCAAACAGGTCCTTATAATATTTACATATGACAAGAAATGTCCTTTTTGATAAACTTTGGAACAAGTACAGGTTTAGTCCCTGGAAAACCAGAAAATACATAAAAGGTCCTTGGGCTTATTATCCTTACAAACAAAAAAAAATCCAATTCCAAAATCCAAAAACAAAACCAAGCCAGGTCCAGCCCACTACCAAAAGTCCACTATCAAAAGCCCACTCACCCTTTATTAATAAAACGGGGTCTTTGACCCGCGTTGACCTCCCATCACCCCCAACCTCCACTCCACCTCTTAACCTGCTTCACCCTGCTACTCTCCTCTTCTACACCTCCACCTTCAAACTTCACCACCTCACTTGCCCTCTGTCAAGCCCACAAACAAACCCCTTCCCCCTGGTTTTGTACTAGGGGAGGACATGTGCTAAAGCTACTACCTCTGCCTCTCCTACACCCTGCCATCTCTTACACCACCACCTCTAGCTCAATCTTACACTCCATTTTGTCCCCCTCCACCATCACAACGTATCCAAATGCATTTAATGCACAGAAAACAGCTACAAGTTGCCTGTGTGGATTTTGGTGCCAAAAAGATATTTGAACAGCTGTGATGATTTAGACACGTACCAAAGCTGGAAAGAGGTGGGATTTACTCCTAATGACACGTGGAACAAGTTGGGAGGCTTTAAAAGGAACAAAAAGCAGAGATAGAGATAGATGGTTTTAAGTTTTAATTAATGTACGTCGTTAAATTTTTAGTTTATTAATTACAGTTCAATTTCAAGTTTCTAAACTTTGTACTAGTGATTCAGAGTTGTAATAAACTTAATTCAAGCTTTAATCTAAGTTTCATGTTCATTTGTAGCTTATGCAGTTTTGAATTTTCAAATTTTCATGTGTACTCAAATAGTTGTTATATAATGTTGTTATAAGGCTTATAATCTCATATAAGTCCTTATTCCAACTTGTTTAAACTATTAGAATAGTTAAAATCAACAATCTTACTAAAACAGAAAAATTAAAAAAAAAAATACAAAGGAAAATAAAAAAATCAATGGAGATGATCAAGAAGGCTGGAGCAGGGTTCATTCAGGATTGCCCTGGGTTAGAGGCTTAGTGGTAAGCCTTTAGGAAGTGTGATTTGGTCCTGGTTCTTGGTTATTAGCTGGAATGCAAAAATTGTAAGCAAAAATTCTCAATTTCCATTTTTACTGTAGCCTATTTATTTCTGCTTATCTTTAAGTTTTTATTACTTAAATTAGTAATACTTAGTCATAATATAACTTAAAATAGTGAGCTTGTTCCTTAAAATTTGTTGTTACTTAAAATCAAAAATTCACAGTTAAAATAAGCATGAGTTGGATTATCAGATAATTGTTGTTGCTATTTGTATTAATGTGTTCAGTTAGGTGTATTATACCATATTATATGTTTTTGTTTCAAGATTGTGGACTGAATCAGAGTTTTGCTTGTTAAATCTTTAAATCAATCCAAAAAAGGTGTGTTTGGTTCAAGGTATCTCACTGAGTTGCAGTAAGATTTGGTTGTTGTTTTTAGTTGAAACATGTCATATTAGGTTGTGGTAGCATAGTTAAGTCATAATATACAAGTGTTATATAAGGAAAAGTCAAAATTTTCTTTAATCTCACCTTATTTGATCACTGTTGGAATTTATAAGTCCATATTCACCATACTAGTGTAAAACTTGTTACTCTAGCTTAATTTAACTTTTAAATAGCTTAATATAACATATTAACTCAGTAAATTAGATTATAAATTCATAAAAGTCAACATAAGTTAAAAATCATAAAAGTCATAATTGCATGTATTGTCAGAAATCCAAAACTTCAAAGAATTTTCCTGATTTTTAGATTGTGATTAAGACCTTGAAACTTCTTGTGCTTAACATATACCAGTTCAACTTTCAAAATCCATAGTTGTTTAATTTTTGTGAATTTTTGTGTGGCTTTTATGATAGCTTATTTATGGCTGCAGGCTTGTTAACCTCCCCTGTACAAGGGTAAAAACTAAATTTTCAAAGCTTCATAATTAGTTCTAGAGTGGGTCCCACAGTGTGATTTTTGGCTTATTTGGGAGCCAATAAGCTCAGCTTCTGAGACCAATGCTTATTTCATGATTTCTAGCTTGTTTGATAGGGATGCATTAAGCTTTTAGTTTGTCCTATTTCCTGAACCATACTGAGTAAATCAGTATTGAGAACCAATTTCACAGACCACCAAAAGCTTAATAATAAGCCATAAGCACTGCTTATTTGCTTATTGGAAAGCTTACCTGGCCAAATTCTAATATCAAGTGCTTATTTGGACCTTGCTTCACCCCTGTGGACCCCACAGTGTGCTGTAAACAAGCCATTTGGCATGTTGGGTTCTGTGTAAGTATTTGGAATTGCTTATTTGGTATTGAAAGCTTATCTAGTGTGCTTATATCTTTGTTTTTGCTTATTTCAAGATAGTGTAAACCTATTATAGCTTACTTTGGTTTGTGGTACAGTAGTTTAGCTTTTTAACCAAAATTCAAATCCTAATAAGCTATAATAGCAATCTGTTAAGCTTGTATTTGCTTATTCCTTAATCTCAGTTTATATATTTGCTTTTCTCTTTTCTTTGGCTTGTTTTACATTTATCTTATTTACTTTAGCTTATTTGAACTTTTGGTTACAGCTTAAAGCTTGTTAGAAGTTTTTTCACTTTGAAAAATCCATTTTGAACTTAAAAGCTCCACTGTGTGACAAATAAGCTCATACAGTGCTTATTTGTGAGTTATAAAAAAGTTGGTTTTATAAAAAGTGCTTATAATCAGTAATAAATAAGTTTTGTAAAAAGAAAAATAAAAAAATAAAATAAATAGTAAATGTGCAAAAAGTGGGGTTCGAACCTGGGACCTCTAAGATAGTATACATGCATAACCACACACCCCTTTCCATCTGCTCTGGGGCACCAGTTCCATCAGAACTTGCATAATCAATTCCCTTATAGTAATAATAGTCCATTTAGCTTATTTCCAAACGTTTAGCTTATTCCAGCTTATTTTTATAAGCTGTGGACACAATTTTTTTTTCCTAGCTTTTTAATTACTTAATATACTTTCAATAGTTTTTTCATATTTTTTACTGTTCATTTGATAATTTTTAGATTTAATTTTAATTAAATTAGTTTAAATTTAAAAGTCAAAAATAAATTAGTTCTAGTATTTAATTTTTATCCCAGATAACTTTTTATAATTTTTCTAACTTTTATAAGTTATTAAGCTTCTGTAAAAATTACTTTTGCAATTTTCACTTTTAGTTTTTATAATTTTTAGATTTAAATTAGTATATTTAGCTTTTAATTAATAATTAAGTGATTAATTAAGAAATAGCTTAAAATAAATTGTAAAAATAAATTTTATAATTTTTAGGATTCCTGTGATGGTTAATTAGATTTATAAATTTTAATTAAATTTTCTAAGTCATTTTTAATATAATTAGTAATTTAAAATAGTTTAAATAGTTTAAGTAATATTATTAGTAATTAATTAATAGAAAATCCACAAAAAGACAAAAATACATATTTTTATTTTTTAATCTTATTTTAAGTCATTTTAGATTTTTAGAAATTAATTTTACAATTTTCTAGTTTAAATTTATATAAATAAGTTTTTAAGTTAATTAGTTTTAATTAAATAGATAAATAGTTTTTAACTAAATAATATTAAACAATAAAATAGTATAAAAAATATTTTTCTTTTTAATTAAACTCACCTTTTAAGTTTAAGTTTATAGAATTTTCATTTTTACCCCCTGTAGTTTAATTTTGATTAAAACTCACCTTTTTCCCCGTACGTAGACGTAAGTTTTTAATTGTAAACGTTTTTAGTTCATATAACTGTTTAAGTAAATTGTTTAAAACTGTTTCATTGTATAAATTATTAGTATATAACATTCTCACCTATTCCTGTTCATAATCACCCGATCCCAAATTCCGTTTTATTACAGATTTCACACCTCGTTGGGATTAACGACCCGAGGATACATTGTACTCCGCGGAGCATTAGTCTAAGCCGTTTTCGACTTGTTGACCATTTAACTGGGTCAATATTATCTGACTGTTTAAGGCTAATCAAAATTTGGCGCCGCTGCCGGGGAGGTGTGCTGCGTACAACGAATTTGGAAGCATACGTGGTTCTGAATACACACTCACTGTAAATTTACCATCTCTGTTCATATTTATATAAAAACCAAAAAGATTTTCTTTTTCTTTACTCTAAAACTTCTTAGAGTTATCCCAGTGCATGCGCACTCGTTCTTCTAGGTCTACAAGTCCTCACCGCGAGCTTGTCACCATTCCTCGAAGACGTACCCAAAGCATTCTGCCCCGAAAATAGAACCTGAAATTCATACTGAACCTGAACCTTCAGTCATTATGGCAGAAGATCGCCCAATGTCCGAGCTTCTCCAGGCACCCATCAAGGGTTATGGAGATGCTATTGTTGTTCCTGCCATTGTATCTAAAAATTTTGAATTAAAAACCGGATTACTTAATCTTTTAACTTCGAATCAGTTCTATGGTTTTGAAAGGACGATCCTCATTCACATATACGATGGTTTAACAAGATCACATCTACCATCAAATATAAGAATGTCCCATCAGAGGCAATTAAACTACTTCTTTTTCCATTTTCCCTCGAGGGGGCAGCCCGAATTTGGCTGGAAAAACAACCCCCTCGTTCAATAGAAACATGGGAAGATTTAGTAAAGAAATTTGTGAACGAATTCTATCCCCCATCTAAAATTGCATATCTTAGAAATGAAATCACCAAGTTTTCACAAAGACTTGGTGAAACATTCAGTGAAGCATGGGAAAGGTTTAAAGAGTTACTTCGCCAATGTCCTCATCACGGTTTTTTTGAGTTAATGCAACTCGACACTTTCTATAATGGAGTGAGCCAAGCAGATCAAGACTCCCTCAATGCCTCAGCTGGAGGTAATTTTTGGAGTCGTACTGTCAAAGAAGCTTTAGCCATAATTGAAAACAAGTCCAAGGTTCGAACCACACGAAACAAACAGGTCGATCCTTCTACTTCATCTACCGTGAATCAGTCTAGCACCGATGCTAAGATTGATAAACTCACGGACGCTATACAAGCTTTGGTAATCTCCAACCAAAAGAAAGTCTCCTTCCCACAGAATCCTTCACATGCTGAAGTGAAGAAAGTGGATGTCTGTGTTACTTGCGGTGGTCCTCATGCATACTATAACTGTACTGCCACCGATAGTAACACATTTGAAACAAATGCGATTACTGGTAGTTCCAATCCAGGAGGTAATCAATACCGTCCTCCTTCTGAACCACCATAGCGTCCGAACACTTACCCTGTACCACCTGGTTTTAATCAAAACCAATATATACAAAACCGTCCCCAGAACCAGAATAGAATTAACCAAGGTTTTCCTAACCAAGGTAATTTTAATCAAGGTCATCCCCAAAATTTTCAAAATCAGGGGAATTTTAATAGAAATCAGGGACAGGGTAACTTTAACCCTGGATACTTTCATGGAAACCCAAATCAGGGGCAATTTCAAAATCAAGGGTTTAACCATAACAACCGAGGGCAAAACCCTCCTATCCAAACACAAGATGTTGTTCCAAACCCTACTCCCTCTAATGAATTGTTAAAACAATTCATGAAAACCCAGGAAGAAACAAACCGGTTGTTGATCAACCAAATCTCAGACATCAAGAAATATTTAAATGAAAGACCCTCGGGCATAGGTAAATTACCTAGCACCACAATCGCGAATCCGAGGGGCGATGCAAAAGCGATCACAACCAGGAGTGGAGCTTCATACAAAGGACCTAAAATTCCATCTACCTCTTTCTCTTCTCCTGAGGAATTGGAAAAAGAAGTTGAGGTTACAAAGGACACGATACCTCCTATTGATAAAGGAAGTACCGAAGACGTCCCTCCTCCAGTTATTCAGGCCCCAGCTACTAAAAACAAAGTAGTGCTTGAAACTCCACCGATTCCTGTAGAAAATCCAAAAACCACCCCTAAATCTTTAATTCCATACCCATCACGATTAAGTGATTAAAAGCTTCGCGAGAAAGCTAGTCATCAAATGGAAAAATTCTTCCAAATATTTCAAGAATTACATTTTGACATAAGCTTCGCGGATGCTATCATTTTGATGCCCAAGTTTGCATCAACGATTAAACATTTGTTAATTAATAAGGAAAAGCTGTTTGAAATGGCTAAAACTCCGTTAAATGAGAACTGTTCTGCAGTTCTTTTAAAGAAGCTTCCTGAGAAGCTCGGAGATCCTGGAAAATTTCTAATACCTTGTGTATTTCCAGGAATGGTTGACTGCTATGCCTTGGCCGATCTTGGTGCCAGCATCAACCTAATGCCACATTCAGTATGGAAGAAACTATCTCTTCCAGGACTTACACCTACTTGCATGACTTTAGAGCTTGCAGACCGATCAATATCACGTCCTCTTGGCATTGCTGAGGATGTATTTATAAAAGTAGAAAAGTTTCATTTTCCAGCCGACTTTGTCGTTGTTGAATTTGATGCAGATCAAAGGGTTCCTCTAATTGTTGGAAGAGGATTCCTTAAAATGGGTCGTGGTCTCATAGATGTCTTTGAACATGAGATCACATTACGTGTGGGTACGGAAGCAATCACTTTTAACCTCGATCAAACTTCAAGGTACTCCTCAAATTACGACTCTAAATCGGTTAACCGAATAGATGTCATTTATGTTGCTTGTGAGGAGTACACTCAAGAAGTTCTTGGTTATTCTGATGATTATCTGAGTGGCAATCCTACTCCATCTTCTACTCCTATAATTCATAATTCTAATCCTTCCCTCACTCCGTTTGAGGGAAGTGACTTCATCCTCGAGGAAATAGAGGCCTTTCTTAGAAGTGATTCAATTCCATCTGGAATTGATCATCAAGAGATTGACCCGGAGGGGGATATCACGCTACTTGAGCTATTGTTAAACAAAGATCCTTCCCATCCTCCTATTCTAGAACTAAAACTTCATAAAGAGGAAATCAAATATGTTGAAAAAACTGATGAATTTCCTGAAGTTGAACTCAAAGACTTACCTCCTCATCTGGAATATGCTTTTTTGGAGGGTAACGACAAGTTACCCGTCATTATAGCAAAAGATTTAAGTGATGAGGAGAGAACTGCTCTCATAACAGTCTTAAAGTCACACAAGCAAGCAATTGCTTGGAAATTATCTGATATAAAGGGTATTAACCCTGAATTTTGTACTCACAAAATTCTTATGGAAGATGACTTTAAGCCTGCAGTTCAACATCAGAGACGAGTTAATCCTAAAATACATGATGTTATCAAGCAAGAAGTTCTCAAACTTCTTGATGCTGGATTAATATACCCTATATCTGATAGTCCTTGGGTTAGTCCCATCCACTGTGTCCCAAAGAAAGGTGGCATAACTGTTGTCACTAATGAGGAAAACGAGTTGATTCCAACTCCTCTGGTTACTGGGTGGCGTGTTTTCATCGACTATAGAAAACTAAACGATGCCACCCGAAAAGACCACTTTCCTCTACCCTTTATGGACCAGATGCTTGAGAGGTTGGGAGGAAATGAGTACTATTGTTTCCTGGACGGTTTCTCAGGATATTTTCAGATCCCCATTGATCCACAGGATCAAGAAAAAATTACTTTCACATGCCCATATGGAACATTTGCCTACCGTCATATGCCATTTGGCTTATGCAACGCTCCTGGCATGTTCCAAAGGTGCATGATGGCCATATTCTCTTATATCATCGGGAAAACAATGGAGGTGTTTATGGATGACTTCTCAGTCATCGGGGATTCTTTCCAAGCTTGTCTCACCAATCTGGAAATCATGCTTAAACGCTGTGAAGACATAAACTTGTGTCTAAATTGGGAGAAAAGCCATTTTATGGTCAAAGAGGGCATTGTCCTCGGCCATAAGATTTCAAAGAATGGGATAGAGGTAGACAGAGCAAAAGTTGATGTAATTGCTAAACGACCTCCACCCACTACCGTAAAAGGTGTTAGAAGTTTCCTGGGTCATGCTGGATTTTACCGTAGATTTATACAAGATTTTTCAAAAATCTCCAGGCCTATGACCCATCTCTTAGAGAAGGATGCTCCTTTCATCTTCTTACCTGAGTGCTTAGAAGTGTTTCAAATTTTGAAACAAAAGCTTACTGAAGCACCCATTCTTGTTGCCCCCGACTAGGACTTGCCATTAGAATTAATTTACGATGCAAGTGACTTTGCAATTGGTGCAGTCTTGGGGCAACGTTTAAGTAAACACTTTCAGCCGATACATTACGCTAGTAAGACCATGACAGAAGCTCAAACATGCTATACCACCACAGAAAAAGAACAATTAGCTGTGGTATACGCCTTTGAGAAATTTAGGTCTTACTTGATCTTAACAAAATGCGTGGTGTATACGGACCACTCGGCCTTGAAATACCTGTTTGCTAAACAGGACGCAAAGCCGAGGTTGCTCCGTTGGGTTCTACTCCTTCAAGAGTTTGACATTATCATACGTGATAAGAAAGGAGCAGAAAACCTTGCGGCTGATCACTTATCCCGTCTAGAAAATCCTCATCAGGATGATCTCGAGAGAAAGGAAATTAATGAAACCTTTCCTCTGGAGACACTAAATTTAATCTCTAGTCGGGATGATACCTCTACCCCATGGTTTCCAGATTTTGCAAATTACCATGCGGGTAATTTTGTAGTGAAAGGGATGTCGTCCCAGCAGAAGAAAAAAAATTTCAAAGATGTCAAACACTATTTCTAGGACGACCCCTACCTCTTTAAGATATGCGCGGATCAAGTCATCCGACGGTGTGTCCATGGTACTGAAGCCATGGAAATCCTCAAAGCCTATCATGATAGACCCACTGGGGGACATCACAGCTCAAACTACACTGCCAAGAAGGTGTTTGATTCTGGCTTTTACTGGCCTACCATCTATAAAGATGCCCAAGATCTTGTCAAAACCTGTGATGCTTATCAACATCACGGGAATGTTTCTAAGAAGGATGAGATGCCTCAAAACATCATCCAAGTCTGTGAAATATTTGATATCTGGGGCATTGACTTCATGGGCCCGTTCCCGTCTTCACGAGGGAACAAATATATACTCGTGGCTGTCAACTATCTGTCTAAATGGGTTGAGGCGAAAGCTTTACCCACTAATGATGCCCGAGTAGTTGTAAAATTTTTGAAATCTCTTTTCGCTAGGTTCGGAACTCCACGAGCCATAATCAGTGACCGCGGTACTCATTTTTGCAATGATCAATTTGCAAGAGTGATGCTTAAATACGGTGTAACTCACCGTCTTTCTACTGCGTATCACACCCAAACTAGTGGGCAAGTGGAGGTTTCAAATCGTGGTATAAAGAGAATTCTAGAGAGAACGATAGGTAAAAACCGTGCCTCTTGGTCGGACAAACTGGACGACGCACTCTGGGCTTTTCGTACAGCTTATAAAACACCCATTGGGTGTACTCCATACAAGCTGGTGTACGGAAAGACATGTCATCATCCGATTGAATTAGAGCACAAAGCCTACTGGGCTTTGAAACATGCAAACTTTGACATTCAGACAGCGGGTGATCACCGCAAGGTTCAGCTAAACGAACTAAATGAACTGCGTGATCTAGCTTACGAAAATTCTTTAATCTATAAAGAAAAGACTAAGAAGATACATGACTTTAAAATAAAGAACCGCGTTTTCAACGTTGGTGATAGAGTTCTTCTTTCTAATTCAAGATTTAAAATTTTCTCGGGTAAGCTAAAAACCCGTTGGGCTAGGCCATTTACTGTAGCAAAAGTATACCCATACGGAACTGTTGAGTTATTACAACCCGACGGTCCCAATTTTAAAGTAAATGGACATCGTTTAAAACATTACTTTAGAGGGGACATACCACAAGTGGTTGTCCCAAATCTCCAAACTTTCCCCACGGACCAATGAATACGGGGTCGAGTCAAGCTAGTGACTCGGTAAACAAAAACATTAGCACCACATGGGTTCTCACCCATGTCTCTAACTTCTTTCTCTTTTCTAACACCTAAGTATAGGTGAGTTGCCCCTCTGTATATATACATCAGAAAAAAAAATTGAATAATTTATTTATTATAGATAATTTGGGCATTTCTATGCATCAATTTTATATAATAAAACTGAATAATTTACAAGCCAATAAAGCAGCATAAATCATTAATGTGATGATGTGTCTTTGCTCCTATTGGTCAATAAATCATTAATGCTCTCAAGTGTACAACCTCCTTAAGCAACTCATTATTCACGCCTCACCATCTAAAAACGTCCAGCGAATTCATTCAATTACATATTCAAAAATGAACAAATCAATGATCTCAATTTGGTAACTAATTAATACATTCAATCGCAATATAATCTCACAACTAATGTCACACGATTCAAAAAACCATACAAAAACAAATCACCTGTTGAATACCATAACACAGATCCTTCAATAACTATGTTTGTGTCATTGTTTTTTGTATGACGATTCATTTGTTTTGATTTAATTATGTTTGTGTCATTGTTTTTTGTAGGCCAAAAGCGCAACACGTGATGAGTCGAGGAAATTGAATTTATGTTCTTCAACAATCAACCAGGTAATTGTTTCGGTCCGTTTTTATATCGTCACTGGTTTAGTTACTTTATCCTCTAACTTTTGCAATTCTTTATTCTCTTTTTACATGTGGTTGTGATTTTGATATAGGTTGAACTGAGTTTCATTTGTACTGAATTTTATGGACACTATGTGTTTGATAAAATTGTAAATAGCTAAATTCGTTATTTATTGCATTTTTTAATTGTTTTTAGGTTGTTGATAAAATTGTCAAACATTAGAGGATATCAGTTTCAATTTTTGCACTCATTAAAAAAAACACACAAAATAGTTTTGATTTGATTATACCAGATCCAACATCCCTAAGCAGTCGGCTATGGCAGTGGCTTTTTGCTATCCAAAATTTAAAATCGGTAATTATGACTTTCTTTCTATGACTATACCAATGATTTTTATATTCGTTTGTTTTTTGGATGTTTATATTTGTAATTTTTGTTGTTATAATCTTTGTATGTTATGCAGCTTGAGACCTCTAGGGAATGAAGTTAATAAGGAGAGGATACAGTGATGAGGGGTTTATGGTTGCGGGTTCGATGTTGATTGAGACTCTAAATGTTTTGCAAACTTGGATAGAATTTTCTTGATTTCTATTTCAATTTCATTTCAGTGTTTTCCTTTTTGTATTTGTTTTAGCCGAATATTTTATGGAAAGGCAATTTTTTTTTTTTTTTTTTTTTTTTTTTTTTTTTTGTAGGTATCCGATTACATGTTTGATGAAACGTTGAGGGTCTATGGTCGACTAAAAGGTAATGAAATGCTAATATGATGTTGTATGGAAAGTTCCGATTTTAAGGTTTCCATGTTTATCTATTTGTTGCGAGACAAGAGCTTGATTCTCGAGAGGTGATCAATTTTATGCATCATATCCGGCAAGGAACGAGTTATCGACTAGTACTACTAAGGTGAGTTGTGTGACATTATACTGAAAAAAGTTGTTTGTTAGTTTATTTGAGTTCTGTGGAAGTCATGAGCTTTTAGTTTTTGTTTTAGTTGTATAAATCTACACTTGGGAATGTCTTTGAATTAGAATAACGGGTCCAATTGAATTGGCTATAATGTCTGAGTATTTTGAGCGTTAAGGTAAACGACTATATGCATATCATGCTGTAAGTTACTTCAGTTCCTCACTTACCCTTTTCTACTCTACTTGATGAGTTAACATTGTTTGATTTCGTGTCCATTCGGATGAGAAATAACGATATGATTTGAGGTGCTTTGCTATCTACATACTCATGAAATGTATCTTTCCTTTCCATATTATCAGTGAACTACTTACGACATTAGATATTATTGGTTATTAATGTGGGAAACTCGTATGGGATTATTTATTTTATTATTATTATCAGCTAGAGTAGGTGTGGCAACTGGTAAACATATGGCTGAGCTTTGTAAAGATAAGAATCTGAAATGGGCGAGTTTGTGTTTGTGGTTTACGGCTGAATTGGCTTTGATTGGTGCTGATATACAGGAGGTAATTAGGAGTGCTATTGCAATTCAGATTTTGAGCTATGGTGTTGTGCCTATTTAGGTGGTGTTATCATCACTGCTTCTGATTGGTTTATGTTTTGTATTTGATCATTGTTAACATTAGTTACTTTCTTTAGTTTCTTTATACTGATATAGTTGTCAAAGAAAAGTGAACCCTTTGTTATTTACTTAGTACTATTAGTTATAAAAATAGAGACCCGTTCTACATGTCAATACAGGCAACACTGAAATTTTCAGTAATAGCTAAATCTGTCGATTTCAAAAATAATGAGGGTTCAAGTCCAACTATCCACAAAAAGATGGTGTTTAATGGGTCAAGAATTTATTCATTGTCAGTTAAGCCAATATATGATATCAGAATGCTACATCCTTCACACTTGGTATTTGTTTAGTTATAGCAGTAGCAATTTAGGTGGTGCATCTAGAAAATTAAACATTAAGAAAAGACCTTTGGCGGTTTTAGGGGTTGATGAGGCGAAAAATGAACCACTTTTAGGGGGTCATTTAAGCCCGGAATTGAATTTATTTGATCAAATATTACGCTAAATCGTTCCTTTTGTGATTTTAGGTACTTTGGGAGTGAAATCTGGAAAAGGAAGCAATTCGGACGTTTTTGGAGCATAAATGTGAAGAAAACGCTAAAGACTTAATTTTCCAGGCTGAAAACAGTACCTAATGGCGTCAAGAGGAAAATCATGACGGCGTCAAGAGTAAAAGTGATGACGACCCAGTGCAAACCTGACGGCGTCACAAGAAGGGCGTCAAGAGTTAATTTTGTGACGGCCTGCATAAGGGGACTACATGACGGCGTCAGATCCAGATCTAGGCAGTCCGAGGAACTATTTGGCGGTGAGATGACGGCGTCAGACATTTGTTCTTGACGCCGTCACCTTCTAAACTCTATATATAGTTTTCTATTTTTCATTCATTAGAGAGGAACTGGTGTGGAGAAACCCTAGGGCCGAATTTTGTAAACCCTAGCTCGTATTTTACAGTATGTTCAAGGGTTTTCACCCCTTGAATCCTTTTATGTGCTATTGAGATAAGTCTTCTCTTAATTCAATCAATATGTCTATGTGTTGGTTGTCTATATCTTTTACTTGTCTTGATTTCAACATGCTAGGCTAGATCTATCTTGTGTTTGCTTGGATCTAATGAAACCTATATGTTAATTATGTGTTGATTACTTGTTTATGTTTGTATTGGATGAATGATTTCAATGTTAGGCTTAAGAATACTGGCAGATCTCCATTGTGTAACATGCTTGAACGTCTTAGGAAACATGAACCGATATGTACTAGGTTTTATTGGTTGTATTTAATGCATGAGTAAATTCTAATGATCACATGTTAGGAGCTTCTTAGCCGGCTCGACATAGGAGTGAAGTAGGCACTCATAGGATTGGGGAAGTAAGTACGCCACCCCATGAATGGTATTAAGGAATACAATCCGTCATCCACGCAACTATAACAAGTAATTAACATGTAAAAGATATCTAGGGAGTAGTGAAATCTAAGTAAACACATTTCTCCCACATATTGCTCACAACTTTAGTTTAATATAGTTTATTTTCACTTTTAGTATTTTATTTTGATTGCATCTTTAGTATTGGGTTAGTTGACTAGCAATTAATTCCGCCCAAATCCTTCAAACCCGAGATTTTACTTGCTTTTACAAAATATAAAAAAATACAAAAAGAATCATCCCTCATCTCTAGACCTAGTCTTTAGGTTTTCTAATCCTAGCGACACTATTCCTAGCTGAACGATCAATCCCCCGGTACTTGTCATTATACTATACTACATCGATCAGGTACACTGCCTGGTGGGGGTTGTAAGCTTCTCAAGATCCCTTGAGAGGTAAAGCCTTGTGCAAACCCCACGTATCAAGTTTTTGGCGCCGCAGCCTGGGGAATAGTTATTGTCAAGGTTAGAATCTCTTTTTATTAGGTCTACTTGCTAGATTCCTTTCTAGTAAGATTTTATTTTTATTTCTAGGTTCTCTTTAGTCGATCTTATTTCTTCGTGTTTTTGTTCGTAACTCTTCACCACCCGACATCATGGACGATGGGAACATCTTTGAACCCATCATCCCACCACAACAAAACCCACCACTTGAACCTCTTAGGCCCCGAACCT
Organism: Artemisia argyi; assembly: GCA_030686995.1. NCBI lineage: Eukaryota > Viridiplantae > Streptophyta > Magnoliopsida > Asterales > Asteraceae > Artemisia > Artemisia argyi. The sequence goes on from CM060678.1 coordinate 33,299,901, forward strand.
TAGGTGAGTATTCCCGACCTAGCCACCAAGGCTATCGAAACACTATTGAGCTCACCGGAGCCAATGTGACCCCCTTGCGATCCGACACCATCCGGTTGGTGCAAAGCGGATGTGCATTCCATGGACTTCATTCCGAAGATCCAAATCAACATCTCAAGGACTTACTTAAAATCGTAGATTCCATAGACCTAAATTTGCAACTAGAGAGACAACCCGATTACGCCTATTCCAATTCTCTCTACGTGATCAAGCTAGTCAATGACTTGAGCGTTTACCCGTGGGATCCATCACCACATGGGATGATCTCACCACTCGTTTCCTTGCTCAATTATTCCCACCGGGGAGAACTACCAAGCTTAGAAATGACATCTTGATGTTCCAACAATGTCAAGGTGAAACTCTTTATGAAGCATGGACTCGTTTCAAGGACTTACTCCAAAAAGTCCCTCATCATGGCATAGATCTTTGGCTCCAAGTCCAAATCTTCTATGACCATATCGATCTCTCCACAAGGCGAGCCATTGACCAATCGGCCGGTGGTAAGCTACGTGATCTAAGTGCGGAACAATCATGGGAACTCATAGAAGATCTTGCTCTCTATGACAACGAAAGTTGGAATGATCCTCGTGATTTGAACAAAATGGTCAAGGCAATATCTTTGCCTTCGAACAACTCTAGCACTCCCGACCGTAGGATCATGGAACTTGAGGACCAAGTCAAGTTTCTCATGAAATCCTACGAAGCTCCTAAGCCTTCAAGCCAAGTGAACAAAATCACTTCTTCATGCGAATTATGTAGTGGTCCCCATGACACTCGTGATTGTGTGGAACTCCCCGGAACAGCTTTTGCGGATTACGCATCCTCGCGTACCAACGAAGCGGGAGATAAGTGGTACACTTTCAAACCCGAGCCAAACCCTTACGGTGATTCATACAACCCCTCTTGGAAAAATCACCCAAACCTTAGGTGGAAACAAAATCAAGCCAATTCTTCCAATCCGCCTAATCGTTACCAACCAAACGGTCCACCCTCCAACCGTACTTTCAGCAACAATCCTTCTAACAACTATGGTAGTACCAACAATCTTGAAGGATTGATGTCTAAGTTCATGGCATCTCAAGAAGCTCGCATAGCTAGGTTTGAAACCGAATTCAACCAACAACAAACGGAGATGACCAACAAGATAGACAACTTGTTGAAAGCCCTCAACAACCAAGCGTTAACCACACCTAGGAAGGACACTAGGGACACCAATAACGAAATCCAAATTAAGGACCCCTCATCATCCAGACATGTCCACTTTGTCAATGTTGTCACCATTAAGCCAATAGATAAGAATAGGGAAGAAAGTGACAAAGATGAAGTTGAAATAGAAACCGAGACTATGGATGAAATTAGGGAAGTTGAGGTTAATAAGGGAGAGGAGTTAGAGGAAGTAGAGATTATAGAAAAACAATTTGATAAGTTGCCCACCAAGGAAGAATGGGAATACCATAAGGATTTATTCGATAGTCCCGAGACACCGTATATCCTTGGCACACCCCTTATCAAAATGGGAGACCCCTCTAACATCAACATACCATGCAACATCGGGCATATGCATATATGGAAAGCTTATATCGATCCTAGATCTCCTGTAAACATCATGACTAGGACCTATTACAATTGGGTGATGAAGAAACAACTTGATTATAGGATGATGCCCAATAAGAATTTGATAAGTAATTTTGTAGGAAGAGTGAAGGGATTGCATGTGATTATAGGTAATTTCACTTATGAGATCGATTTTATGATAGTAGAAGACACTTATCCGGTGATAAATGATTGCCTAACCCAAGTAATATTCGGAAAACCATTTGTTGAGGTCACTACGATGAGTTATGATCCGACTTTAGGGATAGTTAGGTTCAAGGAAGAGAATGATGAGATTGCCTACCAAATGCCCTACAAAATTGAGCAATACCGCCTTCTCTCTAATATAGAAAAGGAACACAAACAAGCGGCTTATTATAGGAATGATGAGGATAGACATAGAGGAGTAGAGTATGTGAAGAATAGGATGCTTGGTTTCTACAAAGAATGCTTGCAACTAGGTCCGGAGTACAAAACTGGCTTAGAAGACGACCTAGAGAGTGAAACCAACAATGAGGTCACGTAGTAACCCATGACCTTGAGTCTAGCTACAAGACTCATAAATAAAGAAAAGCGCTTCTTGGGAGGCAACCCATGATTGTGTGTAATTTTTATTTTGTTTGTTTGTTATTTGCTTCCGTATGCATGCTTTATATTTATTGTTGGTAGATCATGTTTCAAAACTAAATAGTGGAAATACTTTACTTTGTTGTTTAGCTTAGTCTTAACTTCATCCAAAGGTATTTTTGCAAAAGATAAGTGTAAGGGGAAACCCCAAATATGTTTTTAAGAAACAAAACTGATCATGATTCTTCACAATATTAAATGAACATGTATATTTGTATTTGTTATAGTCAAATGCTTGTATCGAGTCATAATGAAGTTTTGCAGGATTTTCCAGGAAGTAGAACCAAGTTTTTCTAGAAATTTTCCGGAAACTTAACATAAGAATTTCTGCAGGTCACTTCTGACGGCGTCACGAGTTTACTCTTGACGGCGTCACGTGTAAAAATCTGGAAATTTTACCAGTTTTGTTTTTCTAACGGAGTCTTAAAGTTTTTTGTTGAATTATTAGTTTTATAATCTCCAGGAAATCTGCAAACATCATTCCACAAGTATTATATCTTATTTTGTTTTCTAGGATTTAGTAACATATGTAGATTGCCTCCGATTTTATGCGAGGTTGCCTTGTCTGTTTTCTCAGGATTTACAGGTTATGTATGACAAGAAGATGATTTATTTTTCTGGAAGGGAAGCTTTGATTGTTCATTTTCTTGGAGGAAGATCTAACCTGGCCACCTTATTATCCATATCGAGCGAATCAGGAGAGTATTTGATTTCATTCTTTTTACTTATTTCACTTTTACATTCTTTATTTGAACATTGGGGACAATGTTCATCCTAAGTGTAAGGGGAAGGTAAAATGATGATACCTTACAGATACACTTTCGCTTGAGTTTGTTTGTTTGATAGTAGACGTGTAATAAAACTATGAGAAATACTTGTTAGTGCAATTTTAGCGCCAAATTTAAAATTTTTACAACATTTAGGAGTGAAACTTTAGCCATAGCAAGCGTCTCATGGATAGGAGATTGTATGACTAGCACATAACCGTATCATTCAGAAAAATTTTCCACCCAAATATGTGAGGTTCGCCTTTAGATTTGATAGGAAAAACATTTACTATTAGTGCTTATGAGTGTACCGGTAGCATTTAGATTCTAGAACTTGCGTTAGTGATGCATCCCGAGACTGCTAGTGAGACTACATTCGTGTAGTAGGATTTACTACATGATAAGAGGCATTAGGATCACCCTTGTGTTAAACCCGTATCATACTTACTTGACCATTTAAGTCATATTACTTGGCTAATTAAGTCAATTGATTTTCCCACACCATTAGCGTTGTACTCATTTTTAGTACACGATACCCCTAGTACACCCCTCCGAGCATATCTTTTCGTTTCTAACTTTAAGCATCTTACTTAAAGGAAGAATTTGTTACACCCCACTTAAATGTACACCCAAATCGCCTTAGCCTTCCGTGTATGCGCTCATTTTTAGTGCATTATTGTTATTTGTTAAACCCTAAGTTAATTATCTAATTGATTACATAGTTGCTAAGTCGAGTCATATCCTTGTACATATTGTTTTGGGACGATTGGGACTCATGGGTAAAGTACTTATTTTATGGAGTAATGGGGAAGAACATCATTTATTACCCCCATATGTGCGTTAATCTTAAAAGTACTCCAAGTGTTTTGATTTTCTTAATTCTAGTCATTAGATTAGTTTATTGTAAAGTATGTAAAAATTCAAGTGTAAGGGGAATATTCATTCCCTATGATGTATTATTTTGGATGGTAGGGTAAGAGTGTATGCAAAAAAAAAAAAAAAAAAAAAAAAAAAAAAAAAAAAAAAAAAAACGTACGGACTACCATCCCTTTTTATTCTATGTTCATTTTATCTTTTTGTTGTTTCTCATTTATTAGCTTAAGTCGAGTCTAGTCTTGGCTTAGCAACGCCATATTGTACATGTAATTAACTAAGATTGTTAACTCGCCACCAGTAAAGACTGCCTATATACAACAAAACCGTGTATTTCATATCCCTACACCTAACATTACAACCCTTTAAAATACCTCTTTGATAGTTTATCCTAGGTGCTTACGCCATGTGGTGGAGGTTTGATCCTTTCCCAAGCCTATGGTAATCTATTTTGCTATGACAGGTAGTGAGAGATATTTTCCGTTTCCATATTGTGATATTACTTTATTACACCCGAGAGATGTGAGTATCTAAACACTATTTGTGAGGTGCTAGTATATGACCTCCGTGCTTGTCTTTGGTCTTTAGTGGAACGATTATTTGTTGTAATTACTTTTATATTAGTGTTAAATGACCCCTAACTTGTATTTTTATTAGAATAAAAGCGCATTTGCTTGAGGACAAGCAAATCTCAAGTGTAAGGGTATATGATGAGGCGAAAAATGAACCACTTTTAGGGGGTCATTTCCCGGAATTGAATTTATTTGATCAAATATTACCCTAAATCGTTCTTTTTGTGATTTTAGGTACTTTGGGAGTGAAATCTGGAAAAGGAAGCAATTCGGACGTTTTTAGAGCATAAAAGTGAAGAAAACGCCAAAGACTTAATTTTCCATGCTGAGAACAGTACCTGACGGCGTCAAGAGGAAAATCATGACGGCGTCAAGAGTAAAAGTGGTGACGACCCAGTGCAAACCTGACGGCGTCACAAGAAGGGCGTCAAGAGTTAATTTTGTGACGGCCTGCATAAGGGGACTACATGACGGCGTCAGATCCAGATCTAGGCAGTCCGAGGAACTATTTGGCGGCTAGATGACGGCGTCAGACATTTGTTCTTGACGCCGTCACCTTCTAAACTCTATATATAGTTTTCTATTTTTCATTTATTAGAGAGGAACTGGTGTGGAGAAACCCTAGGGCCAAACTTTGTAAACCCTAGCTCGTATTTTACAGTATTTTCAAGGGTTTTCACCCCTCGAATCCTTTCATGTGCTATTGAGATAAGTCTTCTCTTAATTCAATCAATATGTCTATGTGTTGGTTGTCTATATCTTTTACTTGTCTTGATTTCAACATGTTAGGCTAGATCTATCTTGTGTTTGCTTGGATCTAATGAAAACTAGATGTTAATTATATGTTGATTACTTGTTTATGGTTGTATTGGATGAATGATTTCAATGTTAGGCTTAAGAAAACTGGAAGATCTCCATTGTGTAACATGCTTGAACGTCTTAGGAAACATGAACCGATGTGTACTAGGTTTTATTGGTTGTATTTAATGCATGAGTAATTCTAATGATCACATGTTAGGAGCTTCTTAGCCGGCTCGACATAGGAGTGAAGTAGGCAGTCATAGGATTGGGGAAGTAAGTACGCCACCCCATGAATGGTATTAAGGAATACAATCCTTCATCTACGCAACTATAACAAGTAATTAACATGTAAAAGATATCTAGAGAGTAGTGAAATCTAAGTAAACACATTTCTCCCACATATTGCTCACAACTTTAGTTTAATATAGTTTATTTTCATTTTTAGTATTTTATTTTGATTGAATCCTTAGTATTGGGTTAGTTGACTAGCAACTAATTCCGCCCAAATCCTTCATACCTGAGATTTTACTTGCTTTCATAAAATATAAAAAAATACAAAAAGAATTATCCATCATCTCTAGACCTAGTATTTAGGTTTTCTAATCCTAGCGACACTATTCCTAGCTGAACGATCAATCCCCCGGTACTTGTCATTATGCTATACTACATCGACCAGGTACACTGCCTGGTGAGGGTTGTAAGCTTCTCAATATCCCTTGAGAGGTAAAGCCTGGTGCAAGCCCCACGCATCAGCGGTGTTTGTAATTGGCTATTTAAAGTGTTTATATGCTAATAAGTATTTTGATATCTTAGATAATTTGTTTCAGGTGTTTGGATAGATGCAAAGTGATTATCATTATGTGGTTATTTGCAACACTTGAGAAAGATAGAAACGTTGAATAAATGAATGGGTGATGCTCAAATTTTCTAAAAATAGTAACACTTAGAGTATTTTGCTAAAATACTTGCACTTATATAGTTTTCTAACTACAAAGTAGTTATTTCAAATATTTATAATCAAAATTATATTATAAATGATATTTATAATATAAGATTCATCCGCTAACGCTATTATTATATTATTTTCTCAAAGTATGTTTAATTAATTTTAATTAATTAAATACATAACTTTTAACGTTAATATATATATATATATATATATATATATATATATATATATATATATATATATATATATATATATATATATATATATATATATATATATATATCAATGTTGCAAAAATTGGTCAACTCGGCCTTGTAATCGGCGATTACAAGGTGCACGGCCTTTCACCTTGTTGATTTTTACAAGGTAATCGGCCTTGTAATCGGAGTTTACAAGGTGATCGGCCTTGTAATCGGTTATTAATCGCTATAAGGCCTTCAACCGCCTCACAACCGACTCACAATTTTTGCAACATTGATATATATATATATATATATATATATATATATATATATATATATATATATATATATATATATATATATATATATGGCCATTCATGTGAGAAATTTAATTTTTGCTAGAACGCGAGTACTAATCCTAGCCACTCATTTTATCATCCTTTAACTTTGATATAATGGCTAATATTAGCTAATTTCAAAAAAAATTCAAAAAAATTTCAAAAGAAATTCGAAATTGTTTTTGAAAAATTTTCAAAAAATTTTTGAAAATTTTTTAAAAAAATTTTCGAAAATTTTTTTCAAAAATTTTTGATTTTTTTTTCACATGTCACGAAATTTTTTTTCTCATGTGAAGGAAATTTTTTTGAACATTTTATTTGTGTATTTTTTTTCACATGTGACGAAAAAAAATTTTCAACATGTGACGGAAAAAAATTTTTCACATGTGACGAAAAAAAATTTCTCATGCGACGAATTTTTTTTTCAAATGTGACGAATTTTTTTTTTCACACGTGACAAAAAATTTCGTGAAGTTTTAAATTTTTTTTTCACATGTGACGAAAAAAAATCTTCGGAAAAACAATTTTCGGAAAAAAAAAATTTCGAAAAAAAAAATTTGAAAAAAAAAATTCAAAAAGAAATTCTGAAAAAAGGTTTTCGAAAAAAAATTTTTAAAAAAGAAATTCGAAAAAAAATTTTGAAAAAACTTTTACGAAAAATTTTTTTTCGAAATTTTTTTTAATTTTTGAAAAATTTTTAAAAAAATTTCAAAATTTTTTTAGATATTTTCAAAAAGTTGATTAACTAATATTCGCAATTAGATCAAAGTTAATGGATGATAAAATGAGTAGCTAGGATTGCTTCTCGCGTTCTCACAAAATTTAGATTTCTCATTTGAACGATTCAATATATATATATATATATATATATATATATATATATATATATATATATATATATATATATATATATATATATATATATATATATTGTAACGACGAGTACAACATATGGATGTTCCGTCATGTACAGTCACACCATACATTTTCACCACGAACCATCACCAAAAGCCTGAATATCAAACTTTTTTTTTTTTTTTTTTTTTTTGTACGTACCACACAACAAGCAAAAAAATACACGAGCAGATGGTCAAACATAAAAACCTTTTCAAAGGAGTCAAAACATTTAAAACACGAAAACTAAGGCGCTTGTCTTTTGAAAACTCTTTTACTTTACGAGACGTATTCTAAGGTAACCATATACATATTACGTTGTGCCGATCACATACCCTAGTGCCTGAACTTCTTCATACCGTTGTCTTTAGCCACTTGATGCCAGTTGTGACATTTGTGTTTTTTACATTTCTACAATCTGAGGTGAGTTCATAACCCCCCCCCCCCCCCTTTTATATTTACTCGTTTTACAATGTTTTGGGGAAGATACATGCTTGTTTTACTAAATACAATATTTGCATTACTTAAATAAATAATTGTTTACTCAAAAACTTTATGTGCTTTGCTAAATTTACTTGTTCGGTTATTCAACCGCATGACTTGACTTATCGTTACAAACTGTATTATTTCACTATGGACACAAGTTCTTGAAATGTATATGTGAGCTTATAGCCCCATTTTCTTATAAGTACTGTTTTATAAACCTTGGGGTGAGAAACATGCAAAACTGTTTTCATGGACCAAAACTGAACTTGTTTTTACACACTGGTATGCGGAAACCTAAGTTGTCTGAATCCAACTTTGCCCACTATCGACAACCGTCAATTCCCGCTGGGAAATGCGTATATGATATAAATAGATCTATTGGGGGTGACTCCCCCATTCAGTTTGACCGGGTAGGCAAACGCGGACGTATACCATGACGACCTTTTGCCAAGTGACTGGGGATTATCACTCGCGGGCACCTTTATCGTACTTATGCCTTTGGCATGCTTTTGTCTAGTTCGGTTGTTGAGCTTAGTGTTGCATACGGAATTAGTGTATGCTTGCTGAATTATTTGCTATGGTCCATTTGTGCTGATTTACTGTTAAGCTGAATTTGACTGATTTTCTCCTATCACTGCAAGTGAAGCGGAGGTCACTAGAACTGAATTTGATTTGCATGTGAACGATTTTTCACACGCGAAAACCTTGTGGTCCACATTTCTTTTACACTGAATTGCTATTTATATAAACTTATGAACTCACCAACCTCGTGTTGACATTTTAGCATGTATTTTCAGGTTTAAGGCTATAGCCTAGTTGTGGAGGCTTTTGGCATTGCATGGCATGGTCATAGATAACTCTGATGTATTTGAGACTGCTTTATTTCTTTTATGGGCTTATATTTCCACATTGTTTTGGAACGCTATAAATGAAATCCTTTTAAATATGAAATTTTCTATTAAACGGTTGAGGTAAAACTGTTCTTTGTACTTTGTGTTATGTTACCAATATAGTAGCACCCAAACATGTATGCTTCCGCTAATCCAGATTTTGGTGGTGTTACACAAATCATCTAATGTCACTTTCTCCTGAGCAGAATGTCTTGCCCAAATCGACAATGTAATGAGCCTATGAACCAACCTACGGATAGGGCTTTTGATTAGGTTGTAGGAAGGTGGTTTCCTTGAGTTGTACTCAGTTGCAGTGGATATGTTGCAGACGTAAGTGGTCGGGTTGTAGTCATCAAGCCTATGCCTCCAACAACGCTCATAAATACTGCCAAACATGCCCAAATCCAACTCCCGATCTGTGTACAAACCCATTTCCAGAATAAATTGCATCATTGACATATGATACTTCACCCCTCCAAGCTAAAAGTAAAAGCATTTTTGGTTGAGAGTTACGACATCCTCAGATAAATAAACGCTTGCCAAAAACCCCCTCATGTATTCTGGAATAACCGGCTCGGTAATTTCAAACATTCTTAATCAAGCATTGCAGGTGAAACTCCCATTGTCATTGGTAAGTTTGACTCTGCAAAATTTCCTCAATTCCTTAATGGCCTTTTGATTGTTGATAGTTCCAAAAGTTTCGAAATCAAGTGCTTCGGGTGAGTCAATTTCCTTCTTTGCTAGCAACGCACAATCCTTCAAGCACTCATTCTTTGCATCATCATTGTAGCCACTAAACAGAAACCAAGAAGTGGGGTTGTTAGCGTTGTTTCCTGAAAGGATAAGAAAGAAGTAAGTAAATTGTTAAGTAGCTTTGGCGTAACTTCATAACTTAGTTACGGCGTAGTTGTTCTGCACAATGATTGCACTGTAAACCTTATCAACGGTTACGCTGTAATCACTTTATTAGCCATTTTACCCAGTTTACCCAAACAAAAGCTACGGCATAACTCTATAGCCCAGTTACGCCGTAGTTCTCTATTGACATCAAACCCATGATCAATGGTTACGGTCGGCGATCGATTAATTATGTCATAACTGATACGTGGGAATTGCGCCCTCGCAACAGGTTTTACCTCTCAAGGGATCTCAAGAAGCTTACAACCCCCACCAGGCAGTGTACCTGATCGTTGTAGTATAGTATAGTGACAAGTACCGGGGGATTGATCGTTCAACTCAGGAATAGTGTCGCTAGGATTAGAAAGTCTACTAAACTAGGTCTAGAAGCGAGGGATGATTCTTTTTGCATTTTTATATTTTATGGAAAGCAATTAAAATCTCGAGTTTTGAAGGAGTGGGCGGAATTAGTTGCTAGCCAACTAACCCAATTAACTACCAATACAATCAAAATAAAATATAAGAAATGAAAATAAAACTATTATACTAATGTGGTGGAAACAATAATGAGGAAATTTGTGTTTACTTAGATTTCTTTACTCCCTAGATACCTTTTACAGGTTGATTAACTTGTTACAATTGCATGGATGACGGGTCATATTCCTTAATACTATTCGTAGGGCCATGTACAATATTCTCTAACTCTATAAGATCCTACTTCACTCCTATGTCGAGCCGTTAGGAGCTCCTAACATGGGATCATTAGAATTCTCTTACGCATTAAATACAACCAAAAATCGTAGTACACCTCCGATCATGCTTCTTAAGATGTTCAAGCAAGTTACCAATGGAAGTCTTCCAGTTTTCTTAAGCCTAACATCGAATACAATCATCAGTAACAATTATAAACAAACAATCAACCCATAATTAACATCTAGGTTTCACTACATCTAAGCAAACGCAATGAAAATCTAGCCTAGCATGTTAAAGAGAGGAAAAGCGTAAGATATAATCACACAACACATAGACATATTGAATGATTTGAATGAATACTTATCTTCAATTGAACATGGAAGAATCAAAGGGTTGAAACCCTTGAAAAGCTGTTAAAATTCGTCTAGGGTTTATTCCCTCAAAGTTGCACACTAAGTTCCCCCTAATGAATAAAAATTGGAAAACTATATATAGAGTTTACACCTTGACGGCGTAATGTATTAACTCGTGATGTGCCGCCATGATAAAATTCATATTGCCTAGATCCATTTGTGACGCCGTCATGTAGGAAATCACTCTGGGACGTCACGTATAATTGGACCCTGACGGCCTTGGTGACGCCGTCAGGCCATAAGCTTGAAAACTTTCTGGGCCATCACGTTATAAGTTCCACATCCACCTCTTTTGTCACTCTTGACGCCGTCACGTGTAAAAGCTTGACGCCGTCAGGTACTGTTCCAGCAAGGAATTTTGAGACTTAGCCATTTTCTTCACTTTTATGCTCCAAAAACGTCCAAAATGCTTCTTTTTCCAGATTTCTCCTCAAAAGTATCTAAAATGACAAAAGGAACTATTTAGGGCAATATTTGATCAAATAATCTCAAATTCGGGCTTAAATGACCCCTTAAAAGCGGTACACTTTTCGCCTCATCAAACACCCTTACACTTGAGATTTGCTTGTCATCAAGCAAATGCGCTTTTATTCTAATCAAAATACAAGTTAGGGTTCATTTAACACTAATATAAAAGTAATTACAACAAATAATCATTCCACTAAAAACCACAAACAAGCACGGTGGTCATACACTAGCACCTCACAAATAGTGTTTAGATACTCACATCTCTCGGGTGTAATAAAGTATATATCACAATATGGAAATGGAAAACATCTCTCACTACCTATCATAGCAAATAGAATACCATAGGCTTGGGAAAGGATCAAACCTCTACCACTTGGCGTAAGCACCTAGGATAAACTATCAAAGAGGTCTTTTAAAGGGTTATAACGTTAGGTGTAGGGATATGGAAAACACGGTTTTGTTGGATAAAGGCAATATTTACTAGTGGCGAGTTAATCATCTTGGTTAATTACATGTCAAATATGGCGTTGCTAAGCCAAGACTCAACTCGACTTAAGCTAATAAATCAAAAATAACAAAAACATAAAACAAACATAGAATGAAACGGGATGGTAGTCCGTATGTTTTTTCTCTTTTCTTTTTCTATTTTTATTCTTTTTCTCAATTTTTTTTATTTTTTATTATTATTATTATTATTATTATTTTGCATACACTTTTACCCCTACCATCTAAAATAATACATCATAGGGAATGTACATTCCCCTTACACTTGAATTTTTACATACTTTACAATAAACTACTCTAATGACTCGAATCAAGATAATCAAAATACTTGGAGTACTTTTTAAGATTAACGCACATATGTGGGTAATATATGATGTTCTTCCCCATTACTACATAACACAAGTACTTTACCCATGAGTCCCAATGGTCAAGTAATTATGATACGGGTTTAACACAAGGGTGATCCTAATGCCTCTTATCATGTAGTAAATCCTACTACACGAATGTAGTCTCACTAGCGGTCTCGGGATGCATCACTAACGCAAGTTCTAGAATCTAAATGCTACTGGTACACTCATAAACACTAATAATGAATGCTTTTCCTATCAAATCTAAAGGCGAACCTCACATATTTGAGTGGAAAATTTTTCTGAATGGTATGGTTTTGTGCTAGTCATGCGACTCCTATCCATGAGACGCTTGTTAAGGCTAAAGTTTCACTCCTAAATGTTGTAAAAAATTTAAATTTGGCGCTAAAATTACACTAACAAGTATTTCTCTTAGTTTTATTACACACCTACCATCGAACAAACAAACTCAAGTGCAATAGTATCCCATAAGGTATCATCATTTACCCTCCCCTTACACTTAGGATGAACATTGTCCCCAATGTTCAATTGAAGAATGTAAAAGTCAAATAGGTAAAAGAATGAAAACAAATACTCCCCTGATTCGTTCGGTGTGGATAGTGTGTTAACAATGTTAGATCTTCCTCCAAGAAAATGAACGTTCAAAGCTTCCCTTCCAGAAATATAAATCATCTTCTTGTCATATACAACCTGGTAAACATGAAAAAACAATCAAGGCAACCTCGTGTAAAATCGGCGGCAATCTATATAAATTAACAAATCCTAGAAAGCAATTTAAGATATAATGCTTGTGTAATGAATGTTTGCAAATTTCCTGGAGTTTATATAACTAAAGAATTAACAAAAACTTTTAAAACTCCGTTAGAAAAACAAAACTCGCAAAATTTCCAGAATTTTACACGTGACGCCGTAAGGGGTTAAATCCTAACGCCGTCAGAAGTGACCTACAGAAATCTTTATGTTAAGTTTCCAGAAAATTTCTGGAAAAAACTTATGTCCTACTTCCTGGAAAATCCTGCAAAATATCATTATGACTAGATACAAGCATTTGACTCTAACAATTACTAATACACATGTTCATTTAATATTGTGGCGAATCATGATCATTTTTGTTCTTATAAAAAAATTTGGGGTTTCCCCTTACACTTAGCTTTTAAAAATACATTTATATGAAGTTAAGACGAAGTTAAACAACAAAATAAAGCATTTGCACAATTTAATTTGAAACATGATCTACCAACAATAAAGATAAAACACGCATACGGAAGCAAATAACATCAAACAAATAAAAACACACAGAACATGGGTTGCCTCCCAAGAAGCGCTTTTCTTTATTTATGAGTCTTGTTGCTAGATTCAAGGTCATGGGCAATTACGTGACCTCGTCTCTCGAGATGACGTATCCCATATAATTATGATCCTCACTATCGGGGTGGTGGTGTTTCAATCGATCGACACTCGCAGTCACCTCCCCTCCTCCTTTACTGCTCAAGGTAGCTATCCCATCTTGGCGTATGCTTTCAATTGTGAATGTTCTATACCACCAGGGACTCGGCTCATCGGGAGGTACTTTTATCTCTAAATGCCTTAAGAGTACCAAGTCTCCTTCTGCAAATGGTACATGATTCTCCGTCGGTTGACTACATTCAATATTGACATGAATTTTATTGAAGCTTTTGCCTCTCTTAGGCTTAGTTTCTTTGTAGCTTTTGATTTTTGTTTCCCATGCAAGGATTTTTCTTGAACATGATTAGGTGATGTGTCAATGTTGTTTTCGAGCTTTCTTTTCATCGGGCTTTCTTGCACACTTCGTGGGGTTATAGGAAAGCTAATCTTTCTTTTTCCTGACTGAAGTTCAATTTCCCTTTGTTCATACCTAATGACAGCTCTCGCGGTGGTGAGGAATGGTGCTCCAAGGATTATTGGTATGCATCCACCTCCTTTATCATCAATGATCATGAAATCGACGGGATATATGAACCCTACAACATTGACCAGTACATCCTTTGCAATTCCCAATGGGTATAATACATAAGAGTGACCAGCGAAGGATAGCCTAACACGGGTGGTGGCCGGCATTTCCGTGGTTAGTTGGGTGTAAATAGTTAGGGGCATAAGATTTACTTCCGATCCTTGATTGGCAAAAGCATCCAGATATTGCAACTTCCCAATGTTGGCTGGTATCTCAAAGTTCCTACAAGCCATCTGCTTAGTAGCCACCTTTTGTATAAGTAGCTTTTCGAATATCGGTCCCCCAGCTAATGTATCATACTCATCTTTCCCCTCTTTCTTCTTCTTTGAGACCAGTTTGGAGGATTGGTTACGCCCGTCACCCTTTATCCAGTTTGTTATGGTATTCTCATTTATATCGTGTTTTAGGTAGTAACCTAGTGATTGAGATTTTGGCGGTTCCTCAATGGTTTGTACACTAGGCGTTTCCTTTTCCTCATTATCCTCGTGGACAATTGTGATAGAATTGACAAATCCGTTAGTAGAGGTAGCGCTTTCTTTTTTTAACAACATTATTTCTGGGGGTTTTTGGTTTGCGTATTCCTCCACTAGGCTCATCATCTCCTTCATTTTCTCTTGCATCTCCTCCTTTTGTTTATAAACAGCTTCCTCGAATTTAGCAAGCCGCTCAGAATAGGTTGCCATATACTCTCTGATTCGAGCTTCGAATTTCGGGCTGAGGTTTTGAGGAGGTGAATAAGGTGGAGCATAATTTTGAAAGGTTTCGACATTCTCTCTAGAGGGTGACTTGGACAACGGTGTCAGAATCATATTTGAGACACAATTGACTGTTGCCCGTCTGGGACTTAAAGGTCTCTTTTGTTTTTCCATGAGATAGTCAACCTTTGTCTCAAGTTTGCAAAGGAGTTCTTCAGAGATTTGATTGGTTTCCCCAGGTGTCGAGATTACGTTGATAGCCGAGTTTATAACATGAGTAACTTCCCATAACTCTTGATATTCGAAGGCAAGCTCATCAATAATTTCCCAAGATTCCTCGGCGTTTTTATCACGCAACCTGCCTCCGGCGGCTCGATCAATTGTACGTTTGGTGTGAAAGTCGACATGGTCATTGAAGATTTGAACCAATAGCCAAAGATTTATACCATGATGAGGGACTTTTTGGAGTAATTCCTTGAAACGAGTCCATGCTTCATAGAAAGTTTCACCTTGACGTTGTTGGAACATCAAAATATCATTTCTAAGCATCGTAGTTCTCCCCGGTGGGAAAAATTGAGCAAGAAAACGAGACGTGAGATCATCCCAAGAGGTGATGGATCCCGCGGGAAAACGTTCAAGCCGTTGACTAGCTTGATCACGTAGAGAGAATTGGAATAGACGTAATCGGGTCGACTCTCTAGTTACAACATCAAGGTCTATGGAATCTACGATTTTAAGAAAATCCTTGAGATGTTGATTAGGATCTTCGGAACGAAGTCCATGGAATGCACATCCGCTTTGCACCAACCGGATGGGGTCGGATCGCAAGGGGGACACATTGGCTCCTTGAGCGAGCTCAATGGTGTTTCGATAGCCTTGGTGGCTAGGACGGGAATACTCTCCTAAAGTTCGGGGCCTAGGAGGTTGGTTTGCTAATGGTGGGTTTTGTAGGTGGTTTTGTTGTGGTAGGTTGATGGGTTCAAAGATGTTACCACCTTCCATGATGTCGGATGGTAAAGGTTACAAACAAAGAAACGAAGAAATAAGATAGACTAAAGAAAACCTAAAAATAAAAATAAAAATCTTACTAGAAAGGAATCTAGCAAGTAAACCTAATAAAAAGAAATCCTAACCTAGACAATAACTATTCCCCGGCAGCGGCGCCAAAAACTTGATACGTGGGAATTGCGCCCTCGCAACAGGTTTTATCTCTTAAAGGATCTCGAGAAGCTTACAACCCCCACCAGGTAGTGTACCTGATCGTTGTAGTATAATATAGTGACAAGTACCGGGGGATTGATCGTTCAACTCAGGAATAGTGTCGCTAGGATTAGAAATCCTACTAAACTATGTCTAGAGGTGAGGGATGATTCTTTTTGTATTTTTATATTTTATAGAAAGCAATTAAAATCTCGGGTTTTGAATGAGTGAATGGAATTAGTTGCTAGCCAATTAACCCAATTAACTACCAATGCAATCAAAATAAAATAAAAGAAATGAAAATAAAACTATTATACTAATGTGGTGGAAACAATAATGAGGAAATTGTGTTTACTTAGATTTCATTACTCCCTATATATCTTTTACAGGTTGATTAGCTTGTTACAATTGCATGGATGACAGGTCATATTCCTTAATACTAGTCGTAGGGCCGTGTACAATATTCCCTAACTCTATAAGATCCTACTTCACTCCTATGTCGAGCCATTAGAAGCTCCTAACATGAGATCATTAGAATTCTCTTACGCATTAAATACAACCAAAAATCGTAGTACACCTCCGATCATGTTTCTTAAGACGTTCAAGCAAGTTAACAATGGAAGTCTGCCAGTTTTCTTAAGCCTAACATCGAATACAATCATCCGTAACAATTATAAACAAACAATCAACCCATAATTAACATCTAGGTTTCACTACATCTAAGCAAACACAATGAAAATCTAGCCTAGCATGTTAAAGAGAAGAAAAGCGTAAGATATAATCACACAACACATAGACATATTGAATGATTTGAATGAATACTTATCTTCAATTGAACATGGAAGAAGCAAGGGGTTGAAACCTTGAAAAGCTGTTAAAATTCGTCTAGGGTTTATTCCCTCAAAGTTGCACACTAAGTTCCCCCCTAATGAATGAAAATTGGAAAACTATATATAGAGTTTACACCTTGACAGCGTAATGTATTAACTCGTGACGCCGTCAACTCGCCGCCATGATAAAATTCGTATTGCCTAGATCCATTTGTGATGTCGTCATGTAGGAAATCACTCTGGGCCGTCACGTATAATTGGACCTTGATGGCCATGGTGACGCCGTCAGGCCATAAGCTTGAAAACTTTCTGGGCCGTCACGTTATAAGTTCCACATCCACCTCTTTTGTCACTTTTGACGCCGTCACGTGTAAAAGCTTGACGCCGTCAGGTACTGTTCCAGCAAGGAATTTTGAGACTTAGCCGTTTTCTTCACTTTTATGCTCCAAAAACATCAAAAATGCTTCATTTTCCAGATTTCTCCTCAAAAGCACCTAAAATGACAAAAGGAACGGTTTAGGGCAATATTTGATCAAATAATCTCGAATTTGGGCTTAAATGACCCCTTAAATGCGGTACACTTTTCGCCTCATCAGTAACCATAAAAATTTACCAAAATTCAATAGAGTAAAACAAATACTTAAATAAGTGGTGATATGCTCATGTCTAGAACATCTTTATATCGAATGACTACGAGATCCCTAATTATCTAATAAACATCAATAATATCAAAAGGGAAACCTAATTAAGTAATAGGGAACATGAATAAATCATTCTAGGACCCAATTAACGCGGTCAATAACATAGAACATATCATTAAAATAAAGATCCCCAATTTTCAAAAGAACACAAACCCTAATTGAAAATTTGAAAATATGAGAATCAAGAATCAATTACCTACCATTGGATGCCCTAGAGATGCTTAGAAACAAACAAGTAGTAATTTATTCGGATAATTATTTACTGTAGCTACGGCGGTTAATTTTTTTGTGGTAAAAACTAAATATCTACACCGTAGGTTAGTATTTATATTAAGTTGAAGCTACGGCGTAGTTGGATTTACAAGCTATGTCGTAACCTAATTTCAAGGTCCAAATTATTCATATAATGAAAAGTAACTGCGACATAATTGAAAAGAGTAGGTACGCCGTAATAGGCAAAGTTATTTAAAATTTTTAAAGGGTATATCCAAATTAAAAATTGCAATACGAGAGAACGAATTACGTACCAGAGTTATATGTTGCAAGGCATATCCGTCTCATAAAATAGGTCAAACATAAATAAATATAAACATACCTTAGATCTTTTCAACTAAACCGCTCCCTGGCAGCGGCGCCAAAAGCCTGATGCGTATTTTCATCTTGCTTTAAATTTATAAACCAAAACATATAAGGATAACACAAACTAACGGGCAGAGAACCCAATCACATGTAGTAAAGCTTAGGTAAATCCGAGTGTCGTCCCTAAGAGCTGTTGTGAAAATAACTAAGATATGGTTAAAAGATATGGGTAGATAAAAGAGATTTAAATAATGATTATTAAGTCTAAATCTCACATGTTTAGAATATAGGATCAGGAAATAAGAAGATAAAGTCTTAACCAAATTTAACAAAGCATTAATTCAAGTTCATAAAACTATATAGTGGCATAAAAATCACTAAGAGTTGTAGGGCAAAGTCATCTTAGCGTATCTTCCCTTATCGCCTCCGGAACCAAAGGCGCTACCTTTGTTAGTAAGCGAAGGTTGGATACTTGGTTGAGTCATTAAGTGCCAGATCTAATGGATCTCATTCAGTAGAAATCCATCCTTTCGGATCTTAGATTTCTCTAACTTCTTAAGTACCTCCACTTGATAGGTGGTCCTGTGGTCAATTCGCACACGAAAGATGGTTGTACTACGGCTAATTCCTTTCATTATTCGCAATCCAGCTTGCTAGGTTCCTGTGGTCAATTCCCCTAGTTTACTAAATACGAACAAGCTTATAATACTACCAAAACTAGTATACATATGAATGGACAAAGAAGATATCTATATAAGGAAATAAAATAAAAAAGAACACTTATCTAAACTTAAGTTAATAGCAGGAATTCGTCATATGATTACTAGAAAAACATAAAAGAATTCAAACTCGAATACAACAATTGTCGTAGTTGAGAACTTTATTCTTCATAACTCCGAAGCCTAGCTTCTTCTTCTGTGGTTGTTCTCCCCAAACCCTAGGTCAGGTTTGGGAAAGGAGAGATATCTTCAAGGTGAAATTTCGTCTTGTATTTATAGACAGGACATGGCTACGGCGTAACCTTGTTTTGTGGTTACGCCGTAGTCATATAATCTTATCCAATAGAGAAAGTTACGGCGTAACTTAATTGCCAAGTTACGTCGTAGTCAATGGCGGCAGCAGCTACTTCGTAACATAGTAAAGCAACTACTCCGTAATCATCTAGGTCAATCATCTACGTCGTAATCTTGAAGTGGAACTACGTCGTAGTCTTCATGTACTGCTTTGAGTCACCACGGTATCATTATTACTCCATAACCTTGTTGTATGGTTACGGCGTAGTTTACATTGTGTAAATAATTTCATGTCATTAATTAGCTACGGCGTAACATCATCACCTAGTTACGCCGTCGTCTTCATGTAGAGGGTAAATGTCTTAGCTTTGTTCGTACTGGGTCCATCATTGTCCATTTGTCACTTCACACTTAAACTTATTAATTTTCCATTTGCCCCCATTTTTCTACTTAAACTTAAGCGAAAACTTATTTCTCAATAATAGACTAAGGCTACACGGTAGGCTAAGGTGAATAGGTGTATCGAAAAAAAATTGGCATGGGTATGAAATGAAAGGAAAGGCTCAAAATGGGGTATCTAGGGGTATCTTGCACTAAAGATAAGTTAAACAAAAGGGTTTAACACGGGGGGTCGAGAAGACGATGTGACTAATCGATAAACGCACACATATAGGCTGTTTTTGGTGATAATACTAAAATATTGCCTTCTCAAATTGTTCCTTCCAAATGTATCGAGCTAACTCGACACACTACTCGTCTATGGTCTCGAAATGATTTAAAGGCCAAGTTCTAAAGTTTACAAACTACCGGCACACTCAAAATTTGGTGGATTTGGGGTAAATATGAAGGAATAAGATAAAACTAACAACAATATTAAGTATAAATAGTCAATAAAGAGGGGAAATTGACACTAAGAAAATCAGATTATTTGACTTCATCAATTGCCTTGATGGGTAATCACCAAAGAGTTCCAAGTATCTTTAGCCAGTTTATGCATAAAAACTCTTTCATATTCCTTTTTAGGTAAAGCATTATATAAAACCATTTTTGTCTCATTATTTTTCAAAAGCCATTTCTTTCGTTCATCGTTTTGAGGTGCGTAAGGAACACTTTTGTCTCTACCGGTAGAAGTATTTCTAATGATAAGTTTATAATTACCTTCGACAATAATATTCCAAAGATCAATATTTTTAGATTTCGCATATGTTTCAAATCTGTTTTTCCAATATATAAAACCATTAACTTCAAATAGTTTTGGTTATTGCATGGATTGGCCTTCTTTGTAGTTTTAGAATTCCATTAGATCGTTTTTAAAATTTTAAAATACAATATATTTTTAAACTTTTAACAACTTAGCTCTGATGCTAATTGTGGAAACTAGAATGAGGGTTGAATAGTTTTACCGATTTCAAATTTCGTTTCAAAATAATTTGATCAAGTTATGTGAAACCCTTTTCATAATCAAGTATCGATAATGCAAGAATAAAAGATAAATGCAATGAGTAAAGTAAACAAAGATAGAATCGTGACACAAGTAATTATAGTGGTTTAGCTACAAGAACACCTTCCTTGGCCTACTCTATTCCCCGAGTACCTAAGTCGGGAGTTCATAAACACTATCTCTACAAGCTCCTTATCTGGCGGAGAAGCATCACAGCATCACTTACAATTTATCCGGTACAAAGCTAAATACCGAGTTCTAAAAAAGGTATAACCAACCCAATAACACAATCTAACTTTAGAGGTTTTATGGTACAATGAAATGAATGATGACAAGAATAAAAACAATGATCTTGTGATGATGATGAAGACTAGCAACACTTCTTTGAAAGCTTGAGAGTCTTGTATACAATCGTAGCGATCCTTTTTTTTTATCAAGAACTAATAAGAATCATCGAAAAATGAAAGTAAACTATGAGTTTCATCTGAGATCAAGGTTAGTATAATGATATGTAAGTATAAGAGAAAGTATGTAAGAGATGGGTGAAGAAATGAGGAGAATTTACTTTGGTATTTATAGGCAAAATGTACTATTATCACCCCAATCCGGCGAATCCCTTCCAATAGGGATCTGGCCAGTATTAGCAGAGCGAACCGGTCTTCTGAAATCAAAATCTGGAATTTGGATATCAAATTTCAAAAAATCTTGTGAAATCTTTCAAAGATCTTAGCTAGATATGGAAAAATAATGATAAAAAGTCAACTACATGCATGATGTTATGCGTGATGTAAAATGTATTTTTAGTTTTAGTAATTTCTAAAAATAGATGTGTAAGTAACTTTGTGTTACTTGCATAATGTATAGTTTTGTAAAAATAATTGTGATGAGTTAGAAAGTTATTAGTTTTAAAATCTTATGCATATTATTTCATACTTAAAATGATTTTATGGTTGTTATCGACAAAACATAAAAAGATCGTAATATATAAATAAACGTTTTAACGGCTTATTTTGTATTAACAGACACGACATCCCCACATTACAAAAAAGCTATTGTAAACACATCAGACTCTAAAACATATTCGATTTCTATTTTTAGTAAATATCAAAACTTTATCAGAAAAAGATAACATACACACATAGTATAAAACTAACATCTAGCCAAGTTATAAAACAATTTGAATCTGGGATCGGATGTCAGTTTCTGTAGGCATGTTCAGTAGTAGTCTATGCATGCCGGTTTTTGCAACACCAACGCTACAACTCAAAAGGCAATTGAATCATCATACCCAAGCAAGTGGTATCCAAAATAGATCTACAAAGCATACAACAATCATTGAAACTTCACGTCTAGTACCTTACATCAAACATCAAATAAGCTGGAACACACAATTACATCAAATGGCATATGAAAAAAATATATATGGCATACAATTATTACAGCACCCAAACCAAGGTCAACTTGCATATAAGAAAGATCATAAAGTAACAACCCTTAACCAAAATAACTAAGAAAAACCCCATTTATGAACTGTTGGAAAATGCAGCCAAACAAATAACAATGAATAACATTACAAACCTCCTTAAAAATAAATATAAAATATAAAATAAAAATAAAAAACGTACGAATCCATAAAATAACCGCATACATGACCCAAATCCTATACCATACAACATCTAATGTTTAACACATACAGAAAACTCCATATCTCAAATAGGCACTTAATCATCCAACATAACATGCACTTTACAAAACAGACCAAAACCAAGCCTTGGGCTGTTTCTATGTTAATTCAATGGTTAACCTAAAAAATAACTAAGTATGCATAAGTAAGAAGACAGAACAGTATAAAAAAACACCATAAAGTACTCACGTTTAACCAAAATCATGATCTTTACACAAAATAGGAAGATCCGACCAATGAACTGTAGCTACAAACTGCAATTAAACACGAAATCAGACAATAAAATACAAATTGTTTGTAAAAAAATATAAAGTCATAATACTTACAAAATCAACATTCACAACCACGACATATACAAAGCTCCTTCACAACTTATAACCACATGTCATAAACAACTTTTGCTCTACACGAATATCTGCAAAATCACAACACATTAATCAAACTTCACAACACATTAATCAAATTCCAAACAGCAAACAAAAATAAATAACTCTTCTAGTAAACTGTAACAATTAAGCAAGCACAACTACCCATGTTAGCCATAAGTTCTGCAAAATATCAACATACCAACCAAATTATACTTTACAATCTTTGGAAAACTAGAAGGGGTTGAATAGTTTTACCCTTTTTAAGCTTGATTTAAAACTTTGCTTTATGAACAACTTTGATTCGAGCATTTGTGAGATCAATCGATTGCAATATGAGCACTATAATAAATAACACAACTACTAAAATATAAATTGCAAGACAAATAGTAAGAGATGGAAAGATCAAACCGAGACAAGAGATTTATAGTGGTTCGGTAACGAAGCTCCTCTTCACCCTACTCTGTTCCTCGAGTACCCAACTTGAGAGTTCAAAGCAATATGTCAAAAAACTCCCTTCAGGCAGAGAAAATCGTACAACGTCGCTTATCACTATTTCCGACACTAAGCTAA